>JBBGZY010000498.1:1288750-2577500 GCA_037952925.1 Lithobates clamitans
CTGGATACAGGATGACATGGTCCCGATTAGACTTAAAAAACCTTGAGGCTGACAGGTGAGAGAGAGTTCTTACATGGCACATCTTCTGGACAATCGCTGTCACTTTTTGGTGGGGGAGGCACACTGTTCCGGTTAAGGTATTGAAAAGAGCGCCGAGGTAAATCATTACCTGAGTTGGGGTCAGGAGACTCTTCTCTGTATTCACCAACCATCCAAATTCCCCCAGGGTGGACAGGAGAATTTCCCTGTGCTCCAACAGTTGGCGTGGATTGGGCGCTAGCAGTAGGATGTTGTCCAGAAAGTGAAAAACTCGCAGCCCTTTTTCCCTGAGAGGTGCCAGGACTGCAATTAACACCTTCGAGAATATCCTTGGGGATGTGCACAGTCCAAAAGGGAGGCACTGGAACTGGATGTGTGTGGAACCCACTGCCACCCTTAAGAATTTCTGGAAGGCAGGGAGAATGGGGATATGGAAATAAGCGTCTTGTAAGTCTACCGAGATCATCCAGTCTCCCTGTTGGACCATCTGGATGATCGTGTGTAAGGATTCCATCTTGAAAGAGTCCAACTGAATAAAACGGTTTAATCTTTTCAGATCCACTACTGGTCTCCACTCTCCACTCTTTTTGGGAATAAGAAAGAGAGGAGAATAGAATCCTGTGAATCTCTTGGATGGAGGGACAGGAATTACTGCTTGTTGAGCTAGGAGCAGGTGAAGGTACTTCTGCAGAGCCTCCACTTTTTGAGGAGAAGTTGGTTGTTTTGTTAGGATGAACGAGTCTTGTGGGGGATGATCTAGGAATGTCCAAAAATGACCAAAACGGACTGTAGATACCGCCCAAGGATCTTTGCATCGGCTGGACCAGACTTCTGCAAACCTTTTCAACCTGGCACCTACTGGAGGGGGTTGGAGTGGCCTCCTGTCAAAAAGATTTCGTCCCCTCCTGGGGATTGGCGAGACTCCTCTGTTTGATTTTAGAAAAGTGGCCTGAGTACTTCTCCAATTTTTTTGTTGTCTCTATTTTGCCGAAAGTGAGAGAAGTTCTTGTTCCTGGAGGATTGAAACTTAGAAGACACAACTCTAGAGTGTCTCACTCTTCTGTCTTGGGGGAGCAATTCCATCAGAATGGTGGTGGGAACTAGTTGATCGGCTGTGCCCAGAACCTGGGTGGGAGTGTCCACTGTGATGGCAGAAGTCTGATTAGACATGCTTTGGCGTATAAGGCTGAAACGAGAGTAACAGCATAAAGGCACTCTTTCGTTCAAAAAATAAAAGTTTTTTTTTTTTTTTTATTAGGTACGTGCCCTTACCTAGGAAAGCGAGGGTCTTGGTCTGACGGCAGCTGACTCATAACTGCAGGGGGCAGGCAAGGGCAGAAAACACAGCAGGATAGGATACTAGAGTTAAAGAAAGCAACCAGATAAAATACATAAAAGGGGGAATTAAAATCTTACCCCCACCCATCTGCCCACCTGCGGAATAATTTATACATATATTACTATTTATATATTTATTATATATATATTTTATCTCCTGCTTTTTTTTTCTTTTTCTTTTTTTTTAAATATATACACATATATATATATACAGAAGGACCCCAGCAGGCAACCATAAAAATACTTTAAAACCAGCAAAAAAGTTTAATAATTAGATAGAAGGACTCTCCTTTTAAGCTGCACAAAAACACTACTTACAATTAAGATTATTCTGCTGCCCAGAAGAGCACTCCAAAGGCAGGACCTGCTCCCTTCAGAGCCTGCTGCTAACTACACTCTGAATACCTAAATAAGGGAAGGGGGAGGCGAGTTCGCTTATTCCCCCTCCCTAATTCCGCCCCCTAGCAGTAGAGAGGGAGCCAGGAGTTTTGCCCATAAACAAGATGGCACCAGTGGCTTCATCCATCAGCACCTGAGCCGAGCGGTCACGTGACCCGCTCAGCCAATCAGACGCCGACCGAGGTTAGAACACCGCCCCCCCCCCCCTCGGCGCTCGCCGCCTTAGGGGAAGCATGGACAGGGGAGACAACACGCTGGATAAAGAAAACAAACAGTAAACGAGATATATAAAGAAAAAAAGACTCAGAAGAAGAGCCCCTACCTGCCACCTGCAGAAAACCAGCTAAGCCTACAAGCAGAACTGTTGCTCCTGGTTAGGAAGCTGCTGCTTCCCCAAAAGACCTTCAGAAGGGGCTCCCCGCTTATCAGTGCTGTTAGCAACCCAAGACAGGGGACTGCATTTGGGAGAGGCCTGAACCCAGACGGAAGCTGCACAAGACAGAGGCAAGGCACGTACTGACACTATCCATCAGGTATGAGGAAAAAAAGGAGAATGCTATTGGGGGGTATGATTGTCACTTTTATAATGTATTAACTATCCTGAGGGGAGGATTCCGGGGTGGAGCTTATCACAGGTATGCTGCCATGGAGGCACCAGGAAATATGTTTCAAAGTACTTTAAATGTAAAATTCTGACATTTTTAATAAAACTTTAAATTTACGATGGCAACATTTTCAATACTCACAATTTAACCTATCTAATGGCAAAAATATCCCATCTGTATAAAATGTATAGGTAAAAGGGATGTTTGATCTTCAAGCAGAATCAAAAGCTGTATGTTTTTGAATAACTATAATTCTTGATTCTGTGTTTTACAATAAATAAATCATACTCAGCAGCTATAGGGATATGGTTTACAAGGGTTGGTCTGCACATTATAATTTTTAAAAAGTGCAGAATATAAGAAAAAAAGTTTTTGAAGCTTCTTTAATTACAGCTTTTTCACATTCTGACAATGTTTTCTAACAAACTGCAAAGCAAATGTCACTTACTAAAATATGATTGCAGTAATAACTGGTCATTATTGTGACTGCTAATATGAAAACCAATAATTATGCATTGTTACTGTGTAAAACAGGTCTGCTTTTAACCCCATAAAAACATCCCTTTTTATAAAACATTTGAGACGTTTTAATTTACTTTTTTAATGTTCAGGTTAGTGCTGTATTGAATAAAACATTCTGTTATAGAGCAATTCTGGTCAACAAGTTAAATAATTTGGTTAGTTACCAGTGAATACAACAACTTTGCTAAAATCAGAAAATCAACCTATCTTACCTTCTAGGTTCTTTGTAATCCTCTACAACATAAGAACACACAACTCCACAGATGGTAGAGTGTCTGTGTTTTGTGATTTCTCTCTTTCTGCTTCCCTGTGCCACCAACCATTGTTATGCCGCGTACACGCGGTCGGAATTTCCGACAACAAATGTTCGATGTGATCTTGTTGCCAGAAATTCCCACCCTGTGTGTGCTCCATCGGACACTTGCTGTTGGAATTTCCGACAACAAATGTTTGAGAGCTGGTTCTGAAATTTCCTGACAACAAAACTTGTTGTCGGAAATTCAGAGCGTGTGTACACAATTCCGACGCACAAAGTTCCACGCATGCTCGGAATCAAGCAGAAGAGCCACAATGGCTATTGGACTTTTTTTCAGCTCTTCATACGTCTTGTACATCACTACGTTCTTGACGTTTCAGAATTTCCGACATTTGTGCGACCGTATGTATGCAAGACAAGTTTGAGCCAACATCTGTCGGAAAAAAATCCACGGTTTTGTTGTTGGAATGTACGATCGTCCGTACGCGGCATAAGACTTCAGGAAGGTTTACATTAGATTTGAACTTTCCTGTGTCAGATACTCAACTACCAATAGTTGCGTTACAGAATCACCAGATTACAGAGTAGGAGGACTGGTGCAGTTCAGCAATGTCTGTACTACACCAGTCTTTAATCCAAACCAGATTTCCTATTATAGATAGCATAGCAATCTATACAGTGCCTTGAAAAAAGAATTCATACCCCTTGAAATTTTTCACATTTTGTCTTGTTACAACCAAAAACGTAAATGTATTTTATTGGGATTTTATGTGATAGATCAACACAACGTTGCACATAATTGTGAAGTGAAAGGAAAATGATAAATGGTTTTCAACTTTTTTTACAAATTAATATTTGAAAAGTGTTGCATGCATTTGTATTCAGCCCCCTTTTCTCTGATACCCATAACTAAAATCCAGTGGAACCAATTGCTTTCAGAAGTCACCTAATTAGTAAGTAGACTCCATCTGTGTGTAATTTAATCTCAGGATAAATACAGCTGTTTCGTGAAGCCCTCAGAGGTTTGTTAGAGAACCTTAGTGAACAAACAGCATCATAAAGGCCAATGAACGCATCAGACAGGTCAGGGATAAAGTTGTGGAGAGGTTTAAAGCAGGGTTAGGTTTTAAAAAATATCCCAAGCTTTGAGCATCTCATGGACCACTGTTCAATCCAATCCATCTGAAAATGGAAAGAGTATGACACCACTGCACACCTACCAAGACATGGCCGTCCACCTACAACAACAGGTCGGGCAAGTAGAGCATTTATCAGAGATGCAGCCAAGAGGCCCATGGTAACTCTGGAGGAGCCGCAGAGATCCACAGCTCAGGTGGGAGAATCTGTCCACAGGACAACTATTAGTCATGCACTCAACAAATCTGGCCTTTATGGAAGAGTGGCAAGAAGAAAGCCATTGTTGAAAGAAGGGTATAAGAAGTACGTTTCAAGTTTGAAAGAAGCCATGTGGGGGACACAGCAAACATGTGGAAGAAGGTTCTCTGGTCAGATGAGACCACAATTTAACTTTTTGGCCTAAAAGCAAATCGCCATATGTGGTGGAAAACTAACACTGCACATCATCCTGAACACACCATCCCCACCGTGAAACATGGTGGTGGCAGCATCATGTTGTGGGGAGCTTTTCTTCAGCAGGGACAGGGAATCTGGTCAGAGTTGGTGGGAAGATGGATTGAGCCAAATACAGGGCGATCTTAGAAGAAAACCTGTTATGCCTCGTACACATGATCTTGGACGCAGATCCCGCCCCCCTCTGACGCATGGGGACTTGACGGGGACTTCCCTGTGGCATTCCCCGTGACGTCAGAAGGGGTGGGGTCACCTGTTACATAACCCCGCCCCTTCTGACGCTGCTTTTTGGCAAGATTTCTTTTCAAACTGGATGCTAAAAGGATTCTTCCAAGCCAGCCTGAGCCCAAGCCTGGAGGCAAAGCCCCCCTACACTTAGGGGGCCTCCTCAGCTCTCCATCTTCCACCAACTCTCCTGATAGAATGGCTCCACCATATTTAGGGACTGTCCTAGCCAGGGCCTGATTAAGAACATCATGGGCCTGGTACTGAGGATTTCAAGGACCTTTTTATAGAAATAGATATAATAAAAATGCAAACAACTATTTGTTAAAACAAAGTAAATATTTTAATTACCGTTAACGTGTCCAAAAAAAACCGCATTCCCTCATATCCAATTATTTCCTCTAACCTAAGTGGTGGCGCACAGGACTACACTATATATTTTTTGGTGACAGTGAGTTTAAGGAGAAGATCCTCCACTTGCTGTCACTAGATTCAGTGGATCGGGGAGATGCTGCAGGATTGGGAACATGTTACAGGCTCCACCCTAATAATGGGTGGAACCTGTAACATGTTCCCAAAGGTGAACTTATCCTTTAACCACTTGCCTACTGGGCACTTTCACCCCCTTCCTGCCCATGCCAATTTTCAGCTTTCAGCGCTGTCACGCTTTGAATGACAATTGCGTGGTCATGCAACACTGTACCCATATGACATTTTTATAATTTTTGTCACACCAATAGAGCTTTCTTTCATTGGTATTTAATCATTGCTGTTTTTTTTATTTTTTGCTAAACAAATGAAATTTTGAAAAAATATGTTTTTCTTAGTTTCTGTTATAAAATTTTGCACACAAGTAATTTTTCTCCTTCACTGATGTGCACTGATGATGCTGCACTGACAGGCACTAATGAGGCAGCACTGATGGGCACTGATGAGGTGGCACTGATATGCAGCACAGATATGCAGCACTGATGGGCACTGATAGGCAGCACCGATAGGCACTGATAGGTATCACTGATAGGCACTAATAGGCTTCACTGATGGACACTGATAGGCAGCACTAATGTACACTGATAGGCAGCACTGATAGGTGGCAATGATGGGCACTGATAGGCAGCACCAATAGGCAGCACTGATGGGCATTGATAGGCAGCACTGATGGGCACTGATAGGTGGCACTGATGAGGAAGAACTGATAGGCAGCATTGATGGTTAATGATAGGTAGCACTGATGGACACTGATTGGTACTTATGAGGCTGCAATGATGATCAGGGCACTGATTATCGGTGTAGATGTCCCCTGTGAGGATTGCTGGTTACCAGCTCTCTTCTCTTCATGCTGTCACAGCCTTTGAGAAGAAGGCTGCTGATAACTGGCAAGGCTGTTTACACAGTGATAAGCTGTGATTGGACACATAATTGATCACATGGGCATCAATAGACACCCTCCCAGAAACTACCAACCACGCTGTAGCCATGTCTATAGCGCGGTCTGCAAGTGGTTAAATAATTAGCAATACTATTTTTAATATGCAGCATGAAGGGGGTTAATGTACTGTCACTGATGCATTAGCGACCAGTGATAGGTATGTGAACCCCTTTGTGTGCTACATTAGTGGCACCAGTGTCAGTGTTTATAAACCCATTCATGCTGCAGCATAAAGGGGTTAAATAGCACTGACACGTGTCACCGACACTAATTCAGCACACAAAGGAGTTAATTAACTATCACTGGTCACTAATGCATCAGTGACAGTATATTAACCCCCTTCTTGCTGCATATTACAAATAGTATTGTTAATTTAACCGTATCCTCCCTCCCCCAGGAGTTAACTCACTTCAGTTCACACTGAGCTGACAGCCTGACACAATAATGGATTGGAAATAATAATTTGCCACTAGCAGCCCAGGCCCCAGCCTTTTAGTTATTGCTCTTATCTACTCTACTCGCTTGTACAGTGGTTCCTCGATGCTCGCAGAGCCGCCATCACTCCTCTCCCATGGAGCCTCCTGGGCCGGCCTCTGAATGATGTCATGGCGGCCGGGACTAGGAAGCTCCTGTCCTGTGGAGAGCACTCCATCTGATGGGGAAGTGTGTTGATAATAGAGGAGGAGCACGCTTGGCACACTAGCACCGCACCACAGAGCGTCAGAAGCTATGCAACTGTCTCTGTCTCTATAATACAATGTAGCAGCCGCAGGCCAATGATTGTGTGCAGTGTATGGGATTATATTAAGGGAGGAGCCTGGAGCTGCAGCTCCAATAGCCCCTATGTTAATCCAGCCCTGGATCTAGCCACCCAGCCAGGGCATTCTGCCTGGGGATTGCTCAAGTTCCCTCAAGTATGCAGACCTTCTGGCTGCTGCCCACTAACTTCTAGAAGCTTCTACCAGCTTCCAGATCCAGGGGGAGGTACTAGAGACATTAAGCCATCCAGCCTGACCGGCAGTAACATGACCTAATTACTGGCTCCATGAACCATACCAAAATAAACTTACCTACACTAACACTAGTAGCACATTAGATGGTGCTACATGTTTTTACAGTGTTTATATGGTTTTAAATGCATTATATGTGTTTGTGTACACCACGCCCACTAATGTGAGTGGAAGGTATTTTAACCAGCGTTTGCTTGTATGGAACCACACTTTATTAAGGCCCCCCTAGGCTAAGATGCATAGGTGGATTGCTGTGAGTTGCATGGTGATTGCTGAGGTACAATGTTGTGCTGGAGCATTGTTATTTTATGCAGTTTGCTTTAGAGTAAAATCTTTGTTTGCTAAGGAGTACATTTCTATCTACTGACTTTACTAAAAGTTCATTTTTTGCAACATTCCCATTACTATATATAAGAACATGCAAGAAAGGAACCTGTTCAAGACTCCAATGTGCTGTTAACTGATATTTGGTACATTTAACATGAAAAGAACATGCAGCTTGAAGATGTTGTCAGTATATCTTACCCAAAATCTGGCATGTTGCTGAAAAAATACATCAATATTGACATCCTTATATATCTCCGTGAATAAGTTAGTGCTTTGCCATTGCTGTGCTTATTTGTTCAAACAACATATCTCCAAAAATAAATGTCAATACAATATGCAACAGATCCATTAAATCCATTAAAACTTTTTTTTGTTTATCTGATATACCATTTCAAGTGGGGAAAAGGGTCATGGGGCCATACTGGGGAGAATAAAGTGAAGGCTTGTAACTCTTCAGAAGATTTTTCTACATCTACCCCTTCATCTCCAAAAGCATTCTTCCCAAAGTGGGTGTCTCTTCTGCAGCTGCCAGAGCAGAAATAAAAGTCCCCAAATCACCCAGTGAGTTTTTTGGCCTATGCTACTCCACAGTGGCAGGTACCCAGCCATCATTATTTTGCCCAGAAGGCCATCCCTGCTCTCCAACAGCATGTGGAACCTACTGTGTCAGTATTGCTGGGCCACTTTTAGTAGCAGGCTACACATGACCATGAACTCATGGTCCAGTAAGCAAGGTAAAGGATATTACATATTCTTCACTGCATACTGGGTCAATCTTCTTGTGGCGGGGAAGGATGCAGGACAGGGCACACCATTGAAGCTGGTGGTGCCACCACATGGCTTGTCTGATGGTGACAGCACATTCACTTTTACCATCTCCTCTTCACTGGCCTCATCCTCTACCTCCTCGGAACCAGCAGTTTCTCCCAAGTGCCCTAGAGCATATGCATCACCCCAAGTTAAACGCTGCAATGCTGTGTTGCAGCTAAAATGTCTTGGGGACTTGAGCCACACTGGGTCTGAACTGCTGGTAGTTTTCCAGGCCCAGGCTGAGTCAGTTTCTGTGGTTTATCATGAAGTACCCAGGGAGTTCATCAGGCTAAAGGGGGTTTGGCCACTTTAGGCAGTCATACTTGGCAATGGCTCACCAGGCAGAAATGCAGCTCCAATATCAGCTACTTTCCAACTGCCTCATCTGTGACAATCCCATATGATGGAACTCAAGGTTGGTCATGCTGCAGAGAGTATATCAACTGCAGCTTTCCATCAAAAAGTGCCTGTCAGTTTTGGTATTAGGACCATAATTGCTTTGGCACCTGGGGTTCTTTTCACTGCTTCAATGGCTAATTCAGGACACATGCAACATTTTGGCACCACCTTGACTTTTTATCCCTGTGAAACCCAAGGTTTTATAAAATGGGTGGGGTAAGATTCATGGGGACCAGCATTGTCCTCAGTGATACCAAAGATTTAAGGTCCACTTCTGCAGACACATTGTGCTCAAATGCCTGCACAAGGATCCCCTGATCTGGATCATTGAAGAGAGGGATCTAATAGTGTGTGACCACACTATTAGATCCCCAATACAATGCGTAAAATGATAATCTCCTGCCTAATGCCGCGTACACACGGTCGGACTTTACGGCAGACTTTGCCCGGCAGACTTTTTGACAGACTTTACGACAGACTTTCTGAATGAACGGACTTGCCTACACACAATCCACCAAAGTCCGTCGAATTTGTACGTGATGACGTAGGACCGGACTAAAACAAGGAAGTTCATAGCCAATAGCCAATAGCTGCCCTAGCGTGGCTTTTTGTCCATCGAACTAGCATACAGACGAGCAGACTTTTCGACCGGACTCGATTTCGACGGATTGATTTAAAACATGTTTAAAATCTAAGTCTGTCCAACTTTTGAGAAAACAAAGTCCGCTGGAGCCCACACACGATCGAAATGTCCGTCGAAATCCCATCCGCCGGGCAAAATCTGCCATAAAGTCCGCTCGTGTGTACGCGGCATAAGTGTCACCAGGCCCAAAAAAAAAAATCATAACCAGGTCCAAAAAAATTTCATATCTGCCACTATTACTTGCTCCTGCAACCTCTCCTGGCCTATTATGGTACTCTGGAACACAATGTTTTTACAGCATAAACCACAGCTGCAAAATGTCTAATGTTTGAAGCACCTCAGAGTTTGTCGCCCATTCCAGTGCTCCAGCACTCAAATATATTTGTGGCTATGGTCGAAAATACACTGTAATATTTATGCGGCATGAATGGGTTTATAAACACTTCCTTTTGTAGTTTGGCCTACTGATTCCATAATGTCCAGCCACTGTACAATATTTGTGGCTATTGTCTCTAAGATAATACAATTTAATGTACCCTGTCTTACCATTTTAAACACTGAGCAACCCGTAAAAGAGAAGAAGTATGGGAATCGGGGTTACTGCAGATTCATACTTACCTAGGTGGATGCAACATCGATCCTATGCTGCATCTGTCCCCCGGCGCCTCTTCACTGAGAACCGAGCCATCGAACACCTCTGATGGCTCGGTTCTCTCAGCTCCCGAGTAGAGAGCTGTTGCCTGTCAATCAGCAGCTCTCCTGCTCTGCTCCTTCACGCTCACTGGAGTGCTGAGCTGTGCAGGGGCGGGGAGCGGCTGTCTCAGCCACTCAGCGGCTCGCTGAGAACTGAGGCGGCTATCAGTCCAGGCACATGGCGAATCAAGACTCTCAGGGGACTTCAGACTGCTCTCTGCTGACAATGGGTTATAAGAGTGCAAAACGAATTGTACTCCTGTGACCAATAGGAGAAGCCCAGCCAAACAAGCTCAGGAATAATTTTTCTGGAAACCCCTGATAAAAGCTACTATATCTCCAGCTTAAGATACATTATTGCGATGGTCAGTTGGAAGAATTTTCTTACATTTATAGTCAGTTGAAAGAATCCTCCCCTTACAGATATCTAAAGACATCATTGGTGTTAGTGTTACTTATCTGAGGGGTAGATATTGCTAACTGATCAAGCATCAGCTCTTCCCGTTTTAGACGAAAAATTTTAATGAGACATTTGCCTCAAGAAACTGAACATTTTTTGGTGGCACTGTGGTTCCCAATGTGGAAGAGTGGAAGGATTCAGTTCCAGTGGCCACAAGCGGCTGTCTCCTAGTAGACAGTAGATCCTAGCAATCAGTCTCCACCTGCTTCTGACTGCTGGAAAGAATTATAACTCCTCCCCCAACTTTCTTTGCTTTCTCAGTGTTTTGCCTGTGTGCCTTGTAACTAATTTCTGATGCTTTGCTCCTGAGTGTGATCCTGTTTCTGACCTTGATCCTGATTCCTATTGTCTTCCTGTTACAGTACCCTGCTACCACATATGCTGCCCTTATTCATGATCCCAGTTCTGGTCCCCTTTCTGATCCATCTTCCTGGTTGCTACTTGTATCTTCTGTTTTATCCTGCTTATCTTTGTTTTCCCTACACATATATACATATTGTATTAACAGTTGATAGTTGGGTATTTTGTCACTAGGTTTACTTTTCATCTATAGCTGCACTTTTGCTGTATATTCTGTTTACTGGTGTTGGAGGGTTTTTTGCTTTATTATTAATAAAACTTACTTTAATCATACACAGTCTGGATTCTGAAATACAGCTACACCAAACTGGTCACTGCTGTTGCTGGATACCTGCACTCAGTATCCCTAGCAGAATCTCCATGGGCCTATTAACATCTTGTCACTTCCTTTGCCATGCACAATGCATGTACACGGACCAAAATAAATCCAGCCTCAAATACTCACCACCAAGTGGCTAAAAAGATAAATATAAAATATTTATGTACCATATGTAAAATTTAAGAGACTTTGGGGGTCATTTACTATAGCGCCAAAAAATTCTCCTGCAGTACCAAAAAATAACTCTCAAAAAAGGCCAGAAAGACTTTAACTCTCAGAACGTCAGCGCTAATGCAAATGGAAAGCAGCGCTATTGCGGCAATAATGCCTGTCAGATCACATATGCTGGAATAGTGGAAGTCAATGGGGCTCGAACCTGCAAAATCCAAAGTTCGCACTGAAGGCTTATATGCAAGTTCTTTGCCATAAAAAGTGTTTGGAGACCTGGGTCCTGCCCCAGGGGACATGGATCAATGCCAAATTTTTTTTTTAAACGGCCGTTTTTTCGGGAGTAGTGATTTTAATAATGCTTTGAGTGAAACAATAAAAGTGTAATATTCCTTTAAATTTCGTACCTGGGGGGTGTCTATAGTATGCCTGCAAAGGGGCGCATGTTTCCCGTGTTTAGAACAGTCTGACAGCAAAATGACATTTCAAAGGAAAAAAAGTAATTTAAAACTACTCGCGGCTATTAATGAATTGTCGGTCCGACAATACACATAAGTTCATTGATGAAAACGGCATGGGAATTCCCCACAGGGGAACCCTGAACCAAAATTTTAAAAAAATTACGTGGGGGGTCCCCCTAAATTCCATACCAGGCCCTTCAGGTCTGGTATGGATATTAAGGGGAACCCCCGGACAAATTTTTTTTTTTAAATGGAGTGGGGTCCCCCTCAAAATCTATACCAGACCCTTCAGGTCTGGTATGGATTTTAAGGGGAACCTCGCGCCCACATTTAAAAAAAAATGGCATGGGGTCCACCCAAAAATCCATACCAGACCCTTATCCAAGCATGCAACCTGGCAGGCCGCAGGAAAAAAGGGGGGACGAGAAAGTGCCCCCCCTCCTGAACTGTACCAGCTCACATACCCTCAACATTGGGAGGGTGCTTTGGGGTAGCCTCCCAAAACACCTTGTCCGGTGGTTGTGAGGGTCTGCGGGCGGGGGGCTTATCAGAATCTGGAAGCCCCCTTTAACAAGGGGACCCCCAGATCCCGGCCCTCCCCCCTGTGTGAAATGGTAAGGGGGTACAAAAGTACACCTACCATTTCACTAAAAAAAGTGTCAAAAATTACAAGAGACAGTTTTTGACATTTCCTTTATTTAAATGCTTCTTCTTTCTTCTATCTTCTTTCTTCTATCTTCCTTGGGTTTCTTCCTCCATCTTCTTCTGGTTCTTCTGGTTCTTATGGTTCTTCTGGTTCTTCCGGCGGTGTTCTCGTCCGCCATCTTCCTCCGCGGTGTCGGCGTCTTCTTCCCTTCTTCTCCTCGGGCTGCTCCGCATCCATGATGGCATGGAGGGAGGCTCCCGCTGTGTGATGCTTCTCCTCTTCTGACGGTTCTTAAATAAACGGGGGGGGGCCACCCGGTGACCCTTCCCCCCTCTGACGTCATTGGGAATGTCACAGGGAAGTCCCCATGCGTCAGAGGGGGACGGGGTCACTGGGAGCCCCCCCACGTTATTTAAGAACCGTCAAAAGAGGAGAAGCGTCACACAGTGGGAGCCTCCCTCCATGGCATCATGGATGCGGAGCGGCCCGGAGAAGAAGATGAAGAGAAGAAGACGCCGCAGAGGAGATGCCGGATGAGAACACTGGAGGAAGAACCAGAAGAAGAAGAAGATGGAGGAAGAAACCAAAGGAAGATAGAAGAAAGAAGAAGCATTT
Organism: Lithobates clamitans; assembly: GCA_037952925.1. Taxonomy (NCBI): domain Eukaryota; kingdom Metazoa; phylum Chordata; class Amphibia; order Anura; family Ranidae; genus Lithobates; species Lithobates clamitans. Next base: position 1,302,065 of record JBBGZY010000498.1, read on the forward strand.
AAATAAAGGTATTGTCAAAAACTGTCTCTTGTCATTTTTAACATTTTTGACAGTTTTTTTGTGAAATGGAACCCCTTACCATTTCACACAGGGGGGTGCTCTCTCATCCCCCCTTTGTTTCTGCGGCCTGCCAGGTTGCATGCTCGGATAAGGGTCTGGTATAGATTTTGAGGGGGACCCGCCATTTTTTTTTAAATTTTGGCCGGGGTTCCCCTTAATATACATACCAGACCTGAAGGGCCTGGTATGGAATTTAGGGGGACCCCCGCGCCATTTTTTTTTTAAATTTTGGTTCGGGGTTCCCCTATGGGGAATTCCCATGCTGTTTTTATCAATGAACTTTTATGTGTATTGTTGGACTGGCAATTCATTATTAGTCGCGAGTATTTAAATGATTTAAATGACTTTTTTTTCTTTGAAATGTCATTTTGCTGTCAGACTGTTCTAAACACAGGAAACATGCGCCCCTTTGCAGGCATACTATAGACACCCTCCAGGTACAAAATTTAAAGGAATATTACACTTTTATTGTTTCACTTTAAGCATTATTAAAATCACTGCTCCCGAAAAAACAGCCATTTTTAAAACTTTTTTGCATTGATACATGTCCCCTGGGGCAGGACCCAGATCCCCAAACACTTTTTATGATAATAACTTGCATATTAACCTTTAAAATTAGCACTTTTGATTATTCATGTTCGTGTCCCATAGACTTTAACCACTTGCCTACCAGGCCAATTATGACATTTCTCTCCTACATGTAAAAATCATAATTTTTTGGCTAGAAAATTACATAGAACCCCCAAACATTATATATGTTTTTTAGCAGAGACCCTAGAGAATATAATGGCAATCCTTGCAACTTTTTATCTAGCACGGTATTTGTGCAGCAATTTTTCAAATGCGTTTTTTTAGAAAAAAAAAACAGTTTTGGCCTTAAAAAAAAAAAAAAATACAAGTTAGCCCAATGTTTTTTCATAATGTGAAAGATGAAGTTACGCCAAGTAAATAGATACCCAACATGTCACGCTTCAAAATTGCACACGCTCGTGGAATGGCACCAAACTTCACTATTTAAAAATCCCCTTAGGCGACGCTTTAAAATTTTTTACTGGTTACATGTTTTGAGTTACAGAGGAGGCCCAGGACCAAAATTATTCCACCCACTCTAACATTCGCGGTGACACCTAACATGTGTGGTTTAAACACTGTTTTCATATGTGGGCGGGACTTATGTATGCGTTTGCTTCTGCATGCGAGCTCACGGGGACAGGGGGGCTTTAAAAAAAGTTTTATTTTTTTATTGTTAATTTTACTTTTTTTATTTTAGCTTGACACTTTTTTTCCAAAAAAAATTTTTTGGATCACTTTTGTTTCTATTACAAGGAATGTAAACATCCCTTGTAATAGGAATAACCATGACAGGTGCTCTTTACAGTGAGATGTGGGGTCAATAAGACCCAACATCTCACCTCTAGGCTTAGAAGCCTGAAATAAAAAAAAGATCTCCGCTTCCCAGCCGAAGCGGCGCCTTTTTTTGAATACAGAGGCCAGGCGTGATGTTATGACGAACAATCATAGAGACTCCGGCGACCATCTGGTCCACCGGAAATCTCTATGCTAAACATCCGGGGCTGGCACATCCTGTTAACGACTCACCGATCGAAGCGGTGAGTCGGTACAAGCACCGGAGGGCGGCGGGAGTGGGGCACGTCCCCTCTCGTCTCCCGTAAGAATGATCAAGCGGTGGAACAGCCTTTATGATCATTCTTATGGTGTGCAGATTCGCCAGCTCTAAAAGACGATATCTGGATGATGTCTGTAGCTACAGGCATCACTCAGATATCCCCGCTCAAAGCCGAGGACGTCATTTGGCATACGGCGGGCGGGAAGCGGTTTTAATGGTGTTCGCACAAATTTTTTGTCTGTTCGCATGTTCTGCTGCAAACCGAACAGGGGGGATATTCGGCCCATCCCTAGTTATCATTGACAATCATGGGGTACAACTTGTCAAGCAACTCAGAGGTCCAAAGTCGCTCAACTGTGAAACAAGTCATATATATTTTAATAGAAAGGAGCTCTCATTTATACTTGCATTTACATCAGCAGAAAAAATGCAGGAAATGATGTGTGCACATGGGTCAGAAGCAAATGTTTGGGGATGCCAAACAAATCAATGAACCCCACCCACACCAAATCTAACTAACACATCCACCCCCGCATTGATTAAGCACAAGTACATATCATACCCTTATCCAGAAAATGAGCCCGCACCTCCTCTTTGCTAAAGAGGGACCTCGCCATGTCCATGTAGATGGAGATCTTGACCAGCACAGGGACTTCCGGGTGATTACAATGACTTATTTCTGGGTCAGAAGGCGAAACCACACTCTTTTGATCTTTGCTGCAAATATTTGATCGCAACCACTATTAGAATTTTATTATTTTTGTTTATTTGCAGATATGCAAATTTGTATTTCTACTTATGATATTTAAAGGCGTTCGATAAGAAATGGTGTCCCTGGGTTAGCAGCGGGGGGAAATTGTGCAGCTGAAATCTCACACTTTCATTCCCACATGTAGGGGGAATTTCAGAGACATCTGTGCAGGTTTCTGCACTGATATCAATACAAATTGCACCCTAAAGTTGCACCAATTAAAACAGTGCAATGGTCACTGCTTTGACATGTCAAATCGGAAAAATGTGAACTAAAGCTGACACATACAACACTGCCTTATCCACCAGCTGAATTCATTACCTGCAATTCTCCACAGCCGTTATATATAAAGATTCCACCTTTATCATAAACTTGCAGATGTGCAGAAGCCTAGGTTTACATTGGAGCGATTTGTCATGCGATTGAGAGCAAATCACATGACTATTGGCAGCAATGGCACTGTGCCAATCGATGCAACTTTTTTTGTGGCACCGCACCAATTTGCTAAAGTAGTTCCTGCGCTACTTTTGCCGATTTCAAGTGCGACTTCAATAGACATTTGTGTATGAAGCCACACGGATATCTATCAAGTGGCACCTGACATCACGCTGACCTTGCTACTTTGAAATCGTGCTACTTCAAGTGAAGTAGCGTGATTTCAAAGTAGCATCAATGTGAACTAGGGCAAAGAGATTTGTTTTTTTGGTGCACAAATACATATTGAAATAAAATATAAGAGATATTGCATTTTCCCAAAACCACCACCCACAAAAACTAAAGAGAAAAAAAAAAGTAGAAGAAAAAAAAAACCCACTACACCAAAGCTCAATAATGTACTTTTATTTTACCAGCAGAAAAACAAAAAAAAAAAAAATTACATTCATTTACTAGCTTCAAAAAAATTTGGACAGGATATATGGTGCTACATTTAGCAATGGGATTTTAAGGGCCCTGCTCATGGGAGCTTACAATATAACATTTGACAAAACCTTACAGTGGACACAGCTTTAATTTCAGTGTATAACGGGCAACACATCACATTTTTATCTGTAAGATTATAGATACATACTCAACAGTCATTCTTACAAAGCATTCCAACATAATATTAAAAGACTTATTCAAAACACCCACCACCAGCCCACAATCCACACATACATGCATTGGTGACCATGTTCTGCTGGAAGCTGCATTTCGGTGTACACGATTAAACAAGATCAAAAAGAGTAGGTCAGCAGATGCTTCCAAACGATGTTTGCATGATCAGACAGGAACAATACATGCACAACATCGACAGCATGGCCACATAAATCCACTTTTGATTGAAAACATGCACAAGCATCTCATCAAATCTCCCAATATCATTCCTTCTCCCCCCCCACAAATCACAGCAAAAAACCTGACCTTCTCAGGCCAAACAAACCCCCCTACTGCAGGCCTTTATATAAGAGAGATTGTATTGTTAGCACACTGACACACCCAATAGAAGTAAACACCAACCAGTATCTTTCAATCTGTATGTCTAAAGTGATTGCACCTGATGAGCAGGAACACATAATAGTATTTGCAACTCTGTTAGCCCTTGGCTATGCGCATCAAATCTCCAACTACAGGCCAAAGATCAAAGTCCATTTGCATCCACATAAACAAAGCAACAGTTTTCTAAGCATATGTATCTGTGCAGTGTAAACCCTAAAATGTGAAATCTCCAAGTCCCTGGGCATGATTAGTGCTAATAAACATTAACATCAGTCCCTGGCTGCAATGAGCTTCCAATCTAAAGTCCAAAATTAACTTTCTTACATTAGAACCCATTTTGACAGGAGACAAATAAAATGCCAGCATGTCTTTGGATTGTGGTGAGAAACCCACACAGGGATTAGCATGTTGGGGAATTGAAACAACATCCCAGGTGCTGCTAGACAGAACTACTACCCACTTAGCCACCAGGCTGCCAAACACATGTTCTCTGCATCTCTGTGGTGTGATCCAGCTCTAAGTCCATAGCCATGCTCAGTGTCACAAGCAATATACAATATATTGGCCTAAGTATTGGGACATCTGCCTTTAAACACACATGAACTATAATGGCATCCCAGTATTAGTATTCGGTTCAAAATTCGTTTGGCCCACCCTTTGCAGCTATAACAGCTTCAACTTTTCTTGTCCACAAGGTTTAGGAGTGTGTCTATGGAAATGTTTGACCAATCTTCCAAGTGCATTTGTGAGGTCAGGCACTGATGTTGCACGAGAAGTCCTGACCTACAGTCTCCTCTCTAATTCATCCCCAACGTGTTCTGTTGTGTTGAGGTCAGGACTCTGTGCAGGCCAGTCAAGTTCCTCCACCCCAAACTCCCTCATTCATGTCTTTATGGACCTTGCTTTGTGCACTGGTCCAAATGATTTGGTGGAGGGGGGATTATGATGTGGGGTTGTTTTTCAGGGGTTGGGTTTGGCCCCTTAGTTCCAGTGAAGGGAACTCTTAAGGCGTCAGCATACCAAGACATTTTGGACAATTTCATGCTCCCAACTTTGTGGGAACAGTTTGGGTAAAGCCCCTTCCTGTTCCAACAAGACTGCACACCAGTGCACAAAGCAAGGTCCATAAAGACATGAATGAGCAAGTTTGGGGTGGAGAAACTTGACTGGCCTGCACAGAGTCCTGGCCTCAACCCGATAGAACATTCTTTGGCTGAATTAGAGTAGAGACTGCGAGCCAGGCCTTCTCATCCAACATCAGTGCCTGGCCTCACAAATGCACTTCTGGAAGAATGATTAAACATTCCCATAGGCACACTAAACCTTGTGGACAGCTTTCCCAGAAGCTGTTCTAGCTGCAAAGGGTGGGCCAAATCAAATTTTAACACTACGGACTAAGACTGGGCTGCCATTAAAGTTCATGTGTGTGTAAAGGCAGGTGTCCCAATACTTTTGGCTAAATAGTGTATCTGGAAAAGACTTACAATGGTGGTGGAACCCTCCTACACATAAATACTACATCTAGACATAGTTATAGGACCTGGGAGATGAGACAACTTCTCTACATGAAGCAACATGGTTGGGCTTTGAACCCATACACTCAGGGAGGCTAAGCAGAAGTTCAAACCTCTAAACCACGGAGCTGCAATGTGTGAAAACCTCCTACACATAACTACACATAAATACACATAAATACACATAAATACTGCATTTCTTTGGACATACAAGTGATGGAATTACATTACTCAAGAGTTATTCTTCTTGATTTATTCTGTGATATTTGGTGTTTTTTTGTGGGTTAGAGTAGAATATTACCCTCAAATTTTTGGGAATTACATTTTGCTTTCTGATACTGGTACACATATCAATTTTTTTGGGCTCAAATTATGAATATTTGGAAATAATAATAAGCACAAAAAATTGTGATTCATTTTAAATTTGCATCAGCCATGGTATTGTTTGTGGATTATAAAGACACCTGTGTGAGTTTGGGGTAAAGATTGTTGTGAGATTGAGAGTAACAAGTGAAATTGACAGAGAAAAAAATATTTTACCAAAACATTCCACATTCTAGTATTCTTAAAATCAAAATATTTTAAGTAGAAGCAATAATGTTGCAAAGGAAAATTTATTTCACAAATGTATCTTTATTTCAGAAATTATTTATTTTCATCTCAACATTAAAAGTTTTTTTGTGTGAAAGTTACAATTGTTCCATTAGAATCAATGGCTAATACTTCATTTGGACTAGAATAGAGCAGATTTTCATAAAAAAAAAAAAAATGCTCTCTAATTAGCTCTCATTTTGGCATTTACTATAGAGCCGGCTAAAAAAGACACTTGAGTTAAAATGAGAATTATTTTCAGGTCTGAGCATGCTCAGTTGTGTTGGCACCTAGTTGTCCAAAACGGGGAATTTTTCACTTCTCAGACATTTAAAGATATTTCAGTGTAGAGATCACATTTTCACACAGTTTAAAGCAGATTATCTTTAAATAATATACCGCATATTTCAGTACCATTTAGGCAATTATATCATGCTCTAAACATTATTTCCATGTGCACTACTCCAGGTTTTAGCAGAGTAAGGATTTGGGCGCTATTTGGTTTCAGGGAACTATAGTAAATTCGATTTTGGGAGTATTTTCTCACCAGCGCTATAGTGAATACCGTTTTCGCGCTAATGAGCGCTAATTACCGCGAAATAGTGCTAATTACGCAAATTGGCGCTAATTAGCACTAATTAGCACCGCAGCTCTATAGTAAATGACCCCCTTTGTCACTTCAAGAAAACAAAAAATCTGTTTAAAGCTATGAAGTAGAGCTAGACTGTCTTCAGGGGCTTTCAGAACCTCCTGCTTTGCCTGAATTCTGGCTTCTTTTGGCAAAGCGCTAACATTTGGGTAAAATCAGAGCTTACTCAGTCCCTCCCTATCACCCACTACATTATGACTGACCTATTACTTTGATGGGCTACCCTACTGACCAATAACAATTTGCAGGAAGCAAAATGAGGAGGACAAAGCAAGGGGCACTGAAGGCTTGTACAGGTATGTATAGGCATCTTAATACCTGTCAGCAGCGTCTGTTTTCTTAAAAAGACAGACTCTTTATCAGATGCGGAGTGTATCTTTTGTGTCTGTTCCCTACTGCAGTAGTTTTTATTAATTTGGAACCACTAATCAATATGAGGATAGGAGTTGCCTATCTGTAAAATGTCCAGGTCAACTGTATGCCTACTGTGTGTGTGTATACATAAGTTAAGTATATAGGAGCATGCATGCATATATTGCAACACTGGCAGATATAAAAGGATAACCAGTTATTTTTTTAAGGTATACACATAAGCACATTTGTGCACCTGTCTGTGCATATTTACAAGGTCTTTATAAAGTATAAATTACATTTTTTACTCTGGATCTTTCTGCTTGCAAGACCTTCTGTATAAAACTCTGTAAATGATTATGTCACGTACCTGGTACGTTTTGAGCCTGAAGTGCAGAGAGAGAGACCTCCCTTACAGCTCCCACTCCTGCTCCTCTGGATTGGAGACAGAGGGCCCAGGAGTGAGGAGTGGTATGGGTGTCTGGCAGGATCAACAGTCACCAGAAGTTCAGGAGTGGTGGCACCCTCTGGAACCCGAAGCTGAAGAGGAGACTGGAATGCAGAATGGAATGCAGAATGGACCAGGAACCACAGCAGGTAAGTAGGCAGGAACTGAAGTGCTGGACAGGAACCAGGAACAAGCAGTAGGTAGCAGACTGGAACGCTGGACTGGAACCAGGAACAAGCAGTAGGTAGTAGACTGGAACGCTGGACTGGAACCAGGAACTAACAGCAGGTAACAGACTGGATACTGGAGCACTGGACTGGAACCAGGAACAAGCAGTAGGTAGCAGACTGGAACACTGGACTGGAACCAGGAACAAGCAGTAGGTAGTACACTGGAACACTGGACTGGAACCAGGAACAAGCAGTAGGTAGTAGACTAGAACGCTGGACTGGAACCAGGAAGAAGCAGTAGGTAGTAGACTGGAACGCTGGACTGGAACCAGGAACAAGCAGCAGGTAGTAGACTGGAACGCTGGACTGGAACCAGGAACAAGCAACAGGTAACAGACTGGATACTGGAGCGCTGGACTGGAACCAGGAACAAGCAGCAGGTAACAGACTGGATACTGGTATCAGGCAGAGGGATGGTCAAACAAGCCGGTGGTCGATATCGGGCGGACAGCAGAGGTACCAGGGAATACACAGAAGGATGGTCAGGCAAGCCAAAAGGGTCTGGTGCAGGCGGATAGCAGGATGGTCTAACAGGAAGCCGGGTCAGATAACAGAGTACACAGATCAGATCAGGTTTAGGCACATGGAACGCCGTAGAGCAGACAGCGGGGATTAAGTGCATGCGCGGTAGAACCCGTGGCTGTGTTCCCGTGCGTCTGGATCGCCAATTACTGGCAGGATCTTCATGACATTGCCCCCCCCCAAAGGGGCAGCCTCCGGATGCCCCTTTGGAGAAATTTCTCTGGATGGGACCTTTTTAAAAGATTGCAACAGATCCTCAGCATGAATATTGTCCTCTGGTTCCCAAGAATTTTCTTCTGGGCCAAACCCCCTCCACTTTATCAGAAATTGATTTTGGTTACCTCTTTTCCTATGGTCCATGATAGCCTCCACCTCGAATTCCTCCTCCCCATCTACCAAAATTGGATCAGGAGGATCCATACTTTGGCCTGGAAATGGATTAGAAATAGAGGGTCTGAGCAGAGACACATGAAATACTGGGTGAACCTTTAGTGAATCAGGGAGTTCAAGTTCGTATGCCACCTCATTAATTCTCCGCTTGACAGGGAATGGTCCAAGAAACTTGGGACCCAATTTCCTTGAGGGGCAGGCCAGCCTGAGATTTATTGTAGATAACTATACCTGGTCCCCGGGTGTAAGTAACAGCTCACCTCGCCTCTTTTTATCGAAGGTTGATTTATTATACTCCTGGGTCCTGGTCATGGTCTCCTGCAAAACTTGGTTATTGAAAGTGAAGAAATTCAACTTCTCCTGAACTGCGGGTACTGTACACTCTGGAAGAGAATTAGGCAAAAATGAAGGGTGGAAACCGTAATTTGCAAAAAACAGAGTTTGTTTGATAGCGAAATGAATAGAATTGTTGTAGGCGAATTCAGCCAATGGGAGCACAGAAATCCAATCATCTTGGGCAAAAGAAGAAAAACAGCGTAAATATTGTTCAAGAGTCTGGTTTGTTCTCTCTGTTTGCCCATTAGTCTGGGGATGATAAGCAGATGAAAATGAAAGCTCAATGTTCAGTGTTTTGCATAGAGACCTCCAGAATCGGGAGGTAAACTGTACCCCCCGATCTGAAACATTATTGACCGGTACCCCATGGAGCCTGATGACTTCTTTAATGAATGCTTGTGCCGTTTCTGTAGCTGAGGGAGTGCCCTTCATTGGGACAAAGTGGGCCATTTTTGACAGCCGGTCCACTATGACAAAAATCGAGGTGAAGCCCCCGGCCGGAGGTAATTCAACAATAAAGTCTATAGAAAGCATTTTCCATGGCCTATCTGGGACAGGCAATGGTTTTAGAAATCCCAAGCCTTGGTTCTGTGACCCTTGTTCCTAATACAGGTGGTACAGGACTCTACAAATTTTTTACAATCCTCGCATAGCTGATGCCACCAGAAGGTACGCTGTACCAGATCAGTGGTCTTAGCTATGCCAAAATGCCCGGCCAGTGCATGGTCATGACAGAGTTCTAGTACTGGGACTCATAGTGTTTCAGGTATAAAAATCCTACTCTTGTGCCAAAGTAACCCATCCTTAACTTGGAGTTCTGGCCCAATGGAAGATCCCAATTCCACGGAATCCTGCTTAATCTGGGAAAGCAGGTTTCCCTGAAGCAACAGAAAATTCCCCGGGGACAAAATGGTGTCCGGGGGGAAAACTTCTGGGGACTTGTGAAACATCCTGGATAGGGCATCGGGTTTGGTATTTTTGGAGCCAGGGCGGTAAGTGACATGAAAAGAGAACCTGGAGAAAAAGAGAGCCCACCTGGCCTGACGTGGCTTCAACCTCTTAGCAGATCTGAAATACTCCAGGTTCTTATGATCTGTAAAAATTAAGACTGGGTGAGCGGCACCTTCCAGCAGATAGTGCCACTCCTCTAACGCTGATTTTATTGCCAGCAACTCTCTGTCACCTACATCATGATTTCTCTCTGCCGTGGACAGCTTACGAGAGAAGAAGGCCACAGGATATAACATGGCCTTAGTTCCCTGTCTTTGGGACAACACTGCCCCTACCGCAATTTCAGATGCGTCCACCTCAAGAACGAATGGCAGAGAGGAATCTGGATGCTTTAGTACAGAGGCGGAAGTGAAGAGGCCCTTAAGGGTCTCAAAAGCCTTTTGGGCTTCAGCAGACCAGTGGAAGCGTGTTCCCTGTTTAGTTAGCTGTGTTATGGGTGTAATGATGGCTGAGAACCCCTTAATAAATTTACGGTAAAAATTGGCGAATCCAACGAATCGCTGGATTCCCTTCTTGTCTGTAGGAACTGGCCAATCTAGAACTGCAGCAACCTTTTGAGGGTCCATCTTAATGCCTTTACTGGAAATGATTAACCCCAAAAATGGAATACTTTCCTGTTCGAATTCACACTTCTCAGCCTTTGCATATAGGCCGTGTTGTCGAAGCCGGCCCAACACACTTCTGACGTGCCTGCGGTGAGATTCAAGAGAACAAGAAAAAATTAATATGTCATCTAAATAGACGATAACGAACAGATCTAGAAAGTCTCGTAAAACATCATTGATGAAATATTGAAATGTAGCAGGGGCATTGCACAGACCGAAAGGCATCACCGGGTACTCAAAATGTCCATAACGGGTACGAAAGGCGGTCTTCCATTCGTCTCCGCCCCTAATACGAACTAGATTGTAGGCTCTGCGGAGGTCAAGTTTAGTAAATATGGTGGCCGTTCCAAGTCTTTGGAACAATTCTGGTACCAGAGGAAGAGGATAACGTTTTTTTACAGTGATCTTATCTAGTTTGCAGTAATCCACACATGGTCTGAGGGTTTTATCCTTCTGTACAAAGAAGATGCCCTCACCTGCTGAAGACGTGGACGGACGAATGAAGCCTTTCTTTAGGTTCTCATCGATATATTCCTTTAATGCCCCTTGTTCTACTTCAGTCAAAGGAAAGATTCTTCCAAAGGGAATCTCAGCACCAGGGAGTAACTCGATAGGACAGTCATAAGCCCGGTGAGGGGGTAAGACTTCTGCCCCCTGCTTGCTGAATACATCTAAGAAATCATGATACGCTGCGGGGATGGAGAGATGTAAACTGGGATCTGTGTCTAGGCAGAGCAAGGTAGAGTTCTCCTGAACGTTCTGAATTCTGCAAGACTGTTGGCAATATGAAGAAGAAAAGGTAACCTCACCTGTGGCCCAGTTAATGTCAGGATTGTGGGCCTGTAACCAGGGCATTCCAAGGATTATGGGAAACAGGGGTGAGGCGATGATATCCAGGCGTAATAGTTCTTGATGAGAATTGGAAATAGAAACGGGTATCGGAACAGTCTCTTGGGTAACAGGTCCGGATTTGATGGCGGTTCCATCAGCTAGAGTCGATGAAACAGCTGCAAGCTCCAGAGTCAATAATGGCGGTTATTTGCAGAGTCTCTCCTGGAACCTGTAACAGGATAGAGAGAGCAAGGTGAGTAGTATTCTTGGCCAGAGGTGCAACATAGTCAGTGGACAGGGATAGGCACTTACGGACGTGCCCATGCGTGACAGCACCCGTGAATGTGCGCGCATGCGCGGTAGAACCCGTGGCTGTGTTCCCGTGTGTCTGGATCGCCGATTACTGGCAGGATCTTCATGACAGATTATGTCTGTGTTTGTTGTTAAAAATTACCTCTCCTTTTCAATCTGCAGCACTGTCATTTTATGTAAAATGCAATATGGTAACCTAGATGAGTTCAGTATTTAGATGGTGTACAGAACGCCCTCCAGAAAATGTAATTTCTTGCTTGTGTGATTGGCTCATTGATTTTCCCAGAAGCCTGCACTAAGATACAAGTCCAATTTTTGGGCATCCCCTGCAACAAAAATTCAATTTTTGGTTAGATACTCCAAAAGGGAAATCATGTCTAAAAGGATACAGACCCGGGCACTTTCTTCATTAAAAACCTGCAAGTGCAGCAGCTGATTTGATAATTAAAAAATCACTCACATTCAAATTCATTTTTCACATGGACACAGAAAAAACACCTATATCTTCACAACAGCAAAAGGTAGGAATCTGCACATAGATCACCCAGAGGGGATTTTTTTTTTCTCAACAAGCGTGAAGTTACTCTCTAAATATACATATAATGTACATTTCTGCCACATAGAATCAAGTTGAAAATGCTGAAAATGCTGTGGATATATTTACAAATGTAGTTATCTGCTTTTAGAAGCTTTCATTATTTTCAAAAGTAAATTGCTAATCATTTCTTGATGTTAGGGATCTGAGTGAGGAGCAATCAAGGGTCATTGGAAAAAATAGAACTGCAAATGCACCAAGCAGAAAAATGAGCTGAAACACTTTGATGTGGACTGGAGTAATTGCTCAACAGGGATGGATTCTACATCATATAGTATACCCCTTTTAGCCTTAGAAAATATTAATGCTATTAAATGGTAAAAAAAAAACCAAAAAAACAACTAACTTGACTGGCAGTAACCTTTTGTAGCTTTAAAGTTTTAATGAATGTAAATTTGTATTGTGCTTTGTTTTTACTGATGGTTTCAGTAAAGAAATTACTGGAAAGCTATTATGTTTTAAAGACATAATTTGTAGCCTGGGAAAAATCTTATAGATGGTAATTCTAAGAAGGCATGCTTTCCCCACATACTACATACACAAGGGCTGGTAATATGTAAATTTTCAGCTCACTGACTCCAGAAACCCTGAAAGATTAATCACCAGATTCAATTAAAAATTGTGAATGTTGATGCGGCCCTAGACAACACGAATGCTTTTAAAATACCAGTAACTGGGATTTTCCTGGCATTTTAGCCATTTTGGGTAGAATGCCTATAATAATTTCACAACATTGTGAAAGTTTTTGTATCCTTGTTTGTCTCTAGCAAATTCTCTAGTGCTCACTTGCTATGTTTACTAATTCTTGCAATAAACATTTATGTGTTTCATAATGATTCCATAGATATTTGGAAGTTCTTGCTTCATCTCAAATTTCATCTCATGTCTTTTAAACTTGTTTTAATTGAACATCATATTCTAAGCCCTGACAATTCTCAAGTCTCACCCATTATACACATTATTCTAGGACTGTAAACTAAACGTAATGCACATTTCATATTAAGTTCTGGCAAGTATTTACAAAATTGTTTTCCATTAATAAAAATGTATAATGTACATAGTAGTTAAACAAAATTCTAGTAAAAGCCACAATGTATATTTAATTTTCAACAACACCAATCCCCAAAAAATAATAATCAGGAACAAGTTGAAATGCACACGTGAAAACACATAGGATGCTTGAGAGATTTGTCATGAGTTCCATTGCTACTAGTTTTTTTTAAGGTCAACTTTTTATTAATTTTCCAAATATATGACATAAATATACGGCAGTAAGGCACACAAGTGTACAGCAATGTAAATCATAGAATACATAACACAATAGAAAAGCATGCTCAGATGACTCAGCATTGGTATATTCAGTATATTACAGAGCCGAATACCATATAATTCCAATAAGCAGCAAGACAAAATAACAAATACATATCAACTAAAAACTAATCAAAAGAGAAGAGAAAACAGATCACTGCTGGTGACAATGAATTAGCTTACAAAAGGAAACTAAAATGATAATAATATGCACAGGCATGGGCTTTGGAAAATGCAATAGGGCAGAGGACAAGAGATTTCCCCTCAGTATCAGGAGATCCACCTGCAGACCTCACTGAGACAGGACAGAAGGCACAGTATGAAGTTAGTCCTCTTTATCACCAGAAACTGAAGACATACAACCTGACTATATTTTTTCAAATTTCTTTGGACAGCCCTGAGAGGCATATGTAATTTTATACATAGGTAAATCAGTATTTACAAATTCAATCAAAATTTAGAGGGTGGGAGGAGAAGATTCTGTCTATTTAATTGCTAGAGCTTTTTTTGCATGACTAAAATAGGAGCAGAAGCAGTGTTTTCTGTGGACCATGCATCTGTCCAAAGCTCACATCTACACCTCTTGTCCACAACTCCCCTCTGCACCCTTGTATGAAACTCACTAGACATGTACAGTTTGTTCTGTTACGAAACAAAATTTGGATTACATTTTCATTATTCAGAGATTCGCCTGTTTCCAATAACAATACTAACAAATTTCAATGAATCTGAAATAAATTATAACGAAAGAACAAAATGAATTTGTTTCATTCAAATGTTTGAAGCATCCAAAGTAGTGAATGATCTGAAGTAAATAGCTGGTTGTTAAGGACTGGAGCGGGTATGCACCCGTCATTCTTAATAACTATGGCTCATTGGCTGTCAGTGGGTTCCCAGCTGACAGTAGAATGCATACAAAAAAAAAACTGGCTTTAGAAAATTAAGAAATTTGGATTCTGAGTGGAACCCCATGCCGAAATGTGAAAAACAATGGCATGGGGTCCTTTCAAAGTCCATACAAGACCCTCATCCAAGAATACAGCCCAGCAGGCCATGGAAGGGGGGGTGAGCAAGCACCCCCTCCTGAACCATACCAGGCCACATACCCTAAACACAGGGTTGCTTTGGGGGATGAACCCCTATGACGTCATGCAGGGGGGCTCTGAGTTCCACTATGGGGGCATGGTCACTTGGTGACATCACTAGGTGACCCCCACAACCATGCTTATTTACCGGTAGGGGAGAAGTAGCTGTCATTTGGCGAGTGTCTCTGAATGGTACCAGTAGTGTTTGGCAGGCGGCAGAATTTTTTTTCACGGAGGTCATGCATCATTTTCCTGGTGCTTATCTCTAGAAAATGCACCTCTTATCAGCTGACTCTAGTACCCCCTGTAGCTGCAGTTTGCTTCCCTACACGGTGCACCAAGTGCACACTAGGGATGAGCCCGATGTTCGAGTCAAACGTAAGTTCGACTCGAACATCGGGTGTTTGCCTGTTCGATGAACAGCGAACAATATGCAGTGTTCGTGGCAAATTTGAAAGCTGCCAGAACACCGTTAAAGTCTATGGGACACTAATATGAAAAAACAAAAGTGCTAATTTTAAAGGCTTATATGCAAGTTATTGTCATAAAAAAAGTGTTTTTAGGACCTGGGTCCTGCCCCAGGGGACATGTATCAATGCAAAAAAAATTTTTTTAAACGGCCATTTTTTCCGGAGAAGTGATTTTTTTAATGCTTAAAGTGATACAATAAAAATGAAATATTCCTTTAAATGTCGTGCCTAGGGGGTTTCTACAGTATGCCTGTAAAGTGGAGCATTTTCCCAGTGTTTAGAACAATATCACAGCAAAATGACATTTCTAAAGAAAAAATTGTCATTCAAAACTGATCGCGGCTGTAATGAATTGTCGAGCACACAACCTGGTAGGCTGCAGGAAAAGAGGGGGGACGAGAGAGCACCCCCCCTGAACCATACCAGCCCACATGCCCTCAACATGGGGAGGGTGCTTTGGGGTAGCCCCCAAAGCATAAATAATCTGGCTAGGGCATCGGCAACCAGGAGAGGTTCAGGTACCTCCAGAAGAGCAGCTGGGTTTCTGTTTTTACAAGTGAGCAGTGTACACAGAATCAGCACTGCAGGTGGCAGAATTGAGTTCCACCACTTTCCGGCTGAAAAAAAAAGCCCTGTATGTATACAGTATACATTATATATATATATATATATATATATATATATATATATATATATATATATATATATATATATATTCAGTACTGTGCAAAAGTAGGCAGATTCGAAGAAATGCTGTAAAGTAAGGATGCTTTAAAATGTATATATTTTAATTTTCTTTAATCAATTTACAAAATGCAAAGTGAGCAAACAGAAGAAAAATCTAAATTAAATCAACTTTTGGTGTAAATGTACCTTTTGGCATCAAACCAGCAGACTGGGGCTGAAGCAGGGCTTGGTTATAAAGGGGGGCAAAAGAGACAATTGCCCCGGGCCCCCCTGACAGAAGGGGACCCCCTCTATACAAAAATGATATAAAACAATATAAAAATTATATAAAATGTATTAAATGTACCTTGGGAAGTAATATTTTGCTGGCCATCATCTGTAAAACTCTGGACTGGTATGTTGTATCATTTTTCAAAAATGAATTTTGGCGGCTCAAGCAAACCACAAACAGAGCACTATGGTGTGTCTGTGGTCTGTGTGTGGGTGTGTGTGACCTCAGAATGATGTTGTGTCATGCATTTTAAAAATGTGTGACTGTCATTGAGAATGTAAACCAACTCTGTGTATAGGGGACCTCCCGAACCTGAAGTGCCCCGGGTTCCCCAAGGTCTAAATCTGGCTCTGGACTAAATTGTCCATACAAACACTGCATCTTCAGTACAGTTAGCCTCTATCCCCACCACTGCACCTGTCACACAGAGGTAGAATTTGAAGCTGGGTGGATGGAGCCTGATGGGGGATTCAGAGACACTAGTTGTCCATCAGATCCACCCCTTTTGAGACTAACATCAGGCCATGGGCATGCTTCTACTTATAATATATAGTGAGTACTTAAAATGGTTGTAAACCCACGAAAAAAACCCTGCAAGACAAAGGCATAATGAGCTAGTATACATAGCATACTAGCTCATTATGAAATACTTACCTTAGATCGAAGCCCCTGCAGTGGTCCGGCACACTGGTGTGGGTGGCGACATGTCTCCCGGAGTTATTTCCGGGTATCGCGGGCTCCGGCGCTGTGATTGGCTGGAGCCACAATGACGGTAACAGCACAGCAGCTGAAGAAATGGCACGAGCGAGGCGTTTCCTCAGTGCACATGTGCCAATGACGTCGGCACATGCTGATACAGTGAATATCTCCTAAATGGTGCAAGTTTAGGAGATATTCACTGTACCTACAGGTAAGCCTTATTATAGGCTTACCTATAGGTAAAGGTGGTTTGTAAGAGTTTACAACCACTTTAACTGCAGTTAAGAAATAATCATTTCACACAATTAAAAAAGTCAAAGCAAACAGTAAGTAGTTCCTGTCTGTGGTCAAAGTGCAGACAAAGTAACTGTAAATAATGCAAAGTTTACAAAAGTGGTCTGGGTATGTGATGACACAGCTCTCATAACACATGAAAAAAATGAAATAAAGGATTATAATGGCAAAATGGCTTTGATTAACTAATTTTATCAAATAAGCAACTGTATTTTGAAAGTACACAATCCTTTAAGTCCTGATGACCTTGTGAAACCCAAACACTTATATGTATTCATATTTTATATTCAGTTCTATTGAAATGTAATTAATCAAGATCTATCATTTTGTTACCAGGCAAAATAAAAGTACACAGAGCAAATGTAAAAGTTGTGTCATCTATAGAGATCAGGATATGAAATGAGACAAAACTCAGAAGACATGCAGGAAACATACAAATGCCCTAATGGATGACAGACTATTGGCCAGGAGGTTACACGCTTGGCAGGAGGAGTCGAGGACAAAATAATGCTTGAAGCTATGGATTGTTATTGTGTATAAAACTAAAATTTGACTGACAAGAAGTAAATTGACATAAATGATATTGTAAAAGAATGATTGTCTAGTTATACTGGGTACATGGACAAAATGAGTACTCATATCACACAATAATATGATTAAAAAAAAAAAAAAAAAAACACAGGTTATGGTGAGGTGGACTAAAAACCTAAAAGCGATCTAAACCAGAATAAAGCCTGGCGGAGGCATATACATATCAGACTTCCATTACAAATCTCAAAAGTAAAATGTTTATTTCTCATTTCAGGATAGTAGATGGAGCCATGCAAATTGTTCCCTTATGCTGCTGGGCCAAATGTACATTCAAAGCTTCCAATTTATAGCACAGATGCAAACATGTATTCCAAATCACATACAGCCGTTTCAGGCTTGGGAATGTAAGAAAAAAAAAAAAGCATAATCAAACAGTTTAAAGGGAGAAAGGATTAAGGTTAAAACCGGAACACAGTCTATGAAAGGCACGTTCCATGAGTGATTCCTGCACTGCGTTTAAAAGCATGTACTACTTTTTGTGCTTTCCAGTGTGATTTGCCAAATTGCACTTCAGGGGAATGTACAGGAACACGGATCGCATTCCTGTGAGATTCTGGTGTGAACTGGAGCTTAAGGAACAAAAATGTCCTCCTTTAAACCACAGTGAGGAACAGTCCTAGTTCCTCTTTAGTTACTAAACCCAGGACCCTGCATTCACTATATCTGGTCTCCCACAGTATACAGAACATATAAATGCAATTGTTTTAGTACATATAAACTGCTAAATACCTTTTCTCATCAGGAGTATATAGCAGTTTTATGACTTCTATGCATGTCTGGTTAAAGCTTGTAGGAGGAGTTTTCAATCTACTCTGACTGTAGTATGAGGCTGAAGAACCCCTGACCCTCTTTCTGGACAGTGCTGATTGGCCCTTTGCCGATCACATGCACCCTCCCAGGAAAAAAATAAAACTCTCTAGCAATACACACCAAACTGAGCATGCACAGAGTGCTCCCAAGGCTCTGTTCCATCAGGAATTGGATTGGGGACTGTGGAAGAAGGTTAGGATCAGAGAAGACAGGATCAAACAGCCTTTTTACACAATGCGGATTATTAACCCCTTAGGTTCAACAGTGAGTTTAACAAGCATTCTTTACTGCACATACAGACTGATTTTATTGTTGTGGGTTTAGTAACACTTTAAATGAGAAGGTATCTACTGTACATGCTTCACTTCATAACAAATCTCAAAAACAATTAGTTTATTCCTCTTTTTAAGAGAGTATATAGAGCCATGCAAATCATTCTGTACATTCAAAACATCCAGTTTAGAGCACAAATGTAGTCTATTATTATAAAACAATTTATTCCAAAGTACATGCAGCTGTTTTTTAACTTGTTATTCATCATCAAGTCAATGTATATATAAAGTTGGGCTGGGGAAGGAAATAAATAATGTATAATTAGACAATTGATGGTGATAAAGAATGCACAGAACCAAAAAGTCCACTGCAAAACCAGTGTGAAGCACAGTACAGCCTTGATGATACATACGATATTTACAGTATATGTCTCACATCCATCACAAATCCCCAAAATAAAACACAGAAAGATTACTTTCATAAAAATGCATTTTAGTACATTCAATTTTACAGTCCAGACTGTAAAATCATGCTGTCGTATGTAACTGTAAAAGATAAAACCATCATCCGAGTCAACCTCAGTTGTCCTCAACCATGTTCTGCAATTGCTATCTCAAACATAGACTATTAAGGAGTCCATTACTCACAAGTCTTGGAAAAAAGAAAAGGTTGGCTGAAGAGAGTCTAGTGACTTATTTCAACATCTTTTGCGACCCTTCATGCTTCATTTCACTAATTTTATTTATGCAAGTGCAGAGATGTCAAGCAAGTGCAAGAGCTAAAAAGGAAAGCATGTCTTATAATGAACATCACTAATGCCATAACCTATCATGCAAGTCAGACATCATAGCAAGAACCAAAGTGGTATCTGTACTACATTAACACCTTTAACTTGATGAAGGCGAGGTCACCCAAAACTGTCCTTATTCACTTGGAGACTGGTATGTTACACGCCCTTCCGGTCCAGGCCATTTTTCAGTTTTCAGCACAGTCATAGTTTGATAATTACTTGATCATGCAACACTGTACCCAAATGAGTTTTATATCTTTTTTGAGGCAGATAGAGCTTTCTTTTTGACAATTTTTAAATAACCCCTAAAGTGTTTTATTTATTTTTTCTATATAATAAAGATGAACAAAAAAATTGTATAAAAAACATACCAAAAAAATAAAATAATGGAAAGACAGTACAAAAAGCTCCAAAATGACCTCTTTATGGAAAGTATTTGCCCCAAGGGGATCTGATTTTTTTCTTTTTTTGCCACAATTTAGGGGAAATGAAGAAACATTCCAGCATTGAGTGGGATTAAACATGGAGTTTGGTAATGCACATTAGATTCATTAAATGTACAGTTCATTTGCAAAGGGAGGAGGAAGTTAATGAGTTATTGTACAAGTCACATACAGTGGGGGCATGGCGAGAAAGAGGTGCAAGATGAGGGTGGTATGGAGTTAATATACAGGTCCTGATCAGAGACCAGATGTATCTGGCACATACTGTAGAGGGGAGATAATATTATTTTTGGTACTGGATGACATTGATACTAATTTACACTGGTTCTAGCTGTGAACAGGAAATCTTCTTTCCTCTCACACGCCGATTGATGTCTAAGAAGAAATGTGTACGTGAAAGCTGTCTACTAACCACAGCCATTGTTTACATTCTGTGATACTGTGATTGGTCATGTCATGTCAAATGCACATTATCGCCAGCACACCACAGGTACCTAACGAAGGGGCCCTGCGTGGCTCAGAAAGTTTGTACTATGTCTTCTGTGATGTGATCATTCTTCAGTAAAGATTTGGACATAATTGACGCGGTGTGCTGGTGAATATGTACATTTAAACTGTGATGTCTCCAGTTGCAGCTGGTTGTTGCTGCAGCACCCGCTACTCCTAAAGTCTTATCCAAAGTGTGCGATGGGAATATTGATACTGCTTTGGTCATGTCATGTGACGCAGAGCCAATTTTATTTTAATGGACAGTGCACTCAAAGTACTTTTCTTGCGTGCATGCTAGGGGCATGCAGAGCACAAGAAAAAAAAAATGTGTTTTCAAATGTTGCCTTGCCCTCAAGAGTGTGCCACTGTGGTTTAGGCATTTAAAGAATGTGGAAACCCAACATTTCATTTTCCCGATATCTTACTGCTGTACCATGTTCTGTACTTGTATGAAAAAGTATCCTGGTCTCTTTGTATTGCTTCCTTTGTGTGAAATCCTCAATGTCCCTGCCAGTCCCTCTGCTTTCCTATTAAAAACTGACCACACTGGGGGGCGTGGCTTGGACATGGCGGAGTGAAGAAGCTCGTGACTAGAGCTCCCGTCTCCCGACCAGCTTAACATGGCTGAAATAAACATATGACGCACACTGTGGCTTGAAATGACCTACCGGAGACGACAGAGAACCAGGGGATCAATTAAAGTGAACCCAGCGGCATCGATCACCCATTACATGCAATCTCCAGCTGGCACGGCGGCCTCCACTGCAGCAACACGTGGTGGGAAAGGACCGGTGGACATCCCTACTGCATCCATGGCCGCCTCTAGGACTCATGTTCCAGACTCGCTGGAGGGAATTCCCTCTCTTCTGGCACCCCTGCCCAGCAGCCCGAGTGGATCGGAGGCCTCCTCTGTGTCACTGCAGGTCGACGCGGACATCAGGACCCTGTTGCGGGCACACCCCAAAAAAGTCGACAACAACATCGCCGGGACTTCCACGGGCTCTGCTCCGAGGCCACTCATTAGATGACCGCCTAAGTAAAGAGGAATCGGTGGTGAGCACTCTAGGGATCCGGGTCGCCCAATTGGAGAAAAGCTAGGCAGCATTCCAGGAGCGGTTGACAGAACAGCAGCTCCTGTCAAGGATTTTGAAAACTGCTGCCACTGCAACAATCTCCGGATCAGGGGGCTGCCCGAAGTGACTGAACCCGAAAACCTCCAGGAAACAGTACTGGCGATCCTCCAGCGGGTCCTGAGCCCTGATCCTTCTACAAATATGGAGTTTGGGCCTAGTTCGCAGGACACTGACTGGCCCAGAGATGTGATATGTCGTCTCCACCGTTACTCCCAAAAAGATCAGATACTTTGGGCCGCTTGGACCAGAGAGCAAATTGAGTTTCATGGAGCTCTCATGTCTATCTTCCCAGATGTGTCGAGAGCAATGCTGCAAAGGAGGGCTATGCTTAAGCCCCTGATGCTGCTGCTTCGGCGGGCTGCACTGCTATTCCGCTGGGGTTTCCCACTACAGCTAACAGTTCCTAAGGGTGGTTCCTCGTTTACCATCCGCCGCCATGCACATCTACCAGACCTGTTCAACTTTCTGGACATGGAACCTGTCCCCATACCAGACTGGCTGCAGCCGCTACCCACTGGGGAACCACGTTCTGCACCTCGGGCTTCCAGACCGGGTTTGCCTCGTCGGTCTTCCAAAAGAAGAAGAGGTGACCAGCTGCCGGCGGGAGCACAGGAGCCTGAAATGTAATCTTCCAAAGCTACTACCATGAGTGTTTTGGTTCCAGGGTCGCACACATCACGAACTGACATTTATCTTTGGGCTCCTGCTGCGAACTGAGACTTAACATTCTGAGCCGCGCTGAGAGAAGAAGCCCGTTGGCTTCATGCCGAGTGTCCTGAGCGCCCCCCCTCCCCATGTGTGAGTTGTTGCATGCCCTGCTCCTGCGGATATTGTCCGATGCTGCCCCCTTCCCTCCATCCTGGGACCGAGCTGTATATGCACCCCACAGGCATGCATGTGAGTTACTGGCAGCTTATCTGCAAGAGTACAGCAGCGAGGATCCTAACCCACATAGAGATCTCTGACTTTGTACTTTGGGTTGGGGGGAGTGGGTGTTTGATGCCGCAGTGCTATGGGACTCATAATGTCTATTCTGGGGGTGGGCTAGTTGGGGGGTTGCGGGCCATGAAATGCTTCATGTTTATTGAATGCTCGTGGGGGGGTCTTTTGGGGGAGTAATGCGTTTGGTTCTAGAGGTGCAGCACTATTGTGAGGGGCCATGAAGGGGCTTCCAGGGCTGGGTTTCCAGGCCCCTCCTTTCCTCTCTTCCTTTCCCCACATCCTCTCCACTCCGCTTCCCTCCTCCTTTTCCCTCCCTCCCATCCCCCCTCCTCCCCTTCTTTCCCCCCTCCTCTCCTTCTTTCCCCCTCCTCCCCTTCTTTCCCCCCTCTTCCCTTTCTTTCCCTTACTCTTCCCCTCTTCCTTCCTCCCTCCCTTTCCCCCCTTCCTCCCTTTCTTCCTCCCTTTCTTCCTCTTCCCCCTAACCTTTCCCTTTTCCCTCCCCTCCTTATCTCCCCCCCATTCTCTACTTTCTTCTCCCACTCTTTTCTCCTCTCCCTCACCTCCCCCCTTCTTCCGCCTCATCCACCCACCCTCTCCCCACCCCCTCCCCACCCCCTCCCGTTTGTACCCCCCCCTTTTTTTGTGGCCCACCCTCTAAATTTCGGGTCATATAAGGATGCTTCCGTGGCCTTAACCTGTGCATCCCATTTGGACTACCAGAGGGGAGGAGTTAGCCGGACACAGAGGGGGTCATATCTGACTAGCCAGTGTGGGATCCCCTTCAGGGGAACCACTCCAGGCGGACTGAGCAGGCCGGCTCCACTCTCCAGGTAGCTCCTCTATATCTCTCAACTGGTTCAGGGGACAGGAACAGCACAGTTTGGTTCTTAATAATGATGTGTGTTTTGTACTCCTGCTGAACTTTATATTACAAAAAAAAATAAATAAAAAACTTTCGGTTGTTATGGGTTCTATATTTTGTTGATATCTTTTTATTCAGCTGTTTAACTGTTATTTAGATATAAAAGAGCTTTGTGAAGTGCTTAGCTCTTCGCAATGGTGGGTCGGGATAGGGAGCCTCCGACCCATGTTGTGTTCAACCACTTTCTCCACATAGGGTTGCACCTATTCAGTGACCTTAGTATAAGGGTTACAGGGGTGCCGTGAGACTAGGTCTCTCCTACGCCAAAGGCATATTAGTCTTCCTTTCTTGTTTTCCCCCCTTTTTCTCCTTTTTCTTTCTCTTCAGACTATCTTTCTTTCTCCCCTCTTCACCTGCTTTCTCTAGTTCACAGTCACTTCTTCCTTGTCCTTCCTTTCTCTCTCTAGTCTCCTTACCCTTTCCTGCCTCCCCCTCCCCCCCTTTTTTTCTTTCTCGTTTGCATCTTCCAGTCGCAGTCATGCCCACAGGTAATACAGAGCCTGTTTGACTCGTTTCCATCAATGTGAAGGCACTGAATACCCCCAGAAAAGGCTCCATGGTGCTAGCTAATCTAAAACATATGAAGGCCCAAGTGTGTTTCCTTCAAGAGACCCACTTATGTGCAGATAAAACACTAAGACTCCATGACAGCCTTTTCCCAACAGTGTACCATGGCTGCTCCTCTGACTCTAAGTCAAGGGGTGTGAGCATCTTGATCCGAGGCTCTACCCCATGGCAGTTTAAGGATCGGTGGGATGATGCAGAGGGAGGAGCTCTCTTTGTGAAGGGGACACTTGGGGGATCTCTGATTACCCTGGTCAACCTATACCTCCCAAATTCCAACCAGATCTCCTTTCTGGAACCAGTTATGTCTAAACTGGGTAACTTCACTGAAGGAACGGTGATTTTAGGTGGCGACATGAGCTTTGTCATGAACCCGTCTTTGGACTCTACCAGGAACACATCTCAGATCTCTTAAAAGGAACTTCCATGCGTTTCACTTGGTAGATGTGTGGCAGATTCTTTATCCAACTCACAGGAACTATACATTCTATTCACATCCTCATAATTCCTATACCAGAATTGATCGGTTCATGCTGCCACAATCGCTCTTGTCTAAGGTCACCTCAGCCTCGATTGGTTCTGTTACTTTTTCGGACCATGACCCGGTTTTTGTAGACATTGACTTGCTCCAGCCCGCAGTGAATCAGTGGACATGGAAGCTTAATGACTCACTGATCCAGATGCCTGAGGTGGCCGAAGAGGTGTCCAGGGAACTGAGACAGTTCTTTTCTACGAATGTGTGCCCCGGGGTTGCCCCGACAATAGTGTGGGAGGCACACAAAAGCTACATCAGAGGATTTCTGATCAAAATAGGATCTCAAATCAAGAAAGAGCGCTCAAAACGTATCGCAGACATTTTGGAAAAAATAAACAGCCCATAAACAGTCTTTAGCCTCTCAAACCCTCCTTGAATTGACGGCCTTGCGGAACCAGCTCCGCTCCCTGGCCTTGTTTAGGGCCAAGGTGGTGATATCTAAATGTTGCCGATCATTTTATGAAAACAGCAACAATTGCGGGAAAATGCTTGCTCTGGCCCTGAGAGCTCAGAGGGCTCACACGTTCATTCTTGAACTTCTTAACGACACCAACAAAGTCCACACTACGGAAGGTATCTCTAAACTGTTCCGGGAGTATTTTACAGCTCTGTATAATCTCCCATGCCCGACATCTGAGGAGGAAAAATCCTCAGAGCGGAGGAGAATCCGAGAATACCTGCATAGGTCTGGCCTCCCCGGTCTTTCGGAGGTGGAGTTGTCCGAATTAGAAAAACCTATCTCGGCGGATGAGGTGGCCTTGGCAATGGAGCACATGCAATTAGGCAAAGCACCAGGCCCGAATGGTTATTCACTTCTTTACTACAGGACCTTTGGGGACTTGTTGACTCCACATTTTCTCTCAGCATATAATGCGGAGAAGGGACACCCCTCCCAGGGGACGCATTAAGAGCACACATTACAGTGATCCCGAAAGAGGGAAAGGACCCATTACATTGCCAAAATTATCGGCCAATCTCATTGCTAAATGTAGATCTCAAGATTTTTACAAAAATTTTATCTATGCGTCTAATCGACCTGATACCACAACTGATCCACTCCAACCAAGTCGGATTTGTCCCTACAAGGGAGGCGCGTGACAATACAACAAAAGCAATCAACATTATCCCTGCTGCACGGATGCGAAAAACCCCACTGTTGCTCCTCTCGACGGATGCTGAAAAGGCGTTCAACAGGGTGAGCTGGCCTTTCCTGTTTGAAACTCTCCATTGTATAGGCTTGAAGGAGCACATGATGAATTGGGTACAAGCTATCTATTCTTGCCCATCAGCCCAGGTTAAGGTCAAGGTCCCCTCTCTTCTCCATTTGGGATAGCAAATGGGACAAGACAGAGGTGTCCCTTATCGCCCCTGATATTCGTTCTTACTTTTGAACCCTTCTCGCGTCTCATCAGGGACAACCCAAATATCCTCGCCTCGATGTCACACTGTCCCCGAAAATTGTGGCATTTGCAGACGACCTGCTCTTCTTCCTGACCAATCCCTTTGTTTCTATCCCAAACTTTCCTAAAGAACTGAAGATATACGAGGTTTTGTTATCATTTCGTATTAACTACCAAAAATTGGAAGTGCTTGCTGTCTCTTTGCCTCCATCCCTAGCTGCATTGTACCGGGTAGACTTTCCTTTTAAATGGGAGGCTACCCACAAAATAAATACCTGGAGATCCTGTTGTCAGGCAAGACAGAGGAACTCTTCCTCCTCAATTTCCCTCCTCTTCTAACAGCCAAAAAGACAGATCTACAGGAGTGGCAACATGGGCTGTTCTCCTGGTTCAGTTGCTGCAGCATAGTAAAAATAAATATCCTGCCTAGACTGTTATATCACTTCCAAGCACTACCTATACAGGCGCCGACCTCCTTCCTAAAAGCGGTGAACAGAGTGTTGGTCTATCTTGTGTGGGCCTGGAAACCGCCACGGCTAACCCAAACAGTTCTCAGGCTCCCAAAGCTGAAGGGAGGCTTGGCCCTGCCGGACACCAATCTCTATCACACATCATACCATCTAACCCATATACTAGATTGGTGCTGCCACGGCTCCCTGAAACAATGGGTGCAAATAGAACAATCCCTAACAGGGGCCCACCTTGGATTGTTGCCCTGGTGCCAAAAGCCCTTGCCAAAACAGATTTCAGACCACCCCACAGTGAGGGTGACAATACAGACGGCTTGGAAGGTTTTCCGAGGCTTGTCGGTCGCGCCGCCCCCATCCCCACTCACCCCAGTAGTGGGCAACCTGGGTCTCAATGATCCTATATTCCTGGATTTGAAACAGATTGAGAGATCACAGGCACAAAATTTTCTCACTAATGAACAATGGAGAAATAGGCAGCAAATATTGGACGATCCGTCCCTGAGTGGGCTCTCTTTCTGGAAAAAGGTCCAGCTGTCCCACTTCATTGGCTAATTGCCCTCCCCGGCCGCCTATGAGAGGCAATTAACCCCCTTTGAATCACTGGATCAGACGACGTTGAGACATGCAATATCCCTGACATATATACTGGTATCGCCGCCCCCGGAGTATAGGCCTCCCTATATTTCCAGGTGGGAGTGTGAATTGGATATACAATTGACAGAGAAGCAGGTAGACAGGATCATTCTTTTGACCCATAAGACCTCTATTTGCGCAAGACAACAAGAAGCGGGATACAAAATGCTGTCCCGTTGGTACTATACACCAGAAAAGACACATAGGGGCGTGGCCAAGATGGCGCTGTAAGCGGTAGCTTTTTCTGAGAGCTCCGCACTTCCACATAAAAAATCCGGATCCATCAGCATTAAAAAACCCTGGAAACACTCCACTGCTGCTTGGGAGGTTACCAGGATCTCCCATCTGTTGTAGGGAGAAGAAGATTTTGTCCCTGGGCCACGATCGTACATTCCGCGGCCTACCTCGGGCGACTAGGCCGCAGCCGCGACCTTTCCTGACGGGCCCAGCCGCGCAATGGAGGATCCTCGATGTGATCGGCCCTACAGAGCGGGACTCCACGTCTGACACAGGCCGCAGGCAGAGTTAGGGAAAGCAGGCCTTGCTGAGATACAGGCCGAATCTCGGCCCGTTCCCCTCCCTCCCCCACGAGATACTAGGCTGCAGCCGCGACCTTTCCTGATGGCCCGTGGACTCCGGACCAGCCTGGAGGCGAATCTGTGCCCTAGGCTGGGAACAGGACGACCTGAGAGGATGGGAGAGTGCTAAAGGGGCAGCGGAGACGGCTTAAAGCACCCTCCATCCCTGACACCCTGAGTGAGGCAGGCTGGGGCTGGACTGAAAACCACTGCAGGTCCCTGGAAGTCTGGAGAGGACAGCTCGTGCAGCCAACAGGCCGCAGGTGAGGGGGGATACTGTCTGGAGGGACACAAGCTGCACTGCACTCACTACCTGTTTACCCCTGTCCCCACAGCTAGGCGCTCACAGTTATTTATTGATTGTTGCCCAGAAAAAGACCCGGGACTTCTGAGTGAGGCGCAGGTCTCTTCCCCGCCCCCGCGATTTACTAGGCCACGACCGCAGCCTTTCCTGGAGTCCCGGGGCTGTCGGATTGATAGGAGGAGTGTTGAATTCCTGCTTGCCTGGTGGAGGGGGCCCTGTGACCACTGGGAAATACTGTCAGGCAACCAGAACAGAGCCTGCAGTGCCCGCATCCCTCCTATACCGGTTGTGAAGTGGGGTGGCTGGGCTGAACATCCCTGTGGGCCTGTGTAGGCATGAAGCGAGCAGCTCCTGAGCCATTCGTTTGCGGGTGAGGGGGGAGGCCTGTCAAGGGGACACAAACTTTACCGTACCCGCTGCCTGAACACCCCTGACTTCGCAGACGGGCTCCCACAACCAGTTGCTGAATTCTGCCTAGATCTGGGCCACCAACACCTGAATGCGGCGCCGGAACTCCAGCGCAAAATATAGTAAAGGGGGCAAGAGGTTGACCTTCCCACCACAGCCGGACTCCCCCCAGACGGCCACCTATCCTCCTCCAGAGGCCCTTAACATACGCAGCACCCACAGAGCTCTGCAGACAGACACTATGGAGTCAGACGACTCTCGGCCCCCCTGGTTGGCGGATGTCATGGCGGCCATTGCTACTTGCCAATCAACGCTAACAACAAAGATTGAAGCAGTTCATTTGGATATGGGTCTAATCTGCCAAGATATAGACAAAATCAGATCGCCAATCACTGAGACGGAGCAAAGACTGAGTACCACCGAAGACACCATTGCGGAACATGGGGCATCAATCCGTACGCTCCAAACTAAAGTAAAGGCCCTTGAATAAAGAGCCGAGGACGCGGAGAACAGGAACCGGCGTAATAACCTTCGCATTGTTGGTTTACCGGAGGGGGCGGAGGGGAATAACCCTACCTCCTTCATAGAGGGTTTGCTCCGTGACCTTTTACCTGAGGCCCGCTGGTCACCTTACTACACGGTGGAGAGGGCGCACCGCATCCCGCCTAAGCCGGGGCCTCCTGGATCCCCCCCTCGCACCTTCATTCACTGTCTACTCAATTTTAGAGATAGAGACGAAGTTCTCCGTGCCTCTAGAAATGTTGGGGACCTCAGATTCCAGAACACGAAGTTGATGATCCTCCCCGACTATTCGGTAGAGACCCAGAAACTTAGGAAATCCTTTGACCAAGTTAAGTCGGCTCTGCGATCACGCAGCATTCGCTACAGTGTACTCTTCCCTGCCCACCTGAGAGTTCAGGACGGCGAGACAACTCGTTTTTTTACCTCTCCAAGGGAGGCCTCAGCCTGGCTGGATTCACTACCACAGATCCGTTGACGGTTTACCTGGTATGTACTGTGAGATCCCTCACTGTTTGCTCATCATAGCCTTGGCCCAGGTCTGAGATAATACACGTATTCCCACATGGATGACTTACTTCGTTGCACAGGTTATGCCCAGTTCAATCCATGGTGTGGGCAGACTTGGGAGGAGACGCTTACTACCCCTTCCAGGGAGATTCTAAGATAATGCCCCTGCCAAAGAACTTGGTCAGGAGACTGTTGAAATATGAAGTTCCTTTATACTTGCTTGCTTTCTTGAAGGGTGTTGGGAAATTTTTGTTCGGTATCTTCACCCAAAGATGGATCGACTTTACTGTGGGGTCGCACTATGGGATATTTCCCTTCATCTGAATTTCTAAGTCCCCACAGCCTGCTATATCACAAGCGGAGCTCTCAAGTGTGTAAGCCGCTTGAAATGCTGCTTCCCCCCCCCGTGTGAAGTCTCGGGATGGTGAGTTCGCCTCTTCCACGGACCCCCTGTTGCACACGGCGAGCTGAATAAGTTTGGGATTGAAACCCGCCTCAGTTTTGGGTGGTCGGGTGAGGTGGGGGGTGGGTTAAGTTCCCCTATTGGGGCTATTTTCATCTACTTTAGTTATTGGTATCCTTTATCTGTTTTTAGTTTGGTTTTGTTTTTGTTTGTTATTTGTACCAAAATAATTGACTCATCAGCATTGCACTGTCTACAGTTGTGTCCAGTTCGGGTCCCGGGGTCTGGTCCGAGAGCCGTGAATTCCATTGATCCTAACATTCCTAACACTCCCGGTGGTCATGTCCTCACTTAACATCATCTCCTGGAACACCAGGGGACTGAATTCCCTGGTTAAGCGCTCCCTGGTGTTCCAATTCATTAAATCTTACAACCCACATATATGTGTGCTCCAGGAAACCCACCTAACAGGATGTAGGGTTCTGGCCCTTAAAAAACCACGGGTGGGACACCACTACCACTCCACGCACTCCACATTCTCTAGGGGTGTAACTATACTGGTATTGAAGTCACTTCCTTTTCGGCTCTTGGATATGGCCCTGGACCCCGATGGACGGTACGTTATTATTCACGCTAAAATATATTCTCTAACGTGGACTATTGTGGGCTTATATTTGCCTCCCCCGGGCCAGCTGATCCACACACCGGAAGGGATCAATTGTTGCTTCGCGGAGTTCTACGAATCCCTTTATAGGTCCAGGGTAGACTATAGAGGGGAGGATCTGGGGGCATACCTAGACGACATTGACATTCCAACCCTTATAGGGCGTACACACGGTCGGACTTTGTTCGGACATTCCGACAACAAAATCCATGGATTTTTTCCGACGGATGTTGGCTCAAACTTGTCTTGCATACACACAGTCACACAAAGTTGTCGGAAAATCCAATCGTTCTGAACGCGGTGACGTAAAACACGTACGTAGGGAGTATAAACGGGGCAGTGGCCAATAGCTTTCATCTCTTTATTTATTCTGAGCATGCGTGGCACTTTGTCCGTCGGATTTGTGTACACACGATCGGAATTTCCGACAACGGATTTTGTTGTCGGAAAATTTTATCTCCTGCTCTCCAACTTTGTGTGTCGGAAAATCCGATGGAAAATGTCCGATGGAGCCCACACACGGTCGGAATTTCCGACAACACGCTCCGATCGGACATTTTCCATCAGAAAATCTGACTGTGTGTACGGGGCATTACAGTAACGTATCGCGACAAGCTTGACGCTCCAATTACGTCCTTGGAGATACTACGGGCACTTAAATCAATGCAGACAGGGAAAACTCCGGGACCCGATGGCATCCCTGTGGAGTTTTATAAACAATATGCTACAGAACTAGTTGACAAACTACAGGTCCTCTTCTCTGAGTCATCGCGCCTTGGGAAACTCCCGGACTTGATGAGCGAGGCGATCATTGTAGTGATCCCCAAGCCAGGGAAAGACCCCACGTTGTGCTCCTCGAACACCCTATATCCCTTCTGAACGTGGATGCAAAAGTACTGGCAAAAGTATTGGCCAATAGGCTTAACCTGGTAATTACCGCTCTCATCCATAGGGATCAAACAGGCTTCATGCCCGGCAGAGGAACTGACATTAATATCAGATGCCTCCATACTCACATAGACAGGGCGGACGAGGTGACTAACGGGACGGTGGCCTCACTCGATGTGGAGAAGGCTTTTGACTCCGTCGAGTGGGGCTACCTATGGGAAGTGCTCTCGCGATTCGGGTTTGGCCCGGGTTTCACGAACTGGCTCTGCATGCTGTACCATGGCCCCTCAGCTAGAATACGTACCAATGGATGCCTCTCGGGGAAGTTCCAATTGTCTCGTGGCACGCGACAGGGGTGTCCCCTTTCCCCGGGTCTATTTGCTCTGGCAATGGAGCCCCTGGCTATATTGTTGAGGGCCGACTCTGGGGTAAGGGGACTTCAGGTAGGACCCATTGAGGAGAAGTTATCGCTGTATGCGGACGATGCTCCCCTTTATTTAGCGGATGCATCGTCCTCTTTGCGGACTGCACTCAATCTGATTAATCGATTCGGTGGGTATTCGGGGGGTATTCGGGGATTCGCATTAATTGGGACAAGTCGGTCCTATTCCCGCTCCATCACTCGACCCCTAGGGTACCATACCCGCAGCTTAAATGGGTGGATGATTTCAAATACCTGGGGATAAAAATTAGCGGTAAAATTCAAGACTACATGGACAACAATCTGCGTCCACTTATGACACAGCTTACGGCTAGGTGCACTGCTTGGCGTTCCCTTCCATTGACTCCTGTTGGCAGAGTCAACTTGCTAAAAATGATTTACCTTCCCAAATATCTATATTTCTTTCGCAATACACCCATACCCATCCCTAGAACTTTTTTCCGGAGGCTGGAGAGCCTGCTGATACATTTGTCTGGGCTGGGAGGCCACCCAGGGTGGCCAAGCAAATCTTATATCTCCCACTTTCGGGGGGGGGGGGGGGATTGGCACTAGCGAATTTTCAAATCTACTACTGGGCTGCAGTTCTGGTCACGATTCGGTGGTGGTTCTCCCAGCCCACGCAAAACCCGGCGGTCACTCTGGAGGCAGCCATTCTGGGTTCCTTTGCTGCCTTGAGCAATCTCCCGTTTCGGGGTCTCAGGGCCAGTTTGTCCATGACAACCCCGATGCGAACCACTGTAAGGGTTTGGCAGGAGGCTAGGAAAATATATGGGAAGCCCAATTACATTTCACCTCACATGCCCCTGTGGGGTAACCCTATGCTCCCTCATTTTTACACTTTACCAGACCCCTCTCTCTGGACAAAAAAGGGAATTCTTACATTAAAGCATATAGTTAAGGATGGCAGGCTCATGACTTTCCAAGCCCTTAGACAATCCTTTGCTATTCCGGCCTCCTTCCAATTCAGATACTGGCAGCTGAAGCACGCCTTTGAGGCTCAGTTACCTGCCCCCCCATTCTGGAACCAGACTCTATTGAAAGGCTCTTGACCTCCAGCGTGATGGGGAAGCCCCTCTCTACACTATACCTCTACCTGACAGTGGAGTACGATGCCAAACTAACTAAAACCTGAGAGAAGTGGAGGGTTGATATTCCCTCTTTGGAAGAGGAGGAATGGAAGGAGTGTTTATTATCCTACATTCCTTCCATGATAGCTGCAAAGGATAGGTTCATACAATTCAAGTTCCTACACAGGGCGTATTTTACCCCACAGAGGTTGGCACGCATCTACCCTCAGAGAGATCCCAATTGTCAGAGATGCAGACAGGAATTGGGTACTTTCTGGCATATGGTCTGGTCTTGTACCATTCTCCGACTCTTTTGGTCTGCAGTGGCATCCACACTGAGCAATGTCATAGGATCAAACTTACAGGTGGACCCCCAAATACTATTGCTCTGTCATCTGGAAGATGTTGAGGGTGATAGGTATAGCAAATTGTGTCTAACCTTCGCATTGTACTATGCTAGGCGGGAAATTCTACTGCGATGGAAAATGGTAGAGCCTTCTACCCTGGCCTTGTGGATAAGGTCGGTGAATAAGGTACTCCCTCTGTATAGATTGACGTATGAAAGTAGGCAATGCCCGGGGAAGATTGATAAAATCTGGTAGTCCTGGGTCAACGCCTCCGGAGACCTTGAACCCCCTACCCCATAAGCAGGGCGTGAAATATAATGGAGGACATCCTACATCTCATGTCTATTCTTCTTATGCCCTTTTCCCTTCATCCCATTCCTTCTCCTCCCTCCCCCCTCCCCTTCCTCCTTTCTTCCCCTCCCCTCCTCCCTCCTTCCCTCTTCCTCTCTTCCCTCTTCCTCTCCTCCCCCACTTCCCCCCGCTGTCCTTAACAGGTTTGATTGAATATTGGGTTATTCACTTTATACTATCTAGAAAATTTATGATAATTTGAGCCTTGAGAGGTATGGTTAAGTGAAACTTCTGACGTTTGCACATCTGGAATATCTGATAAATAATGGCTATTGTTTAAGGGTAAATCTCACCGTCTTTATTCTCACCGCAATGACTGTACTAAATTCTTGTATTGTAATGCTGATTTGTTAAATAAAATTTTCTGTTAAAAAAAAGAAAAGACACATAGGATGTTCCCTCAGTGCACGGACCTATGCTGGAGATGCAGGGAGGAGATTGGAATGCTCCTGCATGTCTTTTGGACCTGCCGTATCCTACAACCCTTCTGGGTAGAGGTATACCGCATCATCCAGAAATTCAGAGACCGGATGCTGCCAATGTCCCCTGAGCTCTTCCTTTTGCACCACCATGAGATCCCGAGTAAGAGATATAGAAAAACCATATTGCCACTCTTAATCACTGCGGCAAAGAGCTGCATCCCTTTGAGTTGGAAATAGACGCAGCCTCCGTCGGTGGAGGGTTGGTTGAAAAGAGCGGCGGACATACATGCAATGGAAGACTTGGTGGCCACAGAGAAAGGCCTACACAAGACATTTTCCAAAAAATGGTTCCACTGGCATGAATTGTACTACTCTGAGGAGTATGGACGGCTGGTGGCTCGGCACCCCTGAGGGGTTCGTCTCTGGGAGGACCCAAAGGGGAGTGGCTGCGACTGGAGGATGGTACCAGCTCCCCTTTCTTTAACCCCTGCCCACCCCCCCTTTTTTTTTGTTTACCCTCTTCTATGCTCCCTGGATCATCTTTTTTCTCTTCCCTTGTACTGTCTAGGTTATCAGCACTAATATGCTATGCCTTTTTTGAGCCGATCACTTACGGGCTCAAATCTCCCTTTTTTTTCCTCCAAAACCTACAACGGCATTTGTCGTAAAAACGGTCATGCAGGATGCGGAGGACTCATGTTCCATTAATACGCGATATGATTCCCCTCTGATAGCTGAGATCCCCTCTTTTCAGGGTTATCTATTTGTGGGACTTGAGGGACTGTCTGCTTTATTGTGATATGTACCAGCGTAGTCTCTGTATTTCTGCATGTTCACCTCTCTTAAATAAAGAATTTATTTAAAAAAAACTGACCACACTAAACAGAATAGCACAGAATGGTCAGTTCTCTAGCTGTGCTGGGAACTCAGCCTGCTCTTCTCCAATGATCAGATTTGTCCTGGCATGCTCCTCTTGCACAGACATTCACTGGGAAGTTCAGTGTACTGCTGTTTCTCCTCCCCCAGCTCTCCAAGCAGCTGAGAACAGAGAGAATGTGATCACTTATAAAAAATAGGGAAAAAAGTGTTTGTAATGTTTTCATACCTATACACAAATGTTTTGCCTTTCATATCTATTATAAACTGAATGGGTTGTTTTACAAGGTAAGGGTTTACATACACTTTAAGTTGAATTATACAAAACACACACATAAACATACACACACTATTAATAGTAAGCTAGTGATAGGGCAGCTCATAGCAATAGGATGTTACTTTTATCATTATTATTGTTTGTAACAGTACTAACATTAGCAACACTAGTTCTACTAATATTTTATAACTGTTTGTTGCACTATTAACAAAAAACAATAATATATTTTAAGTGTTATTGTATATAGTCTAAAACTTTTCTCTTTAACCAGTTCCGGACCAGCCGCCGCAGTTGTACTGCGGCAGGTTGGATCGACTGGGTGAAACGATGTAGCTGTATGGTGGCCGCAACCATCGGATTCTATTCAGAACCGATCAGTCTCCAGGCCCAGGCCAATGATTTCTGGCCTGGACCTGGTGATCGGTTCTGCCAAATGAAATCCTTCTTCTGCCTGTAAGTGTAAACACAAGCAGGGGAAATGATGTCATCTCATCTCCACCCAGCCCACCCAAGTGCAGTATTAATCAATCACTGTCACTTACAAAACACTAAACACATAACTGCAGCATTCGCAGAGTCAGGCCTGATCCCTGCGAACGTTAACAGTTTTTTTTGGTAGCGTTTGAAGCAGTCAGGTGCTCTTTTTTCCTGTGAGTTTCACTAGTTGTAACAGTAAATTTAGAGGCCAAAATGTCCGATTGAAGGTACACTAGTGAAGAGGCCTACACGTTTCTGAGCCTGACAGATGAGAGTGAAGAGGAAGTCACCCATCTTTCAGATTCAGGTTCAGAATATGAACCTGTAGACAGCAGCGGCACCCTGACAGATAGCTCTAATGACAGAGTAGTGGTCCCTGCCAAGGTCAGGCATACCTGACCCCATTCTTCTGCTGTTGTTGAGGTGCAAGAACCGCAGGGCTCTCATATGGAGCAGAAAGCCATTACTAGTGCCGTTCACCCTTCTGGTGAACTTGCCAGAGATTGGAAACCTATTACGGTCTCTGAATTTAAGACCTTCCTGGGCATATTCCTCCTCATGGGCATAACTAAAAAAAGTGAGTTGCGGTCATATTGGTCCACTGACCCAATTCACTGTGTGCCCATGTTCTCTACCTCCATAACCAGGACACAATACGAGCAGATCTTGTGGTTCATGCATTTCAATGACAATGAACTCTGTCGTCCTTGGGGTGACCCTGAATAGGATCTGCTCTAAAAAATTTGGCCCCTCGTAAAACCCCTTCAACCAGCAGTTTGCAGCCTTGTTTACTCCTGATCAAGTTGTCTGCATTGCTGAGTCCCTGATTAAGTTTTCTGGCTGCTTGTCATTCAAACAGTATCTTCATAGCAAGCGTGCCAGATATGGGGTCAAGATGTATAAGCTCTGTGACAGGGCAACAGGCTATACATATAGTTTTATGGTTTACAAGGGAAGAGATAGTTACGTAGAGCCGGAGAACTGCCCAGACTACATAGGGAGCGCTGGTAAGATTGTGTGGGACTTGGTGCCACCCTTATTGGGAAAGGGGTACCACTTGTATGTGGACAATTATTACACAAGCGTGACACTTTTTAGTCACTTATTTGATCATGGAATTGGCGCATGTGGCACCGTGCGATCTAATCGCCGGGACTTACCCCAGCGGCTTGTAGATTCCCGTCTTAGGCTGGGGGAGAGAGCCTGCTTGATATGTATTTTAAATTTGCTCATTGTGAAGTGGAGGGATAATAAGAATGTTTTCGTTCTGTCCTCTATTCATGCAGATATGACTGTCCAAATTTCTACAGTGACTGGTGTTGTGGAGAAACCCTTCTGTGTCCACGAATACAACCTTAACATGGGAGGGGTGGACCTCAACGACCAGTTGCTGGCATTGTACCTAATTGCCATAAGGCCAGAAGCTGGTACAAAAAAGTGTCTGTATATTTATTCCAATTGGCTCTGCTGAATACTTATGTGCTATACAAAGCTTCAGGACTAACTGGATCCTTCCTTAAATTCCAGGAAGAGATCATCACAGCCCTTCTGTTTCCAGACGGTGCTGTGCCCCACCTTTCCAACGCAAATGCAGTGAGTCGGCTGCATAAGAGGCATTTTCCGTATGTCCTCCCTGGTACCCCTACTCAAAGAAATCCCCAAAGAAGATGTCGTGGCTGCAGAAAACGCTGATTTAGGCATGACACTCGCTTTTATTGTCCCTCCTGTCCTGACCAACCTGGTCTCTGCATCGGTGACTGTTTCAAATGCTACCACACACTAGTGGAGTATTAACATAGGGTACAGCATTGCACAGTCCTAAGGCACACTTACACAGGTGAGATGGCCATCACATTTTGAGAGACCCTAATCTGGAACGTTTATAGTTTACAGTTTATATAAAAGTAAAAAAAAGCCAAAAATAGTTTTATTTTTTTTCTCTCTCTATTGTGCTCTCTCTCTTATGCTTGCTCTCTATTGTCCTCTCTATTGTTCACTCTCTATTGTTCTATATCTATTGTTCTCTCTCTATTGTTACTGTTTTTTAGAACTGTAATGTTTTATTTTTACTATGTTTTATTGTATTTGCTTTGCAGGTATGGTATGTCTTACTGTTATACTGTAATGTTACTTTGTTTTATTGTTAACCATCATTTGCTTAGCAGGTACACCATTCAGCTGCAGCACGGGTTTATTTAATCTGACAGCAACAGCGTTTGCTCCCACAATACATAAAGCCGTGACTCCAGTGCTGTAGGAGATGATTTCACCACCACAATTAAAAAAAAGAGCATATATGCCGAAGCATGGGGGCAGGGGTGGAGGAGCAATTTGCTTCTAACATTAGGGGCGGATTGCCATATATTTTTTAGGCACAGATTGCATTAAAAAATCAAGTTGTTTTATTGAGTTAATGTTTTATCGTTACCATTGTTTGCTTTTCAGGTACACCATTCAGCTGCAGCACTGATTTATCAACTTGACAGCAACAGCATTTGCTCTCACGATATTTAAATCAATGACTCCAGCGCTGTAGGAGGTGATTTCACCACCACAGTTGAAAAGAAAAATGGTGCATGTATGCCCATCATTAGAAGTGGGTGGATAAAGGGAGATATTCTAATGGTGGGCATACCCACTGATCAATCTCTTTTTTTCGTTCAGCCCACAGGCTGCATGAAAAAAAGAACATTACAATATATGCCCAACAAGGACCAGCAACCTACTGGTATGTTGCTGGACTTTGAGTGGTTATACCAGAATGATGCCTGCAGGTTTAGGCATCATCTTGGTATCATTCTTTTCAGCCAGCGGTCGGCTTTCATGTAAAAGCAATCCTAGCAGCTAATTAGCCTCTAGACTGCTTTTAAAAGCAGTGGGAGTGAATGTCCCCCCCCCCACCATCTTTCATGTTTTTTTCTGGCTCTCCTGTCCCAACAGGGAACCCGAGAATGCAGCCGGTGGTTCCAATCATCTCTATAGCCTAAGAAACCAGAAGCTATGAGCATTTCATGACTGGTTTCGCTGTATCACCATTTTAATCTGTAGGGCCTTTGGTGGTTCAAAGTAATTTTATAGCAAAAAATATATATTTTTTCATGTAAACAAAAAGTGTCAGAAAGGGCTTTGCCTTCAAGTGGTTAGAAGAGTGGGTGATGTGTGACATAAGCTTCTAATGTTGTGCATAAAATGCCAGGACAGTTCAAAACCCACACAAATGACCCCTTTTTGGAAAGTAGACACCCCAAGCTATTTGCTGAGAGGCATGTTGAGTCCATGGAATATTTTATATTTTGCCACAAGTTTCAGGAATATTACAAACTTTTTCTTTTTTTTTTGTACAAAGTTGTCACTAAATGATATATTGCTCAAACATGCCATGGGCATATGTGGAATTACACCCCAAAATACATTCTGCTGGTTCTCCCGAGTACGGGGATACCACATGTGTGAGACTTTTTGGGAGCCTAGCCACGTATAGGACCCGAAAACCAATCATCACCTTCAGGCTTTCTAAGGGCGTAAAATGGTAATTTCACTTCCTCACTACCTATGACTGTTTCGGAGGCCATGGAATGTCAAGATGGCACAAAATCCCCACAAATGACCCCATTTTGGAAAATAGACATTTCAATCTATTTGCTGAGAGGCATGTTGTGTCCATGGAATATTTTATATTTTGCCACAGGTTCCGGGAAAATTAAATTTTTTTATTTATTTTTTTTTTTTTACACAAAGTTGTCATTAAATGATTTATTGTTCAAACATGGCATGGTTATATGTGGAATTACACCCCAAAATACATTCTGCTGCTTCTCTTGAGTATGGGGATACCACATGTGTGAGACTTTTTGGGAGCCTAGCCATGTACAGGAACCCAAAAACCAAGCACCACCTTCAGGCTTTCTAAAGGCGTAAAATTGTGATTTTACTCCTCACAACCTATCACAGTTATGGAGGCCCCAAAATGTCTAGATAGCACAAACCCCCCCCAAATGACCACATTTTGGAAAGTAGACACCCCAAGGTATTTGCTAAGAGGCATGGTGAGTATTTTACAGCTCTCATTTGTTTTTGAAAATGAAGAAAGAAAATAAATGTATTTTTTATTTTTTCAATTTTCAAAACCTTGTGACAAAAAGTGAGATCTGCAAAATACTTAACATGCCTCTCAGTAAATAGCTTGGGGTGTCTACTTTCCGAAATGGGGTTATTTTGGGGGGGGGTTGTGCTATCTGGGCATTTCATGGCCTCCGAAACTGTGATAGGCAGTGAGGCGTGA
Organism: Lithobates clamitans; assembly: GCA_037952925.1. Lineage (NCBI taxonomy): Eukaryota > Metazoa > Chordata > Amphibia > Anura > Ranidae > Lithobates > Lithobates clamitans. Next base: position 1,341,988 of record JBBGZY010000498.1, read on the forward strand.
AATCAAAAATTTACACCCTTAGAAAGCCTAAAGGTGGTGATTGGTTTTTGGGGTCCTGTACGTGGTTAGACTGCCAGAAAGTCCCACACATGTGGTTTCTCCATACTCAGGAGAAGCAGCAGAATGTATTTTGGGGTGTAATTCCACATATAGCCATGCCATGTTTGAAAAATATATCATTTAGTGACAACTTTGTGTAAAAAAAAAAGTTTGTAATTTTCCCGCAACTTGTGGCAAAATTTAATATATTCCATGGACTCAAAATGCCTCTCAGTAAATAGCTTTGGGTGTCTACTTTCCAAAAAGGGGTCATGGGGGGGGGTTGTGCTATCTTGGCATTTTATGGCCTTCCAAACTATGATAGTTAGTGAAATAAAAAATTTAAGCCCTTAGAAATCGTGAAGGCGGTGCTTGGTTTTTGGGGTCCTGTACATGGCTAGGCTCTAAAAAAGTCTCACACATGTGGTATGCCCGTACTCATGAGATGCAGAAGAATGTATTTTGGGGTGTAATTTCACATATGCCCACGGCATGTGTGAGCAATATATCATTTAGTGACAACTTTGTGTAATTTTTTGTTGTTGTCATTTTCCAATCACTTGTGACAAAAAATAAAATATTCAATGGGCTCAACATGCCTCTCAGAAATTTCCTTGGGGTGTCTACTTTCAAAAATGGGGCCATTTGGGGGGGGGGGGGGTTTGCTCAAACCAATAAATATACGCTTATTGACATTTTTTTTTACCAAAGACATGTGGCTGAATACATTTTGGCCTAAACGTATGACTAAAATGGAGTTTACTAGATTTTTTTTTTACGTTTATATTGCAAAAAATAAAAATCACAGAGGCAATCAAATACCATCAAAAGAAAGCTCTATTTGTGGGGGGAAAAATGACACAAATTTTGTTTGGGTACAGCATTGCAGGACAGCGCAATTAATAGTTAAAAAAGCGCAGTGCCAAATTGTAAAAAGTGCTCTTGTCATTGAGGGGCCAATTCTTCCAAAGCTGAAGTGGTTAATATATTAATTCTACAACATGTAGAAATATAAACTGCAATATTATGTGGCAAGTAAAAAAAAAACCCAGACCACTGAAATTGACTAAATAATTATTTGCCAGGCTAGAGAGAAATGTTCACATCAAAAGTCTAAGGGAAAGGTAACAATGGAAAATGTCACTTCAATATTTGCACATCTCCTAATTGCTGCAGACTCTGACCCCTACTTATGTATAGCCGACAGGGAACATGAATTCCTACTGACTAGATAGAAAGTTCACTGAAGTTTATTATTTTGTCCTATGAAATAGTGTCTTTAGTCTCTCTGTATTGTGTACTTAAGATGTCTATTATATAACAGAGATTTATGACTGTAAAGACTAACAACATGAAAGCTATTTACAGGCCTCATACCCTTAGAAGGAATACTGGTAAATTATGGATTCCAAAAAGGCAAGAGATTACCGGTTTATAAAAAAAAAAACACATGACAAACAAGTTCTATGCAAAATTGGGAGCTGCACATCAAGAATGGCACAGGACAATGTGACCATAGTCCAAATATGTCATAAAATTACTACGGGAAATTCAAGTGACAAAAAGAGGTGATTCACTAAAGGACAAAAGTGTAAAATGTATTTCTGTGATGATCAAAATAAGTTAACTGAGTGAAAGAAAACCAGCTACATGGGCCTAAGGCAATTTATCTGCTAATTCTATCCAGATTTCTGCAATCACACTGCTACTTTAAAGCTCCACTCAAATCTTAACAGTAACCAAAACAATTACAGTATGTATTCTTACTTACAAATGAGTGCTGGGGAATTTGTTTTTTATATAGCAGTTTTTGCTAGAAGTGAATCCTCCTTTTCACATACTCCTTGTTTGTCCTGTGTTTCTCTTTCTCAATTAAAAACCAATTCCATGGTTCACTGTCTATATTCCACATGTACAATATGCAATAAAGAGCATTTGAGCCATATAGGCACATGACAAAAGAAATTCTACTGTTATTCTCATAAAGGCTGTCAACAGTTTGCTCCTTTAAGTAATTTATTTCAACTAAATATGTATATCCGGGGGGTGTGACTTCCACTGACACAGCCGGATGTGGTTAGCGGGAGCTCCAAGATTAGCCTGAGTCTCCGTCAGAATCCTGTGTAGTACCTGCTACAGAGACACAAAACCCAGAAATCGAACACCCCCAGCAACGTGATGAGCAGCAAACAGTCGGCAGCGGACCACCTCAAGGAATTTATGAGGACTGACAGACAAGACGGCGGGTGAAGCCCTCCACAGACACGGAGCGGTGGACCATCAGCTCTGGATACTCAGAAGCTTAGTATGCCCCAGCCTGAGAAGTCTTAAAAGCGGGAGAAGCAGCCCAAGCTGACACTGGAACAGATGAACTCACAGCTAATGGAGGCCATCCGCCTAAGCAATGCAGCCCTGACAGGTAAAATGGATGAGATCAAAACTGATATAGGACTGATCAAGCAGGATATGCAGAGCATGAGAGATAGGATGGCAGAGGCTGAAAATAGGATATCTTTACTGGAGGATGCAGTTACCCCTATGCCTAAAAGAATATTAATAACAGAAAAACAGCTTGCTACATGGCAACAGAAAACAAACAATTTTGAGAATCGCATGCGCCGCAATAATTTAAGAATAGTCGGTTTACCGGAGAAAGTGGAGGGGTTTAACCCTGGGGATTTTATAAAGGAATGGTTGAAAAACGTATTCCCAGATATGGAGGTATCAGCAGCATTTGCAGTTTAAAGGGCACACAGGGTGTCTGCAGCATTACCAAAACCAGGGCTCCCCCCTAGACCCCTGCTGGCATGAATGTTGAATTGCAGAGACAGAGATATGATCCTGCGGAAGCAAGACAAAAGGGAGAGATTCACTATGAGAATAGTAAAGTGTCAATATTCCCGGATTTCTCTTTAGAGCTACAAAAGCAACGGGCAACTTTTTATGGGATAAAACAGAAATTAAGAGAGGCAGGAATTGAATATTCTATGGCGTATCCAGCACAGTTGAGAGTGGAAGAAGGAGGAAAGACTATGTAGTTTGGTACCCCAGAACAAGCCAGAGAATGGATTTGGACTGTTAAACCTGCACCTAGATAAGGGAAAATAGGATGCTTTTGGAAATCCCCAGATAAAGATGCTATCGGGAGGACTTATTGAAAATGAAGGAGATGGGGGAATGGAGGGAGGAGGGAGGGAATGAGTTTTTTTTTGCTGTGTGTTTTTGTTCTTTTTGAAGTGAGGAGGTTTCTTTTTTTGGGGGGTGCACTGGGTATGTGCACTGGATATTTGTAGATAGAAAAGATTGAGATAGCACATGGGGGTTGAGTAGAAGGCGATATATAATCACTAAACATCAGACTAAAGGTTAAACGCAAGTAAACACAATATTTAAGATAAGGTTAGCAGGGGAGAAGGGGATGGGGGAAGGGGGGTAGAGTGTAATTAGAGGGGGGGACACAAGAGGAAGAACCAACGGAAACACTGATGACACAGGAAGACACATACGTAAGGCTAAATAGGTGACACACGAGGACACAGAGGAGAGGGAAGGGGTGGCGGGTATGCAATTATATATGTATATATATATATATATATATATATATATATATATATATATATATATATATATATATATATATATATATATATATATATATATATGTGTGTGTGTGTGTGTTTTTTTCCTCTCCCCTTTCCTCCCCTTTACCCCACTCTCTCTCAGGAAAGTGTGTGTGTGTGTGGGGGGGGGTCGTTGAGGAGCAGAAAGACTGAAATTGATACAAATTACCTATATAAAAGCAGATGCAATATGTCTGTAATGCCCTAAAAATTTTTATGTGGAAGAAAGATGAATGGGTGAGTGGAGAGGGGGTGAGAAGGAGGGGGGAGTGGTATGCAGAGAGGAGAATGGTCACGAGGAAAAGAAGGAGACTTGGGAATCAGGATTCATGGTGAAAAGATGGTTAAAGAATAGTAAATATGAGTAGTCAGTGCACTTTTTTTTCATGGAATGTGAGAGGCATGAGCACGCAATTAAAACGAACACAGGTCTTTACAGATATTAGTAAAGTGCAAGCCAAAATAATTTGCATCCAAGAAACACATTTGGTTAAAGAAAGACTTGACTATTTAAAAAAGCCTTGGATACAATGGTCGAGTCATTCATGCCATACAACCTATTCAAGAGGGGTTTCCCTTATGGTGCATCGAGCGGTGACGTGGGAATGTACCAGGGTAAAGAAGGATCTGGATGGGGGTTACTTTTTTGTGTTTGCCCTGGTAGATTCACTGCCATTTGTCATCATGGGGATATACAACCCCCCACCTGCTACAATGGGAGTATTGAAGGAAGCAATGTTATTTATGTCAGAATATCCAGAGGCACATATCATATGCATGGGAGACTTTAACATGTGGTTAAACCCAAAGCTGGATAGGTTTGGGAAAAATATTCAAAAGGGAATAGTAGGGTCCAAGGTATTGGAAAAAATTATTAACGAAGTTGGATGGTTTGATCTTTGGAGGATTAAAAACCCAGAGGCTAGATCTTACTCGTGGCATGCACCAGGAAGAGGGTGCATGTCTAGAATAGACCTGGCTTTGGGGAATGAGAAGATACCCCCAATGATGCAATCTGTCACTTTTATGCCCAGAGGGGTGTCTGACCACTCTGGTTTGAAGACGTCCGGGCTATATGATTCAATCGCATTGGTTAACTCAGCTTGGACCAAATGATAGAATACCGGAGTAGATGATAATGTTTCTGGAAGCCCATGGGGATAGAAAAATGGAAGGTGTGCTCTGGGACACCTTTAAGGCGTATTTAAGAGGGGTAACAAGATCCACAATATCATATATAAAATGCACTAATAGACAGGAAGAAAAGGAATTGGCAGAGTTATGCGCACAGGCAGAAGCTGAGTTTATAAATGATCCTTCAAATATAAATCAGATAAGATGGGCAGGATTAGCGCGCCAGTATAAGAACCAACTAACAGTCAATGCTAAACGCAAGAGGTTCCAGCAAAAACAAAAAAATTTTGAGCAAGGACACCAAGCTAATAAGATATTAAATTATTTGATAAAACAACAGTCATTATCATTAGCGATTCCAGAGATGAGAAATGAGAAAGGGGAAACAATCAATACAGCAGATGTTAATATGTACACATCAACACTGACTTGCGCAGGAGAAGAGATAGAGAAATATCTGGAGGACTTGGCATACCTCAAATTAACAGAGGAACAAAAAGAGGGGATGGAGAAAGATATAGAGGAGGAGGAAGTACGTGAGGCCATCTTTTCTATGGGAAAGGGTAAATCTCCAGGACCGGATGGTATACTGCTGGAAATGTACCAGCGATATGTGGAGATTATGGCACCAGCCCTGACCAAGATGTATAGAGAGGCATTTCTCCAGGGAGAAATTCCCCCTTCTATGTATAAAGCAACAGTAATATTGATACTAAAACCAGATAAGGATAGAACTGACTGTGCGTCATATAGACCAATTTCTTTGTTAAACATAGATTATAAAGTATTGGCAAACATACTTGCTAAAAGGCTTAATGAAGTAATTCTATCCATTGTGTTGGATGATCAAACTGGATTTATGCCAGGGAAATCTACTTCAACCAATATTAGAAGAACTCAATTCATGGTACAGCTGAGAGAGTTTATTCCGTAGACAAGTGCTTTGGCATCGTTGGATATGGCCAAGGCACATGACTCCATAGAATGGGAGTTCCTACAGACAGTGCTGAAAAAACAGTGGATTCGGGGAAAAATTTAGAAAATGGGTAAGAATATTATATAAGCAACCATGTTCAAACTTATTAATAAACGAAATATTATCTCCCACAATAAAACTATATAGGGGAACAAGACAGGGGATGCCCAATGTCCCCTCAACTATTTGCCATGGCAATCGAAGCATTGGCAAATAGATTTAGACAATCTAAAAAGTACAAAGGGATTAAAGTGGGGGAAAAGACTGAACATATAGGTCTATATGCTGATGATATCATACTATATATGGGAGATGTGCATACCTCCCTGGTGGAGGCAATGTAAATAATAGAAATATATGGGATATTTTCAGGGCTTAAAATAAATTAATAAACAAAAACCGCGCTAAATTGACATAAATATTAAAGAATATGTAATCTTTTATATAATCCGTGTAGTCCCATATAAATGTCCACAACAAACGAAGAAAGTAGAATTATCAAAAGTGAATAACGTGAGAGTTCATCCAAAGTGATAAATGATGAAACGACAATGGAACTGGAAAACAGCAAAATATTGCGCTTACCAGAAGTAAGCCAAATAGGGGCAAGTGGCTTAACCCAGCCTGGGCCTTTGGACAGGTGATCCAAATGAATCAGGATAATCGTACTCGTCCCGTGTGCCCAGTCCATAAATATATAACAAAAACATAGCGTAATACTGATAATATAAAACACTCCAAATGTGAACAATAAGTGCAACACTCAGCAAAAAACTAATCATGTGTGATCATATATCATATATCACATATCATTAAAATAAATTGCCAGAAATCTGCATTGATACTGCTTGGGCCAGGTAATGGAATGAGACTTCAGACCCCATTCAAAATAGTTGAAGCATTTAAATATCTAGGAATAAACATCACTTTGGACCCTGAGGAATCCCTAAAAAGCTAATATACTCCCCTTGGTAGAATATGTCAAGAGAAAACTGGGAATATGGATCAAACTACCAATATCAATGGCAGGAAGAATACAGCTGATTACGTCTATTGTATTGCCTAAGAGCTTGTATGTTTTTGCACATTCCCCAATAAAAATACCAAAACAGATATTTAAAAATCTAAATTCCCAGATGACTAGATTTATCTGGGCATATGGTAGATGTAAACTAAAACTTAATACATTACAAAGACCCAAAACAGCAGCAGGGCTGGCTCTGCCAGATTTATATTTATATCATCTGGCAGGGCAATTGAAACATTTAAGATCTTGGGTGAGCCAGGAACAAAAAACAAAGGTAGAGGAATATTTATTAAGCAGGATGCAGGTAGATGATCTCCTGGTAGGACTAGAAACAACTGATTTGAGAAAGATGGGAGCAAAAATTCCCCTATAAAGCTGGTTAGGGCAGTTTGGAAGGAGACTGACGTAATTTATTGATATCCCACCAGAAACTGCCTTGTGGAATAATCCAACATTTGAGCATTTGAAAACATTTGAGGAAAGTACATTTTGGAAACAGAATAAGGTAACAACTATTGGTCAGTTGTATGATAAATATATAATATTATCCTATGAAAACCTGTGTAAACAATATAACCTACTGAGTAAACAGTTTTATAGATATCTACAGCTTAGACAAGTATAACAGATACAGTTTAGAAGAAAGGAATTAAAAATATCTAAATACCCTCTCATAGGTATTTTGAGATCACAGGGACCAAAGGGATTAGTATCCAAACTATACTCACATCTGCTACAGAGTAAAATAGGTGGTGAACCGCTGGGAGTTAGGGATAAATGGCAGACAGCTATCCCAGATATGAGCGACCAGGAATGGGATGATACCTGCTCCTCCCACTTGAAAGTATCCCCGGTAATGAATAATAGGATAATCCAGTTAAATATAATATATCAGACATACTTGGCTCCGAACAGGTTGTATAAAATGAGGAGGCTGTCTGCACCAAACTGCACAAGATGTGGGCAGGGGGGTGCAGATTTCCTCCACGTAATGTGGTACTGTGGTACTGTGGTACTGTGGTAATATAGGGAGATACTGGCAGGAAATTAGAAAAAGTTATAAATAGACCTATTACGGACACAGTTGAATTTTGTTTGCTGGGAGTATTAAAGGAGGAGAGAAGGAGTAGATATATTAGAATGTTTCTGCAAGAAGCAATATTTCTGGCAAGAAAACAAATAGTAGAAAAATTGATTCAGCCAAACCCACAAACACTAGTGAATGGGTAAGAGCAGTAAATCAGGTTTTATCTTATGAAAAAATAATATGTGAACAATAGGGGAAATGTGCAGAGATATGAAAAAATTTGGGCAAAGTAGAATAGATCTTATTTAACAATGGATACATGAATGCCTAAAAACATAATATAAAGTGACTATAATGTGGATGAGAGAGAATGGAATGTTTGCTTGGAGAGAATGGAATGTAATTGGGAACAAATTGGGAATTATATAGTAATGGAATAAAATGTTAAAATACGTAAATTAATATGTAAGAAAAATTTGTAATAAAGAGTATTGAAAAAAAAATATGTGCATCAGACATCAATCAACAAAAGTTAGTTTACTGACTGGCCCAATGGACAGCCATGATTTGAAAAAGTAAAAAAAAAAGAAAATCTTTACAAGGGATGGGCCAAAAGACCCCCTGTTCGGTTTGCACCAGAACATTCGAATATTGCGAAAGTTTGGAATCGAATAACGAACCCCATTGAAGTCTATGGGGACCCAAACGTGAAAAATCAAAAGTGCCCATTTTGAAGGCTTATATGCAAGTAATTGGGCAAACAATGGTTATGGGGGTCTGGGTACTGCCCTGGGGGACATGTATCAATGAAAAAAAAGTTTTGTAAAAAACTTCATTTTTAAATAAGCAGTGATTTATTGATGCTTAAAGTGAAACTATAAACATAAAAAATTCCTTTCAATATAGTGCCTGGGGGTTCCCCTTAGTCCACATGTAAAGTGACACATCTGTACTGTGTAAAAAAGTTGCTGCAGCAATAATTGCATTCATAAAGCCCACAAAAATGACATTTTCCCTGCAAGCTTTCTTTATTTTGTAGGCAACGTCTTGGGAGCCAGTCTGTAGGATAAGGCCACAATGTAGTGCACTGGGGAACAAGATTTTTTGGATAAATTCTGGTGTCTCTACCACAGACTTTGGATTTCTACTTCTGTAACGGGTGTGAAAAAATGATTCTTTGGATGTCGGTGGTGCCTTCACACCGTGACCCTATAGAGGTACTCTTGATGAAAGCAAGAATTGGCTTTGTTGTCAAAAATTGTAATCATATGCACCTGTCAACCAGGTGCAGAAAAATTGTTCTTTGTGTGTCGGTGACACCTTCACACCGTAACCCTATAGAGGTGCTCTTGGTGAAAGCAAGAATTGGCCTTGCTGTCAAAAATTTCAATGATATACACCTGTCAAACAGGTGTGGAAAAATTGGTCTTTGGGTGTAAATTGTGCCCATGAAACCTACACCAAAATCATTCTTCCAGATGAAATCAACACCCACAAAACTAGGCAGCCTAGAAGTCCTGCAGAGATTCCACATCTCAAAAATACTTATTTGGCGACATTGGCATTAGGGGCTTCATAGCTGCTGGTAATCTAGGACTGATTAATTTTGATAAAAGTCAGATTGTCCATGGAGTCTGAGAAATGAATCACTTAGGTGGCCGTCTTTTCCACTCTTCCACAAAAGAAGCCTCAAAACTAAGTTTACCATGACACTGTAACCAACCAGAGTAGGGAAAAGCATTCGATAAACTCGTCTTTAAGGTGTCCTCAAGAGATTTCATCTTCTGCACTCCCTGTGGGGACGGGATGAGTTCTGAGACCTTCCGCTTATAGCGGTGGTCAAGGAGGGTTGCCAACCAATAGTTATCCTCTTCCTTTATGCCACGTATTCTTGGGTCCTTTTGCAGGCTTTGAAGCATGAGGGAGCCCATGCACCCCAAATTTGCGGAGGCATGAGAAGCAGACTCCTCGGGGTCACTGAGGATTAAAGTATACCTCCTCCTAGCCACATACTACTCCCAAGGGTTCTGCGGATGTAAAACCATCTCTTACTTGTTGACGTATGTCTTCCTCTGCTTTAATGCCTCCGAAACTGACAGATTCCTCCTCCTCCTCTCTCTCCTCTTGTGTGTTCTGTGGCATAGGAACAATGGTGTCTGCATAAAGTGGGCCTTGACAGGAAAGGAAGTCCTCTACTTCGTCCCACTGCTCTGCCTCAAGTGCCCTGTTAAAAATGCCATGAAGAGTCTGCTCCAGCAGGAACACAACAAGGATTGTGTCACAGATGCATGCATTGTCACGGCTCACCATCCTTGTGGCCTCCTCAAATGGTGACAGTATAGTGCATGCCAAAAAACAGAAAATGATCTGGCACAAACCACAGTGACAAGCCTCCATCCCTAATTGTGCATATAGACAAGAAAAATCAGTGGTCATTGGGACTTTATATGAAGGATGTCACTTTAAAAATGAAGATATAAAGGTACATAAAATTGAAATTTTATTCTGAAATCATAATCAAACCATCAAATAGTTAAGTACATCATGTGATACAGTAATAAAATCACAACAATCCATTAAAACAGCTGACATATATCGGCATGAGCAATTTAATAAAAATAGGGTTATTAAGATCAGATTGTCTTGATGTTATGGAACTCTATGCATTTCATGGGTTATGTCCACTCATCAGGAGTAAGATGTCAAATATCTAAAAAATTTAAATAGTCAGAAAAGTATATGATAGAACAAATTCCCTAGCTTGAGCAAAAAAAGGAACGGTCTAAAAAAGGCTCAAGGTCTAGTACTTACATATCAGCTCAGGCATTGGCCCAGCTTCTAGGCGGGAAAAGGGGGATATCAGGTACAGTGTCTGACCCAGGGTTGAGGCAGGTAGCAGCTCATGTAGACCATGGGAACAGCCGAGAGAAAGATCAGGATTTCTGGATAGTGAACAATTGGGGAACACATCTGACCTGCATCAATCTGAAATAATTGCACTGCAAGTGTACACGTAAGGCCATTCCAGCTCTCTACCATCACATGGAAGGCAATGTTGTGGCATTGTTGGGCAAGGCAGTCAGCCGCAAAGTCCACATTACTGCTGACACGTGGTCCAGCAAGCATGGGCAGGGACGATATATTTTGTTCACAGCACACTGGGTAACTCTGCTTGCAACTCAGAAGTATGCAGGGCTCAGTGCTGCAGCTTGTTGTGCCCCCACATCTCAATATAGCTGGTGATGATGAAAGATTTGTCAGCTCTACCCCCTCCTCCTCCATGCCCTCCTCTGCTGAATTGTCCTATGAACCTCATGTACCCCCTAAGCATTCAAAGGGCTATACAATGAGTCAGGCTAAAAGGTGCCATGCAGTGCTTCAGCTGGTGTATCTAGGGGACAGGAACCACATTGGAGCAGAGATTCTTGCAGCTCTGCAAGGACAGGCTCAGAGGTGGTTCACGCCATGCCAGCTGGAGCCAGGAATGGTGGTGTGTGATAATGGCACAAACCTCCTGTTCACCCTTACGCAAGGAAAGTTGACACATGTGCCATGCCTGGCACATGTCCTTAATTTGGTGGTGCAGCGTTTCCTAAATAGGTACCCAGGGTTGGAAGATCTACTAAAGCAGGCCAGAAGAGTCTGTAGCCATTTCAGGCAGTCATACACAGCCAATGCTCAGTTGGCTGCGATTCAGTGGGAATTCCACCTGCCCATAAACCGCCTGATTTGTGACATGCCCACCAGGTGGAACTCGAGTTTGGCAATGCTACAGTAGATGCACATGCAGCAGAGGGCCATCAACAGGTACCTGTGTGAGGATGGCACAACCACAGCCTCAGGCCGGCTTGGTTTTTTTTCCCCATGCCAATGGCTGCTCTTAAAGGATGCATGCATAGGCAAGGAAAAGTAGTGGCCATTGGGACTTTATATGAGGGATGTCACTCAAAAAAATAAAGATATAAAGGTACATAAAATTGAAATTTTATTCTGAAATCAGATTCAAACCATCTCATAATTAGGTACATCATGCAGTAAAGTAGTAGTAGCAGTAATAAAATCATAACAAGCCATTAAAACAGCTGACATATATCGGCATGAGCGATTTCATAAAAATAGGGTTATTAAGATCAGATTGTCTTGATGTTATGGAACTCTATGCATTTCGTGGGTCATGTCCACTCATCAGGAGTAAAACAAAAACAAGGAAAAGGGGCGCCACTGAGTATGTATCCAAATAAATGTATTATTAAAAACAATAACCACTCACATGTAAGACTGAAGTGTAGATTTTAGATACATCTCACACAGGAGAAGGAGCGGAGGACTACAGGTGGCAGCAAGTCCGGTTACACTGACATCACATCAAATGGGCTGAAGATGAGCTGCAGTAAGCCAATATGGTAGTCCAATGGCACACCAAGTAAAAGAAAGCAGGGGAGCCGTCAAAGGTGGTGTGGGTTCCAAGGGGAGGAAGATGGGGGCGTCCGAGCTGGTCTTCACATGTGTAGCGGTGTTCCACAGGGCCTCGTTCGTGATGGAAGTAGAACATGGCCGTGTAATCGGAGCCAAAGCGAGGCTTCGATCGCAAAACACAGGGGCGCCAAGCTGTGACGTCACTCCTGTGCGACGCGTTTCCGAGTTAGCTCGCTATCGATGGAGGAGATAGCGGCACTCCTTTGTCAAGCATGGGGGAGTGATGTTGGACTGTGACATTATATGGTCAATCAGGGGGTGGGGCCAGGAAAGAAACTAATAGACACACATAGGTAAAAATATTCAGATAGAACGGAACACCATAAAAACATGGAATAAAAAATAGAATAAAAAAAACCCACAAAACACTAACTAATCTAAATGCATGATTTTATGAAGCAATAAATTATTCTATAAATAAAGCTGATCATAATAATAAAAGAAGAGGGGGGATATTAATACATATGCAATTAGATCAGAACTCAAAAAGAGCATTAGCCATAGAAATGAATGTATATATATATGTCAAATTGACGATGTTGGATGAGAAGGCTCATATGAAGTGTACATATGTTTTTAATGTGATATTGAAATTTTTTGTTGATATTGAACTAGAACGTCCATAACTTGGGAATAGGTTAATATCAGTAGTAGTTTAATAATATAATAATGGAAAATAAAAATGAATTTGAATAAAAAAGGAAATATAGCATGTTATAGGGGACAAGATATGAATAATTAAATCTAAACTCAAGAGGTGCTTTAACCATAAAAATGAATATATATAAATGTCAAATTGACGATGTTGGATGAGAAGGCTCATGTGAAGTGTATATATATTTTTGATATGATATTGAAATTTTATGTTAATGTTGAACTAGAGCGTCCATAACTTGGGAATAGGTTAATATTAGTAGTAGTTTAATGATAATAAAACTAAACATAATAATGGAAAATAAAAATAAAAATAAATTTGAATGGAAAATAGCATATTATAGGGGACAAAATATAGATATGTGATCCAAAAATAAATATATATGCATGAACACACGCACATATATATAAAAATAATGTAAAAATGTCTGATCTGTAAAAGCTTATAAAACAGTCGAAATTTCTATACTCTCGTTGAGGCCACCAGGCGAAAGAACATCGAGAGTATAGATCCAAAAAGTCTCCCTGGCACAAAGTTTTTTTGAAACGTTCTGCTGCAGTAAAACATTTGGGAATTTGTTCAATAACCCACACTCAAAGGCCCGTGGTGGATTTTTTATGAAATTCAGCATAATGTCGTGGGACACTGTGCATGTCCTTCCCACCCTCTATAAGTCGGCGGTGTTGTCCGAATCGCTGTCTCAAAGGGTAGATCGTTCAGCCCACATAGATGAGACCGCAGGGGCAGGTAAGGGCATACACCACAAAATCAGAGGAGCAATTATAAAATTGGTCCAACTGATAAGTTTTACCCTTGCAATAAAACGATTTTTGTCCATGTGTGATATAGGGACAGGTTTTACACAGTGCCTTTTTGCATTGGAACATGCCAACTAGAGGTATAAGGGTGGTAGAATGGTCTGTGGAATGACTAGATGATAAGGTAGATAGTTTAGTAGGAGCGATTTTATTTTTTAGATTTGGAGCTTTGCGATATGTGACTCTGGGTTTGGTAGGGAGAATGGTATTCAGAAGAGGATCCTGTAATAGGATATCCCAATGTTTACTCATTATTTTTTCCATCTTCCTATATTGAAAATGGAAGGTGGTGATGAATCGCGTGGAGTGGTCAATCTCACTCTTTTTGGTTCTCGCAGGTTTACCTTTAGAGTAGGAGGTGCATGCTTCATCCACCAGATCATTAGGATATAGTTTGTCTGCAAATTTATTTTTCAAAGGAATGCTAGATACAGCATAATCAGTATCGCGGGAGAAGTTCTGTCTTAAGCGACAGAACTGCCCTTTCGGTATATTTTTAATCCACTTGGGATAATGGCAACTATGAAAATGCAGATAAGAATTGCCAGCCGTCGGTTTGGTATAATTTCGGGCAATAATATTTCCATCTGTATGACTTAGTTCTAAGTCTAGAAAAGTCAAACTAGTGGAGTCGAAAGCATGAGTAAAAGCCAGTCCATATGGATTACAATTACAGTGTTCTACGAATGAAGTAATCAGGTCAACAGGGCCATCCCAAATCACGATAATATCGTCAATGTATCGCCCAAAAAATACAATGTTGGCTGAATAGGAATTATTATACCAGATGTGAATGGTGTTGTCCTTTGCGCTTATAGTGAGATACAAATGAATGTGGTGACAATCACATAAAGATATAAACCAAAATTTAAACTAAAAAATGAACATAAAACACTCAAAACGTGTGATAATTATGATGATATCTTATACGAAGATTGCAGCAAAATCAAAAAGTGTTCACATTACACTCAAAAAACATAAAAGTGGAAAAATTTTGCGCATCAAATCTATCATAAAAAACTAAATGTCTTACATATAATTCTCACATTCGATATTAGGTGTATTATAGTGCATAAATGTGCAAAAACAAAATTATAAAGTCCCAACAAGAAAACTCAGAGTGAATCAATATTGGAATAAAAAAGGTCATCAATCAAAAACCTAAAAATTGCTCATATCCAAATAATATGTGATATTGTGGAAAAATATTGTACAAAAATGCAAAACAAAGATAATTCACCTCAAAAAAGTCCAAGTGAATAAATAATGCAAAAAAAGTTCATAAAAGTGAATAATATCCACTGGGATTGGATAGATAGAGAGATACACATATACGGTGATAATGCTGGTATTATTCCTCATATAAAGACTGCCGGCTCAAACAGGCTCTCTAAACTCTCACCTTAAAAGAAGAGAATTCAGGCATCCATGTGTAGCTTTAAAATGATGTTATACATTCCAGCATGTTGGTATGGTGATGGCTGAATTATCCTCTCAACCTGACAGGCTCCTATTAAAAAAGAAAGGGGTTTTTCCACCTAGGCTTTCCTTTTTAAACTGGAACTCTGTAATTTCCTGTAAAAATTCAACCTTTACTTTTGGTGCACAGAACGCCTCCAAAAATTGAATTTCCCTCTTGGACTCTGCACTAACATACAAGTCAGGTTTTAGGCATCCTCTTTTGTTATTCTGAAGAAATCCTCCTTTCTTCAGAATAACAAAAGAGGATACCTAAAACCTGACTTGTATGTTAGTGCAGAGTCCAAGAGGGAAATTCAAGAGGGAAATTCCAGTGCTTGTAAGCCAAATTGGTGTGGGATTGAAGTATATAGGGACGTGACATCCAGAGAGAGCCACGTATAAGTAGATCCCCACCTATAAGGTGCCAAAAGCTCCAAAAGGTGCGGGCCATCTCTAATAAAAGATGGTAGTTGCTGGACTGTAGATACAAATCGATGTATTGGCTAAGACCGGTGGTTACACTGTCCATAGCAGCCACAATGGGCCTGCCAGGAGGGGATGTTAGATTTTTATGGACCTTTGGCAAATGGTAAAAATAAGGTACCTGATAAAAGTTTTTGAGGAAAAATGAAGCTTCCATTTTGGTAATAACTCCACTGGTAAGGGCAGATTGAACCACACGACTGGCCTCAAGGGCAAATTCGTTGGTAGGATCTTTAGGCAATTTAGTATACATGGTCTTATCAGAAAGTAGTCTATATGCCTCTGCAATGTAGTCGTCCCTATTTTGGACGACTATACCCCCTCCTTTATTAGCTGATTTGATTACAATATCGGCGGCATGAATCAAAGAGTCTAGTGCTCGTTTCTGTAACAGTGAGGTTGTGAATATGAGCAGGGATAATGGAGGAGGACTGGCAGAGTTTCACAAAGTCGGCATAGACGACTCTGTAGAAACTCTCGAGATAGGGTCCCTTGGACTGAGCAGGGTAAAACACAGATTTTGGTTTTAAAGATGAATGTGCTATGGGAGGAGAGGTGGCCAAATGCTGTGTGAGCTGTGTACATAGGCAATGTTATATGAGGTATTTTGGATTGCGCCTTTTTTACTTGTATTACTCATCAGGAGTAAGATGTCAAAAATCTAAAAAATTTAAACAGTCAGAAAAGTATATGATAGAACAAATTGCCTAGCTTGAGCAAAAAAAAGGAAAGGTCTAAAAAAGGCACAAAAAGGAAAATAAATAGCGACTGGGAACTTGTCATTGTGGTACAGCACATTCTGCAAATTCACGGAAGGGGACAGAATCCACGAGGCGGAAAGGTAGAAGTTGTAGAGCCAGCAGCTTTGACAAGCTTGCATTTAGACACTGGGCATGTGAGTGGCGGGGACTGCATTTTTTTTCTGCTGCAGCAGATGGGGCAGAGAAATTTGCTGGCTCTAGTCTACAGCTGGTGGCAAAAACCCGGCGCTGTACCATCATCCGTGTCAGTGGCGGCTGCTGAGAGGTCATGAGTTATAGCAGGGACAGCCCGAGGTGTGTAAGGAGGAGGGACAGATTTGTGCCCCTTTTGTGTGGTTTTAGGTGCTCTTGTAAATGGGCTGAATGGTCGTACCATGCATGTGATACCCAAATGGCTGGTGTTTTTGCCATGCTTGATGTGCTTGAGACAAAGTTTACAAATAGCAACAGTGTGATTGCCTGCACATGTACTAAAAAAGGCCCAGACAGCTGAGCTGTGGGAAGTGGGCTGGGAGATAACCGCTCCACAATGTGATGGTATAGGGTCGCTGCTCTCTACTCTTTCATGATGGCTGCCTCATTGGGGCTGTGCCTCACCTTCACGTTCCTCCTCTGCTCTATCCGACACCCAGGTCAAGTCAGCGACCTCATCATCTCCTCCGTCCTCATTACCACTGGAGGCAACTTGGCAATACGCTGCGGCTGGGGTAACATGAATGCGAATTTGTGTACCAATGTTCTCTGTAGGCTCATATTCCTGCCTTCCTCAACCTCAGAACCAACATCTGAATTGAGTAATGACTGTGCATCGGCAAGGAGCAAGTGGTTGATGCCATGCTAAAATAACGGAGTGGGTGGGCAAGCATCGCCGGCAGGCGGGGGTTGAATGAGAGCCATTTTCCCAGCGATCCCCCAGGAAAAGGGAGAGGAGAGCAAGCGGCTGGATCTTTAGAGAGTCAGGAACATTGCTGTAACAGCTTTCATTTGAATTGCCGAGTGTTCCCTGCACTCGTTGTCCCATAAGCTCTGCCTCCTGGCCTGGGTATTTTGATTGCCTTTCCAATGGCGGGACGTGTGACGTATATAAAAGTACCCAGGCCAGGAGGCGGGGCTGTATGTGACAGCGAGTGCGGGAACACTTGGCAATTCAAATGAAAGCTGTTACAGCGATGTTCCCTGCTCTCTGGTGATCCAGCCAGCAATCCTCTTTCTCTCCTCTCTCTTCCCCTGTACAGGTGAAGCAGCGTTGATGGACACAGGTAGGCCACATTGTTGGACACAGGTAGGCCGCATTGTTGGACACAGGTAGGCCGCATTGTTGGACACAGGTAGGCCGCATTGTTGGACACAGGTAGGATGCATTGTTGGACACAGGGAGGCTGCATTGTTGGGCACAGGCGAAGCTACATTGTTGGGCACAGGTGAAGCTGCATTGTTGGGCACAGGTGAGGCTGCATTGTTGGACATAGGTGAGGCTGCATTGTTGGACACAGGTAGGCTGCATTGTTGGACACAGGTGAAGCTACTTTGTTGGGCACAGGTGTAGCTGCATTGTTGGGAACAGGTAGGCTACATTGTTGGGCACAGGTGAGGCTGCACTGATGGGCACAGGTGAGGCTGCATTGGTGGGCACAGGTGAGGCTGCATTGATGGGCACAGGTAGGCAGCATCATTGGGCACAGGTGAAGCTGCATTATTGGACACAGGTGAAGCTGCATTGTTGGGCACAGGTGAGGCTGCATTGATGGGCACAGGTGAGGCTGCATTGATGGGCACAGGTGAGGCTGCATTGATGAGCACAGATGAGGCTGCATTGATGGGCATAGGTGAGACTGCATTGATGGGCACAGGTGAGGCTGCACTGATAAAGTTGTAAATATATTTATTTTTGGAACTTAATTCTGCATCAAACATTTAAGTGTCATTTCAAGAGATAACTTATAAGGGCCTGTTTAGGGGTGGAATTAGGGGCGGAATTAGGGGCGGGGCAGGGTAGGGGCTGGGTGGGGCAACTGGTGGCGAGTAACCCTTAAGGCCTGGCTAGTAGCTCAGGACTTGAAATTTTGAGCCCTGATATATATATATATATATATATATATATATATATATATATATATATATATATATATATATATATATATATATATATATATTCCTCCACCCCAAACTCATTCATCCATGTCTTTATGGACCTTGCTTTGTGCGTTGGTCCAAATCATTTGGTGAATGGGTGGATTATGGTGTGGAGTTGGGTTTCAGGGGTTGGGCTTGGCCCCTTAGTTGCGGTGAAGGGAACTCTTTTTTTTTTTTTTTAAAGGGTTATTTGCCAAATGCACATACAAGTCAATTAAAGCAGTAATCAGGGTGCAGTATATCATATACAGTATGTATAATAGTACAGAAGTACAAGAATATTTTCAGTCTCTATGATGTTATTTAATTGTACATTTGGCTTCTCTTTTTTTTTTTTAATCAAAACATCAATCCTACCATGTGCTTCACATACGCAAACGGGTATATCAATTCCATATTTCAGTAACAAATTAACAAACTGGAGGTAACATCCTCCATAGAACTAGCGTGCTGTGTGCTGTTCTCCATCTATAACCATGATCCTGCAGTCATTTCGTTCAAAGTATACCATTTCCCCTCCGCATTATCATTAAAGAGTCTTCTGAAGTGTCAGATTGCACAGTTTCCTTATAGGGCGTACACACGGTCGGACTTTGTTTGGACATTCCGACAACTAAATCCTAGGATTTTTTCCGACGGATGTTGGCTCAAACCTGTTTTGTCTACACACGGTCGCACAAAGTTGTCGGAAAATCCGATCGTTCTAAACGCGGTGACGTAAAACATGTACGTCGGGACTATAAACGGGGCAGTGGCCAATAGCTTTCATCTCTTTATTTATTCTGAGCATGCGTGGCACATTGTCCGTCGGATTTGTGTACACACGATCGGAATTTCCGACAACGGATTTTGTTGTCGGAAAATTTTATCTCCTGCTCTCCAACTTTGTGTGTCGGAAAATCCGATGGAAAATGTCCGATGGAGCCCACACACGGTCGGAATTTCCGACAACACGCTCCGATCGGACATTTTCCATCGGAAAATCCGACCGTGTGTACGGGGCATTAGAGTTAATCCAACTTCCCCAAACTTTGTTAAATTTCTTAGGACAGCCCCTTGACTCGTAAGTCATTTTATATATTGTGACATTGGTATTGACTACAGTTTTCCAGGCGGTTAGCGTGAGATAGTCTCTCTTAATACAATTAAGAACAATCAACTTTCTAACATAGTAGAACAGTAATTTTAGGAGAGTTCTCATGTTATTACTCATAATTTCATCCTCTATGATACCCAGTAGACCTAGCAACGGGCTACAAATGTTTGGCAGATCAAATATATCCGCAATGAATTGCGTTACTTGTGACCATAATGGGCATATTCTATTACAGTTCCAGATCATATGAAGAAATGAGCCCTCTGCTGCTAGGCACTTATGACATGTGGATAATAAAAGAAAAACCGCGCCAAAAAGCAAAATAGCAAAAAGAACTGCAGCTGCAACAAAAAAACACAAATATCAATGAGGTGATAACTAAGAAGAATAAAATAAGCGCGCTTGCAATAAAGTGACATAAATCAATACTTTAACTATAAAGTAACATAAATATGTGATCATATAACATATGTGACAACAAAAAAGGATGTGACAACAAAAAAGGATGACCGTAGATAGTGGTGAAGTTCATAAACTCCTTGGGAGGTATGTGAGTCCATTCATAAACATACAAAAACAGCAGGTCCAGTGAGGAAGGGTCACACATCCAAATTACATCCACCTTAACCCACATATGAGGAGAGGGGAAGAGGGATATGTGACGTGAACATCCAGGCTAAAGGTGAATCCAGGTAACAGTGAAGCCTATGCCCTTACCAGAACCAGTGGAGCAAGGTCAGATGCGCAGGCAGATACAGCCCTCTGCAGGGACAGATGGACTCCCACGTTCCTCAGCAGGGATGGATGAGCTCCCACATCTGGATCCTCCAAGGTCTGTAGCGTTCCAGGGGCAAGCAACTCCAAGGTATCAATCTGGGGAGAAGCACTCACTGGTCCGGGAGGGCCGTGAGTGCAGAAATCGCAAAAGACTCCAATAGTGTAGTAAAAAAGGTAAGCCTTTATTGCTCAAAAAGACGGAGCACACATCTCCGCGGTAAGCACATTAAAAAGCCGGCAAGTAAAAATATTAGCGAACACCCGTGTACAAACAACATGGGGCGTAAGACGTGATGGCGTATAGTGCATAGCCACGCCCTACATATTTCGTCATAGATGACGTCTTCAAAGGGGCACGGGCGACGCACTGAACCATCACCTTTATAGTAAGCAACGGCAGCCAGACCTTGTTTTCATCTGGACGTCGTTACGTAATCAGCATCAATCCTGCGCAGGAGAACACCAAGCCTCGACATGACGTCCGCCACGCAAAGGAGATATTAAACAAAATTAAAAATAGAGGGCATAGGGGAAGAATCTGAATAAGAGAAATACAGAGCTAATACGGCCTAAGTTACAATGTGAAGTATAAAGGGTATAAGTACCATCATCCCAGAATACCGTAATCAAGGAGAATGAGGGCGTGGAGACGTAATTGCATCTGCTCTATATCGATCTTGAACGTAAACTTTAGATTTAAATCATTAATGTCCAGCTCACGGAGAAACTGTAACAATTTGTCCCTTGAACCCGTCCAAATCAGTAATAGGTCATCAATAAAACTATACCACAAAAGGATATCGTCAAGAAATTCAGAGTATTTATCATTGGCGTGAATATGCCTCTCCCAGCCACCTAAATATAGGTTTGCATAAGCTGGGGCACATGACGTCCCCATTGCAACTCCCTGTATTTGCAAAAACAATTGGTTATTAAAGGTAAAGTAATTTTTAGTTAGTATAAAATGCAACAATGCAAGTACAAAGTGATTTAGGGGCCATGTGGTTGTGTCCTGTTCGAACAAGAAGGAACCAGCTGTCCGTACGCCCTGCTCGTGGGGGATACTTGAGTAAAGGGCCTCAATATCAACAGCCACGAGCAGGGCATCAGGAGGGATCTGGATTCCCTCGAGGCATTGTAAAAGATCTGTGGTGTCTCTGATATAGGACTGAAAACTACGGACATGGGGCATCAAAAATGCGTCAACAAATTTACTGGCAAGGAGACAAAGGAGATATTAAACAAAATTAAAAATAGAGGGCATAGGGGAAGAATCTGAATAAGAGAAATATAAAAAAGACACAAAGGATGTATCCGTATTGACATTACTGGACTAGCATCCAATGTGTGTAAGTCTAAAAAATACTCAATTGTATGCTGCAACCAAAAGCAGCAAACCACAAATGCGCCGTAGCTCTAAAATTAAGGCAGATCTACTTACGCAAAATACCAAACTAACAAAATGATATGCATAAAAAATTAATAATAATGCACATACATTTTAAAAAGGAAAATTGTAATCAATAAAAAAAGGGGAATTAATTAATAATTCATACACCATATCAGTAATGGAGAAGGTTTTGGCGTCTATTTGATGGGTAACATCATATCGCCCTGGTGTCCTCCTCACAACATCATAAGGAATGCAGGGAACAGCAATTGGAGATCATACAAGAGAAACAGGGGAAATCATATCTTAGGCATTATCAATAAATGCATTTATTTTGATGTCTACATTTAACCCAAGAGGTCTAAGACATCTAATTTTGTATATCCATTCCATTTCTAGCTTGGAGATGGCCCATCTTTTGGGACCCCCTCTCCATGGTAACTTTAATCTATCAATACTTACAAACATGGTGCCCTTGGGGTCTTGTCTATGTACATCTAGATAGTGTTTAGACAGCGGATGGCCTTTAAAACCTCTCCTGATATTCACAATATGCTAATTGAGTCTGACTTGCAGGGGTCGCACCGTACGTCCCACGTACTGCAACCCACACGGGCAAGTCAGAAGATACACAACATTGGCAGTAGAGCAAGTGATAAAGGATTTGATTGGAAAATCCATTTGATTGGGAAGTGCTAGTGGAATGAAAGTGACTAACCTTCCTGTCCTTAATGGCATTAATAGAACAAACCGCACAGTTCCTGCATCTATAGTAACCCACTAAGTTTTGAAAAAAAACATAGGTTTCTTAATGGGAGGGTCATAAACACTGGGGGCCACAAATGATTTGATAGAGGGAACCCCTCTGAAAACAATCTGGGGTTTATCAGGGAGTTTGGGTCCTAGTATGCCATAATTTTTAACAATATGCCAATGCTTAAACAACAATTTCTTAATTGAAAAATGTTGGTGGGAGTATCCTGTTATAAAAGGGCATGAGAAATCAATACTTTCCCTCCCATCCATCTTAGCTTTATCCGTAAGTAAATGTTCCCTATCAAGCTGTTCTACCTCATCTAATTTTTCCCTAAGGAAGGGAGCCTTATACCCCTTCTCTATAAATCTATCAGTGAGTACCTTAGACTGGGCTTTAAAATCAGCAATAGTGGAACAGTTTTGCCTCATTCTTATGTATTGACTCTTGGGGACTGAATCAAGCCAGGCCCTATGATGGCAACTTTCACAGGGTATGAAAGAGTTCCGGTCTGTGGCCTTAAAATAGGTGGAAGTGAATAGGACATCACCATCACCCCAAATCTTAAGATCCAGAAAGTTAACTAGTATGTAGACTAGCCTGATATTTAAATTTGATTCCCCTATCATTATTGTTCAAACCCTCCATGAATAAACAAAGAGATTCATGGGTACCATTCCATAGGAAGAGAACGTCATCTATATATCTTGCCCACAAAACCAATTCTGGTCTCGGCTGGGCATAGATGATGTCCTCCTCCCACTTACCCATGAATAAATTAGCTAAGCTGTGGGGCTGACTTTTTGCCCCATTTTATATAACCTCATTGGAGTATAGTACATTTGGTGTAGGTATCTGGGTTGTATCAGTTTGTCTCTAGCTGAGAGAACCATGGGCAGGTATGAGGCCAGTACTTCCTCCCACTGTTCTGCCCCGTACACACGGTCGGACATTGATCGGACATTCCGACAACAAAATCCTCGGATTTTTTCCTACGGATGTTGGCTCAAACTTGTTTTGCCTACACACGGTCGCACAAAGTTGTCGGAATTTCCGATCGCCAAGAACGCGGTGACGTCAAGCACGTACGACGAGACTAGAAAAGGCCGGTTCAGAACCAAGCGCAGCACCCTTTGGGCTCCTTTTGATAATCTCGTGTTAGTAAAAGTTTTGTAAGAGAGAGACGATTCGCGCTTTTTCAGACTCGTGGCTTTCAGATCGTTTTCTGCCGTTCAGTTTGTGCTTGTGGGTTTGTATCTGCTCTTCAGTGCGTGCAAGCAAGTTCCGCGTGACTTTAGTCACTGTATTCTTGTTCGTTCGTTACTGGTTTTCAGGTCGCTCTTCACAGGCCTTGCTGTTCTTCAGTGCGTTCTGTTACTTCGTTCTGAGCAGCCGACCGTTTTATAGCCATGTTTCGTATGCGTACTCCTCGTAGAGTTCGTGCTGTGCGGGGGCTTGGTGTTGGGGTCCTGACCTTGACACAAGTCCAGTCCATGAACAGGGTGGGGAGGAGTTCATGGACCAAGAATTGGTTGCTCCAGCGTGACCAGTTCTGTCATATGCCTTTGCTCCGTGAGATCCGTGAGAATAATCCTGATGATTTCAGGAACTTTCTCCGGATGACGGACCCCGTATTTCACCATTTGTTGGCTTCGCTGACCCCCTATATCAGCAGGCAGGATACCTGCATGAGGCAAGCCATCACTCCGGAGCAGAGGTTGGTTGCTACCTTGCGGTATTTGGCCACAGGGAGAAGCCTGCAGGACCTCAAGTTCTCGACAGGCATCTCCCCCAAGGCTCTGGGGATCATTATCCCAGAGACCTGTTCTGCCATCATCCAGGTCCTACAGAAGGAGTATATAAAGGTAAGATTTTTATCCTTTTATATCACATTTTATTGTATTGAATGTTTGATAATATATTGTATTTCTTTCCTCATTCCCTAATTACCATGATTGTATTATGCTGTGAATGTCCCCTTTGTCCTCATGCATGCTGGATTTTTATGTAATTATTATTTTAGGTCCTTCATACATATTTGCCCTTCAATAACCTCCCCAGCATGGTGTCCCCTGCCCTATATTCACCTCATGTAGTCACTTAACAATGTATTTTATCAGCTCCATAGTACTGCTTTACCCCAAACACCCCCTAAAATGTTTGCAAATGTTATTTTGGATTTAAATTCAGGCAGAGGGCCAGAGGCTTTTTTTTGTGGTGTCCCCAAATTTTTGGTAACCCTCCCTCCCCCAACTGCTAAGTCAGCTGATCCCAATTCTCTATCCTCAATCATCTATCTGCTGACTTTGCCAAACCCATACACACTATACCCACCTCTTTAGTGCTCAGATTTATGGATGAATTCCCCAAAGCATGTAGTGCAAGGGCCTGCCTGTATACTTTCCAATGGTACTGTTTAAAGTTCTTGTATCCTATTATGATCTTGATAGGTAATAGCAGAATGTCCAAATGTGCTCAAATGTGTACAGTGTGTATTTATATCTTTGTATTATGACGCTTCTTACCTGTCCAGTGGTCTACCAATAGTTTAACTAAGGAGGGGCTGTTCCAAGTAATACCCTGTAATTAGGCATTCATCTCTCAATGAAGTGAAGAGGGTTACCTGTCCAAGAGTCCCCCCCCTATAATGTTAGAAATGGCCCATGAGAGGGGGGGAGGGGGAATATGATAGGTGTACCTTATACCTTGTTGTTGTTAAATTCCCCTTAATAAATGCTATCTGGAGGTTGACCCATAATGTTTGTGTCTAATCTGCTTGCCAGGTTTCTGTGAAAAAATAGTAATGTTTATTGTTTTTTCCTCAACAGTTTCCTTCCACGCCACAGGAATGGCAGACTGTGGCCTCCCACTTTGCCCAGCGGTGGGACTTTCCTAACTGCGGAGGGGCAATTGATGGGAAACACGTCCACATCGTCCCACCACCCAACTCGGGGTCGTACTATTATAATTACAAGGGGTTTAATAGTATAGTGATGTTGGCGGTGGTGTCGGCTAATTACGAGTTCTTGTATGTGGACGTGGGGAAGAATGGCCGGATGTCCGATGGTGGAGTGATCGCCCAGACGGAGTTCTACAGGCGTCTCCAGAATGGCAGTTTGGACTTGCCACCTCCAGAGGACAATGTTGAAGGTCTCCCATTTGTGTTCGTTGCTGATGAAGCATTTGCGCTGGGGGACCACCTGATGCGGCCATTCCCGATGAGGACCCTCACCCCGGAACAGAGGGTTTTTAATTACCGGCTGGCCAGAGCCCGAAGAGTGGTGGAGAACACATTTGGAATCCTGGCCAGCCAGTTCCGACTATTTCCGACACCCATCCATATGGCGGAGTATAAACTGAACCATATTATACTGGCGTGCTGTGTTCTCCATAATTTTTTAAGAAAACATTCAGCCAACTATGCTGGCTCAGTTGGGCCTGAGGCCGAAATACCAAATACATCAACAATGATGGCACTTGAAAGCGGCCGTCCTGGCTTGCCCTCCCTGAATGCCCGTGATGTCCGGTTACGATACCTGGAGTTCTTTGCGGGTAGGGGGGCTATCAATATGCCAGACAATCTGTGACACCTTTTTCAAATAAAAAACAACCAAAAGCTATTCTTGGTGGACATTTCCTACTTGTGTTTGTTTTAGCTGACCCTGACAGAAATGTGTTGAGTGCAGAAAATGTCGTGATTGGGTAACCTTATAAAAAACAGTGTTGGCTGGTACTTCCTAAATGCAAAAACACATTTCACTACAAGTGCACTTGCAACTGCACTGAACCTGCACTTGTAGTGCAAAGTGTATTTGCCCATAGGAAATAACCCCCATTTGTGCATAAAACAGCAATTACATCACCCCAAAAGTGTTGTAGTGTTGAGACAATAATCCACACATTCTTGAGTAAGGCACTTTTTTATACCTGCACAATCACATGTGCATTTACCAAAGGTTTTTAAAACAAACCAACATGTTTGTTGTATAAAATGTTTGCATTAGCATTATGAAAAAGCAAAATATCCATTTCAGATAAAACAGGCCTGTGTAAAACCAACAAGAAAGCCAAAAAACTAGAACTTACAAAGTTCACATTAGGTAAAACCTGAAGGCTATATCAGACATCAGTATTTAGGAACTGGGTTTGATATAGCGTTCAGATGGGGGGAACTCACCCCTGGAAAAGCCAAATTTGGAAGATGCACACCGATTTACAAATGTCAACATGTGCTATCTGCCATCAGGGGGGATCAAGGGACGTGTTTTGGGGGAGCAAGCCCTTCCTCAACGCTACTTTATAATTGAGGAAGGGGTTGCACCCCCAAAACGCGTCCATTGATCTCCCGTGATGGCAGATAGCACATGTTGGCACACTGTGTGCATCCTCCAAATTTGGCTTTTCTAAACATTGTAAAAATTTACATTACATAAAACAGGTGATTTTGTGGGGTTTAAATTCGCCCCAAAACATCAATGATGTTATTTTTTTTTTAATAACATCAGTGATTTGTTGCTGGATGTTTTGCAATTGGAGATTACATCCCATGATCTCCCCTATCAGTATCTGGGCACTTTCTGATGTAAAGCGTTCTCTCTCCCTCACATCACGATCACCTAAAAAGAGATAAAGAACAAAAAAAACAGGTCTCAAAAATCCGACACCAGCCATCTCTTTTACCTGAGTCTGTGGTTGCAGACACTCACCTGTTGTGGTGCCAATCTCCACCACGTCTTCTTCTTCCTCCTGCTCTTCTTCTTGTGTTTGGGGTAGTTCCCCTTCTTCCAGAGGGGGGGGTCTGTGTTCTCCTGGGATGAGGAGTGTCCGAGTCTTTTCTCCCCTATGTAAAACAAAAATGGTATACTTAGCACACAGATATTTGATGGCAGAACTATAGAAATAGGAAACATTGCTTGGAAGTGGGGTACAATTGTCTATTTTAGCCGAGTTCAAAGATGTATATTTTTTATTGCCCTTTGTCAAGCTGCAATACTTTACCTGTTTGGTACAAGCTTCACAGATGTAACCCCCCTATAGTATACACTGGAGCACCTGTGTGCCCCCCCTAATAAAAATGGTGTTCTGGGGTCCCACACTAGTGCTCCAGTGTCCAGATGTGAAAACAGCTGCTCAGTGTCCTCTCCTTACACACAATCTAGTTTGCATTTCATTCTAGTAACAAACCCATCTACACAAACAAATATTTGGCATCCAAGTAGGCCCAAAAAAAATGTGTGAAAATGCATATGGCCTAAACAATGGTGTTCTAGAGGCCGAAAGAAAAATGTTTGATACGAACGAATAATGGGCCCATGAACATTAAAGTTGCCCTTTTAAACGTTACAATTACTAAAAGCATATGGAGCAGAACGAACGGAATAAAGACAGAAAGAATATGAACACAGCACAACTACTTACTTTTTTGCAGCACTCTCCGGATCTTTCGGTACTGCTCCGGCTCTCTCAACTTCAGGTCCGACCACCGCTTCCTGAGCTGATCTTTTGATCTTCGGACCCCGAAATTCCTCTCCAGACTCCGGACCACTTTACCAAATATTTTGGCCTTTCTGATGTTGGGGTGGGGGTAAGGCCCATATTTTCCATCATAGTCGGACTTCTTCATGATGTCGACCATCTCCAACATCTCCCCAAACGACATATTTGTGGCCTTAAGACGTCTCCTTCTGGATCGGGACGTGCCTGGATCCGGGCTTTCCTCCTCCTCCTCGTTGTTCGAATTATCACGCACCTGGTGTAACTCCGCCATCATGCTCTTCCCCCACTGCGCCGAACGAAAAGGGGCGGGGAATAGAATAGAAAGAACGTCAGGGGCGGGCGTGTGTGCAGTGTGTGCAGTGTGTATAAAGCGTAACACGCGTGCGTATTACGTACGATCTGTGAGCGGAGGAAGGAGCATTGGACGCGCCGATCGTAAGAACGAAGGTAAGAGACAAACTTGGGCCTATACTGGTTCTAGATTGAGGCCTATATTGTAACAAGATTAGGAGAGTTTGGACTGACATTAGGCTTTGTCTTGTGTTGTGTCTTGCAGTGAACATGGATATCTTAATGAGAGATACTGACTTCATGTCACTATTCATTGATATGCTAAGGGAGCTGCCCTGTCTGTGGGAGATTACCCACCCCCATTTCAAGAAACAAGCAAAGAGGAAGGCAGCACTGGAGCAATTGTGTGAAATTGTGAAGCAGGTGATCCCCACGGCAGACATCACTTATTTAAAGATATTAGTTGGTTGCCTGAGGAGCACATATCTGAGGGAGCGCAAGAAAGTCCTGGATTCACAGAGATCCGGAGCAGCAGATGACATCTATGTCCCCAGGATGTTGTATTACGACAGGCTGCATTTTCTGGCAGGCCAGACTGAACCCAGGCCATCCCTCTCAAGTCTTCCTTCCACGCTTCCTTCCCCCCCGGCTGAGGCTTCTGATGCCCAACCTGGGCCTTCCAGGCCATATGTGGAGGAGCCCAGATTGAGCCAGGTATAGCATTCCTCTAAATATTTCTGCTTGTACAATCAATGATGTTACCTAGATGTTAGTTGGGAGTACTAATTTATGATTGTGATTGATGATGCAAAAACTAAAACCATGTCCCTTTTTCATACACAGGGAAGTCTCAGCCAGGAGGTGGCTGATCTGCAGGTCCCTCCACCCACCCTGAAAACAGAAAGTGGCAGCAGGAGGAGTAGCCTAGAGGAGGCTGCTATCAGATTTTTTTGGAGGGCTACAGAGGTCCTGGGAGCACCCCACACCAGGCAGGAGAACCTTGCAGCATTCATTGCCTATAAAATGCAGAGGATGGAAGAGGGCCAACAAGCCATGTGTCAGGCCCTCATATCAGAGGCTCTGGAGAAAGGTGTGAGGGGCCAACTTACACCTCACACACAGCTTTGGGATGGTCCTCCTCCTCCTCCTCCCTCTCCTCCAGGTCCTCCCAGTCCTCCTCCAGGTCCTCCCAGTCCTCCTCCAGGTCCTCCCAGTCCTCCTCCTCCTCCTCCAGGTCCTACTCCTCCTCCTGCCACATCTCCTACTGCACAGCCACAGCCCGGAAGGAAGTGTGAAAGGAAGACCAGAGAGTGATTGCCCTGGATCCAGTCTGGTCGGCCAAAAGATGCAGCCTCTTGTGGTACCACAGCCTGGGGACACTGATGTCATCTGCTGCTATCCAAGTCTCTGTGAATCCCGGACCACACTGCCCTTCCTTATATATGGACTCCTCAGGCCACCAATTTTGAGGTTTAAGAATTGATGTCTGCCGTGGGGGTCCCAGGCTTCGCTAATTTCTTATGTTGATCCAGTGTTGCCTTCCTCTTTGTTTGGTTCTGAGCCCTTAATAAAGGATTTTTGTTTTGAATTATACTCTCCTATGTGTTTTACTTCAAAAATGATGGTTTGTTTGTCAGGATTCAGGTACATTTCAAATATACAATGTGAAATGAACAAGGGACACCAACAACAAACAATCTCCTGGAGATTAAATAATAAAAGATATCAATGGTGTTGGGGTAACTTGACACACAAAACACACACAAAAATATTCTGGAGTAAAAATAAAAATAAGATTGCACAAAGATCAGCCTTGGAAAAAATCCAAACATTAAAGAAAAAAAAAGGCTTAAAAAGAAAAAAAAAAAACCATAAAAAATATAAAACTGTCAGATGTGACAACTAATAACAATATATTGAGGGAATCCCACTAAAAAAACACAAATCAAACTTTGTGAGAAGTGTGTGTGAATATGAGCAGCAAAACGACTTAATTCTTGTCACATTATAAAGAAGAAGAGAGTGCGCTGTATTAAACCATTTTTAACATTGCAGCGTGACGAAAGTGCTGTATCCATTGCGAACGCTAAGTTTACCAGAACGAGCTGTCCCGTGTCGGAATTTCTTCTGAGCATGCGTGGCACTTTGTGCGTCGGAACAGGCCACACACGGTCGGAATTGACGCGATCGGATTTTGTTGTCGGAAAATTTTATCTCCTGCTGTCCAACTTTGTGTGTCGGAAAATCCGATGGAAAATGTCCGATGGAGCCCACACACGGTCGGAATTTCCGACAACACGCTCCGATCGGACATTTTCCATCGGAAAATCCGACCGTGTGTACGGGGCATTCCTCTGTAAGATCCGGGATAATAGCTATCCATCGTTCCTTAAGCTTTTTTTTTTGGTATTATTTTGTCTGTAAGTGTGTTGTAATAGGTAGAGATCAGTTTTGTATGATCGGGATCAGCGAGGAGTTTTTCCAATTTAGAGTTCTCAAGAGAGACAGGTCCTGTCCCAAACTGAGCATGGGCAGCGTGCTTCAACCTAGTGAACTGGAATGCCCAAGAGTCTGGGATATTCAGCTCTCTCTTTATTTGTACAAATGATTTCAGTTTACCATTGTCAAATAGTTGGTGAAGATACGTGAGCCCAAATTTAGCCTACCTGTATCCACCCTGCAAGTGGAAAAACTCCTTTAGGCATGGGTTGTACCATAGTGGGGCATTTGGTGATAGGTGAAGGGGGCTATCAGCTATGTGTTTCAAACAGATCCCAAGTGTCCTTTTTGCGGTTATAAGCATGTCCCTACCATCTGCTGTGGGGACTTCTCCTCTAAAGAAGAAATTTAGTAGTGTTTCATATGAGGTTACCACCGCTGCTTCAACTTCAGTTGCGCCATTATTCAGCTGTGGAAACATTTGCCAGTGTATATGTACCAGTTGCGAAGCCAGATAGTACAGGTGAAGATCAGGGACTGCCAACCCCCCCTCCTCACCGGTAACTGTAAGAGTTTCAGGGATACCCTAGCCACTTTGTTGCCCCAAAGGAAGGAAGTTAGGAGGGAGTTAATGTATCTAAATGTCTTTTTTGGGATATAAATTGGGGCATTAGAGAGCACATAAAGAAATCTGGGCAAAAAGATCATCTTAAATAAATTAGCCCTACACATTAGTGTGAGTAGTAGATCTTTCCATTTTTGTATCCTGTCACTGAATGCACTAATTATTGGCCATAGATTTGTCTCAGTGAAGGAACTCACTGGCGATTCAATCAGTATTCCTAAATATTTAAATTGCATCACCACGGCCAAAGGGCATTGAGCGGGTAAGTTTAAATTCGGTTGCGGATCCAGAGGAAAGAGAACCGACTTGGCCAAATTAATTCTGAAACCAGAAAAATCTCCAAATTCCTGGATCAAGGAGACTGAGGCTGATAGAGACCCGTTGGAGTCTCCCAGGTACAGGAGCATGTCATCCGAGTACTGTATAAGGATACACGTTCCTCTAGGTCCCCAACAGAGAGTCCTTTAATGGTTTTGTGGGTCCTAATTTTAGCCGCCATCGGTTCTATGGCCAGAGCGAACAAGAGAGCGGATAGAGGGCACCCTGCCTCATTCCTCTATGAGTTTTGAAAGTGTTTGATATGAGTCCATTTACTCTAATACTCGCCTGGGGGTCTGTGTATAAAAGCTTTACTCATGAAACAAATCATGGCCCAAACCCCATCTTACTAAGGAGGGAGAAAAGATAATCCCATTCTACTGAATCAAATGCTTTTTTTGTGTCTAATGATACAATTGCTCTTTTGCCCGTATTTATGTGTTTAATATGCAGATTGACATTAAGGATGGGCTCGGGCGTGTTCGCACACTCCACGTGCAGAGCCCACCAGGAAGTCGGCATTGCACTGCGCTAATCACAGGCAGTGGGACATTTCCCAATCTCTGCAGCTGCACATCGGGAAAATGTCTCACTGCTTGGGATTAGCGCAGTGCCGTGCCGACTTCCTGGCGGACTCTGCACGTGGAGTGCGCTAACACACCCGAGCTCATCCTTAATTGACATATAATCTTCTAAGATTCATTTGGGTGCAGCGGCCTGGAATGAAGCCCATTTGATCTGAGTTACCCTGTTTCCCCGAAAATAAGACCTAGCGTGACTGTCGGTGATGGCTGCAATATAAGCCCTACCCCTCAAATTAGCCCTAGTTAAAGTCCTTGTAGGTCTTATTTTCAGGGTAGGGCTTATTTTCGGGGAAACAAGGTAGGGCTTATTTGGGGGGTAGGGCTTATATTGCAGCCATTACTGACAATCACGCTAGGTCTTATTTTCGGGGAAACAGGGTAATCAGTTTAAGGATCACTGATGTCAATCTGCCGGCCAACACTTTGGCCAATATCTTGACATCAGAGTTGATCAGAGATATTGCCCTATATGACTCACATTCTTGTGGGTTTTTCCGGGCTTGGGGATTAGTACAATCAGGGTTTCCCTCATAGACTCCGGGAGTATACCATTCTTTTTCGGCTGCTATAAAGACTTTTTGTAAGCATGGTGCCAGTTTCTCTTCATGTAGCTGATACCAATCAGCTGGGAACCCTTCCAAACCCAGTGACTTGCTTGGTCTGAATGAGGAAATAGCCTGACATATTTCTTCTTGTGTAATGGAGCCTTCCAGAGCTGCACTATCTTCATGGCTCAGTGAGGGTAGATTCAGGTCTGCCAGGTAAGAGGTCAATTCCTGTTCTTTATGGCAGATCTGGGTTTGGTAGAGGGCCTCATAGAATTCCAAAAAAGTGTTCAGAATCCCAGGAGAGTCACTCACCAATTCGCCATTGAGACGCTTAAGCTGCAGCACAGATATCTGAGCATAAAGCGGCCTAGCTAAAAAGGCCAGCAGGCGGCCACTTTTATCTCCAAACTCAAAAAAAGATCTAAATAAACAAAAATGTAGCGCTCGATGAGACCAGCAATAAAAGATTGTTGTAGATAATGTAAACAATCAAAAGTATTTTTATTGGATGCACATCAAGAATTAAAAACACCAACCGGCAATAAAACAATGAAATAAAATTGATTAAAGTGGAGCTCCGCCGAATTTTTTTTTTTAAAAGTCAGCAGCTACAAATACTGCAGCTACTGACTTTTAAAACATGGACACTTACCTGTCCAGGGCACCCGCGATGTCGGCACCTGAGTCCGAACCGTCTCTCAGTCCTTGGGTGCTGCCGCCTCCATCTTCGGTAAGGGAATCAGGAAGTGAAGGCTTGCGGCTTCACCTCCCCGCTCCCTACTGCACATGCGTGAGTCGCGCAGCACAATATGGATGGTCCCTGCTGTCTCTGGGACCCGCGTGTTTCCCAGCAGACAGCAAGGGGGGACGGGAAGTGGCATAAATACCCGCAGATTCTGCGGATATCTATGCCGGAAGTGGGTGCAAATATCTGTATTATACAGGTATCTGCACCCCCCTCCCCCCTGAAAGGTGACAACTGTGACACCGGAGGGGGGGAGGAATCTGATGAGCGGAAGTTCCACTTTTGGGTGGAACTCCACTTTAAGAACTAATCACCATCAAAATTTAAGTACTCCGAATGTTAGTGAAAACGATCCCACCATAACTCCAAGTAACAAGGGGTTAATGTCAGCAAGTGTGTTGTATATCAATCCTCTATAGCGCACTCTGTAAATGCAGTGTGCATACAACCTGGATATGGGAAGAACACCTCTCTGTGGAATGCAACAGATAGCTAGATGTGGAATGCCAGACTCATTGTGACCGCGAGATGTCTTGCAGATCTGTCAAAGAATTCACAGTCAGTCGGGCTGGCTGAGGAGCCAAGCTGAGATCTGGCTTCCTGAACAGCGTCTGGATGGTACACAGTAAATCCAAGGGCTGGAAGACACGATCAGACCCGGAAGTGAGGAGACACCAAATGCCGGGCGGACCACAAGCTCCGTAGTGTTGCCATGGCGATTGTGACTAACATGTTTCACGCGCCTGCGCTTTGTCCCCATGCATAGCGGACAGGCGGTCCGCAGCAGAATCCATGGGTGCCGGCCCATATTTCACCATGTCTTTAAGATCAGCCAGGTCCGGTGAGTATGAGAGTGCTGTTCAAAATCCGTGTCACTGACACTCAGGATAAGGTAAGGATAGTTTGTCCTGCCCGGAGCGCCGTCTCAGCACTGCTCACATGTCGGCCGATGGCTCCGCCCCCAAAGGGAACTCCTGATGCATCACCATGCCAAGACATTTTGGACAATTTCATGCTTCCAACTTTGTGGGAACAGTTTGGGGACGGTCCCCTCCTGTTCCAACATGACTGCCCACCAGTGCACAAACAAGGCTCATAAAGACATGGATGGGTGAGTTTGGGGTGGAGGAACTTGACTGGCCTTGCACACAGTCCTGATCTCAACCCGATAGAACACCTTTGGGATGAATTAGAGCAGAGACTAAAAGCCAGGCCTTCTCATCCACATCAGTGCCGGACCTCACAAATGTGCTTCTGGAAGAATGGTCAACCAATTCCATAGACACACTCCTAAATCTTGGGGACAGCCTTCCCAGAAGAGTTAAAACTGTTAAAGCTAGAAAGGGTGGGCCAACTCAATATTGAACCCTACAGATTAAGACTGGTATGCCATTAATGTTTATGTGTGTGTAAAGGCAGGAGTCACAATACTTTTGGTAATATAGTGTATAAAAGCAGTATCAACGCTGAAATATTAAAATAAAATAATAAAATACTAAAACAGCGCTAAATAAAATTGCATAAAACATGCAAAAAATTCCTTTGCAATATCAGTGTGTGGTCTTCCCCACAAAGAACAGTCTGTAGGCAGTAGATGGTAAAGCAGACAAAGCACAGCGAATTTGATTGTAGTATGTAGGTAGTCAAAAAGTACACCTATCACCATAAATGTGAGCAGATTCCACACTCCCAGCATCCACATCACCAACAGGGTCCACCAGTACAGGGGCTCCAGAGTTATGTCATAAAAATACAAGAAATTCGGCACATAGCGTAATCTTGTTTATTTCAGACAAAAACCCCCCATATAAAAGCAGACCCCTTAGTAAACTGCGTACATCAAAGGTTAAAAATCACAAGCAAAGGAAAATTAGTGGCACAGAGGGCGCTATCACCATACTCAGCCGTCCAGGATACATCCAGCACCTCCTTGCAGATAGTTGTGGATACTTCTGGGTCGGCAATGCAGGGCGGTGGAGCGCACAGCGTCACCTCCGGGATGTCGTGGTGGTTATGCCCTGACCGGTTTCGTCATTGCGGACTTCTACAGAGGGCGTGGCCACACGACACATCAATGAACCTTAAATAGCATACATCCCGCGCAGCCCACCAATGAAAAGTCACCCGGCAACAGATGACGCGGATACATCCCTCTTATTTCATTGGACAACACAGTATACAGACTGTGCAGGCTGTGCAGGGAACGAAAACAAGCAGAACTCTGCCATATAGAAAATCAGTTCCTATCTAAGCATAAATAAAACAAAGAGAATTGATGAGAACACAAACACCCAGAGCAGTACATATGGGACCGAGTGACAAGGAAAGGACATGTCCTCGGTGGCTGTGGGTAATTTGAATCAATAAAATATTTAATATAACTAACTCAAGTGGAGAGTATTAAAATACAGGAAAAGCAATCTATGGAGTCTAGGGAACAATGGAAGACTAAATTGGGGATGTTAATAATCATGCTGAGTGGGGAACTCAACAAAATAACAATTTAAAGATGCCTATTTAAAAGATTCGTATATATAAAAGATCTGTGTATAAAATGTGTATAAAAATATGCAAAAATGTAATGCATATCTGCATAAACCGATCTATATCATATAAACTACTGGATGGAAGACATAGTAAAAGGTGGTACCCATCAATACAAGGTGTGCAAAAAATTTATATAAATGGTTCGATAACAATTATAATTACACAGTGTAAGGGCAGGATAGAAAAAGTGAAAGAGCCACCTGATGGGGTATGTGGGAAAGTAGCTATATAGTCCCAGCATCTGTTAGATATACCAGATATATAAAAGGAAGAGCTACTAAAAATGGAGACATAAATAAAGATAATAAATCACAAAAGGGGGAGAAAAGGCAGCAAAAGGAGACTAGGGGGTATAAAAAATATCTATTAATAATCACTGATAAAACAGTTTATGTCCAGGTCAATATTTAACCCATTGGGAGTCAGTGTCGGCCAAAAAAATCCAGTTTGTTTCTCGTTTGGAGAGTTCCCTCACGAGATTGGCACCCCTCCAAAACGGTTTCAAATGATCGACACCCCAAAATTTCAGCTCAGAAGGATCTTGGTTATGGTGTGTCTCAAAGTGCAATGATAAATTGTGATCCTTGAAACCCAATTTGATATTGGCTATGTGTTCAGCAATACATATTCTAAGGAGTCT
The DNA here is from genome assembly GCA_037952925.1 of Lithobates clamitans. Lineage (NCBI taxonomy): Eukaryota > Metazoa > Chordata > Amphibia > Anura > Ranidae > Lithobates > Lithobates clamitans. The sequence continues at coordinate 1,378,848 of JBBGZY010000498.1, forward strand.
TTTTGTGCGGCCTATGTAAATTAGGCCACAAGGGCACTGGATAGCGTACACCACATAAGCTGTATTGCAAGTGATAAACTCATTGATTTTGAACTCCTTATTATTGGAGAAGGAGGCAAACTTGTCTAGAGCTCTTACTGGTGTTTTGACTTCCCTGAAGGCGCGGCATCTTCTGGGAGCCCTTCTGTAGATAAACCCAGGTTTAGAGGGTAATACTGGTTTGAGTGTCTTGTCCATCTGAAGGATGTGCCAGTGGGTCTGAAAGATTTTTTCAACTTCCTTATACTGTGAATGGAACCCTGATAGGAAATCCCATTTCTGATTGTTACTTGCTGATGAGTGAGGAGTATCATTTAAGAGCTCTTCTCTTGGTACCAAGGCCACATCATTAATGACAGAATCAAGCTCATCCTCAGAGTACCCTTTTTCCATAAACCTTTTCTTAATCACCAATGCTTGTGAGTGGAAATCAGTTAATTCTGTGCAGTTTCTCCTTATTCTGGTGAATTGTCCCTTAGGAATGTTTTTAGCCACATGGGATGATGTCCACTTTGGATAGGAATGTAGCTATTAGAGTTGGTAGGTTTAAAATAAACTTAAGTGGCCAATTTGTCTCCTTGTCTAAAAATAATCACATTGAGGAAATGGATACTGCTTGCATTAAAATCACTTATTAATTTAATATTACTGGTATTGGAGTTTAGTATTTCTAAAAAGTGTTGCAATGAGGCGCTGGTTCCTGACCAAATAAAAAATCATCGATGTATCTTCTGTACAATAGGTGTTGGTCTCTTTTCACTGAAAATATTGTTTTATCCTCCCACTCACCCATAAACTGGTTTGCAATACTGGGAGCAAACTTAGAGCCCATTGCAACACCACGTCTTTGAGAATAGAACTCACCATTATACCAGAAATAATTATGTCCTAGACAAAATTCTAGAGCATTCCTCATAAATACTTTCTGGTTATGGGACAGGTCATCCCTCTGACTGAGGGCCCAATTGAGAGCTAACAGAGCATTGTCATGTTGAAAAATTGTGTATAGGGAGGAGACATCAGTTGTCACTAAATACACTTCTTCAGTGCCGGAAAGATCAATTTCTTGTAGAAGTTGTAGCAAGTTTTTTGTTTCCCTTAAAGCGGGGGTCCACCTATCTATCGTTTTTTTTTTTTTTTGAGTTCATTCACAAACTTTTCTTCTCAGCATTACATACTCACATATTGTGTGTAATATGTCCGCCTGTGTCAGATTTCGTCGGAAAGAATAACTTATATTATTCACTGCAGGCGGTTTCCATCTTCATTGTGGGCATTTGAAGCCCACAAGCATTTATTTCCTGGATGTGGTGAATGCTATGCTCCCAGCATTCACCGCTCATTCCCGCACATGCTCAGTGGCTTCCTGGGAAGCCTGAGACTAGCTCCCAGGAGTCTGGGAGAGGCTAGAAACACGCCTACTCCCACGGGAGGAGAACCAGGAAGTGCAAAGAAGAATAGAAAAATAAAAGGTAATTACGGCGATTTAAATTTTTTGAAATGGCATGTCAGCATCTAGGCAAGGAAGAGAATACATACAGATATTGTTCAAAATTTGGGTGGAACCCCGCTTTAAGTACGCTCTGGTTGATGTTACACTTTTTTGTAAGAAGAGGTTCAAATATTGTCCCATTCGTGCAGCTACTGACCCTATCCCATTGACAATGGGTCTCCCAGGAGGGCATTGTGAATCCTTATGGATTTTTGGTAGCATATATATGATTGGGATTCTACTAAAACTTGGAACAAGGTATCTCTTCTCTTTAATGGATAGAATTCCTGTTCGATATCCTGATTCAACTAGGACCTGTAATTCCTTTTAATATTGCGCTGTAGGGTCTCTATCCAGCTTTTTGTATGTGTCTTCATCACTGAGCATCTTGTTTAATTGATTGTGGTAAAAATCTTTCGTAAGTATTACAACTCCACCCCCTTTATCCGCTGGTCTAATGACCAGGTCTTTCCTTTTTTCTAACAATGCAATTCCTTCTTGAATGTACCGAGGATTCACATCCTTCTTTGGTATCAGGCTGTCTAGATCTCGTAACACTAATCCTTTGAACACATCCACTTGCTGGTTAGCTCCATTCAGGGGATTAAATAATGATTTATTGCGTAATCCACTATCGATAGTAGTTGATGATTGGCTAGTAACAGGTTGTGAATTCTTATTTAAAAAATCTTTTTTCATATTAATTTTCCTCATATATTTATATACATCTATGTATACATCAAATTTATTGATAGGTCTTTTTAAGCCACACTTCAGTCCTAAGTTTAAAATGTTAGTCTCCTTATGTGTTAAAATGACATCTGTCAAATCAAAAATGCCCCCTAGTCTGGTTCTCTCCCTCTTTTTCTGGATCCTTCGTCCAGCTCTACAACCCCTTGTTCGTCTCTCCTTGGGTCTTGATATTGTATTCGATCTCTCACCCAATACGGCGGCTCCCTCATTTGAGGTCCCCTGTACTCCTGTGTTTGCTGGGAGTACATTGGGGGTCTTCCTCTTCGAGGTGGAAAACCTCGACCCCATTTCTGCCATCCCCTCCCCCTCCCTAAAAAAGGGCGTGGGGATTGGCACATAGAGGAAAAAGACAAAAAAATTCCATAGAGATATGAGCGATTTTCGCTCTAACTCTATCTATCTCTGACAGCAAGTAAAAAACTCTGAAGTGAATATTAGGAACACTGAAACGGCACAAGTGGACATGCCTTTGGAGAGATCTCAACATCCTACTACCAATGATCCTTCAGTAAGAGATTTCCAAAGAAATGAGGGACCCATACATCCCCTAATGGGACATTCTACTCCTAACAGGAATAACATTGACCATGGGAGAGACAGATCGATTAGAGGGGGTCCTTCCAATCCCCACCATCAGCCTACTAATTATAATCAATACCATCTCCCAATATATAACAGATATGAGGTTCTGAGGCAATATGATGACAGGGAGAGGTACCAATCCCCACGCCCTTTTTTAGGGAGGGGGAGGGGATGGCAGAAACGGGGTCGAGGGTTTCCCCCTCGAAGAGCAAGACTTCCAATGTACTCCCAGCAAACACAGGAGTACAGGAGACCTCAAATGAGGGAGCTGCCGCATTGAGTGAGAGATCGAATACAATATCAAGACCCAAGGAGAGACGAACAAGGGGTTGTAGAGCTGGACGAAGGATCCAGGAAAAGAAGGAGAGAACAGGACTAGGGGGCATTTTTAATTTGACAGATGTCATTTTAACACATAAGGAGACTAATATTTTAAACTTAGAACTGAAGTGTGGCTTAAAAAGACCTATCAATAAATGTGATATATACATAGATGTATATAAATATTTGAGGAAATTTAATATGAAAAAAGATTTTTTAAATAAGAATTCACAACCTGTTATTAGCCAATCATCAACTACTATCGATAGTGGATTACGCAACAAATCATTATTTAATCCCCTGAATGGAGCTAACCAGCAAATGGATGTGTTCAAAGGATTAGTGTTACGAGATCTAGACAGCCTAATACCAAAGAAGGATGTGAGTCCTCGGTACATTCAAGAAGGAATTGCATTGTTAGAAAAAAGGAAAGACCTGGTCATTAGACCAGCGGATAAAGGGGGTGGAGTTGTAATACTTACGAAAGATTTTTACCTCAATCAATTAAACGAGATGCTCAGTGATGAAGACACATACAAAAAGCTGGATAGAGACCCTACAGCGCAATATGAAAAGGAATTACAGATCCTAGTTGAATCAGGATATCGAACAGAAGTTCTATCCATTAAAGAGAAGAGATACCTTGTTCCAAGCTTTAGTAGAATCCCAACCATATATACGCTACCGAAAATCCATAAGGATTCACAATGCCCTCCTGGGAGACCCATTGTCAATGGGATAGGGTCAGTAGCTGCAGGAATGGGACAATAATTGGACCTCTTCTTACAAAAAAGTGTAACATCAACCAGAGCGTACTTAAGGGATACAAAAAACTTGCTACAACTCCTACAAGACATTGATCTTTCCGGCACTGAAGAAGTGTATTTAGTGACAGCTGATGTCTCCTCCCTATACACAATTATTCAAATTATTCAACATGACGATGCTCTGTTAGCTTTCAATTGGGCCCTCAGTCAGAGGGACGACCTGTCCCATAACCAGAAATTATTTATGAGGAATGCTCTAGACTTTTGTCTAGGACATCATTATTTCTGGTATAATGGTAAGTTCTATTCTCAAAGACATGGTATTGTAATGGGCGCTAAGTTTGCTCCCAGTATTGCAAACCTGTTTATGGGTGAGTGGGAGGATAAAACAATATTTTCAGTGAAAAGAGACCAACTCCTATTGTACAGAAGATACATCAATGATCTCTTTTTTATTTGGTCAGGAACCAGCGCCTCATTGCAACACTTTTTAGAAATACTAAACTCTAATACCAGTAATATTAAATTAGCAAGTGATTTTAATGTAAGCAGTATCCATTTCCTCAATGTGATTATTTTTAGACAAGAAGACAAATTGGCCACTTCAGTTTATTTTAAACCTACCGACTCTAATAGCTACATTCCTATCCAAAGTGGACATTTCACCGGAATAAGGAAAAACTGCACAGAATTAACTGATTTCCACTCACAAGCATTGGTGATTAAGAAAAGGTTTATGGGAAAAGGTGTGTTCTATGTGTACTATTCTGACAGCTATATACCCAGTTTTGGTGCCCCGTTGGATGCGCATAATGATTGTTTTTAGTACATTTTCAGTCCAATATTTGTCCTTTTTCTCCCACCAGTGTTTTGTTTACACTTCCGTAGACACAGGAAGTGACTGGGATACGAGCGCCCAGCTTGGCTGCACAATAACGCTGATTGCAGGCGAGTTAGTTCACCCTCCACCGTATCTCCTCACTGGTTCCTTTCAGTTTGAAAGTGAGGCTTGGAGCGCAGCCGCCGTTGCGTGATGACATCATCCCTAATGACGCCGGCATGTGACCCAATACCTGAAACCTTGATTGGCTGGCCTTATCACATGCTTCAAGGACGAAGGTTACACACTCAATATTCATCTCTGATTGGTCTGTTTAGTTATCCAGCGGTGGCACACACAGCTGATTGCCATTTTTATTTACATTTGTTTGTATATGTAAGCGTGGTACCAGGTATTAGGCTATATGCCCCAGTAGAAGGACAATCGTCTGAAACATTTCGGGTTGCTTAAGCCGTTACCCTGTTACTACATGATTTTTTATCTGATTTGTGATCACTACTTTTATCCATTTTTATTTCATGTTTGTGAAGTATCCCTCTTTCTTTGATGGTTTCCAATAAACCTTTTTTTACTGGTTCATGCACCATGTGGAAATTCTTTTTTTCCCTGCATGAATCCTATTTGATGTGGTGAAAGCTGCACTTCTCAGCCACCTGTTCGCTGCAAGAGGGGAATCCATCCATCCATTGAGGATCCAAAAACCATCCCTTATCCAAGGCTGCCTCGGATGTGATTACTGGAACCCACCACTAGCACCTTCCAGCAAGCATTCCCAGGATTGGTAGATCCACAAGCCTGAATGACACCCCGCCGTACGGTGAGCGTGTCCATCCCCTCTGGTAAGCGCATTTACCCCGTATGCCCCGTACACATGGTCGGATTTTCCGATGGACAATGTCCGATCGGAGCGTGTTGTCGGAAATTCCGACCGTGTGTGGGCGCCATTAGACATTTTCCATTGGATTTTCCGACACACAAAGTTGGACAGCAGGAGATAAAATTTTCCGACAACAAAATCCGATCGCGTCAATTCTGACCGTGTGTGGCCTGTTCCGACGCACAAAGTGCCACGTATGCTCAGAAGAAATTCCGACACGGGACAGCTCGTTCTGGTAAACTTAGCGTTCGTAATGGATACAGCACTTTCGTCACGCTGCAATGTTCAAAATGGTTTAATACAGCGCACTCTCTTCTTCTTTATAATGTGACAAGAATTAAGTCGTTTTGCTGCTCATATTCACACACACTTCTCACAAACTTATTTCGTTACTATTTATCGGGATTCCCTCAATATATTTTGATTTCTCACATCTGACAACATATTTTTTTTTTTTTTGGTGATTTTGATTTGTACTCCCGAAAATGTTTGTGTGTTTTTTGTGACAAGTTTCCACAACACCACTAATATGTTGTTCTATTTAATCGGTAGGAGATTGTTTGGTGTTGTTGTCCCTTGTTAATTTCACATTTTATGTTAGAAATGTACCTGAATCCTCACCAACAAACTGTCCTTTTTGGATAAAAACACACACAGGAGAGTAGAATTTACCTAAAAATATTTTATTAAGGGGTCACAACTATAAACAAAGAGGGAGGCAACGCTGGAGAAACTGCAGAAGTGGGCGAAGCCTTGAACCCCCAGGGCAGACATCAATTATTTAAAAGCAAAATTGGTGGCCTGAGGAGTCCATATCTAAGGGAGTGCAGTCTGGTCCAGAAGTCCCAGAGATCCGGAAAGCAGCAGATGACATCTATTTCCCCAGGCTGTGGTCATACGAGAGACTGCATCTTCTGTCAGACCAGACTGAACCCAGGGTCATCACTCTTTGGTCTTCCTTCCACGCTTCCTTCCAGCCTTTGGCTGTGGTGGTGGAGTTGTGGCAGCAGGAGGAGGAGGAGGATCGTCCCTCTCAATGACATCCGTCTTGTGTGTCAGTTCCCCACTCTCCCCCTTACAGAGGACTTTATAAATCAGGTCCTCAGAGATCTTGCGTTGGCCCTCCTGCATGTCCTGCAATTTGGTGGCAGCCATGCAGGCAAAGGCCTCTTCAGGACTGGGGAAGGCTCTGAGGGACGCCAAAGCCTCCTGGATCAGCCTGTATGCTGAATCCTGCACAGGACTGGGAGTGGCCTTCCTGGCCCTTTTGTATGGAAGGCGGAGGGGAGGAACCTGAGACTCAGTCAGGCTGCGACTTGTCCCAGGCTTCTCTTGGCTGACACTTAGCCCCGCCTCCTCCTGGCTGCCACTAATCCCCGCCTCCTCCTGACTGCCACATTCCACAGCCTCCTCCTGGCTGAGGTCTTCCTGTGTATGAAAAAGGGACATAGTTTTAGTATTTTTTCTATCAATCACACACAATTTTCACCTCCTGACTGCTGCAAATTGAATGTTAACAAATATAACAGACTATCCTTCTGAGCCCAGCATTTTGCATTCTTGTCACAATTTTGGGTGCCCACTACTGTCTATTGATATGTAAAACACTTTTTTAAATCAGCAATTAATGATCAATAATAACATCTAGTAAACAGCATTTATTTATTGCCCAGAAATCTGAAGAAGAATGCTATACCTGACTCCAGCTGGGCTCCTCCACTTCTTCCTGGCTGGAAGGCCCAGTTTGGACATCGGAAGCCTCAGCTGGTATGGAAGGAAGCGTGGAAGGAAGAGTGGAGAGGGATTCTCTGACTTCAGTGTGGTCTGACAGAAATTGCAGTCTCTCATAGTACCACAGCCTGGGGACATAAACGTCATCTGCTGCAGCTCCGGACCTCTGGGAATCTGTGACCTTCTTGCGCTCCCTAAGATACGTGATCCTCAGGCCACCAATTTTAGCTTTTAAATAAGGGATGGTTGCTGTGGGGACCACCGGCTTCACCAACTCCAGCAGTTTCTCCAGCGCTGCCTGCCTCTTTTGTTTATGGTTATAGTGGGGGTGTCTCACTTGCCACAGACAGGGCAGCTCCCTGTACTTGTCAATAAACAGGGGCAGGAAATTGTGGTCGTTGAACCCATCCATTTTCTCTGCAAGACACAACACAAGACAAACCCTAATGTCAGGCCAAACTCCCCTAATCTTGTTACAATATAGGCTTCAATTTCGAAGCAGTATAGGCCCAAGTTTAGATCCTACTCGGCGTCTCCGATGCTCCTTCCTCCGCTCACAGATCGTACGTAAGACACGCGTGTTACAATTTATACATACTGAGCATGCATATAACTCCGCTAGCCCCTGACGTTCTTTCTATTCTATTCCCCGCCCCTTTTCGTTCGGCACAGTGGAGGAAGAGCACATGGCGGATAGACAGCAGAATCGTGCTAATTACAGCAACGAGGAGGAGGAGGAAAGGCCGGAGCCTGAAACGTCCCGATCCAGAAGGAGATTTAAGGACTCAAATATGTCCTTTGGGGAGATGTTGGAAATGGTGGACATCCTGAAGAAGGCCAACTATGATGGAAAGTATGGACCTTACCCCAACCCCAAGATCAGAAAGGCCAAGATCATGGCGAAAGTGGTCAGGAGTCCGGGGAACGACGATCGAAAGATCAGCTCAGGAAGCGGTGGTCGGACCTGAAATTACGAGAACATGAGCAGTACCGAAAGATCCGGAGAGTACTGCAAAAAAGTAAGTATTTGTGCTGTGTTCCTATTGTTCTTGTGTTTATTACGTTTGTGCTGCTCCATGTGCTTTTAGGAACTGTTGTACAGTTTAAAATGGCAACTTTCATGTTCATGGGCACATTATTCGTTCGGATCACACATTTTTATTTCGGACTATAAAATACCATTGTTTAGGCCATATGCATTTGGCCACCATTTTGAGGCCCTATACTTGTCTTCAAAGAATTTGGTTGTGTAGATGGCTTTGTTACTAGAATGAAATGCAAACTAGATTCTGTGTAAGGAGAGGACACTGAGCAGCTGTTTTCACATCTGGACACTGGAGCACTATAGTGTGGGACCCCAGAACACCATTTTTATTAGGGGGGGCCACACAGGTGCTCCAGTGTATACTATAGGGGGGGCTACATCTGTGAAGCTTGTACCAAACAGGTAAAGTATTGAAGGTTGACAAAGGACACTAAAAAATATACATCTTGGAACTCAGCTAATATAGATAATTGTACCCCACTTCCAAGCAATGTTTCATCTTTATAGTTCTGACATTAAATATCTGTGTGCTAAGTATACCATTTTTGTTTTACATAGGGGAGAAAAGACTCGGAGGACATCCCTCATCCGGGGAGACCAGAGCCCCCCCCCCAACACAAGATGAGCAGGAGGAGGAAGACGTGGTGGAACTAGTCACCACAACAGGTGAGTGTCTGCAACCACAGGCTCAGATAAGAGATGGATGGCGGCATTTTTTTGAAACATAATTTATTTTGGGGTTCCTCTCTTTTTAGGTGATCATGAGGTTGTGGATCCAGATCCTTTCACATCCGAAAGTGCCCAGATCCTGATCGGGGAGATCATGGGGTGTAATTTACAATTGGAAAACATCAAGAAAAACATCAATGATGTTATTCCAAAATATAAAAACATCATTGATGTTTTGGGGCGAGTTTAAAACCCCTCCAAATCACTTTCTTCTTTTGTGTGCTACAATGTGCGAAATGTTTTTGTGATTTTTCCCAAAGCCAAATTTGGAGGATGCACACAGTGTGTCAACATGTGCTATCTGCCATCACGGGAGATCAATGGACGCGTTTTGGGGGTGCAACCCCTTCCTCAATAATAAAGTAGCGGTGAGGAAGGGCTTTCTCCCCCAAAACACGTCCCTTCATCCCCCGTGATGGCAGATAGCACATGTTGACATTGTGAAATTTGTGTGCATCTTCCAAATTTGGCTTTTCCTGGGGTGATTTCCCCCCATCTGAATGCAATATCAAACACAGTTCCTAAATACTCATGTCTGATATTGCCTTCCAGTTCTACCTAATGTGAACTTTATAAGATCAAGATTTGTGTCTTTCTTGTTGGTTTTACACAGGCCTGTTTTCTATAAAATGCACATTTTGATTTTGGATAATGACACCACAAAAATTGTTATACAACAAACATGTCGGTTTGTCAGAAAAACCTTTGGTAAATGCACATGTGATTGTGCAGGTATTAAAAAGATTGTTCATCAAGAATGTGTGGATTATTGTCTCAACGCTACAACACTTTTGGGGTGATGTATTTGTTGTTTTATGAGAAAATGGGGGTAATTTCCTAAGGGCAAATCCACTTTGCACTACAAGTGCAGTTTCAGTGCAGTTGCAAGTGCACTTGTAGTGAAAAGTGTCTTTGCATTTAGTAAATAACAGCCAACAGTGCTTTGTAAGGTTACACAATCACGACATTTTCTGCACTCCACACATTTCTGTCAAGGTCAGCTAAAACAAACACAAGCAGTAAATGTCCACACAGAAGAGCCTGGGGGGAGATGCCTGTCGAGAACTTTAAGTCCTGCAGGCTTCTCCCTGTGGCCAAATACCGCAGGGTAGCGACCAACCTCTGCTCCGGAGTGATGGCTTGCCTCATGCAGGTATCCTGCCTGCTAATATAGGGGGTCAGCAAAGCCAACAGACGGTGAAACACGGGGTCCGTCATCCGGAGAAAGTTCCTGAAATCATCAGGATTATTCTCACGGATCTCACAGAGCAAAGGCATATGAGAGAACTGGTCACGCTGAAGCAACCAATTCTTGGTCCAAGAACTCCTCCCCACCCTGTTCATGGACTGTACTTGTGTCAAGGTCAGGACCCCAACACCAAGCCCCCGCACAGCACGAACTCTACGAGGAGTACGCATACGAAACATGGCTAGAAAACGGTCGACTGCTCAGAACGAAGTAACAGAACGCACTGAAGAACAGCAAGGGCTGTGAAGAGCGACCTATAAAACAGCAACGAGCGGGCAAGATCACACAGAAAACTCTGATACGAACTGACTGCACGCACTGAAGAGCAGATACAAACCCACAAGCACAAACTGAAAGGCAGAAAACGATCTGAAAGCCACGAGTCTGAAAAAGCATGAATCGTCTCTCACCAAACTTTTACTAACACGAGATTAGCAAAAGGAGCCCAAAGGGTGCCGCGCTTGGTTCTGAACCGGCCTTTTAGTCGTACGTGGTGTACGTGACCGCGTGGTTGTCGATCGGAAATTCCGACAAATTTGTGCGACCGTGTGTAGGCAAAACAAGTTTGAGCCAACATCCGTCTGAAAAAATCCTAGGATTTTGTTGTCGGAATGTCCGAACAAAGTGTGTACGGGGCATTATATTTACATGTGGACCCCGAATACATGAAGACTACCCACTCGATTTAAGAACATTATTCACATGTGTTTTCCTCTCACTACAAATACCACATTGTCTTTGTCAATGAATTCATATTGCACTATGGACATTACCCCTAACAACTGAAGTTTGTGTTTTTATGTTATTTACTGTGATTTGTAATCACCACTATGTGTACGATTGGTTACTACACACATCATAAATATATTTAGGGTGGCCATTCACCCCTTTATTTCCAATTTTTTAATTTCACTTAACGCTGCATTTATTTTTTTTTGTTTACATGTCTGCACGGTTACTACACTGGTGATGCTGGCTGCTATTATATTTTACACATAATCTTTTTTCTAGTAGTGCAACAACATCTATTATCCTTTTTATCTACTCCGAGGATAAGCTTGATTCTGTCATTAATGATGTGGCCTTGGTACCAAGAGAAGAGCTCTTAAATGATACTCCTCACTCATCAGCAAGTAACAATCAGGAATGGAGTTTCCTATCAGGGTTCCATTCACAGTATATGGAAGTTGAAAAAATCTTTCAGACCCACTGGCACATGCTTCAGATGGACAAGACACTCAAACCAGTATTACCCTCTAAACCTGGGTTTATCTACAGAAGGGCTCCCAGCTATGCAGATAAAGTTGTGAAAAAGGTATTGGACCCTCCCTGCAGACCTCCAACTTTCTGGAATAAAAATGGCTTATTTGCTTGTAGAAGATGCCGCGCCTGCAGGGAAGTCAAAACACCAGTAAGAGCTCTAGACAAGTTTGCCTCCTTCTCCAATAATAAGGAGTTCAAAATCAATGAGTTTATCACTTGCAATACAGCTTATGTGGTGTACGCTATCCAGTGCCCTTGTGGCCTAATTTACATAGGCCGCACAAAAAGACTCCTTAGAATATGTATTGCTGAACACATAGCCAATATCAAATTGGGTTTCAAGGATCACAATTTATTATTGCACTTTAAGACACACCATAACCAAGATCCTTGAAACCGTTGTCGATCACTTGAAACCGTTTTGGAGGGGTGCCAATCTCGTGAGGGAACTCTCCAAACAAGAAACAAACTGGATTTTTTTGGCCGACACTTTGACTCCCAATGGGTTAAATATTGACCTGGACATAAACTGTTTTATTAGTGATTATTAATAGATATTTTTTATACCCCCTAGTCTCCTTTTGCTACCTTTTCTCCCCCTTTTGTGATTTATCATCTTTATTTATGTCTCCATTTTTAGTAGCTCTTCCTTTTATATATCTGGTATAGCTAACAGATGCTGGGACTATATAGCTACTTTCCCACAAACCCCATCAAGTGGCTCTTTCACTGTTTCTATCCTGCCCTTACACTGTGTAATTATAATTGTTATTGAACCATTTATATAAATTTTTTGCACACCTTGTATTGATGGGTACCACCTTTTACTATGTCTTCCATCCAGTAGTTTATATGATATAGATCGGTTTATGCAGATATGCATGACATTTTTGCATATTTTTATACACATTTTATACACAGATCTTTTATACATACGAATCCTTTAAATAGGCATCTTTAAATTGTTATTCTGCTGAGTTCCCCACTCAGCATCATTATTAATATCCCCAATTTAGTCTTCCATTGTTCCCTAGACTCCATAGATTGCATTTCCTGTATTTTAATACTCTCCACTTGAGTTAGTTATATTATATATTTTATTGATTCAAATTACCCACAGCCACTAAGGACATGTCCTTTCCTTGTCACTCGGTCCCATATGTACTGCTCTTGGTGTTTGTGTTCTCATCAATTCTCTTTGTTTTATTTATGCTTAGATCATCACTGATCTTCTATATGGCAGAGTTCTGCTTGTTTTCGTTCCCTGCACAGCCTGCACAGTCTGTATACTGTGTTTGTCCAATGAAATAAGAGGGATGTGTCCGCGTCATCTGTTGCTGGGTAACTTTTCATTGGTGGGCTTGTTTGTCCAATGAAATAAGAGGGATGTATCCGCGTCATATGTTGCCGGGTGACTGTATGAGCATTCTACAATATTATTTCTTTAAAAAATTTACAATTGTGCACTTACATACACATCCTGTCCTTTTTGAAGCAGTCTACTGAGTCAACTAGAACTAGATCCTGTAGAAGACAATTTTCACATATCATACTGTAAAGAAAACTCTTCTCCCCTAGTAGAAAAAAAATTCTGCCATATCTTTGGCGGTCACCACAAAAATTAACAATTTTAGTTGACTTTATTCCCTATAAATATACTTATAAAAAGTAATCATACTACTCTTAGTAGCCTCTTCTGAACCTGTTTTCCTTTTTTCACATGCCTTTAAAATTAAAGTAAAAACATTTTGTACTCATGCATTTTATATAATATGCCTCTCCGCCCTCGAATTTCCATATCCATATGGTACATAGGTGTGCACACGCAGCGTGTATCCTACACCTATACGTGCACACCCCGTGTATATACATCATGCACCCTCTACAGGAACCCCATTACTTATTACCGCCAGCAGGTTCCGCCATTTATTTGTCGTATGCTGGTGACACAGGCAACAGGTTGATATATACACAACAAACATCAATTGTTGTGTATATATCATCAAACAAACATCAAATCTACCTAGTACCTATTCCCCCTCCCCCCACCTAACAAATACTCATACTGCAGCTGTATATTGTACATATTGTACATCTAAAAAAAATTTCTCTCCCCCCTCCCCCCCTCTACCAGGTATAGCCACACCTCAGAAGGCGAGTCCACACCCATGGGGGGAGGGAGAAAAGAAAAAGGGAAGAAAGGAGAGGAGAAGAAAAAAAAACCTGTTCCTATAGGGGAAGGTAAAAGCTTTGGTACTAATACATTTCATAAGATATGCCTCTCCCCCCCTTTGATCCCCATATCTATATGCATATGTGCTCTCATGTAGTGCGCACCTTACAGCTGCAGTCGTGCAACCCACATGATCATGCATACTCTACTGGAATCCCAGAAGCCATGACCACTGATAGATTGCACAAATATTTATTCACCATGCGCAGGTGACATGGTCAGGGAAACATGTTAGTATATGCACCACAAATGCTGCTTATCCACCTATTACCTATTCCATCTCCCCTGCACGACAAATAGCCATGCTGCAGCATATTTTGTACATCTAGAGTTTTAATAAAATTCCTTACCCCTCTCCCTCCAGGTGCAGCCACCCCCTCAAAAGGACATATACACACATATATGCATACATATACACACATATATGCATACATATATATATATATACATACATAGACATTCCATACATCATTATTTTATCATTGACATAATATATAATACAAAGGCATAATTTAATCAGGGATTGATAGAAAAAAAAAAGAAAAAACAAACAAAATAAGAAAAGAAAAAAAATCAGTGGAAAAAAATCGTGGAAAAAATCTATTAATGTTATTGCTATTGAAAACCCTTTATTAAACTATGGGGGGGGGATTCCTGATCTACCGGGGTACTCCCCCAATATAGGGGCCTGACGCCCTTCACCCTGAAACAAAGAATATGACTGTGGCAACTCCAAGGAGGGTGGAAGCTCTGGTAGCTCCAGGGCTGTTACCACAACCGGGATATCCAATGGACCACGAATACTTAACCACTTTCCCTCCTTCTGGATCTGTAGCTGGAATGGAAAGTTCCAATGGTAAGAAATATTATGGTCTTGTAACAATGCCAGGAGAGGTTTTAATGCCTTCCTCTTTTCTAGGGTGAAACGGCACAGATCTGACAACAATTGTATCATAGTCCCTTTATATTTGATTAGGCCTTTTGCTCAAGCCTTCCTCATAATGTCCTCTTTTACACGGAAGTAGTGTATTCGGCATATGACATCTCTTGGTTTAGTTGGGTCGGGGTTTCATGGCCCCAAAGCCTGGTGAATCCTATCGAATTCCAAATTGACCTGCTCAATTGTCCCCAATATAGAGATTAAAATGCGTTTTACTGTTTCTGGGAGAGCCTCAACCCCCGTCGCTTCCGGTAACCCTCGAACCTGAATATTATTCCAATTGCGATTGTCTTTATCCTCTATAAGGGAGTACAGTGTTTGTATTTGAGATTCATGCGTATCTAATCATTGGTCCTGCACATAGACAGCATCAGCCAAAATTGTAACAGAGCCCTCTAACTCTGATGTTTTAACCTGGGTTGCTTGTAGATCTGTTTTAACCGCCTGAATATTGGTGCGATATCCTTGCTCCAAATGCTGTCCAAACGCCTCCATTTCACTTTCACTTCAAAGCTTTTAGGAATTTTCGCAAATCCCCCCCTTCTCCCCCATCCAATGGCCCATGCCCAGTGTTTGCATAGGCAGGGGAGGCAAAGGCAGAGGGGGAGGCAGAGGAGGAGAGGGGTTAGGCGAAACACTCTGCGAAACACTCTGTGAAGAGTGCAAGATGGAGTATAAGATGGAGTGTAAGCAACCCCTAAATGTTGGTCTGTATCCTGACTTATAGACTGACTCGCTTGACTCGCTTGCAGGTCCCTCTGTGCAGCCACCTGTCACCATCTTTGCTATTACACTAGAGGAGTGGGTCTGTCTGCCGATGGAGAAAAAGTCCTGGATACCAGTTTGCGGGGATACAGGTGTAATACCAGATAGGCCACTAGAAGCACCGCGTCTCTTCTTTTCCATGAGAACCAGGCACAGACCAGGGAATCCGGAGGGGGGACCGGGGGGGGTCTGTGCAAATATTGATGCAAATACTGATGCTGAGGGGACCAACGCAGGAAAAGCAGGAACAGAGGTAGAAGCAGAAAGTCCTCGGATACCAGAGGATTCCAGATTATGCAGAGGGCAAAAAAAGAGGAGCACAAATACAGGTGCAAGGCAATGTTAATGCAATGCAATGTTAATGCAGTAGTAATGTAAGAGGTGACAGCAGTGGTGATAGCAGCGTTAAGCAGGGGTTAAGCAGGGGTTAAGCAGGGGTTAAGCAGGGGTTATGCAGGTTATGCTGGGATGCTGGGATTATGCAGGTTTATGCAGGGATTATGCAGGTTAGGTTGGAATTATGCAGGTTATGCTGGTTACGCTAGGATCATGCAGGTTATGTTGGGATTATGTAGGTTATGCAGGTTATGCTGGGGTTATGCAGGTTACCTCATTACATGATTACAAGTCCTCCAAAGCGGCATCAAAGCACAACTCACCAGCACACCCCATCACTGCACACAGCTCACTGCTGATGGCTGACTCATGGCTTCCCGGCTGTTGACTACTTCTCCCGGCTAGCTGACTGGAGGATTGTCGCTCATGGCTTCCCAGCTCCTGGCTCCCAGTTCCCGCCTCCCGGCTAGCTGGCAGAGAGCTGCTCTCAGCTCATGGTTCCCGGCTGGCTGGTTGTTACTCAAAGTTCACAGCTCACGGCCGACTGCTAACTGATTGTTAAATGCCGGATACTGCTGAATACTGCACGCTGCTCACGGCTTGCTGTTCCCTCTCCCGGGTCTCCACAGGGCACAGCACGCTAGCATGCTGCTTCCTCCATGTCCAGATTTATTATTTAATTTTTCTCTTTTTATTTTCTCTCGCTCCTCCTCCGCCTTGGTTATTGGTACTGTTAGCTACCCCCAGGAAGCACCCAAGTTTCATGTAGACGAACATATGGTGCTTTTTGTTTTTGTCTAGGGGTTTTTTTTTTCTTTAGGGTGCAGAAATAGTTTGATTACATTTTCATATATATTGTTGATGGTAATAAAACTTGGTCTTTCTCTCGGGTCCCACTATGGGGCCTTCCTTGTGTGTATCCACTTCCCCCTCATAGGTATACCAGCCCTCTGGAAGGAATTGGTTTCAGTTGTGTTTTTTTTTTTTTTTTTGTGGTGTGTTATACTTTTTGTAGAGCATACTATTTTTTTACTTAGATTTGGTATCTGACCAGGACCAGATCCAAAGAGAGAGTTATCTCTCTCATCATCTTGTTCTTGCCTTTCCTTTCCCCCTTTTCTGTCCTTGTTGTTTTTATTTTCTTTTTTTTTTTTGTTTTTTTTCTTCGCAAGCCAGGAAATGCCAACCAAACAATCCTCGCCATCCTCATTGAAACTCTGTTCATATAATGTTAAGGGTATCAATAAACAATCAAAAAGAGTTCAAACTCTATATGCTCTACATAAAGCTAGGGTAGATATTATACTTTTTCAAGAAACCCATTTTAAAACAAATTGCATTCCAGCATGCTCACGAAGATACTATTCAAGTTGGTTTCATAGTACCTTGTCCTCATCCAAGAGTAGAGGAGTCCCCATCGCTATTTATAAACGTTTACCAATATTGGCCTTGGAGCGTATAACTAACCCCAATGGCCGGTATCTCTTTCTTAAATTTACGCTGTGGAATAGAGTTTTTACAATCACCAATTTCTATATTCCTAATTATGATCAAATAACGGAAATTACACAATATCTTCACCTCTTGACAGAATTTGCAGAGGGCACAATTCTTGTAGGAGGAGGTTGAGAGCTCTTAAAAGAGAGGTGTTTGGACACCGATTGCTGGATCTATGGCGTACTTTAAATCCTAAAAAGCTGGACTATACATACTATTCCTCAGTTCACCACTCCTATTGTAGGCTAGATTATTTTTGACGGGATCACCGCTTTTGGAATGGAATCCAATATGGACCATTGGGTCTTTTATCTGGTCTGATCACTCACCTATTTTTTTTTGACAATACAACCTCCCCAGACCCCACATTCCGACTGGTCATGGCATTTAAATGAAACCCTTATGTTAGATCCATTATGTCATCAGGAAATTTTGGCAGTGATTAAGAATTTTATCGCTGACCATGAACACGACGAGACCCCATTACCTATACAATGGGGAGACTTGAAACTGGTATTAAGAGGACTGTTTATCCAACATGGAGCCCACTTAAAAAAAGAAAGATCAGCGACTATACAGGATGTTTTGTCAAGGCTTCGGGCTTTGGAGATCTCACATAAACAGACTCCAACCCCGGAGCTATTGGCTGATATATCTTTGGTATGGTCATCTTTACTACAGTCTCTAGAGGTTTCTCACTGTAAAATCAATATAGATATGCCATGGGAAAGTACCGGTATGGAGACAAGTCTGGGAGACCACTTGCAAGGTCTATGCATCCCCGATCCTCAGTGACTTTTATACCTAGCATTGCGTTACTGTGACAGACCTAGCCGGGAGAGAGACTTTTGGAGGGGACTGTATGCTAGCCTTTTGCCGATCGATCGGGGGCCCTTGCATTTGGGGGAACGGTGCTCTTTGTGAGCTGTATGCCTGGGGACTCTTGAGGTGGTGTTACTGTGGATTCGGGTCCTGGTCCCCCAGGACACACAGACTCTGGGTACCCTGGATTTGTCATATTTGAATAGTGGCTGATTCATAATGCTGGGACAGATATTGTTAGGAGATGCTGATGTAAATTCCAACATCTGTCTGTCTATTGTCTGCTAAAATGTTTATTGTAAATAAGTCTACTATGGGATCTAAGAGTCATTAGATCCCCATTGTTATTTGTGTTAATTAACTCTGCTATTGTGTGAAGAAGAGTCTATGTTGATTGTGATAATGTTGATTGGATTTTCTGAACTACAAGACGGCCAGTCTGGCCTAACGGTCATGTCTGAGTCATCTAGGCTGTCTAAAGGGATTAGTTAATTAGCTCATGTTAATTAGGTTAATTAGGTTACAGCTGTATTGTTAGAGTAATATGAGCAGGAGGTCTGCACTTCCACTTTGAGTGTATAAAAGCCTGTATTTTGTCAATAAAGATAGATTCCTGTTTGAACTTACATACAGCCTGCCTGGTGTTTGTTCTGAGCTATCACAACTGGGTTAGAACGGCACATAGCTGAAGTTCTAATCCCGGGGCATTGGATGACCGAACCATCAGACGTTGCAATCTGATTCTATAGCTGCAGAGGAGTGTCGGGAGAGTGGAACTGAGGGAGCAAGGGGCTCGTTACATTGGTGGCAGCGGTGGGATTTGCTCTCCAGTTACTGGGACACTCCAAACCAGCCTGCAGGAGAGCCACGCTGAAAGACTTACTTGAGAGCCGTGGAGGGAATGGTGGGATCGTGCTTCCTTGCCATGAATACATCCAAACCATCACCTGGATCCAAGGTAGCAGGATAGCAGGAGAGAAGAAATACTAGCCACCATTGAATGATGAATTTAGAAGGAGGTTGCGAGAGGAGATACAGCACAGAGGACCAGTATCAGAGCAGGTCCTGCTAGGATGGTTTGATTCTGTTCGCTGTGAGCTCTGGAAGGAAGCACTAGCCCGTGAGCAGCGACACCAGGGAAAAGTTCTCCCCTCCGTCCATGTGAGGTACTGGTCGCAGTATGAAGTGCGAATGCTGTTTTTGGGGGAACAGCCTAACCAGAAGTGGACAGCCAAGTTAAGCAGGCTGATCCGGGCAGAAATGCGGTTGGATGAGAGCTACAGAGCCCTCTAGTGGTATGTAGCCCAAGTGTGCCCATGGACAGCGGATGACAGCCCCACGGAAGGCTTTGAATACAATGGCCTGGGATTGTTATACTGGAGGCTGTCCAGGGACCCTGACTTTGGAAGTGATTGGGAGTGGCGTTTGAAGGAAATAATGGAGCACAGAGAGCGGAGACTGAATGTCTCAGAAGTGCACTGGGCACTGGAAGATTTGGAGTTTCTGGCCGTTCAGGAATGGGAGTTGGAGATCGCCTACAAACAGCTGTTAGACTCTGCTCAGCAGCAGGGTGGTGCTCCCTTTACCTGGGACTATCAGGAAATACCAGTTGACAACTCTGAAATCCTGGCTGAGGAGTTGACAATGTGGCAGAGTAACTTTGTGCTTTGCCAACCTGCACCCGCAGCTATGGAGGCGGAGGTCTTATGGCGGATGCAGCAAGTGCTGACTGACCTTGATGAACCTGTTTCTGCATTGGATGATCTTGGATGGAGGAATGTGCCTGTCCAGCAGAATGCCAGAGAATCGGCAGTGGAAAATCTGAAGATTGCCATCCCCAAAACTGAAGTGCTGACAACAGGGCAGAGCTCTGCTAACCTCTGCCCAGCACTGATAGCATCTTCTGGGTTCCACGGAGAGGAGATGGTGAACCTTTATCCCCAGACACCAGAAGAGTCTATGTTGATTGTGATAATGTTGATTGGATTTTCTGAACTACAAGACGGCCAGTCTGGCCTAACGGTCATGTCTGAGTCATCTAGGCTGTCTAAAGGGATTAGTTAATTAGCTCATGTTAATTAGGTTAATTAGGTTACAGCTGTATTGTTAGAGTAATATGAACAGGAGGTCTGCACTTCCACTTTGAGTGTATAAAAGCCTGTATTTTGTCAATAAAGATAGATTCCTGTTTGAACTTACATACAGCCTGCCTGGTGTTTGTTCTGAGCTATCACAACTGGGTTAGAACGGCACAAACGGCTGAAGTTCTAATCCCGGGGCATTGGATGACCGAACCATCAGACGTTGCAATCTGATTCTATAGCTGCAGAGGAGTGTTGGGAGAGTGGAACCGAGCGAGCAAGGGGCTCGTTACAGTTACCATCTAGGGAAATTACTTCAGATCCAATCCCCCTTCAAAAGGCATTTTGTGATTATTTCACAGCTTTGTACAATCTTACTCCCTCATCATCTTCTGACTTAGATTCTCTTGTCTAATATGTGTCTAATATGTGTCTGAAACTGCTATCCCAAAATTAGACGAAGATAGTGGGAATTCTCTGGATTCCTCTTTTCTACTGAAGTGATTACTAATGCACCATCGGGTAAAAGTCCCGGCCCCGATGGTTTTACATCGAATTTCTATAAGATCTATAAGGATTCTATTACACCGTTCATGCTTTGGTTGTTTAATAGCATATCTGCTATTAATGGGTTTGCACCCCAGACACTAGAGGGGCACATCACATTACTTCCTAAACCTGATAAGGATTTAAACTTGTGTTCTAGCTATCGTCTTATATTTTTAATCAGGGTAGATATCAAGATCTATGCCAAATTGATTGCCTCACGTCTTCAATCCCATATTACAAATCTGGTACATACAGATCAAGTTGGGTTTGTGCAGGGGAGAGAAGCACGTGATAACATGCTTAAATCCCTTTTACTCCTCGATCATACCCAGTCAGCAAAAATACCAGCTTGCCCTCTCTCTGTGGATGCAGAGAAGGCATTTGATCCTATTGGGTGGCCGTTTTTGGAACAAACTCTGATTCAAATAGGACTAGGACCAATCCTGTTAAGGAAAATTATGGCACTTTATACTAAGCCAAGAGCAAGAATACGGATCAATCAATCATTATCTCCTAACTTTCCTATTCAAAATGGTACGTGTCAGGGATGTCCGCTGTCTATCCTCCTGTTTGTTCTAGTAATGGAACATCTGGTAACTGCTCTTAGACAAAATTCTTGTATTACAGGCATACCATTAGATGGGCAGGAGGTGAAGTTGGCAGTATTTTCTGGCAATCTGTTACTCTACGTCACCAACCCACATGTCTCCATGCCATCTATTCTGTATGAATTTCAGCGTTTTGGAGCTCTGAGCAATTTTAAATTAAATTTGTCCAAATTAGAAATTCATAATGTTTCTCTGTCACCACATCAAGTTCAGGCTCTTGGGAATAATTTCCCATTTAAGATTTGTACCTCGACACTTAAATACTTGAGCATAAAAATTTCACAAGATCTCACTAAGCTATATATAGAAAATTATTACCCTCTTATGCAGCGTACAATACAGGACCTTAAGAAGTACGATCGAGCCCATTATTCATGGTTTGGGAGTATTAATATTTTAAAAATGGATATAATACCGTGCTTTCTCTATCTTTTCCAAACTTTACCTATAGTGGCCCCCCGTCCCTTTACAAGGTTTATCTGGGGATGCATTAGACCTAGACTTCAAAGAAGAATTTTATCTCTCCCTAAAGCAAAGGGGGGCGTAGTGGTACCCGACCTATATTACTACCACGTTGCAGCGGTGTTTACTAGACTAGTAAACTGGTTCCATCATTCCCATCTTAAACAATGGGTACACACAGAACAGTCAATTGCTCCTTTGGATCTCCAGGTGCTTCCCTGGCTAATTATCTCTGCCCGGGGTCCACCTTCCTCTGTCTTTTCTTACAGCACATTTATTGTGTACCTGGGATAAATTACAAACACAATTAGGACTTTCCCCTAAAGTGAGATTAATGACACCCCTGTTTGGTAACCCAGGGTCCTCCCCGACACGGAGACATTTTCTGGTATGGAGTAAGGAGTCAAATCGTCGTATATCCCAAATTCTTTGTCAGGGAGATCTCCCATTGCTATCAGATTTGATCCCTATTTAGCAGCAATCAATTAAACACTGGCTGGAATATCGACAATTAACATCTTTTCTTTCTTCTTTTCCTTCTATAGATGTGTTTAATAGAGAGCCAGATACCTTTGAGTCTCTTCTGCTACAAGAAACTGTACCAGAACATATTTTGTCTGCAGTGTACAGGGTTCTTATTCTTAGACCCCATTCATGTCTCCCAGAGTTTACAAATAAGTGGAATATGGACTTGAATGTCCAAATTAAACCAGAGGAATGGGAAAAAGCGTTTATCCATACACATAGCATGTCGTTAGCAACCAAGGCACACAAGACGAATTTTAAGCTTCTCTCTCGGTAGTATAGATGTCCGTTGTTGCTTCACTGGATATATCCAAAAGTCTCAGACCTGTGTTGGCGCTGTCATTCTGCCAAAGGTTTGTTATTACATATTTGGTGGGAATGTCCTTTTGTACATACTTTTTGGGATATGATACTCCAGCTTCATACTCGTGCAACTGGGGTAACTATTCCCAACATGCCACAAATTACTTTACTATCCATCCTACCTGGCTCGTACAAAAGCATTAAAAAAGGCTTTTTGAGACACTGGTTGACAGCTGCAAGGACAGTAATACCGCGCCACTGGCAGCCGGCATATGCTCCATCATTGATTGAGTGGGTCTCAGAGATGGACCATATTGAAAGGATGGAGATTCTTCTGTCAAATGAGTTGGATTGAACAATGTCATCAATTTTTTCCCTTGGAAGGTGCTAAGGGAATCCCTTGAACTACAGAATCTGTATATGGGTTGGAGGTAGGATATGAAACTGGTGCAGAGTCGGTTTGAGTCAGGCGATTCTGGTTTGAGTAGCTATTTCTGATAGTTTTATTTATTTTGAGTATTATTTTTTTCTTTTTTCTCCTCTATTCATTTATTTTTTGTGCTGTGTGTGTGTGTGTTTTGTGTGATATATCTAACATTACTGTGGGAGTTGAAGAAAGGGAGTAGGAAATTATATATTTTATTTTATCCAATTGGATGAAGGAAGATAAGGCAGGGATATTCTTATTAGGGTTTAAGGATGTGGGTGGTCTTGGGCAGTGGTGGCGGACCTTTGTGTCCCGGATGTTTTGGGGCTGCACTTCCCTTGCGCAACTACTCCGTAGAGTGTGGGGGTGGTGGGGGGTGTGGCCGGGGCATCTAGGATTCCGGGGTTCGCCATCACGGGTCTGGAGTATCACCATGGATTCTCTTTCCTTTTTTTTTCTCACCCCTTCCCTTCTTTCCCCCTCCCTCTCTTCCCCCTTTTTTTATTTTATTTTTTCTCTTGTTTCAGAGCCCCCTGCAGTATGTTGGTATATGTTTATGTTTTATGTTTTATATTTTATTATAATGTGGTATGTTCTTTATTAGTACCTATAGGATGTGATTAATGTTTGTCTTTCTTTTTTTCTTTTTTTGTTATGTAAATTTTAAATTTTTTCAATAAAATTAGGATTGAAACAAAAAAAAAAAGTAGAATAGCAAAAGTAATTGCTTGTAATTCTCTGTGGAGCCTTGTAAAACTGACTTACTTGCTTAGCTGCTTTCTGCATATATAATAGCATTAATTATCACACACTGCCACACTGACATTAATTGCTTTGCAAGACAGATAAATGAGCTATGTAAACTATGCAATTCTTTGCATTTATAAAAGATTTGAATGACAAGTTTGGACATAATGAACGGTATTCACTGTTGTATCATGTAATGAGAACAATAAAATTTCATTGCCGTAAATTAATTAAATAGTGGAATATAATATAACTAGATTTTTTATGGATTTACTACCAAAGAATATTCATAAATTATGTTTTGTTTGCCAAATAAACCATCTGTTCGACTAAATTCTTAATTGTTTTACTGTTTTATAAAAATAAAAAAAGACTGTGTATACTGTATATGGCCCTTATTGGCAGTTCTTTTGATGGTACTGTGGTATGTGAAAATGTAAATTAAGGCAACTAATGTACAGAGCCATTGGTCAGGATTTTCTGAAAGATAGTGATTAGGTGATAAATTTGAACCCATTTTTTTATCTTCCATGAATTATAGCCACACCATATCATACCCACATTAGTTCCAGCTCATGGCCAGTTAAGGCAATGCTCTGCAATAAGGCACCATTAATGCAAGGCAATATTCCTGGAACTCTAAAAAGTATGAGTGTTGAAGCATGCTGTGCTTAAAGCCAGAGTCCAGCCAAAACTTTTATTTTAGTTTTTGATTTAGTGAAGAATGATTAGAACCTCTGCCGGGTTTTTATTTTTATTTATGTCCCTGTTGTTGAGACTAATGCTTATATCTTGTTCTCTTGTCACCAGGAAATTGAGTGGATGGAAATCTCTTCAACAGAGACACAAGCAACAATAGAAACTCCAATCAGGTTATAATGGTGTCTATGTTATATCTGCAGAGATTTCATTTGGCTTCCTGTCATGCTAAAATCCTGGTGTCTCAAAGTGTGACAGGTAAATCTCCCCAATGAGTATGCAGACAGCGATTAACACTTGACAGGGTTTGTAACCCTTTCACTACATACCTAAAGCTGACAATTGTGACTGGAGTTGTTTTTTTAGGGCTTCTCAATAATATGTATACTGTTTTAAATAGCTAATTTAAAAACACTCCAATCAAATTTTAGTATATTGTTTTAAAGTGGTTTCAAAGGCTGAAGGTTTTTTACCACAAAGGCAAAAAAACTTTCAGTGTGCAGCTCCCGCTCAGGCCTCCCCTCCCCAATACTTACCTTAGCCCAATCTCCTTTCAGCGATGTGCACAAGATCCGAGGCTCTCCCGGGTCTCTACCTCCTGATTAGCTGTGATGCAGTGGCAGGAGCCATTGGCTTCCACTGCTGTCAATCACAGCTAGTGAGGCAGGAGTGGGGGGTAGGGCTGAGCCCCGCTGCTTTCTGTGTCTTTTGGCTCAGGAGCGAGCATGCATGAGTGCCCTCACAGCAAGTAGCTTGCTATGGGGGCACTTGGCAATGTTTTTTTTTTTTTTAATAAAACATTATTTACAGTCACTTTAACCACTTCAGCCCCTGAAGAATTTACCCCCTTCCTGACCAGAGCACTTTTTATAATTTGGCACTGCGTCGCTTTAACTGCTAATTGCGCGGTCATGCAATGCTGTACCCAAACGAAATTTGCGTCCTTTTCTTCCCACAAATAGAGCTTTCTTTTGATGGTATTTGATCACCTCTGCCGTTTTTATTTTGTGCGCTATAAATAGAAAAAGAACTAAAATTTTTTTTAAAAATTATATTTTCCACCTTTTGTTATAAAAAAAATCCAATAAACTCAATTTTAGTCATACATTTAGGCCAAAATGTATTCGGCCACATGTCTTTGGTAAAAAAAATGTCAATAAGCGTATATTTATTGGTTTGTGCAAAAGTTATAGCGTCTACAAACTGGGGTACATTTCCTGGATATTACACAGCTTTTAGTTTATGACTGCCTATCTCATTTCTTGAGGTGCTAAAATGGCAGGGCAGTACAACCCCCCAAATGACCCCTTTTTGGAAAGTAGACACCCCAAGGAAATTGCTGAGATGCATGTTGAGCCCATCGAATATTCATTTTTTTTGTCCCAAGTGATTGAATAATGACAAAAAAAAAAATTACAAAAAGTTGTCACTAAATGATATATTGCTCACACAGGCCATGGGCATGTTGAGTCCATGGAATATTTTATATTTTGACACAAGTTGTGGGAAAATTCCAAACTTTTATTTTCTTTTTTTTTGCACAAAGTTGTCACTAAATGATATATTGCTCAAACATGCCATGGGAATATGTGGAATTACACCCCAAAATACATTCTGCTGCTTCTCCTGA
Source organism: Lithobates clamitans (assembly GCA_037952925.1). Taxonomy (NCBI): domain Eukaryota; kingdom Metazoa; phylum Chordata; class Amphibia; order Anura; family Ranidae; genus Lithobates; species Lithobates clamitans. The sequence continues at coordinate 1,405,161 of JBBGZY010000498.1, forward strand.
GTACGGGGATACCACATGTGTGGGACTTTTTGGGTGCCTAGCCGCGTACAGGCCCCGAAACCAAGCACCACCTTCAGGATTTCTAAGGGCGTAAATTTTTGATTTCACTCCTCACTACCTATCACAGTTTTGAAGGCCATAAAATGCCAAGATGGCACAAAACCCCCCTAAATGACCCCGTTTTGGAAAATAGACACCCCAAGCTATTTGCTGAGAGGCATGTTAAGTCCATGGAATATTTTATATTTTGCCACAAGTTGCAGGAAAATGACTTTTTTTTTAGCACAAAGTTGTCACTAAATGATATATTGCTCACACAAGCCATGGGCATATGTGGAATTGCACCCCAAAATACATTCTGCTGATTCTCCTGAGTACGGGAGTACCACATGTGTGGGACTTTTTTGGGAGCCTAGCCGCGTACGGGGCCCCAAAAACCATGCACCGCCTTCAGGATTTCTAAAGGCGTAAAGTTTTGATTTCACTCCTCACTACCTATCACAGTTTTGAAGGCCATAAAATGCCCAGATGGCACAAACCCCCCCAAATTACCCCATTTTGGAAAGTAGACACCCCAATCTATTTGCTGAGAGGCATGTTGAGTCCATGGAATATTTTATATTTTGACACAAGTTGCGGGAAAGTGACCACGTTTTTTTTTTTTTGCACAAAGTTGTCACTAAATGATATATTGCTCAAACATGCCATGGGCATATGTGGAATTACACCCCAAAATACATTCTGCTGCTTCTCCTGAGTACGGGGATACCACATGTGTGGGACTTTTTGGGAGCCTAGCTTCATACGGGGCCCCAAAAACCAATCCCCGCCTTCAAGATTTCTAAGGGCGAAAATTTTTGATTCAGTCCTCACTACCTATCACAGTTTTGAAGGCCATAAAATGCCAAGATAGCACAAACCCCCCCAAATGACCCCATTTTGGAAAGTGGACACCCCAAGCTATTTGCTGAGAGGCATGGGGAGTATTATGCAGCTCTCATTTATTTTTGAAAATGAAGAAAGATAAGAAAAACATATTTTTTTATTTTTTCAATTTTCAAAACTTTGTGAAAAAAGTGAGGTCTGCAAAATACTCACTATACCTCTCAGCAAATAGCTTGGGGTGTCTACTTTCCAAAATAGGGTCATTGGGGGGGGGGTGTTTGTGCCACCTGGGCATTCCATGGCCTCCGAAACTGTGATAGGCAGTGAAGAGTGAAATCTAAAATTTACGCCCTTAGAAAGCCTGAAGGCGGTGCTTGGTTTTCGGGGTCCCGTACGCTGCTAGGCTCCCAAAAAGTCTCACACATGTGGTATCCCCATACTCAGGAGAAGCAACAGAATGTATTTTGGGGTGTAATTGCACATATTCCCATGGAATGTTTGAGCAATATATCATTTAGTGACAACTTTGTGCAAAAAAAAAAATTGTCTTATTCCCGCAACTTGTGTCACAATATAAAATATACCATGGACTTGACATGCTTCTCAGCAAATAGCTTGGGGTGTCCACTTTCCAAAATGGGGTCATTTGGGGGGTTTGAACTGTCCTGGCATTTTTTGCACAACATTTAGAAGCTTATGTCACACATCACCCACTCTTCTAACCACTTAAAGACAAAGCCCTTTCTGACACTTTTTTTTTTACATGAAAAAATTATTTTTTTTACAAGAAAATTACTTTGAACCCCCAAACATTATATATTTTTTTAAAGCAAATGCCCTACAGATTAAAATGGTGGGTGTTTCATTTTTTTTTCACACAGTATTTGCGCAGCGATTTTTCAAACGCATTTTTGGGGAAAAAAAACACACTTTTTTAAATTTTACTGCACTAAAACACACTATATTGCCCAAATGTTTGATGAAAAAAAAAGATGATCTTAGGCCGAGTACATGGATACCAAACATGACATGCTTTAAAATTGCACACAAACGTGCAGTGGCGACAAACTAAATACATTTTTAAAAGCCTTTAAAAGCCTTTACAGGTTACCACTTTAGATTTACAGAGGCAGTCTACTGCTAAAATTACTGCCCTCAAGCTATTTGCAGGACAGTTCGAACCCCCCAAATGACCCCATTTTGGAAAGTGGACACCCCAAGGTATTTGCTGAGAAGCATGTCAAGTCCATGGTATATTTTATATTGTGACACAAAGCAAATACAAAAAAAACATAGTAAAAAATAAAGTATTTAAACGCAACTTGTGCCTAAAATATATATATATATATGCCGAAGCATAGGGGCATCCTCCCGCAAAAGGCAGGAGCAAATCGCTCCTCCACCCACTGCTGCCCCCACGCTTTGGCATATATGCTGAAGTATGTAACTGTGGTGGTGAAATCACCTCCGACAGCGCTGGAGTCACGGCTTTATGTATCGTGGGAGCAAACGCTGTTGCTGTCAAGATAAATAAATCCGCTCTGCAGCTGAATGGCAAACCTGAAAACAAAAAAATGGTTACCAAACATGATAAAAACATAACAACAATAAAACATTGCAGAATAGAATACACTAAAAAAGAGAAGAACAATAGAGAGAGAATAGAGAAAGAGAACAATAAAACGACAACTATTTTTGGTTTTTATTATTTTATATTTTTTGCGTTTTTTTTTTTTTTACTTTTTTTTTTTACACTTTTTTTGTAACTTTAACTTTTGTAACTGGTACCAGGTTTGGGTCTCTCAAAATGCGATGGCATCTTGGGAGACCCTGTGAAAGTGTGTCCTAGTCTGTGCAGTGCTGTACCCTACGCTAATACTCAGCTAGTGTATGGTAGCGTTCAAAACATTCACCAATGCAAAGATCAGGATTGTCAGGACAGAAGGGACAATAATACCGAGTGTCACGCCTAAATCCGCGCTTGCTGCAGACACAACATCTTTTTTGGGGGGCTCGTTGGGTAGGGGTACTCGGGAGGACAAAGAAAATGCCTTTCATGCAGCCGGCTTACTGCATTTGGTTGGGAAAGGTGAGGTGGAGCACCGTCTGGAAACAGAAGGGCTCTGATGATCTCTTCCTGGAATTTAAGGAAGGATCCAGTCCGTCCTGAAGCTCTGTATAGCACATAAGCATTCAGCAAAGCCAATTGAAATAAATAAACAGACACTTTTTTGTACCAGCGTCTGGCCTTACGGGCAACTAGGTATGGTGCCAACAACTAGTCGTTGAGGTCCACCCCTCCCATATTTTGGTTATATTCGTGGACACAGACAGGTTTCTCCACAACACCAGTCGCCGTAGTAATTTGGACCGTCGTGTCTGCATGAAGGGAGGTAAGAACGAAAACATTCTTATTATCCCTCCACTTCATAGCGAGCAAATTATTACACTGCAAGCAGGCTCTCTCCCCCAGCCTAAGACGGGAATCTACAAGCTGCTGGGGAAAGCCCCGGCAATTAGGTTGCACGGTGCCACATGCTCCAATCTGATGATCAAAAAGGTGACTAAAAAGTGGCACGCTCGTGTAATAATTGTCCACATACATGTGGTACCCCTTTCCGAATAAGGGTGACACCAAGTCCCACACTATCTTGCCAGCACTTCCTATGTAGTCAGGGCAGTTTGTCGGCTCTACATGACTATCTTTGCCTTCGTAAACCATAAAACCACATGTATAGCCTGTGGCCCTGTGGCTTATACATCTTGACCCCCGTATCTGGTACGCTTGCTGGGAAGGTACTATTTGAATGACAAGCAGCCAGAAAACTCAATCAGGGACTCATCAACGCAGACAACTTGATGGGGAGTAAACAAGTCTGCCAAACGTTGGTTGAAGTGGTTTACGAGGGGCCGAATTTTATTGAGCCGATGGTATTTAGGGTCTCCACGAGGACGACAGAGTTCATTGTTGTTGAAGTGCATGAACCGCAAAATCTGCTCATATCGTGCTCTGGCCATGGAGGCAGAGAACACGGGCATATGATAAATTGGGTCAGTGGACCAATATGACCGCAACACACTCTTTTTATTTATGCCCATGTTGAGGGAAAGGCCCAGAAAGATCTTAAATTCGGAAACCGTAATTGGTTTCCAATCTCTGGCAAGGAAGGACTGGGGAATAGTGGCGATGTGTTGACCAGTGTACAAATTGCTTTGGTCCATAATAGATCTATAGAGATCTTCGGTGAAAAACAGCGAATAAAAATCCAGTGACGTAAAATCAACTGTTTCCACCTGAATGCCGGGTTGGCCAGTGAATGGGGGAAGTACAGGTGCTTCAGAAGTGGTGGGTTCCCAATTCGGATTGGCAAATGCAGCAGGAAGGGCACTATGGGCACAACGGGCCTGTGTTCGTCTTCTTGGTGGCAGCCGGACACTACTTGTGCTTGCCACCTCGCCAGCTTGAACTGCACTTATGGGACTCGCCACGTCACCAAGTGTTACTGCAGTGCTGGATATACGACCAGGGTGTACTAGGCCACTGGTGCTTGCCAGTTCACCAGAAGGAATAGCGGCGCTAGTACTTCTCTGCTCCATACGAGGGACCTGCGGTTCTTGCACTTCAAGGACAGAAGAAGAAGATTGGGGTCTGGTACGCCTGACCTTGGCAGGGACCACAACTCCATCGTCAGAGCTATCTGTCATGGAGCCGCTGTCGTCTGCAGGATCGTATTCTAAGCCTGAATCTGACAGATGAGTGACTTCCTCTTCACTATCTGTCTTGCTCAGAAACGTGTAGGCCTCTTCACTAGTGTACCTTCGATTTGCCATTTTGGGCTCTAAATTTAGGGGTACACTAGTGAGACTCACAGGCAAAAAAGCTCCTGACTGTCAGCGACTGTATCAAAATGTTACCAAAAAACTGTTAGCGATCGCAGGGATCAGGCCTGACTCTGCGAACGCTGCAATTATGTGTGCTTAGTGTTTTGTAAGTGTCAGTGATCGATTGATACTGCACTTGGGTGGGCTGGGCAGGGCTGGGCCGATGGGCAAAACGCAGGTGCTAGCAGGTATCTGGGCTGATCCCGATAACACTGCATTTTTGGGAACCCTAAACTGCTGGGGACGCTAGTATAGATCTGATCGGATCAGATATCGATCCGTTCAGAAACTATAGCACTAAGGGAGATGTATGCTGCGTGCGTGGGTGTTAGTGGTACTGGCGCTAACCTGACGCTGCCTAGGGCGACGCAGACCTTATCTGACCCTAAAAACTTAACTTATATCACTGCCGGGCGATTAGGGGGTTAAACCCTTTTAAGGTAATAAACGGCGATTGCCCTGAAACTATAATAAACTATAAACATCAAACTAACTAACCAGCGTCACCCGTAACAGTTATACAGTGATCACTGGTGAAAGGGTTAACTAGGGGGCAATCAGGGGGTTAAAACCTTTATTAGGTAGTATATGGGGGTCCTTGTTGCTATAAAACGCTGACAGCGAACCTATATACTTACCTCCCTAACTAGCGTCACCTGTGTCACTAATACAGCGATCAGAAATCCCGATCGCTTAGTGACACTGGCGACGGTGGGGTGATCAAGGGGTTAAAACTTTATTAGGGGGGTTAGGGGGGTACCCTAGACCTAAAGGGGGGTACTCTAGACCTAAAGGGGGCTAACCCTAACTGGGTGAAATGTGCAGCGCTTATGTGATCATATAAACCATAACAAATAATATGAGTACAGAAAACGTGAATAATAAATGATGTGCTCAAAAATACTCCAAGCAGTCCTCTATTATGACATGTGATGTCTATAAACAGAGGAACTTGGACGTGTGATGTCCAAAAAAGAAAAAAGTCAGTGACAAGCTTCAGTCATGTGTGATGATAATCCTCAACCACATGTGGATATAATATAGTGACAGTCTTTAACTTCAAATATGTATGATGTAATAACAGTTAATAGTAGGTCCACCACCAAAGACACCAGAAGCTGCTTACCAGAGGGATTGAACTCAAATAGGTGTACACCTAGTGAGTCAATCAAGCTTTGTGGTATAATATACCAAGGGGATCAGATGCTCTATCCAGATATGACCTCCAGATGGACCTCCGAACAAGTGTAAGGTATGGATGGACTCAGTAGATAAAGGCAGTCAGCCCCATCATTAAAAGAAAGAGGAAGGCATATAGTGTAACTCCGTATGGAAATTTTAATACATAAAAAGCAAAGGAAATACACTCACGTGTTTAGCAGCAAAATCAAGCGCTTATATAAAAGAAGACAGTGGTCTCAGCATATCCTACCGATGCGTTTCGACTTAGAAGTCATCATCTGGGGTGCTGGACCACTGTACTGGCTGAGTATTTATAGGTACTGGTTACCCCCATAACAAGTGGCAGCTCCGTCTGATTGAAAGTGCAAATTATAGAGATTACTTCCTGGTTCCTCCAAAATGGTGCCCGGGCTTGCATTCCAAGCCTCGTTTTCATATGTAGAGGAGGATTACTTCCTGGTTCTGCCAAAATGGTGCCCAGACAAGAGTTCCAAGCCTCATTTTAACATGTGAAAGAGGATGTGACATCATGTGGAACAGTGACTGGTTTAAACAGCCAAAAACATGGCACCGCTATTTTCAGGGACATATAGGGGCAGATGTGGCTTAAAACGGCACAATGTCCGGTGTATATAACCTACAACATGGCGCAGTTTGTCATAAGGACATGTATATTAATACACTAAGTCACAAGGTATCACCCTTCTGCCAGCAAAAATGGAAAACAATATAATACATCCAAACATTGCTCTAGCCTGAACATGGGCAGTGGCGTAGTGGCCATCACTCCCACCCAGCAGCAAAAGGGTCGCCGGTTCGAATCCCGAGATTCCATGTGGGGGTAGAAAAATAAATAAATAAATAAAAATTATGTAATATATATAAAAAATACATGATACTAAGGTGTGACAAATGATGGCACCCCTCAGAAAGGACACGTTATTGGTTGGATCGAGCTGATATTTGTGATAGGGACCAAACCAGTATATATTCAAATAAGAAATCCAAAATACATTCTAAAATATATGTTATAAGAATTTAATAAAAATACCCTCATAAAAACATTTAAAAATACTTATAAAAAACCTCTCATAAAAGATATTCTAATAGGTACCAACTGGACCCTAAATGACCAGAAATAGAGAAAAGGCATCACGCTTGGTTGATAAAAGCATTGATGTCCCATTCTATGTTCAACCCAAAAGGGGAGTAGGTCTGCAATTGGTGGATCCAATAAGTCTACAAACGAGAGACTCCCCTTGTCTTAGCTCCTCCCCTCCAAGGAGGTGTATATTTATCTATGACAAGAAATTGAGAACCAGTAGGGTCTCGTCTGTGATGCTCTCTATAATGTCGAGGCACATTATGTTTGATGTCATCACTTTTTATTTTAGCGATATGCTCGCTGACTCTAACAGAGAAAGCTTGAATTGTACGGCCCACATACTGCTTCCCACAGGGGCAGGTAATCAGATAAACGACATGTGTGGTAGCACAAGTGCAGAATGTTTTAATGGGATATGTACAGTTTGTAGTGTTCGATTTAAACTCGAGGCTTTTACGTCTACCACAGGAATTGTATTGACATTGACAATTCAGCGCAGCATTCGACACAGTAAACCACAACACTTTACTCGTCCGCCTCGCTGAAGTAGCAGGAGCAACAGGTTCTGCTCTAAAATGGTTTACATCCTTCCTAGAGAATCGCTCCCAGACAGTGAAACTAGGTACATTCACCTCGGAAACCCGGGCAGTCTCCTGCGGAGTCCCTCAAGGATCACCCTTGTCACCAGTACTATTCAACATATACATCCGCCCACTTCTCAATATCATCAGGAAAACTGATCTTTGTTTCCATTCATACGCTGACGACACCCAACTCTACCTTCGTATCAACGGACAAAAAGACCTTCATCAGCAATTACAGAAATGCCTCTCCTTAATAGACGACTGGATGACCACTAGCTCCCTCAAACTCAACGGATCAAAAACAGAACTTCTTCTCCTACAAGCTAACAAAAATTCCAAAATAAAGACTACATGGACACCTCCCACCATCCTTGGACAGACCATCTCCCCAAGCACCAAAGCCAAGAGTCTCGGAGTCATTTTTGACTCAGGAATGACAATGGATGCACAAATAGGATCAGTGGTGAGCGGATCCCACCATCTCCTCCGCCAACTACGTAGACTCATCCCCTTCATCCCAGAAGAGGACAAAGCGGCAGTTGTGGGAACAATCATCAATTCCCGACTCGACTACGCAAATTCGCTCTACGTAGGACTACCCCAATACTTGCGCGCTTACAACTCATCCAAAACACGGCGGCAAGACTGTTAACAGGAAAAAAACCCTGGGAATCCATCTCACCCTCCCTAAAGAGCCTACACTGGCTAACCGTGAAGAAACGGATCGCATTCAAGACCCTCTGCCTCACCCACAAATGCGTACAAGGAAACGCCCCACCATATCTCCGCGAGAAAATAAAACACTATACACCGAATCGCAGTCTTCGATCAGCTAACCAAAACCTCCTTACCATTCCCAAATACCGCTACAAAGCAAAGGGAGAACGAAGATTCGCAGTCCAAGGACCTCGACTATGGAACGCTCTTCCTACCAACATCCGCATGGAAGAAAACCACCAGGCCTTCAGAAAAAAACTAAAGACCTTCCTTTTCTGAGAAGCTAACATCAGAGAATGCATCCAGCGCCTTGAGGCGATTCAGTTCGCATTTGTAGCGCTTTATAAATCATTCATTCATTCATTCATTCACATACAGTACATTTTTTGCAGGGAAAATAACCCACTAAGTTGTGAAAAAAACTACGCCACTGCCCATGTTCAGGCTAGAGCAATGTTTGGATGTATTATATTGTTTTCCATTTTTGCTGGCAGAAGGGTGATACCTTGTGACTTAGTGTATTAATATACATGTCCTTAAGACAAACTGCGCCATGTTGTAGGTTATATACACCGGACATTGTGCCGTTTTAAGCCACATCTGCCCCTATATGTCCCCGAAAATAGCGGTGCCATGTTTTTGGCTGTTTAAACCAGTCACTGTTCCACATGATGTCACATCCTCTTTCACATGTTGAAATGAAGCTTGGAACTCTTGTCCGGGCGCCATTTTGGCAGAACCAGGAAGTAATCCTCCTCTACATATGAAAACGAGGCTTGGAATGCAAGCCCCGGGCGCCATTTTGGAGGAACCAGGAAGTAATCTCCATAATTTGCACTTTTAATCAGACGGAGCTGCCACTTGTTATGGGGGTAACCAGTACCTATAAATACTCAGCCAGTACAGTGGTCCAGAACCCCAGATGATGACTTCTAAGTCGAAACGCGTCGGTAGGATATGCTGAGACCACTGTCTTCTTTTATATAAGCGCTTGATTTTACTGCTAAACACGTGAGTGTATTTCCTTTGCTTTTTATGCATTAAATTTTCCATACGGTTACACTATATGCCTTCCTCTTTCTTTTAATGATGGGGCTGACTGCCTATATCTACTGAGTCCATCCATACCTTACACTTGTTCGGAGGTCCATCTGGAGGTCATATCTGGATAGAGCATCTGATCCCCTTGGTATATTATACCACAAAGCTTGATTGACTCACTAGGTGTACACCTATTTGAGTTCAATCCCTCTGGTAAGCAGCTTCTAGTGTCTTTGGTGGTGGACCTACTATTAACTGTTATTACATCATACATATTTGAAGTTAAAGACTGTCACTATATTATATCCACATGTGGTTGAGGATTATCATCACACATGACTGAAGCTTGTCACTGACTTTTTTCTTTTTTGGACATCACACGTCCAAGTTCCTCTGTTTATAGACATCACATGTCATAATAGAGGACTGCTTGGAGTATTTTTGAGCACATCATTTATTATTCACATTTTCTGTACTCATATTATTTGTTATGGTTTATATGATCACATAAGCGCTGCACATTTCACCCAATTTGTCCTTTTTGCAACTTTATCCACTGCTGTGCTGGCTGCTTTAGTCTTTTTTTTTTTTTGAGACAGCGCGGTATATATTTGTTTATAATTTACAGTACGGCTAACTGCCCTACCACTTATAACTGTCACAAACTGACACCAATGCAAAAAAAAACTGCTATTGGTGTCACTGTGACAGGGGGTACAGGGGGGTGATCAGGGGGTGATCGAGGGTGATGGGGGGTGAAAAGTGTGCCTAGTGGGTTCTACTTAAAGTGTAGTGTTGGTGCAGACTTACTTGATGTCTTCTCTCACCGGCTCGAGGAGAGATGACATCACTTCCTCTGCCGCTGTTTACATTACAGCAGCAGAGGAAGAATTTCACTCATGGGAAGCGATCGCGAGAGGATGGCCACGAATGAGTGGCCTCCCCCTCAGCCTGTATCGCTTCACCACTGATGCCGACCGCCTCTGGCACCGGGTACCAGGTACGTGATTTTGCCTGCCCGTGCCATTCTGCCGCAGTATATCTGCGTTAGGCGGTCAGCAACTGGTTAAGTATGTATTTACAACACAAGAACATGATTGTATTAAATTACTTTTGCAAATAGGCCAAACTTAAAGTGATGGTAAAGTCTAGTTTTTTTTTCCTATAAAAATAACAAACATGTTATACTCACCTGCTCTGTTGCAGTAGATTTGCACAGAGCAGCCCAGATGCTCCTCTTCTTGGGTGCCTCTTCTGTGATCTTGGCCCATCCTTCCTGCTCAGTGCCCCTACAGCAAGCAGCTTGCTATGGGGGCACCCAAGCCGAGTCATAGCTCCCTGACCTGCCCCACCCCTTCTCTCCCCTGATTGGCTAGCTGACTTTGATTGACAGCAGCGGCAGCCAATGGCACCACTGCTGTGTCACAGCCAATCAGGGGGGAGAATCTCAGATGGCTGAGACACTCGTGGTCATCGCTGGAGAGAGAGAGACCTCAGGTATGTGTTAAGGGGGCTGAGAGGGGCTCCTACACACAGAAAGCTTTTTATCTTAATGCATAGAATGCATATTTTTAGGTAATTTTAGGTAACCTATGTTTAAAATAGATCAAGCCTAGACTTACCCAGGTAAGAGAAATAAACATGGGGGGGTGTAGGGGTGAATACCGCTTTCATTTTAGAGATGTCATGGAAGAAAGATGTGGGGCAAATTCTGCGTTGCAGATAAATGTTCTGGAGACAACTGCCTAATATTTTCTCTCAATTTCTATTGTATCTTCAAAACAGATAGTGAAGGGAAATTTTCACAGCAGGACGCAGACCAAAAAAAATGATAGGGATTTTATCTTTCCCTATGCTATCCACAGCAAAAAAAAGCTTTGGTCATACATCCATTCTAAATGTATTTTTAAAAATACAAGCAGTGTGAGTACCTGAATTTGACTTAGTATTGGCCTTTTTCCAACTACTGTACCGTGTATCTGAGCATAAACAGAAGGAGGAAGAATCAGTGCAAGAAATGAATCAAGTGTAGTCAGCATGATGAAGTAATCAGTGTGCTGCTTCTGTTTTTACTGTCCATTCACAATGTGGACTAGGGAAGAGAACTGTAAGTTAAAGTGAAATTGCGGCAGTGAAAAATCAGGTCTCCTGTGCAAATTGTAGGACTGGCTGGACAGAAATAGAAATCCTAAGGCAGATATATTTAGGTTTTGCTTTAAAATGAAAATTGATATTTCAGCATGTTTACACTGGCTAAGAGATTTTTTTAAATTGTTATTTTTGTAATACTCATTACTTTTTAGTGGTTGTCCCACCAATAGAAGTAAATGAGCAAAGGTGGTAACAGATCATACACTTGATTGAAATAAATGCCCATTTTAAAATAATTTGTGTACCTGAAATGATGATTTTGTATAAATAAAATAAAAATATTTTTGGCTGCTATCGCATCAGCTAGGTTATACACATGGAAAGCAAAGAATTTTGCTATAAATCATCAAGTAAAATATAAAATCAAGCACAGCTGTGTGTACCATACAGTACAATTACTTGGCTTTAGGAAGTGTTTGAAAATAGCCAACTGGCCCACACTCTTCCAATGTTTTCAGATTTTTTTAATTCTTCAAGCTGGATTGTTGAACAGAACTTTTTATTAGCATTTATCAACTCTATTATTTAATTAGTAAATAACACCTCATCATAATGCTGAACTTGAGGGAAATTTCAAAATTACCTGCAATGGAGATCCCCTGAACTACAAAGGGTTACATGCTAATTTCTGTCTAAGGTACCTTTAAAAGCAGTTTTACACACCTTATGCCCTGCTTTCCTTCTCTTCTTTTTGATGCTGCAGATTGGGGGTAGCCCCTCAGCATCCACACTTGCAATGCAGATTTGCTGATTCTGCATTGTACAAAATTTACATCAGAGTGCCTGTAACCAATGGAGAGCCAAAAATAAGTGACTTTGGGGATGGGCATTTATGTACATGCACATACAGAAATAAACACATGTGTCAGGTACAATTACATATAAAAATGGCAATGCTACAAATATTAGGTCTTGTCGTGCATTCCAAAGTGAGAACAGTAAATCTTGGGCCATTATTCGTAGTTAGTTGTTGACCTGTATAGACTTTTAAAGAGTTGTCCTTAGCAATTTTGGCTACTGAAATTTGTCACAATTTCATAGGCCGTGCAATTTTAAGGCTTGACATGTATACATTTACCCAACACATCTTTTATATTTTATGAAAAAATAGGGGTAATATATTGTGTTTGTTAGCAACAACCCCTTAAAGGAGCTGTAAAGGTAGAAGGTTTTTTATTCTATGCATTAGGATAAAACGCCTTCTGTGTGTAGCAGCCTCCCCAGCACCCCCTAATAATTACCTGAGCCTCCTCTCTGTCCAGCAAAGTCCACGAGTCCCTCGGCCATCCAGGACTCTCCCTCCTGATTGGCCGAGACAAAGCAAAGGTGCCCTGTGGCAAAATCAAAATCAGTTTGCCAATCAGGAGAGAGAGGGGGCAGGGCTGAACAGCAGCTCCATGTCTGAATGGAGCTGAATGCTGCTTGCTGTGGGGGGCACTCGACAGGAGGGAGAAGCCAGGAGCAGCAAAGAGGGACCCGTGAAGAGGAGAATCCAGGCTGCCCTGTGCAAAACCACAATGGATGATTGGCATCCATTGTGGGCAAACCATGTAAAAGTTTTGTAACTTGAAAATTTTCAAGCTTTTTTAATTTGTTTAGCAGAAAATAAAAATCCCAGAGGTGATCGTATACCATCAAAAGAAATCTCTACTTGTGGGAACAAAATGATAAAAATTTAGTTTGGGTACAGTGTAGCATAACCGTGCAATTGTCATTCAAATTGTGACAGCGCTGAAAGCTGAAAATTGGTCTGAGCAGGAAGGTGTATAAGTGCCCTGTATTGAAGTGGTTAAAATGAACGTTCATGCAACCCTCTATTTTTTGTTCCTATAGGTAACTGACAACAGCATGGTGGCAAGTCAGGCACTTAATGTGGTCTTCTTCCTCACATTGTTCCAGATACAAGAGAAGACATTATTCATGTCAAAGTTGTCTTTACTCAGCTGTTCTCAAATGTTTTCTGTCATGCTCCCCTTCAGTACTTTTATTATCCTCCCACACACTCCCTACACAACAGTCTTTTTATACAACAGACATTGGAAACAAAATGGGCCAAATTTTGTTTTTAATAAATTAAAATGATTGGTCTTTATTTTCTCATTTATTTTATCACCTCTACATAGACATTAAGGAGTCAATATAATGATGAGTCCAGAGACAAAGCAAAGCATGGCACTCAACTCTCAGAGCTGCAGGACCTGGAAAGGGCATTACAAAACTGGCTGATGATGCGGAGGACAGACAATGTAGGAACAATGTGCGGGTGGTGGGGCTGCCTAAAGGGGCTGAGGGCGTGAAGCCTGTGGTTTTTGCAGAGCAATTCTTTAAGAAAATATTAACCCTTGACAATTTGCCAATGTGGTGAAGAGGGCTCATCATGTCTCTACCGTAAACCAACCCCCTGGTGCCCCCTCCCAGCCATTCCTTGTGCGATTCCTGAATTACAGAGACAGAGACATGATATTGGCTGAAGCCATAAAGCACCCTGATCTCCAGTATGATAATGCCAAGATTATGATGTTTCTGTACTACTGCGGAACCCAGAGAAAACATCATTCCTTTAACGACATCAGAAAGAGGCTGAGGATAAAGGGATTCCAATACAGCAAGCTTTATCCCAGCAGGCTCTGAATCCAACATAACGGCACGGTAAAGTTCTTTGACACCTCTCAGGATGCTAGTGATTGGCTCGACACAGATTCATAAACACTTTTCCTGACCACCGACCGGCTGTGAGACACTGCCTTTTGCTGCTCTATGCATCCCTTCATAGCACATGTTGTGCCCTGATACCTCCAGTTGGGGGGTTTTAGTTGGTGATATTGTTGCTCGCCAGTTGATGAGATTGCAGCACTTACCTCCAGTGGTATGTTATCCTTCCTGGAAGACTTGGGCCCCCTGTTACCCTGTTTACGGGTGTAGATACACTGCTTTATTTCCCAGTTGCCACGGCGCCTCCATAAGAAGCACAGTTTGTCAACAAGAACAGTCAGACTTTTGTGAAGAGCGGTTAGGCTCTGTTTGGTTACTTCAGTTTCCTGAACAGGCTGCATACTGGAACTTTTCGTTTTCATTTTTGTTTTGTTCTGTTTCTAGTATAACAGCAGGGATAGTTCTTATTTTAGCTCACCAGTCTCCTTATCTTTGTTGCACTGGTCCCTCCTTCGGTCAGAAGGGTCTCCATCCTTATAATTAAAGCCATTCTATGTACTATTCATCAAGTGATTTCTCACCTGGGAGGTCGATATGTGGCTGTGGTCTTTGACATTTGTTATCACAAGCTGATTATAGTAAATGTGTATTTGCCTCCACCATTCCAGCCCCAATTGCTCTATGACCTGCTTGATAAATTAGCTCCTTACGCACATCTACTTATAGTGTTTGGGGCTGATTACAATACTATTCTAGATTCTTAGACACTTCAAACCTTAACAGGCTGGACTCTACTGAGCTCAATTCCTGGGCCTCTACAGCTGAGCTTTCTGAGGTATTGTCCAGGCTGGCCTTAGCCCTCCCATCTCAGTGCTCAGGTTGCTCAGCTGTCCAGTCTCTGTGCAGGCACCCACCTCCAATATTACCTCTATAAGAGGTATGTCTGGTTCCGCCTCACTTTTGGGGGCAATCCAGTTTAATGCAAAGGGTTTCTCAACCAGGTTGGGATTTACTTTGTGATGCTGCCCCAGTAAGCCTAAAAATCTGTAAGGTCATTGCTAGTATAGTTGTACCCTCTTTCCTCCTAAGGCCCCTTTCACACTGGGGGGTTTTCAGGCGTTATTGCGCTAAAAATAGCACCTGCAAACTGACCTAAAACTGCAGCTGCTGTTTCTCCAGTGTGAAAGGCTTTCACACTGAAGTGGTGGGCTGGCAGGAGAGAAAAAAACTCCTGCAAACAGCATCTTTGGAGTGGTGAAGGAGCGGTGTATTCACCACTCCTAAACTGCTCCTGCCCATTGAAATCAATAGGGCAGCGCGGCTATACCGCTGCTGTAGCGGCGCTATGCGAGTGGTTTTAACCCTTTTTCGGCCGCCAGCGGGGGTTAAAACCACACTGCTAACGGCCGAATACCGCCGCAAAAACGATGGTAAAACGGCTCTAAAAATAGCGCCGTTTTACCACTGACACCCCCACCGCCCCAGTGTGAAAGGGGCCTAAGGGACATACAATGAATCAGGTTTTGAAGGGACTCATAGGAGGTAAGTATAGCTGCCTCCAGGGCAGTAGCCCCATTGTTGGCTTCAGGATAAAACCACCAGTGCGCATGGGCCAACTGCGAGGCGATATAATAGGTTTGAATGCAGGGTAAAGCCAGTCCGCCCTCCATTCCTGGCAACTGTAGAAGGTTTTTAGCAATCTTAACTGCTCCCCCCTCCAAATGAAAGTGGTAGAGATTGAATCTATTTCCCTACATTTGACCTTAGTGACATATACTGGTGAATTACTCAGGATATACAAAAATCGTGGTAAAAAGATCATTTTAAAAATGTTTATCCTACCTAGTAATGTTAGGGGGAATATTCTTATATCGATGTCCCAAAAACCTCTGTTAGAAAATTCATGTATGTATGTGAAACATTGCGATAATCAGAAAAATATGTATAAGTCCATACATATAACTGTGAATCAAAAGGTGATGTCCATATGTGGTAGATGGAAATCTTTATATATGATAATTGACCAGAATCAGTCCCAGAGAGAAGCCCATGAATGGACACAACCACGTTTCACCACAAATGGCGTCGTGTTGCCTTGTGGTAAGCGCAATATTTGTGTGGTGGCAGATCACTGAGTGTGGTGTCTCTTTCATCTTTACCACCAAGTCTGGTTGTGTCCATTCATGGGCTTTTCTCTGGGACTGATTCTGGTCAATTATCATATATAAAGATTTCCATCTACCACATATGGACATCACCTTTTGATTCACAGTTATATGTATGGACTTTTATATATTTTTCTGATTATTGCAATGTTTCACATACATACATGAATTTTCTAACAGAGGTTTTTGGGACATCGATATAAGAATATTTCACATATCTTATTCATATATATTTTAGCGCGGTTATTTCTTTTTCTTTTGTCATTTTGGTGCACATCACACTGTTTAACTGCTGCTTTTTGGGGGGTTTATCAATTTAGTGGTAGCGCAGTATTTTTTCTTGTTTTTTAATGTTAGGGGGAGATTGGTCCAAGTCTTCAACAAGGTTCTTAGTCTTCCGATAAGAGGATCTAGGTTAATTTTGATATAGGATGAGATTGGTTGTTGTATCATAACCCCCAAATATCAAAAGAAGCTGACTATTTGTAGGGGACAAGAGGGAGGTAGTACTATCGATGTTGCTTGGTCTATTAAAAATAGAAGGGATTTGTCCCAGTTGACTTGGAACTTGTATAATTTCCAGCAGGGCTGGGAGAGACGATTGAGGATCCGTGGTGATAATTTCCTGCTCGTCAGTCCAGCCTACAGCCAGCCCCTTCTGGCTATTTAAAGGGTAACTCCACTTTCGTGGGAAAAAAAAATATCAAATAAAAAAATAATATAGCGGATATGATTGTAACACTAATCATTTTGTAATTGAATGTTATTAAAAATTACCCTTCCCTTTCAATCTGCAGCCAATGAGAATACATTGCAATATGGCCACCTGGAGTTTTCTGTACACAGAGTGTATACTGACCACTCCCCAGAAACATCATTTCCTGCTTGTGTGATTGGCTCACCAATTTTCCCAGAAGTCTGCCTAAGATACAAGTCAGATTTCAGGCATCCCCTGCAACAAAAAATGTAATTTTTTTGAGAGATACTTTCAATAGGAACCCGTCTAAAGGGATGCAGGCCCAGCAGATTTCCTCATTAGTGCCCTGTAGTTCCACACTTGACAGTTAATTATGAAACCACTCCCATTATACCTACTCAGAACAGAGGCACAGACAAACACACATGGATTTCTTCAGAATAACAAAAGGTAGGAATCTGCAACAAAGTTTATTATAATCCTTGCAATGTACATAGATCACCCAGAGGGAAATGTTTTTTTCTCAACAAAAGTGGAGTTACGCTTTAAACTGGTTAATTTCTTCCATGGCTTCACCTTGGTCAAACACACCTGGGAACTCTCTGCTGTGTTCCTGTTGAAGACTTGCCTGGCTGACGTCCCTTCTGGTTCCTGATCCTGTTTTCTGCCTTCGTCTACGCTGATCTATGGCTTCCTGATTTACTGGCTTATTCTGACTACCTGCTTTGGCTACCGAACCCTGGCTATGTTTTGATTATGTTTACTATTTGTACCATTTTTACAATTATATTAAAAGGTGTGATTTTTACTGAATTTTCTGTCTCCGTCTGATTCATGGTTTCTGACAGTAGGTGAAGGCCATGAATTCAGAAGATACAGTCAATCCACTTGTTGGTATTTTTTTTTCCAGATTGAATGAGCAGGATCACTGCATGGATCAGTTTGTCATAGCGTTACAGACGCTCCTGATTTGCACTGCTCACCTGGATCCTCCCACTGTGGCTGTTCTGATACAACCTGTGTTGCAGGCCATCCCTGCTGCTGCTTCTGTCTGTGTGCAGGCACCCGCCTCAAATATTACCACTATAAGAGGTATGTCTGGTTCTGCTCTGCTTCCCCATCGATTTGGGGGTGATCCAGTTCAATGCAGTGGGTTTCTCAACCAGGTTGGGATATACTTTAAGACCCTGCCCATATGTCTACGTCTGCTATAAAGTTTTCTTGGCTTTGCCAATTATTATCGGAAATGTATTCGGAATTTCTCTTCTCTGGTCAAACCCCTGACTGATATGACCAGAAAGGATGGTAACCCACAGAGTTGGTCTCCGAATTCCATTAAAGCCTTAAAGTCTCTCAAGGCTGCCTTTGTTTCAGCTCCTGTGCTGACAAATCCCAATCATACATTACCATTAATTCTTTTTTTTTGTTTCAATAATTTTTATTGAGTATTTATAGAGAAGGGTACAAACAGATAAAAAAATGTGATAACATTTTGTACAGTACATCTTTTGTGAAAAGAGCACACATAGTATACCATACCATATACAGTAACTTAACTTGAGCTGTAGAGGTAACCACAATATTTATCTTACAGTTGAGGTACTGTCACTTATCCTATGCACCCCTACTGGAAACAGACTGTGTCCACGTTAATGTGGAATCACAGTCAACTATACTTCAATAGTTTAGTTATTTAAGTAAAAAAAAAAAACAGTAATAGTCAGTAACAATAGTACGTCAAAACAGTTACACAATACGGTTTAGAGTACAGGTGTAAAGATAACTATGAAACCAGTGTTTCAGGTCCAAATAGCAAGGGTAGTGTAGGAAGGGACTTGCAGCGATAAACTTCTTCAAGGTTTATTAACAGTAAGTAGTATGTCTACGTATTGGGCTGGGTCGACTCTCCCTAAATCCCCTATTGGGATCCAATTGTGTGGAAGAGAGCTCAGCATCTTCAATGTTGTCAGGAGTATTAGTAGGAGGTGTCAGTGGAGAGGGAGCAAGTCAGTGTTCCGAAACCAGGAAGACCAAGGAGACCACTGAGTGGTGTAGGATTGGACATGTCCGGAGCAGGTCATCATGATCTGTTCATATGAGCAGTGTAAATTTATGAGGTCTATTACCTCAGAAACCTTTGGGGATGTGTGGTCTTTCCAGTGTCTAGTTAGGGTCAGTCTTGCCGCTAGAAGTATATTTATAATGGTCTTATGGAGTTTAGGAGGATAGTCCTCAATGCCTATAGAAAGTATAGCAAGTGCTGGATTAGGTGGTATATTGGTTTTAGTGATGTCAGATATGATATTGAATATCCCCAAACAGTATTGGAGAATGTTGGGGCATTGCCAGAGAACGTGTAGAAGATTACCGCGTAATCCGCATTGTCTCCAACAGCTATCGCTGTTTATCGGATTGAATTTGGAGAGTTTAGCAGGGGTGATGTACCATCTCAAAGTTATCTTAACAGTGAGTTCCCACAGTGTGGAGCATCTAGTGGCTCTCTGAGTGATCCTACACGCCCTCTGCCATTGTAGAAGGGAGAATGTTTGTTGTAAGTCCGTTTTCCACTGCAGGTGTGAGGTGGATTTGGAGAGTGTGGTCTTCTGTTGGAATAAGTTGTAAAAGAGGGTGATACCCTTTTTCATTGGTGTGCCCGATGTTAGGAAGGCCCATGCTAAAGTCGGTATAGTATGATGGATTTTTGTTAGGTTCCTAAGGCAATGTTTAATTTGCAGATATTTGTATAGGTCTTGTTGAGGAATGTGGTATTCTGTTTGAATATCAGAGAAAGATTTAAGAGCTCCTGAATCATATAAATTGTGTAAGTGTGTTATTCCTTTTCTAGTCCATGGTGTGATGGAGATCTGGGCTATGAGGTGGTGCAGAGCTGGTAAGGCAATTTTCAGAAGCGTATTGGACGTATGTTGGTGGGTGCCCTGTAGTAATCTCATCCAGGATTTGATTGAGGCAATCATTGGAGGAGAGAAGTGGGATGGTATTTTTGCTCCCAGTTGAGTGCTGTAAAGCCATATGTTCAAGGGGTTATGAGGACTGTATTCTTTCTCAATAGATCCCCACAGTGTGGATGGGGGTGTCAAGAACCATTCTTTTAGTTGTGTCAATATTGAGGCAGTATAGTAGTCCTGGAAATCTATATATCCTACACCACCGGACATTCTATGTTTGATCAATTTGGCATGGGAGCACCTGGATCTTTTCCCATTCCAAACTAATTTTGATAGTAAAGATTGTAGGGATCTAAAGTAGCTGTTTGGGATTGGTATGGGGAGAGATCTGAAGAGATACAGTATTTGTGGGAGTTATATCATTTTAAAAGCTGCAAGCTTTCCCCACCAAGAAAATTCAAATTTGGCTGTTTTTTGAAGGTCATTTTGAATTTTGGACCTTAGGGGAATGTAATTATGTTGAAAAAGGAGATTGGTGGATCTTGTGAGCTGAATGCCCAAGTATGTAATACTAGAGTCTGCCCATATGTAGGGGAATTGGTTTTGTAGGAGGATTTTATTCACAGCATCTACTCCGAGGTCTAATATTTGAGATTTAGTTGTATTTACCTTGTAGTAGGATATTTTGCTAAACCAGTTTAGGGTGTGTTGGACTTCAGGAAGGGAAGATGTAGGTTGTGTTAGGATTAAGATTACATCGTCCGCAAATAGACTGATTTTGTGTGTTTGAGAGCCAATTTTGATGCCTGTTATTTTGGGATTAGATCTTATGTGTTCAGCTAAAGGTTCCATTATTAGATTGAAAATTAGTGGGGATAGTGGGCAACCTTGTCGTGTTCCATTTGTAATGTTGAACGGGGTAGATAAAAGATTGGATGTGTATACACGTGCCGTTGGGTTAGTATATAGGGCAAGTATGGCCTGTAGTATTCGTCCCTGAAAGCCAAATTTCTGTAGTGTGAGGGATAGGTAACTCCAATTTACTCTATCGAACGCCTTCTCTGCGTCCAAGGATAGGAGCAGAGAAGGCGTTCCAGTGGAGTTCGTGTGGTGGATAATATTGATCAGTCTTCTAGTTGCGTCCGAGGTCTGCCTACCCTTAGTGAATCCCGTTTGATCGTTTTGTATTAGTGATGGCATAATGTCCATGAGTCTGTTAGCTATCATTTTGGCATATATTTTAAGGTCGAGGTTTAATAAAGATATGGGTCGAAAATTTTGGGGAGAGGTGGGTTCCTTCCCCGGCTTTGGCAAGGTAATTACTAGAGCTGATAACATTTCTGCTGGAAAGTGCGAGGACAGTGTTGCGTGGTTGTAAAGTTCACATAGATGAGGGGCCAGGATTGAGTGGAAGGATTTAAAATATTCTCCGGTAAATCCGTCTGGGCCTGGGGATTTAGAGTTTGGGAGTTGTTGTATAGTATTTTGAATCTCCTCTACTGAAAATGGTAAATTTAGTTTGGCGAGATGATCAGACGTTAATGAGGGAAGTTTAATATGGTCTAGGAATGCCTTAATCTCTATTTGGTCTGGTTGGGGGGTGTTGCAATCTGTTTTGAGGTTGTAAAGCTCACCGTAGTAAGTGCTAAAAGCGTCTGCTATCTCTTGAGGATTCAGAAGTTTATCGTGGGTTTTTGGATGACAGAGATGTGTTATTTTAGATTTTATACGGTGGCCTTTGATTTTATTTGCCATAGTTTTCCCCGCTTTATTATTGGTAACAAAGAATCTAGCTTTAAGTTTACGTTGTGTTTTTTCATAGCTGTCAAGAAGTAGTGTTCTAAGTTCGTGTCTTAGCTTAAAAATCTGGGTTTGTAATGCTGGTGATGGATGGGTTTTGTTTTGTTTGTCTATTACCATTAATTCTTGAGGTTGATGCATGCGAGACTGAAGTAGTCACCCTTCTGTCTCAACGTCCCACCTCTGAGAGCGCTATGTATCCTTGTGGCTACTTTTCTAAGAAATTGTCTCCTGCAGAGTGCAATTACAGGATTGGAGACACAGAATGGTTAGCTATCATTTTAGCTCTGAAAGAATGGAGGCATCTCCCAGAAGGTACCACTGTGCCAGTCCTCATTTTGACTGACCATAAGAATCTCACATTCTTGTCTGAGGCAAAATGCTTATCTCCCAGAAGGGCGCAATGGGCTCTTTTTCTGTCAATCTTCTTACCCGGTACTAAGAATGTAAGGGCTGATGCATTGTCACAACAGTTTAACTCCGCTTCCAAGATGGAGTCAATTCCTGTTCCTGTGATACTGCCTGATCATATCCTGGCCACTGTTCGTACCAGTGAAGGATATGCCGCTCTCCAAGCCTTAGAACCACAAGTGAATGCCTCCACCCTCGATTGATGTCAGGTGCAGATTGTGCACAAGTCTATGGAAGCAAGAAAATCCTGGACTGCTGCACTCTGAACACTGACATCTTTATTTCATGAGTTAAAATCGAACAATAGCCATCTCATCGGAACAGAGAAAAGCAATAGCTGTTCGTACTAGTCTCACTTCACCTTTAGGTGACAGAATTCTTGCCGCTTAGATCCATTCTACTCCCAGGAAACCTGGTGACCCCTGTTTGTCCCAGAGAATCTCTGCATTGCTTTGCTCCAGACTTACCGCCCAGGGAATCAACTAATTTGGGCTATTTATCAACAGTTCTGGAGGCCTAGGGTCTGCACTGATGTGACCACCTTTGTTGCCACTTGTTCCATGTGTGCTCAGTGTAAGACACCACAACACCTTCCAGTGCACCTCTTACAACCCATACCCAATGGAGAGAGGCTTTGGACCCACCTGCCTATGAATTTTATTGTGGTGTTATCCAAATGGTAGTTGACCGATTCTCGAAAATGTCTCATTGTATCCCACTGGAGAAGTTACCTACATCCAAAGCACTGGCATCCATTTTTGCTCTGGAGATCTTTTGGTTACATGGGCTACCCAAGGTTATCATCTCAGACAAGGGTAGCCAGTTTGTCTCCAGGTTTTGGCGCGCCTTTTGTGCACAGTTAGAAATTCAGCTTTCCTTCTCCTCTGCGTATCACCCGCAGTCCAATGGGGCCGCAGAACGAGCCAACCAAGCCTTGGAGCAGTTTCAACATTGTTATATTTCTGACCACCATAACAAATGGTCAAACCTCTTACCTTGGGCGGAGTTTAATCACAATAGTGCCATCAATACTGCTTCCAGATTGTCTCAGGTTATGGCCAATTATGGTTTCCAAGAATCCATGTTGCCTGACTCTTTTGTTCCTCAAAGTATTCCTGCGTATTCTAAGAATCCTTGCAATGCGCCAGTGAGAGGTATAGACTCCATGCTGACCGCCGACACCTACCTGCTCCTTCCTACCAGGTTGGGGAAAGGGTCTGGCTGTCATCTAGTAACCTGTGACTCCACGTACCCTCACTGAAACTGGCACCATGGTTTATTGAGCCATTGAGTGTATTCTCCGTAGGATCAACCTAGTGGCTTACGCATTAGACCTTCCTTCTAACATGCATATTTTCAAATGTGTTCCATGTCTCCTTATTAAAACCTTTGCTGTGCAACCATTTCACCCCCTCGGTACCACGTCCTTTCCAGGTTCAGGCTGAGAACCATGAGGAGTATGAGATACAATCGATCATTGACTCCCATAGGTTCCGTGGACGCATATAGTACCTGGTTCATTGGAAAGGGTACGGTCCAGAGGAATGCTCTTGGGTCTCATCCTCGGAAGCACATGCTATGGTCCTCCTCTGTGCTTTCCATAGATGTTTTCCCCTCAAACCTGACGGCCCTCTGAGGGTGAGGGGTCATTTAGGAGGGGGTACTGTCAAAGCTGGGCTCGACCCTCCCTTCTCAGTGCTCTGGCTGCTCAGCTGTCAGTTAAATACCAGCACTCATCATTCCACAGTGGCTCACCTGGTGATCATTTCCTGCTCATCAGCTAGCCCCTTCAGGCTATTTAAACTGCTTGGTCCATTCCTTCAGTGCCTTTGCCTTGGTCAAACCCATCTGAAGACTCTCTGCTGTGTTCCTGTTGAAGACTTTCCTGGCTGACATCCCTTCTGGTTCCTGATCCTGTCTGCTGCCTCCCACTACACTGATCTCTGGCTTCCTGATTTACTGGCTTGTTCTGACTACCCGCTTTGGCTACCGTACCCTAGCTATGTATTGACTACATTTACTATTTGTACCATTTTTACCATTATATTAAAAGCTGTGATTTTTACTGCATTTTATATCTCCGTCTAATTCATGGTTCCTGACAGGTATGGCGATGTTAGCACCCCTCGTGTAGGTGTTACTTGGGCCTCTCCAGAAAGCAAAGCTCATTGGCCAGGATTGACTTGGCATTTAATAATTCTCCATTCCTCTCTTTGTTACAAGACACAACCTATCTGGCAGGGGGCTAGCTTACCATAACCTGTCAATTACCCTTGCTTTCCCCACAATTCCTGGGAAGGGAGCTTGAAAATTGTCTCCGGTTTGGTTGCAGATCTTCTCATCTACAAACAGTCATTACTTCATATTGGGCTACTAATGCTGACCCGGCTGAGCCTCCTTTGGTGTGGGATGCCTTCAAGGCAGTTTTGAGGGGGGAATCTAACTCAGCTATGAAAATGACATGTAAAGATCATAACTCTGAAATTGCTGCTTTACAGAAAATGGAATGAGCCTGTGCTGAGGAACCCACTGAGTCGCCTTCGGATGCTACCTTTACTTTTTTTTCAAAGGCGGGATGTCTTCTTTTGGTACATCTCTCAGATTTGACACACATGGAATATAGGCATAAGGCTGAGTCTCTAATCGCTCAGGGCAATAAAAATGGTAAGCTCTTGGTCATGTTAGTGGCTGATCACAAATCTCTCACTAACATTCCCACTATCCAGCGGGCAAGTGGTGATTTAGTCAAAGATGCCAAGGGTATCTTGACAGTATTTTTCCTCACTTTATGCACCCATTCCATCATATGACCTGCTGCTCTGGGTTATTTTCTTGGAAACCTATAGAGATACTCTGGAGGCCAAGATCACGTCTCTTGAGATAGAGGCCGCCATATGTGCCTTTCCCCCATGCAAAGCCCCTAAGCTGGATAGGCTCCCAGTGGAAGGCCTATGCAGAATTATTAGCCCCCAGACTTAGTGCATTGTTTGCACATTGTTTGGATCAACAAATTCTCCCGTCCTCCATGCTAGAGGCATATATGATACTCCTTCCCAAGCCAGGCTACACCACCGAATGCTCCTCGTATTGTCAAATAGCTCTGTTAAACACTGATCTCAAAATTCTTACTAAAGTCCTAGCAACTTAATTGGCGAAAATGATCCCATCCTTGTGGATATTGATCAGACCAGTTTTATGCCCAGAAAATCTACAGACACCAATTTGCAAAGTGGAACTATATGCATAGGGTCTTAGAACTAATGGGTTTTGGTCCTCCTTTTTGCAATGCTTTATAGTAACCCGTAGGTGGCGATAAGACTTGGACTCTCTGTTTTTTTGCCATAGGGAGGGGCACTAGACAAGTGTGTCCTTTATCACCTTTTCTTTTTCCACTAATGATGGAACCTCTGGCAATAGCACTTCAGGCATCCTCAGCGGTGGGGGCTCTCCAGGTGGGGTCCATAAAGGAATGTCTGGCACTATATGCAGATGACCTGATCTTGTTTCTCAAAGACCTGGGGCCTTCTTTACAAGAAGTACTGTGTATTTTAAATACCTGTGCAGCTTTTTCTGGACAAAAAGCAAATTGGGCCAAATCATTTATCTTGCTGTTAGACAAGGGCACTCAGGAAGCAGCAGATCCTAACCTACCCCTGCGCTGGATTTCCTCACTAACATATTTGGGAGTCCAAATTACTGCCAATATTGCAGATTACATGTCCTCAAACCTCGCCCCGCTGGTTATCCAATTGAAGCAAAGAGTCCAATCTTGGAAAAATCTTCCATTATTCCTAATAGGTAAAATGAAAGTCCTCCCAGTTATTTTGTATTTTTTATCACGCTCCAATCTGGGTGCCTATGTCCTATTTTAAGAAGCAAGACAGTATCATAAGTTCCTTTCTCTGGTCCCCCTTACCCCCACGCATTGGGCTTAAAGTGCTGCAAGAGCTGTGGGGTCAAGGAGGTTTAGCTTTACCAGACTGGCCAAATACTATCTTGCAGGCCAAATGGTGTTCTCTCACCGTTGGCTCTTGGAAGATGATGGGGGCTCGACTATGGTGCTAGAGGCGGTTAGGCTCATATGAGAGTTGAAGATTAGAATTATTCAGGGGCCCTAAATCCACACTTCCACTGATGACAATGATAAAGGCCACCAGTAAGGCTTGGGAAGCCGCTTCAAAACTAATTTGCTCCGGTCAGTTCGAGATATCACTCTCCTCTCTTTTATGGATGAAACCACGACTTCCTCCGATTTTATGGTCTGCCAGACCCTATGGTGTGGGCGATACAGGGTATTAAAAGGGTAGGGGACATTGTTAGGGATGGAGAGCTTCTTACTTTTGAAAATCTGAAGGCAAGGCACGACCTTCCAAATTCTTCCTACATTCATTACCTTCAATTGTGGCGTGCTTTTCAGATACAGCACTGTGAGTTGGCGACAGAGACCCTGGAGAATGTCCTGCAGGATGAGGACCTATCCAAAACATTATCTGTGGCTTACAAAGAAATGTTCAAAAGATCACCTCCTGCGGTAACAAATTGCAGGGAGAGATGGGTTTCTGAGGTGCCCGATATTCAGGGAAATCATCCCTTCAAACACCTATGTGGGATCATCCCTTCAAACACCTTATTTCAGCTAGGGGCAGATTGATCCATTTGAAGTTCCTTCACAGAATTTATTAAACACCAGCTAGATTGGCAAAAATATATATTGCCTGCTCTTCTGAGTGCTGATGCTGTGTACACTCCCCTCCAAATTTTTACCAAATTTTCTGAAAATGCCTGGTAATCCAAAATTCCATTTTTGATTGGAAGTCACATCTTGCATAGCAGACATACTTGCCACTCCCATTTCTATGTCGGTTTTGGTATGTCTCCTTGGTTTGGTGGAGGCTGTGGTGCTCACTAATGCTCACAGAACTTTACTTAATATCCGGCTATTCTATGCCCGTAAGGCTATTCTTTTGCACTGGAAAAAGTTGAATGCCCCGACTCTGTCCTTCTGGAAAGGTCTGGTGATACCATATAATAAAGCTACATATCTCTCTGGGGGGGTTGTCCCAAAAAAAAATGTACAAAGTGTGGCAAGCCTGGTTGGCATCATCCTCCACTACGGGGTGAAATAACTAGGATGGCCCTTTGGTAACAATTATCTAGTAGACCTATACTGTATCTGATGTCTTATTGAGGGCTTTGGTGATTGGGTTTGCCTATATCCAGAACTAGCCCTTCTCTCTAGTTGAGGCCATATTACATTTGTTCTTTTCTGGATAACTCTATCTGTCTCTCAGTTCCTTTATTGTACTATAGTACTTCCACTACTAGCCTACTATAACACACAATGACACTTTATTGAAGGTGCACTCAGTTATCCTGTCTTCAGGTGACCCTAGGGATAAAGGAATAGAGCTGAAAGTGTAAAGGGAAGGAGGGAGGGTTCGGGGGCGGGGGGTGTTTGGTTTTTTTAGCATAGATAATTGACCCATGTTACTTAGTTGGAGGTGTAATCACATTCACATGGTGTTAAATGTAATATTATCTTTGCCCTGCATGGCCTTGTTAGGTGGCGTTGGTTGTGCCACTGCTTCTGCGTTTTATGCACTTTAAAAATTTAAATAAAAAGAATAATTTTTTTTTTTTTAAAGTAACAGTATGTGCTTCTATAAATCACTGCAATAATCAAGCAAAATCCTTTCTTGTAATAAGAGAGGTATGGACTGCAGAGACAGAGAGACATCATTTGCTCCCATGCACATGCATGGGAGTGACGTCGCCCCGGCACAGCCAATCAAACGGCCGCAGATCGCAAACCCAGAAGAAAGACTGGGCAAAGATGGAAGCTGCCAGGGATAAGGGAGAGTGGTGATAGTGCAGTGCTGGAGAGCTGCATTTGTAGGTAAGTCTGTCCTAATTACATATGCCATAATACATTATGGCTTAAGGCTGCCATTAAAAAAAAAGAAAAATAGACTTTATTACCGCTTTAAGTATCATAGGCCTGGATATACAGTATAATGAGGTTTACAATGATAAGGGATTAACCCTGGTCCTCATCCTGCTGGTAATATATGTCACAAAGGAAGGATTACAAACCAATGAACAAAGTCAATGGATTGGTGATAAAATTAAGTTTACCCTTAACAATAAAAATAGAGTAAAAGAAGAAAAAAAATGCAAAAGAGACATAGTGAAAGGGAAGTAACAGATAGAGGAAAAAGTGGAGAGAAAAGTAAGGGAGATATGAAATAAAGATAAGCGAATAACCATGGCTCTCCCACGTGACCCAAGCAAAGCCCTCATCTCCCCAATCTCTCACATGGACCAATAAACTAGAATAAGTAGGTCATAAGGAAGCTTCTATGGTGTGCCATAATTCCCAAACTGTGCTGGCGTTATAATATGTGACAACAGTTTTTTGCCTGAAATAGAGCACACAGGGAAAGTTAGGCCAAGAAGAAACTTTTGAGACTAAAAAGGATCTGAGTGTTAAATATTTGATGTATAAATGCATGAACAGGTTGCCAAAATGTAATGATAAGCAGGCAATACCAGTAAATGTAAAAGGAATACAAATGCTGCGCTATGTTACTAAATTAAATGTGTCTTTGTTACATGTATCCTACCCTGTTTCCCCGCAAATAAGACCTAGCGTGATTGTCGGTGATGGCTGCAATATAAGCCCTACCCCCTAAATAAGCCCTACCCTGTTTCCCCGAAAATAAGCCCTACCCTGAAAATAAGACCTACAAGGACTTTAACTAGGGCTTATTTGGGGGGTAGGGCTTATATTGCAGCCATCACCGACAATCACGTTAGGTCTTATTTTTGGGGAAACAGGGTAATACAAAGGATCATAATGTTGTCAAAAATAAATGTGATATGTGTACTGTGAGGTTTAGGGGTTGTTAAGGTTCAGTGCGGAGCTTACCAGTGAGCCGAGTCTACGCCAAATATGCAGTTTAAGGGCTTTTTTGGCCCATGTTTATTGAAGTAAAAGAAAAACAGTCCATCCAGGATTCCCATGCAGGGGTTTCTTCCAAAAAGCAATAATGAAATAAATGAAAAATACAGAGCCACCTGGCTCTCTGGTCAGTACTGCTGTTCAGGCATTGACCTCGGTCCTCTTGACCCTGTAACTGTGTCCCTGTTTGGTACCCACACTGTACCTCTGGTGACACTCTCTCTTATAGCTTCCTGGCTTACGTTATTGCCACACGGCTGCTTCAGGCCTGTAGCCTAGGCCTTAGGTCTGCTCCTTAGAACAAAAGGGTTTACTTGAGTTAAGCTCTCTCCTAGCTCACTCCTGATCAGCGCCTTGCTGCTCTGTCACAAAGTACATCTGCCTCCTGCAGACATGCATGCTCTGGCTGCACCCATGCAGTCTTTGACTCCTGCAGAGGAATGGGAGTCCACCTGACTCCCATGCACAGACTTCCTGTCTGTCGGGTGGGGCCCTGAGCCATAGCCAAGTCACAACTAAATAGCCCAGCACACAGCTGTGCAATCAGCATGCCTTTCTCTCCAAAATCTGGTGTAAACCAGCAATATTCCAGGTAGCAAAGGGTCCCAATGCCACAGTACCAACATCATAAAGCCAAATACAATAAAAAAAAGAAAATGTTTAGGGTGACACCACTATTCCAAAGTGACACAAAAATGTAAAATACCAATGAATAAATTAATAAACATAGATCCCAATGGAATTTAACCACCTATATGCAAATGTCCAAATTAAACTAGTAGTTGTGTGTAGGGGGTCCCACCACCATTGTAAATATTTTCATATTTTTGCACTAGTGAATGACAATAAGCAGCCTTATGAATTCAACATCCCCACCAATTGCAGCCTCTTACCAAATAATAAGACCACAAATTATAGGTGGTTTTATAACAGCATGTTGTCAGTAATCATCAATCCACAACCTTGGAACCATATGGAGCTGGCAGTGGTGGTGGTTGTGTTTACATGCAATTTATCCTTGTACCTATGTGACTAGATGCACAAATACTTATTACAATAAATCTGTGGTTGCACTATGGAATGCTTGCTTATCCCTTACATGGCTTAATGTACATGGTGGAAAGGTGCAAACAGTGAAATTCCTGCTGATATACTCTGGAGTTCTTGAAGTGCCATTGATCAACCTATTGCTGCGATATCCCATATGGCTCTCTAAGCTTCCTTGACTGAAGAGAATGAACTTTATTACCCTGATCATAGTAAATTTGTCTAAGATTGATAAGAGCTTTTTCCACTTTGCCTAAAGCATGATCCCTAAAGCTGACCATACATAAGTCCGTTTTTTTCAGCTAGTAATGTGAACAAAAAAAAGTTGACTCGATTCCTCTTGACAGTGGGACTCCCCAGCAGTCAGAATATGCTTATCAGCACTGCAGCCGATAGGAAAATGATATGAATGATATGAATGCTATGATTAAGAATCTATGTCTAAAGCCATATAAGTGCTGATATACCCTATTTAGGAAATCCAGTTGGTTTGTTTTAGGAGTACACACTGCAGTTTGAGGTTGGTATCTTTCCTGGTGACCCTGAGAGAAAAATAGCAGCCCTTGGGGGTTGTATAGGAGCCCCTCAATTGAAAAGGTGACACTGTTTTAAAGAGGATAGCTACACCTGTCTTTTTCTTGGGATTACAGGCTAAGAATATTTAGACAAATGTCTGGATGTGAATGACAGTGTCTCTATTTTGTCTAGATGAGTCTACTGAACAAAAATTATCTCAGCTTTGGAGCACCTAAACTCATAGAGGGCGGAGTGTCAATTAGTATTGGAGTCAATCTTGTGGAAGCACTCTCCCCAGGAGATTTTTCGTTATGGACAATGTAATTATTATTAACAATTATTTACCCCTGAAGAAGAAAAGAGAAAACATACAGTTCAAAATACGTTGGGTATTTCTGTCTCTTCACTGTCATGCTGGACAGAAAAATACGGTTCTCCTTATAGAGTAATGTAAATCTGTATCTGTGTAGCTGCCCACTTCTGTTTTTATTCTTTTATGCCATGCTCATTAGAATAAAGTTTGGTATACAGTTGTCAAAAATATTTTTTTGTGTACTCTTATGCCCGGTTTAGTCCCACTTAGAAGGTTGATCTATTGTATATCATTATCAGGTATGAGGGCAACCTTTTAGCTCACCAACAAACTTACTTTAGTACATGTATCTGGACATAATTCATAATGTGTGTCAGCATTTTAGGTCACTGGTAAAAATGTTTGTCTTTCAGAGAGAGGCATTGAAGTTGGGAGAGTTGCCAGGACAGGGCATGTCAGATGTCTGTGAAGCATGTGATATTGCTGCTAGCTAACATGTGTACCTGGGTACCTCTCAGGGTGTCCTGCTTGTCTCTGGGAAGCCCCTCTCTGCAGAGGGAGAATGTTATCTTGTGCTGTGGGGACACTGAGGAAGGGCTTGCTGTGAATCACAGCCCTAGCCTTGTGCGTGCCATGCTGGAGAATGCTGGAATCCTGGGATGCTTGTGGTGAATCTGCTCCACCAATATGTAGGATAGAGACACATGTCTGGGTCCCCTGCTGCCTTGATGGTAGATGTGGCTGAAGTGGAGGAGGCCAGAGTAGTGGCTGGTGAGGGGAGTCCATCTGCTCATCAGTCTGTGTCCTCCTGGTGGGGACGTGGTCACATTAGAGGAAGCCACTGCTGCCACAATCTGCACCATCTTGGGTGATATCAATCCTGCCAGTCCACCTTAATGGAAGGAGTAATAAATGGTGATGGTGCAGAGGAAGAACAGGAGGTGCAGGTGTCTTAGGATATGTTGCCTTATGAGCTTATGTGAAATCTCCATTAATAGCTGTAAAATATTGTAATTATGAATATATTTCATTTAGCCCGTATCTACATATTCACTTCAAAGGATCCCATGTTTGAATATGCAATGAAGGGAGGCCAACCCGCAATCAATACTTAACTTCCCGGGAAAAGGTCAAGTTAATTTCCTGCTCAAAATAGTCACAAGGATTTGCATTAAAGGGGGCTGACTTATGCAAAGTATAGGGATTGGAGATGTAGCCAGTCCTTAACCAGGAATAGGGAAGCCCACCAATCAGAGCCACGCCATGCCAACCAATGAGGCATCAGCCTGTAATGATATACACAGACTAGATGGGAGGGAAACACACACACTCTGGTAGAGCGGTCACCCAAATGGAATCTTTGTGGGTTATAGCCTTGTACTTGTAACTAAATATGTTTGTCCTAAGTCTTTAATGTCCTACTGTTTGTAGATTAATGTTTTAAGGAATATACTCTGTGTTCCTTCATGTAATCAATTATTTTTACCCTTTCCCTGTACAAATAGATAGGTTATGTGTATTAGTCTAGGCCTACTTTACTATATACCAATACGTTTTTGTTATTGTGTTAAAGCTTTCACTCATGGTCAAAAAACTCTCATTTAACCCAGATCATATCTGAGAGATATTAAATCTCAAATATAGTAAACAGGTAACAGATACTTCATCATTTTTTGTTTGTCTATAGTGCAGGACTGCCATGTCTGTGTGGGAGGATTAAATGCAGGCCCAGTGAAAAGAGCTATCAGGGGCTGTCCAAACCACGCCTGACAAGCAGTTTAACTCAGAAACTTAGCTATTGGGCAACAAAACTTTTGAACATTCATGAAAAAAACTAAATGCTTACATTTTTCAAGGCTTCTGTGAGGGAAATATATTATGCTATAGTCTGCTTGCAACTTATCATAGTCATAGTAGCCTAAGTATAATACTGTATATAGATTTATTTTTTTAACCATCAGTGCCTTAAATGCCCAAAGTTTCCAATACAAAATATACAATTTCATTTGGATACATCCTATATTTGTTCAAGTTATAAAATTAAAACTCAATCAGGAGTATCTAAATCTTAAATATCTTTCTTCTATGAAGAAAACACAAATGAGTATTAACCTTTTAAACTCCATGTTGGCAGCATTTGCAGGTTGCATTAGATACAGTAATAACAGCACAACTTGTTTTTTTTTTATTTAATTGAAGGAATCTCTGGGTTGCCTCATCTGCCTCATGGCTTTTTAAATATTTTTTAATAATTGTACATGATATATTTAATGCATGATAGTGTTACATTATTTAAAAATATATTCATTATTTAGAAATATTGCTGCAAGGCTAACATATTGATTGTGCTAGTTACTAAAATAGTTGCTTTGTTTGAACAAAATCCCACTACATGTTCTTCTCCTCAGAGGATTTTATTGTGCATGAGAAGGTGACAAGCATGTAAATCCTGAAAGCCCAATGGGTGAGCTTCTCACTTTTATATTGTTTTCTCCTTTGATAATAGAAGGTGATGCTTGACTAGGTTTTTCACTGGGAGTTATCAAATATGTGACAAGTATTTTTTTAACATCAGCCTGAAAACCAGAATGCAACATTTTTTCTCAAAATGGTAAATTATGCAAGAATCCACATTTATATTGAATGTATGTAAGTATGTTTGCAAGTTCTAATTCTTGTATTCATATTCGATGAGACTTAATGAATGGTAGCTTATAATGTGTCACCATTCCCTTGGCAAAACAAAGAATAATAAAAAACAGGTTTTTTTGCAAGTGGATATGCACTACTAAAACTTTCAATTATACCACAAGACATAAGTCAGAATAAAATTCTTCTCACATACAGTGCCTTGAAAAAGTATTCATACCCTTGAAATTTTCCACATTTTGTCATGTTACAACCAAAAACATAAATGTATCTTATTAGGATTTTATGTGATAGACTAACACAAAATGGCACATAATTGTAAAGTGGAAAGAAAATGATAAATGTTTTTTTTATTTTTTACAAGTAAATATGTGCAAAGTGTGGCGTGCATTTGTATTCAGGCCTCTTTACTCTGATACCCCTAACTAAAATCTAACCCCTAACAGAAGTCACCTAATTAGTAAATAAAGTCCACCTGTGTGTAATTTAATCTCAGCATAAATACAGCTATTCTGCGAAGCCTTCTAAGATTTGTTAGAGAATCTTAGTGAACAAACAGCATCACGAAGGCCAAGGAACACAACAGGTAGGTCAGGGATAAAGTTGGAGAGAAGTTTAAAGCAGGGTTCGGTTATAAAAAATATCCTGAACTTTGAACATCTCACAGAGCACTGTTCAATCCACATCTGAAAATGGAAAGAGTATGGTACAACTGCAAACCTACCAAGACATAGCCATCCACCTAAACTGACAGGCCGGGCAAGGAGAGCATTATAGGATTGTCATAGGACAACTATTAGTCATACACTCCACAAATCTGGCCTTTATGAAAGAGTGGCAAGAAGAAAGCCATTGTTGAAAGAAAAAACAAGTGAAGATGCGCCTCTGGGTGTAGTCGTTTTTTTTAAAACAATTTATTAAAACATAATAAGAACAACTCACATGTAGTGAATGAATATAAGACGAGGTATCAGTGAGTCTGGGATGACGTTCCCGGGTCCTGGAGCATGTCCATGCTGTGTATATTTGTCAGAGATCCTCCAGGTGATGGTAATGCCGGCTCTGGAAGAGCGGCCTCAGAACGAGGCTTGGGACACAGCGAACGGCTGGCTGCAGGGGATGACATCATCCGAGGTGGACGCGTTTCCTGAGCGTGCGCACTTGGATACTCTTCAAGTCGCGCTCCTTCATCAACAGACGTGGTCTGATACCAGAGAATGGATAAATAAGAAAAAAGCAAGGGGGCGGGACTGGATAACTGGAAGGGGGGGGGAGATCAAAAACAATAATAGAATGGGTAGTGAAACCCCCTAATACTCCAACCCTTCACTGCATGCAGTTAAACACTCAAGCAGTAACAATAATAATCATATCAAGAAGCATGGTTCCAAAAATGCGCATTCAAAAAATGCGCCTAATAATTCCCGTATCCTTCTTGCTTTAAATCCATTTTACAATAGACCAATCACTACATCTCCTCCCGATAATTTGATTAATCCCATCACCACCTTGGCTGCCTCTCCCACTTGTGGACTACCAGTACCAGCCCCACTTCCAGTCAGATCTCCTCTGGAAACTCTGTACCTAGTAGACCCACCATCTCCAACATGGATACCAAGGCTGCCCCCTGTGCGGATGCGATCATTTCTGCACCCATATCTGATATTGATCCTCCTAACAAAAACAATCATATTCCTCTCACATGTTCTCCCTTCACCTCTCTTCCTTTTTTAGTGTCCAGTCCTCCTCAAACGGCCTCCAGAAAACGAAAGTTCACCAGAAAGGCTGCAGAGGAGGACGAAGCAAAAGACCATCTCATTGCATTAAAAATAAGGAAACAGTAAAGATTTTTAACCTATCTTCACATAATCTGTCAAATGCCGACATGTCCCTCTTGAGTAGAGGTCTCAGTTTCGCACCTGTTAATAAACCGAACTTATTTGTTCTTTTTAAGGATTTGAATAGATATGTGCGGAATCTCACCCTGAAGCGCTACTATCATATCAAAGAGAAAAAGAACGGTCAGTCTAATGTTACCTCCCCCACATCACCTCCTGATACTTTAACAGATATTTTTTGCTTTGACACCAGTTCTGTCGAATATATGGACAACTAACTGTTTGATGCTGAGTTAGCCCATCTTCTTACTCAACACACTGCCACGTCTCCCCCGTAATACACATGTCCTTCAAGCCTAAGTCTGTTTTCTACCCATCACAATCTAAAGGCCCATACATAGAGAGCTTCTATAGAGTCATGTTCTCTGACTTTCAAAAGCTATGTCAGTCC
This sequence comes from Lithobates clamitans, assembly GCA_037952925.1. Lineage (NCBI taxonomy): Eukaryota > Metazoa > Chordata > Amphibia > Anura > Ranidae > Lithobates > Lithobates clamitans. The sequence continues at coordinate 1,441,114 of JBBGZY010000498.1, forward strand.
TCTTCCAACAATAAAACGAACAATCTATCACCGTCAGAGACTCTAGCACTCAAATCTTTGATGGAAGCCGACGACTTGGTTATCAAGTCGGCAGATAAGGGTGGGGGAATTGTAATACAAGACAAAAGTGATTATATGGAAGAGGCAAGAAGGCTATTATCTGATGCCACCACTTATCAGCCAATTAAAAAAGACCCCACCTCTGAATTTGCTAAAGAGGTCCATACCCTTGTGTCTACGGCTTTTCAAAATAATATCCTTAACAAATTAGAAAATACTTTTCTTCTTCGAGACTTCTACCACATCCCCTACTTCTATCATCTCCCAAAAGTTCATAAAAATCCCGATCACCCCCCCGGTAGACCCATTGTACAAGTGGCAACAGACATATGTCTGGCTCTCACTTGACGTCAACTCATTATACACTTCCATCCCCCACTCCTTTGGTCTAATAGCATTAGATTATTTTTTGGCTAGAGATCTCCTTATAAACCCGCGTCAGGCCTCGTTCATTTTAGATGCCACCTCCTTCTGTTTGAGTCACAATTACTTTCAGTTTGATGGAGGTTTTTTTTTACAAATACAGGGTACGGCCATGGGGGCCAATTTCGCGCCCTTCTATGCCAACTTGGCTATGGGCTACTGGGAGAACTCACATATCCTTCACAATAACCCCTATGCCAGCAATGTTGTTTTCTTTGGTCGTTATATTGACAATATTATTATCATTTGGGATGGTCCCACCAATGTGATAGATAGTTTTGTTGGTTATTGTAATAATAACCAATATGGTCTATCGTTCACTTATGTCACCAATCCGGACACACTGCCTTTTCTTGACCTTGAATTGGGCCATGACCCGGCTACCCTTAACATCATCTCCAAGAATTATATTAAGCCCACTGCGGGTAATTCATTTTTGCATTATAACAGCTGTCATCTCCCGCAGTGGATTAACAACATTCCGAAGGGCCAATTCTGCCGACTTAGACAGAATTGTACGAGAGAACGTGACTATGTAGACCAAAGCACGTTACTCATTAAGAAGTTCAGAGACAAGGACTATCCCCCGACTTTAATTGACCAAGCTTTTCAACACTATCGAAAAGGGAAACCCCCAAAACCACCTTGTGAACCACATAATCATAGTGTTCGGTTTACTACCACTTTTCATCACCAGTTCAGAAAAATGGAAAAATTCTGGCTGACCATTGGAGTATACTATTACAGGACCCTTTTCTGAAACCTTGCATTTCTGATAGACCACATTTAACATATCGGAGAGCGCCAAACCTAAAAATGAAAATAGCCCCCAGCAGAATTCGATCCAGACATATGCCTTTGGATAAGCCTGTACTTATTCCACTAGTTAGACTGTTCCAATGCAAAAAATCCCTTTGCAAAACATGCCAATATGTACAGCACAGCAAAAAGTCATTCACCACTAAGGAAGTTACCTATACACTGAGGGACTTTTATAATTGTTCCTCAGACCTTGTGGTGTATGGACTTACCTGTCCATGCGGCCTACTATATGTGGGCCGTACTATATGCTCTCTCAGGACCAGATTTGGGGAACACAGAAGGTCAATCGAAAGTGGCATTGACCCACAAAAAGTGGCCCATAGTGTGCCCAAGCATTTTACTCTAGCCCATCAAAAATCTACGAAAGGTTTACAAGTTTGGGTGATTGAACAATTTCCCAATTCCCTTCCAGCTGCAGAGCGTTTCAAACAACTCTGCTCTAGAGAAGCTTTTTGGATCTACCATTTAGATGTTCTCTCATCTGAATGAATGAAGGCATAGAGATTTCCACTGTTCTCTAATATATATTTTTTAATATACTTTTAATATACTTTTTCATATAGATCTGTTTATATAGATTTTATTGTTACCCAATTTTTTACCACATACTTTATTTATCCCTTCTTTTTCTATATTTGCTATTATGTATGTATTGGGTATCATACTTATGTTACTCTCTATATATATATATGTTTTTATCAGTGAATTCCTGCTTTCTATTATTCATATATTTTTATTTTTATTACTCACGCCCAGTCATTTATCGTATAGATTTGTCATTTCATCTATCGTACATATCTGTTACCTTCATGTACTTGCCTGCTTGTTCTATATACATTTATATATATATTAATGCTATGAGCCTTGTTGTGCATGTATACACAGCCTTGCATATTGTTTTCTCATATCGTTGGACAGTAGACGTTCCCTGTGTGAGCGCATGGATACTCTGCGGGTCCTTCTTGTAGTCCCCCCTTTTTTTCCCTTTATTTATTTGTTCATATATCCAGCAATATTAATATCTATTAATATATATTAATGTATATTGATTATTATTTATTAATATATATTGACATATTCATATTTAGATATCCCTCATTTTTATACACATTTTTATTTTTATTATCCTACACCAGCTTCCCTTCTCCTTCTTTCCACGTCTCATTCTCTTTTCTATATTTTGTTTCTTCTTTATTTATTTTTTATTTTTACATTCCCTGTCCCCATATTGTCTCCCAGTTTTGTTTCACTACCCATTCTATTATTGTTTTTGATCCTTCCCCCCCTTCCAGTTATCCAGTCCCGCCCCCCTTGCTTTTTTCTTATTTATCCATTCTCTGGTATCAGACCACATCTGCTGATGAAGGAGCACGACTTGCAGAGTATCCAAGTCCGCACGCTCAGGAAACGCGTCCACCTTGGATGACGTCATCCCCTGCAGCCAGCCGTTCGCTGTGTCCCAAGCCTCGTTCTGAGGCCGCTCTTCCGGAGCCGGCATTACCATCACCTGGAGGATCTCTGACCAACATACACAGCACGGACATGCTCCAGGACCCGGGAACGTCATCCCAGACTCACTGATACCTCGTCTTATATTCATTCACTACATGTGAGTTGATCTTATTACGTTTTAATAAATTGTTTTTAAAAAAAACGACTGCACCCAGAGGCAATTCTCCACTTGTTTTTTTGCAGCTTCCAGGATTATGGTTTCTTCCTTCAACTGATGTCAGCCTTGTGTGTTTCCTTAATGGACATTTTTTTCTCCCCTTTTCCATATCAACATCTTCATTGCTCATGTTAAATGGACTTTATTGTCACTTGATTATTACCCAGCCAATCCACCATTAGCAGATTTATATTGGAACTATGAACTTTGGTTGTTGCGCCTATTACTTGTATGATGATTGTTGAAAGAAAGCCATAAGAAGTCCTGTTTGCAGTTTGCGAGAAGCCATGTGGTGGACAGATGAGACCAAATGAGATCAAAACTGAACCTTTTGGCCTAAAGGCAAAACACTATGGGTGGTGGAAAACTAACACTGCACATCACCTTGAACACACCATCCCCACTGTGAAACATGGTGGTGGCAGCATCACGTTGTGGGGATGCTTTTCTTCAGCAAGGGCAGGGAAGCTGGTCAAAGTTTGTGGGGAGATGGATGGAGCCAAATACAGGGCAATCTTAGAAGAAAACCTGCTAGAGTCTGCAAAAGACTTGAGACTGGGGCGGAGGTTCACCTTCCAGCAGGAAAACGACCCTAAACATACAACCAGAACTATAATGTAATGGTTTCATGTGTTAGAATGGCTCAGTCAAAGTCCAGACCTAAATCCAATTAAGAATATGTGGCAAGACTTAAAAATTGCTGTTCACAGATGCTCTCCATCCAATCTGACAGAGCTTGAACTATATTGCAAAGCTGGTAGAGACATCCCCAAAAAGACTTGCAGCTGTAATTGCAGCGAAAGGTGGTTCTACAAAGTATTGACTTAAGGGGCTGAATACAAATACACACCACACTTTTCACATATTTATTTGTAAAAAATGTTGAAAAACATTTATAATTTTCCTTCCACTTCACAATTATGTGCCACTTTGTATTGGTCGGTCACATAAATATGTGGAAAATTTCAAGGGGTATGAATACTTTTTCAAGGCACTGTGTATAGGGGCCAGCTTCACAAAGCAAATAATTTTCTCCTGAATTGGAAACATGTGACTTTTGGGAACCACATAAGGTTTAAATCATACAGGCATTCAGAAAATATTTTCCATGGCTTACCGCCATGTTATTCCAGTTAGCACATGGTAAGCACCCAGGCACATATCACAGACACTAAATTTATATAAACTCTGTTAATTAACTGTAAAAACAAACATTTGATATTGAGTACAGCTAATTTAATATCTTTGATTAAAATATCAGCAAAATATTAATTTCACCTGAAAGGAATGGTTCAGATTGACTTTAGGCTACATGGCCTCCATGGAGGTCCATTCAATTTTGTGTTGCTTTTGTGTTCTTTTAGAAAAATTAAAGCTATTTTTATTTAGGTTTCACGTTTTTACATGCTTGCTGACACATATTTTTTAATAAACCTAAAGAAGTGCAGCACTAAAAAAAACAGAGGAGGCGAGGTGAGTGAGGTGAGTATAGTTCCACTTTAACAGCTGTTGAGAAAAGCAAAGAGAGAGTCAGCTAACACACAAACTTGGCTTGTGAATTGAAGCAAAAAAGCACAACTATTGTGTGGCACTGCTAAACAGAATGCAGGACCTAAGCAATTATGGCTGCATACAGTATATTATAAATAGGTTTTGGTTTGCCTCAAATAATAACTGTTCACAGTTTTCCAAATGCGCAAACTAAATGTCAAGGGTTTTCCAATTTGAACGCTTGCCTGACTCTCTGGTTGCTGCAGTCAGTAGTCATTCATTTAGTGGTGAAACTACTATCACTGGCCTGGTCCCAGTTTCTTAGTTTAGCTACATGCACTACTGTATATTACCAAAAGTATTGGGACACCTGCCTTTACATGCACATTATTATTATTATAATACACAATTTATATAGCGCCAACAGTTTACGCAGAGCTTTACAAAGTAGAGGGGGGACAGCACAAGTACAGTACAGTTCAATACAGAAGGGACAGGAGGGCCCTGCTCGTAAAGCTTACATTCTAAAGGGAGAGGGGGGTGGAACAAAAGGTAATAGATGCAGAGAATGATTTGATGGGGGTGGCTCGTGAACAGTTGTTAGGTGGGTGTGAGATAGGCTTCCCTGAATAAGTGAGTTTTCAGGGATCTCCTAAAGGTGGACAGGTTAGGGGCTGATCAGATGTACTTGGGCAGGGAGTTTCAGAGGATGGGAGAGGCTCTGGAGAAGTCCTGAAGGTGAGCATGAGAGGAGGTAACAAGGGAGCTAGAGTGCAGGAGGTCCTGGGAGGAGCGGAGGGGATGATTAGGGCGATATCTGCAGATGAGGTTGGTGATGTAGCTGGGGGCAATGTTGTGGATGGCCTTGTATGTTGTGGTTAGCATTATGAATTTTATACGGTGAGGTAGGGGAAACCAGTGAAGGGATTGTCAGAGAGGGGCAGTAGTCACGGATTGGTTAGTGAGGTGTATTAGTCTAGCAGCAGCATTCATAATAGATTGAAGGGGGGATAGCCTGCGTAAGGGTAGGCTATTAAAGTAGGCCATTAAATTGTTTCAGTAGTCAAGGCGGGAAATAATCAAGGAGTGAATAAGTTGCTTTGTGGTGTCATTAGTCAGGGAGGGTCAAATTCTGAAGATGTTGCGGAGGTTAAGGTGGCAGGATTTAGCCAGTGATTGGATGTGGGGGCTGAAGGAGAGGTCAGAGTCAAGGATTACACCCAGCACCCTGGCATGTGTGGAAGGACCAATGGTTGTGCTGTTGATCTTAAAGTGGATGTAAACCCAATGTCATCCTTTCTAAACTACTGCCATAGGAGTTATCTATAAGGATATACATGCCTCCTGCATGTATCCTTACCTGTCAAATGTCTCCCCTCTGTCTGTTATTAGACACGAAAAACTGCATATTCTGTGGGTGGGTCTGTTGTCTGGAGCTCGGTGGGTGGAGTTGTGATGTCAGTAGTCACTCCCCTTGTCAATATGCATTTTCTCTGTGTATTTCTAACACTGAACTTCTGCTGAACTTCTGCTATGATCTCTAACATCCAGTGAAAAGACAGGAAAGTAACCACATGACTTCAGCATGCCAAATCATGGTGAGGTGTGGAACAGCCAATCCTTGCAGAGCTGCTGAAGAAAGGAGTGGGGGAGGGAATTTAAAAATACTGCATGTCTCTTAGGCTAATGCACGAGATGTAAATCACCTGTCACTCACAGCAAGGGGGAGTATTTGACAAAGTTTTTCTCAGTTTGTCAAGAATTGTCTCACTGAACAATAAAAGGGGATTGCTCAGAGATGGATTAACTCTGTGTGGCAAGACTGGGCTCAAATGATAGCAAATCTTATATTCTACAGTATGATAAAAAAAATTTCGGGTTTACATCCACTTTAATGGTAAAGTCATGGGGGGGACCGGGAAGGAGGAAATATAACAAGCTCAGTTTCAGAAAGATTGAGTTTGAGAAAGTGGTGTGACATCCATACCGATATGTCATTCAATAAGTTTGAGATCCGTGAGGAGATTGAGGGGGTGAGTTGAGGAGTGATAGATCTAGGTGTCATCAGCATACAGATGGTATTGGAAGCCATGGGAGGTTATCAACTGGCCCAGGGAAGAGGTATAGAACGAGAATAGGAAAGAATAGGAGGGGCCCAACATGAGTTTTAATGGCATCCCAGTCTTAGTCCGTAGGGTTCAATATTGAGTTGGCCCACCCTTTGCAGCTATAACAGTGTCAGGATCACTTAAGTGCTCCTACTCCTCATTCCAACATCTGGGTGTTGACTGTTCACTCTCCCTGTCTGTGTTCGATAGAGACAGTATACCTGCATTGTTCCTGATCAAGCCTCCCATTTGTCTGCCCTGCTTTGCTAATCTGGATTTTCCTGTGTATGACCTGGATCGAATATTGGACTATTCCCTGAACTCTGCCTGCCTTTTACCTGGACTTTCATAGTACCACTCCATCTGTCTGCTAAACTGCAATATCTGTTTGCTTTGCTCAGTTCGCATCTGCCTTAGCATGGTGGCCAGGCACTATAGCATTGTGTATAGGTCCTGGGGGCAACCAAGTACCCGTAGGCCTGCTTGTCTTAAGGGAAAGGGGGCTGCTATAGGTGAAGCACACAGTAGCTAGCTATAGTGTCTGACCACCTGCATTGAGGTAGACATTATCACAAGCTTTAAAACATTTTCTGTGAAGATTGACTCTACACAGGCTCGCTTAGGAAATTTGCAAATTGACACGCCAAGTAAACGCACCTCTAGCAGTAACGCAGGAGCCAGAGCCCAAATTTAACCTGCCTGACCATTTTTCTGGTGACCCCCGTGTGTTTTCTAACTTTAAAGTTAAATAGTTGTATACTATACTTTAAGCTTAAGCCACACTCCTGTGGTTCTGAAGCACAGCACGTCAGCCTGATCATTACATGATTGCAGGGGGATCCCCAGTCTTGGGAGTTTAGTCTTCCCACAGTCAGAAGGTCAGTTGAAGCCTTTTTCAAAGCCTTATGCCGCGTACACACGACCGGACTTTCCGTCAGAATAGACTCCGTCGGTCTTTCCAACAGAGTTCCGACGGAGTTCCGCTGAAATGGACTTGCCTTCACGCGATCACAACAAAGTTCAATTGTTTAGAACGAGATCACGTATGACAGGACTAGAAAAAGGAAGTGCAGTAGCCAATAGCTGCCCTTGTGTCGTTTTTGGTCTGTTGAAATAGCATACAGATGAGCGGTTTTCCCGAACTGATTCCGTCGGAAAAATTTGAAACATGTTCTATTTCTAGGTCCATCAGAATTTTTAGAAAGAAAAAGTCCGATGAAGCCCACACATGATTGGAATGTCCGCCGGGATGATTCTGTCGGACCTTTTCTGCCGGAAAGTCCGGTCATGTGTATGCGGCATTAGGTTTATTGTATGATGATCCTGACCATGCCCATTCAGCTGAAGCTAACCGTAGGTCATTACATCAGGATAAACACAGCTGAACAATACTGTTCTGATTTCCTTGCAAGCCTTGAGAGGTTTGTTTATTTATTATTTTTATTATTATACAAGATTTATATAGCACCAACATTTTACATAGCACTTTACAATATGAAAGGAGACAATACAGTTATAATAAAATAAAATACAAGAGGATTAAGAGGGTCCTGCTCAGAAGAGCTTACAATCTAATAGGGTGGGGCAGGTGGTACAAAAGGTTGTAACTGTGGGGAATGAGCTGATGGAAGTGGTAGAAGATTAGTTGGAGATGTGATAGGCTTTCCTGAATAGATGAGTTTTCAGAGATCGCCTGAAGGTAGCAAGAGTAGGGGATAGCCGGACCAGTGGAGGTAGCGAGTTCCAGAGGATGGGAGAGGCTCTGGAGAAATCCTGGAGACGAGCATGGGAGGAAGACACAAGAGAGTTTGAAAGTAGGAGGTCTTGAGAAGACTGGTGAGGGCGATTTGGGGGACATTTGGAGACAAGATGGGTGATGTAGCTCGGGGCAGAGTTGTGAATGGCTTTGTATGTTGTGGTTTGTATTTTGAATTTAATTCGCTGGGTGATTGGGAGCTAGTGTAGGGATTGGAGGAGAGGGTTGGCAGACGCTGAGCGGTTGGTAAGGTGGATAAGTCTGGCAGTAGCATTCATGATAGACTGAAGAGGGAAGAGCCTATGGCGAGGCAGGCCAATGAGAAGGGAGTTGCAATAGTCAAGGTGAGAGATAACGACGGAGTAAATGAGGAGCTTGGTGGTTTCATTTGTTAAAAAGGGGCAAATTTTAGAGATGTTAACAGAGGTGAACTCTACAAACTTTTGACAACGATTGGACTTGGGGCTGCAATGACAAGTCAGAGTCATACCGTGGCGTGAGGGGAGGGTCTGACAGTTGCAATGTTGATTTCGATGGAAAAGTCATGGAGGGGGCACGGGGGAATATTAATAGCTCAGTTTTAGAGAGATTTAGTTTAAGGGAGTGGTGTGACATCCATGCTGATGTGTCAGTTAGTAAGTTAGTAATGCGAGAGAAGATTGAAGGAGTGAGGTGAGGAGTAGACAGATATATATGGGTGTCATTGGCGTATAAGTGATATTGGAAGCCGTGGGCGTTTTTCAAGTGACCAAGGGAGGAGGTGTAGATAGAGAAGAGAGGAGGAGACAGAGTTGTAGGTGACACTGAAGGAGCGCTGTGATAGATAGGGAGAGAATCAGGATAAAGCAGAATCTCAGAGGCCAAGGGAATGTAGTTTATTGAGAAGGGGCGGGTGATCAACAGTATCAAAGGCCGCAGAGATGTCAAGTAGTAGGAGTATGGAGTACTGGCTGTTGGTTTTAGCAGTTAGTAAATCGTTAGTGAGTTTTAGTAAGGCAGTTTCCGTGGAGTGCTGCGAGCAAAAGCCAGACTGTAAGGGGTCAAGAAGGTTATTTTTACTGAGGTAGTAGCTAAGACAGTTTGCTTCCTTGCCCTCCCAGTACGCTGCACCTCTTGTTCTTTTCCTGAGCCCTCTCAACCTCTCCAGGAGGATGAGCCCATGCAAATTGGTGCTACCCATTTATCCCCTGGGGAAAAGACTAGACAGAGATCTCAGGGACTCTGTTTATACTGTGGTAACCACGGCCACTTTGTCGCTAGCTGTCCTAATAAGCCGAGAAATGCCAAGAGTCTAGTGCGGGTTGGGTCTGCTTCTATAGACCATACTGTGTCTGTTTCCCTCAGAGAAAAACTATTTGTTCCTGCACAACTTGGTTCTGCCTAGTTTTCTCACTGCCTCTCAGCTTTCATAGATTCTGGTGCTGCTGGCAATTTCAGTGACAGGGACCTAGCACACCGTCTACAGATTCCCGTGACTAAGGTGCACAGACCCTTCTCAGTTTTAGCCATTGATAATTCTCCCTTGTCCATGGGCCTGGTGACCATGTGCACTGTACCTATTACCCTGACCACTGGGAAATTTCATAGGGAGACAATCAGCTTCTATGTGATATCATCTTCTGCTTATCCCCTAATCTTAGGGTATCCCTGGCTTAAACGACACAACCCGCACATAGACTGGGCTGCAGAGGAGATTGGGTCCTGGTCCCAGACCTGCATCCAGAATTGTATTAAAACTGCTGACCACTTGCCCATTTATAACTCTTGTGTGGCCAGTACCAGTCACGTGCCTTTATTACAGTCCTATTCAGATCCTGATCGTGACAATGTTTCCAAATGTGACTCCAGTTGACCATGGGCCTCTATATGACTCTATTATAATAAAAGACGCTGACAAGTCTATTGAAATCTTTACAGGTCACCTCTCCAGCCAATTACCACAGCCTGAATCCTCTCCTCCTAGATACCAAACTTATCCGTTGCCTCGTAACTTTGAGTCCTGTTTGGAAACTTCTTCTAAAGTCAAGTGCCCTGGATTACCCCTACCTTTGCCTGTCACTAAACTCCCTTGGACACACAGCCAGGCTAACTTGTCCGCAAGTTAGACAGTTGCTAAACCTGGTGATGCGATTCAGACAGTCGCTGCACCTGGCGATGTGGCCCAGTTGACCACTGCATCAATTATGCCAGTCCAACCCATGCCCATTGAACTTCCTGCGTTTTCTTATTCAGGACTTTCGGTAACTTGGCCTCAACCTACCTCTACTACACCCATTATAACTGGTCTAAGAAGTTAAATCCATCCTTTGGATAAACGACCTAATTCGGCCAGGTGGGACTTTCAACCTTTTTTTAGGGCTCTCTGCACTTTGCTCGTGTTTCAGCTATCCGGCTTGACTCCTGTGACACATCCCTTGCAAACCAGCCTGACCTCGCAGATCCATGGGCCTCTGTCCAGTCTGATGGTCCTGTGCTGGATGTCCAGCTTGCCTTTGAGGTTCCGGGGGCCCCTCCTCAGAGGGGAGGTAATGTCAGGATCATTTAAGTGCTCCGGCTCCCCATTCCAGTATGTGAGTGTAGGCTGTTGCATTCTCCCTTAATAATTATACATAGGATAGGCTGCGCTGCTATTAAGTAAAAGCGATCATGGTTATTTGATATGACCACACCAATAACATCCTTGTGTAGTGAACAACAATAAAGAGAAATTAGCAAAAAAAATAATATTTGCTGACAAACAATAAAAACTTTGATCTCGCAAACTAAACCATTAGAGTCAACATTTTTTTGGATATTAAGAATCAGAAACCAAGAGATATTGTTAAGTCCATACATTAAAAAAAAAATCCTTGTTGGAAAAACTTTCATAATAGAGGGAGAAACACCAATCTTCAAACGGTGTGAGGCATGCAAAGGATGTCTCCCTGGGGAGCGTGATGTTAAAGAGAATTCCTCCACCTCAAACAAATCTGCCCCTTACCAGATCACTAGATCTCCTGTCACAGAGATCATGCGAGCAAGTGGCTGTGTCCCCCAGCCACTGGGTCTCTGTTGGAAATGTGTCCCACAGGTCACCGCTCAGAAGATCCACTGAATTGAAGTATTACCGCTCAGATCCTAAAGATAAATATAAAAGAAAAATGCTCCATAGCGTAATACAGTTACCGTTTATTTGTAAAAAAAAGAATAAGACATGCACTTACAGTGTGTAAGGTTCAAAAACGCCTCTAAAACAATGTATGCCGGCCGGCTCGCAGCTGCTGCCCGTAACTTCCGTGATCAGCGTGGTGTGGTGGTGACGTCAGCACGCCGCTCCTCCCTACGCCGTTTCAACAAATCTGTCGTCTTCCTGGGGTACGGGCGGCGTGCTGACACACCACCTAAATAAGTCCAATCAATTGCACGGGAACGCCCCCCTCTGAGATCGAGGTGTCCAAAGCTGTACTCGCCATTTATGAACAGGACATGACAGGAACTTGTATTCGATTACTTGGAATGATACCTCTGCCAGATTAGGAAATTGTTCTTTTAATTAACTAATTATACAAATTTCTGCCACCAGCACAAGGACCATATCCCTACCTTGGGAACTGGTAATATTAAGAAAAATCCCTAATCAGAATATGACAAATCTGCACGTATTGACAATGTAAATGTCAGAAACGTAAAAATACAAAAAGTCATCATTTTAAAATCCATGTGGGTGCCCTGATAACACAAAGGTTTTTTGCTTAAGTTAAAAAAATGTATTTTATATAAATTCAAGAACCCTCAAGCCAATAAGGTAAACAGATTCCTTAAAGGTGAAAAGACAATATAAGCGAGGGGGTCCCACCACCTGCTGACAGTTCATGATGGGCTACTGACTATCTAGACAAAAATACTAAGTGTGAATTAGTAAAAAGCAATAATCTAACTGCTTTAAAAACAAAATATAAGTAAATTGTATAATAGAAAAAATTTAAAAAAATTATTTTTAAAAATGGTTTATTAAAAAAAGGGGGATAATAACTAACTACCTCAGATCAATGGACATAAAGAGGGCATTGGTCATCTACATTGACCAAGGTACATGATGATGGGATAATATGTTGGTCACCCATGTGCCCAAAAAGAATACACCGATGTAAAAAAATAATTTTCCAGGGTTGTACATCTTAATGAAGAAGAGCTTAAATAAACCTCCATATTCAATATGCGGGCTTAGTCTCCTAGTAGAATAAATCACGTACCCATTGGTTGCTGGTAAACTAGTGCAGCAATATGGTTTAAGAGAATGTCTACTTTATGTGTTGTGTACTGGACAATCTGAAAAACCTGAGTGTCTGTCCGGGACTGTGAAAAAGGGGAGGATTGACCTATACACTGCCCACCCCCACCGGACACCTTGATCTCAGAATGAGGCCCTTAACTTAAATATTTAACCATTATCAATGAAAGCGTTTACATCAGTATCAATGTTTAGACCATGAACACCGGACTCGATGGATCCAAACCATTTCCAATCTGGACAGTTCCCTGACCAAAGATCCACCCCTCCAGTGAGCACTGTATCTATCTATCCCTAAAAATAAAATAAAAATAAAGTGTTGGCAGGGTTCCGATTGTGATGTGACGCGTAATGTTTAGACACCGAATGGTATTGGTAGCCATTTTTAATATTTGTAATGTGTTCTCCTAGACGGACTTGCATGGAACGTTTAGTCCAGCCTATATATTGCAACCCACATGGGCATTGCAATAAGTATACCACCCCTTTTGTACTGCATGTGACGAAAGGCTCTATTTTATGGACCCTAGATGTACTAAAAGATGTGAAGGACTCAGTTTTTCCCTGTTTACTTTTATTGAGTGAGCAGATCTGGCATCTTCGACGTTTGATGGTAGCCAGATAAGTTCTGGAAAAAAGACACCTTTTGGGTAGGTGGGTCCACTACATTAGGAGCAATTCTGTCCCGCAATGAGGGGACCCCCCTAAATACGATTTGTGGTTTGTTAGGCAAAATCGTTTTGATAACCTTATCATTCTCCAAGAGGTGCCAGTGCTTCCGTAAGATCTTTGTGATCTGGTAATGTTGCGTAGAGAAACCGGTAACAAACGGTAAGGAAGGTCCCCCCGAGTCCCCCTTAGGGGCCTCATTCAACAAAGAGGCTCTATCAATGGTTTCCACTTGTTCCATTGTTTCAACTAGGGATTTTTTATCATATCCCTTCTCCTCCAATCTGTTGGATATGATACCAGCCTGTATCCTGTAATCCCTGATGTGCAATTACGTCTCATTCTTATGAACTGGCTATTACTCAGGGAGAGGAATGCTCAAGCACAGCTCCCACAACATCACAACATTTGCCTAAAACACATTACACACAACAAACATCAAAGAAACCATTAAACAACATCAATGGCGATAAGAAAGGGAGGAGAGTCTCTTACCAATCCCCACAAAGGGGGATGGGTCCTTCCAGAGGGGGATACCCCAAAAGACCCACAGAGGACAATTTTCCACCGTCACTAAAAAAGAATGTTAATTATGAATATGGTTCTCCACAATATATGGGTTCACACCGAGACCATAGAAGGGAACATCAGTACCCCAGAAGGGAAACTGATAGAATGCCATATTATGATCAGGGCCCTATTAGACATTATGATCATGAGTACCATCATAAGGATCGCACATATTCCGAAAGAGATGGTGATTATGGTTATGATTATGGAATTGACACCCAGAACCGTTTTTTTCCCTTGAGGGATAGGGAAGGCCCTATAGAACAGAGATCTGCTAATTTTACAACTTTTAATCAGAACTATGACCTTGTGAGACCAGGCCCCTCTAGTGAATACTCCAACAATTCTAATGGGGGAAATCACTCACAACAAAATTGGGGTTTTCCCAGGCCAAATCAAGGGGTCAAAAGGCCGGTGGAAAACAAAGAGGAACCAGAGGGGGGAGGAGAGCACAGTCAAAAAAAATCAAGGAAGTAAAAAGTGATGGGATTTTTAACTTAAGCTCTCAAACCTAAGGGGGACTCGGGGGGACCTTCCTTACCGTTTGTTACCGGTTTCTCTACGCAACATTACCAGATCACAAAGATCTTACGGAAGCACTGGCACCTCTTGGAGAATGATAAGGTTATCAAAACGATTTTGCCTAACAAACCACAAATCGTATTTAGGGGGGTCCCCTCGTTGCGGGACAGAATTGCTCCTAATGTAGTGGACCCACCTACCCAAAAGGTGTCTTTTTCCCAGAACTTATCTGGCTACCATCAATCGTCGAAGATGCCAGATCTGCTCACTCAATAAAAGTAAACAGAGAAAAACTGAGTCCTTCACATCTTTTGAAACATCTAGGGTCCATAAAATAGAGCCTTTCGTCACATGCAGTACAAAAGGGGTGGTATACTTTTTGCAATGCCCATGTGGGTTGCAATATATAGGCCGGACTAAACGTCCCATGCAAGTCCGTCTAGGAGAACACATTACAAATATTAAAAATTGCTACCAATACCATTCGGTGTCTAAACATTACGCGTCACATCACAATCGGAACCCTGCCAACACTTTATTTTTAGGGATAGATAGATACAGTGCTCACTGGAGGGGTGGATCTTTGGTCAGGGAACTGTCCAGATTGGAAATGGTTTGGATCTATCGAGTCCGGTGTTACACTCCTCATGGTCTAAACATCGATACTGATGTAAACGCTTTCATTGATAATGGTTAGATATTTAAGTTAAGGGCCTCATTCTGAGATCAAGGTGTCCGGTGGGGGTGGGCAGTGTATAGGTCAATCCTCCCCTTTTTCACAGTCCCGGACAGACACTCAAGTTTTTCAGATTGTCCAGTACACAACACATAAAGTAGACATTCTCTTAAACCATATTGGTGCACTAGTTTACCAGCAACCAATGGGTACGTGATTTATTCTACTAGGAGACTAAGCCCGCATATTGAATATGGAGGTTTATTAAAGCTCTTCTTCATTAAGATGTACAACCCTGGAAAATTAGTTTTTTACATCGGTGTGTTCTTTTTGGGCACATGGGTGACCAACATATTATCCCATCAACATGTACCTTGGTCAATGTAGATGACCAATGCCCTCTTTATGTCCATTAATCTGACGTAGTTAGTTATTATCCCCCTTTTTTTAATAAACCATTTTTAAAAATATTTTTTTTAATTTTTTCTATTATACAATTTACTTATATTTTGTTTTTAAAGCAGTTAGATTATTGCTTTTTACTAATTCACACTTAGTATTTTTGTCTAGATAGTCAGTAGCCCATCGTGAACTGTCAGCAGGGGTGGTGGGACCCCCTCGCTTATATTGTCTTTTCACCTTTAAGGAATCTGTTTACCTTATTGGTTCGAGGGTTCTTGAATTTATATAAAATACATTTTTTTAACTTAACCACTTCAGCCCCGGAAGGATTTACCCCCTTCCTGACCAGAGCACTTTTTACAATTTGGCACTGCGTCGCTTTAACTGCTAATTGCACGGTCATGCAATGGTGTACCCAAACGAAATTTGCGTCCTTTTCTTCCCACAAATAGAGCTTTCTTTTGATGGTATTTGATCACCTCTGCCATTTTTATTTTTTGCGCTATAAATGGAAAAAGACCGAAAATTTTGAAAAAAAATGATATTTTCTACTTTTTGTTATAAAAAAATCCAATAAACTCAATTTTAGTCATACATTTAGGCCAAAATGTATTCGACCACATGTCTTTGGTAAAAAAAAAGTCAATAAACGTATATTTATTGCTTTGCGCAAAAGTTATAGCGCCTACAAACTAGGATACATTTTCTGGAATTTACACAGCTTTTAGTTTATGACTGCCTGTGTCATTTCTTGAGGTGCTAAAATGGCAGGGCAGTACAAAACCCCCCCAAATGACCCCATTTTGGAAAGTAGACACCCCAAGGAAATTGCTGAGAGGCATGTTGAACCCATTGAATATTTATTTTTTTTGTCCCAGGTGATTGAATAATAACAAAAAAAAATTTTCAAAAAGTTTCCACTAAATGATATATTGCTCACACAGGCCATGGGCATATGTGGAATTGCACCCCAAAATACATTCAGCTGCTTCTCCTGAGTACGGGGATACCACATGTGTGGGATTTTTTGGGAGCCTAGCCGCGTATGGGGCCCCGAAAACCAAGCGCCGCCTTCAGGATTTCTAAGGGCATAGATTTTTGATTACACTCCTCACTACCTATCACAGTTTTGAAGGCCATAAAATGCCAAGATGGCACAAAACCCCCCCAAATGACCCCATTTTGGAAAGTAGACACCCCAAGCTATTTGCTGAGAGGCATGTTGAGTCCATGGAATATTTTATATTTTGACACAAGTTGCGGGAAAGTGACAATTTTTTTTTTTTTGCACAAAGTTGTCACTAAATGATATATTGTTCAAACATGCCATGGGCATATGTGGAATTACACCCCAAAATACATTCTGCTGCTTCTCCTGAGTACGGTGATACCACATGTGTGGGACTTTTTGGGAGCCTAGCCGCGTACGGGGCCCCGAAAACCAAGCACCGCCTTCAGGATTTCTAAGGGCATACATTTTTGATTTTACTCCTCACTACCTATCACAGTTTTGAAGGCCATAAAATGCCAAGATAGCACAAAACCCCCCCAAATGACCCCATTTTGGAAAGTAGACACCCCAAGCTATTTGCTGAGAGGCATGGTGAGTATTTTGCAGCTCTCATTTGTTTTTGAAAATTAAGAAAGACAAGAAAAACGTATTTTTTTTTTCTTTTTTCAAAAGTTTGTGACAAAAAGTGAGGTCTGCAAAATAGTCACTATACCTCTCAGCAAATAGCTTTGGGGGTCTATTTTCCAAAATGGGGGGGGGTTTGTGCCATCTGGGCATTCCATGGCCTCCGAAACTGTGATAGGCAGTGAAGAGTGAAATCAAAAATTTACGCCCTTAGAAAGCCTGAAGGCGGGGCTTGGTTTTCGGGGTCCCGTACGCGGCTAGGCTCCCAAAAAGTCTCACACATGTGGTATCCCCGTACTCAGGAGAAGCAACAGAATGTATTTGGGGGTGTAATTTCACATATTCCCATGGCATGTTTGAGCAATATATCATTTAGTGACAACTTTATGCAAAAATAAAAAAAAATTTGTCTTTTTCCCGCAACTTGTGTCACAATATAAAATATTCCATGGACTCGACATGCCTCTCAGCAAATAGCTTGGGGTGTCTACTTTCCAAAATGGGGTCATTTGGGGGGGGTTTGAACTGTCCTGGCATTTTATGCACAACATTTAGAAGCTTATGTCACACATCGACCACTGTTCTAACCACTTGAAGACAAAGCCCTTTCTGACACTTTTTGTTTACATGAAAAAATTATTTTTTTTTGCAAAAAAATTACTTTGAACCCCCAAACATTATATATTTTTTTAAAGCAAATGCCCTACAGATTAAAATGGTGGGTGTTTCATTTTTTTTTTTCACACAGTATTTGCGCAGCGATTTTTCAAACGCATTTTTGGGGGAAAAAACACACTTTTTAAATTTTAATGCACTAAAACACACTATTTTGTCAAAATGTTTGATGAAATAAAAAAGATGATCTTAGGCCGAGTACATGGATACCAAACATGACATGCTTTAAAATTGCGCACAAACGTGCAGTGGCGACAAACTAAATACATTTTTAAAAGCCTTTAAAAGCCTTTACAGGTTACCACTTTAGATTTACAGAGGAGGTCTACTGCTAAAATTACTGCCCTCTATCTGACCTTCGCGGTGATACCTCACATGCATGGTGCAATTGCTGTTTACATTTGACGCCAGACCGACGCTTGCGTTCGCCTTTGTGCGAAAGCAGGGGGGGGGGGCAGGGGTGCTTTTTTTTTTTTTTTTTTTTTTTTTGCTTTTTTATCTTATTTTTAAACTGTTCCTTTCATTTTTATTTTTTTTTTAATCATTTTTATTGTTATCTCAGGGAATGTAAATATCCCCTATGATAGCAATAGGTAGTGACAAGTACTCTTTTTAGAAAAAATTGGGGTCTATTAGACCCTAGATCTCTCCTCTGCCCTCAAAGCATCTGACCACACCAAGATCGGTGTGATAAAATGCTTTCCCAATTTCCCAATGGCGCTGTTTAAATCTAAGTCATGAAATGCTCGTTGCTTCCGGTTTCTTAGGCCATAGAGATGTTTGGAGCCATTCTGGTCTCTGTTCAGCTCTATGGTCAGCTGGCTGAATCACCGGCTGCATTCTCAAGTTCCCTGTTGGGACAGGAGAGCCAGAGAAAAACATGGACGACGGTTGGGGGGGGCATTCCCTCCCACTGCTTGTAAAAGCAGTCAAGAGGCTAATTAGCCACTAGGATTGCTTTTACAAGAAAGCCGACCACTGGCTGAAAAGAATGATACCAAGATGATACCTAAACCTGCAAGCATCATTCTGGTATAACCACTCAAAGTCCAGCAACATACCAGTACGTTGCTGGTCCTTGTTGGGCATACATTGTAAACTTTTTTTTCATGCAGCCTGTGGGCTGAACGAAAAAAAGATATTGATCTGTGGGTATGCCCACCATTAGAATACCTCCCTTCATCCACCCACTTCTAATGATGGGCATACATGCACCGTATATATATGCCGAAGCATGGGGGCATCCTCCCGCAAAAGGCAGGAGCAAATCACTCCTCCACCCACTGCTGCCCCCACGCTTCGGCATATATGCTGAAGTATGTAACTGTGGTGGTGAAATCACCTCCGACAGCACTGGAGTCACGGCTTTATGTATCGTGGGAGCAAACGCTGTTGCTGTCAAGATAAATAAATCCGTGCTGCAACTAAATGGCGTACCTGCTAAGCAAATGATGGTTAACAAAAAACAAAGTAACATTACAGTATAACAGTAATACTTACCATACCTGCAAAGCAAAATACAAAAAAACATAGTAAAAAATAAAACATTTAACACAACCTGTGCCTACCTAAAAAATATATATGCCGAAGCATGGGGGCATCCTCCCACAAAAGGCAGGAGCAAATCGCTCCTCCACCCACTGCTGCCCCCACGCTTCGGCATATATGCTGAAGTATGTAACTGTGGTGGTGAAATCACCTCCGACAGCGCTGGAGTCACGGCTTTATGTATCGTGGGAGCAAACACTGTTGCTGTCAAGATAAATAAATCCGTGCTGCAACTGAATGGCGTACCTGCTAAGCAAATGATGGTTAACAAAAAAACAAAGTAACATTACAGTATAACAGTAATACTTACCATACCTGCAAAGCAAAATACAAAAAAAACATAGTAAAAAATAAAACATTTAACGCAACCTGTGCCTACCTAAAAAATATATATGCCGAAGCATGGGGGCATCCTCCCACAAAAGGCAGGAGCAAATCGCTCCTCCACCCACTGCTGCCCCCACGCTTCGGCATATATGCTGAAGTATGTAACTGTGGTGGTGAAATCACCTCCGACGGCGCTGGAGTCACGGCTTTATGTATCGCGGGAGCAAACGCTGTTGCTATTAAGATAAATAAATCCGCTCTGCAGCTGAATGGCGTACCTGAAAACAAAAAAGTGGTTAACAATAAAAAAAACAAAGTATAAAAAAATTGCATACCTATAAAGCAAACATGATAAAAACATAACAATAAAACATTGCAGTATAGAATGCAGAACAATAGAGAGAGAATAGAGAGAGAACAATAAAACAACAACTATTTTTGGTTTTTTTATTTTATATATTTTTTTGTGTTTTTTTCTTTTTTTTTACTTTTTTTGTTTTTTTTACACTTTTTTTTGTAACTTTAACTTTTTTAACTGGTACCAGGTTTGGGTCTCTCAAAATGCGACAGAATCTTGGGAGACCCTGTGGAAGTGTGCCTAGTCTGTGCAGTGCTGTACCCTATGCTAATACTCCACTAGTGTATGGTAGCGTTCAAAACATTCAGCAATGCAAAGACCAGGATTGCCAGGACAGAGGGGACAACAATACCGGGTGTCACGCCTAAATCCGCGCTTGCTGCAGACACGACATCTTTTTTGGGAGGTTCGTTGGGTAGGGGTACTCGGGAGGGCATAAAGAAAATGCCTCTCATGCAGCCGGCTTACTGCATTTGGTTGGGGATGGTGAGGTGGAGCACCGTCTGGATACAGAAGGGCTCTGACGATCTCTTCCTGGAATTTAAGGAAGGATCCAGTCTGTCCTGAAGCTCTGTATAGCACATGAGCATTCAGCAAAGCCAATTGAAATAAATAAACAGACACTTTTTAGTACCAGCGTCTGGCCTTACGGGCAATTAGGTACGGCGCCAACAACTGGTCGTTGAGGTCCACCCCTCCCATATTAAGGTTATATTCGTGGACACAGAGGGGTTTCTCCACAACACCAGTCGCCGTAGGAATTTGGACCATCGTGTCTGCATGAAGGGAGGTGAGAACGAAAACATTCTTCTTATCCCTCCACTTCATAGCGAGCAAATTATTATACTTCAAGCAGGCTCTCTCCCCCAGCCTAAGACGGGAATCTACAAGCCGCTGGGGAAAGCCCCGGCGATTAGGTCGCACGGTGCCACATGCTCTAATCTGATGATCAAAAAGGTGGCTAAAAAGTGGCACGCTCGTATAATAATTGTCCACGTACAAGTGGTACCCCTTTCCGAATAAGGGTGACACCAAGTCCCACACTATCTTGCCAGCGCTTCCTATGTAGTCAGGGCAGTTTGTCGGCTCTACGTGACTATCTTTGCCCTTGTAAACCATAAAACTATATGTATAGCCTGTGGCCCTGTCACAGAGCTTATACATCTTGACCCCGTATCTGGCACGCTTGCTGGGAAGGTACTGTTTGAATGACAAGCGGCCAGAAAATTTAACCAGGGACTCATCAACGCAGACAACTTGATGGGGAGTAAACAAGTCTGCAAAATGGTGGTTGAAGTGGTTTATGAGGGGCCGAATTTTGTAGAGCCGATCGTATGCAGGGTCTCCACGAGGACGACAGAGTTCATTGTCGTTGAAGTGCATGAACCGCAAAATCTGCTCATATCGTGCCCTGGCCATGGAGGCAGAGAACAAGGGTGAATGGTAAATTGGGTCAGTGGACCAATATGACCGCAACTCACTCTTTTTATTCAACCCCATGAGGAGGGAAAGGCCCAGAAAGATCTTAAATTCAGAGACCATAATTGGTCTCCAATCTCTGGCAAGGGTGGACTGGGGAATAGTGGCGATGTATTGACCAGCGTATAAATTGCATTGGTCCACAATAGATCTATAGAGATCTTCGGTGAAAAACAGCGAATAAAAATCCAGTGGCGTAAAGTCAACTGTTTCCACCTGAATTCCGGGTTAGGCCAGTGAAAGGGGGAAGTATGGGTGCTGCAGAAGTGGTGGGTAGCCAATTCGGATTGGCGAATGCAGCAGGAAGGGCACTATGGGCACGACGGGCCTGTGTTCGTCTTCTTGGTGGCAGCGGGACACTACTTGTGCTTGCCACCTCGCCAGCTTGAACTGCACTTATGGGACTCGCCACGTCACCAAGTGTTACTGCAGTGCTGGATGTACGACCAGGGTGTACTAGGCCGCTGGTGCTTGCCAGTTCACCAGAAGGAATAGCGGCACTAGTACTTCTCTGCTCCATATGAGAGCCCTGCGGTTCTTGCACTTCAAGGACAGAATAAGTTCGGGGTCTGGTACCCCTGACCTTAGCAGGGACCACAACTCCGTCGTCAGAGCTATCTGTCATGGAGCCGCTGTCCTCTACAGGATCGTATTCTGAGCCTGAATCTGACAGATGAGTGACTTCCTCTTCACTATCTGTCATGCTCATAAACCTGTAGGCCTCTTCACTAGTGTACCTTCGATTTGCCATTTTGGCCTCTAAATTTAGGGGTACACTAGTGAGACTCACAGGCAAAAAAGCTCCTGACTGTCAGCGACTGATTCAAAACGCTACCAAAAAACTGTTAGCGATCGCAGGGATCAGGCCTGACTCTGCGAACACTGCAGTTATGTGTGCTTAGTGTTTTGTAAGTGTCAGTTATCGATCGATACTGCACTTGGGTGGGCTGGGCTGGGCTGGGCTGGACCGAGGAGCAAAACGCAGGTGCTAGCAGGTATCTGGGCTGATCCCGCTAACACTGCGTTTCAGGGAACCCTAAACTGCTGGGGAGAATAGATCTGATCGGATCAGATATCGATCCGTTCAGATACTATAGCACTAAGGGAGGTGTATGCTGCGTGCGTTGGTTTTAGCGGTACTGGCGCTAACCTGACACTGCCTGGGGCGACGCAGACCTTATCTGATCCTAAAAACTTAACTTCTATCACCGCCGGGCAATTAGGGGGTTAAACCTTTATAAGGTAATAAACGGCGGGTGCCCTAAAACTATAATAAACTATAATAAACTGTAATAAACTATAATAAACTACAAAAAACAAACTATCTAACCAGCGTCACCCGTAACACTTATACGGTGATCGCTGGTGAAAGGGTTAACTAGGGGGCAATCATGGGGTTAAAACCTTTAGCAGGTAGTATATGGGGGTACCTGTCGCTATAAAACACTGACAGCGAACCTATATACTTACCTCCCTAAACTAGCGTCACCTGTGTCACTAATACAGCGATCAGAAAAACGATCGCTTAGCGACACTGGTGACGGGGGGTGATCACGGGGTTAACCTTTATTAGGGGGGGTTAGGGGGGTACCCTGGACCTAAAGGGGGGTACCCTAGACCTAAAGGGGGCTAACCTAACTGCCCTAACACTTATAACTGACACAAACTGACACCAATGCAAACAAAAAAAAACACTGCTATTAGTGTCAGAGTGACAGGGGGTACACGGGGGTGATCGGGGGGTGATCGGGGGGTGACAGGGGGGTGAAAAGTGTGCCTGCGTGTTCTACTGGAAGTGTAGTGTTGGTGCACTTACTTGGATGTCTTCTTTCCTCGGCGTCGGATCAAAAAGACCGGCTCGAGGAGAGATGACATCACTTCCTCTCCATCTGTTTACATTACAGAGGGAGAGGAAGCATTTGATTCGCTGGGAGCGATCGGGAGGGGGTGGCCATCAATGGATGGCCTCCCCCTGACCCCTCATCGCCCGCGAACAAGAGCCGACCGCCTACGGCCCCGGGGGGGGGTCCGATCGGACCCCCCACCCGCGGGAAGGCATCACGTATCAGGTACGTGATTTTGCCTGCCCGTGCCGCTCTGCTCACGTATATAGGCGTGAAGCGTGAGGCAAGTGGTTAAGCAAAAAACTTTTGTGTTATCAGGGCACCCACATGGATTTTAAAATGATGACTTTTTGTATTTTTACGTTTCTGACATTTACATTGTCAGTACGTGCAGATTTGTCATATTCTGATTAGGGATTTTTCTTAATATTACCAGTTCCCAAGGTAGGGATATGGTCCTTGTGCTGGTGGCAGAAACTTGTATAATTAGTTCATTAAAAGAACAATTTCCTAATCTGGCAGAGGTATCATTCCAAGTAATGGAACACAAGTTCCTGTCGCCCAATTCAAAAATGGCAAGGACAGCTTCGGACGCCTCGATCTCAGAGGGGGGCGTTCCTGTGCAATTGATTGGACTTATTTAGGTGGTGTGTCAGCATGCCGCCCGTACCCCAGGAAGATGACAGATTTGTCGAAACGGCATAGGGAGGAGCGGCGTGCTGACGTCACCACCACACCACTCTGATCCCGGAAGTTACGGGCAGCAGCTGCGAGCCGGCAGGCATACATTGTTTTAGAGGCGTTTTTGAACCTTACACACTGTAAGTGCATGTCTTATTCTTTTTTTTACAAATAAACGGTAACTGTATTACGCTATGGAGCATTTTTCTTTTATATTTATCTGTGGGATCTGAGCGGTAATACTTCAATTCAGGTGATCTTCTGAGCGGTGACCTGTGAGACACATTTCCAACAGAGACCCAGTGGCTGGGGGACACAGCCACTTGCTCGCATGATCTCTGTGACAGGAGATCTAGTGATCTGGTAAGGGGCAGATTTGTTTGAGGTGGAGGAATTCTCTTTAACATCAGGCTCCCCAGGGAGACATCCTTTGCATGCCTCACACCGTTTGAAGATTGGTGTTTCTCCCTCTATTATGAAAGTTTTTCCAACAAGGACTTTTTTTTTGACTGTATGGACTTAACAATATCTCTTGGTTTCTGATTCTCAATATCCAAAAAAATTTTGACTGTAACGGTTTAGTTTGCGAGATCAAAGTTTTTATTGTTTGTCAGCAAATATTATTATTTTTTGCTAATTTCTCTTTATTGTTGTTCACTATACAAAGATGTTATTGGTGTGGTCATATCAAATAACCATGATCGCTTTTACTTAATAGCAGTGCAGCCTATCCTATGTATAACTATTGAGGTGGGGGTTGTCTCACATTTATGGTTGCAGCAGCACTAATACTTTTGTTTTTCATAGACGCACTTTTGAATGTTTATTTGATTTGAGGGATAGCGCAGTATTTTTTTTTATTTAGTTGTTGCATTCTCCCTGTCTGTGTTCACCTGCAAGATGATCGATCTGGTCAGTCACCTAAATATAAACAGAATATGCTATCCCTTGCTTGTAAAAGAGACAATATACCTGCATTGTTCCTGATCAAGCCTCCCATCTGTCTGCCCTGCTTTGCTAATCTGGATTTCCCTGTGTATGACCTGGATCAGATATTGGACTATTCCCTGAACTCTGCTTGCCTTTTACCTGGACGGTCATAGTATCACACTATCTGTCTGCTAAACTGCAAGTATCTGTTTGCTTTGCTCTGTTCGCATCTGCCTTGGTGTGGTAACCAGGCACTATAGCATTGTGTATAAGTCCTGGGGGCAACCAAGAACTGGTAGGCCTGCTTGTCTAAGGGAAAGGGGGCTGCTATAGGTGAAGCACACAGTAGCTAGCTATAGTGTCTGACCACCTGCATTAACCACTTCAGCCCCGGAAGGATTTACCCCCTTCCTGACCAGAGCGTTTTTTGCGATTCAGCACTGCGTCGCTTTAACTGACAATTGCGCGGTCATGCGACGTGGCTCCCAAACAAAATTGACGTCCTTTTTTTCCCACTAATAGAGCTTTCTTTTGGTGGTATTTGATCGCCTCTGCGATTGTTATTTTTTGCGCTATAAACAAAATAAGAGCGACAATTTTGAAAAAAACGCATTATTTTTTACATTTTGCTATAATAAATATCCCCTAAAAATATATAAAAAAAACATTTTTTTTCTTCAGTTTAGGCCGATCGTATTCTTCTACATATTTTTGGTAAAAAAAATCGCAATAAGCGTTTATTAATTGGTTTGCGCAAACGTTATAGCGTTTACTAAATAGGGGATAGTTTTATGGCATTTTTATTAATAATTTTTTTTTTACTAGTAATGGCGGCAATCAGCGATTTTTATTGTGACTGCGACGTTATGGCGGACATGTCGGACATTTTTGACACATTTTTGGGACCATTGTCATTTATACAGCGATCAGTGCGATTAAAAATGCACTGATTACTGTGTAAATGACACTGGCAGTGAAGGGGTTAACCACTAGGGGGCGGTGAGAGGTTAAGTGTATCCTAGGGAGTGATTACTAACTGTAGGGGGATGGGCTGTGTGGCTGACGTCACTGATCTCTGCTCCGATGATAGGGAGCAGAGATCGAGTGACACTTGTCACTAGGCAGAACGGGGAGATGCTGTTTACAACGGCATCTCCCCGTTCATCCGCTCCGTGAGGCGATCGCGGGTCTCCCCGCGGGACCCGCGACCCGACTCACGGAGCTCCCGGCCGGCGCGCGTGCGCGCCGGCGGCGGCGCGCACGCACGGGCACGGCGGGAAATTCAAATGGACGTACAGGTACGCCCATTTGCCCAGCCGTGCCGCTCTGCCGACGTACATCGGCGTGCGCCGGTCGGCAAGCGGTTAAGGTAGACATGACAAACAGCTTCAACTCTTCTGGGAAGGCTGTCCACAAAGTTTAGGAGTTTGTCTATGGGAATGCTTGACCATTCTTCCAGAAGCGAATTGGTGAGGTCAGGCACTAATGTGGATGAGAAGGCCTGGCTAGCAGTCTCCGCTCTAGTTCATCCCAAAGGGTTTCTATCAGGTTGAGGTCAGCTAAGTTCCTCCACCCTAAACTCCACCCCAAAACCATTAAAGGGGTTGTAAACTCTCATGTTTTTTCACCTTAATGCATCCTATGCAATAAGATGAAAAACTTCTGACACTGACCAGCCCCCCAGCCCCCCATTTTACTCACCTGAGCCCTTTCGTTCCCACAGCGGAGACGCACTATACCTCTCTGCCCGTTGTCTCGCCTCTTGATTGGATAGATTGATAGCAGCACAGCCATTGGCTCCCACTGCTGTCAATCAAATCCAATGACATGTGAACTGGGGGGCGGGGCCGAGTCCGGCATTCTGTTTTTATGGACGCGAAAGCTGGACTCAGGAGAGCGCCCGCACGGGGACCCCCAAGGAGAGCGCTTCTCCTAGGTGGTTTCCCGATGCGAGGAGGAGCTGATAGCGCCACCGGGGTACCCCAGAAGAGGTGGATCGGGGCCACTCTGTGCAAAACGAAATGCACAGTGGAGGTAAGTATTACATGTTTGTTATTAAAGAAAAAAAAAAGGGTTTACAACCCCTTTAAGTGTTTCAGATTGATGCTTACAAGTCTTTAGGTTTTATTTTTTTTAATTAGATATATAAACTGGGTTTTGGACTATTGCAAATGTATTTATTTTCTTTATTTCAGTGTACATTGCTCTCCTAGCTTTTTATATTGCGTTTCTAAATATAATGTTTGTAAAAATCTGTAAATTATTATATAAATGTATACGCCTTATCTTTTTCATTGAATGTCGCATGTTATCCTGTTGTGTCTAGCTGACCATATCTGCTGCATATGAGCTGCTGACTTGAGATATGAAATGTTTTTGTGAACCTACCTCTGAATCTGACATTTTCTGTGCAGATTTGTACTTTTTACAAAACACTGCAAACAGAGATATAACATTTTTTTATCTCCTTTTGGCATATTCAAAACATTCCATTTTTTTTCTCCTTCAACACTTTTCCCTTACTGTGCAAAGCATATTTAACTCTGAATATATGATGCTTTAGACTGCAAAGCTTTTTCCCCCTACCCTCCTACCTGCAGGAGAAATAATTATTTGGCACTGTGATTTGAATAGCAAGATTGAGCTGAACAGTTATTAAAATGATTTTGTAAAGGATAAACAAAAACATAGCTGGAGGTGATTTTAAATAACAAAATAATTGCTCAAGGCTTGATTTTTGGCATATAAACCTCAACTTATAATGGGCATAAAAGATTAATCTTGCTAACATGTCAGCAGATAAGTTAAACAAAAAACTTGAGTACCATAAAAGGAGAATTACATTGAGTAATATCCATACTTTTCTGCAGTAAGATAACTATAATGTTACAGTAACTACAGAACAAAGCTTAGGGAACACAATACTTTTGGTAGTTGACAGCTACATTATTCTGAGATTTGTAATATGATTAACAGTGCTTTTCTGAACTGTGTTTTATTTATTTGCATATACCACTAACAACATCTTTTATCTCCTCTCAACTGGATAGATTATATGCTGATTGTATTAAATAGCACAATACATTTATTGACAATCCTTTATTAAGTCTGACTATACCAGAGTAGTTAACCATTAAAAGTAAATTATTTATACTTATATTTTACATATTTCAAATAGTGTGCCTTTTGTGGAGCGAAGAATGGTAATAATAATGGCAAATTTCCAAAGCATCACAAATGGTACAGTACTATAAAGCACTGATTTGATGCTAAACATACACACCTGTACGAATGTTAAAGAGAAATATAATGTCAATGTGCATAATCTTGTCTGTTAGGAGATACCTAGGTATATAAGATGACAGCTATTTTGTCCTCAACTTAATGCCTTAAATTGTCTGATACACAGCTTTTGTGTTGCTTATCTATATTCCTGCAAGGCAAATGCATGTATAGTTATTTATAATCACTTAAAAAAAAATGTCATAACGATAAATCTATAACTTATCTATTCCAAATCTGCTCATTTGTTTTAAATACCAAAATTTGCATTTTATGCTATTCAATTATTTGGGCTATTTTTTGCATTTCAATATATTTTTTTTTATAGTACAATACAAGTGGACACATTACATTAATAACTCCTTTGGAGCCGCCCCCTAATCCATGTGCCCGACCCCTAATCTACATGCAAGGCGCCGGACGCATGGATTCCAATGTTTTTTTTGACGCACATGAGGCTCTAATTAGCTTCAAAAAGGGTGGGCACGGATCGCAGAGCACTGCGCCCGGAGCCCACCCAGTTGTGTGACATTAGCAAATTAATATTCGCTAATGTCTACCTGTTTCTTCTCCCGGGCCAATCAGGAAGCAGGTCCTGAGACCCAATTGGCCAGGAGTCCTAAGAACCGATTGGCCATGAATCTTAAGTTCTAATTGGCGGGAAGGAGAAGTGACCACCAGGACTCTGGAGGAGACGCAGGGGGGAAGCCAACAAACCCCTGACCTGGATGGGGTAAGTGCGGGGCTGGCTGGGGGCCTGGTGGTGAGCGACAGATGAGCGATGCTGCGATTGAGCGATTGGGAGGTAAGTGGTGAGCAAGCACCGGGGGGGTGGCTGGCTGGCTGGGGAGGCCACGGGCTGCCCCTCCCCAAGAGAATTGAGCACCAGCCAACGCTGAATAACTGTCATAATAATAATAATATTATAAACAATAATAACAACAATGACTCATAAATATGGGTCAATTTATAAAATCATGAAAAAATAACATTGGGAATAAACAGTGATTTGTTTCATTGTATCAGAAAAATCAAAAAGGCGAGAGGTAACCATGGGCAACAACTTAATTTATATTATTGATTTAATAGACCCTTTAAAGGCAAAAAGTATGATTCAAGTGAGAATTAATGTAAAAGCAACCTTGAGTGTAAACCATACTAGCTTGATATATTACCACCGCCAACAACCCAGAACTCTTGTAAGGTAAAAAAAAAACATATTGTACATTTATTTCTTTGAAACAGGGAACAGGGGCTGGCAACTCCAGGAAGATACTTTTCGATTCCTTTGTAAAAGGGAGGTATTCTGGATTTTTAAGCTCCAGACTAGAAAACCAAATGAGTTAAACTTCGAGTGGAACGTTACACATGAATAGGATTGTGGAATTGTGTTTGCTTTTCTTACTCAGAAAGGTAAACTACACAAACATTTGTTGCTACCATATTGATTAGTGTTATCATTTATTTAATTCATTTGCTTGACTTTATTTGTTATAATTATGGTATTGCATTCAAAGTTTGAGCTGTTTCCGAATAAATGTGCATTTTTCTTCCTTTCTATATATAAAGCTATGTTTATTGTGCATAGAGATGGTGGGCAGCTAATAGTTTATTTGCCTGTGGCTTTTGCTGTAGGTTTTGTCACAGGCCATGCTTCTCGCTACCCTGGGAACATGTCAACAGGGACTAGCACATATTTATATGCCCCGCATTTTGGCAACTGAATATAATCAATCTGAAGCCTTTGGAAAGGATATTAAGGCCTAGGAGAGTGTCTCAAAGGGACAATTACCATTTTCCCTGAATTATGTCTGGCAGTATTCTGTGATGACCCACAGTAATGGGCTGTAAATGCAGCAAACCTTTGGGCTATCCAGTACTTACTAATGTAAGTGGTTGTTATGTTTTTGATTACATGGCCCAGTCCATCCGAGAGTTGCGTTAACATCAGAAACAATACCTTGGCACCATTTTTGCCCATTGTTTCAGAGTCCATCTGTGTTGGGGGATGCACCCTCTTTTTTCCAAAGTCTCCTTTTTTCCTTGTCAGAAGCTTCCTGATGCAGCTTAATAAGCAGGGTAGCATCCAGCTGGGGCAGCTCTGGCATAGCAGACACCTTCATCTCAGCCTGGCAGGTTTCTTCTGGCATAGTGGGCATAACCCTCTCAAGGGTTGCAAGGCCAGCAGGGGTGCTTCCTTAGCAGTTTGATCAGCAAAGCAGTTGCCACTTGCTTCCTTTGTGTCATTACTGGTGTCGGTTCTTACCTTTAAAATGGCTACTTCCAAGGGTTCCAGAATGGCATCAAACAATCTTTCTATCAGTGTAGCGTGTTTAACCCTTTTGGAAGAATGTATCAGCTTTCCAAAAAGCCCAAAATCATGCACTATTTCTTATTGCATATTTGCTGTCTGTGTGGACATTACTTATTTTATCCTTAAGATCCTTGCAGGTGGGGGGCGTGTCCGGACGTCGAAGGGAAAGGACGTGTGCTTGCAGACCTCCGCCGACCCTTCCATAATCCACGGCCATCCAGCTCAATTATCGACAGGGGGAGCTTCCAAACTCACCCCAGAAGCCATTAGTCACTCCCTGCACCATCTTGAGGGAAATTAGTGGAGTCCAGGCGGCCGCTCGAACTGTTGCCGGGCTCCGACGGGCGCCACACCTGGGAGACCTGCCGCCATCTTGCGGCCTGCATGATCTCCCCCGTCCTCAGGCTCAAGTGCTGCAATCCGCAGAACGGAAGGAAGCCTCTACATCCTCGCCAGTGCGGACTGTCCCCGGGAGGAGGCTGAACTGTGCGGGGACCTGTGATACCGATGAGGGGCCTGTAGCGGTGGGATCAGAGCGCCCGCGGCCCGCGGATACCCTGCGGCCTGTATAGCCTCTGGCGTCCCCGGGCTCAGGTAACATCAGCAGCGTGCGGAGGGTCCGTTTGTCACGGTGTTCCCACAGAGGAGATCGGGGAGAGGAAGCTGTCTGTTACAATCCCCTGGGAAAACGCCAGAGGATTAACATAAGGAATCCCCCGGGGCATCCACCGCACTCCACCATCCTGAGGCCTTTTATATAAGGCGCATCCTCCATATCAAGGTACTGTGTGCTTTGGGGCTATTGTGCTGCTTTTCTTGAACTTCCACTACTGTTAGAACTGGGTCTTGATACAAGCCTGTACCAGCTTACACAGCTCAGACGCCCAGATCTATGATTGATCCCTGCTTCCAGCATTCGGATCCCCCTATACCCATTGCTCTCTTCCACAATAGGAAGCTCAGACTGTTCATTGCATATTAAATCACTAATATAAACTGTCCTCCGGCCTACGCCTGGCCTCGGCTTGTGGAACACGCTTGCAGCCTCCGCACCCCCCCGATCTGATTTCTACATCTCAAGCAACCCAGGGGCACATGCGCTGTCCTCTGAGATGGTGGATACATGAATTCTGAGCCCCGCTCCCGTCCAGTGACCCGCGGCCTCTATACAGCTACATAAGCCTCAAACAGCTCTAGAGGCGAGACGCCACAACTCCGTTACACATTCCGGCACCCTATGGGCAAAATTGGGGATCAGAGATCCTTCTACGGAGCCACACAACACTCAAAATCCTCCTCCACCATGGATCACTTCCTAACTAAGTCTCAATCCCTGGTTTCCGATTTCTCAAGGTGATCCAGAGGAATATGTTAGCACCTTAATGACAGAGAAGGGATCACACCATTAGGCCACTCATCCCCTCGTATCTTCTTCTCCTCACCCCGTCCTCACCCCGTCCTCACCCCGGAGATGATGGATCTTAAACTCCAGGCCCTGGCCCAGTAGGTAACCAGAGACATAGCACAAGAGATGGGGAGAATATCTAGAGAGCTCAGGGGAGAGATTGACACGTTGGGAGAACGCACAGCTTCTCTAGAGACAAAATTTGATGAGTCTCTGCTATGTACAAGCCCTTGAAGAGGAAAATGCAATTCTTAAAAATTCAGTGACCCAACTACAGCTTCAGCAGGAGGACCTCGAGAACAGAGAGCGATGCCAAAACCTGCGAATACGCGGAGTCCCTGAGACTGTTGCTGACAACAATATCAGGCCTTATCTCTTAGGCCTATTTAACAACTTGGCTCCTGAAGTCGTGGTCATTGACTGGCGCCTTGACAGGGCTCATAGGTCCCTGGCCCCTAAACCCCCAGCAGGGGCCAGACCACGTGACATAGTGGTACATTTCCATTTCTATGAGAGTAAAGAGATTCTAACCAGGGCTACACGCAACAGATCAGGTATTGATTACAAGGGTGACAGGATCCAACTGTTTGGTGATCTCTCCCCGATCACCCTGGCTAAACGTCGCTTTCTACGTCCCATCACCTCTTATCTACACCAACATAAGGTCCCTTATTACTAGGGCTTTCCATTTTGCCTCAACGTTACTCTAGAGGGGGTCCAACACGTCCTACGGGACCTTCAAGAAGGTGATGCTTTCATAAAACGGCTAGGTTTGCCTCCTCTTCCAGCGGACATAGAACAGGCTTTGCCTACCACTCCACGCCCACTGTCTGCCCCGTCCAGAATCTGGACCCCAGTGAGAAGCAGAGGATCAAAGGCCTACTCCACTCCCCAGCGCTCTCAACGCTCAAGACCTCCCACCTGATTTGATGTGGACCTTTCTACCTGATCCATATCCTTATTACAGGTCCTGATTGTTGTCTGTCTCCCTATTTGGGCCCACCATGTTTGCAGTGCGACCTCACCTGTGGGCGCCCTGCGCAGTTTAGGCTACTGTTATTGCCGGTTTACAAATTTTTTTTTATTTATTTTTTATTGCAGTCCATTATCCATAGGATGCAGTTGTTTTTTTTGTTTAATGGTTCCTTCATGGCTGCATCTCCCCAGGTTACCCAGAGTTGTGATTAGTCAGGTAACGCTATAGGCGGATCACTGTGGCGGATAGTCACGGGTCCCTCACCATTTTGGAGATAGCTATGCTCCCCTACTGGTCCTCGGGCTTCGGCCGAGGATTCCTGAGTAAACTTTGCTCAGGCCTTTCTGTGCAGTCGTTTTTTTTCTTTTTTTTCTTTATTTTCCCAGTTTTTGGGCCACACAGGCCTTTTTGTTGTTAAGCAACATAACTCTTCATGACCCTTTTTTTGGATCATCCCCAGGTTAGTTCAAATGCTTCAGTCTCCTCCATTTTTTCCCATTTTTTTTTACTTCCTGGTTTTCTATTTTTAGTTAGTTAAATGATCATCTCACGATAAGGGCTCTTTTGAAAAGGCTAAGGCCTGTACTTAGGCCATTTATGCATTTTTCTATTACTAGGCTGTTGTCTATTGTTTTGAATATCCCGAAGCTGAAATGTAATGTTTTATATGGCTTTGAAATTGTTATCATATAATGTGAAGGGTTTGAATTCCATTAAAAAGAGATGGATGGCCTTGAAGGAATTCAGGGCCTCCGGTGCGGACGTCATCCTGGTTCAGGAGACACACTTCCGGGCCGGGGGTTCCCCGAAATTTTCCTCTCGACACTTCCCAGTGTCCTTTTTAGCCTCAGACCCATCTGGAAGGGCTGGAGAGACAATCTTGGTCAAATGTTTATGTCCCTTCCAGATCAAGTCCACCAATCTGGATCCTCATGGGCGTTATATAATCCTGGAAGGCACATATTTATCTAACCCTATGATGATCATGAATGTATATGCACCTAATACGGGTCAAATTAAATTCCTTACTGAAGTCTTTGAACGACTACACAGAATAGCTCACCCCTTCATGATAGTTGGAGGTGACTTCAACATTCTCCTCTCACCTGGTCGGGATAGGAAATCATTGTTCCATGCAGCGCACCCTTCTGCCTCACATTCCCTAGCAAACTCTTTCAGGAAGCTGATTCGCTCCCACCGTCTGTTTGATGCTTGGCGTATCAAGCACCCGGTTGGTCGTCAGTATTCGTTTTATTTCCCTCCCCACAAAATGTTTTCAAGATTGGATTCTTTTCTGGTGACAGCCCCTCTGCTTTCCCACACAGTGTCCTCTGAACTGGGTCCAATTACCTGGTCACACCACACCCCTTTATACCTGGATCTTTGTCTCCCAGCTGCGTTCCCCAGGAGGTGTCATTGGAGACTTAACGAGTCCCTAATTAAACATCCCGACTCTAGAGATAAACTTCTCACTGCCCTAACTGAGTATTTTCACTTAAACACAGGTTCCGCGTCCAGCCCATCCGTCCTCTGGGAGGCTCATAAGGCCTTTTTTAGAGGACTGTGTATCTCTGTGGGATCCCAGAGAAAGAGGGACTCTGCTCTTCAGAGGTGGTCTTTAATTTTGGAACTAGCTGCTGCCGAACGTTCTCTGCTACATGCCCCCACGATGGGCCGGCTGAGCACGGTAACCTCTCTACGCAACCGTATAAAGTCCCTAGACATGTCCAAAATAGATAAATCTATTCTATGGGCGAAACAAAAATTCTATGAATTCTCAAATAAACCACATGGGATGTTAGTATCTAGGCTTAATCCTAGGCCCTACCTATCTTTCCCGGAACATATAAAATGCTCCGATGGGACTCCCACCTACTGTCCACAGACGATGACCCAGGTGTTTGGGGAATTTTACAACAAACTTTACAACTGCCTCTCCCCTGACCAACACGCCCCCTTTGACCAGACAGCTTTTGAAACCTTTATGACGGATCTTCGCCTCCCCCGGCTTAATGAGACAGAGGTGCAGATTTTAAATGAACCCATTACTGAAGAAGAGCTTACTCGAACTGTCAAGTCCCTTCCATCCCACAAAGCCCCAGGTCCAGATGGCCTTCCCTACATTTATTATAAGACCTTCCTCCCGACTATTTCAAAACACTTGGTATCTTTATTTAACTCCCTTCTACAAGGTCAACGCCCCTGCCAACAATTTCTACACTCCTATATCATGGTCATACCTAAACCGGACAAAGACCCTTCGCTCCCAGACAGCTATAGACCAATCGCGCTTTTAAATTCCGATTACAAGCTCTTTACCAAAATTCTAGCTAACCGCCTCTCTCAATTCTTGACGAAATTAATAGATAAGGATCAAGTGGGATTTGTCCCTTCCAGGCATGCAGGGGATAATACTAGACGAACCATTGACCTTATTGATATATTAAATAGAGTCCGCCGACCCACCCTGATCTTTAGCCTAGATGCCCAAAATGCCCTTTACTCCAACCCCTTTTCCCAGGTCCAATTAGCGTCCTTCTCATCCAGATCATTTCCTATGTCAAATGGTACCAGGCAAGGCTGTCCCCTCTCATCTTCATACTATGCCTGGAGCCATTGGCTGAGGCTATTAGATCACACCCAGACATACGGGGGGTCCCTATGCAACAAAGAGAGTATAAACTCTCTTTGTTTGCTGATGACGTGCTTCTGACCCTCACTAATCTCCATGTATCACTCCCGTCCCTACATGCCCTCCTATCTCAGTTCAGTTCTCTTTCGGGTTATAAGATTAACATGTCCAAAACCGAAGCCCTGCCTTTACATCTCCCTCCTGACGATCTAATTTCATTAAAAAATTAATATCCCTATCGCTGGTGCACATCATCCATCAAATATTTAGGAGTACAGATCACCCCCCCCATATTCTACCCTTTACGCAGCCAATTATATCCCCTTATTTAAATCTATCAAAGATATGTTAAATAGATGGAATCCCCTACCGATATCTTGGATAGGCAGGATAAATGTTCTGAAGATGTCAGTGTTGCCCAAGTTATTATATTATTTTGAAACAATTCCTGTTCCTATCCCGATGGCCCAATTGAAACTCCTTAGAAGATGGTTTTTCAATTTTATATGGAGGGACGGGGCCAATAGAGTAGCCAGTTCGGTCATTTTTTCCCCCAGGGGGCAGGGGGGTATGGGGGCTCCGGACATCCATAAGTACTACTTGGCTTCCCACCTCCGTGCGGTGGTGTCTTGGGGCAGCTTGCGTCCCCCAAACAGGTGGGCGGAGATAGAGATGGGTTCATTGTTCCCGGCTCACCCCTGTTTCCTGGTATGGTCTCCTGCTTTATTTGCTGACCCCAAGCTCCACGGTCTATGCCTGGGACCCACACTGTTCTCACTCAGGATATGGCGATCCTGTTATACCAAGTTCTCACTAGCTTCCTCCTGCCCATCTCTCTCCAATGTGCTATTTAATCCCCTTCTACCCGATAGCCTTTCACACTCCCGGATGTTCCCTTGGGCCAAGGCAGGTTTGTTTCAGCTTAGACATTTCGTACACCCTGTCACCCGGAAAATATACTCCTTCCAGGACCTACAAATAAAACACCCTATTCCAAACCAGCTGTTCTTTTCATACCTCCAAATAACGCATTATTTAGCATCCCTCTCACTTTCTCTTACTTTGACCAAACCTACACACTTTGAAGTTCTTTGCTCCCAGGGTCCATACCAACCGCGACTGATATCTGACATATATAGCCTCCTGCAAGAGAACCTTCCACTCCCTGCGGAGCCCCACACATATATGAGTAAATGGTCTCTTCTGACACAACAACAAATTTCCCCATCCCAATGGACTAAAATTTGGACCTCAACATCCAAAATATCCTGATGTGTAGCGCAAAAAGAGACAGCTTATAAGGTGCTTTTGTTTTGGTATAGGACCCCTGAGGTCTTACACCGTTACGATGCTTCCCTCTCTCCTCTATGTTGGAGATACCGAAGGATTAGAGGTTCCCACGATCACATTTTTTGGCAGTGTGATCTGATAATTCCCTTTTGGTCCATGGTGGTGTCAGTGCTCTAGCAGATCCTTGCATCCCAGATCCTGTTAGATCCGGTTCATCTCCTTTTGGGTCTCCCATTTCCTGGTATGGGTAAATCCTTGAACAAATTGGCATCATATGTATTACTGGCCGCCAAAAGAGCTATCCCTGCGTGTTGGCTCTCCACTTCCCCCCCTACTCAGACACAGCTTATACAAACTGTCACTGATATTCGCAGAATGGAGCATATGACAGTCATGGTCGAGGATGAGGTGGAGAGATTTGATAAGATTTGGGCTCCTTGGGACCGTTATATGCAGGGCCCTTCATAGGTTCCCGGCTTCTGTTTTCTCTTTTATTGCCCCATATCTACAAATTGAACTTTTATAGTAAAGTTTGCAGCAAGATGATCATTCTTTACTGATTTCATTTGGCTCTTATCTGTTGTTTATATTATATTTACTTCTGCTTACAATATGTATTGACTCACTACTATTGTAATCTTACCCATGCTTATTTTATTTTCTTGATTGCTATAACTACAATATGTACACTATGTTTCTTTTATTTTTGAAAATTTCTTAATAAAAATACAATTTAATAAAAGATCCTTGCAGGTGGCCTCTAGAGCGTAAAACACAGCTTATTGAGCTGACACACCAGTGGGTAAGCCTTCCTTCACTATGTCAGTCTCTGTAGCTACTGCAGAGCCAATGGGGGCACTTCATCCTCAGTGTAGTACCTAGACTCATGTACAAGAAAATCTAACACATCTGGTCCCTGCAGAAGAGCCTCTTTCACTGGATTTATGGCTTGGAATTCTACTTCTACCAAAATAAGGCAATCATGACCATGACAGGGATCTGCCCTGCAAAACTCATCACAGAAATCATACCTGTGACATTTACCTGTAAGGGTACCAATCAATTTCTTCCCCCCTTTCATCAGTCTCCTGTACTGCTGGGTTTAGCACATTGCCCCTTTTTATAGTTACTTTGGGAGTTGTAAGTAATGCAACTTCACATTTTGTCAACTAAGCCATAGAAAGATGTTCTGTCTTAATTTTCTCAAAAATTTGATGTACTGAATGTGCGACCAATATGGTTACTGGATGGTCCAACACTGTGTGACACTTTGTTTAGAAGTAGAGCATAAGCTGACATATTGTTAACACAAGTGGGTGTACCCCTGAGGACTGCATAAAGGGGATTGGAAATATAAGTCACTTGGCAATGCTTACCACCATACATCTGCATTAAAACTCCTCTGGCGCGTCCTTTCAACTCTGTACAGAAAAGTAAGATACATACCTTGAAAGTCACAGTGAAGGGTTCTCTGGTGGTGGCCTTAAAGAGAGGCTTAAGCAATTGCGAAGCCTCTGGGAGCCAATCCCCAACCATGCCCAGGAGTTGGAGGCAGGAAATGTCTAAAACCTGGTGAGACTAACTTTGTTTGTGCAGTATTGAATTTTGTGTATGCTAACCTTGCACTTGTTAACCTCCAAGTGAGACAGTAGGCTGAGAGTTTCTTTTGCATATTACTCCTTACTGTGAGCACAAATCAAAATGTCATCATAATAGCTCAAAATCACTGTTGGCTCTTTGTTAGGAACCTATACATCAAACATCACCTTTATGACAGAACAATATTCGCTTGGCGAAGATATGCACACTTGTGTTAGGTGGGTCCAACAGTATTGTTTCCCACAAAAACAAAAGACAAACACATATTGGCTTTCTTCTGCTGTAAGAACACTAAAAAAGGCTTTGGCCTTACTAAAATACAGGGACAGGAAGGTGGTATTTGCAATAACAATGTATGTGAGTTAGGCACAATGGGTGTATATGATAAAATAATGGCATTTATTGCTGAGGTCATGTACCATTCTATAAACTATAGGCTGTGCAGGCTCTGATTTTTTTGCCACAGGAAAAAAAGACTGTTTGCAACACTAGTGCATTCCTTTATAACACCAATACTGATCAGTTCGTCCAATTGTTCTTTTATACCCTGTATTTGGGCACAGGAGAGAGGATCCTGCTTTAATCTAGGAATTTCTTCACCTTTGTTAAGTTGATTTCTCACTGGTCAAGCATCAAGAATAAAAACATCTTACTTGTCTGTAGCCCATAATGATGCTAGTAGACCCCAAAAGCCATTGTACAGATTGCTAGTAGTCTGGACCATCAAAACCTTGAAACATGTAGCAGCTTCAGCCAAAACCTGAGGTTGGATGTTACCCTTACTCCGTTATCAGTATATTTCACAGAAGCTCTAATAGCTGCTAGTGCATCTGCCCTTAGTAAATTTACAGGTACATCATCTGAGACCAAAACGAGAAGACATAAATCACTATCTCGCCTAAGGCACAATCGGAAGGTATTTCGATTCTTTGAGGGGGGCCGACTTTCCAGTTACATCAATACTCAGGACAATTTTATCATTGAGGCAAATATATTAAAAGTAAAAATGGGGACTATAACAGTACTCTGGACACGTCTTTAGATGTGCACAAGAAATACTGCCCGCAGGGCCCCAGGACATATACAGCTCTTGCCAAATTTTTTACGGAAATTGGGCTTTTTGATTTATGGCGGTGTAAGTTTCCTTTTAAGGCACAATTTTCATGTCACTCACGCACTCCACTTTGTCATGCATTGATTTAGTACTGGGCAATACATTAACACACAACTATGATCCTAAGGTCACCTATCTTGCCAGAGGTCTATCGGACCACTCCCCGGTACAACTCAGTTTAAGTTTCCCAACTGTAAAACTACCTATACACTGGAAGATGAATCCCTTCTGGATTCCTCTATTTAGAGACACTAAACGTATGCAAACACAAATTCAACAATTTTTACTGGATAATAAACATTCTGCCCCACCTGGTATAGTTTGCGACACTCTGAAGGCTTTTATCAGGGGGATGTGTATCAAGGAGATAGCAACAATTAAAACAAACAGTAGACAATGGGCAGCTGACGCCAGTGTAGTGGTAGACAAAGCAGAGGAGGAATTCTTACAAGCGCCCACACCTGATAGTGAAAGAAAATGGAAAGACGCACAAAAAATGTATCGCACCATACATACCCAACAAGCAGAAAATGAACGCTTCTTTACCTCACAAACATACTTTGAAGAGGGGAAAAAAACAGGCCATATGTTATTGGTAATAGCTAAATCGCAACAACCGTCACCAATTATTCACCGCTTGGCGGTGTCACCAACACAGGTAGCTATGGACACCCCTTCAATTATGCAGGGATTCTGTACCTTTTTTCAGGATGTGTATTCCTCAAAGGTGAATTACTCCAAAGCCACCTTAGCTGAGTTTTTAGATGGAATTCCACTTCCGACAATACAGGGGGAAGACAAAAAAACTGCTAAATGCACCTCTGTCTCTAGAGGAATTGCAACTTGCCTTAGCAACATTTCCTAATTCTAAGGCCCCGGGAAATGATGGTCTCCCAATTGAGATGTACAAGAAGTTTGGTGGCATACTCCTACCGGAATTGCTCCATACTATCAAAGAAGCCCATGCTAATGACTCCTTACCAGACTCCATGTACGAGGCAGTGGTAGTGGTCCTGTTGAAGCCCGGGAAGGATCCGAACCAACCTGAGTCATACAGGCCCATATCACTTTTAAATAATGATTTAAAATTGATTACTAAAGTCCTCGCTATGTGGTTGTCCAAGGTGGTGACAAAAATAGTACACCTGGATCAATCGGGATTTATACCTAACAGGTCCACAGCACACAATCTTCGCAGATTATATCTAAACATGCAAATTCCAACAGATAATCAAGGTCAAAGAGCTATCCTTTCACTAGACGCCGCTAAGGCATTCAATAGTATGGGATTACCTTTGGAGGGTGCTAGAGAAATTCAATTTAGGGGAGACATTTATTTCCTGGATTAAACTACTATACAGGGCACCGAAAGCTTGCATCAGAATTAATAACTCGCTATCTCCCTTCTTTGACCTACACAGGGGAACAAGACAGGGCTGCCCACTATCCCCATTGCTCTTTGCTCTGGCCATAGAG
The DNA here is from genome assembly GCA_037952925.1 of Lithobates clamitans. Lineage (NCBI taxonomy): Eukaryota > Metazoa > Chordata > Amphibia > Anura > Ranidae > Lithobates > Lithobates clamitans. The sequence goes on from JBBGZY010000498.1 coordinate 1,482,118, forward strand.
CCTCTGGCTGCTGCTATCAGAGGGAACCCGGCTATATGTGGCTTTAAAAGGAAAAATTTGGAAGATAAAATAGCCTTGTATGCAGACGATGCGCTCATCTTTTTGGGCGACACGTCTGCCTCTTTAACAAATCTCATGGAGTTAATCTGTACATTTGGATCCTATTCGGGGTTCAAGATAAATTGGGACAAATCCACATTGTTACCACTAGATCCCCTTGTATCGCTTCTTCCTTCTGCAGCAGATCAGATCAGGGTGGTAGATACTTTCCGATATTTAGGCATAGTTATTCATCCCAACCTAGAACTATATGTTAAACTTAATGTAAATCCTCTAATTAAAAAATTCCAGGAAAAGACAGCTAGTTGGATTAAACTTCCCCTCTCGGTAGTAGGCCGATGTAATCTGATAAAAATGGTCTGGGGTCCACAACTTTTGTATGCGCTCCACAACGCCCCCATCTGGATTCCTATCCACGTTTTCAAAAAATGTAACACCATATTCCGCTCCTTGATCTGGAGGAAACAGGTGTCGCGTATTAAATTGGAAACGTTACAGGAGGCGAAGTACTCGGGCGGGCTGGCAGTCCCGAACCCATACTATTATTTCATAGCAGCCCAATTACAGCATCTAACGGGATGGCAGAGCCCCAAGTCATCTGACCCTACGAGCAATATCATTTGCACTATACTCCGCAATTCCGCAATTCCGCAAAATATCTGAATACCAAACTATGGTGCTTATAGATAAAATATGGAACAAGGCCAAGCAACACTTTCAATATGAAGGGTACTCTGAATGATCCCGTATCTGGAACAATAGCAACTTTCCCGAATTGTGTAAATTAAAGGGCTTCTCTGCATGGTCTAGAAGCGGGGTGGTATATATCACACAGCTATACCGGGACGGACTCCTACGGGATTTTCAATCCCTGAGGGAAGAGTATGGCATACCAAATGTCTTGTTTTTTCAATACTTACAACTCAGGCATGCCATCTCAGCACAAGCTACACTGTCCACATAGGAATTAACTAGACCCTCGGTACTCACACAACTAGTAACTTCAACGTCTAGGAAAGGACAGATATCATCTATATATGAATCTCTAATAATGCAGGTGTCCAAGACTATGTCATTAAAATGCAGGACAAGCTGGGGGGAAGATATAGGCCACATCACAGACGAGGAATGGTCTGCTATAATGGAGAATGTACCCAAGGTGTCCCTTTCCTCTTCCCAAAAACTCACACAATTATTCATTATACACCGAACTTACCGTACCCCATATAAATTACATAAATGGCACAGAAGAGATGACCCTTTTTGTCCTTTTTGCAGGATAGACAACGGTGCTCTCATCCACATGCTCTGGAAGTGCCCGAAATTGCAAAGGTACTGGTCTGAAATAATCAGCTCTATAAATAAAATATGGAATCTTACATTTGTAGTTGACCCCAAGCTGTGTCTGCTGGGATGGTTAGACGAGGAACTATATACACCACACACTTACATAGCCATTATCAGAGTATTGTTTATTGCCAGAAAACTTATAGCTAGAAAATGGCTTTCGGTGTTACCGCCAACACACGCAGAATGGGTTAATACCATAAATGACACCTTATTGAGGGAAAAGTTGACATACCAACACAGAGGTAGCCCAGCAAAATTTGAGCGTATATGGGACCCATGGTTGGAAGTACCTGGTTTAGCCCCCTTCCAACTGGTCCAAAATAAAGTACTTGGTGGCAGGACATAGATGCCCACTTCCTCTTTTGAGGAAGGAGGCTATCTTTACTAGATGGGTAAAGAGTGAGATGGTGACATAGAGAGTCAGAATGTGGTTCAATCTGAAATAATATTCTTGATGAGAAGTTGTCTTACTCTGCAGTGACGAGTTGTATGGTTTACTTATATAAGTTAGTTAATAGAAGAACACTGGAAACCGGGAGCGGGGTGGGGGTACAAAACACTAAAAGGACCACTTACTAAAAGAGGAAAATACATAAAACGGTAGATACTGGAATGGACATGTAGAGATTTGTCTTCTTAAATTGATTGTTAGTTCACATATAATATAACGATGCAGGAGAAGCAAATCTGATTTTTTTTGTACATTTAGATAATAATATGTCCTTGGCAATGCTATTTGATGTATGTTTTTGTTTTTGTTTTTGTTTTTGTTTAAGGGAAGAGTTTTTCTCTTCCTATGCTTTATAAATAAAAAAATCTGATTAAAAAAAAAGAAGGCATTCAAAATCTTTGTTCCTTTTGTACAAGGGCATCTCATCTAACAATAACATTAATCTTGCCTCTGCCACTTTCCTAGACACAGGCTTGCCTGTTTACTATGCCACAGCAACAGTGTTGCTGTAAGGTTAGGGCAGTCCCTGGCAATGTGTCCATAATTGTGATATGCATAGCATTGAATCTCGGACACACCATTTGAGGTGGGCTTTTGATGATTCTGTTTACTTCCATGCTCCCTACCCATACCACACCCTCTACTCTGTCCTCGGGCTCCATCTCGAAAGTTTTGATCACCACCCTGTTAACCAAAACAAATTTTTGGACATGCTGATTTTTTCACGATGAACTGCTGTTCAATCCTGCTAAGCATGCAAATATAACATCCAGAGACAAAATATGACACTCTAGTCTTACTTTAGGGGTAGCAAGCCCATAAGCAATTTTGCTCTTATCATACAAGTTTGTTCAATATTGTTCTTTGGTTCTGGATCAGTGATATTTACTTTTATATGTGCAGAGTCTGCCATTTTTGACAGTCATCAGTTGGTATTGTGACCCCCCATGCTTTTAGAAGGGACTCTGCAGTAGAGCCTCCTAGGGCTGCCACCATTACTGATTTTAAATCCCTAGCATTAAAGTCTTGGGTTTTCTACAAGAATCACATCTTTTTCCAAAACAACACAGGTTCCTTAAGGTCGTTTAGATTTGCAGTTGAGGGGGCTCAACCCTGCATTGTTGGCGCCAACTGCCCCCCCCCCTTTAAGCTGCAATAGATAGCAGACTTCATGTTTACATGCTGCAAATTTGACATGTAGCGACTGGTGGCCAGCAAGCCCGCTAAACGCTACACATTCAAGTCAATGGGGAATGGGGTAGTGCTGGAAATGCCCCGCAGCCACATGCAATGCATGTAGTTGCGGTGCATTTGTCGACAACAATGGGGTTAAAACAGGCGATAAAGAGGCATCACAATGCTTCCTCACCTCCTGTCAGTAGCCTCAGGAGCATTATTTGAACATTGATTGGGTTTCCGAGGCAAGGAAGATTTAGAAGCATGTCTAACTGTACCCTAAATGGATTGGGCAAGTCATTAAGTATGACTCTCGTTTCTGAACAGTACATTGGCACATGTCATTGTGCAGTAGATATTACTGTTTTAATACTTTTCGTCCCAGGACCATTTGGCTCCTTACAGGGAAGGATTAGTAGCCTCCGGTCATGTAAAAGTCTGAGCTGCTCCACCTCAATTTCTGCTTCTCCCTTAAGTATGCCACAATCATTTGCAGCTAACATTTTACATCCAACATTAATACTCCCACAGAACCATCAAACGTTTCAATAAGGTAATTTAAATTAATGCCTCTCCTCTTTAATTCTTGTGTTAACTACCAATTTAGACTGTTTCCTTCCTGAATGTACATAATATTAAAAACCTTTCCCATGTCCAATAATCTGTCATCTGCTCAGCAGTTTTCAGGTGGCATGTAGTTTCAAATGGTAACATCCTCATCCATTTCTATATCAGACTTCTCTTTATCCCTGAATAGGGATGAGCCGAACACCCCCCGGTTCGGTTCGCACCAGAACCTGCGAACGGACCGAAAATTCGCACAAACGTTAGAACCCCATTGACGTCTATGGGACTCGAACATTCAAAATCAAAAGTGCTCATTTTAAAGGCTAATTTGCATGGTATTGTCCTAAAAAGGGTTTGGGGACCCGGGTCCTACCCTAGGGGACATGTATCAATGCAAAAAAAACTTTTAAAAACGGACGTTTTTTCGGGAGCAGTGATTTCAATGATGCTTAAAGTAAAAAAAAAAAGTGAAATATTCCTTTAAATATCGTACCTGGGGTGTGTCTATAGTATGCCTGTGAAGTGGCACGTGTTTCCCGTGTTTAGAACAGTCCCTGCACAAAATGTCATTTTTAAAGGAAAAAATTTCATTTAAAACTGCTTGCGGGTTTAATGTAATGTCGGGTCCTGGCAATATGGATGAAAATCAGTGAGACAAACGGCATGGGTACCCCCCAGTCCATTACCAGGCCCTTTGGGTCTTGTATGGATATTAAGGGGAACCCCGCACCCAAATTAAAATAAGGAGTGGGGCCACCAGGCCCTATATACTCTGAACAGCAGTATACAGGCGGTGCAAACAAGACAGGGACTGTAGATTTGTTGTTAAGTAGAATCTGTTTGTAATTTTGAACGGGTACATTTTTAACGTGTTTAGCTCCAGCCAAAAAATCTTTTTTAAGCTTTTTGGAAAACATAGGGAAGGGTTATCACCCCTGTGACATTTGTTTTGCTGTCTTTCCTCCTCTTCAGAAGATTTCACCTCACTTTTTGTCCCAATGACAAATGTTTTTTGAAAATTTGGGTTTTTTTGTGGAACAAGGATTGGAAAGCATCAGTGGAAAGGAGAAATGTTTTTTCCCATATTAACTCTTACAGGAGAGAATTTCCCTTCCTAGGGGTAGATTTCATCTCACTTCCTGTTGTCTCCTTCAGTTTGCAAGTAGGAGTCGTTTGTAAGTTAGATGTTTGAAAGTAGAGGCCTGCCCTATATACTCAGCAGAAATTGGGGCCTTAGGTGTTGTTGTGGCCACAACACTGTAAGCCCTCACAGGGCCCTGCTGTGAAATATTAGATCAAGAATTGTAATTACATGCCCCTGTTGAACAAGGGCAGAAAAATTGGGCCTTTGGTGGTGGTGGTGCTGGTGCCACAACACTGTAAGTCCTCACTCGCTCTTGGTGGGTGCAGAAATGGGCCCTGCTGTGAAATATTAGATCAAGAATTGTAATTACATGCCCCTGTTGAACAGGGGCTGAAAAATTAGGCCTTAGGCACTGGTGCTGGTGCCACAACACTGCAACCCCTCACAGATACTCTAGTTGGAATGCAGAAATGAGCCCTGCTGCAAAGTATTGCATCAAAAATTGTAATAACACACCCCTGTTAAACCGAGCCGAGCACTGGCATTATAAGACCGGCGGAAATGCACACAGACTTTCCTGGCCTGCCTCAGGACATCCTGTAAGCCCGGGTACCTGCCCAAGGACCGCTGCACCACCAAGGTTAAGGATGTGAGCCAAACAGGGCACATGGGTCATTTGTCCCTGTCGGAGGGCAGAGAGGAGGTTGGTGCCATTGTCGTAAACCACCATTCCTGCCTTAAGTTGGCGTGGCGTCAACCACCTCTGAACCTGCCCCTGCAGAGCTGACAGAACCTCTGCCCCAGTGTGGCTCCTGTCCCCCAAGCACACCAGCTCAAGCACCGCATGGTATCTTTTGGCCTGCATACTTGCGTAGCCCCTTGAATGGCTACGGAGCACCGCTGGTTCCGAGGACAAAGCACAGGAAGAGGCCATGGAGGAAGAAGAAGAGGAGGGGGTGGAGGAGAGAGGTGTGTCACAATCATTAGCATTTTGGAGGCGTGGTGGCGAAACAACCTCCAACACTACTGCACCTTGTCCTGCATCCTTCCCAGCTGCCAGCAGAGTCACCCAATGCGCTGTGAAACTTAGGTAACGTCCCTGTCCATGCCTGCTGGACCATGAGTCAGCGGTAATATGCACCTTACCGCTGACCGCCCTGTCCAGCGAGGCATGGACATTGCCTTCCATATGCCGGTAGAGAGCCGGAATCGCCTTCCGTGAGAAAAAGTGGTGTTTGGGTACCTGCCACTGAGGAACCGCACATTCCCCAAATCACGGAAGGGGGCAGAGTCTACCAACTGAAAAGGCAGCAGTTGAAGTGCTAGCAATTTTGCCAAGCTAGCATTCAACCGCTGGGCACGTGGATGGCTGGGAGCAAACTTCTTTCGGCGGTGCAGCAGCTGGGGCAGGGAAATTTGCCTGGTACAATCTGACATCGGTGTACCAAAAGCAGATTGCCGACAAGTACTTGGCTGTGACACACCTAATTCTACACCTTCATTCCTCTCAGTGCAGGTCTCAGAGAGGAATGAAGGTATAGTGGGGTTGGAGATCTCAGCTGATGAGGAGCAAGGAGAGGTCCTCTTTGTTCTTTGGTGTGGGTCTTTTAGATACGCTTGCCAACGAACTGCATGGCAGGTCAACATATGTCTGGTTAAGCATGTGGTACCCAAGCGGGAGATGTTTTGGCCACGCGAGATACGCTTGAGACATATGTTGCAAATAGCAGAGGTGCGATCTGATGCACTCGTCTCAAAAAAGGCCCACACCAAAGAACTTTTTGAATAACGCGCAGAGACTGCAGCGCCCTGCACATGTGGAGCTTTGGGGTGTGATGCAGTCAAGGTGCTGCCCTTAGGCTGGCCCCTGGAGGGCATCCTGCCTCGTTGGTGATGTGCCGCCTCCTCCTCCTCCTCTCTCCTATCAGGCACCCACGTTGAGTCAGTGACCTCATCATCCCCTCCCTTCTCATCACTGGAGCAAACCTGGCAGTATGCTGCAGCAGGGGGAGCATGACTGCCAGATTGCTGTCCTTCTTGGGCACCCCCTCTGTCCGTGCTCACGTTACTGCCTTCATCGAGCTCAGTATCATCATCAGAGCCTTCCAAACGCTGGGCATCCTCCTGGAGCATGTACCCAACACTGTGGTCAAACAGTTCGAGGGACTCCTCAGGAGAACATGGTGGGGCTAGGGAAGGAGTCACTGATGACATTGAGCCAAGGGAAGAGTCCGCTGCTTTGCCAGAAAAAGTACCCTGGGCATGGGTGAGAGAGGATGAGGAGGATGAGGACGGCTTGGTCATCCACTCGACCAAGTCTTCCGCATGTTGCGGCTCAACGTGGCCAGCTGCCGAAAAAAAGGCCAAGCGTGTCCCATGGCCACGTGCTGATGAGGATGCACTGTCTCCACAACCAGCACAAGACACAGAGCCTGCTTGCCCTCTCTTATTGGCTTGTGACTGTCTGCCTCTCCTTCTTGGCCTTCCAGACATACTAATAGCCTGTAGCTGCACTAAGCTGGGATATATATATATATATATGTACTGATACTGCAGCTAACAAAATCAACTACCTGCCTGTAGTATGAGAACACCACCAACCTTCTACAGGTAGCTTTAGCTGAACACTGTGCAGAGCTCGCAAAAAAATAACTTGTAGGTTTAGCTGGACACTGTGAGGAGGACGCACCACACTAACTTGTAGTTTTAGCTGAACACTGTGAGCAGGATGCACCACACTAACCTGTAGGTTTAGCTGAACACTGTGAGGTGGACGCACCGCACTAACTTGTAGTTTTAGCTGAACACTGTGAGGTGGACTCACCACACTAACTTGTAGTTTTAGCTGAACACTGTGAGCAGGACGCACAGCACTAACTTGTAGTTTTAGCTGAACACTGTGAGCAGGACGCACCGCACTAACTTGTAGGTTTAGCTGAACACTGTGAGCAGGACGCACTACACTAACTGTAAATAGTCTAGCTGCCTGACTGTGGTACTAATAGGATCAAAAGAACACCAGCAATTTTCTTCAGGTAGCTGTAAATACTGTAACAAGACAAGCCTGCCTGTCAGTAAGAAGATAACAGGAACGGATCTAGCTAGATCACGCATGCTCAGAAGAAATTCCGACACGGATCAGCTCGGTCTGGTAAACTTAGCGTTCGCAATGGATACAGCACTTTCGTCATGCTGCAATGTTAAAAATGGTTTAATACAGCGCACTCTTCTCTTCTTTATAATGTGACAAGAATTAAGTAGTTTTGCTGCTCATATTCACACACACTTCTCACACACTTATTTTTGTGTTTTTTTCTTGGGATTCCCGGAATATATTGTTATTTGTCACATTTTTTTTTTGGTGATTTAAAGCCATTTTTGGTTTAGATTTTATGTTTGTATTTTTTCCAAGGCTGATCTTTGTTTAATGTTATTTTTATTTTTTATTTTTACTACAGACTTTTTTTGTGTGTCAAGTTACCACAACACCATGATATCTTTTATTATTTAATCTCAAGGAGATTGTTTGTTGTTGGTGTCCCTTGTTAATTTCACATTGTATTTTTGAAATGTACCTGAATCCTCACAAACCAACTGTCCTTTTTGAAGTCAAACACACATGGGCAAGTATAATTCAAAACAAAATTCCTTTATTAAGGGCTCAGAACCAAAGAGGGAGGCAACACTGGATAAACATGAGAAATTAGCGAAGCCTGGGACCCCCAGGGCAGACATCAATTCTTGAACATCAAAATTGGTGGCCTGAGGAGTCCATATGTAAGGGAGGCCAGTCTGGTCCAGAAGTCCCAGAGATTCGGAAAGCAGCAGATGACATCTGTGTCCCCAGGCTGTGGTACCACAAGAGGCTGCATCTTTTGGCCGACCAGACTGGATTCAGGGTCCTCACTTTCTGGTCTTCCTTCCACGCTTCCTTCCAGGCTGTGGCTGTGCTGTTGGAGATGTGGCAGGAGGAGGAGTAGGACCTGGAGGAGGAGGAGGACTGGGAGGACCTGGAGGATGAGGAGGAGAAGGTGGAGGAGGACCTGCAGGAGGAGGAGGAGGACCATCTGTGAGTTCGCAAAGGTGTGTCTGAGATGTAATTTGGCCCCTCATACCTTTATTAAGAGCCTCCAATATGAGCGACTCACACATGAGTTGTTGTCCCTCCTCCATCCTCTGCATTTTAGAGGCAATGATGGCAGCAATGTCCTCCTCCAGGGTGTGTGGTGCTCCCAGGACCTCTGTAGCCCTCCAAAACAGGCCTATGGCAGCCTCCTCTAGGGCACTCCTGCTCCTGCCACTTTCTCTTTCCAGGTGTTGGGGAGGGACCTGCAGATCAGGCAGCCTGCTCGGCCCGGCCACCTCCTAGCTGAGACTTCCCTGTGTAGGAAAAAGGGACATGGTTTTAGTTTTTGCATCATCAATCACAATCCTAAATTAGTACTCCAAACTAACATCTAGTTAACATCATTGATTGGACAATCAGAAATATTTAAAAGAATGCTATACCTGGCTCAATCTGGGCTCCTCCACATGTTGTTGCCTGGAAGGCCCAGGTTGGGCGTCAGAAGCCTCAGCTGGAGGGGAAGGAAGCGTGGAAGGAAGACTGGAGATGGATGGCCTGGGTTCAGTCTGGCCTGCCAGAAAATGCAGCCTGTCATAGTACCACATCCTGGGGACATAGATGTCATCTGCTGCTCCAAGTCTCTGCGAATCCTGGACTTTTTGGCGCTCCCTTACATATGTGCTCCTCAGGCCACCAATTAAGATCTTCAAAAATGTGATGTCTGCTGTGGGGATCACCTGCTTCACAATTTCACACAATTTATCCAGTGCTGTCTTCCTCTTTGTTTGGTTCTTGTAATGTGGGTTGTTGATCTCCTACAGACATGGCAGCTCCCTTAACATATCAATGAATAGTGACATGAAGTCATTATCTTTTAATAAGATATCCATGTTCACTGCAAGACACAACACAAGACAAAGCCTAATGTCAGACAAAACTCTCCTAATCTTGTTACAATATAGGCCTCAATCTAGAAGCAGTATAGGCACAAGTTTGTCTCTTACCTTCGTTCTTACGATCGGCGCGTCCAATGCTCCTTCGCCCACTCACAGATCGTACGTACTACGCACGCGTGTTACGCTTTATACACACTGCGCATGCATGTAACTCCGCCCGCCTCTGACGTTCTTTCTATTCTATTCCCCGCCCCTTTTCGTTCGGCGCAGTGGGTGAAGAGCACATGGCGGAGTCAGAGCAGGTGCATGCTAATTATAGTAACGAGGAGGAGGAGGAGGAAAGCCCGGATCCGGACACGTCCCGATCCAGAAGGAGACGATTTAAGGCCACAAATATGTCCTTTGGGGAGATGTTGGAGATGGTGGACATCCTGAAGAAGGCTGACTATGACGGGAAGTATGGGCCTTACCCCAACCCCAATATCAGAAAGGCCAAGATCATTGCGAAAGTGGTCAAAAGTCTGCACAGGAATTTCGGGGTACGACGATCGAAAGATCAGCTCAGGAAGCGGTGGTCGGACCTAAAATTAAGAGAGCCCGAGCAGTACCGAAAGATCCGGAGAGTGCTGCAAAAAAGTAAGTAGTTGTGCTGTGTTCCTATTCTTTTTGTCTTTATTACGTTCATGCTGCTCCATATGCTTTTCTTAATTGTACAGTTTAAAATGTCAATTTTAATGTTCATGGGCCCATTATTCGTTCGTATCAAACATTTTTTTTTTCGCCCTCTAAAACACCATTGTTTAGGCCATATGCATTTTCCTACATTTTTTAGGGCCTACTTGGATGCAAAATATTTGGTTGTGTAGATGGGTTTGTTACTAGAATGAGATGCAAACTAGATTCTGTGTAAGGAGAGGACACTGAGCAGCTGTTTTCACATCTGGACGCTGGAGCTCTAGTGTGGGACACAAGAACACCATTTTTTATTAGGGGGGGCACACAGGTGCTCCAGTGTATACTATAGGGGGGTCTCCATCTGTGAAGCTTGTACTAAACAGGTAAAGTATTGCAGGTTGACAAAGGACAATAAACAAGCGACATCTTGGAACTCTGCTAAAATTGACAATTGTACCCCACTACCAAGCAATGTTTTCTATTTATAGTTCTGCCATCAAATCACTGTGTGCTAATTATACCATTTTTGTTTTACATAGGGGAGAAAAGACTCGGAGGACACCCCTCATCCGAGGAGACCAGAGACCCCCCACCTATGGTGAAATACCCCCAACCCAAGGGGAGCAGGTGGAGGAAGAAGATGTGGTGGAAATTGGCACCACAACAGGTGAGTGTCTGCGACCACAGGCTCAGGTAAGAGATGGATACTGGCAGATTTTTGATACCTGTTTTTGTTTGGTTTCTCTCTTTTTAGGTGATCGTGATGTTAGGGATCGAAATCCTTTCACATCAGAAAGTGCCCAGATCCTGATCGGGGAGATCATGGGGTGTAATTTCTAATTGGAGAACATCAAGACAAAAATCAATGATGTGATTAAAAAAAATAATAACACCATTGATGTTTTGGGGCGAATTTAATACCCCACAAAATCACTTTTGTTTGGTACAATGTTTAAAATATTTTTGAATTTGGAGGATGCACACAGTGTGCCAACATGTGCTATCTGCCATCACGGGAGATCAATGGACGCGTTTTGGGGGTACAACCCCTTCCTCAATAATAAAGTAGTGGTGAGGAAGGGCTTGCTCCCCCAAAACACGTCCCTTGATCCCCCGAGATGGCAGCTAGCACATGTTGACATTCGTAAATTGGTGCGCATCTTCCAAATTTGGCTTTTCAAGGGGTGATTTAACCCCATCTGAACGCAATATCAAACACAGTTCCTAAATACTCATGTCTGATATTGCCTTCAGGTTTTACCATATGTGAACTTTGTAAGTTCAAGTTTTTTGTCTTTCTTGTTGGTTTTACACAGGCCTGTTTTATCGTAAATGGACATTTCTATTTTTGATAATGCCACCCAAAAAATTGTTATACAACAAACATGTTGGTTTGTTTTAAAAACCGTTTCTAAATGCACATGTGATTGTGCAGGTATTAAAAAGTTTGTTAATCAAGAATGTGTGGATTATTGTCTCAACGCTACACTTTTGTGGTGATGTAATTGCTGTTTTCGTAGAAAATGGTGATTATTTCCTAAGGGCAAATCCTCTTTGCACTACAAGAGCATTTTCATTGCAGTTTCAAGAGCACTTGTAGTATAAAAAGTGTATACGCCTTTAGTATATAACAGCAAACAGTGCTTTGTATAAGGTTACACAATCACGCAATTTACAGGACTCCCCACATTTCTGTCAGGCTCAGCTAAAACAAACACAAGCAGTAAATGTCCACAAAGAATTCCTTTCAGTGTTCCTTCCAGTCAGTGTTGTTTCAGGGATCACTCCGGCCTCAGGCCCAACTGAGCCAGCATAGTTGGCCGAATGTTTCCATAAAAAGTTATGGAGAATACAGCACGCCAGGATTATAGTATTGGTATCAGCTGACTTAGCAGTTGGGGGAGGGAGGGTTACTAAAAATGATTTGGGGACACCACAAAAAAAAAGCCTCAGGCACTCTGCCTGAATTTAAAGCACAAATTACATTTCAAAACATTTTAGGGGGTGTTTGGGGTAAAGCACTACTATGGAGCTGATAAAATACATTGTTAAGTGACTACATGAGGTGAATATAGGGCCAGGAGACTATGTTGGGGAGGTTAGTGAAGGACAATCTGTATGAAGGACCTACAAAATGAATTACCTAAAAAACCAGCATGCATGAGGACAACGTACGGATCTCACGAAGCAAAGGCATATGAGAGAACTGGTCACGCTGAAGCAACCAATTCTTGGTCCATGAACTCCTCCCCACCCTGTTCATGGACTGGACTTGTGTCAAGGTCAGGACCCCAACACCAAGCCCCCGCACAGCACGAACTCTACGAGGAGTACGCATACGCAACATGGCTAGAAAATGGTCGGCTGCTCAGAACGAAGTAACAGAACGCACTGAAGAACAGCAAGGCCTGTGAAGAGCGACCTGAAAAACAGTAACGAACTAACAAGAACACAATGACTAATTAACGTCACACGGAACTTGCTTGCACGCACTGAAGAGCAGATACAAACCCACAAGCACAAACTGAACGGCAGAAAACGATCTGAAAGCCACGAGTCTGAAAAGCGCGAATCGTCTCTCACCAAACTTTTACTAACATGAGATTAGCAAAAGGAGCCCAAAGGGTGCCGCGCTTGGTTCTGAAATGGCCTTTTCTAGTCTCGTCGTACGTGGTTGACGTCACCGTGTTCTTGGCGATCGGAAATTCCGACAACTTTGTGTGACCGTGTGTGCGCAAAACAAGTTTGAGCCAACATCCGTTGGAAAAAATCCTAGGATTTTGTTGTCGGAATGTCCAATCAATGTCCGACCGTGTGTACGGGGCATAAGAGTTACATAAAATATACCCTTGCAGGAGATCAATGCAGTAATCTTTAATCTGTTTATTATATTTGATTCTGTCTGCCATTGTTGAAAAGCATCCCACATACCCTTAATTTCAATTAATTTACAAGACATACCATTTACAGGCTTTTTCCATAATTGTAGATCAAAAGTGCCATCATTAGGTATCATTTTCTCACAATTCCTTTTCTAAAAGCTCCAAACTGATAGAGGAGCAACACATGGAGATCCATACTTCTTCTGCATATACAAAAAATCTGACATACCCTTCTTCTTGCATGGTCCCAGACCTGGAGGCTCTTGGACTGTCCTCTTAAAGAGCCCTTGCCCTTTTATATGTTCATTTCTCTTGTTTGCATCAACTTCTGTCAGAGATTATATAGTATTTTACCCTTGTCTCACTGTATACAGTATGTACTGAGGTTGTGTTGCATGGGTGTCATTTAGAGAACATTTTGCAGCTTCTCAATGAATGCAAAGTGTTCTTTTATTGTACAAGATATAGATTGTGACATCACTGTCCCATCTCTCCACCTCATGCAATCAGAGAATGCTTTGCACCTATTGTGAAAGTTTAAAGTGTTCCCTTAATGGCACTCATCCCGGGTGAGTGACCTCCTGTGTTAGCAACGCAGCAGACAACCACTTGACACTGGAGTTAGGGGAGATCACTGTAGTAGCAGTGCCTAGTACAGTGACTGTACTAGACATACTTACATTGGTCCAAGCTAGAGGTCCTGATGGTTTAAGGAACTCTCTTTATGTCAAAGGTAATTAAAGAGTTGCACAAATAGTTCATCATTAGGCAATTTTCTAAATCTGTCTACAACCCTCAAATACAGTAGATAGGGTGTTAGAAAGGTGTGTGCTAAAGGAGGTGATGGACAAAGATGGCAAAGATTGTGATTTGCTATTGCCTTATCTGTTGTTTGCAGACAGAGAATTCCTACTGCCTTTTACAGGGTTTTAATCCATTGAACTGTTGAATGAGCATCACCCCTGAGGGTTGCTAGATATTACAAAGGAAATCTTGGAGATTAAGATTAACCCCCACAGTGCAAAGTAATTTTTGTTGTAAATGACAAGGACCCTATGAAATATTGGAATGGGTTGGGAAGGTAAATCAGGTGTACCAGCCAAACGGAAGAAGGAGCAGATCTATCATGTACATTTAATGAAATCCTTAAAAGACAGAGAAGCCCTCCTAACCATGGGAGATCTCATGGTATCCAAGGTAAGGTTTATATTCATGTACTCAGTTATTTTATTGACTTTATTCACATTTTTTGTAGATTATTTATTGATTGATTTTTCACATATTATGCTGTTTATTTATCACAAGTTATTTATCTGAGTATAAGTCACCTTTTTCACTAAGGTAAATCCTTTATGCACTTTTATGTGTACCCTTTTGTATAGCAGGGTACTCTTCTAGTAGTTTTTCACCTTTCATGGTTACATTTAATTCTTATGTGGTATAATAGCGCTACACTTTTTTTAAATCTACACAAATCACTTTTAGTCTATAGCTGTGTTGGCTGCTATTTACATCTTCATCCTACACAGCGCTGTATTTTCTTTTTCTTTTTCTTTAAAATTCAGTTACTACAAAGAAACATTTACACTTAAATCTAATTTCATATGATTCTTGCTTTTCAAGACAGTATAATGATGACAAAATCCCGACATGTTTTGCCCACTGGGCTTCTTCAGGGGATACATTGTTTGCTATAGGTCATGGCATTCTATCAAATAAACACATAATATACTGTAAGTTCATAAACAGCAATCAGTACAACTATTTTTCAAGAATATTCAATGATGTTTCATCCACATGCTTACCCCACATTTTATGGTATATAACTTGAACAGATAGCATAGATCCAACCAAATTGGATTATGTATGACCACATGAGGTATATAAGGGTCTGGCTACATTAGACAAAGAAAGGGCTAAAAAAGACACATAGACTAATTCCCTTTGTGTCCAAAACATCTAAAAATAATTTGTAGAAGGGAGCAATTGATGTAACTTACAAAGTGTAATACTAATAGTGACCACACAGGGGTGAGGGATCCTCACAGGGGTATGTAAGATCAACATACAGCAAACTAGATGGAGACAATAAACAAGGAAAACAAATTATGATCAGATAAAACCCAGAGTACATGCCAATGTAATTAGTATTATATGACCAATATGCACAAAACAGGCTTTTTTTTTATACTGAAATTAATCAGATTGGGCTGCTGCTGTATGTAAGCTAGGATAATTGTAAAGAAAAAAATCTATTTCACAGCCAAATATGTGTTCATATACAGAGTTAAGGAATTCATTGTTCATGTTTTGTAACCCCTTTTTTAAAGAATAAAGTTGTATTACTTTTGTGGCACAAAAACAGTATTAAATAAACAATGCCTTTATCCATGTCAAAATAGAAATGAATTACAATCATCCATAAGTTCAGTAATGTAACATGCTGATATTTCCTGAGAGAAATACAAAAATATAGTGCAGATCCTGCAGGTGTCTGGCTCAGGATGAGTTATAATATGAAGTGAAGAGCAGGCTGGTCAACAGGGAACTGGGGCAGGCACCGAAGTGGGCACCAAAATGATTACTGGGCATTTGGAGAGGGATATGCATCCCTGCTACTAAGACATACCTGCTGATGGCAGGTGTAAATCCACTAATAGAAAAGGAAATGTTGAAGATAGATATGAAAGATAAAAAGAAGAAGAGGGAAAGCAGGGAGGGGAGAGGAAGGAGAGACAGGGGAAGGTGTCCAACCAGGAGTTCTGCCAAGCTGGATGAAGTACTGAGTTAAAGTCACTCGGTACTAGCCAAGGAATAGTAGGAGTGCAGGGGAGGTAGATAAGTCAATCCAATCAAACCACAAGTCTCAGAAGTTTGTGAAGCTTTCATCAGCAATAAGCTTCTCCATCCTCATAATGCTGTTCAATTAAGCCACCCACTTCCCAATCATAGGGATAGTGGTAGCTTTCCAATATCTAGGGATCAAGGCAAAGCCTGTTAGGACTAAAAAGTGAAACAAGCCTTTCTTTATTTTTTAATGGGCCTTGATATCATAGACAGAAAAGTCTCCTCTGGCCATGTTCTGCTTGTGATTAAGTGGCTCAACTGAAATATAGACTTCCAAAATGATCTGATCCAGGAACAGGACCACTATAAGTGGAAATGCATGCCACTTGTCTCTCTGCATCTTTTACATTTGTCTGGAATTCACAGTATAATCTTGTGCAATGTGGCCTGGGTTCTGTATCACTTGGTCAGGATTTTGATATTTCTCTTGTGTGCTTGTAAGGCTATGGTTAGTGAAAGTAAAGAGAGAGGTTTTATCCCAATCCTCTGAGGGAAAGGAGTAATACAGTTCCTATTCCCAGTCTCAGACTTTGAAATGACAATTGGGGAAAGCACCAGAGAGATGGATGCTGCAATGTTTTGAAATGACATGAGGGGAGCCTGCTTCAGATAGGCATAGGTCCTCTAATGTGGTCAGGTCCCTATAAAGCTGTCCTATCTCTGTGCATTTGTCATAGAAATGTTGAAGTTGTAAATAATGAAGCCACTATCCATAAGGATAGTAAGATGAAGATGGGAGGAAAGGGAGATGTTGTAATCTCTCACAGGGCTTTGACCCTGTTAGGATCAATGGCTTGTCCGATGGGAAAGGGTCTCAAATATTGCCATTGTAAACTGTATCCCAGTTGAGAACTCTGGATTCCCATAATCTGAGTCATTTGGCCAGGACAGGAAGAGGTGTTGTATTTTCTAAGTGCTGGGTCCCAAATATGTAAGAACAAGGTTATCAACAGCGCTAGTGTTGATGGCAGTGGGCGGTGAATCCATGGAAGTGAGGATAGTGGTTACGGTGTTATGTCATGTTCTAAACTAACTCATAGCTTGGATTGAGCATGGTGGAAGCAATCTAGGACTCTACAAAGAACTGCTGCTGTATAGTATAGTTTGAGATGAGACAAGCCTCCTTTCAAATCAGCTTTACATTTAACTAAGATATTCTATCATAGTCAAGCAGGAAAGTGAGGCATATGAGTAATAGATAATGTACAGAGCAGAAAAAAAGATGGACCTGGATCGGTAGGGTTTGAAAAATGTAAAGAAACCTTGGGATGATGTCCATTTTAAAGAGGGACATCCCTCCTAGTCAGGAGTATTTGAGGGTTAACTAGCTCCAGAGTTTGTGTTGGGTAGCCGTTAAGATGAGTGGGTAGTTTCAGGCTAGGTTCACACTATTGCAAATTGGATGCTGGATTCCCCGCATCCAATTTGCATGACAGGAGATTGTGAGCGGCTCTCAATGGAGCTGGTTCACACATCTCCGTGGCGACTGCTGAGTGAATTGCACAGGGGTCCTGTGCATCTTTGGCTCAGTTTCAGGTCAGAATTTGGGCCTGATTCATCCCTGAAACGGAGAAAAGGGACACACTGGACCCCTGCTGTGATCTGCATGCGATCTTGAACCCAGCCTATAATTTTCTATATTGTTTTGGGATCAATACCCCTAGATTTTTGATTGAGCATTGGGCCCAGTGAAAAGGAAATCTATCTTTGAGAACCGTCTGGAAGAGAACAAGAGTACAGCATAGTGACAGTTGGTTTTAGTTGTTAGTAAGCCGTTTTGTGAGTTTTAGGAGAGCATTTTCTGTAGAGTGTTGAAGGCACAATCTAAACTGATATAATCAAGAAGGTCAAGTGGTGGCTCAGGCAGTTGTAAGATTGGCTTTCAAGGAGTTTGGAGGTAAAAGAAAGCAGGGAGATTGGTCTTAGATTGTTGAGATTGGGGGGGGCTTTTTAAGGGGGGGTTACTAGTACATGTTTTAGAGGGTTGGGGAAGAAACCAGTAGAGAGGGAGAGATTGAAGATGTGAGTTAAAGAATGTAAGAGCGAGCAAGGGGCTGACCGTAGTATTTGCAAAGGAATGAACGCCAGGGGGCAAGTTGTTAGGTGGGCATTAGAAAAAAGTTTAGTGACCTCTATAGTAGCAGGGTTAAATGAGGGAAGTATTGAGTATGCAGGTGCAGGTGGTTAGGCGGGAGATATATCTGTACAGTGGAGAGTTTTTCATGAATTGTATCAATCTTATTTTTTAATGGGTTTGTGATCTCCTGGGCAGTGAGTGAGTAGTGGGTGTAGGTAGTGAAGAAGTAGGGAGTTAAAGGTAGAAAAGAGTTGACAGGGACAGCGTGAGAGGGTGTTAATAAGAGTGATAAATATCACCAAAAGAAAGCTCTATTTGTGGGAAAAAAAGGCCGCCAATTTTGTATGGGTACAACGTCGCACGACCGAACAATTGTCATCTAAAGCAACACATTGCCGAAGCTCAAAAAATGGCCTGGTCATTGAGCAGCCAATTCTTCTGGGGCTGAAGTGGTTACATTTTTTTTTTTTTACTGTGGAACATATCATGCATTGGAGCGTCCAGCTTCATATGCCTATCTTTAACAGATTCAAAGTCAGAAAACCTTTGTAGAATCAGGGCAGAGCAGAGCAGATTAGCCCTTCACACACATCAATATATATATATATATATATATATATATATATATATATATATATATATATATATATATATATATATATATATATATATATATATATATATATATATATATACTATACTATACATATATACTGTATTACATACTATATATATATAAAAGAAAAAGAGAAGTGGGACTTTAAATGAAGCACACAGCAGCACAAAAGCAGGTCAAGTGATCAAAATTTATTTCGCGTAATCCATGGTATGTAAAAAAACATTTTGGGCATCCAACCTCTAAAATGCTGTGGGCATCAAGCCTCTATATAATAAACCATGGATTAATTATACATAAATTATGCAATAAGTCATGATCCGTTGTCACACACAGAGAGCAAAGATAACAATCAATATACATTATGGAGGTAAGTAGAATCATTGAAATCTTGATATTCCATGATAAGGGAAGATTGGTAATATTCAAAGCTCTACGCGTTTCGCGGTATAACAACCACTCATCAGGAGCATACATCATGGAATGATTCTAAAAAATATTTAAAAAAAAATTATTCAAAAAATAAGCAGGAGATGAAAAAGGTTTTTTATAAGAATAGTTTAGGTAGTGTGTCCAAACTCACTTTCAATGATTCCACTTACCTCCATAAGTATCTGTTATGGCATTAAGTCTCTTTTATTATTTTAATTTTCTGTCTTTATTTTTTATGGCTCTTTTTGGGTCCAATTATAGTAACAAATGTACACATGTATATTGATTGTTATCTTTGCTCTCTGTGTGTGACAACGGATCATGACTTATTGCGTAATTTATGTATAATTAATCCATGGTTTATTATATAGAGGCTTGATGCCCACAGCATTTTAGAGGTTGGATGCCCAAAATGTTTTTTACATACCATGGATTACACTAAATAAATGAATTTTGGTCACTTGACCTGCTTTTGTGCTGCTGTGTGCTTTATTTAAAGTCCCACTTCTCTTTTTCTTTTATAAATCAATGATCGGGAGGGAGGCGAGCATCCCTTTGGTGCCAGTCTCATTTAAAGTCCCAAATTTACTTTTACTTTTTTGAATACTATATATATACTTTATTACATACAGTATATGTGTGTATGTATGTGATATATGCTGTACAGCAACTTTGAAATATACCCAAATAATTTGTAAACGGATGACAATAGTACATACCTATATGGAAGCTTATTATTGTCTTATGTCTTTAGCTTCTGACTTCAAAAACAAGATGCAGCAAGCACTACTGAATACAAGGTGACAGCAAACAGCTGGTGGGTGTGTATTCTGTATGTCTATAAAATTCATTGCACTCCTGATGTTGGTGTTTCTCCCTTAGCTGCCAACATATGCACTGCTTGTTGGAAGAAGAGTAAAAAAAAATCTGAAAGTCATAAAACTTCTGTTGTGCCTGCTGTTGCCTTCATTGAAATAATAATCTAAACTTATTTATTGAAGAATAGAGAAGCTGTAAGTTACTGAGTGTCAAGTGCAATGTGATAAATTCCCAGCAGGAGTTTTGAAAGTGTTAATAACATAAGGACCATGAGCAGCTGTTATGTTTTTTTTTCCTGGCAATTAACATTGAACACGTTAATAAATTTGAGAAAATGAGGAAACATTAAAAAGGTAATGACATAATAATTTGATAATTCATCCCTTGCAATTAATTATAATAAACCTTATCTAATTTACAGTGACACTGAAATGGAATACTTTTATTGAAAAAAAATATGTACAATTATAAACAAAGTTAGATGTTAGCATAATGAGTTCAAATAATACTGGGGGAATTAACTATTGAAGTTTATGATTAGAATGTGTTCATTACTCAATAAACAGTATTGCATGAAACAATTTGTGAAGTTTCTGTTTGCAGCGAATTTTAGTGTTTTGTGGTCAATATGTAGCAATCAAAAATAATTTCTCAAAACAAAAACTACTACACAGAATAGTTAGTAAAATGCTTAAAGGATAACTAAACCCAAGAAAAAAAATTACAGCTTACCAGTCCTTAGTAGGTGTACGGTTCGGGTTCGTGTTTTGCACAGTTTGACCTGTTCAATGTTCACCTGAATGCTGAACTTTTATGTCTGTTCACAACAGAAACCAAAACAATTCCCCCATAATAATAATGAAATACACCGTGAACTGTGGTCAGGTGCAATAGTCTAACCCAGTGATGGTGAACCTTGGCACCCCAGATGTTTTGGAACTACATTTCCCAAGATGCTTATGCACGCTGCAGTGTAGTTGACCATAATGGGAAATGTTGTACCAAAACATCTGGGGTGTCAAGGTCCGCCATCACTGGTCTAACCAATAATGTGGTTCTAACAATGTGCCAGAACCCTCACTAAACAAATTCTGCTCTGCCATAAATATTTTGTCAAAGTGTGTTTTAGTTGATAAGGGACAGCTAACAGTGGCTGGAGAGAGAGACAGTTAGGCCAGCCATACACGGTTCGAATCTTGGCTTGTTCATCAGGAACCGGCTGAGATTCGGACCACTAATGAGCAGGTTGAATGTACCAAGTTATTCGATTTTTCAACTTGGGTACAACCAACCTGCCGGATTCTCTTGCGATTATCGCTAATGGCTGCTAGATAATCACTGTCTTCTCCTGGCGGAAATAGTTGTCCTCGCACACTTCTCCCCCCCCCCACCCCGGGAGAATACAATGGCCCAGCAGGACACTGTCTGTGTTGATGGGGGTATCAAGCAAATTTCTTTTCTGTAGGAAAGAAATTTGCTCTGTGTATGGCTGGCCTTAGTTCTGCTGTGCTGCACAGGGTTAGTATAATAACACAGAGATATACAGTGCTGTAAAGTCACCCACACCTACATTACAGTGGAATTCGGTGTGACAGGCTACATTCACTGTGCCTACATTCACTGTGCTGTTCAGTGACATCATTGCTTCATTACTGTGAATTGCATTGTGATGTGACTGTGTACCAGCCATTGTTTTCACAGAAAATAGACCCAACAATCCATTTTAGGACTGTTGCTGTATAGATGTTGTTCCCAATATTTTTTCTTTTTCGTTTATAAAAAGTAAAAAATAATAATTTTATTTATTTATTTATTTATTTATTATTAAGTTATAGTCTTTTAGGGCCAGTGTTAGGGATTTACAATTTTTTGTTAGGTTTACTTTATTTCTACTTAAGTTTGTCAGTCCATTCTTTTTGTTTTTGAGTCAGCAGCCTCATGAACTTGTTGGTGACACAGGCAAAGCATCAGCTGGTTAACAGCACAGCACCACATAGCTTTGCGGTCAAGTTTACTAAAAAAGCACCACATTGTATAGTTCTTTAAATCATGTCATCCCCCATACCTGTTAACATGTTATCATTAACATGTTATTAGGCAATTCCCTGGTACCATCATGTCTGCTAGGCCCAAAGGGAGAGGGAGAGGTTGTTCACATGCAGCTATTAGGAGAGGTGCAGTTTGTGTATCCACAGGCCAAACCAGTGGTCAGTCTACACCTTTGAGATGCAGGGCAGGTCTGCATTTGGTTCCCAGCAGAGGGCTTGTTAAACAGGCAGAACAGCCAGCGGAGGTGGTAAAGGGGATAGCCAAGCCTTCATCATCCTGCTCCTCCTACTCCCAGGTGCAGAACAGTGAAACATCTTCAGCAGCTGCAAGTGCACCCTCTTCTTCTTCCTCCTCCACAGTTAATACTACAATTAACCCATAAACTAGCACGGCGGAGTAGGCTGAATTATTTCAGCACAGCTTTTGTCAGCTGCTGCAGGTGCATGTGCAGCAGTTATTTTCATCTTGGAATAAGGAGAGAACCAGGAACACCAATGGAGGGGACAAATGGCAGGGAGAACCAATTGCCAGTGCAATTCCTGCAGTTACTACTGACCGCCAAGTTGGCTGCAGTAATGAGGGGGTGAGGATAATGATAAGGCTCAGACCATATCTGAGTGCCCAAGAATGAAGAGGAGGAAGAGGCACAATGTCAGTGAAGTAGGATGGCATCCAGAGGAGAGGAGGGAGAACAGGTGTATTCGGATGGCACTGCTACACTGTTGCAGGCCACTGTTATCCCCAGGCCTACTCTGCACAGCTCAGCTGTGCGGACCTTTTTTCACACTTGGTCTGCAGACAGTACCATAGTGATTTGCAGTTTCTACCTGCAGCGTATCAAGTATGGCAAATGTATCAGTCATTTTGAGAGACACATGACCGTTCACCCTAAAATGTCTAGTGGACATGCTGTGGAGGAACCTTCTATTGTTTTTTTCAGAGACTGAAACATATAGCTTGAATTGTTGTGTCAGTGAAAATTGGAAGCAGCAGTAGCAGTCACTGCCTAAGTGAGGCTTTCAAGTCCTTCTTTAGTACGCATCACCCAAGACTTCAGTTATAATCAGCTTCAACCATATGGGTTCAAGGGCAGATGTTGCCACCCTCAGAATGGACAACTCCCTTGACTTTTGGATAACAAGGATGGATCACTGTCTGGAGCTTACTTAGTATGCATTAGAGCTGGTGGGCTTTCCTGCAGCCAGTGTGATTTTAGAACATGTATTTGGGCATTTTGTGACAGACCAAAGTATTTGCCTGTCCCTAGACACAGTTCACTTTTATAAAAATGAACTAGTACTGAATCAGTGATGAGTACTGAACCTCTGATGCTGATGCTAATGATTACATTTTTGTTTTAAATCTTAACTCAAAACATTATTATATTGTACATTTCTAGCATTTCCTTCCACCATTGCAGACCTGTGGAAAATACCACATTTTACCACAATTACCATATTCTGCCACCATTACCACATGCTACCACTGCTAACCTGACACCATAACCATCTCCCATCACTACTATAGGCCTACCAGCATTACCATCTTATGCTGCCTCTACAAAAGCACCTTGGTTTTACGGCACAGTCACAGTGTCAGTTTTTCTTTCTTACTAGGTTATATCAAAGATACTGGTGCCATTTTATTCCAGGTACAAAAATTAGGTCACTTGGATGTGTGCTCTATGTTGATCAATTCACCACAACCTTTGTATTCAAGCCATAAAGCATCATTTATCTAGGTAAATCTCATACTCTCATGAATTGCAGGAATATCTAATTTTATGTATAGAGTTTTTACTTTAACTTATTTTTGTTAGACGGCTCTTATTACATTCAGTGCTGTGGGGCTTTGATGGGGATCAGGTTCACATCCTCCGTGGCAAACCTATACATGGAATAGGAGGGAGGAGCTGTTTCAGTTTTCTCAGAATAATCCTTTTGGCAAATGGGGAGTTCACACGAGCTTGCAGAAACTGTTCCATTGAGGATACATTTTGTAAGGAATGTCATCAGAACCTGGTTTTTAGAGAGGGGCTTTCCCAATTGGAGCATTAAGAGAGGTATTAAAATAGCTGGTGAGAAAAATAGACAAAAGCTCTTAAGCAGAGGTAAATGGGTTAAAGCAACAGTGGATGCACAAGTGGTTACTTTTGTAGCTTCTTACTCTAGGGAATCTCAACAAGTTGTAGACATTATAAAAAGGAACCTTTCTATATTATATGCGGACAGTTATTTTCATTCTTACGGAAGGGATGTAGATTTTCTAGTTTCAGGGGACCCACTCTAGCTATGCTTCTTTCCTCTAGTCTTTCACCACTTCATAGCGAGCCCAACCTACTTGTCTGTCTTACCCCAGCTCTTTTCTGTGAGGCAAAAACACTTGCAGGTACTGTCACCTAAATCAGCATGGGCATTTTTTTTCTCTTCTTCTAGTCACTGGTGAGCAATTTAAAATCAAATATTACACGAATTGTTGTTTGAATTTTGTTGTGTATCTGATTACCTGCTTGTTACGTACCTGGTCCTGAAGCCAAAATGCTGAGAGTGCGGCTGAGTGCTCGGAGTCCCTGAAGGTGGAAACAGGGAAAACGAAGTCCAAAGAAGCAGGGATTGCCAGCTATACATACAGATGAGAGATGTAGGTGTGGAAGTCTCTCTGCAGGTGGATGCCAGAGGAGGAGAGCAGCAGGACCCAGGGGAGCTTATGGTTGTGAAAACTGCACACAGCAGGAAGCAGGTTGCAGTGGTAAGTGCAGCAGGCTGAATACAGCAGGTAAGTACCACAGCCTGGAGCAACAGGTAAGTTCTGCAGCCAGGTACAGCAGGCTGGGAACAGCAGGTAGGCACCTAGGTGGATCACAGCAGACAGGGCAAAGCAGGAGGTATGATCAGGGACGGTAGCAAAGGTCAGTGAGCTGGTGATCAGCAAACAGGAGATCAGAGATGTATTCAGACAAGCCGAGATCATACACATTACAGGAGACAAGAGAAGATCTGTGGACAAGCCAAGGTCAGAGCCGGGAGAGAGACAAGAGGTATCCAAGGACAAGCAAGGTCGGTAACAGGTAATCCAGAAGCAGAAGTAGGAAGCTGAAGACCGGTCAGCAATGTCCATGTGCAACTGTCACTCTTTTATAGGCCAGAGGGTGTCAGAATCTGTTGAGCATTGCATGCTCCGGTGTGCACACGTGTGTGTCTTGTTGCACGTGCATGCGCATGTTCACCTTCAATACATGTGTGCACATTTCTGCGCAAATGGGCATGGCCATATTGGAAATAGGCCATTGTGCCGGGCCTATGGGCAACTCTCCTCCGCCTAGTCTCCTAACACTGCTCGTCATGCCGATTATAATATGTGGGATATACAACTTGATCATTAAGGACCAAAATCGAGGAACATTTTTGCAACTAGAGTGACCCAAATGATAAACCTATTTCCAATGCTTCCAGACACTTCAAGGAAAGTCATGGAGGGGTTATTTCCACTTTTAGGTTCTGTGGAACTGAATGAGTAGTGCCAGCTCTCAGGGGGAGATTGTTATCATAATCTGCTGGAGAGGGAAGCAAAATGGATATTCACTCTGCAGGCTAGAGTCCCACAGGGGTTAAACCTCAGGTGGGATATAGTTCTGCATTTTCTATAGTTTTCCCTTTCCTGCGGTATGCTCTGGTGTGCTGGTCCTGCTCTTTGATTTGTGCATTTGGGGTTTTATTTAGATATTTATTTGTTTATGGTATTATAGTTTGACACATTTTTGTTTGCTTATTTTGTAATATTTGTCTTTTTAAGAACTGTTTTTTTCTTTGCCCTGGTTCCCTATTGTTGGACTTCAGTATTACCGTAAGGGTTCATTTTTATCCCAACCCTTGTTGTGAACCAAGACTATTTAAATGCATCAGTATTAGTTTGTGTATTAGATCCTTTTGTAGCCCTATGGGTATGGAATTAAGAAGATTTTTTATGCATTGCGTACAAAATGAACAAGGTGGGGAATCACCTAGAAGAGATTACTAAGGACCATGCAGCATAACATTAGGGAACTTTAATACAAAATTACAAATGGTAATACAAAAAACTGGGTAAAAAATTCCCACCACCAGCACCTAAGCCAAAGGAGTTAAAAAAAGACAACGTTGTCTAATCAAAATGCAGCTGCAGTCATAACCGCTCATAAACACATGACACAGTCATAGAGTTATACACTGATTTTGTTTGATAAAATAACGATCGACTGGATGTCTGATCAATTGTTAAAGTTACTGCCCATGTTTGGATTCATATGAGCAAATGTGTGGATGTGTGAATCCATGAGTATTTCAGTCAAAAAAGGTATCCTGGGGTCACCATTTGCCAGACAGCAAACATTCAGTCACAGTGTGCTGTTTAGTTTGTCTTCTCAGCCTGGAATTTCCCACTAGATACAGGGCTGTAGAGGTATGTTTTCAGTGAGGTCAGGTATAATTAGCACAGTCACTGATAGCGGCCCATAGTGAACATCAGGTTAGTAAACTGTGTGTGACCATCAAGAGTTCACTGTGAATATAAAGTGTGGCACTAGTAAAGCAGATCATGGACCGCCAGGTCCGCTCACCCAGCCTTTGGCAATGTAGACTTGCGTCTGTGATGACAGGAGATGACCTGCTCACTCATCCAGGCAGTGCACTGGAAGTCAGTCGGGGGCAGAGATGGTAACTTCGATCTTGCTCTGGGTCTGGAGCGATAGCCACTCATCCGCTCTGATCTCTATAGCAGCAACTCAGCGTGCCTTTCTCAAGATGGATGCCACAGTTCTCAGGGAGTCCATTGAGCATGTGCAGACTTGCAGGATTGCAACAGAGCTGACATCTGGTTATCACTCACATGGTGTCGTGACAGCTGGCATGTTTCGCCCAATCAGCATGAGCTTCTTCTGGAAGAAGTGAGTTACTGGCAATCTCTTTGTTTTTTTTGTTTATATGCATTGAGTACCTAGGTGCCGGCCTTTTGATTTGTGAATGTTAAATTAGTGGCTTGTCTGGCTATGGTCTTTGCACAGTGGGTGCTTGCTACATTTCATTTGGAATAAAGGGGTTGTAGTACTATATTTTTAGGTTATGAACTTTGTAAATTTATATTTGCCATTTAAATCTGCGTGATTTATCTCTCTAAAATTGTGGCCTAGCAAAAAGGCTCAACTACTGTAAATTAAATATGTACTTTTTTGTCTACTATCTTAGAGAAAATTCAATGTAAGTGTTATTTGCAGTTGAAATCTGTCTGCTTTCTTCCTCTTAAATTACATCCTAGTAAAAAAGATAACATACTCTGCAACAAATCTGTTTTGCAGGCTTCTGTTTCTGTAAAATATACTTTAAATTGTTATTTGTAGTTGATATCTGTCAACTATCTCCCTTGGAAACTACATCCTAGTAAAAATGATGATATACTGAACATAAAATTTGCATGCTTTTTCTGGCTTTTCTCTCTGAAAAAGGCCCTGCCATTTTTTTTGTTAAAATCTGCCTACCCTATTCCTCTAAAAACTGTGTCTTAAAGACAAAATACTATGTATCAAACATGTATATCAAATTACAGAAGAAAAGACACTGTTATTTTTTTAAATCTAGGCTAAAATTGCCTGCTTTTTCCCTTTGAAGTTGCAGCAAAACAAAAAGGATTAAATATTGTGCATAGAATCTGTAAGATATGTGGGGTGCATGCTCAGAGCTGAGCGGTATGGTCGTGCCTGCCTAAAGCTCTGTTACCTGAAGGACGGAACGGCCGAATAACGACGGGTACGCGATGCTTACCCGCAAGTATTCCTCCCCAGTGTGTGTCCAACATAATTAGCCATATTGGGGATCTATTCCCGGGAACGAACGGCCCTCCATGAAGCCGAAAAATGGCAAATCAGCACCGTCTCAGACAGTTAAAATGGCACTGATGCCGACCCCCTCAGGAACGCCACACAGGGCTGCTAAAGCCTTAAAGGCAAACACACAATCTCCGGTCCTCTCAAGAAATAATGATTTTGACCTGGAGAATCTTAAAGATACTTCTCAGGATGAAATGGCTCCTCCAGCCACATTAAAACAAATTGAAAAATTGTTCCAAAAATCATTAAAACGCACCTCTGACTATATTACCACTAGTCTCACTAAAGAGATTAGGGATCTAGGTCAACGCATGTCTGAACTTGAAATTAGAGTAGACAACATGAAAAATTATACTCTGAATTACTCGACAGAAAACCTTAAAGAAGAAAATACCATTTTACAAACTCGATTGGAAGATTACGAAAATCGTGTAAGACGCTCCAATTTACGAATTAGAGGAAACCCTGAATCTGTACTTGACTTACAAGCCAGAATGATAGCACTTTTTTAGGAACTACAACCGGCAATACCAGTGGAATGACTTGAGATGAACAGGATTCATAGAGCCCTAACACCCAAAAAACCTGAAGGTCCTCCTCGCGATATCATTGCCAAATTTCATTTCTACTGTACAAAAGAACAACTATTAGCCACTGCAAGAAATAAAGAATCTCTAGTCTTTCAGGGACACAATTATCAACTGTTTGCAGACTTATCACAACTAACTATTAACAAAAGATGCTGAAACCTCTACTTCAAATATTGCAACATAATTTAATTACGTATCAATGGGGTTTTACCCTCTCGGTGCGTTTTACTTATCAAGGCTCAAAATATACATGTCGTAATGCAAATGATCTGCAAACTATTCTTCAAGATTTGCATCTATTAAATTCCACACAAAACCCGGATGGTTCTCACCAAAGATCAGCATCATGTTCCTCAAGCAAGTCATCTAACCAAGAAAGCAGAAATGAACATCATGGCTCGCACAAAAGAGGTTGCTTTCATTCACCGGACCCAGCACCTGATGATTCTATGGACTGAATGTTTTTTATGCAAATTCTTAAGATTTCTTTACCAAGTAACTAGTTGTGTTCACTGGTTGGTATGGTTTATTATTTATTTTTCAAACAAGTCTTAATATGACTCTACACTAATGCCCTGTACACACACAATTGGACTTTCTGACAACAAAACTGTGGATTTTTGTTCGAAGGGTGTTGGCTCCAACTTGCATACACACGGTCACACAAATGTTGGCCAACAATTACGAACGTAGTGATGTACAAGACGTACGTGATATCTCCATTACGAACGCTAGTTTTACAAGACCGAGTGTTTCCGGCTCGTACTTGATCCCGAGTATGCATGGGCTTTTGTGCGACGGACTTGTGTACACATGATCGGAAAGTCCGAAAACAAGCATTTGTTGGCGGAAAATTTGAGAACCTGCTAGCCAACATTTGTTGGAGGACAGTCCGACAACAAATGTCCGATGGAGAATACACATGGTCAGACTTACCGCCAACAAGCTCACACCCAACATTTGACATCAGAAAATCTGATCGTGTGTACGCGACATTATACTTATATATCTGGCAACGTTAATAGGATATTTTTGATAAATATATATATATATATATATATATATATATATATATTTTTTTTTTTTTTTTTTTTTTCTTTTTCCCCATTTACATGGGCTTCTATTTCCATACCTTATTTTTACTATTCCATGAATACTAAAATTGTACTAATACTTAGTTTTTTCATTTTTCATTTTTTATATTTTATCTAATTAATCATTTTTAACATTAATGAATTTTTCTGTCTTTTCTACCATACTTTACGCATTGTGTTATAATCATTAATGTGCTACAGTCACACATGGTTAGCTTCTTATGAAAAATTGATCATTTTTCAATAACTATTCTTCATAGTTTTCCAGCCCTTACTTTATACTTGGGCATCTTCTGTACTTGTTCTATATATTATTAAGATACAAATTTAATGGTTGGCTCTCCGTACCCTTCAGGGATGTTCCCTGCGCTCCTCTTTTGCTACCCTCGGTTGTTCATCGAATTGGTGAGCAACTGACAGTAGCTAATGTACCCTTGGAGGGAGATTTTTTCGCCCAACGGTTATGTTATAAGCCTATAAATATTTTGACTAATACTTATGACATTTAACCACTTCCATACCAGGCTATTGTCATATGACATCCGCAGGAACACTCTGTCCCTCCAGGTTGGCGTCATATGATATCCTGGGCTTCTCACCACTCCTGCGGGCCCCCGGGGGCCCGCAGTGTGGTGATTGGGGATAAGGCGTGTCCCTCGGGATGTAGCCCATCCCAGATCAGTGTAAAGAGCCAATAAAAATTGTCTCTTTACCACGTGACTGGCTGTGTCCAAATACAGCCGGTCACATGCATTGTCCTCGCGCATGGCACTCATGAGCACCCTAGGGGGACAGGGGCCCTAGGGGTGCGCACAAGCGGCGATTGGGGACGAGGCTTGTCACACTGACACAGCCCATCCTTGTTCACATTAAAGAGCCAATGAAATTGGCTTTTTACCACGTGACCGGTTGTGTCCAATCACAGCCGGTCACAGAATGTCAACAAGCCGCGGTAACGAGCTGTTACCAGGCTCTCCTCCTCACACACTGATCATGTGTGAGGAGAAGAGCCTGGTAACAGCTTGTTACCGCCCACAGTATACATCAAACACACTGATTGCCTCCCCAATAAAGAGGACCTGCCACCACCCATCAGAGTACCCGAGTACCTGTCACCACCCATCAGTGTACAGAGTACCTGTCACCAGCCCGTCAGTGTACCCAAGTACCTGTCACCAGCCCATCAGAGTACCCGAGTACCTGTCACAAGCCCATCAGAGTACCCGAGTACCTGTCACCAGCCCATCAGAGTAACGGAGTGCCTGTCACCAGCCCATTAGAGCACCCGAGTACCTATCTGCATCCCATGCCTCATGGAATATACCTTGGGGTGTTTGCTTTCCAAAATAGGGTCATTTTATGGGTAATTCCATTGTCCTGTTGCTCCAGGGCTTTCAAAGGTGTGACAGGAAGGAATTGAATTATATGTGTAATTTATGGTCCTAGAACGCCTGCAGGTACTACTTCAATGGTAGACCTCTCTTTGTGGCCAAGCTGTGTAAACGTTTCACACATGTGGCATCGCCATACTCAGGACAAGTAGCAGAATGTATTTTGGGGTCTAATTTTTGCTATGTGCATGCTGTGTGTTAGAAATATCTTATAAATTGACCACTTTCTGTAAAAAAAAATATGTTTTTATTTTCTTTCCACATTTTACGAAAACTTGTGGAAAAAAACTGAACAGTTCAAAAGACTCATTATGCCTCATAGAATATACCTTGGGGTTTTTGATTTCCAAAATTGGGTCATTTTGTGGGTAATTCCATTGTCCTGGTACTCCAGGGCCTTCAAAATTATGATAAGTTGTTAAGAAATTTTATGTGCAA
The DNA here is from genome assembly GCA_037952925.1 of Lithobates clamitans. Lineage (NCBI taxonomy): Eukaryota > Metazoa > Chordata > Amphibia > Anura > Ranidae > Lithobates > Lithobates clamitans. The sequence goes on from JBBGZY010000498.1 coordinate 1,513,535, forward strand.
TTTATGCTCCTAGAATGCCTGATGGTGCTCCCTGCATGTTGGACCTCTCTATGTGGCCAGGCTGTGAAAAAGTCCCACATGTGTTGTATCGCCATACTCGGGAGGAGTAGCTGAATGTATTTTGGGGTGTAATTGAAAGTATGCATATGCTGTGTGTGAGAAATAACTTGTTATTATGAAAATTTTGTGTAAAAAAAAATAATTTCTTAATTTTCCCAAGAATTGTGGGAAAAAATACAACTTCAAAAACTCACTATGACTCTTATTAAATACCTTGGACTGTCTACTTTCCAAAAAGGGTTCATTTGGGGGTATTTGTACTTCCCTGACATTGCAGGGCCTCAAGAGATGAGATAGGCCATCAGAGCATCAGGTTCGATCAATTTTCAATAATTTGCACCATAGCTTGTAGACTCTATAACTTTGACACAGACCAAATGATATACACTTATTTGGGTTATTTTTTACCAAAGATATGTAGCAGTATACATTTTGGCCCAAATTTATGAACAAAAATTACTTATTTGCAAAATTTTATTTTAGAAACTAAAAAAAAGGATTTTTTAAAAATGTTCGCAATTTTTTCACTTATGTCGTAAAAAATAAAAAACCCACTGGTGTTTAAATACCACCAAAAGAAAGCTCTATTTGCGTGAAAAAAATTATAAAAATTTTGTTTGGGTACAGTGTTGCATGACTAACTTAGTAGTTAGCATTCAAAGTAAGAGAGAGCTGAAAGCTGAAAATTGGTCTGGGCAGGAAAGGTGTATAAGTGCCCTGTATTGAAGTGGTTAACTTTAAAATGTTCTTTTTGATCTTTTTCCATTTCTTTTTTCATCCCTCTTTACTCCCCCCCTCTGGAGGCAAATTCTTTCATACATAGTTTTTGAATGCTTGATAATACACTTTATAACTACTTAACACTATGACTCCTTTGAACATTCTATCCCTGAATGTGCAGGGATTGAATATTCCACAAAAATGCACTAAAGCCTTTCGATCCCTTGCTTCTAGAAAAGCACGCATCTTATGCCTTCAAGAAACCTACTTTACAACACAATCCACTCCTAAATTCTTTAGCAAGATCTATTCCAAAGTTTACACAGCCTCGGCCTCGACTAAACAACATGGTGCACTTATTGTATTTCATCGTAGTACCCCATTTACACTAGTAAAAGAGATTAAAGACCCTGAAGGACGATATTTGATTCTTACAGGTCATTTATTGGATACTTCTATCACTGTTGTATCTTACTGTGCCCCTAATAAACAACCTACTTCTTTCCTCTCCCACCTACTACAAATAGTAGATTCACAAAAGACAGGTACTGTAATCATTTGTGGAGATTCTAACCAGACTCGTTTTCCCTTTTAGACAAATCACCTATACCTCAACTGAACATGCCTAATAAACATTCCTTTTCAAAAATAATTACGAAATACAATTTAGTGAATTCCTGGCAAGAGTTTAATCCTACTAAAAGACAATGTACACATTATTCACATCCCCATCAATAATTTTCACAGATTGACAATATATTCTTGACTATAGGAATTTTTGACATCCAAAATCTTACCAATCCCATGGTCAGATCATAGCGCAATTTATACTGTTATTGCCTCTACTATTCCTAAAGCACGTGATCCCACGTGGATTTTTAGAGATTATTTACTCAAAAGTTCAGCTAATAAAATAAATATTGAATTGGTGCTTAAGAAATATTTAGAATTTAATTCTTCTCCTGACATCCCCCTGATCACTCTGTAGGAAGCACATAAGCCAGTTCTTTGGGGTATGTGTTTAAGACAAGCTGCACTGTTTAATCGTGAACGTAAAACTCTTTGCTGTAAATTAGAAACACATTTTAATGCAAGCTTTATGACATTTCAAAATAATCCATCTCCAACACTGAAATTGAAATTAGATAAAGCCAAACTACAGTTTGATTTGTTTCTCACAGCGTCCACAGAAATTTTTTTTAAAAGATCAAGACGTAATTTCTACATGAAAGCGAATAAACCGGATTATTTATTGGCCTGAGCACTCAAAACTAGTCACATCCCCTCCAAACCACTATGCCTTAAAATGTTCAAAGATGTATATTCCAATAATAGTATGAAGATTCTCCAAAAATTTTAATCAAATTTATCCACTTTATATTCATCTGATAGTGAGCTGGATACCTCCAAGGCAAACGATTTCTTTTCCCACATTTCACTTCTGTCATGATCTAAAACACAATGGGAAATGTTGAAGGAATCTGTATCAGTTGATGAAGTGTCTAATGCTATCAAGGATCTGAAATTTAATAAAACACCTGGTCCTGACGGATTTTCTGCTCTTTATTATCGAACATTTGTGGACATTCTTTCACCCATTTTAACTAGTGCCTTCAATTCTCTCCTAAAGGGACACTCCTTTAGGAAGAAAACCCCAACAGCAATTATTTGCATGCTTCCCAAACCTCATACAAACGATACTCTATGGCAGGGATATGCAATTAGCGGACCTCCAGCTGTTGCAAAACTACAAGTCCCATTATGCCTCTGCCTCTGTGTGTCATGCTTGTGGCTGTCAGAGTCTTGCTATGCCTCATGGGACTTGTAGTTCTGCAACAGCTGGAGGTCCGCTAATTGCATATCCCTGCTCTATGGTCTAATTATCATCCCATTTCCTTATTGAATTTGGATATTAAAATCCTAGCCAATATTCTTGCCAAAAGACTAAATACAATTATCGGTAATCTTATACATCATGATCAAGTGGGTTTCATCCCTATTCGACAAGCCAGTGATAACATTAGACGTGCAACTCTTTTATCTCATGCTGCTAAAATATGTCACATGTCCTACTTGCTTTCTTTCTCTTGACATTAAAAAAGCATTTGATACTATATCATGGTCCTACATGCAATTTACCCTCCATAAATGGGCATTTGGCCCACATTTTTTAAAATGGATCTCTGCATTATACCATGAACCTAGAGCAGGCTATAAATCGTACATTTTTAATATACAGAGGGGCACTCAACAAGGATGCCTGCTCTCCCAACTTTTGTTTGCATTGCTTATTGAACCCCTGGCACAAAGAATAAGAATGGAACCCACCATTACTGGTATTGAACTAGGTGGCTGTCATCAAAAATTATGCTTATTTGCGGATGACATGCTCCTATTCTTATCTTCACCACAAGTATCCGCCCCTAATCCTATGGTTATATTAAATAAATATTCAATCATTTCAGGCCTTGAAGTCAATGTTCAAAAATCAACTGCATTGAACATCTCATTATCTGAAAATGAGAAAAAAGCTGTACAAAATTTGTTACCCTTTAAATGGACTGAAAATAGTCTTCCATATCTGGGCATCCAGCTTATTGACAACATTTCAGACCTTTTTGCCGCTAATTATCCAGCTTTGCTGAAACTAACCACGAGTTTGTTAGCAACATGGTCATCCATACCATCCTCTTGGTTCGGGAAAAATTAATATAATAAAAATGACTAGACATGTGCAGGATGAAAAAATTTGTTTAGTTTTGTTTTGTTTCGATTCGTTATTTAACTAAATTCGTTTAGTTAAATTTGTTGCATTTATTACATTCGTTTTCGGGATTTGTTTAGTTTCGTATTCGACTTTGAAAGAATTTGCCCGTATTCGAAAAAATTCAACTGCATTCGAAAAAAAACTTTCAGATTCAAAAAAATTCTACCTTATTCGAAAAAATTTGACCGAATTTGAAAAAGTAGACTATATATAACCATTTTGTGAAATTAGAAATTCGTATAGAATGAAAGTGAATTTGAATAGAAAAGATTAGAATAGAATAGAAATTAATAGAAAAGAATAGCATAGAAAAACAATAGAACAGAATAGAAAAAAATATAATATATTCTAGTCTAATCTTTTCTATTCAAATTCAAATTCATTCTGTACCAAATTCCAATTACGGAAGATGGTTTTATGTATATATATATATATATATATATATATATATATATATATATATATATATTTTTTTTTTTTTTTTTTTTTTTTGTTTTACTTTTTTTCTATTCTGTTCTATTGTTTTTTCTATTCTGTTCTATTGTTTTTTCTATATTTGTCTTTTCTATTAGAATTTGATTTAATTCTATTTCTATATAACCATTTTCCGAAATTCGAATTTCATATAGAATTAATTCACATTCAAATAGAAAAGATTATAATAAAATAGAAAATAATGTAAAAGAATAGCATAGAAAAACAATAGACCAGCATAGAAAAAAAAAAAAATATATATATATATATATATATATATATATATATATATATATATATAAAACATCTTCCAAAATTTGAATTTCGTATAGGATGAATTCGAATTCAAATAGAAAAGATTAGAATAGAAAATAATAGAAAAACAATGGAACAGAATAGAAAAAAAAAAAAAATATATATATATATATATATATATATAACATCTTTCATGTACACTGAAATCAAATTTGAATAGAAAAGATTGGAATAGAAGAATAGAATAGAAAATAATAGGACAGAATAGCATAGAAAAACAATAGAACAGAATAGAATAAAATATAATATATATATTCTATTTTCTTCTGTTCTATTGTTTTTCTAGTCTATTCTTTTCTATTCTTTTCTATTCTAATCTTTTCTATTCAAATTCAAATTCATTACATATGAAATTCGAATTTCAGAAGCCATCTTCCGAAATTTGAATTTCGTATAGAATGAATTCGAGTAGAAAAGTTTAGAATAGAATAGAAAAGAATAGCATAGAAAAACAATGGAACAAAATAGAAAAAAATATTATATTATATATATATATATATATATATATATATATATATATATATATATATATATATATTCTATTGCTTTATTATTTTATATTCTATTGTATTATGTTTTTTAGAAAATTGTTTGCTATTTTTTTCTAATTCTAATCGAATTTGTTTTCAAATTTGTTTGTTTTTTTTCGTATTCGTTTAAATTCATTGCTTTTGTAATTCAGAAATTCGGATGCATACGAATTTACGAATAATGAAAAATTTGTCCGAATTTCGATTCGGAACGAAACGAAATGCACATGTCTAAAAATGACTATACTGCTGAAATTCTTATCTCTATTCAGAGTCCTTTCAATACATATACCTGCCTACGTTTTAAGAATTATACAACAAAAAATAATTCAATTTACTTGGGGGAAAATCAAACCAAGATTACCCAGAAAAACTTTGTACCTCCCTAAGATAATGGGAGGCTTGGGTTTTCCATATTTTTCTTTATACTATAGGGCTGCTCAGTTGGCATAATTATCCAAATATCACTCTACTATAGAGATTGCTTTATAGGTAGCAATTGATGCAATGGATTGGGACCCTCTTTCCATAAATAATATCCTATGGCTAAGACCGGTAGACCGTAAAACTTAAAAAAATCAGATAACTAAACATTCCCTGTCTATTTGGGATAGGCATAAAATTGCACATGGTCTACAATCTACTTATAACTAGACATGTGCACTGTAAAAAAATTTATTTGTTTTTGTTTCATTCGTTTTTTGTTTTTTTTCATTTTCATTATGATTGCAATTCGTAAATTCTTACATTCGTACATTCGTAAATTCGTACATTCGTAAATTCGAACATTCAAAAATTCGGAAATTCGAAAAATCCCAAAATTTTAAGATCTGAAATAACTAACTATTAAATTATAGGTATTGGAATTTCCTTTCAAAGGTTGTTAGTGGCTGTTAGTGAACGTAACAAATACAAATTTATCCGAAGTTACGAATTATTCGAAATAATGAATGCCGCATCTAAACAGATGGAACAGACCAAATTAATAATAAATAATAATAGTAATCAGTCTCCTCACACATCACCGATTTGCTTACAGATGTATCAGCCTAGATGTCACACCACTTCCTCAAACTGAATCTATCTAAAACTGAGATCATAATATTTCCTCCCCCACATGCCCCTTCCCCTGACTTCTCTGTCAAGATCAATGGCACAACTATAAGTCCGTCCCCACATGCCAGGGTGCTAGGGGTAACCCAAGACTCTGAACTGTCCTTTCAGGCCCACATCCAATCCCTGTCCAAATCATGCCGTCTTAGCCTCCGCAACATCTCTAGAATTTTTAACATTGTCTTTGCCTTTTTAACATTGTCATTGGTTACCAAGCTTCTAATTCACTCCCTGGAAATCTCTCGCCTCGACTAATGCAACTAGTGTCCTCCACCCCTCTCTGCCAATCCCTGCACTGGCTTCCACTCACCCAACAAATGAAATTCAAAGTACTAACAATAATCTACAAAGCCATCCACAACTCAGCCCCTAGCTACATCACTAACCTAGACTCAAAATACCAACCAAGCTGCTCTCTTCAGTCCTCCCAAGACCTCCTGCTCTCTAGCTCCCTTGTCACCTCCTCCCATGCTCGCCTCCAGGATTTCTCCAGAGCTTCTCCCATCCTTTGGAACTCCCTACCCCAATCTGTCTGACTGTCCCTTAATCTATCCATCTTTAGGCAATCCCTGAAAACCCTTCTCTTTAAAGAAGCTTATCCTGCTTCTAACTAATGCCCCATTTTACTTTCTCCATCAGCTCATCCCTCACAGCTATTACCTTTTGTATCAATTGACCCTCCCTCCTAGATTGTAAGCTCTAACGAGCGGGGCCCTCTGATTCCTCTTGTACCAAATTGTAATGTAACTGTAATGTCATGTTCATTTTGTTAAGCGCTGCTCAAACTGTTGGCACTATATAAATCCTGTATAATATTAATGATAAAAAGTTTTTATTGTTATTATTGTTATTTATTATTATTAATTCATTACGTTCCATTCGTTTAGACACAGCATTCGTTATTTTGGATAATTTGTAACTTCGGATAAATGTACGAATTTACGAATGTGCGAATGTACGAATTTCTGAATGTACGAATTTACAAATTTTTGAATATTCGAATTTACGAATATTCGGAAAAAATTGGTAAAATGGGTTTCGTTAATTTGGATATTTCCGAATTAACGAATTTGTTGAAATTTGTTAAAAAATGAATTTGGAGTGAAACTAATTGCACATGTCTACTTATAACCCACTCCTTTCTTTTCACAAAAATCCAGCCTTTTATCCAGCATGGATATCACCCTGAACTTTTCGAGCCTGGTATAAAGCTGGTATTTCATGTCTACATGATATGACCTCAGCGTCATCGATCCATCCCTTCCCGGAATAGTGTGAAACCTATGGACTTCCCCAATCCGAATTGTTTCACTATTTTCAAATCAAAAATGTTTATTCTCACCATTTAAGTCCTAATTGTACTATTAACACTCTCTCTAAATTTGAACAAATTTATATGAAAAACATAAATGCCAAAGGTCACATATCCACCATTTACTTTCAATTACTCACTCATTCTGATACAAATTTGCCATCCTATGTTGCTAAATGGGAAAAAGATCTCAATCGTACTATTGATATTACAGAATGGTCTACAATATGGTCTTATATTAAATCTACTTCACCTAACACAGTAGTACTTGAAACATCATACAAAGTAATGGCACAATGGTACTTGGTCCCTGCTAGACTCACTAAATTTGCACCTGACTATTCAGGCCTCTGTTTTTGCGGCTGTCCTGAACAGGGCACATACATACATATTTGGTGGCATTGCACAATTGTACATAAATTTTGGAAACAAGTATTTTCCTTAGCCTCGGAAATGTTTGGATGTTCTATTACCATGGATGCGACAATGGCTCTTTTAAATTTAAAGCCAGACTCACTGACACATAAACAATTCAAACTATTCCTTCAACTTTTGACAGCAGTGAAACAGACAATTGCTAAGGCATTGAAAATACATATATTGATAGGCATTTTCCATGCCTTGCAGAGACCAAGAATAGAAGGAATCGATCATTAATACATGCTAAGATGGATGCTTTGGATAAAAACAAATTGAAAGAGTTTAATACAATATGGAGACCATGGATTGCACATTGTCTATCTAGTACCTTTGACAATAGAGTACTCTCGTCCTGGTGATAGACTTTTTTGCATATGTTTATACTGTTGTCTACTATAAGCAATTTTGCCTCCTGATATATACTTCTCCTCTTACCCCTTTACTCTTCTTCCTCTTTTTCTTGTTCTTTTAAGGTTTTTTCCTTAACCTCATTATACATAAGTTTACATATAACCAAGTGCTGAATAAACTTGGACGTTTTTTAAAATTTCTTTACTATTACAGATAGATACATTTAATTCTATTGTTTGTCACTATAACCATTTAAATATAAAGGATTACCCATTTTTACTATTGATTCTACAATAATATTATACTTGGTAATTTTTTTCATTTATTGTTAATATAACAAAGGATTGTTCTGATATATTGAATCAAACAAGTTCGACACGATAGATCCTCTTTTTCCTTTTATGACATGTCATATATTCATAGTAATGTAATAACTTGTACTTTCTTTGATATAAGTAATCATTTTGAAAATCGTGTCTAATATATTATAACTGTTTTTTTATGATGATCTTTCAAATAAAATTTTGAACGAGAATCTGTAAGATATTTAGTACTCTTTAATTTTGCATAATACACTTTCCTTTTTGTGTTCATCCCTCCATCTTATATTGCAGCCTATTAAACCTGCTGACATATTATGTAAGTATGTACTGCATTTCTGGCTTATGCCGCAACACTTCAAATAGTATTGTAGAACCTTCCTGTTCTCTCCAAGTTATATTGTGGTCAGCAAAAGCTGTTTTAGGCCACGTGCATTAAACTTGTAAAGTATTTCTGTCTTTTACCTTATAAAACATATACTCTAATTTTTATATATGGTTAACACCTGCCTGGTCTCTCTTGCAGAAAAATCTGCCTAGTTAAAAGGCTTACATTGCTACTGTGTGCTAATCTTTGAGATTAATTAGGTAAGAGAAATAGACAGTATGCTTTGCAAGAAAATTTGCCCCAGAGCTTAGGTAGGTTTCATTTTCAAAGAACACCAATCAAAAAAAAAACACATTTTTGCTTGCACTCATTTAATATGCTATGACCACCTGCACTTTCAATGACTCGCTCTTTTAAACCTGTTACCATAGAGCAGGTGTCTCCAAACAAAGGGCCAGTTTACTGTCCTTCAGACTTTAGGGGGGCCAGACTAGGGCCAGTGGGAGTAGAAAATTTCCTGGCATCCAGTGGGAGTAAACAGTGCCCCATCATTGGTGTCAGTGGGAGGAATAGTGCCCCATTGTTGGTGTTGGAGGAATTCTGCCCCATCGTTGTCAATGAAAAGAATTCATCCCCATCGTTGGTGTCAATGGGAGGAATTGCGCCCTTTTGTTAGTGTCAGTGGGAGGAATAGTGGTCCATCGTTGGTGTCAATGAAGGGAATAGTGCCCCATCGTTTGTGTCAGTGGGAGGGATTGTGTCCATTTGATGGTGTCAGTGGGAGGAATAATGCCTCATTGTTGGTGTCAGTAAATGGAATAGTGCCCCAAGGGCAGGATAAAGGCCCTAGAGCCACAGTTTGGAGACCGCTGCCATAGAGGATGTTGCTAAAAAAATTGTATCCACCTGCCTTCTGGAACCTGTCCCCTCACAACTACTATAGTCACTCTCTTGTTGTATTCTTCACTCTCCAACTCACATATACAAACAGTCCCTCTTGACTGACATATTACCCAACAGTTCCCATAAAATGTATAGTCACTAGTGATGAGCCGAAAACCCACGGTTCGATTCGCGCCAGAAAATCCGAACATGCAAAAAAGTTTGTTTGAACACGCGAACACCAATAAAATCCATGGGGCACGTGCTCCGCTCGTGGCTGGTATGTTGCGATGCCACGAGTGTAGGAACTGACCATCAGCAGTCCACTAGCACTCGGATGGCCGGCTCAGCGATCCCCGCCTGGGAATAGCGGAGGTACAGGAGCTCCTCTTGGGTATCCCCCACAGCTTGGAAGCCGCTTGACCTCTCATTAGAGGGGATCTAACAGCAGGATTGCAGAGGAGGTGTGCCACTGGAGCTGCTTGCACCAACTTGACGGGGACAGACGCTCCAGCTAGAGGAGGGAGATACACTGAGGACGCTGTGTTCCCTAGAGGTGGAGGAGGTGAGAGCATTCCCCTACTCTTGAATAGTAAGAAGCCATTTAAGTACCAAAGGAAAGCGGCCGTACACGCCAGCTGTGATAAGGTCAGAGAATGTGTCACGGAAAGAGGAGAGGCGCAAAGCAGATACTGATTGGGGTCTGACAGAAGCTCACCCCCCAGAACGTAATACACCAGCTTGCAGGGGGCTATTGGTAAATATTCCAAGACTGTGTCATATCCTGGAGTTTTGCATGAAATACTCTTATACCCTGCATAAGGAGACTGTGTTTGAAGGGTCCTTTTCTTATGTGCCACCTCTAGGCTATGATATGAGGGAGTGTGGGTCTATGCTAGGCGATGAACTGTGAGATGTATAGCTTTCTTTAGAAATGGCTGCAGGACTGTTTCCTCTCCCCCGTTTGCACCTGTTGAATTGCATGAGCTCATCTCCCAGGACGCCTGAAGCTTAAAGCATAAACTGATTATAACTCAGGACTATCATCCTCCTTATGCCCACGTTAGTGGTAGTGCGGGTGGAATTGAGAGGATAGACTGGGTGTGATAACCTAGAGGAGGATCCGTGTCTGCCTACCTTTTCTCCTTAACCGGTTTGCTCATAGTATATGTACTATAAGAGAACATTTTTTTCTATAGATATCCATACTTCATTAAGTATTATTAAAAATTAAACTAGAATTGTCTCCATCAATCAACGAAAGAAAGTAAAGGTGGCACGGCCGCGTTAAGTCCGGGAGGCATCCAGGGCTATATGTCTATGGTCTCAAGCATTGCAGAGGAAGCGCAGGGGAGCCCTAGGCAGGGGGCTCCAATGCGTGCAGGAGCAAATAGACAGAAATTGACAGAATAAGAGAGCAAAATAGGGAGAGGGCAGGAGGGAAAAACTCCAGGCCTAAGAAGCAATGGGAGTAACCCCCAAGGAAGTTTTAAGGACCAAGAGGGGACCCAGAAGAAAAGTGGAGGAGAGGATGAAATAACAAGAGGAAAGTCCCTGCAGCCCCTGACGCAAGAGGAAGTCCCACAGATTAAAGAAATATTAGCAGAGATGTTGGCAAAAATGGAGGCATCATTGAAAATGGATATAGCTGCAGTAAGAACGGATATCGGGCAAGTGCTTGGAAGGGTGGAGGAGACTGAGAGCAGATTGGATGATCACGACCAAAGATTGGAGGAAATTAGCAAACAAATTATTATTAAAAATTAAACTAGAATTGTCTCCATCTGGTGCGTTAAACCTAGCAATGAGGGGGAAATCAACGAAAGCAAGCAAAGGCGGCACGGCTGCGTTAAGTCCAGGAGGCATCCAGGGCTATATGTCTGCGGACTCAAGCATTGCAGAGGAAGTGCAGGGGATCCCTAGGCAGGGGGCTCCAATGCGTGCAGGAGCAAATAGACAGAAATTGACAGAAGAAGAGAGCAAAATTGGGAGAGGGCAGGAGGGAAAAACTCCAGGCCTAAGAAGCAATGGGAGTAACCCCCAAGGAAGTTTTAAGGACCAAGAGGGGACCCAGAAGAAAAGTGGAGGAGAGGATGAAATAACAAGAGGAAAGTCCCTGCAGCCCCTGACGCAAGAGGAAGTCCCACAGATTAAAGAAATATTAGCAGAGATGTTGGCAAAAATGGAGGCATCATTGAAAATGGATATAGCTGCAGTAAGAACGGATATCGGGCAAGTGCTTGGAAGGGTGGAGGAGACTGAGAGCAGATTGGATGATCACGACCAAAGATTGGAGGAAATTAGCAAACAAATTATTATTAAAAATTAAACTAGAATTGTCTCCATCTGGTGCGTTAAACCTAGCAATGAGGGGGAAATCAACGAAAGCAAGCAAAGGCGGCACGGCTGCGTTAAGTCCGGGAGGCATCCAGGGCTATATGTCTGCGGACTCAAGCATTGCAGAGGAAGTGCAGGGGATCCCTAGGCAGGGGGCTCCAATGCGTGCAGGAGCAAATAGACAGAAATTGACAGAAGAAGAGAGCAAAATTGGGAGAGGGCAGGAGGGAAAAACTCCAGGCCTAAGAAGCAATGGGAGTAACCCCCAAGGAAGTTTTAAGGACCAAGAGGGGACCCAGAAGAAAAGTGGAGGAGAGGATGAAATAACAAGAGGAAAGTCCCTGCAGCCCCTGACGCAAGAGGAAGTCCCACAGATTAAAGAAATATTAGCAGAGATGTTGGCAAAAATGGAGGCATCATTGAAAATGGATATAGCTGCAGTAAGAACGGATATCGGGCAAGTGCTTGGAAGGGTGGAGGAGACTGAGAGCAGATTGGATGATCACGACCAAAGATTGGAGGAAATTAGCAAACAAATTATTATTAAAAATTAAACTAGAATTGTCTCCATCTGGTGCGTTAAACCTAGCAATGAGGGGGAAATCAACGAAAGCAAGCAAAGGCGGCACGGCTGCGTTAAGTCCGGGAGGCATCCAGGGCTATATGTCTGCGGACTCAAGCATTGCAGAGGAAGTGCAGGGGATCCCTAGGCAGGGGGCTCCAATGCGTGCAGGAGCAAATAGACAGAAATTGACAGAAGAAGAGAGCAAAATTGGGAGAGGGCAGGAGGGAAAAACTCCAGGCCTAAGAAGCAATGGGAGTAACCCCCAAGGAAGTTTGAAGGACCAAGAGGGGACCCAGAGGAAAAGTGGAGGAGAGGATGAATTAACAAGAGGAAAGTCCCTGCAGCCCCTAAGGCAGGAGGGAGTCCCGCAGATTAAAGAAATATTAGCAGAGATGTTGGCAAAAATGGAGGCATCATTGAAAATGGATATAGCTGCAGTAAGAACAGATATCGGGCAAGTGCTTGGAAGGGTGGAGGAGACTGAGAGCAGATTGGATGATCACGACCAAAGATTGGAAGAAATTAGCAAACAAATTAAAGATCTTCAAAGTATTAATAGAAGCCTCCTATATAGAATAGAAGACTAAGAAAATCGCAGCCGAAGCAAAAATATACGAATTAAAGGGCTCCCGGAGAAATATAAAAATGCCAACAGTTATTCAGCAGCTTTTTAATCCCTTACTAGAGAGAGAAAAGTCAGAACCCCTGAAGCTGGACAGAATACACAGGATTACACGCTACCCTTCCAATAGGTCAGAAAGTCATGAGATGTGATAGTGAGATTCCACTATGTAGAAGATAAATCTAAAATTATGGAAAGGAAACAGAATTTGCCAGGAATGGACTATGAAGGGGCAGATCTTCAAGTCTATTCAGATTTGTCGGCAGAGAATTTAACAAGAAGGAGACTTTTACAACTGCTTACTGAGCTGCTGAGGACATTCGGGATTCCCAACAAATGGGGGTTCCCGGCATGTTTGATTGGAAAAAAATAATGGCCAAACTCTAGTTTTGAGATTCCCTGAGGACTTGAAGAATTTCTGTGGAGGGTTAGACATCCCGGGTTGGGGGGAGGTGAAAGGGCCGGCTGCCCCTCTAAAAGAGCTGAGATGGAGTAGGGGGGGTGATGTGGGAAGGGGTGATGTGAGCCCGCTGGGTAATATGGGGATAAGGCAGTATCAGGAGGATACTGGCCGAGACCATATTTCTGAACAAATAAAGGGGTCTGTCCGGCCTCTCCAAGGCATTTTGTTCCAGACATGGGGGGGAAGGGGGGTGGGAAGGGAGAAAGAAGGTCCCTGGGGGGGTTCTGGAAGGGTAGGGGTGGGGGATGGACTGGGGGGTTTCTCTCTTTCTCCCTCCCTCAGGCAGGTGTCTCTCTATTTCCCCACTTGGGGTACCTTCATGGACCGGTCAGGCGCTCTTCACCCTTTTATTGAAAGAAGGGAAGGACCCTGCAGCACCTGGAAGCTATAGGCCTATCTCGTTATTAAACACGGACATAAAAATTTTTTCCAAAATTTTGGCAGATAGGCTGAAGGTTTACTAACTCAGGTGGATACATAATGACCAGGTGGGGTTTGTCCCTGGGAGGGAGGGAAGAGATAACTCCCTGAAATCTATTTTTTGATCCAGGAAGCAATTAGGAGAGGTACCCCGACGGTCCTCATGTCAATTGATGCCGAAAAGGCTTTTGATAGAGTTGACTGGGGGTTTATGTTCAAAACATTAAAGCACTTGGGGATTGGGGAAATGATGATGAGGTGGATTGCCTCTCTCTACCACCACCCCAAGGCTAAAATTAGAGTGAATGGGACCCTGTCTTCTCCCCTTGAATTATTTAACGGGACAAGACAGGGTTGCCCTCTGTCCCCAATCTTGTTCATAGTAACATTGGAACCATTGCTAGCAGTGATGCGACAGAATCCAGACATTAGGGGAATATGGGTAGGAGAAAGGGAGTATAATGTAGCAGCATTTGCAGAAGATCTGCTTTGCTATATTGCCAATCTTAGAACAACAATCCCTACAGTAATGAAGGAGTTCAAACGCTATGGGGAATTAACAAATTTTAAAATTAATATGGCTAAATCAGAGCTCCTAAATATAACACTCTCTATGAGTGAGCAAAAAGCAATCCAACCTAGGTTCCCATTTAAGTGGTGTAGGAAGGAGTTAGGGTACTTGGGTATAAAGTTAACGTCATCCCCGAGCGAACTGCTTAAGGCTAATTATATCCCCCTACTTAATAAGATCAAGGACCTATTTAACAAGATGAGATACAAAGCCCTATAGTGGATTGGCATTGTAAACGCTGTTAAAATGTTTATACTCCCAATCTTACTTTACATCTTCCAGATGATTCCAATTGCGCTTCCCCCAATCTTTCTTGCAAACTATGGCATTAAAGTATATCTGGGCACATAAATGCCCCAGAATTGTGTATGACATTTTGACTATGGAAAAAAAGCGGGGGGGTGGGGGGTAGCAGCACCAGACTTTGTATACTACCAAACAATATCCATTTCTAGAATTATAGACTGGCTATATAATAAAGAAGCTAAAAGTTGGGTCAAAATAGAAATGGCACAAAGTATTGTGGATATTGGAAAAATTATATGGATCCCATCACAATTTCGCGAGTTAGGACATCACAATCACACCAATTTTTTGACAAGGAACACATTCAAGATTTGGGATAGATTAAGTAAGAGGTTTCACTGGGATTACAATTCACCATTAATTTCACTTATTGACACTAATTATTTTAAACCAGGGAAAGAAGAGCACTTATATTTTACAAGGTGGGCTAAAAAAGATGTGATACAATTACAAGACTTGATGGGAAGTAGACTGTACACGTACACAGAAATTATACAGAAATGGGGAAACAAACCACTGGACAAATGGAGGTATGCTCAGCTACAACACTTTGTGTGTTCACTTCCACAACCACTGAGGAGTAAAGACCAACTGAGAGCAATAGAAAAACTTTTAAACTTCCCTTCCTGTATGATAAGGTTGGAAATAATAGGTTGGAGTTCTACTTAAGTTGTTTTCCATTTTTCTGTATAATGTGTGCGTGTCAGTTGTAAGATGTAGCTTAAGTCTTTCCAGATGTGTCCAGCGTCATGTATGTTGAAATTATACTACTTGTTACCTTATATGGAAATTTGGTGAAATATGCGATCCTGTAACCAGTCTATAAAAAGCCCCAATAAAGAGCCGACAGGTGCAGTTGACAGTACGGGACCTTTAAGGCTCGGAGCTGATATACAGAAACTTTCTGATTCTGTGTCTTACTTCTTTAATAGAGCTAAATTTGGCAAAGCAATATAAACTAGAAGCAGTTAAGTTGAAAACTGCACTTATCAATTCTGGCGCCCGGAAGTAGGGACACACCGATGATACTTCAAGAGGTGGATGAATTAGACTGACGGAACAAAAGGACAGGCATTCCGGGAACCACAGATTGAAAACCTGGCCAGGTAAGAAAAAGCTTTATTTTTCTTATATTCTGTGCTCCCCTGATTTGTGCCTATCCGTTCTGTCAGTTATGGTTCTCCTGGTTTTAAAACACCAGCCTCTGTAGTGGTGAGTCTAGAATTTACTGCATATTGTGGTTTATATTGCTGGAATTAATTGTTATTTGTTGTCTGTCTGTCTTGTTGAGAAAGTGAATGAGCCTTGTCAAGGTTGGTATGAATTGAAAGAATATCATCCCAATGAGCAGTGGAATGCGCCCTTACCTCGCAAGAGGACTTTGGGGGGTCTGCCGCTTAAGTTTGATATTCAATTTAATTCATAAACCATAGACGGGTTGAAAGTATAAGCCCTGTCTGCTCCATAAAGCAGGGATAAGAGTGTATGAGAGGGATCCCAGATACAGGGGGAATGAGGTCTCCATAAAGCCCGGAGATCTAGTCGGATACCTGGTCACTTAAAGGAATGCTTGTATATGTTGTAGCTGTCAGTCTGGTCATAATATTTGTCAGTTGGCTAGCATATAAAGTAATTCGATTTCAGAAATCTCATCCTGGAGAGGTTTTTAGTATTCTGGCACCCTAGGAGGAAAAGGCAACGAGGAACTAGTGTAGCTTTTTTAGTATTTTGTATTGTACACTAAGTGTCCCACACGCTACCTAGGCACGGACTGTCAGAATGGGCCAGCAGAACACGAAACCCCGTCATGGAATTGTGGCTCATTATACGGTGCCACAGATAATTAAAAACATCTATGGGAAAGATGAAGCACGGGACTTAAAGGATGTCCTTCGTAAATTTAAGGTGAAAGGAGCAGCGGGTTTAGACCCGGATGTATGGAGTGAAATAAAAAGGGACAGACAAGGAGAGGTGTTAGAGAAGCAATGGATGCGTCAGGTTCAATGCTTAATTAAGGTCTCAAATAGAGCAAAAGAAGAGGGGTGGATATATAATCCAGATTGTGATGGTTGGGATATGAAAGATAGAAGAACAAATAATGTTGAAATTTTAAATAATCTTAGTTCAACCATCCCACCCCCATATACTGACATAGAGCAAAACTTGCATAAGCCAGGGTTATATCCTGTACTTGAGGGGAGAGGATGGGTTTGTCAGGTTTGTGGAACACAGAATCCAGAATGGGCAATAGAATGTGTGCATTGTGGGGCACAAAAACCTCATTCAGAAACTGTAGTCCCCGTACGCACTGATACACGCATTGTACAGGTAAATAATCCAGAATTTGGACAAGTAGCCCATCCAAACGCCCCACCTACTATTACTCGTAGGATGCAAATAAGGACTTGGAAGCCTTGGTCAGCAGACACCCTTATGGCATTAATACAGAGCGCCCCAGACCCGGTAGCAAAGCCAGCTGCTTTCTGTAGATTTGTGACACAGTTAATGAATACATATGAAGCAACCTGGCAGGATGGGGAGGATTTATGCAGACATAAAATGACTCTGACCCTGTTTAACCAGTTTATGACTGAAATAGGTCCGCACCGACCTGCAGACCGAGCTGACGGGGATGGCAATCTAGAGGCAGGACATGTCAGACACATAGACTCAAGGGCCCCTTTTATTGTTAGATTAGAAGCTTTCTGTCAGGCAAAACAACAGGAGAGGGGGTCCATATCACCCATGAAACAAATGCCAGGACAGACTGTATCGGAATTTTACTTATCTATGGAAAGTATGATGGCAGATGAGGGATTGGATTTGGCTCTGCCAGTCACGATCTGAGCCTTCAATAGACAGTTTATGGAAGGATTAAATCCACAGATAAGTGAAAGACTGAAAGCCTGCACACCAGAGTAGAGGGCAATTAGAGATAGAGGGTCGTTGTTACAGAAGGCACAAGGCATAGAGGCGGACTTAGCAGAAACCAAAGGGAGGAAACATCATGCAATCAATGCGATTGTGGGTCCCCAAGAGCAAGGTAGAGGTTCCTCTCGCAAACCCCTTACCTGTTACTACTGTAACAAGATTGGTCACATCAGACGCCACTGCAGGAAAAGAATAAGTGATGAAGGAGATGAAGGTGTTGATTCTCCAGTTAATCAGAGAAGAAACCAGCCCAGGGGTAACAACAATAATGGTGACATAAGGTGACAGGGAGATGATCCACGGGCATGACTCGCCCGGTTTTAGAAAGATCCAAAACAAAGATGCTTAAGACCACTATAACGGTTGGTAATAAGAAAATTTCTTGTTTAGTTGACACAGGAGCTTCACGCTCGTTACTTTCTGATTCTGAACTACTCCCTGAGCAAGATTCACCTGACACTATATTGATAACTGGATATGATGGCATTTTAGCCGACGCCCCGCTGACAAAACCTCTAAAAGTTAAAATAGGGAACCACATGTTCCTTTCACGTTTTCTGGTATCTAGAGGAGCCCCCACTAATTTATTAGGAGCTGACATTTTGCAGAAAATAGGAGCTAACATTACCTATCACCCAGATGGTACTGTCACCTTAGCTATAGGGGATAATCAAGAACACATGGAGATGTGTAACCTGATACAATACCTGGAGGAGGAATCGGAACTGTCCAGTCCATCTCCTCCAGATTTGGATCAGATCTTGCCATCCCTTCCGGAAGAACTATGGGAGAAACATCCAGCTGATGTTGGACTTTTGCCCATACCTCCGGTTACCCTACAGCTGATTCCAGGAGCAGTGCTTCCCCAACAAAAACAGTATCCACTCAGTGCACCCCAAGAGGCGGCCATAGAAATGCAGGTCCAATCCTTGTTAAAAAGTGGAGCTCTAAAAGAGGTAAAATCACCGGCGAATACTCCTTTGTATCCGGTTAAAAAGAAAACAGTAGCCGGTAGTCCGGTTAAGTACAGAATGGTCCAAGACCTCAGAGCAGTCAACAAAATACTAGCCCCGATGACACCTTTAGTACCCAATCCACATACGTTATTGTCACAAATACCATCAACCAGTATGTACTTTACGGTTATAGATTTGGCCAACGCTTTCTTTTCTGTCCCGCTTGCGGAAGAATGCCAACCGTGGTTCGCATTTTCCCTCAAAAATCGACAACTAACCTGGACACGCCTACCTCAGGGTATGGCGCATTCACCTACCTTGTATTCGCAAGCATTGCAAACGGTGTTGGGAGAATGGGTACCACCAGATTCCTGTGTGTTGTTACAATATGTGGATGATTTATTGTTATGCTGCCCGGACAAGGAAACTTGTTTGGCTACCACCCTTAATTTGTTGCGATTTTTGGCAGAAAAAGGTTGCAAGGTTAATAAGAAAAAGTTGCAAGTGTGTCAGAAAAAAGTTATCTTTTTGGGACATTGTATATCACAGGGTACAAGACATCTCACTGAGGAGAGGGTTCAAGTGATAAAGGGAATGTTACCCCCACAGAATTTCAAACAATTGCGTATGTTTTTAGGTATTGTGTCATATTGTAGACAATGGATACCACACGCTAGCGCTTTGATGCAGCCATTATACGATTGTTTGAAAATTGTACCGTATATGCTTACAGAAGTAGCTTATGAGTCGTTTGTCACCTTGAAAAGGTTGTTGATTTCTGCCCCGGCTATTGGTATTCCAGATTACACCAAGACATTTCATTTGTATATTGCTGAAATCACTGGACACGCCACAGGTGTTTTGACACAGGCACATGTAAAACAAAGACCAGTCGCTTACTTTTCAGCAGCATTAGATCCAGTGTCCAGAGGTTCACCGTCCTGTGTACGGGCGGTAGCAGCGGTGTCGATAATCCTAGATAAGTCATCAGAGATTGTTCTAGACAATCCAGTTGTAGTGCACACTACACATGACATACATGCAATCTTGTCTCAAGTACAGCCCAAACACATTTCAATGGCTAGGCAATTAAGGTTACAGTGTACTTTACTTTTACCTCCAAATGTCACTTTTCAGCGCTGTACAACCTTAAATTTGGCCACCTTTTTGCCTCTTCAGTCACCAGATTTGGCAAGGGGGAATAATAGTGCTAATAAGGAAGGAGATGAGGAAACTGACACCCTTCTGTTTAAAGAGATAGATGAGCACGATTGTCTTCAGCTCATGGAACAGGAGACAATGGGATTACCACATGTTACAGATACACCGATTTTAAACGCTGAGCACACTTTGTACATAGATGGCAGCAGGTTTGCTGATGACAAGGGTAAATATTACACAGGGTATGCCGTAGTGACTGATACACAGGTGATTGACGCACAGCCCTTACCAGCCCACATGTCAGCACAAGAAGCAGAATTAAAAGCTTTAGAACAAGCCCTAGAATACTTAAAAGGATGAGAAGGGAATATTTACACTGACTCTGCCTACGCTTATGGTGTAGCGCACGATTATGGCCATATATGGAAGGCTAGAGGTTATCTGACAGCAGCAGGTACACCTGTAAAACATGGAGAAGGGATTAAGAGAGTCCTGAACAATCTTCAAAAGGTTAAACGAGTGGCCATTATGAAGATAGCGGCACACACGAGCGCAAAAACAATTGAGGCAAAAGGAAATGCATTTGCAGATTTGACTGCAAAACAGGCAGCTCTAGGGGAAGGAAGCCCTGAGACCTTAGCAGCGGTAGAGGTGAGTATCCCAGAACCAACATGGCAGCAGCTGAGTAAATTACAGGAGCAAGCAGGGGAGAGCGAGAAAGATAAGTGGGTCAGAATGGGAGCAGCACCAGACCTTGACAATGTATGGAGGCAAAGTATGCCTGCCTGCCTCTCTGTACCCAGCAATGGCAGCGGCAGTTCACCTACCCACACACGTCAGTTCCAATTCCATGTATAGGATTGTGAACCAAGGATGGCTCGCCCCTGGATTCAGTAGTACTGCAAGAAACTACTGTGCAGCCTGCCAAATCTGTCTCCTAAATAACCCAGGACAGAGAGTAAAAACCCCATGGAAACACCAGGTTCGGGCCCAATACCCCTTCCAGAGACTGCAAATTGACTACATACAAATGCCTAAGAGCGGCCCCTTTGAATTTGTCCTTGTGTGTATCGATTTATTCTCAGGTTGGCCCGAAAGCTATCCAGTAAAATCAGCCACAGCAAAAGCCACAGCCAAGAAACTGATCACTGGGTTAATACCTAGGTTTGGTCTTCCTGAAACTATAGAATCAGATAGGGGGACACACTTTACAGGAGAAATCATGCAGAATGTGATGACCATGTTAGGGGTTCAACAAAGTTTCCACACCCCTTATCATCCACAGAGTTCAGGATCAGTGGAAAGAGTAAATGGGACAATAAAGTTGAAAATACAAAAAGCTATGCAAGAGTTAAACAAGCCATGGCCAGAATGCCTGCCTCTGGCTTTATTCTCTATAAGGTACACTCCAACAGGGAAAACAGGATTGTCCCCATATTAAATACTTTTTGGGAATACACCTAGATTAGGTTTATACTTTCCACAGAGTATGCAATTGCAATGTGATAGTTTGACTGCATATGTGATACAATTACAACAACGTCTAACTAAGATCCACAAAAGTGTGTATTCTTCTCTTCCAGACCCTAACTCAATAGCAGGTACACATACACTGCTACCAGGAGATTATGTATATGTTAAGAAACACACCAGAAAGACATTGGAACCTAGATTTGAAGGTCCTTATCAAGTGCTTTTGACCACAGCCACTTCAGTGAAATTGGAAGGAAAAGCAGCCTGGATCCACGCATCACACTGCAAAAAGAGTCTTGAACCGAGAGAAACAGAATGAAGATCCTTCTAACTATGATAATAATGCTTGAATGTTTTCAAATGTTTGTTTATACATGGACTCCGGGTATCAATGTAACAGTTCATGAAAATAGTACTGATCTTAGATGGGTAAATCAGGATAAGAGTATAACACAATATCCTTACTACAAATGGTATACGGTAGGAAATTTCACGGTGTCAGGACAGGAGGGTCCTTTTTATATGATGCAGAATATGGAATCACCAGTAGTGTGGATAAAAGCTAAATCACAAGTACAAGTAAACATAACTTTCCATTGGAGGGACAATTTAACATGGCCCTTTAATAACACACCACATAAATGTCATAAGTTAGGTCCATCTGAAACATGGAGAGAAGTAAAAGACAAATTACTACAGTTACTTAGAACTCCGAATTCAAAAGAATAACAGATAGCACAGAAGGGAAAAGGTCCTAGACCAGCAAGGGGAAGTGGGCAATTCAATCTAATAGGTCCTCTTAGTACCAATCAATCTGCAACTTATATTTGTACAGCATGGTATTTTGTACCAGTAAGGAAATGGGAAAACACAACAGGAGGATATATACAATGGCAACATTATGGTTTCAATATAAAAATAGAAGATGCTCTACCCACCATCTTCGAATCCTCTGTATTAACTCCTATTCCCAGATCTTGCATAAATGTTTCGGTATCACAACAGAAAACAAAAATCAAATTTAATGTAACTTTTCCCCAGCTACCAGAATGTAGGTATCGCCAAGAATGGTATGATACAGTTCTGGGAGCTGCAGGAACTGGAATGGGAATAATGAATGGGATACAGATGGAAATGATACAAAATAAGTGGAACCGTGCAGGAAGTCACATAGCTGATAGTTTAATAATTACAAGCAAATGGTTACCTACAACATTCGAAACACAAATTAGCCAGGTACAATTAACTAAATATCTCAATATTATGGTTAATCACACAGCACTAGCCAGTCTGGAGTTGTGGAAAGAAAATCAGGAGTTTATAAACATTACTCAATGTGCTTTTTCTACACTATCTTATCACATTCAAATTAATAGAGCTCGAGATGAGCTACGATTAGGGAATTATCGCACTTGGATGAACTATTTCAAGGGTTTAAATTTAGAAAGTACATGGTTTGAAGTACCAGGAAAAGAAGTTGAATGTGAGGAAAGATGGTGTGCTGGAAGGTTTGATGTATACAAAGTGGAGGAGGTTCAGGTAATGTGTAAGTTAATAGTGATGCCACTCCTGATAGGAAAGGATCTACCTGAATTTTGGTATCCTGAGATTTATGGACACTATGTAGATACACAAAACATGACTCATGATCTAAGTTTATGTGCTAAAACTAATAAGGGAATAGTCTGTGGAAGAAGTTCTCCAGTCTATGAACCTTGCTTATTGTAACATCAATCTAACATATGTAAGTTTCAGAGATTACCAGCAGGTGTAGGAAACAGATTTATGGAGATAGGACCACAACATATTTGTTTAGTCACAAATGATCAGGAAACTATGGAAAGTTTAAATAAAACGGCCCCTTTTTCAGGATGCGTAAAGAATGTTAAAATGATTAAACGGCAAAATGACACTTTTCTTTTTGAACCAGATGCACATAGAATATTTAATCTAGAATGGACGGTAGATAATCTTACTGATACTACTCCTTTTATAATATCATTAGAGCCCTTACAGCAAATCTTAAATGAGTCCGAAATACTTAGAAAACACATAGAGACACAAGAACATACCCTTCAAAATAATCTAATATCTGCGGTTATAGATAAAGGGAAATTAATACATTTATCCTCACAAATAACAGATGAAACAACACATCATTGGTATGATGTATTTGCTGGATGGTCACCCACTGCTACGGCAATTTTTAATTGGATGCTCAATCCGCTACTTATTCTAATTTTAGTTTTTGTACTGCTTACCGTGATAAACTGTTGCTTATATAGGAAGATTAAGGCACGAACAGACAGAATGGAAAGAGAAAGGTATTAGGAACTCTAATGACAAAAAGGGTAACTTGACATCACCCCTTTTCTATTCTCTTTGCTTATAAGATGCTGGTATGGATTTGAGGGATGAGGGTAAATAAAGAAGACTTATCCTCCTCTGACAACCCGCGGTCAGGGATAGCACTCTTTGAAGTATCGGCTGTTCACTTGTTTGCAAGGACCCAGAATCGTGGAGGGGATGATGTCAAAGGGGGAAATTGATAAGGTTGGAAATAATAGGTTGGAGTTCTACTTAAGTTGTTTTCTATTTTTCTGTATAATGTGTGCGTGTCAGTTGTAAGATGTAGCTTAAGTCTTTCCAGATGTGTCCAGCGTCATGTATGTTGAAATTATACTGCTTGTTACCTTATATGGAAATTTGCTGAAATATGCGATCCTGTAACCAGTCTATAAAAAGCCCCAATAAAGAGCCGACAGGTGCAGTTGACAGTACGGGACCTTTAAGGCTCGGAGCTGATATACAGAAACTTTCTGATTCTGTGTCTTACTTCTTTAATAGAGCTAAATTTGGCAAAGCAATATAAACTAGAAGCAGTTAAGTTGAAAACTGCACTTATCACTGTATAACTAGGAGTATATCTAAAATATATAAAACACTCAGGGGAGAAGTAGGTAGTAGCCCACCATCTTATTTGAAGAAATGGGAGGGAGAAATAGGGTGCTTGAGAGATGGAGAACATAGGGTGAAGATTCTTAAAATGGCGTATGTAATAGCAAGAGGTATGCAATGACAAGGTGGTACGTGACCCCCCAGAGGGCGCATGGGTTCACGCCAGGGAACCCCTTAACGTGTTGGAGAGGTTGTGGAGGTTTGGGTACCTTTGCGCATATCTGGTGGGGGTGTGCTAAAATAGATTCCTATTAGGAGGATATTATAGAAGCAATATTTCAGATAACGGGTGTGAGGGTTAAAAAAAAACAGTGGGTATGCTTGTTCCATGATACAGAGAAGGATGTATCCCAATATAGGAAATTATTAATACCACACCTCCTGAACGCGGCTAAAGCTTTGATCCCATGTTATTGGAAGTCGCAGGAAGCGCCAAGGTTAAAGGATTAGCAAGAGTAGAGTGGGCAAGAGCCATAGAAGAGTTAATACACCAGATAGAAGACTTAGGGGTGAAACACCAAAGGAAATGGGGGAAATTGGTGAATTTTAGGACAACAGACAGATATTTATTGTTGATGGAGCTATAGGAGTGGAGATAGAGAGGGGGGAGCGGGAAGAGGCTTTTGGATTTTTTTTTGTGTTTTTTTTGAGGGCTAGGGAATGTAAATAACATGTGTCTTTGTATGTCTTAAAAATTGTCAATAGCTGCATATTATCCTTGGCATTGGTAAAATAAGTAAATAAAAAATATACAGTGGGGATGGAAAGTATTCAGACCCCCTTAAATTTTTCACTCTTTGTTATATTGCAGCCATTTGCTAAAATCATTTAAGTTCATTTTTTTCCTCATTAATGTACACACAGCACCCCATATTGAAAGAAAAACACAGAATTGTTGACATTTTTGCAGATTTATTAAAAAAGAAAAACTGAAATATCACATGGTCCTAAGTATTCAGACCCTTTGCTGTGGCACTCATATATTTAACTGCAACAAGAGTGAAAAATTTAAAGGGGTCTGAATACTTTCTGTCACCACTGTATTTGTGGGCCTTAGGCAGTGGTGGTGGTGCCACAAAACTGTAACCCCTCACAGATACTCTTGTTGGGCACAGGAACGTGACCTGCTGTGAAATATTTGATCAAAATTGTAATTACATGCCCCTGTTAAACAGGGGCAGAACAATTGGGCCTTAGGCAGTGGTGGTGTTGCCCTAAACCAAAAATATTGTTGGAAGCTAGCATTATCAAGATTGAGGAGGAATAGGATAGTCACTCAGCATAGGCAGTCTTCAAGGGATCATACATCCATAGAAAAATCAATCAGTTACATCAGCATCAGGTGCTTAATAGCTGCTGCTGATCCAAGATTGATTCATTTTTATGAATGTGAGCCTATCAATGGAGTCTGTGGACAGGCACACTCTATGATCCGTTACAAACCCTCTAGCAGCACTGAATGTACATTCAGAAAGAAAAAAATGCTGGATGCAGGACAGGCCAGTAGCTCAATTGCATATTGAGCAAGTTCTGGCCAGTGGTCTATACTCAAGACCCAGTAACCCAGAGAATGGTCTGTTGGAAAGGTTTCCAAGTCTGCTCTTGCCCCTAGATATTCCTGCACCATGTAATGCAGACGCTGGTGATGGTTGCTTCAACTGATCAGACCTTGGCGCTGAGGACTGAAAAATTGTCTAAAGGCATCGGTCAGCCGGCCACCTTCTCCACCGCTCTTCCTCTGACTGAACGAAGCCTCAGCAACATGTTGTTCAGCACCAGGAAATTGTAACCTCCCAGGGTCTGGAAACACATTGCACAAACCTTTCTTCATGGCCTCCTGAAGATGTTTCATCCTCTGCTCCCTCTGCAAAGGCAGGATGAGTTCTGCAACCATACCCTTGTAACGTGGATCAAGAAGGGTTGCCAGCCAGTAATGATCCCTCTCCTTGATACCACGAATCCTAGGGTCCTTTCACAGGCTTTGCAGAAACAGGGAGGTCATGCAGCGTAAGTTTGCAGACACATTCAATTGTGAGTCTTCTGGGCCACTTAGGATGATGTTGTCAGGAACTACCTCATCCCAACCACGTACAACTCATTGGGTTTCTGGGGACTGAAAACCACCCCTTGAAGACTGCTGCTGAGTGTTATCCTCTACATCCATGCTGACATAATCCTCCTCCTACTCTTCTTCCTATGTGTTTGGCGGGCCCACAGGAATGCTATCTGGATAAAGGGGGCCTTGAGAGGTAAGGAAGTCCTCTTCTGCCTACCGCTGTTCTGCCCTGTCCATTATTCCACGAAGCATGTGCTAAGCCTGGGGACCTGCTCAAGAACCGCTGCACCACCAAATTAAGGACGTGTGCCAAACAAGTGTCCCTGTCGGAGGGTGGAGAGAAGGTTGGTGCCATTGTTGCATACAACCATTCCTGGCTGAAGCTAGCATGGCGTCAACCACCTCTGAGCCTGCCCTTGCAGAGCTGACAGAATCTCTGCCCCAGTGTGGCTCCTGTCCCCTAAGCAGACCAACTCAAGCACCGCATGGCATCTTTTTGCCTGAATGCTTGCATAGGCCCTTGAACACTTACGGAGCACCGCTGGTTCAGAGGAGAAATCTGCATAAGAGGCCATAGAGGAAGAAGAAGAGGAGGGAGTGGAGGAGAGAGCTGTGGCAGAATCACCACTAGCCTTTTGGAGGCATGGTAGCGGAAACAAGCTCCAACAATACTGAACCCTTTTCAGTATCCTTCCCAGCTGCCAGCAGAGTTACTCAGTGTGCCGTGAAGGAAAGGTAACGTCTCTGCCCATGCCTGCTAGACTATGAGTCAGTGGTAATATGCACCTTACTGCTGACCGCCCTGTCCAACAAGGCCAAAATTATGCCTTCCACATGCTGGTAGAGAGCCAGAATAGCCTTCCGTGAAAAGAAATGGCATTTTGGAACCTGCCACTGAGGTACAGCACATTCCACAAATTCATGAAAGGGGGCAGAGTCTACCAGCTGAAAAGGCAGCAGTTGCAGTGCTAGCAATTTGACCAAGCTAGCATTCAGACACTGAGCATGTGGATGGCTGGGACCAAATTTCTTTTTACGGATTAGCAACTGGGGTAGGGAAATTTGCCTGCTAAAATCAGATGGAGGTGTACTGATAGCAGATTGGCTGCAAATACTTGGGACACCTATTGCTATACCTTCATTCCTCTCAGTGCAGGTTTTTGAGAGGACTGGAGGTATATTGGGGTTGGAGATCCCAGATGAGGAGCAAGTAGAAGTCCGTGTTTTTCATTGATGTGGGTCTTTCAATTGCTGTTGTCAACGGACTGCATGGAAGGTTGTCATATGTCTGGTCAAGCATGTGGTGCCCAAGTGGCTGCTGTTCTGGCCATGCTTGATCCTCTTCAGACATAGGTTGCAAACAGCAATGGTGCGATCTGCTGCACACGTGTCAAAAAAGGCCCACACCAAGGAAATTTTCAAAATTAGCCGGGAGTCAGCAGCACCCTGCACCTGCGGAGCTCTGCGGTGTGATGCAGTAGGGTGGCTGCCCTTTAGCTGCCCCTAGGGGACATCCTGCCTCATTGGAGTTGCGGCTCCTCCTCCTCCTCTCTTCTATCAGGCATCCAAGTAGAGTCAGTGACCTCATCATCCCCTCCCTCCTTGTCACTGGAGCAAACTTGGCAGTATGCTGCAGCTGAAGGAACATGACTGCCAGTTTCTTGTCCTTCTTGGGCACCCCCTCTCTCTAGGCTTATATTACTCCCTTCCTCAACCCAGGAACAAACATTGGAGCCTTCTAATCACTGCGCATCCTCCATCAGCATGTACCCGACACTGTGGTCGAATAGTTCGGGGGACTCCTCCGTGCATGGTGGGGCTACGGAAGGAGGGACTGTGGACAAGGAGCCGGTGAAATAGGCCACTTTGACAGCTGCATTGGAAGGCAAACTACTCTGAGCCTGGGTGGCAGAGGATGAGGAGGATAAGCACAGCTTTGTTATCCACTCCACCAACTCTTCAGCATGTTCTGGCTCAATAACACGGCCAGCAGCAGAAAAAAAGGACAGGCATGCCACCTGCAGAGGAGGCACCATGCCCACGACCAGCACTGTTGACTGTAGACACAGAGCCTGCTTGCCCTCTTTTAGTGGCCTGTGAGCGTCTGCCTCTCCTTGGTGGCCTTCCGGACATGATGTATATTTTGTTTTGCAACACCACACTGCACTGTATTGTGTACTGTGTACACCACCAGAAAAGTAGTAGCAAGTGCACCACGGCTGCACTTTATTGTGTACTGTGTACACCACCAGAACTGTAGTAGCAACTGCACTACGGCTGCACTGTATTGTGTAATGTGTACACCACCAGAAAAGTAGTAGCAACTGCACTATGGTTGCACTGTATTGTGTCCTGTGTACACCACCAGAAAAGTAGTAGCAACTGCACTATGGCTGCACTGTATTGTGTAATATGTACACCACCATCAAAGTAGTAGCAACTGTACTACGGTTGCACTGTATTGTGTACTGTGTACACCACCGGAAAAGTAGTAGAAACAGTACACTACGGAATGCACTGTAGATATAGGCTACACTGGAAGCTGCAGAGAATATATATATATATATATATATATTAGACTGACTATATATATATATATATATATGATATATATCTATATATATATATATATAGATATATATATATATATATATATCAAATACACTGCCTGAAGTAGATTAGAAATAGTACACCACGGAATGCACTGTAGAACAGTGTTTCTCAACTCCAGTCCTCAAGGCGCCCCAACAGGTCATGTTTTCAGGATTTCCCTCAGATGAAACAGCTGTGGTAATTATGAAGGCAGTGAAACTGATCAAATCACCTGTGAAAAATATGGCAAGCCTGAAAACATGACCTGTTGGGGCGCCTTGAGGACTGGAGTTGAGAAACATTGCTGTAGAATGTAGATGTAGGCTACACTGATATATAGATATAGATATATATAGATATATAGATATATATATATCTATATATATAAAAAAAAGAACTGTGCATAGACGGGGGTCGCCCCTTAGGACTTTAATGGCAAATAATAAATTAAAGAGTAGATTATATAAAATGCACAAAAGTGCCCATTTTATTAGGTTGTAGAAAAGTTGAAAAGTACAAATACAGATATAATGGCAAATAATAAATTAAAGTATGAAGAGTAGATTATATAAAAACGCACAAAAGTGCCCATTTTATTAGGTTGTTTAAAAGTTGAAAAGTACAAATACGGATACAACTATACAATATATGTATTCAATAAAATACAGACATCAAATTATACAAGATAGGTATATCAGCCCAGTGCTTACAATCCGCGGCCTGTATCGTTAGGTCAAAAGGATGAATTTACAGCACATATCCCAACATGTTTCAGAGATTGGTATGCATTATTCCTTCATCAAGGGATTTACAGTTGGGTGATCAAATCTTTATCTGTAATATAAATTTTAACATAGTAAAATAGCAACATTTTATATGGAGTTACTGTAAGGTATTGGCCGTGCCAGAATTCGTGTAGCGTATTTGGGCTATTTATACTTACATAAAAGGTTCATAGAAAATCAAACATAGCAAAACAAAGCAGGAACCAGAGGTTAGAACAGGCTGGCTGGAAAGTCCACAGAGACATGAGATGGGCAACTCTAAGTACAGGACCGGGTGTCGCAGCACATTCACAAGAGATGCCTGATTGAAGTCTACATAGTTAAAATAGTAAAGAAAAAAGAGTATATGAGTTAATCCCGGATGCAGCTGGAAAAAGTTACCAGACTGAGATATAGGGACATAGGGATATTCAATCCCATAGAATCAGTACCAATAGTAATCTAATTACCTTTTAACTTCACATATTCACATGAGACGCAGACCTCTGGGCAGCAGTTCCACAACTGACAAGTGCCCAGTGAGTGTCTGCATCTCAAATAGTGCATCTGATCCGGCAGCAGCCAATCAGAGCCTGCCCTAATTACACAGCTGCATGAATAGTAGCTGTGAGTGGAGCTCAGAGCGTCTCCCTGACATCGAGGCGCACGGCGCAGCCACGCCCTGGGGGGGCGTGATGACGTCACGCGTTGCCGCGCCACCGGCGGATATAGTATCCCCACCTAGGTGGCAAACCAAATGCGGGGGACACAGAGAAAGCTCCTCCATGCTCAAAAGACACGGGAGGCCCTGCAAAATCGCTGCCTCCCAGCCATGAGCGAGTGGATCTTACCCGCCGGGTGTCTGTGAGCAGGCAGGCGGCCTGCATGGTATGAGCTGCGCCATATATAATGTTACAGCCAACCTGTTATACAAAAACAAAGAAACAAGTTTATTAAGATATAACAGATGGCACGGGAGGCCCTGCAAAATCGCTGCCTCCCAGCCATGAGCGAGTGGATCTTACCCGCTGGGTGTCTGTGAGCAGGCAGGCGGCCTGCATGGTATGAGCTGCGCCATATAAAATGTTACAGCCAATCTGTTAGACAAAAACAAAGAAACAAGTTTATTAAGATATAACAGATGGGAGAAAGAGAAGAGGAATAGTCGGCATATCTCATAGTCACACTGAATAATATACAAAATTATACAAATATATATATATATTGCATAGTAGATAACTTACAAAGTTATACAGGTTGCATAATGAACAACTTACAGAGTCATATATGACAGGTGAAAAAAGGGGAATGCATAATTCGCTGTAGATAGCAGTGCCCTGCATAAATACACAGTTATTCGTTTTTATGTTTTGAGATAATGAGTACATGAATTACACATCCAGTATATACAAATGAAGAGAACAGGAAAGAAAGAAATCAGGGGAAGCCCTTATAGATTCAGCTCACAGACCCCTGATGCAAAACCGGGGAGGAATGGTCTAAAATTGAAAGCCCCGTTAAGGCCGGGTGGAAAATTAGCCCGTAAATTATATATCCAACTCAGTTCACATTGAAGAAGGCGTTTGTTGGAATCCCCGCCTCTAGGACTGAAGTGGATGCGCATGTTAACAAGTACACTATTCGGGGAGAAGTGTTGGCCATTTGGTAAAATGATGGTAAAATGATATTGTTGCGTCTATCCATATACTGGCAGTATTGGCACCCCCACATGCAAAGGTTCCCAATGTTTTACATGTATCTCCTTTAAAGGGTCTGTACTCACTGCAGGGGTGGATCCAGAGTCTAATCTCGGGAGGAGCATTGCCAGAAAATATATTTTTTGGGGTACATCTATCGGGGAAATGGCTGGTGTTGGCGCTTCAATCATCACGGCACCATGGTTGTTATGGTGTCAGGATGATTGAAGCGCGTTATTACAATAATTACATTGTTATAAAAAATTTAATAGTTTAACTCACCATAATGCAGAATCAGTGGGAGCCCTGAGTGTGTCACTTGCCACGTCACCTGTCACCAGATGCAGATTGTCACTTGCCACGTCGCCTGCCACATGTTGCGGATTACCACTTGCCACGTCGCCTGTCACCAGATGCAGATTGTCACTTGCTATGTCGCGGATTGTCACTTGTCATGTCACTTGCCACGTCGCCTGCCATGTTGTGGATTGTCACTTGCCATGTCACTTGCCACGTCGCCTGCCACGTTGCGGATTGTCACTTGCCATGTCACTTGCCACGTCTCCTGCCACATGTTGCGGATTGTCACTTGCCACGTCGCCTGTCACCAGATGCAGATTGTCACTTGCCATGTCACCTGCCACATTGCGGATTGTCACTTGCCATGTCACTTGCCACGTCGCCTGCCACATGTTGCGGATTGTCACTTGCCACGTCACCTGTCACCAGATGCAGATTGTCACTTGCCACGTCGCCTGTCACCAGATGAAGATTGTCACTTGCCACATCGCCTGCCACATGTTGCGGATTGTCACTTGCCATGTCACCTGTCACTTGCCACCTGCTAAGGTAGTCTCTTGTGTCCCAGAGACAGGCAGCAGAGAGATGATGTAATCTCTCTGCTGCCGCAGCTGCCTACATGGAGGAGGGGAAGTTGAACTGCAGGGATGCAGGGCGGGCACCGGGCGGTGAGAGATGATGTCTTCTCTCTGCTCCCCTGCCCGCCGGCTCCCTGATTGGCCAGCAAGAAGCAGCCCGCCCACAAACACATTGAGCCGCACATGTCAGTCAGCGGCGGCTCTCTCTCACCTATGGAGCCACCCCTGGATCCGCCCCTGACTCACTGCTGACTAGTTTGTCACCTATAGAGGGTGCTCTTCTAAAGGTAATGGCTGGAGAGCTAGGGACAAAGGGGGCCAGAGTCGGGTCTGTGGTAAATAAATGCCAATATTTGTTTATGATCCATTTGAGTTGCTGGTGTTGTGATGAATATGTTGTAATGATTTGTGTTGTTTCATCATTAGAGTGTTGTTTTTCTGTGTTAAGTAAGTCACAACGTGATTTATTAAGGGCTCGTTTGTACGCTTTTTTTAGGCAAGTGTTTGAATATCCTCTTTCGAGGAGTCTGTTTCTCAGAATATTGGCTTCGATTTTGAAGCCAGTATCGTCGGAGCAGTTGCGATGGGCCCTTAAATACTGGCTATAGGGTATAGAGGCAAGAAGTGGTTTGGGGTGGAAGCTGGTCGCGTGGAGTAAAGAGTTGCCTGCTGTGGGCTTGCGATAAAGTTCGCTGGACAGATTTCCATCGGGTAGTTTCTTTATGAGCACATCTTGGAATGTAATTTCACTAGGGCTACGGGTCATAGTAAATTTTAGATTCAACTCATTCTTGTTGATTGAATTCAAAAATTGATGTAATAGGTCGATCGACCCATCCCAAATGAGGAACATGTCATCTATGTATCGTCGCCATGTTAACACATGGCACTTATACATAGACAACGATTCACAAACCAGCAGTGAGTGTTCCCACTCCCCAGGTACAGATTGGCATACGATGGGGCACAACATGTCCCCATCGCGAAGCCCTGTACCTGGAGGTAGTGGGAACCGTCAAAACAAAAACTGTTGTGATGGAGTATGAAATCGAGGGAGGCCAAAATGAATTCAGTATAGGGCTTGTACATCGAGGATGGCACTCAACTGGTAGCTATCGATGTGGAATCCCTTTACTGTACTATTCCTCATGCCAAAGGCCTGGCGGCCATACGGCATGTTTTATTAAAAAATAGTGAGTGCGAACCCAACTATACTGAATTCATTTTGACCTATCTACTATGCAATATATATATATTTTTGTATAACTTTGTATATTGTTCAGTGTGACCATGAGATATGCCGACTATTCCTCTTCTCTTTCTCCCATCTGATATGTTTCTTGTTTCTTTGTTTTTGTACAACAGGTTGGCTGTAACATCTCTACCCTCTAGATGGCGCAGCTCATACTGTGCAGGCCGCCTGCCTGCTCACAGACACCCGGCGGGTAAGCTCCACTCGCTCATGGCTGGGAGGTGGCGATTTTGCAGGGCCCCCCCGTGCCTTTTGAGCGTGGAGGAGCTTTCTCTGTGTCCCCGCATCTGGTTCGCCACCTAGGTGGGGATACTATATCCGCCGGTGGCGCGGCGACACGTGACGTCATCACGCCCCCCGGGGCATGGCTGCGCCGCGTGCCTCGACGTCAGGGAGACACTCTGAGATCCACTCACGGCTGCTATTCATGCAGCTGTGTAATTGAGGCAGGCTCTGATTGGCTGCTGCTGGATCAGATGCACTATTTGAGACGCAGACACTCACTGGGCACTTGTCAGTTGTGGAACTGCTGCCCAGAGGTCTGCGTCTCATGTGAATATGTGAAGTTAAAAGGTAATTAGATTACTATTGGTACTGATTCTATGGGATTGAATATCCTTATGTCCCTATATCTCAGTCTGGTAACTTTTTCCAGCTGCATCCGGGATTAACTCATATACTCTTTTTTTCTTTACTATTTTAACTAGACTTCAAACAGGCATCTCTTGTGAATGTGCTGCGACACCCGGTCCTGTACTTAGAGTTGCCCATCTCATGTCTCTGTGGACTTTCCAGTCAGCCTGTTCTAACCTCTGGTTCCTGCTTTGTTTTGCTATGTTTGATTTTCTATGAACCTTTTATGTAAGTATAACTAGCCCAAATATGCTACAAGATTTCTGGCATGACCAATACCTTACAGTAGCTCCATATAAAATGTTGCTATTTTACTATGTTAAAATTTATATTACAGATAAAGATTTGATCACCCAACTGTAAATCCCTTGATGGAGGAATAATACATACCAATTTCCGAAACATGTCGGGATATGTGCTGTAAATTCATCCTTTTGACCTAACGATACAGGCCGCGGATTGTAAGCACTGGGCTGATATATCTATCTTGTATAATTTGATGCGTGTATTTTAATGAATACCTATATTGTATAGTTGTATCCGTATTTGTACTTTTCAACTTTTCCACAACCTAATAAAATTGGCACTTTTGTGCATTTTATATAATCTACTCTTCATACTTTAATTTATTATTTGCCATTAAAGTCCTAAGAGGCGACCCCGTGTGCACTCTATGCACGGTTCTTTTTTTAAATTTAATTGAGGATGTTGGCAGTATCTTATCTATCTATCTATCAGAGACCCTAGGGAATAAAATGGCAATTGCTGCAATATTTCATGTCACACTGTATTTGCCCAGCGGTCTTTCAAATGCAATTTTTTGGGAAAAAAATACACTTCAATAAATAAAAAAAAAACGAAACAGTAAAGTTAGCACAATTTTTTTTGTTTTAATGTGAAAAATTATGTTACGCCGCGAGAATCGAGATCTTCCCTCTAAGCAAAAAATCGTGATTCTCATTTTAGCCAGAATTGTGCAGCTCTAATATATATATATATATATATATATATATATATACTAGACTAGGGATGAGCCAAACACCCCCCTGTTCGGGTTCGCACCAGAACTTGCGAACAGGTAAAAAATTTGTTCAAAACCGCGAGCACCGTTAAAGTCTATGGGACATGAACATAGATTCCGATAAGCCCCCTGCCCGCACATCCCCACAACCACCACGCAAGGGTTGTGGGGGTGAGGCCCTTGTCATGGGGACAAGGTCTTTTGCGGGGCTACCCCAAAGCACCCTCCCAATTTTGAGGGCATGTGGCCTGGTATGGTTCAGGAGGGGGGGGCGCTCTCTTGTCCCTCCTCTTTTCCTGTGGCCTGCCAGGTTGCGTGCTCAGATAAGGGTCTGGTATAGATTTTGAAGGGACCCCACGCCATTTTTTTAAAAAATGTTGGCTGGGGTTTCCCTTAATATCCATACCAGACCTGAAGGGCCTGGTATGAAATTTAGGGGGACCCCCCACATCATTTTTTTTTTAAATTTTGGTTCGGGGTTCCCCTGTGGGGAATTCCCATGCCAATTTTATCAATGAACTTTTATGTGTATTGTCGGACCGGCAATTCATTAATAGCCACGAGTAGTTTTAAATGACTTTTTTTCCTTTGAAATGCCATTTTGCTGTCAGACTGTTCTAAACACAGGAAACATGCGCCCCTTTACAGGCATACTATAGACACCCCCCATGAATGAAATTTAAAGGAATTTTACACTTTTATTGTTTCACTTTAAGCATTATTAAAATCACTGCTCCCGAAAAAAATGGCCATTTTTAAAACTTTTTTTTGCATTGATCCATGTCCCCTGGGGCAGGACCTAGGTCCCCAAACACTTTTTATGGCAATACCAGGCATATAAGCCTTTAAAATTAGCACTTTTAAATTCTCCCATAGACTTTTAAAGGGTGTTCCGCGGCTTTCGAATTTGCCGCAAACACCCCAAATTGTTCGCTGTTCGGCGAACTGGCAAACAGCCGATGTTCGAGTTGAACATGAGTTTGACTCGAACTCGAAGCTCATCCCTATACTAGACTTGACTGACTGTATATATTTATATATATCAAATACACTGCTACTAACTGAATAACCTGCCTGCTTAATCTAAATCAAGTAGACATGTGCACTTCCAAAAAATTTGTTCGTTTTTGTTTTCGTTTCGTTTCATTTTTTTTTTAGTTTTTCAGGTCATTCGTTATGATATTAAAAAAATGTATTATTATTATTGTTATTTATTATTATTAATTCATTACGTTCCATTCGTTTGGATACGGCATTCATTATTTCAGATAATTCGTAACTTCGGATAAATTAGTATTTGTTACGTTCACGAACAGACAAATTTAAAAGGAAATTACAATACCTATAATTTAATAGTTAGTAATAGTTAAGTTATTATTTGTGAATTATTATTTCAGATTTCTGAATTTCTGAATTTACGAATTTACAAATTTACGAATTTACTAATTTACTAATTTAAGAATTTATGAATGTATGAATTTACGAATTTACCAATGTGCGAATGTACGAATTTACGAATGTGCCAATGTATGAATTTACGAATGTACAAATTTACATATTTTCGAATTTACGAATATTCTTTGTTAAATGGGTTTTCGTTAATTTGGATATCTCCAAATTAACTAATTTGTCAAAATTCGTTAAAAACGAATTCGGAACGAAACAAATTGCACATGTCTGAAATCAAGCTATCTCTCCATCCACGCCAACAACACTACACAGGCAGCCTTATGTAGTGTGGGGCGTGGACTTAGTCCCCTGTGCCATGATTGGCCAAAGACATTCTGCCTTTGGCCAATTATGGCTCTCTTAGCAGAGGGTGCTGAGATTGGCCAAAGCATGCAGGTCAGGTGCATGCTTTGGCCAATCATCATACAGCAATGCACTGCGATCTCACAGTGCATTATGGGGCGTTCCGCGGGTGCTCAAATTTCCCGTGAATGCCCCATAATGTTCGTTCTTCAGCAAACACCCGATGTTCGAGTCAAACATCAAGCTCATCCCTAATAGTCACTATTCTATACTCCTACTGTTAGACCTCCCTGCTGCCTTTAAAACAGGTGACCACCCACCCCACCCCCCTCAAAAAGCTCCATTCTCTTGGACTCCATGACACTGCTATTCCTGTTTCTCATTTTGCCTATCTCACTGCACCTTTATGCGTGCATACGAGCAGACGAAAATAAACCAAGTGGAACTTTTCTAAGTGGTGAGTTAAAAACCAGAGTTTAAAACAGGAGATTATAACAGGGGTCATAGTACCTGTGTAGTGTGAGTATCTGAGTGTTGCCTGAGTAGTGTGTGTGGATCGTTAGTACTTGTGTATTGTGTACTGTATACTTGAGTATTGCGAGTGCACGTAGGTCTGTGACTGTTCTGCGAGTGCACGTAGGTCTGTGAGTACCTGTGTATTGTCTTGTTGTGTACCTGTGTATTGTCTTGAGTATTAGTGCCAGGAAGCTAGCTGTTAGGTAATTTGGACAGGGTAAATTCCCCAATCCTCACTAAATTTAATAGGTACGATGCCCGGCGGGTGTGGAGAGGCGACTCTTTGTACATCTTGCCGCATGTATGCATTCCTTGATCATCCGATCGAGGGTGAATACTGCTGTGCAAAATGTAAGCACATTGTTTCCCTGGAAGCCCAGGTTCTGAATCTGGGGAAGCAACTGTCAGCACTGAGAAGTCCCTCCATACTAAAGGTGAGCCAGGAACGTACACGGCAGGTGCTGGCAGGGGCCAGCACAGAGGCGGGTGGAGACAAAGAGGTGCAAGCACTAGCAAAGAGTAGATGGGTGACAGTCAGGAGGGGTAGAGGGGGAAGTGCCAGGGAGGCCGATCCAGGACTGGAGCATGCCAATAAGTACACTACTTTGAGTGACATTGGTGAAACCAGTCAGGGACCAGCACTGCTGGAGCTGAGGGACTCTCCTAGCTGCCGGGGGAAGAACTCCTCCAGTGAGAGTGGGGGGGGCAGCAAAGGGAAAGGAAAGACAGATTCTGGTGGTAGGGGACTCAATTCTTAGAAGGACAGAGAGGGCAATCTGTAACGAAGACCTGAAGCGCCTAACAGTATGTTGTCTACCGGGCGCTTGGGTTCGGCACATCACGGATCTTGTGGACAGTCTACTGGGAGGGGCTGGGGAAGACCTGGCTGTCATGGTGCACGTTGGCACCAATGACAAAGTCAGAGGCAGATGGAGTGTCCTAAAGAACGATTTTAGGGACTGAATTGAGGAAAAAGGACCTCCAAGGTAGTATTCTCAGGAATATTACCGGTACATCGAGCCACACCAGAAAGGAAGAGGGAGATTAGGGA
Source organism: Lithobates clamitans (assembly GCA_037952925.1). Lineage (NCBI taxonomy): Eukaryota > Metazoa > Chordata > Amphibia > Anura > Ranidae > Lithobates > Lithobates clamitans. The sequence goes on from JBBGZY010000498.1 coordinate 1,552,102, forward strand.
AGTAAACAAGTGGCTGAAGAGCTGGTGTAGTAAGGAGGGGTTTGGGTTCCTGGAGGATTGGGCCGACTTCTCAGTCGGTAACCGGTACTATAGAAGGGACGGACTGCACCTAAATGAGGAGGGTGCAGATCTGCTGGGAATAAAGATGGTCAAAAAGTTAGAGGGGTTTTTAAACTAGGCGATGGGGGGGAGGGTCCAGAGGCAGAGATAGCCAGCGCGGAAGATATTCCAGAGGGTAGTATTGGGGGCATTAGTGGCAGGTTAACCAAAGCACAAAAACACAAGGTGAGTATAGTAGCAAGTCCTAGTTGCAATCTCGAAACACCCAATACGAGGACAATATGCGACCGGTCTAAACTATGTGGCATGTTCACCAATGCCAGGAGCATGGCAGACAAGATGGGTGAACTAGAGATACTGTTGTACGAGGAGAATTTGGATTTTGTGGGAATTTCAGAGACCTGGTTCAACAGCTCTCATGATTGGCTGGCAAACATTCAAGGGTATACCCTTTACCGCAAGGATAGGGAGGGTAAAAAAGGGGGAGGGGTATGCTTATATATCAAGAACAATGTACAAGTGAATGTGAGAGATGACATCACTAAGGGAGCTAGGGAGGAGGTGGAATCCTTATGGGTAGAGCTCCAAGGGACTGAATGAATGAATGAATGAATGAATGAATGATTTATAAAGCGCTACAAATGCGAACTGAATCGCCTCAAGGCGCTGGATGCATTCTCTGATGTCAGCTTCTCAGAAAAGGAAGGTCTTTAGTTTTTTTCTGAAGGCCTGGTGGTTTTCTTCCATGCGGATGTTGGTAGGAAGAGCGTTCCATAGTCGAGGTCCTTGGACTGCGAATCTTCGTTCTCCCTTTGCTTTGTAGCGGTATTTGGGAATGGTAAGGAGGTTTTGGTTAGCTGATCGAAGACTGCGATTCGGTGTATAGTGTTTTATTTTCTCGCGGAGATATGGTGGGGCGTTTCCTTGTACGCATTTGTGGGTGAGGCAGAGGGTCTTGAATGTGATCCGTTTCTTCACGGTTAGCCAGTGTAGGCTCTTTAGGGAGGGGGAGATGGATTCCCTGAAGCTAAGGGGAAAATAATACTGGGAGTATGCTATAGGCCCCCTAACCTGAGGGAGGAAGTGGAGACGGATCTCCTATCACAAATTGGATTAGCAGCAAGGATGGGAAGTGTTATCATAATGGGGGATTTTAATTATCCAGACATAGACTGGGTGGAGGGAACCGCGCATTCATTTAAGGCTCGCCAATTCCTTAATGTCTTGCAGGACAATTTTATGGGTCAGAGGGTAGACGCACCAACTAGAAATAAAACATTACTGGATCTACTGATTACCAACAATACAGACCTGATCACGGATGTGGAAATACGGGGCAATTTAGGTAACAGCGATCACAGGTCAATTAGTTTCAGTATAAATCACACAAATAGGAAACATAGGGAATACAAAGACACTGAATTTCAAAAGAGCCAACTTCCCTAAACTACAAACCTTGCTAAAAGGCATAAACTGGGATAAAATATTAGGAACAAAGAATACGGAGGAGAGATGGGTTTGCTTTAAGAGCATATTAAATAAGGGCATTAGCCAATGTATCCCATTGGGTAATAAATTTAAAAGAGCGAACAAAAGTCCTGGATGGCTTAACTCCAATGTAAAAATGCATATAAAAGCAAAGCAGAAGGCCTTAAAAAAATACAAGGTTGAGGGATCATCCTCAGCATTCAGACTTTATAAAGAATGCAACAGGAAATGTAAGGGTGCAATTAGGACGGCTAAGATAGAACATGAAAGACACATAGCGGAGGAGAGCAAAAAAAATCCCAAGAAATTCTTTAAGTATGTAAACAGTAAAAAAGGGAGGACAGACCATATTGGCTCCATAAAGAATGAGGAAGGACATCTGGTTACAAAGGATGGGGAGATGCAAAGGTATTGAATTTATTCTTCTCCTCAGTCTTCACGAGTGAATCAGGGGGCTTCAGTAACCAAAACTGCAGTGTTTATCCTCATGACACAACACAGGAAGCACCTCCATGGTTAACAGAGGACGGAATTAAAATTAGACTTGAGTAACTTAACATTAATAAATCACCGGGACCAGATGGCTTGCATCCAAGGGTACTTAGGGAACTCAGTCAAGTGATTGCCAGACCGTTGTTCCTAATTTTTACAGATAGTCTACTGACTGGAATGGTACCAGCTGATTGGAGAAAAGCCAATGTAGCACCAATATTTAAAAAGGGCCCAAAATACATCCCTGGGAATTACAGACCAGTTAGCCTAACATCTATATTATGTAAACTCTTGGAGGTGATGATAAGGGACTATATACAAGATTTTAGTAATAAGAACGGTATCATTAGCAGTAAGCAGCATGGATTCATGAAGAATCGTTCTTGCCAAACCAATCTATTAACCTTCTATGAGGAGGTGAGTTGCCATCTAGATAAAGGAAGGCCCGTAGACGTGGTGTATCTGGATTTTGCAAAAGCATTTGACACAGTTCCCCATAAACGTTTACTGTACAAGATAAGGTCCATTGGCATGGACCATAGGGTGAGTACATGGATTTAAAACTGGCTACAAGGGCGAGTTCAGAGGGTGGTGATAAATGGGGAGTACTCGGAATGGTCAGGGGTGGGTAGTGGGGTTCCCCAGGGTTCTGTGCTGGGACCGATCCTATTTAATTTGTTCATAAACGATCTAGAGGATGGGATAAACAGTTCAATCTCTGTATTTGCAGATGATACTAAGCTAAGCAGGGCAATAATTTCTCCGCAGGACGTGAAAACCTTGCAAAAAGACCTGAACAAATTAATGGTGTGGTCAACTACATGGCAAATGAGGTTCAATGTAGAAAAATGTAAAATAATGCATTTGGGTGGCAAAAATATGAATGCAATCTATAAACTGGGGGGAGAACCTCTGGGGGAATCTAGGATGGAAAAGGACCTGGGGGTCCTAGTAGATGATCGGCTCAGCAATGGCATGCAATCTCTACAAGACTCTGGTCCGGCCGCACCTAGAGTATGCGGTCCAGTTCTGGGCACCAGTCCTCAGGAAGGATGTACTGGAAATGGAGCGAGTACAAAGAAGGGCAACAAAGCTAATAAAGGGTCTGGAGGATCTTAGTTATGAGGAAAGGTTGCAAGCACTGAACTTATTCTCTCTGGAGAAGAGACGCTTGAGAGGGGATATGATTTCAATTTACAAATACCGGACTGGTGACCCCACAATAGGGTTAAAACTTTTTGGCAGAAGAGAGTTTAACAAGACTCGTGGCCATTCATTAAAATTAGAAGAAAAGAGGTTTAACCTTAAACTACGTAGAGGGTTCTTTACTGTAAGAGTGGCAAGGATGTGGAATTCCCTTCCACAGGCGGTGGTCTCAGCGGGGAGCATTGATAGCTTCAAGAAACTATTAGATAAGCACCTGAATGACCGCAACATACAGGGATATACAATGTAATACTGACACATAATCACACACATAGGTTGGACTTGATGGACTTGTGTCTTTTTTCAACCTCACCTACTATGTAACTATGTAACTATGTAACAGACTCTCCGGCAGACTAGGTCCGGTGGACCGGACTCCGGCGGACAATTCGATTGTGTGTGGGCTCCGGCGGACTTTTTTTCCCAAAAGTCTGACGGACCCAGAAATAAAACATGTTTCAAATCTTTCCGACGGACTCGAGTCCGGTCAAAAAATCAGCTCGTCTGTATGCTAGTCCGACGGACTAAAACCAACGCTAGGGCAGCTATTGGCTACTGGCTATCAACTTCCTTATTTTAGTCAGGTCGTACGTCATCACGTACGAATCCGTCTGACTTTGGTGTGATCGTGTGTAGGCAAGTCCATTTGTTGGGAAAGTCCGTTGCAGGTCCGCCGAAAGTCCGTTGGATAGTCCGGTCGAAAAGCCCGCTCATGTGTTCTCTATCACACCGCCTCCCTGGGTCAGTTGTTAGCCTTCCATGGCTTCCAGTATCATTCGTATGCTGATGACACCCAAACCTATCTGTCAGGACCTACATCTGAACCTGCAACCTCTATGGTGTCTGGCTGTGGCTCTTCTTGTTGTGCCACCTGAGATGCTGGACAGCTTCCTGTCTGATCCCTTGGACAATTTTGCCTTGTATCTTATTTCTGGTGAACCTTGACCTCTTTGCTTCTCCCATGAACTTCCTGGTTTAAGCCATGTCTCTCCACTTCCTGTTTGCTAGATTATTGTGCCTGCTTGTACTCATGTCTTCCTCCTTGCATACCTGCTGCAGTCCTTATCTTCACTACCACTCTTTACCAACCCTTGGCTTGTTCATCAATTATGCTTTTGTCTGATCCTATCCAGCTACTTCTTGTGACCCTTGGCTTGTTTACTGACTATGCTCTTGCTTGATCCATACCTGCTATATCTGCTCCGGCTTGCTCACCTCCTGGTGGGGCCATCCTAAGGTCCGCGACCTGGTCCTAAAATGCAACAAAACCCATCCCCACCATCGGGAGCTCTGGTGAATACCAGTTATCTTGAACTCTGACCTCTCATTTTTTATCATTTTGTTCCCACAAATAGAGATTTCTTTTGGTGGTATTTGATCACCTCTGTGTTTTTTTATTTTTTGCATAACAAATAAAAAAAGACCAAAAATTTTGAAAAAAAACAAGTTTTTCTTTGTTTCTGTAAAAAATTTTTGTAAATAATTACGTTTTCTTCTTTAATGACGGGCACTGATATGGCTGCACTAATGAGCACTCATACGGCGGCACTGATGGGCACTGATGAGGTGGCACCAATGAGGTGGCACTGATGAGGTGGCACTGATGGGCACTGATGATAGGCACTGATAGGTGACACTAATGGGCACTGATAGGTGGCACTGATGGGCACTGATAGGTGGCACTGGTATGCGGCACTGATGGGCACTCATAGGTGGCACCAATGGGAACTCATAGGCAGCACTGATGGGCACTCATAGGTGGCATTGATGGGTACTTATGGGTGGCACTGATGGGTACTTATGGGTGGCACTGATAGGTGGCACAGATGGGCACTGATGGGCACTGATAGGTGGGCACAGATGGGCATGGATGGGCACTGACAGGTGGCACAGATGGACACTGATGGGTGGCACTGATGACACTGATTGGTGGCACTGATGACACTAATGAGTGGCATTGCTGGGTATCACTAAAATATAATGGTGGCACAGATTGGGCACAGACTGGGCACATTGGGCACATGTGGATGGCCATGGGGTACATACCTGGCCATCCACTGTTGCCCGCTTCCCTGGTGGTCCTAGTTGCGTCCCTGGTGGTCCAGTGTGGTCATCTGAGGGGGGGCTGCACTAATAAACAATCAGCGCAGACCCCCCTTGTCGGGAGAGCCACTGATCGGCTCTCCTCTACTCGCGTTTGTCAGATGCGAGTGAGGAAAAGCCGATCAACGGCTCTTCCTATTGACATCGAGATCAGCCGTGATTGGACATGGCTGATCATGTCGCCAGTAGAAGGAGCTGTGAGCCCCGAGCGCGTAGCCTGTACTATCCCTGTATCATCCCCAACACCAGCCTGGACGTTTGCCGTGCATCAGTGACGTCATTTTCGCTTCCGCACTCCAGAGTGGTCAGCGTGGAGCTTTCCATGCACTGGATGCAGCGGTTCAGCCTGTTTACAGACTCCACACCCAGACGCCTGAAGGAATGAAATCCGAGCCGGAAACAAGATAACAGCACATCCCAGGACACTTCCCATCTCAAAGAAACACCTCCACCCTGCGAACCAGTAAGTGTAATTGTTACACTAACTTTCATTTTGGCATAAACTAGCTACCACAGTTGGCACCTCCACACCCCTCCTTTTTTCAACATTGATTATCAACAGACGTAATGTACACCCTCTGAGGATGGCTGCCTCCTCATTCTAGAATTTACCTGCCTTATGTTAATGTGCTATTATAGCTACCATTGTACTATTTACCTTAGACATCACTTGTTACGGAGCGCCGGAGACCCCCCCTTTTGAACCCCTATTCTTTCACAGTGGTTTAGCTGGTATTCATTAAAGAAGAAGTCCAGCATGAGCTCATTTAGCTGGGCTTCTTCTATGGGTCACAGGAGTGCAATTTGTTTTGCACTCCTGCTACCTGTTTTCAGCAGAGAGCAGTCTAAAATTTGCTCTCTGCTGATGTCACCAGGATCATTCCAGGTACCTACTTCATCCCAACTTCGGAAGTCTGGAACTGCCAGGTACCTGGACTGATGGCAGTCTAAGCCTCTCAGCAAGCCGCTGAGACGACCGCTCCCCACCCCTCCACAGCTCAGCGCTCCATTGAGCATGGAGGAGCAGAGCAGGAGAGCTGCTGACTGACAGACAGCAGTTCTCCGCTCGGGGAGGTGAGAGAACCGAGCCATCGGCGGTGTTCGGTGGCTCGGTTCTCATTGAAGAGGCTGCGGGGCACAGATGCAGCATTGGACTGATGCTGCATCCACCTAGGTAAGTATGAATCTGGGATCAAAAAAAAAAATCCATTCTTCTCTTTTAAACTGTCTAGGACTCTACCCATCCCAGGAAACAGTTCAGCATACACAAACACATATCTCCTCAAAGGGATAACACTAATTTACAATATGTTTTTCTCTTGTTCTGGTAAAATTTAGGGATACCACACCTTATTTACCCAATATCTCTTCAATTTACAAAGACACTGTTTATTTATACTGCTTCTCTACTGCTCATACTATTAAATCACTGTTTATAAACCAGTCCTTATGAAAAACCCAATGTTAAAAATGTATTCACAAGGGTTACTACACAGGTTTGTCACCCCTTAAGGCTCATTTACACCTGCAGAGGTCATTGCTGCCCATCTTAACCACTTCAGCCCCGGAAGGTTTTACCCCCTTCCTGACCAGAGCACTTTTTACAATTCGGCACTGCGTCGCTTTAACTGCTAATTGCACGGTCATGCAATGCTGTACCCAAACGAAATTTGCGTCCTTTTCTTCCCACAAATAGAGCTTTCTTTTGATGGTATTTGATCACCTCTGCCGTTTTTATTTTTTGCGCTATACACGGAACAGGACCGAAAATTTTGAAAAAAAATGATATTTTCTACTTTTTGTTCTAAAAAAAATCCAATAAACTCAATTTTAGTCATACATTTAGGCCAAAATGTATTCGGCCACATGTCTTTGGTAAAAAAAATGTCAATAAGTGTATATTTATTGGTTTGTGCAAAAGTTATAGCGTCTACAAACTAGGGTACATTTTCTGGAATTTACACAGCCTTTAATTTATGACTGCCTATGTCGTTTCTTGAGGTGTTAAAATGGCAGGGCAGTACAAAACCCCCACAAATGACCCCATTTTGGAAAGTAGACACCCCAAGGAATTTGCTGAGAGGCATGTTGAGCCCATTGAATATTCATTTTTTTTGTCCCAAGTGATTGAATAATGACAAAAAAAAAAAAAAAATTACAAAAAGTTGTCACTAAATGATATATTGCTCACACAGGCCTTGGGCATATGTGGAATTGCACCCCAAAATACATTTAGCTGCTTCTCCTGAGTACGGGGATACCACATGTGTGGGACTTTTTGGGAGCCTAGCCGCGTACGGGGCCCCGAAAACCAATCACTGCCTTCAGGATTTCTAAGGGCGTACATTTTTTATTTTACTCCTCACTACCTATCACAGTTTTGAAGGCCATAAAATGCCCAGATGACATAAAATCCCCCCAAATGACCCCATTTTGGAAAGTAGATACCCCAAGCTATTTGCTTTGAGGCATGTTGAGTCCATGGAATGTTTTATATTTTGACACAAGTTGCGGGAAAGTGACAAATTTTTTTTTTTTTTTTGCACAAAGTTGTCACTAAATGATATATTGCTCACACAGGCCATGGGCATATGTGGAATTGCACCCCAAAATACATTTAGCTGCTTCTCCTGAGTATGGGGATACCACATGTGTGGGACTTTTTGGGAGCCTAGCCGCGTACAGGACCCCGAAAACCAATCACCGCCTTCAGGATTTCTAAGGGCGTACATTTTTGATTTTACTCCTCACTGCCTATCACAGTTTCGGAGGCCATGGAATGCCCAGGTGGCACAAACCCCCCCCCAAATGACCCCATTTTGGAAAGTAGACACCTAAAGCTATTTTCTGAGAGGCATGGTGAGTATTTTGCAGCTCTCATTTGTTTTTGAAAATAAAGAAAGACGAGAAAAAAAAAATTTTTTTTTCTTTTTTCAATTTTCAAAACTTTGTGACAAAAAGTGAGGTCTGCAAAATACTCACTATACCTCTCATCAAATAGCTTGGGGTGTCTACTTTCCAAAATGGGGTCATTTGGGGTTTTTTTTTGCCACCTGGGCATTCCATGGCCTCCGAAACTGTGATAGGTGGTGAAGAGTGAAATCAAAAATTTACGGCCTTAGAAAGCCTGAAGGCGGTGCTTGGTTTTCGGGGTCCCGTACGCGGCTAGGCTCCCAAAAAGTCTCACACATGTGGTATCCCCGTACTCAGGAGAAGCAACAGAATGTATTTTGGGGTGTAATTTCACATATTCCCATGGCATGTTTGAGCAATATATCATTTAGTGACAACTTTGCGCAAAAAAAAATAAAAAAAATAAAAAATTGTCTCTTTCCCGCAACTTGTGTCACAATATAAATTATTCCATGGACTCAACATGACTCTCAGCAAATAGCTTGGGGTGTCTACTTTCCAAAATGGGGTCATTTGGGGGGGTTTTGAACTGTCCTGGCATTTTATGCACAACATCTAGAAGCTTATGTCACACATCACCCACTCTTCTAACCACTTGAAGACAAAGCCCTTTCTGACACTTATTGTTTACATAAAAAAATAATTTTTTTTTGCAAGAAAATTACTTTGAACCCCCAAACATTATATATTTTTTTTAAAGCAAATGCCCTACAGATTAAAATGGTGGGTGTTTCATTTTTTTTTTTCACACAGTATTTGCACAGCGATTTTTCAAACGCATTTTTTGGGGAAAAAACACACTTTTTTACATTTTAATGCACTAAAACACACTATATTGCCCAAATGTTTGATGAAATAAAAAAGATGATCTTAGGCCGAGTACATGGATACCAAACATGACATGCTTTAAAATTGCGCACAAACGTGCAGTGGCGACAAACAAAATACATTTTTAAAAGCCTTTAAAAGCCTTTACAGGTTACCACTTTAGATTTACAGAGGAGGTCTACTGCTAAACTTACTGCCCTCGATCTGACCTTCGCGGCGATACCTCACATGCATGGTGCAATTGCTGTTTACATTTGACGCCAGACCGACGCTTGCGTTCGCCTTAGCGCAAGAGCAGGGGGGACAGGGGTGCTTTTTTTTTTTTTTTTTTTTTTTTTCTTTATTATTATTATTTTTTTATCTTATTTTTAAACTGTTCCTTTCATTTTTTTTTTGTAAATCATTTTTATTGTTATCTCAGGGAATGTAAATATCCCCTATCATAGCAATAGGTAGTGACAGGTACTCTTTTTTGCAAAAATTGGGGTCTATTAGACCCTAGATTTCTCCTCTGCCCTCAAAGCATCTGACCACACCAAGATCGGTGTGATAAAATGCTTTCCCAATTTCCCAATGGCGCTGTTTACATCCGGCGAAATCTAAGTCATAAAATGCTCGTAGCTTCCGGTTTCTTAGGCCATAGAGATGTTTGGAGCCACTCTGGTCTCTGATCAGCTCTATGGTCAGCTGGCTGAATCACCGGCTGCATTCTCAGGTTCCCTGTTAAGACAGGAGAGCCAGAGAAAAACACGGAAGACGATGGGGAGGGGGGGGCATTCCCTCCCACTGCTTGTAAAAGCAGTCTAGAGGCTAATTAGCCGCTAGGATTGCTTTTACATGAAAGCTGACCGCTGGCTGAAAAGAATGATACCAAGATGATACCTAAACCTGCAGGCATCATTCTGGTATAACCACTCAAAGTCGTGAATGGCGTACCTGAAGACAAAAAAATGGTTAACAATAAAGCACAGTAAACGGTTCGGGTCTCTCAAAATGCGATGGCATCTTGGGAGACCCTGTGAAAGTGTGCCTAGTCTGTGCAATGCTGTACCCTACGCTAATAGTCAACTAGTGCATGGTAGCGTTCAAAACATTCACCAATGCAAAGACCAGGATTGTCAGGACAGGAGGGACAATAATAGCGCGTGTCACGTCTATATCCGCGCTTGCTGCAGACACGACATCTTTTTTGGGGGGGTTCGTTGGGTAGGGGTACTCGGGAGGACATAAAGAAAATGCCTCTCATGCAGCCGACTGCATTTGGTTGGGGATGTGAATGGGGGAAGTATGGGCGCTGCAGAAGTGGTGGGTTCCCAATTAGGATTGGCGAATGCAGCAGGAAGGGCACTATGGGCACGACGGGCCTGTGTTTGTCTTTTTGGTGGCAGCGGGACACTACTTGTGCTTGCCACCTCACCAGCTTGAACTGCACTTATGGGACTCGCCACGTCACCAAGTGTTACTGCAGTGCTGGTTTGACTATGACCGGGGTGTACTACGCCGCTGGTGCTTGCCAGTTCACCAAAACACTCCCAAACAAAATGGTAGCGATCGCAGGGATCAGGCCTGACTCTGCGAACGCTGCAGTTATGCGTTTAGTGTTTTGTAAGTGACAGTGATCGATCGATACTGCACTTGGGTGGGCTGGGCTGGGTCGGGCGGAGGGGCAAAACGCAGGTGCTAGCAGGTATCTGGGCTGATCACACTAACACTGCGTTTGTGGGAACCCTAAACTGCTGGAGACGCTAGTATAGATCTGATCAGATCAGATATTGATCCGATCAGATACTATACCACTAAGGGAGGCGTATGCTGCGTGCGTGGGTGTTAGCGGTACTGGCACTAATCTGACGCTGCCTGGGGCTGGTGCTTGCCAGTTCACCAAAACGCTACCAAAAAAACTGTTAGCGATCACAGGGATCAGGCCTGACTCTGCGAACGCTGCAGTTATGCGGTTAGTGTTTTGTAAGTGACAGTGATCGATTGATACTGCACTTGGGTGGGCTGGGCCGGGCGGACGGGAAAAACGCAGGTGCTAGCAGGTATCTGGGCTGATCCCGCTAACACTGCGTGTTTGGGAACCCTAAACTGCTGGGGACGCTAGTATAGATCTGATCGGATCAGATATTGATCCGTTCAGATACTATACCACTAAGGGAGGTGTACGGTGCATGCATGGGTGTTAACGGTACTGGCGCTAATCTGACGCTGCCTGGGGCTGGTGCTTGCCAGTTCACCAAAACGCTACCAAAAAAACTGTTAGCGATCGCAGGGATCAGGCCTGACTATGCGAACGCTGCAGTTATGCGTTTAGTGTTTTGTAAGTGACAGTGATCGATCGATACTGCACTTGGGTGGGCTGGGCCGGGCGGAGGGGCAAAACGCAGGTGCTAGCGGGTATCTGGGCTGATCCCGCTAACACTGCGTTTTCGGGAACCCTAAACTGCTGGGGACGCTAGTATAGATCTGATTGGATCAGATATTGATCCATACAGATACTATACCACTAAGGGAGGCGTATGCTGCGTGCGTGGGTGTTAGCGGTACTGGCGCTAATCTGACGCTGCCTGGGGCGACGCATATCACCGCCGGGCGATCAGGGGGCTAAACCTTTATTCGGTAATAAACGGCGGGTGCCCTGACTCTATAAAAAATAAACAAACTAACCAGCGTCACCCGTAACGGTTATACGGTGATCAGTGGTGAAAGGGTTAACTAGGGGGCAATCAAGGGGTTAAAACATTTATTAGATAGTATATGGGGGTCCCCAACGCTATAAAACGCTGACGGCAAACCTAAATATTTACGTCCCTAACTAGCGTCACCAGCGACACTAATACAGCGATCAGAAAAATGATTGCTTAGCAACACTGGTGATGGGGGGTGATCAAGGGGTTAAAACTTTATTAGGGGGGTTAGGGGGGTATCCTAGACCTAAAGGGGGCCTAACACTCACTACCCTAACACACTAACTGTCACAAACTGACACTATGCAGTAATCAGAAAAATCAGGGGGGGGGTGATTGGGGGGGGATCGGGGGGCGATCGGGGGGGGGATCGGGGTGTAATGTGTGACATCATTTCCACTGCCTCTGTGTACAATACAGAGGCAGGGAAATGATCCCATTGGCTGGGAGCGATCGCGAGGGGGGGGCCACGAATGGATGGCCTCCCCCTCACCACCGATCGCCGGGGGACATTTGCCGACCGCCGCAGGCACCGGGGGGGGTCCGATCGGACCCCCCACCCGCGGGCAGGCAGGGACGTACAGGTAAGCCCTTTTGCCTGCCCGTGCCGCTCTGTCGACGTACATCGTCGTGCGGCGGTCGGCAAGTGGTTAAAGCTGATCTGAGGTGGATATTTTTTTCCTGGAAGCCTGTTTTAACCTATGAAAGTCTGCAGCCATGCACCACAACCACATGCATTACACTGACCCCCTATATTGGAAGGGGAGGGGGAACAGGCTGTTAGAAACTGCAGATGCTGCTTAGTAAGACAGTGACAGTGTGAGACAACTCTATTCTAACTCAAACTAAGCAAACAGTATGCACCTTTTTTTGGCTCCTGAACCTTGAAAGTAAAAAGCTTAGAAACAATCACAGATATAATTTATTTTCCCTCTTACCTCCTGACTTACTTGCATTTCCCACTATCTTCTGTTGTTGCATAAGATTTAGTCTCAAAAACTTGTGATTGTCTGATCTGTAGGAGGTGGCTGCACATCAGGCCAGGTTAATTTATTCAATAAGTCAACACCTCAGACTCATTAGCACAAAGTATTGTTATGGTAGTTTACAGAGGCATTTCATAATTGCAGATTTAGAGTTCCATCTTAGTGAATTTCCCATAAGTATTTCAATGAATGAATCAAGCCATGCAGATACCAATCTTGAGACCCATATTTTCTGTGACATTATGCCCACAGACTTAAACCCAAACTCTTGGGGGGGGGGGGCACAGGAGTCTTCCGAAAACAAAAGAGATGCATCTTTCTTCCCTGTGTGTCAGTTTCACACAAATTGCCAGTCTTCTGCCAGCATGTTTCTTTTGACAGTATTCCCCCAAAAAATAGGACCGTGCCTCTCTATGATTTCTTTCCACTTCAAAATCTAAAATACTGCCTGAATTCCTATAATTTGACAATTGCCACCTTCTTGACAACCCCGCCACAAATAAAGGTCCCCCGATTATCTGGGTTATCACCAGCAGAGTTAACAGAGTTATATTAAAGCTCTCTTTCTGTTTCTGTGCAGTCAGAGAGTTAGAGGAGTCAGCAAGAGACACAGGAGAAGGATCTGTAACAAAAAGGGTTGAAGAGGTACTCCACATTTACACACACATTTGTGTTAAGCCTTTTAAAAATGAAGATTATGGCATCAGTAAGGAATAAAAGCCAATTGTTCCTTAGTTAGGGAACGCACATGCAGTATGTGTACGTCACAAGGACAATTTGTAGTCACTTTACTGCTAGATCAAAACTAAGAGTAACAGCTTGTTTAATTCAATACCTACACACACTGTCTAAGGGGACTTGCTCACACAAACCAGACAAAAATGTTGTTTAGGAGGGTAGAACAGTGGAAATTGCTGCTTGATGTTGCTAGCTAAATGCCCTTCTAAGGAGAGCATTACTTAAAGTGGTTTGTAAAGTCTCATAAACACACTCCCAGTATCCATTAGAACTGAGAGAAAATTCCTCTGAGACAGTTGTCACAGAAACAGGTGCCCCCATTGGAAGGTTTGTCCTCTATTCCTGTTCTGGTGACAACTCAAATTTTTGGATTTCTTCTCATGTTCAGTCCTGGTAAAAATGGTTACCAGGACAAATAGAGAGGGCAAATCTCTGCAACTGGCCATCAATTCAATTTAAAACTAAAAGAAATCATAGCCCATAGGCAATTTACCACCTCTAAATTCAATGGAGTCCTGTTTTACCCTGTACCATTGCACTATGGTTAAATAGAAATGGTTAATAGAATGCCATACTGTACTCTCAAAAAGTGGACTGCAAATGCCAACAAGTTCACTGGCCCATAAAACAAATATCAGCTTATCTAGAAGCTTATCTTGTGAACTAACAGGACTATAGGATAAGATTCACCTGAACTTGATCTCTTCCTTCAATAGCACCAGCAAGAGACTGCAATGCCATCCTGCTGTGCAGAGCTACAGCTTCTAGCAGCATGAAAGTTGCTCTCTATGCTAGCTATTTTATTTTATAGTTACCAAGAAAATAAATGAAAGTTGAGCTATTTAGGTAACTGAGTGCTGATTGTTGAAAGGTATCCTGGGATATAAAATCTATGACATACAATACAGTTCAAATATAATGTTCTGAAAGTTTTCTAAGTTTTGACAGCAATTTATGCCACTACAGAATCATAGCATTTTTGTTCAAATATTTCAATCACAAAGTGTCAAAGTTACCCATCAAATCTTTATAAAGATCTCTTTATAGTAGGTGTATGGGGTAAATCCATGCAACAAATTGAATGTTTTAGTTATGGATATGGCTGCTGCCTCTACACATACAATACCACCTAAGTGGAAAGTATTAGAAAATGTTAAAAAAGCAGGAGTAGTATGGCGCTGCCCTTATGGAGACAACATTTTTTTTCTTCTTTGTAGTGAATGTATTGCCTAGTGTCCTTATATAATTGCTTCTAAAACCTGTATGTGTTCAAAAATTGAATAAAACTGTGACTGGTGGTGAATATTTCTATTAAAAATGAAAATACAACAACTGGTGCTCCAATTGTTCAACAAAGATGCATAGTGCCCTTTAAATTAGGTAATAAAGTAGTTATGGATATGGATACAATATCATCTAGGTGGAAAGTGTTAAAAACAATACAATACCACCTAAGTGGTAACACTTTCCACCTAGATGATATTGTATCCATACCCACAACTACTTTATTACCTAATTTAAAGGGCACTATGTATCTTTGTTGAACAATTGTATTTTCATTTTTAATAGAAATATTCACCACCAGTCACAGTTTTATTCAATTTTTGAACACATACAGGTTTTAGAAGCAATTCTATAAGGACACTAGGCAATACATTCACTACAAAGAAGAAAAAAATTTTTTTGTCTCCATAAGGGCAGCGCCATACTACTCCTGCTTTTTTAACATTTTAAAAAAAATCTCTTTATGAAAATAGAAAAGAGTATTTTACAGTGAGAAAATCTCTGAAATTAAAATTTTGCAATACAATATTAAAAAAATGTAGGCCTCTATAAAGCCTTGTACACATAATCGGATTTTCCACAGACAAAGCGCCAGACTTTTGTCCAAAGGGCATGTGCCGTGTACTTGTCTTGCATACAAACGGTACACAATTGTCGGCCACCAAACACTAACATAGTGACGTACTAGATGTACTATGAGCCGATAAAGAGGGCGTTCAATTGTCATGCACCACCCTTTGTGCTCCTTCTGCTAATTTCATGTTAGTAGAAGTTTGGTGAGTGTTGATTTGCGCTTTTCAGTTCATGCTTGTCAGTTTGTTTCTGAATGGCTGTTTGTCAACCAGCCATGTTGCAGAATCGGAGGAGAGAACGTGCTGTTATTGGCCTTGGAGTTGACCCAAGTCCAGTCCAGGAACATAAGAAGGAGGATTTCTTGGACAGAAATTTGGTTGCTTGATTGTGACCAATTTTGTCATATGCCTTTGCTGCGGGAGCTTAATACGGATGATTTTCGGAATTATCTCCGGATGACGGACCCCTGCTTTTACCAACTCTTGGCATTGTTGACCCTCTATATTAAGAAGCAGGACATATGCATGCAGTTTGCTTTCACTCCTGAGCAAAGGCTCTTAGCCACCTTGCGTTACTTGGCGATGGGGATAAGTCTCCAGGACCTCAGGTTTACCACTGGGATCTCCCCTCAGGCTCTGGCTCTCATTATTCCAGACACCTGCTCAGTCATTATTCAAGTCCTGCAGAAGGACTATATTCGGGTAAGTTTTTGCCTTTAACATCACATTCTATGTATTTAATGTTTGCTACTGTATTGTATGAATTCTTGATTCCATAATTAACATTATTGTAATATGCTGTGAATGTCCTCTTTGTCCTCATGCATGCTGTAAGCTTTACCTTTTTTTGGCCTACATGCATATTTTCGTTCACTAACCTCCCCAGCATGCTATCCTGGGCACATACACACCTAGCCTAGTATCTTAACAATGTATTTTGTCAGCTACATTTCGTGCTTACCCTAAAACCCCGTAAAATGTGTCCAAATGCTATTGTTGTCCTCCAATTCAGGAAGAGTGCAAGAGGACATTTTTTGGGGCCCAAACTCATTTGTAATTCTCCCCCCCCAAAATGCTAAGTGAACACATACAAATACTCTATCTGCTGACTTTGCAAAACCCATACACACTATCCCTCTTTTGTGGTCATATTTCTGTAGAAATTCACCCAACCATGTAGTGCAAGGGCCTGCCTGATTACCTACAAATTGTAACATAGACAGTTTTTGTCTCTTATTATATTGATATGTATTTTCTGAATGTCAATATGTGCTGCAATTTGGACAGTGTGAATCCATAGTTTTAGATTATGACACTTATTACCTGTCCACTGGGCTGCCAATAGTGTAAGTAAGGAGGGGCTGGCTAAATTATCTCAGATTATTTATGCAAACAGCTCTCATGGAAGTGGAAAGGGTTACCTGTCCAAAACATCTACCCAGGGGGAGATGAATCAGATAAGTTGACCCTACCCTTTTGTATTTAAATACGCATTTAAATTTTCTCCTTATGTTGGCTAACCATGTTTGTGTCAAATCTGCTTGCAATGTTATGTGCAGAAGTAGTAATGTTTTTTTCTTTTTTTAATCCACAGTTTCCTTCAAACCCACAGCAATGGCAGGACGTTGCAGCCCAGTTCCAGCACCAGTGGGATTTTCAAACTGTGGTGGTTCTATTGATGGAAAACATGTCCGGATTGTCCCACCACCCAACTCGGGCTCATATTATTTTAATTATAAGGGCTTTTGCAGCATAGTCATGCTAGCTGTAGTGTCTGTCACATATGAGTTCCTGTATCTGGATGCTGGGAAGAACGGCCGCAACTCTGATGGAGGAGACATCATGCAGACAGAGTTCTACAAGCAGCTCTAGAATGGCACCTTAAACTTGCCACCTGCTGAGGAGAATGTTGAGGGCCTCAATTTTGTATTTGTTGCAGATGAGGCCTTTGCTCTGGAGGAACATCTTATGAAGCTGTTTCCTATGAGGAACCTCACCCAGAGCAGAGAATATTTAACTACTATTTCATGCCAGAAGCCTCTCGAAAATGCCCATGTTGGATTGCCCTCCCAAGATGCAAGAGATCTATGGCAAAAATACCTTAATTATTTTGTGGGTAGAGGGGCAGTGGCTTGGCAGCAAATTGTAGCTGATCATGAATAATAGATTTCTTTGCTCATAAACTCCTATTTCATTTGAACTATTGTCGTCTGTGTTTCTTATCTGTCTAATATGTTCACAAATGTGCTTTATTTTGGCCACTTGCTCCAATAGTGCAAATGTACCTTATTTGCTACATGAGGTGACAACATCTTCTTCAGCTAACTATTATGGTGTGTTGTGGGTCTGCTACACACACACAATGTTTTTGTTCTTAATGGATCTAATGCATGAAGTTCAAGAACATTATGCTTTTTCAACTCATAATTTTTTGGAGGACCAAATTTTGCAGGAGTTAGCCACATTTTAGGACCACATTGTCACTGTAACTACAACTAATTAACAAATACACTGGTATTGAGCTCTGAAATAATAGGCCACACATTGTTTAGTATAAAACAATTCACTCAAAGCACATTCATATGTGCGTTTTAAGTCTTTAAAACAAACCAACATCTTGGTGTATAACATGTATGTTTTGCATTATTTCCCCTTTTTTGGGGCTAAACAAGCATGTTCAAAAACATTAGATACACATCCCAAACTCAGGAACTACAAAGTTCCATTTTGGTAAAGTGAAGACCAAATGAGACATTAGTATCCCAAGACTGTGTGGATGTTGCCTTCCTCATATGGGGTGATCTCCCCCCTATTAAAAGCCAAAATTTGAAGCCACGTACACATAGAGGCATAACAATTAAATTACCCTTATGATCCCATGCCGCAAATGTGTGTAGTTACAAACAACTTTTTTCCTAAACCCACAAAACACACAGTGTGTCAACATGTGCTAGCTCCCATCATGGGGTATCAATTGACATGTTTCGGGGGTGCAACCCCTTTCTATGAGCTTCTTTAGTTATAAGGTAGGGGTTGCACCCCCAAAATGCGTCCATGCATCCAAAACACTGTGTGTTTTGTGGCTTTTGACAAACTAGATGTATGGAAATACACACATTTTAGGCATGGGATTAAGAGGGAAACAGGAATGTTAAGACACAATTTGGGAGCACCTTCAAATTTTGGGTTTATATTCTTAAAAACTCAAAACAGAGGAGGCTAAGGGATTTGCCATGGTCTGCCAATAAATTGAGGCAGATGGATGGTGAGAAAAGGAGCAGGTGTGAGGAACTAATCCTGCAGCTCCTCAACAAGGGGGTGAGGGGCCAAATTAAAGAAAACACACACCTGTGTGATTTTGTGGTTCCACATCCACAATCTCCACAGCCACGCCCCCACCACAGCCACCCCACCCACCCCACCCACCACAGCAGCATGGCAGGCAGTGGCAATACCAGCCACAAAACCCCCAACAAGGCCACTGGACTGGGGATTTTCAGCCCTTTACAAATTACAAATTTCCTTTTTTTGTTTTGGAATAATGATTTTATTTGTTATATTTTCACTATTTTTGTATGCATAAAATGCACTTTTTGTTTAAGTTATGTATATTTGGATGGCAGATAGCATCTCTAATTAAATTTTTTAATTTATTTTAATGCACAATAAAAAAAATGTGTAGAATAATACTTGGCTATGTGTTTTACTTCAAATGACAGTTTGGGGGTAGGCAGTTACATTTTAAAAAATACAAGGTAAAATTAACAAGGGAGCACAACATAGTTGTATTTTTGATCTTAAAAACTACGGGACAATGGTGTTGTGCAAACTTGTCCAAAAAAAAATCAATCATAATAATATTATTCTTGATATCACTAGAAAATAAAAGGCTTTTTAAAATACGTTTGGCAGAACTCCATCAGTATCACCAGCAAAGCAGCTTCATTATTATCCCATTAAAGAAGAAGAGAATGACAGGTCTATGCAATATGCAGGACCAACATGGGAGAGCTCAAAGGGGATGCAGGTTTCCTTATGTTTCTTACAGGTTTGCTATTGGTTACAGCAGCAGCATCTGCTGCACAGCAACAAGCAGCTGATTGGAGGAAATTGGCGGTTTGCATAGCCTGCTTCCTGAAGGAGATAAAAGGGGCAGTCCGGCCGTTAACAAGCAGACCCTGTGGAACCGGACCGGGACTCAGGAGCATGAAGCGCCGCTCACCTGAGAGAAGAGAGAGCTTGCTCCGCCGCCTCATAGAAAAAGCCGAGGGCTCAGGAGGTGAGGAGTGGCTTATGCAGTGCCTGGAGGATGGACGTGCTGAGTCTCTGCCCGGCCCATCGAATGTCACAGCCCAAGTAAAGATGGAGGAGCCAGAAGAGGTCATGCGCAGTCCGCGCCAGCAGCCAGGGAGGAAAAAGAAGAGACAGAGAACAGAGGCTTCTTCTCAGCCTAAAGGAAAGGAGAGAGCTGGCAGCGTTCCTCACAGGAATGCACCTCCAAAGAGAGAAAGTACTGCTACTCAGTCTGCAGCTGCTGCGGCCAGAAGTGAGCAAAATAGGAGTCTGCCTGCTGGTGAGACATTCTCAGATGTTAATGTCACTGAATTTAATGCTCTTGTTAAATCGTTATCTGGTATGTTGCAAAAGCTTAAAGGGGCACACACAGTTGGTGCTTTTGCTGAGGAGGCTGAAGGTGCACAGTTTTCTGGTGCTTTGTATGAGGCTGATACTATTAATGATTTAAAAGGGGCACATTTACATGGTGCTTTTTCACAGCAAGCTGAGAAATTTTCACAACAGTATGAAGGTGATGACATAAGTACAATTTGGCATAATGTGATAGAGAACCCCCTGGGTGAGAATTTTAAACATAATACAGGTGGTACGGCCCGCAAGCCGGTTCAGGTTCGTAAAGCTGTTATGCCTTCTGCACCCTCTGCGCATTCCTTGGTTGCAGAGTCCTCCTTTAAGGCTCCTATGCCATGTGAAATATCACCGCTGGGCTTCCACTTATCCACTTCTGTCAAAGAAAAAATTTGGGGAGGTGAATTTGTTGATCTGTTGTCTTTATTGCCAGCTTCCAAGGAATTTCTAGTTAAATCTGACAAGAAATCAGATGAGCGCACAGAAGAGGATAGGCGCAGGGCTGTACCTAAAACCTTTCAGAACTGGCTGCAGGCCTTTTGCATTTTTGCTTCCGTGTTGGGAGAGCAATTTCCTGAGAAATGCTCAGGCCTTTTTCAACACGTGGATATAGTTTCTGAAGCATTTCGTAATTTTGGCGGTTCAGCCTGGTTCACCTATGATGAGAATTTCAGACAAAAATTAGCAGTTCACCCTTCCTTGCAATGGGGATGTAAGGATTTGGGTTTATGGTTGAATCTCATGCTTCCACAAAAACCGCAGTTCACACCTAGAACTGGGCCTAGCCCACAGACTGCCTTTCGTAAAGGTTTCTGTTTTGCCTTTAATGAAGGACAGTGCAGATTTTTATCTAACTGCAGATATAGGCATGAGTGCTCCTTCTGCAATGGGAACCATTCGGCGAATAGATGTTTCAAAAAATCATCAGTTGCTTCCCTCCCATCCTTTCCACGCGATGCTGGTGGAAAAGGCCAGGACCCCAGTGAGCCTGCTAAGCATGCAACCGTGGCTAGATCTCTACCCAGACCGCACGATGGCGCGGCTGCTATCTGATGGTTTCAAGGACGGTTTTTTGGTTCCCTCCTTTTCAGGGTCTGGATGCACTTTAGTTAAAAATTTGCACTCTGCTAGGTGTCATCCAGAAATTGAACAAGAGAAAATCTTTAAAGAGGTGTCAGAAGGAAGAGTAGCTGGCCCCTTTTCCTGCCCACCTTTTAAAAATTTTCGCATATCCCCATTGGGCATTGTTCCTAAAAGAGAGCGGGGTAGTTTCAGGCTTATTCACCATTTATCATATCCTGTGGATGCTTCACTCAATGATGAGGTTGCAGAGGTTATAGCCCCAGTGTCATACTCCTCCTTTGATGAAGCACTAGAACTTTTATGTCACTTTGGGCACGGTGCGCTGTTGGCTAAGGCAGACATCAAATCTGCCTTTCGCCTGCTACCGGTGCATCCACAGGGATTCAATTCCCTGGGTTTTCATTTTCAGGACCAATTTTATTTTGATAAATGTATGCCCATGGGTTTCTCGTTATCATGCTTTTATTTTGAGTCCTTTTCAAAATTTTTGCATTGGGTTCTGTCTGAATGTTCCCCTGTTGGGGGTATTCTGCATTATTTGGACGATTTTTTATTTTTAGGTCCAGCAGACTCCCCAGTATGTTCAGTATTGCTGGAAACATTTTTTCATATTTGTGACTCCTTCGGTATTCCCATTGCCCATGAGAAGACGGTACTCCCGGTATCCTCTTTAGAATTTCTGGGCATCACTATTGACTCATCGTCAATGGAGTTCAGATTGCCCGAGGATAAATTACACCGTATGAGAATAATGATCTCCTTATTTTTGTCAAAACGCAAAGTTTTATTAAAAGAGGCCCAATCCCTTTTGGGTCTGTTTGCCTTTGCGGCTAGGGTTATTCCCATAGCTAGAATTTTTCCAGACGTTTTGCTCTAGCTATTAGAGGTTTTAAGAACCCTGATTCTCATATCCGCATCTCTAAGAGTGTTAAAGAGGATCTTAAAATTTGGGATTCTTTTCTCTGCAATTTCAATGGGTCCGCAGTATGGCAGCAATCTTTTACTAATGATTTTCAACTAAACTTTTTTACAGACGCCGCCGGTTCATCTGGTTTTGGCGCTTTTCTTGATGGCCACTGGTGTGCCTCTAGATGGCACTCCAGTTGGTTGCAGCAAGACATTTTGCACAATATAGTCCTCCTCGAGTTATTCCCGGTTATAGTTTCTATTGTGATTTGGAAAGAACACTTTGTTAATCGCAGGATTATTGTTAATACGTATAATAAAGGTGTTCTATTTGCTATCAATATGCTTTCTTCCAAATCAGAGCTAGTTATCAAACTTTTACGTTTTTTGGTGTTGCACTGCATGAGATTTAATATCTGGTTAAAAGCCAAGCATATTCCTGGGATTGATAATAACATAGCTGACGCCTTATCTCATTTACAGTTGCGGAGATTCCGGGAGTTGGCCCCATCGGCGGATCAGTGTGGAACCCCGTGCCCGGATTTCCTCTGGGGCTTGATCTGGGACTGATCTCTGCACATCTTAGGAACTCTGTAGCACGTAAGACATGGCTGGAATATAGTCTGGCCTGGTCCAAATGGTGTTCTTTTTGCTCTAGCAGGAGTATAGATGAATTGGAAGTGAACGCGTATGTTTCTTTAGCTTTTGTGTCCTTTATGATTCAGTCTGGTCTTAGGCCTGCCTCTATTAGCAAGGTGTTGGCTGGTGTTTCCTTTTTTCTAAAATTTGCAGGTTTACCAGCCCTATCTTCCTTTTTTCAGGTCAGCCAGGTCCTCAAAGGTTTCAAGAATTCACACCCTACCCAGGATTCCAGACGTTCCATTTCAGGTTATTTACTAATCCAATTACTATCTATATTGGAAGAGATCTGTTTTACCGAATTTGAACTTCTGCTTTTCAGGGCAGCCTTTTCGGTTACCTTTTTTGGTGCCCTCAGAGT
The DNA here is from genome assembly GCA_037952925.1 of Lithobates clamitans. Taxonomy (NCBI): domain Eukaryota; kingdom Metazoa; phylum Chordata; class Amphibia; order Anura; family Ranidae; genus Lithobates; species Lithobates clamitans. The sequence goes on from JBBGZY010000498.1 coordinate 1,575,092, forward strand.
TGGAGAACTTACTGCCCAAAACAGGTCATCTTCATCTTTTCTGCTATTTTCTCATGTGTTGTTGGAATCTGATTGCTTAAGTTTGTTTATCTGCTGGTCCAAAACTTTTGGTTTGGGCAATGGTCAGTGGATATATCTAGGAAAATCCCCCAATAACTTGATTTGCCCGGTGTCACATACGGCTAGTTATATGTCAGTGAGGCCTTTCTCTAACAGTTCATTTTTTATCCACCAGGATTTGTCCCCTTTGACTCGTTATCAATTCTCAGCGGTTCTATCCGCATGTCTCAAGCGTCTCAACCTCGGGGGTCTCGGATTCTCTTCACATTCGTTTAGAATAGGGGCCGCCACCACAGCCAATTTGTTGGGTTTCTCTCCTGAAGGTCAAAAACGGGTTGGTAGATGGGTTAGTAGTAGATATAAAATTTATGTTCGCCCTGAATTATTAATTGTGTGATTTTCTATTTTCAGATTCTTCTATATGCACAATCTGGATAGTAGGACACTCCTACATTTTCTGGGCTGAAAATCAGGCTGCATCCAGGATCTATACGAACAATTTAGGTTTGGATAGCAATGTCTTTAAGGTGTTATGGTCTGGAGTTAGGGGCCTCAGATGGCGTAATCTTAAAGACCACTTAATTCAATTATCCGCAATTTGGCCTTCTCCCCAAGTGCTAGTGCTTCATGTTGGAGCAAACGATGTTGGTAAAGTTAGAACATGGGAACTCCTTTGTGAAATGAAGAAGGATATTTATTCCATTAAACTTTTGTTTCCAAATACCAATTTAGCCTTCTCTGAAATGGTTCCTAGACTCCTTTGGTCCCCTTCTGGGAATCTATTTTATTTGGATAAGATTCAGAGACGGTTAAATAAGACAATACATAATTTCTTAGTGTCCTCGGGAGGTGTGTCCTTCCGCCACTTGGAGCTGGAAGGTTTCATTCCGGGGTTATTTAGGAAGGATTTAGTCCACTTGTCAGACATAGGTCTGGACATTTTCAACAAGGGACTGCAAACTTTAATTGAAAGGGCCACGTTGTTGGGGGGACCTCAGCCAAAGGTTTCTCTATTGGCTTCGGTCGGTGGGGAATAGTCGTCCAGCATTGTCTGGATGGACACAGTGTAAATTTGAGTGATGTATTATAGCCAAGATGGCTTTATAATTATTTGAAGTTCATTGCATTATAAGGTTACCCCTTGAACAACATCGTGGCCAAAATTTAATTTCCAAAATAAATGAGTTGTTATAAAGAATTTACGGTGTGTTGGTTTTTTTATTGTAGCATGGTCTCCTTTGTGCTAGCCCATGACAGGTCCATGCAATATGCAGGACCAACATGGGAGAGCTCAAAGGGGATGCAGGTTTCCTTATGTTTCTTACAGGTTTGCTATTGGTTACAGCAGCAGCATCTGCTGCACAGCAACAAGCAGCTGATTGGAGGAAATTGGCGGTTTGCATAGCCTGCTTCCTGAAGGAGATAAAAGGGGCAGTCCGGCCGTTAACAAGCAGACCCTGTGGAACCGGACCGGGACTCCCACCCGCCCTCCCCAATTTTCTTATCAGTCATGGTGTTGTTTAGTGGGGGAATAGTCGTCCAGCATTGTCTGGATGGACACAGTGTAAATTTGAGTGATGTATTATAGCCAAGATGGCTTTATAATTATTTGAAGTTCATTGCATTATAAGGTTACCCCTTGAACAACATCCTGGCCAAAATTTAATTTCCAAAATAAATGAGTTGTTATAAAGAATTTACGGTGTGTTGGTTTTTTTATTGTAGCATTGTCTCCTTTGTGCTAGCCCATGTGCGCTGCATTTCGAGATTTCATAATTTGCCATGACACGAATGTTAATTCTCCATTACGAATGCTAGTTTTACAAGACCGACCACTTCCAGCTCGTCCTTGCTTCCGAGCATGTGTGTTTGTACTTTGGACTTTTGTGTGACGGACTTGTGTATACATGATAGGAAAATCTGACAACAGACCACTGTCCGCTGAAAATTTACCAGCCTGCCATCCAACATTTGTTGGTGGAAAGTTGGCCAACAATTGTCTGATGGAGCATGCTAATGATCAGATTTTAGGCAAACAGTCTGTCATCACACAATTCCTGGACAAAAATCCGATTGCGTGGACGAGGATATTACAGAGTAAAAACCTTTACAAGTGGTGGCTGCATTAGTTTTGCTTTGTCTTGTTACACACTTCCTATCCTGGACAGGCAACATTCATTCACAATACTGCATCTATGGAGGAGCACATAAGAAACAACAGCAGGGTGGAAGATTAAATAGGCAGGATGGCAAATGCTTGCTCTTAGTGGTCAGGCACCCTTTTGGCATGGTCCATATGCCCTAAAATGGAGGGTGCGGGTGTTCTGTAACCTACAGAAAGAACTGGGAACCATGCTAACTGATAAGAATTAAAACAGGCAGGGAGCATAAAAAGTTATCAGCTCATTAGTTTATGATAACAATAAAAGATTATGGTCTGATAATAAACTATATATACCCAAACACCTCAAAAAAAGTAAATTCTTCTTAAATAGTTGTACTATCTAGATTAATGAAAATAGGTGTCTCTCTGTAGCAACGTACAAAATATACAAAAACTTTCATCTGACAAATAAATATGTCAAACACGATTGAACAATTTTGCATTTAATTAAAGAATGAATAAATAGTGGGCAAAATGCAGAATTTGACTGTATATGCTGAAGATTATACAAATAATTTGCATTTGCACTTTAAAAATATGGAAAAGTAACAAAGAACAATAAAGCATAACTTCTAAACTGATTAGTTAGGAATATAAAAAAGATGACTAAATATAAGGATAACTGGTATTTACAAATAGTAAAACCAATATGATGTTTATGATTAAAAAAATGATTGTAAATAAATGTGTAAGAGCCATCATAGTTAAATGTCAAATGGAAGTATGTATATTTTGCTGTCCATTGCCTTATGTGAACATAATTCATTCATGAAGAGAATGTGGTAGAAACGTCAAGTGTTAAAATTAATTACAAATAATATCTGACAACTTAGCATTTTTCTATCTTGGTGTACTTATGTCACTTTTTATGGATTTTTTATGGCTTTAAGTTTTCTATATTAGTGAAAATGTATTTGACTGTTCAAAGTTGTGGGTGATTTTCATTGCTCCAGGGTAAGCTGTCAGTGCAATGTAATGTTTTACATTTTCAAACTGGACTGAGAGGAAAGTCATCATTAATTGACTGTCATCGTTGGCTGTCTATAGTACATTTTTATAGTGGAAAGTGCTAAGATGTTATGCAAGTACTTCATAGGTAACAATTGTTATAACCTCCAAGAACTAATTGTTTTACTACACTTTTGTGCTGTACCCTTCTCATACAGAGGAGTATTCATAGGAGTAATACCAATCAGTGGGTTTACAGAGACTTACAAGGGCCTGTTGCTGAAGGAAACTTTTGGCACAATTTGATTTAGCATGGAATGATTCCCATGCTTTCTTACTAGTGTGCATTTGGCCATTCTGCCAGTCTGCCCAAAGTAACATTTAAGCATTTGGCCATTGTGAACAATTCCGACTAGCTGTCATTGTGATAAAGCATACACCAGGCTCAGGAGCCTTCTGTGGAGTCCTGAAGCTAGCCGGCAATTTGTAGTGGTTAAAATATCAACAGAATAATTACGATAAATAAATCTGAAAAAATGGAGGTCTAAATTAAAATAAAAACTGATCACAAAATACACATACATATTGCTTTGTGTAGAATTGGTTGTACTTAGCTAGTTGCAGAAAATTGACTCACTTACCTTTTAAAGAAAGAGATGCGATTCTCTTTTGTTCAGTCACTGCAAGAATTCTTTGTATTTTGACATTGCACAACACAGAAGCATAATCTTTGCCCAAACCCAGTGAGATTTGTATGACTTCCAAGTAAATGCTGCTGTGCAAGTTCATATATATATTTATTTATATATATATATATATATATATATATATATATATATATATATATATATATATATATATATATATAGTCCACCCCTTTCCTCAATGATTATAAGCAGAGACTAGCCCTTACTTATTTGCTTGGTATATAAATACTCTATTATTTTATAAAACTAATTACTGTTAACATATATTTTTTTAATATGCCTTCTTTGTTTATTCTATGTACTGTATATTGATGAATGCAAAGGAACAAAATATAGCAATAACATCAATTGTGTTATTTAGCATACAGTATTGTTCTGTATGACAGCAGTATTCTCATCGACACAGAGAAACTTGGCAACCAACCTCTCATACTGACCTAAACTAAGAAACCTATGCATGTGTGCCTTGGGAAGCTATGCTTTCATTAAATAAGAACATCAACAGGTTTATATGTTTTGGGAAAACTCCACACTATTTTTCATGAGCAACACAACAATCAATAGTAAGAAAATTAGAATAATAAAAAAAAAAATCTGTAGGAATATAATTTCAGTTTAAAAGTAATTCTGTAAAAGTAGTGGGGATCCAGGTTGTTCTTTACTGCAAATTTGCTTGATACCATCCAATAGTGCCCAATATTAATCCTATCTTTGTCTGAATTATTTTCATGGATTTTTTTTTAACATTTATTGGTTATGAAATATATTTCTGGCCATATAGTGAACCGGTGATGTAGAATCCTGGAGTTCTGAAAGAGGCCCCCAGGAGTTCAGCCACTGGAGGTGTTAGAGCAGGGTGGGGAGAGCATGCAATATGCCAAGAGGAAAGTTGGTGGCACTAGCCAGGCTATCAGCGACTCAGGGGTTCTGGGCATAGGCAGCATAGAAAACAGATGAATGTATGAGTGAGTTTGGTAATTATCGTCCGATCTCACTTATCAATAACGATATAAAAATAATGACTAAGATTCTTACTAGCAGAGTAGTGAGTTTTATATCTACATATATCTACATATATCTACATACATTCACAGAGTTCAGGTGGGCTTCATCCCTGGGAGACAAGGGCCGGATCAGATCCAGAGAGCAATAGATATTATCTCCTTACTAAAATCACAATGGAATGGGGGTCCCACTCAAAAAGCCTTCCTGCTTTCAATAAACCTTCATAAGGTCTTTGATTTGTTCGACTGGGCTTACCTGTATGAAATCCTGGGCAGATGGGGATTTGGCCCTAACTTCCTGAGCCTAATACACTCGCTATATTCTTGCCCGAATGCTCAAGTACGCCTGATGGGCAGATACTCTGACACTTTCACCATTGGCAGGGGTACCAGGCAGGGTTGCCCGCTATCTCCCCACCTCTTTGCGATAGCTATCAAAACCTTGGCCATAGCAATCCGCTAGGCCAAGGGGGTTGTTTGCGGAGAACAAGAACATAAGTGCGCATTATATGTGGACGACTTACTCCTTTTTATTACCTCCCCGCTGACATCCACAACTACGGTATATAAAATCCTTCAGGAATTTAGTTGAGTCTCCGAGCTGCAGATAAACATGACTAAATCAATAGCTTTAAACGTATCAGTCCCCCCGGAGCTACACAAACAGCTAACACACAATTTCACCTTCTCATGGGCTTAAAACACAATCCCATATCTTGGCCTTAAACTCACTCCCGACATTGACAAACTCTTTCAAGCGAATTATCCACCTATGATACATACATGTAGGGAGGACCTGGAGAGGTGGTTGAAGTGTTGTCTGTCCTGGCTGGGCAGAGTGCACATGGTAAAGATGACCCTGCTTACACAACTATTATACTTATTTCGCTCTCTCCCGATTCCTGTTAAGAAACAATACCTCAGTAAATTTCAGTGCTCCATAGTGCGGTTCATCTGGGGACACAAAGGCTATAGATGCCCCAAACGGATATTAATCAGGCTAAAATCATGGGGGGTAGGCCTGCCAAACCTGTGGTGGTATTACCAAGCAGCCCAACTGACTCAATTATCCACGGTTTACTCTAGGGGCCCTAAGCCTGATTGGCTCTCCATGGAAAGACAAGCCATTCCCTTAAATACCATAGACTACCTTCTATGGAGTGATTCTAAATCCAGACCAGCAATAATGTCACCAACCCCCTCTCATTCTGTAGCTTTGTGTTCCACACTTTATACTCAACGCTCACTGATCTCACATTTGAAGCCTTTATCACATATTTTTCACAACCCGAGATTCCCACCAGATCTGAAAATTAAAGCCTTTAATTGGTGGACTGGCAAGGACCTTTACCAAATTGGGGGCTTTCTCTCCCCAGCAGGTCCCCTTACTCTGACACACTGTAGGAAAACACTGGAGATGCCCAATTCTGAATTGTTCCACTTTTCCCAAATAGCCCATTTCCTACACTCCATCTGGACCAACAAAACAGAACCCCCACAATCACCCCATATGAATACTGGTGCTCAAACACTATGGATAAGAGGGGAGGGATATTGCTGATTTACTCCGCTCTGGCGAATAATGATGACACCCAAGCTAATTTTCTATATTTTACTTGGAGCCAAGATAACGCTTGCAAGGGCATGGCAAACCCCCACCATCTCCTTCCAGGGGTTCAAGAGAAAAGTATCCTGGTTAATGGCACAGGAAAATATAGTAGCAAAACTTTCTCCTACTGTAATATTTCTATTTGCCCACTCAGAGCGCTAGACAAACCTGGACCCTTATGACTCTTACTCCTTACTCTTTCTCCTCTCCCTCACACTTTCCCTTCTCTTCTCTATCTGGGACACTCTGATCCCACTCACCTGCCTCCTTAAGCAAGGCATCTTGCAATCCATGATGAAGCAGAGATAGACCTATGCAGGCTAGCAGCGCAGGGTTGCCTTTGCTGAAAATCTGGGACTACACTGGGTCGGAAACACCCCAAGTACCGGGCTGTGACACACCAGCTACACTACCCTGTAGGCTAGCTGCTGGACGTGGGGGTGGGCTTGGCACTTCCACATAGTGTTCCCAAAGGGGTGGAGTGCCGGGAACCTCCTGGGGTGAGTGGCTGACACCCTCTAGAAATTCCCGGGATTCATTACATACTGGAGCCTTGTTGCGGAGCGGCAAGACTTGGGCTTCTGACCTACTGGCCTGGATTCTACATATTATAACCACTTGAAAAGGGGTTGCCTGATAGCCTAGGTCACACCCAGTGGTGTATTTTGGTTTTGTGTTGCCCTAGGCCAGACTAAAATCGGACGTCCCCATCTGAATTTGCCACACCCTTCCTGTTTAAGTCCCACCCCTTCATCTGTAAACTCCACCCTTTCCTCTGTAGGCTCTACCTCTTGCGATTAGAGCTCCATCCCAGGAGATGGTCAGAGACTACAGACATGATACAAGAGTTGGTCAAAGACTGCGGACATGATACAGGAGATGGTTAGAGGCTGGGGACATGATCAGAGACTGCTGACATGGTCAGGGGCTGCAGACACGGTCTGGGGCTGCAGACACGGTCAGGGCCTGCGGACATGGTCTGGTGCTGCGGACACGGTCAGGGGCTGTGAACACAGTTAGGGGCTGCGGACACAGTCTGGTGCTGCAGACACGGTCAGGGGCTGCGGACACGGTCTGGTGCTGCGGACACGGTCAGGGGCTGCGGACATGGTCTGGTGCTACGGACACGGACAGGGGCTGTGAACACAGTCAGGGGCTGTGGACACAGTCTGGTGCTGCAGACACGGTCAGGGGCTGCGGACACGGTCAGGGGCTGCGGACACGGTCAGGGGCTGCGGACACGGTCTGGTGCTGCGGACACAGTCAGGGGCTGCGGACACGGTCAGGGGCTGCGGACACGGTCTGGTGCTGCGGACACGGTCAGGGGCTGCGTACGCTGTCAGGGGCTGTGGACACAGTCTGGTGCTGCGGACATGGTCAGGGGCTGTGGACACGGTCTGGTGCTGAGGACATGGTCAGGGGTTACAGACACAGTCAGGGGTTGCGAACATGGTCAGGGGCTGCGGACATGGTCAGCATCCTTCTTCTAATACATTTGCCGTTTATCATTATTTACATGATAGATCCATCACTGTGACCCTCCCCTCCGCCGACTCGCCGAGCCTAGCCAAGCCGACGTGAGTCAAGAACACCCGCCCGAGCACAGTCGAGGTGAGCTGAGCTGGGACTGCCCCCCTGCCCGAGCACAGCCGAGGTGAGCTGAGCTGGGACCGCCCCCCTCCCTGAGCACAGCCGAGCCCAGCACAGCTGAAGTGAGCTGAGCTGGGACCGCCCCCATGCCCGAGCACAGCCAAGCCCAGCACAGCTGAGGTGAGCTGAGCTGAAACCGCCCCCCTGCCCGAGCACAGCTGAGCACAGCTGAGGTGAGCTGGGACCGCCCCCCTGCCCGAGCACAGCCGAGGTGAGCTGGGACCGCCCCCTGCTTGAGCCCAGCCGAGTGGGGACTGAGCATAGCTGAGGTGAGCTGGAATTGCCCCTCTACTCAAGCAGAGTTGAGCCCAGCCCAGCGGGGACCGCTCCTCCTGCCCGAGCCCAGCCGAGCAGAGAACACAGCCATTCACTTTATGCCGCTGTATTTGTGCGGCCGTCGGGACTCGCTGGGGGGCCTATTTTCGTGCAGGGGGGCTTTCCTGCCGCCCCCCCTCAAAGTGCCGCCCTAGGCCTGGGCCTTGTTGGCCTAGGCCAAGACACACCTCTGGTCACACCACTAGTGATAGTTACCGATCCTGTCATGATGCAAAACTGTTTGTATGTTTATTTAGTTGTTGCTCCTTTTCTTTTTATGCTATGGCACCATTTGGTCCGATGATAAGCTCAACACTGTATTGTATTGCTTACGTTGTCATGTCTGATAAAACCCAATAAACATTTTGAACTTAGAAAACAGATGATAGTGCATGGGGCTTCTTTGAAACAGAGAGGGCAGTAACTCCTCCTGATGGTGGATGCATCAAAAAAGAACAGCTAGGAAGTAGAAAAACCAGCATGGAACATACAACCTGGAAAAACTGCCTTCAATACATCCTGGGACATCACTGGGATTCTAGAACTGAGTACAGCTGGTGCAGGTCAGTGCTCCTGTGAGGAGGATAATGGAGCTTTATGAGTATTATAATAAGAGGGTGAGCTTTATGTGTTTTGTGTATGCCCCTTCCTGTCCATCCCAATACTGGGTCTTATAGGGCAGCCAGATGACCAAGATGACTATAATAATGATAGTGTAAGGATTTTTCTAGGGCTATACTGGACAGCAAGTAAACCAGCATTACTTTAAAGTGCTTACTTAATTTGCGGTGCAGTACAAAGTACATACATTTATTTTTAGTCAAATAATGTATACATAAATAATGTATAATGTATACATAAGTGAATTTTATGATTTGTTTTTATTCTATTCATTATTATAGCTACAACTCGCTAATTGCACTAACATAACGTGATCTGTAGATCTGAACATCATTTTAGGGTTTCCCTCAAAACCTAAGATATTTTTCAAGTGTACTAATAAGATTGTGATTGATGTAAGACTGACATTTTCAGTATTTGTCTGATAACTAAATCTTTCAAAATTGTATTGTAATCTTGAGCTTCTTGATCTTGCAACAATAGATTATGGAGACCATTTTCAAACCCATATGATAGGAACTTAGGACAGAAATATGCTCTGATAATACCCTAAATGTAGTTTATTTTTCAGAATGTAACTCATATATAGTATAATTCAGTATACCTGAGGTTTACAATGAAATGCATGTAACAGTATTTGGTTACTCCAGGCTGATATAAAAAAAAACACCAATTAAAGTGTTACTAAATCCAGGATGCTTCATTCACTATATATGGTCTCCCATAGTACACAGAATATGGAAATGAAATTATTTTAATAAATATAAACTGCTAAATACCTTTTTTTTATCAGCAGTACATAACAATCTTGTGACTTCTATCAGTTCCTGGTAAAGCTTGTTGGTGGAGTTTTCATACGGCACTGAGCTGTTCTATCAGGATGCAGGGCCCCTGACCCCACGTCTGGACAGAGCTGATTGGCCCTGTGCTGATCACATGCACTCTCCCAAGAAAAAAAAACTTTCCATCAATACACACCAAACTGAGCATGTGCAGCCTGATTTCAAAGGCTCTGTACTATCCGGACCTGTTCTGGAGTCAATGGAAGAAGAGGAGGATCTTTGTATACAAGCATAAGCAGCCTTTTTACACAATGCAGGGGATTAACCCCTTATGTTCTACAGTGAGTATAACAAGAATTCTTCACTGCATATACAGAAGTTATGTGTATTTTTAAAGAGTAACTCAACTTCTGTTGAGAAAAAAATATTTTTGTTGCAGGGGATGCTGAAAGTCGGATTTGTATCTTATTGCAGACTCATGGAAAATTCAGTCAGCCAATCACAAAAGCAGGAAATGACATATCTGGGGGGTGTTCTGTACACCATCTGTGTACAGAATGCCTCCAGGTAGCCATATTGCATTGCATTTTACAGAAAATTACAGGGATTCAGTTTGAAAAGGAAAGGTAATTTTTAATAGCCGTCAATTACAATATGACCTGTGTCACATTTGTATATACTATATATTTATTTTTATTTGCTAATATTTTAATATTTTTCCAATGAAAGTGGAGTTATCCTTTAAATTTGGCTAGTGTAAGTATCTGAATTTTACTTATAGAAGCATCATGGGAGAATGAACAGCAGGTGCATGAGTTTAACCAGTTGCCGACCGCCGCACGACAATGTACGTCGACAGAGCGGCACGGGCAGGCAAAAGGGCTTACAGGTACATCCTTGCCTGCCCGTGGGTGGGGGGTCCGATCGGACCCCCCCCCCGGTGCCAGCGGCGGTCGGATCCAGGTCAGGGTCGATCATAGGTGAGGGGGAGGCCACTCATTCATGGCTCCCCCCTCGCGATCACTCCTGGCCAATGACAGGCTTCCTCGGCTTCTGTGAATGTAAACAGAAGCGGAGGAAGTGATGTCATCTCTCCTTGAGCCGGTCTTTTCGTCCCGGCGCAGAGGAGAGAAGACATCCAAGTAAGTGCACCAACACTACACTAACAGTAGAACACGCAGGCACACTTGTCACCCCCCTGTCACCCCCCAGTCACCCCCTGATCACCCCCCTGTACCCCCTGTCACTCTGACACCAATAGCAGGTTTTTTTTTTCTGATTTATTGCATTGGTGTCAGTTTGTGTCAGTTACAAGTGTTAGGGCAGTTAGGTTAGCCCCCTTTAGGTCTAGGGTACCCCCCTTTAGGTCCAGGGTACCCCCCTAACCCCCCTAATAAAGTTTTAACCCTGTGATCACCCCCCGTCGCCAGTGTCGCTAAGCGATCGTTTTTCTGATCGCTGTATTAGTGACACAGGTGACGCTAGTTAGGGAGGTAATTATATAGGTTTGCTGTCAGTGTTTTATAGCGACAGGGACCCCCATATACTACCTACTAAAGGTTTTAACCCCTTGATTGCCCCCTAGTTAACCCTTTCACCAGTGATCACCATATAATTGTTACGGGTGACGCTGGTTAGTTGGTTTGTTTTTTGTAGTTTATTACAGTTTTAGAGCACCCGCCGTTTATTACCTTATAAAGGTTTAACCCCCTAATTGCCCGGCGGTAATAGAAGTTAAGCTTTTAGGATCAGATAAGGTCTGCGTTGCCCCAGGCAGCGTCAGGTTAGCGCCAGTACCACTAACACCCACGCACGCAGCATACACCTCCCTTAGTGCTATAGTATCTGAACGGATCGATATCTGATCTGATCAGATCTATACTCCCCAGCAGTTTAGGGTCCCCCAAAAAAACGCAGTGTGAGCGGGATCAGCCCAGATACCTGCTAGTACCTGCGGTTTGCCCCTCGGCCCAGCCCAGCCCAGTCCACCCAAGTGCAGTATCGATTGATAACTGTCACAAAACACTAAGCACACATAACTGCTGCGTTCGCAGAGTCAGGCCTGATCCCTGCGATCGCTAACAGTTTTTTGGTAGCGCTTTGAATCAGTCGCTGACAGTCAGGAGCTTTTTTGCCTGTGAGTCTCACTAGTGTACCCCTAAATTTAGAGCCCAAAATGGCAAATCGAAGGTACACTAGTGAAGAGGCCTACACGTTTCTGAGCATGACAGATAGTGAAGAGGAAGTCACTCATCTGTCAAGTTCAAGCTCAGAATACGAACCTGTAGAGGACAGCGGCTCCATGACAGATAGCTCTGACGATGGAGTTGTGGTCCCTGCTAGGGTCAGGCGTACCAGACCCCGAACTTCTTCTGTCCTTGAAGTGCAAGAACCGCAGGGCTCTCGTATGGAGCAGAGAAGTACTAGTGCCGCTACTCCTTCTGGTGAACTGGCAAGCACCAGCGGCCTAGTACACCCTGGTCGTACATCCAGCACTGCAGTATCACGTGGTGACGTGGCGAGTCCCATAAGTGCAGTTCAAGCTGGTGAGGTGGCAAGCACTAGTAGTGTCCCGCTGCCACCAAGAAGACGAACACAGGCCCGTCGTGCCCATAGTGCCCTTCCTGCTGCATTCGCCAATCCGAATTGGGTACCCACCACTTCTGCAGCACCCGTACTTCCCCCTTTCACTGGCCAACCCGGAATTCAGGTGGAAACAGTTTAATTTATGCCACTGGATTTTTATTCACTGTTTTTCACCGAAGATCTCTATAGATCTATTGTGGACCAAAGCAATTTATACGCTGGTCAACACATCGCCGCTAATCCCCAGTCCTCCTTTGCCAGAGATTGGAGACCAATTACGGTCTCCGAATTTAAGATCTTTCTGGGCCTTTCCCTCAACATGGGCATAACCAAAAAGAGTAAGTTGCGGTCATATTGGTCCACTGACCCAATTCACCATATGCCCGTGTTCTCTGCTTCAATGGCCAGGGCACGATATGAGCAGATTTTGCTGTTCGTGCACTTCAACGACAATGAACTCTGTCGTCCTCGTGGAGACCCTGCATACGATCGGCTCTACAAAATTCGGCCCCTCGTAAACCACTTCAACCAACGTTTTGCAGACTTGTTTACTCCCCATCAAGTTGTCTACATTGATGAGTCCCTGGCCGCTTGTCCTTCAAACAGTACCTTCCCAGCAAGCGTGCCAGATACGGGGTCAAGATGTATAAGCTCTGTGACAGGGCCACAGGCTATACATGTAGTTTTATGGTTTACGAGGGCAAAGATAGTCACGTAGAGCCGACAAACTGCCCTGACTACATAGGAAGCGCTGGCAAGATAGTGTGGGACTTGGTGTCACCCTTATTCGGAAAGGGGTACCACTTGTACGTGGACAATTATTATACGAGCGTGCCACTTTTTAGTCACCTTTTTGATCATCAAATTGGAGCATGTGGCACCGTGCGACCTAATCGCCGGGGCTTTCCCCAGCGGCTTGTAGAGTCCCGTCTTAGGCTGGGGGAGAGAGCCTGCTTGAAGTATAATAATTTGCTCGCTATGAAGTGGAGGGATAAGAAGAATGTTTTCGTTCTCACCTCCCTTCATGCAGACACGACGACCCAAATTACTACGGCGACTGGTGTTGTGGAGAAACCCCTCTGTGTCCACGAATATAACCTTAATATGGGAGGGGTGGACCTCAACGACCAGTTGTTGGCGCCGTACCTAGTTGCCCGTAAGGCCAGACGCTGGTACAAAAAAGTGTCTGTTTATTTATTTCAATTGGCTTTGCTGAACGCTCATGTGCTATTCAGAGCTTCAGGACGGACTGGATCCTTCCTTAAATTCCAGGAAGAGATCGTCAGAGCCCTTCTGTTTCCAGACGGTGCTCCACCTCACCTTCCCAATCCAAATGCAGTAGGCCGGCTGTATGAGAGGCATTTTCCTTATGTCCTCCAGAGTACCCCTACCCAACGAGCCCCCCAAAGAAAATGTTGTGTCTGCAGAAAGCGCGGATTTAGGCGTGACACCCGGTATTATTGTCCCTCCTGTCCTGGCAATCCTGGTCTTTGCATTGGTGAATGTTTTGAACGCTACCATACACTAGTTGAGTTTTAGCGTAGGGTACAGCACTGCACAGACCAGGACACACTTTCACAGGGTCTCCCAAGATGCCATCGCATTTTGAGAGACCCAAACCTGGAACCGTTACAGTTTTAAAAGTTACAGTTATAAAAAAAAAATGTAAAAAAAAAAATACACAAAAAAAATATAAAATAAAAAACCAAAAATAGTTGTCGTTTTATTGTTCTCTCTCTCTCTCTCTCTATTTTCTCTCTATTGTTCTGCTCTTTTTTACTGTATTCTATTCTGCAATGTTTTATTGTTATGTTTTATCATGTTTGCTTTTCAGGTATGTAATTTTTTTATAGTTTACTGTGTTTTAAACATTTTTTTGTTTTCAGGTACGCCAATCAGCTGCAGCGCGGATTTATTTATCTTGACAGCAACAGCGTTTGCTCCCACGATACATAAAGCCGTGACTCCAGCGCTGTCGGAGGTGATTTCACCACCACAGTTACATACTTCAGCATATATGCTGAAGCGTGGGGGCAGAAGTGGGTGGAGGAGCGATTTGCTCCTGCCTTTTGCGGGAGGATGCCCCCATGCTTCGGCATATATATATTTTAGGTAGGCACAGGTTGCGTTAAATGTTTTATTTTTTACTATGGTTTTTTTTTTGTATTTGCTTTGCAGGTATGGTAAGTATTACTGCTATACTGTAATGTTACTTTGTTTTTTGTTAACCATCATTTGCTTAGCAGGTACGCCATTCAGTTGCAGCGCGGATTTATTTATCTTGACAGCAACAGCGTTTGCTCCCACGATACATAAAGCCGTGACTCTAGCGCTGTCGGAGGTGATTTCACCACCACAGTTACATACTTCAGCATATATGCTGAAGCGTGGGGGCAGAAGTGGGTGGAGGAGCGATTTGCTCCTGCCTTTTGCGGGAGGATGCCCCCATGCTTCGGCATATATATATTTTAGGTAGGCACAGGTTGCGTTAAATGTTTTATTTTTTACTATGTTTTTTTTGTATTTGCTTTGCAGGTATGGTAAGTATTACTGTTATACTGTAATGTTACTTTGTTTTTTGTTAACCATCATTTGCTTAGCAGGTACGCCATTCAGTTGCAGCGTAGATTTATTTATCTTGACAGCAACAGCGTTTGCTCCCACGATACATAAAGCCGTGACTCCAGCGCTGTCGGAGGTGATTTCACCACCACAGTTACATACTTCAGCATATATGCCGAAGCGTGGGGGCAGAAGTGGGTAGAGGAGCAATTTGCTCCTGCCTTTTGTGGGAGGATGCCTGCCCCCATGCTTCGGCATATATAAATGGTGCATGTATGCCCATCATTAGAAGTGGGTGGATGAAGGGAGGTATTCTAATGGTGGGCATACCCACCGATCAATATCTTTTTTTCGTTCAGCCTTAGGTATCAGGTTTAGGTATCATCTTGGTATCATTCTTTTCAGCCAGCGGTCAGCTTTCATGTAAAAGCAATCCTAGAGGCTAATTAGCCTCTAGACTGCTTTTACAAGCAGTGGGAGGGAATGCCCCCCCCCCACCGTCTTCCATGTTTTTCTCTGGCTCTCCTGTCCCAACAGGGAACCTGAGAATGCAGCCGGTGATTCGGCCAGCTGACCATAGAGCTGATCAGAGACCAGAATGGCTCCAAACATCTCTATGGCCTAAGAAACCGGAAGTTACGAGCATTTCATGACTTAGATTTCGCCGGATGTAAACAGCGCCATTGGGAAATTGGGAAAGCATTTTATCACACCGATCTTGGTGTGGTCAGATGCTTTGAGGGCAGTGGAGAGATCTAGGGTCTAATAGACCCCAATTTTTTCAAAAAAGAGTACCTGTCACTACCTATTGCTATCATAGGGGATATTTACATTCCCTGAGATAACAATAAAAATGATTAAAAAAAAAATAAAAATGAAAGGAACAGTTTAAAAATAAGATAAAAAATAAAAAAATTAATAAAAAAAAAAAAGCACCCCTGCCCCCCCTGCTCTCGTGCAAAGGCAAAAGCAAGCGTCGGGCTGGCGTCAAATGTAAACAGCAATTGCACCATGCATGTGAGGTATCACCGCGAAGGTCAGATTGAGGGCAGTAATTTTAGCAGTAGACCTCCTCTGTAAATCTAAAGTGGTAACCTGTAAAGGCTTTTAAAGGCTTTTAAAAATGTATTTAGTTTGTCGCCACTGCACGTTTGTGCGCAATTTTAAAGCATGTCATGTTTGGTATCCATGTACTCGGCCTAAGATCATCTTTCTTATTTCATCAAACATTTGGGCAATATAGTGTGTTTTAGTGCATTAAAACTTGTGTTTTTTCCCCAAAAAATGCGTTTGAAAAATCGCTGCGCAAATACTGTGTGAAAAAAAAATGAAACACCCACCATTTTAATCTGTAGGGCATTTGCTTAAAAAAAATATATAATGTTTGGGGGTTCAAAGTAATTTTCTTGCAAAAAAAAAAAAAATTTTCATGTAAACAAAAAGTGTCAGAAAGGGCTTTGTCTTCAAGTGGTTAGAAGAGTGGGTGATGTGTGACATAAGCTTCTAAATGTTGTGCATAAAATGCCAGGACAGTTTAAAACCCCCCCAAATTACCCCATTTTGGAAAGTAGACACCCCAAGCTATTTGCTGAGAGGTATGTCGAGTCCATGGAATATTTTATATTGTGACACAAGTTGCGGGAAAAAGACAATTTTTTTTTTTTTTTCACGAAGTTGTCACTAAATGATATATTGCTCAAACATGCCATGGGAATATGTGAAATTACACCCCAAAATACATTCTGTTGCTTCTCCTGAGTACGGGGATACCACATGTGTGAGACTTTTTGGGAGCCTAGCCGCGTACGGGACCCCGAAAACCCAGCACCGCCTTCAGGCTTTCTAAGGGCGTAAATTTTTGATTTCACTCTTCACTGCCTATCACAGTTTCGGAGGCCATGGAATGCCCAGATGGCACAAACCCCGCCCAAATGACCCCATTTTGGAAAATAGACACCCAAAGCTATTTGCTGAGAGGTATAGTGAGTATTTTGCAGACCTCACTTTTTGTCACAAACCTTTGAAAATTGAAAAAAGAAAAAAAAATACGTTTTTCTTGACTTTCTTCATTTTAAAAACAAATGAGAGCTGCAAAATACTCACCATGCCTCTCAGCAAATAGCTTGGGGTGTCTACTTTCCAAAATGGGGTCATTTGGGGGGGTTTTGTGCTATCTTGGCATTTTATGGCCTTCAAAACTGTGATGGGTAGTGAGGAGTGAAATCAAAAATTTACGCCCTTAGAAATCCTGAAGGCGGTGATTGGATTTCGGGGCCCCGTATGAAGCTAGGCTCCCAAAAAGTGCCACTCATGTGGTATCCCCGTACTCAGGAGAAGCAGCAGAATATATTTTGGGGTGTAATCCCACATATGCCCATGGCATGTTTAATCAATATATCATTTAGTGACAACTTTGTGCAAAAAAAAAAAAAAATTGTCACTTTCCCGCAACTTGTGTCAAAATATAAAATATTCCATGGACTCATCATGCCTCTCAGCAAATAGCTTGGGGTGTCTTCTTTCCAAAATGGGGTCATTTGGGGGGGGTTTGTGCCATCTGGGCATTTTATGGCCTTCAAAATTGTGATAGGTAGTGAGGAGTGAAATCACAACTTTACGCCCTTAGAAATCCTGAAGGCGGTGCTGGGCTTTCGGGGCCCCGTACGCGGCTAGGCTCCCAAAAAGTCCCACACATGTGGTATCCCTGTACTCAGGAGAATCAGCAGAATGTATTTTGGGGTGCAATTCCACATATGCCCATGGCCTGTGTGAGCAATATATCATTTAGTGACAACTTTGTGCAAAAAAAAAAAATTGCCACTTTCCCGCAACTTGT
Source organism: Lithobates clamitans (assembly GCA_037952925.1). Taxonomy (NCBI): domain Eukaryota; kingdom Metazoa; phylum Chordata; class Amphibia; order Anura; family Ranidae; genus Lithobates; species Lithobates clamitans. The sequence goes on from JBBGZY010000498.1 coordinate 1,592,936, forward strand.
GTCAAAAAATAAAATATTCCATGGACTCAACATGCCTCTCAGCAAATAGCTTGGGGTGTCTACTTTCCAAAATGGGGTTATTTGGGGGGGGGGTTGTGCCATCTTGGCATTTTTTGGCCTTCAAAACTGTGATAGGTAGTGAGGAGTGAAATCAAAAATTTATGCCCTTAGAAATCCTGAAGGCGGTGCTTGGATTTCGGGGCCCCGTAAGCGGCTAGGCTCCCAAAAAGTCCCACACATGTGATATCCCCGTACTCAGGAGAAGCAGCAGAATGTATTTTGGGGTGTAATTCCACATATGCCCATGGCATGTTTGAGCAATATATCATTTAGTGACAACTTTGTGCAAAAAAAAAAAAAAAAAATTCACTTTCCCGCAACTTGTGTCCAAATATAAAATATTCCATGGACTCAACATGCCTCTCAGCAAATAGCTTGGGGTGTCTACTTTCCAAAATGGGGTCATTTGGGGGAGTTTTGTGCCATCTGGGCATTTTATGGCCTTCAAAACTGTGATAGGTAGTGAGGAGTAAAATCAAAAATTTATGCCCTTAGAAATCCTGAAGGCGGTGCTTGGTTTTCGGGGCCCCGTACGCGGCTAGGCTCCCAAAAAGTCCCACACATGTGGTATCCCCATACTCAGGAGAAGCAGCAGAATGTATTTTGGGGTGCAATTCCACATATGCCCATGGCCTGTGTGAGCAATATATCATTTAGTGACAACTTTTTGTAATTTTTTTTTTTGTCATTATTCAATCACTTGGGACAAAAAAATAAATATTCAATGGGTTCAACATGCCTCTCAGCAATTTCCTTGGGGTGTCTACTTTCCAAAATGGAGTCATTTGGGGGGGGGTTGTACTGCCCTGCCATTTTAGCACCTCATGAAATGACATAAGCAGTCATAAACTAAAAGCTGTGTAAATTCCAAATAATGTACCCTAGTTTGTAGGCGCTATAACTTTTGCGCAAACAAATAAATATACGCTTATTGACATTTTTTTACCAAAGACATGTGGCCGAATACATTTTGGCCTAAATGTATGACTAAAATTGATTTTAATGGATTTTTTTTATAACAAAAAGTAGAAAATATCATTTTTTTTCAAAATTTTCGGTCTTTTTCCATTTATAGCGCAAAAAATAAAAGCGGCAGAGGTAATCAAATACCATCAAAATAAAGCTCTATTTGTGGGAAGAAAAGGACGCAAATTTCGTTTGGGTACAGCATTGCATGACCGCGCAATTAGCAGTTAAAGCGACGCAGTGCCAAATTGTAAAAAGTGCTCTGGTCAGGAAGGGGGTAAATCCTTCCGGGGCTGAAGTGGTTAAAAGTTGTGCTGCATGCAAGTATGCAAAAAGAACACTTGCTGACAGGAGAAGATGGCAGATTGATCAGAGGAATGAGCTGCTGCTGTCTCTTTACTGTCCAATCTCAGGTTGGGGATAGAGATGTATTGCTTTATTGCTTAAAAAGGTATATAAATCCTAGCAATAAACTTCTCTTATTTGGTGGACTAATCTGTTAAATATGCCATTATAAGCGTATTGTTATATTTGTTCAATAATGCCGCGTACACACGAGCGGACTTTACGGCAGACTTTGCCCGGCGGACGGGATTTGGTCGGACAATTTGATCGTGTGTGGGCTCCAGCGGACTTTGTTTTCTCAAAAGTTGGACGGACTTAGATTTGAAACATGTTTCAAATTAATCCGTTGAAATCGAGTCCGGTCGAAAAGTCCGCCGTCTTTATGCTAGTTCGACGGACAAAAAGCCACGCTAGGGCAGCTATTGGCTACTGGCTATGAACTTCCTTGTTTTAGTCCGGTCGTACGTCATCACGTACGAATTCAACTGACTTTGGTGGATTGTGTGTAGGCAAGTCCGTTCATTCAGAAAGTCCGTCGTAAAGTACGTTGAAAAGTCCGCCGGGCAAAGTCTGCCGTAAAGTCCGCTTGTGTGTACGTGGCATTAGTGTAAAAGAAAATACGTGTTGATTCTGCCATAAATCTTGTTAGCTGATTAGTTCCTGTGTACTGTGACTGTGCTGCTGTCTTTTCAGTTACATTATACCCAGTTAACCACTCTGTTTTGTTATGGAGAAGAGCAGAGGGAATTTTTACTGTAGTCCTGTCCCAGGTTAACAATACTGCTTCCTGATATAGACTGTACTGTGAGTGAATATTGTCACTTTAGGACAAGAAGTGTGCCCAGGGGAAAATAAAGTAAAAAAATCCAGAAAAGGAAAATGAATGCAGCCACCACATCCAAGGACTGGTAGGCGGCAAAATATTCTATTCTTGAGTTTGAATTAGCTTAAACTGCATAGGAAAATTGTGCCACCAGGGTGGTTATACAGTTAGGCAGACCTGTGAAAATCTCAGGACTGGATGGACAGAAATACAAAACTCTGGCAGGCAAACAAGCTCTCTTATATGTTTAATGGTATATTTTGCTGTTTTTCTGCACAACAGCTTTAAGTCTGAAATAGCTCTTTCTGACTTAGCCATATCTTACAATAAATTCTATTAACCTGTTGGCTGCAAATTGGGGAGTATTCAACTAAATTTACCATTTACCTTTTTTTGTTTGTTTCATTGACTCAAATAAAAAATATAAAAACTGGCATTATCACCTGTGAAATGCGAACAATGAGCGGGTCAATGGTGAAAAATTGTATATACAGTATACTGTATATGTTTATGAAAGTTACAATGGTCATCTAAAAGGAAATAAAGCTATAATATCACTGTGTTCACAACCACAAGCCAAATAAAATTGTATATTACATGAAGTAGTTTATTTAAGCTGTGTGAAAGTGATTGATCAACAGAGTCTTCTAACGGATGGGGTTTAACGCTTCACATTTTTATACCCTGCATTTGCCAATCCATTCGTTTAGGCAGTGTCTTCCTGTCTCATCCTCATAATACTTGGTATGAATCACATCTGCTCCTTTGGCTCTTAAGCACATAATTAGTAATAGAAATACATCAGGTTTGTAGGCGAGGATCTTTATATCTGATGTGGAGTCTGTCTCATTCATATTCATAACATTGTACCAAATAAAAATGTCAACAGGTTCTCTATACTGCAGAGCTCTGTCTTGATCAAACTTTAAAAAATTCTCATAGTGTCATGAAATAATAAAAATATAAATTCATTTTTACATTCATATCTGATAACACTTAAAGCTAAATTCAAACGCTTTCCTGCAGAACAGTCTAACTTATCAGTCCATTTGTGATTTTCCATTATAGATTAAAAAGATATAACCATGCTTCATTAGAATTATGTCTGGAAGAAAAGTAACTGGCCAGTGGCAATAATAAATCAGGCTTACTGTACTTAATATAGCAACACAAAGAGCAAATGCTGATGTCCAAACCGACTAAATTTCTGATGATTTAAATCAGAACACAGGAGTTCTGAATACTTTGTGAGGTTATTGAACTTTGTTCTATTGCACTTGCCCGATTAGATAAGCCATTTTTGTTAAATTCTTGTTTAAAGGCATACATATACTGAATTGCAAAATTTCACTTTTATTATCAAATTAATTTGTAGCAGATATTAGACTTTCTCATTAATTCTGAATTCTCATCAACAACTTGCTATTTTCTAAGCTTTTTCATTTAAGACATCTAGTGGCTACATCTGGAACATAAATGGAAAGAGTAAAAGAGTATCTACACATTTTAATTTCTTCATATGTTGTTCATTGATATTTTACATTTGCTATACAGTTATCTATAATATACAGACAGAATTTTAGTTTTCTAATATATATATATATATATATATATATATATATATATATATATATATATATATATATATAGGTGTGGCCCTGTAGAATCTCTCTTGACACAATAGGAAAAGCCCTGTGAAGATTGTATTATTTTTATTATGTCTAAACAGTCTGAAAATGACTGCCAAAATGTGATTTTTTTTTTTACATATGTGCATATTGGATGCGGTTTCTACTGCATCCAATTCGCATGACAGACTAGTGTGACCGACTCTCAGTGGTGCCGGATTGCACAGGTCCGGAGCGGCCACGGAGCAGATTGCAAAAGGGTCCTGCGCATTTTTAGGTCTGGTTCAGGTGCGAATTCAGGTAAAAATGTGGACCTGAATCACAACCTGAACCGCTAAACAGAAACACACTGGACCCCAGGCATGAAACAGCGGCCACAGATATGTGAACCCGGCCTAAAAGAATCTTGTGAAAGCAGAGAGTAGTTGCCTCTTCTGATACCTTGCTACCTGTGATTCTGACCTTCAGTCTTATGCAGAGCTCTGCCAACCAATGAAGCTTCAGCAAACCTTTGTTATGTGGCCACCACTCTGGTCTTCTGGTCTTCTCTCCTACTCAGGAATGCAGGTGGTCCCTTAACACTATCACTTACATTGCAGGAATAGTGGTGACCACTGGTCCTATATAAATACAATAATATTTGTAAGGGGTAGGTCAAATGATAGTAAAAAAATGGGGGTGTAGCGGTACCCCCTGAGGGGCGCTTAAAGATACTGTACCCCACTGGTTTCTTTGACCTTGCAAGTTCTCAACTCTGACACTGTGGGTTCTGACTTTTCTGCTATAGGCAAAAGAAATCAAAGGTACACACACGCATGCAAAGTGATCCAGTTAAATTTGTTTACTGGCAGATCAATAGCAATATATTCAACAACAAGAGTTTGTAACATACAGTAGATACAGTTGATAAGCTGGTGGCAAACTCATAGTTACATAGTTACATAGTTGAAGAGTTAGTGAGGTTGAAAAAAGACACAAGTCCGGGGGGCCTGGAGGTGGAGTCTAGCAGGACACACATGGAAAGCTAGAGCTCTGCTCCCCTGAGGGATAAAGCCTCCTTCATAAGGGACATAGCAGGACAAAAAGGTATTCTTCAGCACCCCCTTGTACCAGGGAACAGGCAGATATAATTTTAAGAGACCATAATGGTGTTGGGAGGAAACCGTGGCAAGTCAAATATTCTCCTCACAAAGGACATACAGGGGTGCACTGCAGCTGAAATGGCGGCGGATGCTTCCTCATTCACTGCCTCAGTGCGTTCCCACAGGCAAAAAACAACCCAGCTAATCTCCCCTACTGATTCAGAAACTGAACTAACTCCTTCACATAATCCCCCACAAATATCTACAGCATCCCCAGCACTTTTGCATCAGTTTGAGAAAATGCTTCACAAGGCATTAAAGCAGACCTCTGAACAGATAACTAGCAGCCTCACCAAAGAGATCAGAGAGCTAGGTAACCGAACTGCTGCTTTGGAGCTAAAAATAGATGAAATAGAACAAGACAATATGACTGAAATACAGAATTTAAAAGAAGAGAATTTATTATTCCAATCTAAATTAGAGGACCATGAAAATAGGGCCAGGAGATCCAATTTGCGCATATGAGGAATTCCAGAAATGGTGACAGATCTACAGTCTACAGTCTACAATTACAGCATTATTTCAAGAACTTTAACCATCCATCCCTATCGAACGTCTGGAATTAGACAGAGTCCACCGAGCCCTCACAGCGAAGAAAACAGAAGGTCCCCCAAGAGACATAATTGTAAAATTCCACTATTACCGTTCAAAGGAGCAAATTATGACTGCGGCCAGAGATAAAAAAGATTTAAGTACCAGCTGTTTGCGGATCTATCCCAGCTTACTATTGCCAAAAGACGCTCAATGAAACCCCAATTACTGGAACTCCAACGCCACATTATTGTATACCAATGGGGATTCCCCTTCTCCATCAAATTCACTATTCAAGGCAAGAGATACACCTCTAAAACAGCTGAAGAACTGCAACAAACTCTAATAAACCCTCACCTGATGCATGGAACAATCTGCACTTCCCCACAGAGCAGAAGAGCAGCTCCATCTTCACCAACAAGCAACACACCCCAAAATACAAAGAATAGCGGGAACCATCATTCTCACAAAATAATAAGATATGTCCCCACTCCTTTGGATTAAGAAGATTCCATGGATTGATAACATTAACGCATAGCAATTTCAGTCAATTTAACTTATAAGAGAAAAATATATCCTGGTTGAACATATGAATCTGTAGGAATTTTACTTATTTTCACAACCAGCGACAATGCCTTCTTTTAAAATCCTATAAGTGACTTGCAAATTAATCCTATTTACTTAAAGCGGAGGTGTGCTGAAAAAAATATTTTAAAAGCCAGCAGCTACAAATACTGCAGCTGCTGACTTTTAATATATGGACACTTACCTATCCGGGGAGCCCGCGGTGTTGGCAGCCAAAGCCGATATGTCCTTCAGCTCTCGGCTGCTGCCGCCGCCATCCTCGGTAAGGGAATAAGGAAGTAAAGCCATGTAGCTTCACTTCCTGGTTCCCTACTGCACATGTGCAAGCCGCACTGCGCGTCCTCACAGGTCCCTGCTGTATTCTGTGTCTCACAGAATACAGCGGGGGAGGACGGGCAGCGCGGCAGAAGTGGCGTAGGTCACCACAATCACCGCGGTAATCTATGCCAGGAAGTGGGATCAAATACCTGTATTAGACAGGTATCTGCTCCCTCCTCCCCATGAAAGGTGCCAAATGTGACACCGGAGGGGGGGAGGAATCCAAAAAGTGAAAGTTCCATTTTTGGGTGGAACTCCACTTTAACCCCTAAGAGGCTATTTGGAAATTTTGTGCTTTTTCGCTTTTTCTTATAAATTATTTATTTTTTTATTCTTTTGTGATTTAGCTTCACAAATGGTCAGGAAATGACTAGTAGTAAAATACTGCAAATGTTCAGGCTACGAAGGTCAGAAGAAGACTGACAATCCCTTTACCTGACCATTAGCCTCTTACAATCCTATTATGCCAAATAACCTCACTCGATTCAACCCGAGATAACATAACTTTTTTAATGTTGTCCAATATATTAGTTTGAGTACGAACAGAGTTAATAGAAATAGTAACAGCCTTAGGCATACCATTGCAATATATACAAAATAATTCAGAATTATTAAAATGTTATCTATTACCTCAGGTTTAACCCAGTTATTAATTCCTTCGGTACTACTATTCTAAATTACTTTCAGATAATAGATCCAGTTAATTAAGATATATATTCTTTAGGCAACTACATAGGGAGACCTAGAATAGTTACCTTTATCAAATTTCCTGCTACCCGAAATACATGCATCTTATTGATGCTCTCAATATAGGGCTTTTTTCCTGCCCGCGGATGACTCATGCGCCCTCCTTGGTTTACCTCTTTCACCCACACATATAGTTTGGGAGTCCGACGTAAGTGATTTTTTGCCTGATATGATTCCACATACCCTATCATGGGCCAATTTTGAATTTTTTGAATTTTTTGGATTTTTTGAATTTTTTGCATATCTATTTGTGTCAAATCAAGCTATATATATATTAACCTTTTATGCTTCTGCTTTTTCTTTCTCTTCCACTTCAGGCTCTACGAGACCTCTTTTTTCTCCTAAACCTTTTAAGTTCACACAGATTGCTCCACCAACCCAGAATTGTATGCTTCTTGGTAAGTCCACTCTTTATAGTCAGTTACCATGGCACCATTAAATGTATTATCCCTGAATGTTCAGGGTTTAATTGTACTACAAAAAAGGACCAAATAATTTCGCACTTTCCAAGGCACATATTGTGTGTCTCCAGGAAACACATTTCACTAATGATTCCACTCCTAAATATATGTCCCCTTTTTACCTGCAAATTTTTGCAGCCTCTGCAAATTCCAGACACAGAGGAATTCTTATAGCTTTCCACCGATCCACCCCTTTCACTTTATTATCAGAGATCAAAGACCCTGAAGGACGATACATAATGCTTCGGGGATATTTGATCAATATGGCAGTCACTATTGTCTCATACTATGCTCCGAACAATAATCCCTCCCCTTTCCTCTCACATATTTTGCAAGTGGTAAATACACACAAAATTGGAACGGTAATTATAGGCGGTGATTCTAATCAGGTTATCCTCCCATTCCTTGACAAATCGCCCTACACACCTCACAATACCTCAACCAAATTATCATTCTCTCAACTCCTCTCCAGGTACAACTTGGTTGATACCTGGAGAGAAAGATAAAAAAAAAAGATACACCTACTTTTCACACCTTTTCACACTCTCATCAATCCTTCTCCCGGTCTGTACGGCCAGACCAGAGTCTTGTAGAGTGGGAAAATTATCGTTTTATCTCTGGAGTTAATCCCCTTTTTAATGCATGCCTATATTCTGTTGGCTTTCCTTGCAGCAGCTTGGCATTGCATGCCATTTCTGAGCCTGTCATTTACTGGGACTCCCAGGTCCTTTTCCATCCTAGATTCCCCCAGAGATTCTCCCTCTAGAGAGTAGATTGCATTCATATTTTTGCCCTCTAAATGCATTATTTTACATTTCTCTACATTAAATCTCATGTGCCATGTAGTTGCCCACCACATTAATTTGTTTAGATCTTCTTGCAAGGTTTCCACATCCTGCAAAGAAAGGATTGCCCTTCTTAACTTAGTATTGTCCGCAAATACTGAGATTGAGCTGGTTATCCCATCCTCCAGGTCGTTTATGAATAAATTAAATAGGATTGGTCCCAGGACAGAGCCATGGGGGACCCTGCTTTCCACCCTGGACCATTCCGAGTACTCCCCATTTATCACTACCCTCTGAACTCACCCCTGTAGCCAGTTTTCAATCTATGTACTCACCATTTAGTCCATGCCAACAGACCTTAGTTTGTACAGTAAACATTTATGAGGAACTGTATCAAATGCCTTTGCAAAATCCAGATACACCACGTCTAAGGGCCTTCCTTTATTTAGGTGGAAGCTCTCCTCCTCATAGAAGGCTCCTCATAGAAGATTAGTAGGTTGGTTTGGCAAGAACAAATCTTCACGAATCCATGCTGATTACTACTAATGATAATGTTTTCATTGCTAAAATCTTGTATATAGTCCCTTAACATCCCCTCCAAGAGCTTGCATACTATTGATGTTAGGCTAACTGGTCTGTAATTCGCAGTGATGTATCTTGGCCCTTTTTTAAATATTGGTGCTACATTGGCTTTTCTCCAATCTGCTAGTACCATTCCAGTCAGTAGACTGCTTGTAAAAATTAGGAACAATGGTCTGGCAATTACTTGACTGAGTTCCTTAAGGACCCTCGGGTGCAAGACATCTGGTCCTGGTGACTTATTAGAGTTACGTTTTTCATGTCTGTTTCTAATTCTATCCTCTGTTAGCCATGAGGGTGCTTCCTGTGACATGTCATGAGGATAAACATTGCAGTTTTGGTTACTGAAGCCCCCCGTTTCCCTCGTGAAGACTGAAGAGAAGAATATATTTAAAACCTTTGCCATCTCTCCATCCTTAGTAATCAGATTCCCTTCATCATTCTTAATGGGGCCAATATGATCTGACCTCCCTTTCTTACTATTTATATACTTAAAGAATTTATTGGGATCTTCTTTACTCTCCTCTGCTATGTTTCTTTCGTGTTCTACCTTAGCCGCCCTGATTGCGCCCTTACATTTCTTGTTACTTTCTTTGTAAAGTTGGAATGCTGACGATGAACCCTCAGCCTTGTATTTTTTTAAGGCCTTCTGCTTTGCTTTTTAATGCATTTTGACCTTGGAGTTAAGCCACCCAGGACTTTTATTAGCTTTTTTAAATTTATTTCCCTTTGGAAGAAAGATGGGAACACTGGCTAATACCCTTATTTAATATGCTCTTAAAGCATACCCATTTTTCTTCCATGTTCTTTGGTCCTAAGATTTTATCCCGTTTAATATCTTCTAGCAAGGATCGTAGTTCAGGGAAGTTGGCTCTTTTGAAATTCAGTGTCTTTGGATTCCCCTTATGTTTCTTATTTGTGTGATTTATACTGAAACTAATTGACCTCTGTTCGCTTTTTTCATAAATTACCCCGAATTGCCACATCCATGATTAGGTTTGTATTGTTGATAATCAGTAAGGTCTAATAACGCTTTGTTTCTTGTTGGTGCATTTGCCATCTGACCCATGAAATTTTCCTGCAAGACATTTAGGAAATGGCGAGCTTTAGATGAATGCGTGGTTCCTTACGCCCAGTCTATGTCTGGATAATTAAAATCACCCGCTATAATGACACTTCCCATCCTTATTGCTAATCCAAAATGTGATAGGAGGTCTGCCTCCCCCACCTCCCTCTGGTTAGGAGGCCTGTAGCATAGTCCCAGTATTACTTTCCCCTTAGTTTCCTCCCTTTGTAGTTCTACCCATAAGGATTCCACCTCCTCCCTTGCTCCATTAGTAATGTCGTCCCTCACATTCACTTGTACATCATCTTTGATATACAGGCATACCCCTCCCACTTTTTTGCCCTCCATATCTCTGTGATATAGAGAATACTCTTGAATGGTTGCCAGCCAATCAAAATTCCCACAAAATCGAAATCCTCCTCGTACAACAGTAGCATTACTTCTCCCATCTTGACCGCCAGATTCCTGGCATTGGTGAACATGCCACATAGTTTAGTCCGGATGCATACTATCTCCTTATTGGGTGTTCTGAGGTTGCAAATATGACTTGTTATTGTACTTACCTCAGGTTTAGGTGCTTTAGTCAACCTACAAATAATGCCTCCAATACTACCCTCTGGAATTTGTTCTATTGTGACTATCTCTGCCTCTGGCCCACCCCCCCGTCGATTAGTTTAAAAGCCCCTCTAAATTGTCGGCCATCTTCTCTTCCAGAAGATGCCTTGGAGTGGGGATATTCAGTAGTCCTTTAAAGAAGAAGGCTTAGAAGAGGTTTGAGTCTTCAGCTAGCTATTTGAAATGTGCACAACGTGTCCTGACAAAACAAAATGTTCACTAGATTCTTTCTCTGTGTGGGTTAAAGTGTAACAAGGGTCCCCTTGCAGGCTTGGTGGAATGACAAAGGCAGTGGTGTGTGCATGCAGTGTCCTTTGGTGTGCAAAGAATGGGCAAGTGCCCGCTCACCAATCTCAGTGACCGTCAGTGTTGAAGAGAAGCATGAGTGCTCTGCAGCAGGCCTCTGCAGAATCTGGCTCAAGGGACGGCACTCAACCCCGTGACGCACCGCGCTACCACCCAGCTGGATCTGACCTGGATGTAATGAGAGAGGCCTCCAGGCTTCCGCTGAACAACCAGTAGAGGCTGGCAGTGGATGTTTCTGCACCCGCTCACAAAAACTCTCTCTCCCTGTAGCACAGGCTACAAGTCGGCACAGTCTAACACTGAGTCACTGCTTGCAGATCCAAGCCGTGGTCTCAAGAGAGCGATTCCATCCCACACAGGCTTTTTATTACCTCCCCCAGCATTCCCTTCTGTTCACCAGCTGGCTGGCATTTGTAGTCCACAACAGTCCAACTGAATGTAAAACTTGGCTCTTTGGACTATACGTTCCAAGATGCTTTGCTCCACTCCTAGGTCTCATTTACTTTGCATTCGGAATGTAATGACATAGAGTTTGGGCTGAGCAGTAGGAGAAAACAGATCTACTGCAGCAATACTGCAGAGTGTCTCCTGATAATGCAGGCAATATTAGCCAGCTCCTGGCTACAGGGGACAAGATGGCACTCAGGGAGGAACCCTGAGGGAAAAAGGTAAGCAATATACTCTGTTACAGACCCCCTAGACTAAAGAAGCAGTATACTGTATCCAGTATAGGTGGGGGCTGTCACTAATTATTTTTGCAGGCAGATCAATGTTCAACAAAACTGTTTCACAAACCAATGGCTCCTACTCCAACAACACAACTGAAAGAATCAGAGCAGTTGTGAAAGCACCTCCTTCTCCCTCCCTCTCCCTCCCTGTTAGTTTTGTTCTGTTTACATATTGTCATATTAATTTCCCCAAAAAAGGCAACAGCTTCTGCTGTGCTCTCAGTTAGGACTGAACTCTGTCTTTTTATAAGGCTTCAAGGTCGATGTTAAAAATACATAAATCCTTCAAATTACAGTCTGGTTTTCACAGACAGTTTCATGACAATATACTTTGACAGTGCATATTTAGCTGTGGGATTATATTTTTTTCTTTTACATTTAGCGTGGCTTACACACAACAAAAACACCTAAATCTTATTAAGGTTCAGCTTAGAAATAAAGTTTTTTTTGCAGATTTATAGCACTTACACTTTTATCAAGTGGCAATAGGAAATTCCGACAACAAATGTTCCATGGGAGCTTGTTGTCGTGTGTAGGCTCCATTGGACATTTTCCATCGGAATTTCTGACAAACAAAATTTGAGATCTGGATCTCAAATTTTCTAACAACAAAATCCATTCTCGTAAATGCTGATTGTGTGTACACAATTCCGACACGCAAAGTTCCACGCATGCTCTGAATCAATTACAACACGGAAGTGCTCGGTCTGGTAAAACTACTGTTCCTAATAGAGACACTGTAGCACATTCGTCACGCTGCAAATTTTTAAATCTTTTAATGCAGCGCATTGTCTTCTTCTTTATAATGCTAGAGTAATGAAGTTGTTTTGCTGCTCATATTCACACATTCTAAAAAAAAGATTTCTTTATTATTTCTTGTGATCTACTGAATATTTTTTTTTCCGTCAGATCTACATAATAATGTTTTTAATTTTTGTTTATAGTGTTTTTTTTATCAAGATTTCCTGCTTTTTCAACACCATCATTATCTTGTATTTTTTGAACCTCAAGGAGGTTTGTGTTGGAGTCCCTTGTTAATTTGACATTGTATTTAAGAAATGTACCTGCCTACTCACAAACAAACTGTCCTTTTTTAAGTAAAACACATAGGTAATTATTTGTGAATACAAAATAGCCATTTATTATGGGTCGTAATAAAATAAAGAGGAAGGCAACGCTGGAGAAACTGGTGAAATTGGCGAAGCCTTTGTACCCCAGGGCACACATCAACTATTTTACAGCCAAAATTGGTAGTGAGTCCATATAATAGTGAGCCCAATCCGGTCCCAGACTACAAGAGATGAGGAACAGCAGCAGATGACATATATGTCCCCAGGCTGTGGTCATACAACAGCCTGCATCTTTTGTCAGACCAGACTGAACCCAAGCCATCACACTCTTGTCTTCCTTCCACTCTTCCTTCCAGGCTTGCTTGCAGGCTGTGTTTTTGGAGTTGTGGCAGGAGGTGAAGGAGGAGGAGGAGGATGGTCGAACTCACACAGGTGGGATTTGGTTGTGAGTTGGCCCCTCAACCCCATATTTAGGGACAGATACATAATTTCCTCACAGATGAGGCATTGACCCTCCTCCATTTCCTGCATTTTGCATGCAGCTATGGAGGCAAAAGCCTCTTGAAGAGGGGGGGTGGTTCTGAGGGCAGCATTAGCCTCCCGAATCATCCCAAACGCTGCCTCCTCCACATTACTCCCCTTCCTGGGCCTTTTGGTTGGAAGGTGGAGGGGAGGGACCTGGGATTCGGTCAGGCTACTGAGCCGGGCCACCTCCTGGCTGCCACTCACCCCCACCACCTCCTGGCTGCCACTTTCCCCGCCACCTCCTGGCTGCCACATTCCACAGTCTCCTCCTGGCTGCCACATTCTACACCCTCCTCCTGGCTGCCAAATTCTACACCCTCCTCCTGGTTGAGGCTTTCCTGTGTATGAAAAAGGGACATAGTTTTAGATTTTTATTCATCAATCACACACAATTTTCAGCTCATGACTGTTGCAAATTGAATGTTAACAAATAGAAAAGACTATCATTCTGACCCCAGCATTTTTCATTCTTGTCCCAATCATGTTTATGATTATAATGCAGATGTTTTACCTGTCACAGACAGGGCAGCTCCCTGTACTTGTCTATGAATAGGGGGTGGAAGTGATCATTGAAGCCATCCATTTTCTGTGCAAGACACAACACAAGACAAACTCTAATGTCAGGCTAAACTCTCCTAATCTTGTCCCAATATAGGCCTCAATCTGGAAGTATAGGCCACTGATGCACCAAGTTAAACTTGTACCTTCGTTAGAATGATCGGCGCTTACGCTACTCCTTCCTCCGCTCACAGATCGTACATACGAGGCACGCGTGTTACGCTTTAGATACACTGCGCATGCGTGAAACTCTGCCCGCCCCTGTTCTTTCTAGTTTATTCCCCGCCCCTTGTATTTCGGCGCCGTGGGAGAGCCTATGGCGGAGAAAGAGCAAGTGCATGCAGACAGCAGCAGCAGCAACGACGAAAGACTGGAGCGATGAACGTCCCAATCCCAGAGGAGATTTAAGGCCTCAAATATGTCCTTTATAGAGATGGTGGAGATGGTGGATATCCTGAAGAGGGCCGACTATAACGGGAAGCATGGACCTTACCCAAACTCAAATGTGAGAAAGGCCAAGATCATGACTAAAGTTGTGAAAAGTCTGCACAGCAATTTTGGGGTACGGCGATCCAAGGATCAATTGAGAAAATGCTGGTCAGACCTAAAATTGAGGGAGCATGATCAGTACAGAAAGATCAAGTGAGTTCTTCAAAAAAGTAAGTAGTGGTCGTGTGTTCCTATTATTATTATTATTATTAAATTCGTGCTGCTCCATGTGCTTTTCTTTACTGTTGTACATTTTAAAATGGCAAGTTTCAGGTTCGTGGGCACAGTAATCGTTCATAGTAAACATCGCTCGTTCGCCCACTAATACGATGTTTTTTGACAGATGCAGATTAACTACATTTGTTCATGCCTATTTGTATTAAAAGAAGTTTGTTGTCTAGATGGGTTTGTAACTATAATGAAATGCAAACTTGATTCAGTGTAAGGAGAGGACACTCAGCAACTGTTTACACATCTGGATGCAGGAGCACTAGTGTGGGACACCAGAAAACCCTTTTTAGGGTGTCCCACACAGGTGCTCCAGTGGATACTAGGGGTGTCTCCATGTGTGAAAATTGTACAAAAAAGGTAAGTATTCCAGCTTTATAAAGGGAAAAAATAATGTCATCAGCTTGGAACTCTGCCAAAAAAGAAAATTGTACGACACTTCCAAGCAATGTTTCAGATTACTATTTCTCGCATCAAATATCTGTGTGCTAAGTATACCTTTTTTTTATTCACATAGGGGAGAAAAGACTTGGGACATCTGAGGACACCAGGGACCCCCCACCTACTAAAGAAAAGGAAATCCCCACACCACAACCAGAAGATGTGGAGGAAGGAGAGGTTTATGAAGTGGGTGAAATAGTGACCACAACAGGTGAGTGTCTGAGACTACAGCTTCAGGTAATAGATGGATGCCTGCATATTTATAATACATGGTGTTTTTTTTTATTTTAGGTGATGTGATTGTTGTGGAAGAAGAATCTCATTTCACAAGTGCAAGTGCACACGTCCTCATCGGGGAGATCATGTTGTGCAATCGTGATTTACAGAAGATCAAGGAATACATCAATGATGTGGAAAAAAGACTCAAAAACATCATTGATGTTTTAGGCAGATTATAAAACACTCCAAAATTCTTCTAGTTTGTTTGGATTTTTATTATTTTCACACATTTTAAATATTTTTTTAGAAAGCCAAATTTGGAAGATGCACACAGTGTGTCAACATCTGCTATCTGCCATCATGGGATACCAAGGTACATGTTTTGGGGGTGCAACCCCTTCCTTGCAACTAAAGTAGATGAGAGGAAGGGGTTGCACCCCCGAAACACGTCCATTGATCACTCATGATGGGAGCTAGCACATGTTGACATTAGGCATTGGATCAGGAGGGAAATCCCCATTTTGAGTCTCAATTTGTGTGCATCTTCCAAATTTAGCTTTCACCGGGGTGACATCACCCCATCTGATGAAGGCAATATCAACACAGTTTGGACATACTAATGTCTGATATTGACTTCACTTTGTCCAAGTTGAACTTTGTAAGTTCCTGAGTTGTGTATTGTTTTATGGTTTTAAACATGCCTGTTTAAACACAAAAAAGCTATTTGTACTGTCAAAAACAAAAATGTTATTACTAAAATATGTTGGTTTGTTCAAAAGCCATTTTCCAACACACATGTGAATGTGCACAGAGTAAAAAGTTTTCTACTTAACAATGTGTGGCTTCTTCTTTCATTGCTCAATATCATTTTTTGGACTAAGTTGGTGTTTACACTGAAATGGGGGTTATTTACTAAAGGCAAATCTACTGGACAGGTAAGTGTCATAATACAAAAATATAAATACACACTGTACAAATGGAAGCACTTTTTTACATTCTGCAATTACCTATCAAGATAATAGGAGAACAAAAATGTAAACAGTACCAATTGAAAGTATTCTGGCAGGCCCTTTCACTACATGCTTTGGTGAATTCATACAGAAATCTGACCACAAAAGAGGTTGGTTTAGTGTGTATGGGTTTGGCAAAGTCAGCAGATAGAGGATTGGTATCAGTTGACTTAGCGGTTGGGGAGAGGGAGGGTTCCAAATAATTTTGGAACACAAAAAAAAGCCTCTGACACTCTGCATGAATTTAAGGACACAAATAACATGTGTACACATTTTAGGGGGTGTTTAGGGTAAAGCACTACTATGGAGCTGAAAAAATACATTGTTAAGTGACTAGGCTAGGTGTGTATGGGCCCAGGATAGCATGCTGGGGAGGTTAGTGAAGGCAAATATGCATGAAGGAAAAAAAAGGAAAGGAAGTTTAAAAAATTCAAGTATGCATGAGAACAAAGGGGACATTCACAGCATATTACAATCATGGTAACTAGGGAGTGATGAAAGAAATACAATACAATAGCGAACATTAAATACATAGAATGTGATGTTAAAGGAGAAAACTTACCCTCATATAGTCCTTCTGCAGGACCTGAATGATGGCAGAACAGGTCTCTGGAATAATGATCCCCAGAGCCTGGGGGGAGATGCCTGTCGAGAACTTGATGTCCTGCAGACTTCTCCCTGTCGCCAAGTACCGCAACGTGGTAAATAGCCTCTGCTCGGGAGTGATGGCTTGCCACATTCAGGTATCCTGCTTGGTAATATTAGGGGACAGCAAAGCCAACAGACGGTGAAAAATGGGGTCCGTCATCCGGAGATAATTCCTGAAATCAACAGGATTATTCTCAAGGATCTCCCGCAACAAAGGCATATGAGAGAATTGGTCATGCTGGAATAACCATGAACTCCTCCCCGCCCTGTTCATGGACTGGGCTTGGGTCAAAGTAAGAACCCCAACACCAAGCCCCTGCACAGCATGAACTCTACGAGTACGTACCCACAACATGGCGGCTGGTCAGAACAAACTAACAGAACGCACTGAAAATCAGAAAGGCCTGAGAAGAGCGAGCTGAAAATCAGAAACGAGCGGACAAGAACGCACTGAGAATCAAATTCGTACTATAATAATACGCACTGAAAAACAAATGCAAACTGACTACACAAACTGAAAACCATATACGAACCCACAAGCACAAACTGAAGAGCAGTAACGATCGGAAAAGCACGAGGCTGAAAAGTGCGAATCGTCTCTCACCCAACTTCTACTAACACGAGATTAGCAGAAGGAGCCCAAAGGGTGGCTCACTGGCTATTGAACTTCCCTTTTCTAGTGCTGTTGTACGTGTTGTACTTCAGCGCGTTCTTGACGTTCAGAATTTCCGAAAAGTTTTGCATGTATGCAAGACAAATTTGAGCCAACATCCGTCGGAAAAAAAACATGGATTTTGTTGGCGGAATGTGCGATAGTGTGTACGCGGCATTAGACTGGCAGGTAGGAATTGGCCAGAAGTTCCCTGAGGCTGTCCACATTCTTGCAGCAGGTAATTTTAATCCTTTTTATTAAGTATTTGCAAATAATACAGACTGCAGTATAAATTCCATTCCTATCTGCAAACAGTGCCTTGCAAAAGTATTCACCCCCTTAGCCTTTTACCTATTTTGTTACATTACAGCCTTTAGTTAAATTTTTCAAATCTGAATGTGATGGATCAGAACACAATAGTCTAATTTGGTGAAGTAAAATTAGAAAAATTGATGCATAAAACTATTTTTCAGAAATAAAAAACTGATAATTGACATGTGCGTATGTATTCACCCCCTTTGTTATGAAGCCAATAAAAAGCTCTGGTGCAACCAATTACCTTCAGAAGTCACATAATTAGTGAAATGATGTCCACCTGTGTGCAATCTAAGTGTCACATGATCTGTCATTACATATACACACCTTTTTGAAAGGCCCCAGATGCTGCAGCACCTAAGCAAGAGGCACCACTAACCAAACACTGTCATGAAGACCAAGGAACTCTCCAAACAAGTAAGGAACAATGTTGTTAAGAAGTACAAATCAGGGTTAGGTTATAAAAAAAATATCCAAATCTTTCATGATCCCTAGGAGCACTATCAAACCTATCATAACGAAATGGAAAGAACATGGCACAACAGCAAACCTGCCAAGAGACGGCCGCACACCAAAACTCATGGACCGGGCAAGGAGGGCATCAATCAGAGAGGTAGCACAGAGACCTAAGATAACCCTGGAGGAGCTGCAGAGTTCCACAGCAGAGACTGGAATATCTCTACCTAGGACGACAATAAGCTGTATGCTCCATAGAGTTGGGCTTTATGGCAGAGTGGCCAGAAAAAAGCCATTATTTTCAGCAAAAAACAAAATGGCACATTTTGAGTGTGTGAAAAGGCATGTGGGGGACTCCCAAAATGTTTGGAGGAAGGTACTCTGGTCTGATGAGACTAAAATTGAACTTTTTGGAGGGCGCATGCGCGGAGGACTCCAATATGGCCATGTAAGCCAGGAGCTCCTCACTGCCCGAGCCAGCCAGCCGCCCTAGCGCCAAATCGGAGCCAGCAGTCAGCCCGTACATACCGGGAACCGATCGGGAAACGCATCTGCTTCCCCCCTATGCGGGGAGGATCAGCACGGAGGGACCTGGGACCCCAATTCTCCACCGCAGGAAACCAGGCCGAATCCAAGATGGCGGCCGCGTCTCAGCCACGGGACATAGTCACAGGGGGACAAGCGTAAAACAGGCAAGTGATCGCCCCTGCAACTTTAGCCTTCACTCCTCAAGCGACCTCCACTATCCCCCTCAATGTATCCCCATCACCAGCATCCACAGAATCGTTCATAGAACGATCCCTGGATACCTACTTGCTATCTCCTCTGGGAACTACTCCTAACCACCAGGAATCTAGTAACACTCCAGGAGGCCCAGACCCTGACATACCCGAGAATGCAGGAGATCTCTTTATTAAGCTGTCTGAGCTACTTGAGAGGGGTCTGGCTCCCACAGCCAACAAAATAATGAATGATATTCGTTCTGATTTCCAAAACCTGGGCACCAGAATAGAAGCAATTGAACAAAAGCTTGATTTCACAGTGTCAAGGGCCAACCAAAACACAGACCATATTCAGGTTCTACAAGAACAATTGGATGCAGCCCTAAATAGGATCGACGATCTTGAAAATCGTTCAAGGAGGGGGAACTTCAGGGTCAGGGGCATCCCAGAATCTATCACAGACGTCCCAAAAACTGTCTAGGACCTTATCAAAGTCCTCATACCTGCAATATCCCCACATAAGCTGGAGTTAGACAGGGCTCACAGATCCTTGGGCCCCCCAGGAATTTGGTGGTGAAACCGCACTACTACGGAGTAAAAGAAGAAATTATGAAACTCTCCCGCCAGCAATCACATATCTCCTTTCAAGGACATGATATTCAGATCTTCACGGACATATCACCCATGACTATACAAAAATCTAGAGCCCTTAAACCACTTCTAGTAATCCTCGCGCAGAAGGAAATCAGATACTGGTGGGCCTTTGCTCTAAAATTTACCTATAAATGTAAAACTCACTCCTTTACCACCTTACCGGAAGGTGAACGGGTGCTTCTTTCCCTGAAGTTCATAACAAAAGATCCAACAATGGACACGTCGGATCTTCAAGCAGGAGCCTCCAAGTGACCCACCCCTGCTAGTCCAATTTCCCCCATATGGAAAACAAACAAAAGCAGGCATTTGAGGGAAATTATGCTCACCTGATTACAGTAGACTCATTACCACCTGCATTTCTCTCCTCAGTGTCCTACATTCCAAAAAGTCTCTCCTCTCTGACTTTGGAGACCTCCCTGACTCCCTTTTCCTGCTCTTTCAATGTAATCCCATGGGTTGAAAGTGCATTCCCAAGCCCAGTCAATATATCTACACTAAGATTTTGGGACTGAAGGACCTCCATCTAGCAAGCGACCTGTTTGCTACGCAAACCCCAAAGACATTTAATGATCATTTATCAGGGCCCAGTCCTGTGTGGCAAATTTCTAGTGGCTCTCCTCTCTGAATCTGATTACTTTCCTGTTCCCCTTCTCCCACCATACCAACGTGTCCCCATTGGTTTGTCTTTGGATCCCCTATCCCCGTCAACAGTGGAACAGAAGGACCATAGGCGAACAAGTGACTTACTTACGACGCAAATTCCAAAGACTCTAATGGAACCCACTTCTGGCGCACCTCTGGTTCCTTAAAAGAGGACCCTTACCACCTCAGGATTTCGGGGACTTTGCTTTTCGGAGCTTTTGAACTTTCCCTCTCCCCGTTTCCCCCCCTTCTCTCCCCTTTTTTCTTCCCTCCCCCAACCCTCCCCTTCCCTCCCTTCCCCCCCTATCCCTTCCCTCCCTTCCCCCCTATCCCTTCCCTCCCTTCCCCCCTATCCCTTCCCTCCCTATCCCTTCCCTCCCTATCCCTTCCCTCCCTTCCCCCCCTATCCCTTCCCTCCCTTCCCCCCCTATCCCTTCCCTCCCCCTCCCTTCCTTTCCCCAATCTCTTTCGATTAATCTAGGCATCGATTGCCGGCTGGCTTTGATTCTTACACTAACTAACGTTATAGGTTATACTTTTGTTAAATTTAATGTTAAAGTTTCTTTTTTTCTACCACTAGGGTTTGCTATGGCTGGGGCAGCAGTCATGCACCTCCATCCATCCCGCGACAATGCTTTCACTATTTTCTGGAGATGGACAGATGGCCCCTTTTGAGGGCTACTACCGTACTTGGTTCGGCGATATTGGGAGGATCCTTCCCCCTTCCCGCTATTGCAGGCCCTTGTTGGGCCATTTTGCACTATTTCTTCCTTTCTCTCTTTTCTTTCCTACTAATTTTTTCTTCTCATGTGCCAGTCCACAGATGCCGATACTCCACTTCTCTGCTCCAGGTCCCGGGTCCTGCTTCATCCCTCGATCAACACTATTCCAAAGCATTCCGGAGGAGGTAAGTGATGTCTATGTCGATGTGCCCCTTTCCTTCCCTAGCCATGCCAAGTGAAACCGTGCCTCCACCATCCTTTAGGCTAATCTCTCATAATGTCCAGGGTGGGTCTTAGTTCGGCTATAAAGAGAGGAAAAGTGTTTCAGGCTTATCAATCCCAAAAAATGGCAGTAGTTCTGCTTCAGGAAACTCATTTCCCTAGACGATATTCCCCTTCCTTTCTGCACGCTCATTATCCCCAATTCTTTTTAGCAAATGCTGAAGATAAAATGAAAGGAGTAGCAATTCTATTTGTGAAAACATGTAAATTTAAGCCCCTACAAGTACACAGGGACCCTGAGGGCAGGTTTATATTGGTCAAGGGATCGTTAGATGACCATTTGTTCTCATTCATATCCTATTACTCTCCCAATAAGGGCCAGGCTAAATTTTTTCAATTAATGTTTCAAACCCTAGGCCCCCTACTGGAAGGAACAGTGATATTTGGAGGTGACTCCAATGTCGCGTTTGACCAAAGTTTGGACAAATCTAAACCTCTTCCAGCACAACTCACCCGTTGCATGAAATCTAGCTCCAAGATAGCGAAAATGAGTTTCCAACAAGGCCTCGCCGACATCTGGAGGGAACATAACCCGACAAAAAGAGATTTTACACACTTTTCGAACCCTCACCAATCCTACACCAGGATTGATCACATACTCATTTCAGCAATACATATACCCTCAGTGCTCAAAGCCTACATTAAGGACACAGCCCTTTCAGATCATTCCATGGCTGTCATCTCTTCCAAAGGTCTCTTCCAAAGACCCCCCCATTTCTCACTGGAGACTCAATGAAAATCTGCTTAATGACCCCATAAAAGTTAAAGAAATTGAGAAGGAGCTGAAAGATTATTTTTTGCTGAATGACGTGGAGGGAATCTCGGCTGAGATCCTTTGGGCAGCTCATAAAGCTACAATCCACGGAAAGCTCATTCAAATAGCTTCACAACGCAAGAAATAAAGAGCTGCGGAGATAGAGAAACTAGAAAGGGATTTCTCGGCCTTATGCAAGCAACACAAACAAGACGCGTCAAAGGTCCAAATAGCTCAGCTAGATGCGGCCAGATTAGCTTTAAACTTAGCAGACACAATCATTAAACTGGAATAGTGTGAGATTTTATCATCAGAGACAAGATGAGCACAATGTTAGTGAGGAAGCTTTTCCCCAAATTTAGCGCCTTTACACTCCCAAAAATTAGACTACAGGATGGATCCACAACCCTAAATCCCCAAAGGACCTTACAAGCCTTTCAGACATTCTACTCTAAACTATATCAGAAAGGCAACACTATAGAAGAACCTCCCATAGATTCCTTTCTAGTTGACCTAAATATACCCACCCTACGTAAAGAACATGTAGAAATCATGGAGACACCATTCTCAACAGAAGAAACACTGGAGGTGATCAAAAAATTAAAAGGGGGCTCAGCACCAGGCCCGGACGGCATTCCCAATCAATATTACAAAACGTTTGCTGACACTCTAGCTCCACGTATTACTAAGTTTTTTAACTTAGTAATACGTGTCTACCGGGAGGGGGTCCCGGTAGACTCCCAACTTAATATGGCATTCATTTCAGTAATTCCCAAACCCGACAAGGACCCAGAACTAGTAGAAAACTACAGACCCATATCCCTAATTAACAACGATTTAAAAATACTTACCAAAATCCTGGCCAACAGAATTAATTCGTTCATCAACCAATACATCCACAGAGACCAAGTTGGATTTATCCCAGGGAGACAAGGTCCAGACCAAGTAAGATGGGCAGTAGACATTGTCTTGATCCTGCAATCAGGATGGGACGGAGGCCCCCACCACGAAGGCCTATTACTTTTGTTGGACCTTCAGAAGGCCTTCGATTCCCTCTCATGGCCTTACCTTTTTTGCAGTTCTAAGACGATGGAGAACTTCCTGGGGATCCTGAAATCTCTATACTCTGAACCAAAAGCTAGGGTTAAACTGCAGGGGTACTACTCCGATCCCATTCAAATAGCCAGGGGCACCAGGCAGGGATGCCCCCTATCCTCATTGATCTAGCGATCGAAGTCCTAGCCATTGCGATTAGGTCAGATCAAAACATCAAGGGCGTTCATTGTGGTCCAAATATCCACAAGTGCGCTCTTTTTGTGGACGACATCCTTCTCTTCGTCACCTCCCCAACAACCTCCCTTCGTAACATAAGCAAGCTCCTTGAATCCTTTGGGTCCATATCAGGCCTCCAGGTCAACATGAACAAATCCCAAGCACTAAATATTTCTCTGCGACCATCATTAGTAGAACAGCTTAAACCCTCCTTCAAATTTAAATGGAGCGACTCCACAATCCACTATCTTGGGATAAATCTTACCGCCAAGTTTCAACAGCTTTACCAGGCTAACTTCCCTCCCATGTACCGCAAACTTGAATCTGACCTCCAATCTTGGTCACGACACAACATATCATGGCTAGGCAAAGTCCATTCTATCAAAATGACCCTACTGCCTAGGCTCCTCTACTTGTTTAGATCACTCCCGATAGCAATTAGTAGACCTTATCTCAATGCATTTTAGGGGAAGATTATTAAATACATATGGGGAAAAAAAGGTCACAGACTAGCCTGACATATTCTCTATAGCCCCAAAACAAGGGGGGGGGGGTTGTGTCTGCCTGACCTTTTTAGGTATTACCAAGCAGCTAGGCTAGCCCAACTCTCGACGGTCTATTTTAGATTTGAGAAACCCGATTGGTTAAATATAGAGCGACAAGCTTTCCCAACGTATACCCTAGACTTCCTCCTGTGGTGTCCCATAAAATCTAGGCCCCCTGTAATATCTCCTGCATTATCCCACTCCTTCAAATTATGGGACAACAGGAAACATCTCCCCGCCCTGATCTCAGACATTCGCCCACTAGATCACATTTTCCATAACCCTCGCTTCAGTCTGGGCATGGACATTAAGTCCTTCCAATGGTGGCTAGATAAGGGGATGTACCGTATTGGACACTACTTCTCCCTTTCTGGACCAATCTCAATGAAACGCTGTGTAGAAATACTGGAACTCCCAGATTCGGAGAAATTTAGATTCTTACAGATCTCCCACTTCCTATCCACTTTAAGGAAAAATAATTCCACTGTCCCAGAATTCACACAATATGAGCGCTGGTGTGGCCAGGCATTGGAACAAAAGGGGGGTATATCCATTATATACGCATCACTCTTGGAACCCACCACCAAATTTCCTTACATGGAGGCTTGGGAGAGGGATCTACAGGAATCCTGGGACCTGGAGGAATGGCACAAAAGGGGAACAAGAGCCTTCAAAGGTATATTGAATATTTCTTTGATAGAAGCAAATTTAAAAGTGTTGATGAGATGGTACCTTGTCCCTTCCAGATTAGCACTAATGTTTCCTTCCACCTCACCATTGTGTTTTAGAGATTGTCAAGCCCAGGGTTCCATGCTTCACATTTGGTGGGAGTGCCCGAGACTCAGAGGATTCTGGAACAAAATATTTAATTTAATTTGAAGAGTCACGGGCTTTCCCGTTATGAAATACCCCCACATAGCTCTGCTTAATGCCCACATTCCTAAGATTCCAAAACACGCTCGAAAATGTATATTGTTTATGCTTCTGGGAGCAAAAACCACAATAGCTAAAGCCTGGAAGTAACCCACAGTATCTCTCCAGGCCACCAAAAGAAAGATTTTGTGGATCATGTCCCAAGAAAAACTGGTCAGTGCTATGACGGACACCACAAAGTCTTTTGAAGCAACATGGGAACCCTGGGCTAGACACATGGGCGTATCCTTCATTCCTGGAGTTAAAGCATCACAGACAAGCTTATGAAAGCCTCTATCTGGCATATATTTTTTGATTCCTTTTCTTTCCTCTACCCTCTATACTTTCCTATTATTATAATATAGTTTCAGCTTGCAAGAATACTTTCTCCATCTGTTCTTGATTGGAGCAAGAGCCTTCACCGTTATCCTAGGCACAGCTCACAAGCAGATGCGATAACACACGGAAGAACCTCTCTGATTAGATGAGACTCTGACAGAAGAGCATATTTTACTCTCCTTTGGACTCTCATGTATCTCCGGAAACTGCTATTATTCCTGAAATGCGAGACCAGTCCAGATCCCCAAGAAGCAATATTTCTCTCGCCTCAAGCTGGTTGGTGCCTGACACAGTGTGATCCCATAAGGGGTGTCGGGACTGTCGACTAATTCGAGTGCACTTAAATGTTATCCTCCTGCTCACACGAGTCTCAGTTACATATCGCTTTGTGGGGAAATTTGCGTTTTTTTTTCTTTTTTCTCCCCTTTTTTTATTATAGTTGTATGACTTTCTGGTGTAACTAGTTGGCTAATCCTGGTTATCACAGGCGCTATCTCTATGTGTAATGGTGTATTTAAATTGTATAGTACTGCTCTTCAATAAATCTTTTTTAAAAACTAAAAAAATTTTTTTTAAATTGAACTTTTTGGCCATCAAAGAAAACGCTATGTCTGGCACAAACCCAACACATCGCATCACCCAAAGAACATCATCCCCACAGTGAAACATGGTGGTGGCAGCATCTTGTTGTAGGGATGTTTTTCAGCAGTTGGGACTGGGAAACTGGTCAGAGTTGAGGGGAAGCTGGATGGTGCTAAATACAGGGATATTCTTGAGCAAAACCTGTACCACTCTGTGTGTGATTTGAGGCTAGGACAGAGGTTCACCTTCCAGCAGGACAATGACCCCAAACACACTGCTAAAGCAACACTTGAGTGGTTTAAGGGGAAACATGTAAATGTGTTGGAATTGCTTAGTCAAAGCCGAGACCTCAATTAAATAGAAAATCTGTGGTCAGACTTAAAGATTGCTGTTCACAAGCGCAAACCATCCAACTTGAAGGAGCTGGAGCAGTTTGCAAGGACAAATGGGTGAAAATCCCAGTGGTAAGATGTGGCAAGCTCGTAGAGACTTATCCAAAGCGACTTGGAGCTGTAATAGCCACAAAAGGCGGCTCTACAAAGTATTGACTTTAGGGGGGTGAATAATTATGCACTTTGACTTTTTCTGTTATTTTGTCCTATTTGTTGTTTGCTTCACAACAAAAAAAACACCTTCAAAGTTGTGGGCATGTTCTGTAAATTAAATTATGCAAATCATCAAACAATCCATGTCAATTCCATGTTGTGAGGCAACAAAACACGAAAAATGCCAAGGGGGGTGAATACTTTTGCAAGGCAAAATCACATATCACATAGGACACATAGGACAAATAGGGCTATAGCTCTGGAGATTAACAGTGATAGGGTTGCATTTGACTTTGCACTTGTAAGAGAGCATGTTTAGTTTGTTATTTCACAGCTTGACTGTGTATGAAAGCAAGCTTGTAACCATGTGTATACTGGTCAAGACTGGACACTAGTGAATGAAAAGGACTTGATAACCAGTAAATGAAAGACAGAGTAACAGAGAAGTGACACACTTATATTTTGCAAGTCTATCTGCTTGACTCTCAAATACCTCCATATCTATTTCAGATACAAGTTTGAACATTTATAAGGACACTTATAAGGTTTGTTAAAGCACACTGTGATGCCTCTGCTGATATATAATTTATTGGAATGTTATCTTGGTGAACAGAACATAGTAGTTATAGCTGACTCTAATTGATTAACTTGTGACTTTGGTGCACAGTCTGTCTATGTGGAATAAGTTAACAATCGACTTTGATAAACTTTGTTGCAATAAATCACATAAGCCTGTGTCTATTGAATGAGAAAATACATCCAATAGCATTCAACATTGACACTTCCAACATCAGCCTTTTCTTAGGATTGAAGTTACTTAGCAGTTAGAAATACAGTGTATGTGTGTGCCTTGTATGTGGGGGTTGTACAGGGCAATGTTGCTCAGAATTTTTAACTTCAACAGCGATGGTTTATATAGGATACATTTTTTCCATATCATAATATTGTTTCTAGAAGGGTTTGATTTGAAGTGCATTTTAGATTTAATAAAAGTTATATTTTTGATAATACTGTGGAACCTAGTTATTTCTTCATTAATATTTTGCTTTTTATTTCATTCAAATGATGCATGCTGCGAACAAAAGGCCGCTCCAAGTAACAAGTGAATACTGTGACTTGAGCACCCCACACTTACAGTAAATGAAGGTCCTATTAACATAAAATAAAAACCCACTTTTTTTTAGACAAACAAAAGCAGTTTAACCACTTCAGCTCCGGAAGGTTTTACCCTCTTCCTGACCAGGCCATTTTTTTTGATACGGCACTTTAACTGACAATTGCTCAGACATGCGATACTGTACCCAAATAATATTTTTGCCTTTTGTTTCCCACAAATAGAGTTTTTTTTTGGTGGTATTTGATCACCTCTGCAGTTTTTATTTGTTGTGCTATAAACAAAAAAACACCGACAGTTTTGAAAAAAAAAACAATATTTTTTACTTTCTGCTATAGAACATATCCAATAACAAAACGTAAAAAATTAAATTTCTTTATTAATTCAGGCCAATATGTATTCTACTACATGTTTTTGGTAAAAAAAAGTCCAAATAAGCGTATATTGATTGGTATATTGATTGGTTTGTGCAAAAGTTATAGCGTCTACAAACTATGGGATAGATTTATGGACTTTTTTAAAATTGTTTTTACTAATAATGGCAGTGATAAGAGATTTTTAGCGGGACTATGACCTTGCGGTGGACAAATCTGACACTAAATTACACTTTTTTTGGGGATCAGTGACACCAATACATTGATCAGTGCTAACAAAATGCACTGTCACTGTACTAACGACACTGGCAGGGAAGGGGTTAACATCAGGGGCAATCAAAGGATAAACTGTGTTCCCTAGGAGTGTTTCTTACTGTGCGGGGGATAGTTTAACTGAAGAAAGGCAGAGATCCCTCTTCCGTCTTAGCAGAAACAAAAGATCTCTGTCTTTCTTACTAGTAGAACGGTGATCTGCCTTGTTTACATAGGCAGACCGTCATTCTGCCTCTCTCCAAATGATTGTCAGGTCTCTGGCGAACTCTGGGTCTGCCTGACCGGCTGATTGACTCCTGTTGTGTCCCAGAGCCAGAAAAAATTAATCACGTACAGGTACATAATTTACACTTAAGGTCCATCCTGCTGCAGTATATGTACGCGAGGCGTTCCTTAGCTAGCTGCCGCCTGCCCACCATCAAATGATGGCAGGGCGGTGCTGCTCTCGTTCTGGGACGTCATCATATGAAGGCGGTGGCACACAGCACGACGACCGTGGCCACGCCATGTTGGTAGGACACGGCGCGACCCCGCTCTTTGTAAAGAGCCATGTCCGTGGCTCTTTAACCATGTGATTGGCTGTGTAAACACAGAGATGCCGGTAATCGACTCTCCCTCCTCTCCTGATGCCGATCAGTGGCATCTCCTCACAGGGGACAGCTAGGTATGTAATCAGGGCACTGATCATTAATGCCCTGATTACAATAAAGTGCCCACCAGTGTCACCAATCAGTGCCCACCAGTTCCAGCAATCAGTGCCCATCAGTTCCAGCAATCAGTGCCCACCACTGCCCACAAGTGCCACCAATCAATGCCCATTAGCAATGTCAGTCAGTGCTGGCTATCAATGCCGCCTATCAGTGCTGCCCATCAATGCCCCATACTGCTGTCCATCAATGCCCATCAGTGTCGCACATCAGTGCTACCCATCAATGCCCATAAGTGCCAATCAGTACTGCCTATCCGTGCTGCCTATCAGTTCCCACCAGTTCCACCTATCAGTGCCCACCAGTGCCGCCTATTAGTGCCCATCAGTTCCACCTAACAGTTCCCATCAGTGCCTCCTATCAGTGCTCATCAGTGCCACCTATCAGTGCCCATAAATGCAGCATATTAGTGCCTCCTCATCAGTGCTGCCTCATCAATGACCATAAGTGTAGCCTCAACAGTGCCCATATGTTCCACCTCCACCTCATCAATGCCCACCAGTTCAGCCTATCAGTGCCCATCAGTGCTGCCTCATCAGCGCACATCAGTGAAGGAGTTACAAAATTTACTGACAGAAACTAAGTAAAAAAATTATTTTTTTCAACATTTTTGGTCTTTTTTTTGTTAGTAAAAAATAAAAAAAAACAGCAGTGATTAAATACCACCAAAAGAAAGCTCTATTTGTGTGAAGAAAATGATAAAAAAATTTTGGTACAGTGTAGCATGACCGCACAATTGTCATTCAAAGTGTGACAGCGCTGAAAGCTGAAAAATGGCCTGGGCAGGAAGGTGGTGTAAGTGCCCTGTAGGTAAGTGGTTAAGCAGCTAAACTAAAATAAAGACCCTATCAACATACAAATACCAGATGAAAATTCTAAAATAATATCCTTGCTCTCTAATATATTTTTTCTCAGTGGTTATTTATGCTGATTTTCCATAAATGTATGACAACTAGTGTCCACAGAATTATGTATAAAAAAACTATAACACAAAGCAAGTAAAATGTTTAAATCATGTTAATTATTTTTTGAAAAATGTTATGCTATCAATGTAGAGTTATTAAATAATAAGTACAATATCGGTTCCCTTTAAATGCATAAATATTTAAAGACCATCTTATATTTAAAGGTGGAATAGTCACTTACTAAAGACATCAGTTAATTATGCATGAACATATCGTGCCAATGATCTTAGTTTAATGGTTTTGTTATTTGCAAACCTGTCCTGAAATCTTTCTAATTAAATCTTTACAGCATTTCATGCTTAGCTTTGGGATTATTCTAATATTATCTTTAGAAGGCTTCTAAAAAGGGATGAACAGGATCATAAAGTCCTGAAAAATGCAAACTTTGACTATTGTCCATTTTAGTGGCTAATTGACAAGGAATTGTGAAATAAAAGATACAGGGTGGCTAGGTGCTGTCATATGGGACATGTACCAATGCTAAAAATGTTAAAAATATTGTACAGTAAGAGAAAGGTCCTCTTTTTTAAGTGACTTTAAAGGTGGCATGAGAAAAAAAACATGAACTTATTAAATGACATGTTTAGGGTTGCCTTTAAGCTGTATTTGGTGTTAGAAAACTGTAATATTCTCAAGGACAGTGACAGCTTACTCTGGCATCGCATAACTTATATGTGTAATTGTCTTTCTTTTTACCCCAAATCAGGGGTTTCTATTTTGTAAATATTTGAAGGCTTGCTGATTGTACACCTGTGTGCTGGCTTCATAATCATGCCAGGAATAAAGGGTAACTGCTCAGACTTGGAGACAGCCCTGCCCGGCTCCAAGCCAAAGAGATAAGAGGTCTTGGAGTCTAATGCCTCATACACGCGAACAAATTTTCCGACGGGAAATGTTCGATGTCAGGCTGTTGGCGGAAAATCTGACCGTGTATATGCTCCATCGGACAATTGTTGTCGGACTTTCTGCCAACAAATGTTGGCTAGCATGTCTTCAAATTTTCCGGCAACAAATATGTGTTGTCGGATTTTCCAATCGTGTACACAAGTCCGTTGGACAAAAGTCCAAAGTACAAACACGCATGCTCAGAAGCAAAGACGAGCTGGAAGTGCTCGGTCTTGTAAAACTAGCGTTCGTAATGGAGATATCACATTTGTGACACGGCAGATTATGAAATCTCTCAATGCAGCGCATTGTCTTCTTCTTTATGATGATATAATAATGAAGCTGCTTTGCTGGTGATATTCACAGAGTTCTGACAAACGTATTTCATTTTTTTTTCTAGTGATCTCCATAATAATATTTTTTTTTCTAGTGATCTCCATAATAATATTTTTTTTGTGTGTCAAGTTACCACAACACCATTATTATCTCGTATTTTTAAAGCTCAAAGATACAACTACGTTGGTGTCCCTTGTTAATTTGACATTGTATTTTTTAAATGTACCTGCCTACCCACAAACAAACTGTCCTTTTTTAAGTAAAACACATAGCCAAGTATTTTGCAAACAAAATTTTTTTTATTCAATAGGGAGCACAAGGTCATATAAAAATCAAGAGGAAGGCAACAATGGAGAAACAGTTGGAATTGGTGAAGCGTTTGTACCCCAGGGCAGACGTCAATTAGTTGAATTTCAAAATTGGTAACCTGAGGAGTCCATTTAATAGGGAGCACAATACGGTCCTGGACTCCGAGAGATCGGGAGCAGCAGCAGATGACATATATGTCCCGAGGCTGTGGTCTTACAACAGACTACATTTTTTGCCAGACCAGACCGAACCCAGGCCATTGCTCTTAAAACTTCCTTCAACACTATTTAAAGAAATGAAATCAAAAATGCATTCTCTGCACCAAAAAAAACCCAACTCAAATTAAACCAAAATAAAATGATAAATTATAGTGCTGATAATCCCCAGCCCAGTGGCCTTGTTGGGGGTGTTGTTTCTGCATTGGCCACGGTTCACCATGCTGCTGTGGTAGGTGGGGTAGTGTTGAGAGCGATGGCCTGGGTTCGGTCTGGTTTGAAAAAAACGCAGGCTGTGGTAGTACACAGCCTGGGGACATATATGTCATCTGCTGATGCTCCAGATATCTGGGAATCCTGGACCTCCTTGCACTCCCTATTATATGTGCTCTGCAGGCTACCAAAATGATGTTTGCCGTTGGATACACAGGCTTCACCAATTCCAACAGTTTCTCCATCGCTGCCTTCCTCTTGATTTTGTTGGAATAATCCCTGCATTTAACTTGCCATAGACATGGCAGCTCCCGGTATTGTTGGATAAAGTCAGGGAGGAAGTCAGGGGCATTAAATGTATCCATTTTATCTGCAAGACACAACACAAGACAAATCCTAATGTCAGGCTCAACTCTCATAATCTGGTCCCAATATAGGCCTCAATCTATAAGAAGTATATGTCACTAACCACTGATGCCCCAATTTACAATTGTACCTTTGTTAGAATGTCCTTTTGTGCGATAACAATCTTATGTCCTCCACTCAGAGATCGTTACTACGGCCGTTACAGCGACCGCTCATTATGGCTTTATATACACTGCGCATACATCAATCTCTGCCCCGTTCTTCTTTCTAGTGTATTCCCTGACTCTTCTGTTTCAGGCAGTGGGAGAGCACATGGCGGAGAGACAGCAGGTGCGTGCTGAGAGCAGCAATGAGGAAAGCCTGGAGCAAGGCAGTTCCAGATCCATGAGAAGATATAAGGCCTCAAATATGTCCTGGTGGACATCTTAAAGAGGACAGATTATGATGGGACTCATGGACCATACAGAAACCCAAATTCCAGAAAGGCCAAGATCATGGCTACAGTTGTCAGAAGTCTGCACTGAATTTTGGGGTATGACGATCCAAGTATCAATTGAGAAAAAAATGCTGGTCAGACTTTAAATTGAGGGAGCAAGATCAGTAGAGAAATATCAGAAAAGTGCTGCAAAAAATTAAGTATTTGTCGTGTGTTCCTATTATTATTATTATTACTTTCATGCTGGTCCATGTTCTTTTCTTTACTGTTGTACATTTTAAAATGCCAAGTTTTATGTTCGTGGACAAAGGAATTGTTCGTGGGACATTAAACATCATTCGTTCCACCACTAATACATCGTTTTTGGGAGATGCAGGTTAACTACATTTGTTCAGGCCTATTTTGATTAAAATAGGTTCATTAGATTGTTGTCTTTTTAAATACCAGACGACCTTTTGGACTCAATTTTGAGTGGGATGTGTCACATATTTACTAATAGTCTACATATCCCACAATGGATCGGGATCTTCTGACTTTTTCTGTTTAATAAGTGTTTAGGCTCTAAATAGCTACATATTTTATAGTGTAGTGACAGCACCACAATTTGGTGTTTTGCCATGCCTTTGTCCAGTGGGTAAAATGCATCCGGTTCTAACTGTATCTAGGTGGTGCTTTTGTGGTTTTCACTGCAGCAAATTTCAGCGCATTGAGTGAGACTTCATGTCTCACCTTGTACATAGCAGTGTTTTCAGCATTTTTTATGGTCAGCTCCTGTGTTTAATTCGGACTTTCTGTTTCATGGTTATCTTCATGGAGATTTAGTACAGTTTTTTGCAACTAATTCCAGTGGAAGGAGTGAGACTCCCAGCTTTGCCATGTATGTGCTTGTTCTATCACATCACACAGTTGGTCAACATAGTCCATCAGGACGGCCCCCCCCTCTCTTTTTTCTCTTATTTTTCTCTCTTTTTCCATCTATTTTCTCTCAGGTTCATTTCTATCACCCCATCTAAGAGCTAGTGAGTCTCCGGCTTCATAATAGTAGTTTTTTACTTATCTACACGGGTTAGCCGATATTTATTTTTATTTTCCAATAGGACACTATATTGTCTCTTGTTGGTGAGAAGTGATATTTCATTCATTTCTTGATGTATCTTCTATACAGCACTATGTGATACTTAAATTTTGATACTTATTCGGATAATAGTGTATTTTTGTAACAGACCTTGAAGAAATACATTTACAATGACCCAGCAATTCTATAAGTATGAATATGATACATTTCGCTATATGTAAATAATGACTTTTCAGATATGGATATATTTTGTGTTTACGACCCTGTAATAATATATATATAAATACTTTTTTGGTCACATATCTACTATACACATAGTCTTTGTCTCTATTCACATAGGAGGGTTTTTAGTACATATACATTATATATGCACATATATTTCTTTTATATATGTATTTTTTATGTACCTTTCATACATTTTTGTATATATGTTTTTTCTTCTTTTTTGGTGTTTTATATTTCTATTGTCCCACTGAT
Source organism: Lithobates clamitans (assembly GCA_037952925.1). Classification (NCBI taxonomy): domain Eukaryota; kingdom Metazoa; phylum Chordata; class Amphibia; order Anura; family Ranidae; genus Lithobates; species Lithobates clamitans. Next base: position 1,626,948 of record JBBGZY010000498.1, read on the forward strand.
ATGTTTACACCATGATGGGATGTTTTGATATTTAAATTATGTGTTCATTTGATATATATATATATGCAGGTATACAGCCTCATTTTTTTCTTTAGCCAAAACTTAATGCCTCCCCATCCTGACTCATAGGTGTTTTTCTATTATAGGGGATAATAAGGGTTTTAATTGTATGGTATGGGTGTGCACCAAATGTGAAGCGCTAATTGGCTGTTCCATCAGTGCTGCTGGCACTCCACCCTTCTACTTATTTATTTACATTTTATTCTTGTCCCTCTTTAGCTATGAGTAAGCATCTTATGATGTGAAACGCGTTAGCCATTATTGACCCCATGTCGTTTCTCATGTGTTTGTTTTTTGGACATTTTATTCTTCAATAAAGATTTTTCTTCTTCAGCGTGCGGCTATCCAGGAACTTTTTCATCTTCATTAGATTGTTGTCTAGATGTGTTTGAAACTATAATGAAATGTCAACTTTATTCAGTGTCAGGAGAGGACACTCAGCAGCTGTTTATGCAGGATGCAGGAGCACTAGTGTGGGACACCATACCACCCTTGTTATGGTGTCCCACGCATGTGCTCCAGTGGATACTAGGGGTCTCTCCATGTGTGAAACTTGCACAAAACAGGTAAGTATTCCAGCTTTTGAAAGGGAAGAAATCATATATTCAGCTTGGAACTCTGCCAAAACAGACATTTGGAAGACACTTCCAAGCAATGTTTCATATTACTATTTCTAGCCTAACATATCTGTCTGCTAAGTATACCTTTTTTGTATTCACATAGGAGAGAAAAGAAGAGGGACATCTGAGGACACCAGTCACCAAGTGCACAAGTGCACAAATCCTGATCAGTGAGATCATGGTTTGTAATCGTGATTTGGAACAAATTAAACAAATATCCACGATGTTCAAAAAAGACTGAGCAACATCATAGATATTTTAGGGAAAATCTAAACAAAAATAATATCTTATAGTTGTCGTTATGTTGTACGTGTTTTTACAGTTTTAAATGAATCGCAAAACCAAATTTTGAAGATGCAAACGGTGGGGGTCATTTACTATAGCGCCGTAGCGCTAATTAGAGCAAATTCACACAAATTTGTGCGAATTAGCTCTAATTAGTGCTAAAAAGGTGTTCACTATAGCGCTCACTATAGCGCTGGTGAGAAAATACTCCCAAATCGAATTTACTATAGTTCCCTGAAACTAAATAGCGCCCAAATCCTTACTCTGCTAAAAGCTGGAGAATTCCACATGGAAATAATGTTTAGAGCATGATATAATTGCCTAAATGGTACTGAAATATACGGTATATTATTTAAAGATAATCTGCTTTTAAACTGTGTGAAAAAGTGATTTCTACACTGAAATATCTTTAAAAGTCTGAGAAGAGATAAATTCCCCGTTTCTATACAACTAGGTGCCAACACAACTGAGCATGCTCAGACCCGCAAATAGCTCTCGTTTTAGCTCCAGTGTCTTTTTTTACCAGGCGCTATAGTAAATACCAAAATTAGCGCTTGGCTAAAATGCGTTTTTGAGAATGAAAATCGGTGCTATTATAGTCCAATGCAAGTTTTAGACATTGATTCTAATGGTACAATACATAAATACTTTTAATGTTGAAATTAATCTTTCTCTGAAATGAATGTTCCTTGCAACAATGTTGCTGCTTCTATTTTGTTTTTTCTCATCTATTTTGTTTTTAAGAATGCTAGAATGTGGAATGTTTTGATGTTTTGGTAAAATATATTTTTCTCTGTCACTTTCACTTGTTACTCTCCATCTTACAACAATCTTTAACCAAACTCACACAGGTGTCTTTACAAAGAACAAACAATACCATTGCTGATGCAAATTTAAAATGAGTCACAATTTTTTGTGCTTTTTATTATTTCCAAATATTCATAATTTGAGCCCAAAAAATGTGTGTACCAACATCAGAAATCAAAATGTAATTCCCAAAAATGTGAGGATAATATCACTATTCACTACTAATATCACTATACACTCACCACAAAGAACCACCAAATATCACAGAATAAATCAAGAATAACTCGAGTAATCTAATTCCATCACCTGTCCAAAGAAATGGAGTATTTATGAGTACTTAGGTGTAGAAGGCTCTCAAATGTGGCAGCAACGTGGCTTAGAGGTTAGAACTTCTGCTGAGCATCTGGGTTTGATTCCCAAACATGCTGCTTCATGTAGAGAAGTTGTCTCATCTCCCAGGTCCTAAAACTATGTCTAAATGTAGTATTTATGTGTAGGAGGGTTCCACCACCATTGTAAATCTTGCCAGATACACTATCTAGCCAAAAGTATTGGGACACCTGCATTTACACGCACATGACCTTTAATGGCAGCCCAGTCTTAGTCTGTAGGGTTAAAATTTGATTTGGCCCACCCTTTGCAGCTAGAACAGTTTCTGGAAGGCTGGGAAGCCTGTCCACAAGGTTTAGTGCGTCTATGGCAATGTTTGACCATTCTTCCAGAAGTGCATTTGTGAGGCCAGGCACTGATGTTGGATGAGAAGGCCTGGCTTGCATTCTCTACTCTAATTCAGCCAAAAGGTGTTCTATGGGGTTGAGGTCAGGACTCTGTGCAGGCCAGTCAAGTTCCCCCACTCCAAACTCGCTCATCCATGTCTTTATGGACCTTGCTTCGTGCACTGGTGTGCAGTCATGTTGGAACAGGAAGGGGCCATCCCCAAACTGTTCCCACAAAGTTGGGAGCATGAAATTGTCCAAAATGTCTTGGTATGATGATGCCTTAAGAGTTCCCTTCACTGGAACTAAGGGGCCAAGCCCAACCCTTGAAAAACAACCCCACGCTATAATCCCCCCTCCACCAAATTATTTGGACCAGTGCACAAGCTAGGTCCATAAAGACATGAATGAGTGAGTTTGGGGTGGAGGAACTTGACTGGCCTGGACAGAGTCCTGACCTCAACACAACAGAACACCTTGGGGATAAATTAGAGTGGAGACTGTAAGCCAGGCCTTCTTGTCCAACATCAGTGCCTGACCTCACAAATGCACTTTGGTCAAACATTCTCATAGACACACTCCTAAACCTTGTGGACAGCTTTCCCAGAAAAGTTGAAGCTGTTATAGCTGTAAAGGGTGGGCGAACTCAACATTGAACCCTACGGACTAAGACTGGGATGCCATTACAGTTCATGTGCGTTTAAGGCAGGCGTCCCAATACTTTGGCCAATATATTGTATATTGCTTGTGACACTGAGCATGGCTTTAGACTTAGGGCTGGTTTACATTACAGAGATGCAGACAACGTGTGTGCAGCTGCCTATGGTTAAGTGGGTAGCAATTCTGTCTAGCTAACACTGGGATTGCTGGTTCAATTCCCCAACATGCTAATGCTTGTGTTGAGGTTTATATGTTCTCCCTGTGTGGGTTTCTCATTACAATCCAAAGACTTGCTGGCATTTTATTTGTTTCCTGTCGAAACATTCTCTAATGTAAGAAAGTTAATTTTGGACTTTAGATTGGAAGCTCATTGCAGCCAGGGACTGATGTTAATGGGGGTTATTTATGAAAGGCAAATTCACTTTGCACTACAAGTGCAAACTACAAGTGCAAAGTGCACTTGAAATTGCACTGAAAGTGCACATGGAAGTGCAGTCACTCTAGATCTTAGGGGAAGACCTGAAATGAGGGGAAGCTCTGCTGATTGTATCATCCAATAATGTGCAAGCTAAAATGTTTTTTTTTTATTTTCCTACATGTCCCCCTCGGATCTACAGCGACTGCACTTCCAAGTGCACTTTCAGTGCATTTTCAAGTGCACTTTTCACTTGTAGTTTGCACTTGTAGTGCAAAGTGGATTTGCCTTTTGTAAATAACTCCCAATGTTTGTTAGTACTAAACATGCCTAGGACATTTAAAATTGTAGGGTGCACAGGTACATATGCTTAGAAAACTGTTGCTTTGTTTATGTGCATGCAAATATACTTCGATCTTTGGCCTGTAGTTGGAGATTTGATGCACATAGCCAGGGGAAAAAACACAGTTGCTAATAGTATTATGTGTTCCTGCTCATCAGGTGCAATCACTTTGGACATACACAAAGAGACAGATTGAAAGATACTGGTGGGTGTGTACTTCTATTGGGCGCATGTCAGTGTGCTAACAATACAACCTCTCTTATATAAAGGGCTGCAGTAGGAGGGGTTTGTTTGGCCTGAGAAGGTCAGTTTTTTTGCTGTGATTTGTGGCGGAGAAGGAATGATATTGTGCATATTGACAAATGCCCAACTAGGGTTGTTTGCTGAAATTCTGTGCATTTTTCCATCAAAAATTGGTTTTTGTGGCCATGCTGTCAATGTTGTGTGTGCATGGTTCCTGTCTGACCATGCAAACATGGTTTGGGAGCATGTGCTGACCTTCTACTCTTTGATCTCATTGCTTAATAATGTACACAGAAATGCAGCTTCCAGCAGAACACGGTCACCAATGTATGTATGTATGTATGTATGTGTGGATTGTGGGGTGGTGGTGTGTGCTATGTTTTGAATAAGTGCCTTTTTTAATATTATGTTGGAATGCTTTGTAAGAATGACTGTTAAGTAAGTTTCTATAATCTTGCAGATAAAAATGTGATGTGTTGACCGTTATACACTGAAAGTAAAGCTGTGTCCACTCTAAGGTTTAGACAAATTTTAGACTGTAAACTCCTATGAGCAGGGCCCGTAACCTCCCTGGCGGTATTCCCGAGTCTAGCTCGGGGTAGAATTTCAGAACCAAAAGTGGTAACCCTGAGCCAGACTCAGGATCGCATTGCAGGATCCAGGAAGAGCTTACTTACCTTGTCCCCTGGATCCTGCGATGTCTCCCCGCAGTGTGAGCGACTCGTCCTCAGCTCGATTCATCACGCAGCCGAGCTCCGTTCCCTGCGAGTGTTGCGATGCACGGGGATGGAGAACGCCGCCAAATTAAAAAATTGAAACACACACAATACATACAGTACACTGTAATCTTATCGTATGAGATTATTTCACATCCCTTTTGTCCCTAGTGGTTTGTCCCGTGCCCTGCATGCAGTTTTATATTATAAAAACTGTTCTTTCTGCCTGGAAACTGCAGATTGTCCATAGCAACCAAAACCATCCCTTTACATCAAAATAGATTTTAGACCAGCTAGAAAACAGCGATAATAAATTAGAATCACTTGCAGAATTGAGCAATAGTGATTTGTGGAGAGATCCGTCATCAAACACTGAAAAGTAATGAAAAGTAATGACAGCGACAATTCTGAGCAAATTTCAGTGTTTTTGATTTGATTACATTATTGAATAATTTTTATTATTATATTATTTGTCACAATTATTTATAGTTATTTATTATATTATAATTTATGATTTTGTGTTTCAAACTTTATCATACCCGAGATGTCTACTAGACTCTGGTTTGGACAGATTTAAGTGAGTTATGCCTAAGAATTACAAACCTACAATATAAAACGCCAAATTTCCATGCAAAATAATGGTACCGCTTTCAGCACCAATAATCTGAAATAATCATTCCGCCAGGGAGGTTAAATTCCAATTGCTAACTGTTTTGCTACATGTTGCACCATATATCCTGTAGATTTTTTTTTTTTTTGAAGCTAGTAAATGAATGTTCATAATTTTTTTTCTGCTTACAGTACGTTATTGAGCTTGTTTGTTGTGGTGTTGTGTTTTTTTTTTCCTTTTCTTTCTTTTAATTAGTTATGGGGGTGGTGGTTTTAGGGAAGTACAATATCTTTTTATATCTTATAATTTCTATATGTATTAGTTCACCAACAAAAACTAGTCTCTTCGCCCTGGTTCACAGTGATGCTACTTTGAAATCGGGCTACTTCACTTGAAGTAGCAAGGTCAGCGCGATTTCAGGTACTACTTGATAGACATCTGTGTGGCTTCATACAGATTTCTATTGAAGTCACACCTGAAATCAGTAAAAGTAATGCAGGAACTACTTTTGCAAATCGGTGTGGCACCGCAAAATCTGAGTCGCATCGATTGGATCAGTGCCATTGCCGCCAATAGGCTGTGGCTTGTCATGTGATTTGATATCTCACTTGCCACATCACTTGCCACATCACCTGCCACCATTTGCAGATTGTCACTTGCCACATCACCTGCCACCATTTGCAGATTGTCACTTGCCACGTCACCTGCCACCATTTGCAGATTGTCACTTGCCACGTCACCTGCCACCATTTGCAGATTGTCACTTGCCACCATTTGCAGATTGTCACTTGCCACGTCACCTGCCACCATTTGCAGACTGTCACTTGCCACATCACCAGCCACCATTTGCAGACTGTCACTTGCCACGTCACCTGCCACCATTTGCAGATTGTCACTTGCCATGTAACCTGCCACCATTTGCAGTTTGTCACTTGCCACCATTTGCAGATTGTCACTTTTCTGCAGGGTTTTGGGACACCAAAGTATTGCCATACTTCTTCATTGCACCAACCCTGCCAACATCTCTCTATCTCCTCCATCACTTTACCAGGTCCCAGGGCAGGTGCGATAAGTCAGTATCTATTCCACAGCTGCCGAATCTGAAGTACTCACTGCATGTCTCAGGCCGTCCCTGGCCAGATGAAGAGACATCCACTGACAGCATCACCTCCTGAAAGCATGCATTGTACTCAGCAATATAATTAGCCAATGCCCATCAGTTTGGTTTATTCCATATTTTAACTCTTTAAATGCATGCAATGGTATGTACTTATTCAAAAATATTATGGTGTGGAATTTCAAAAATCAAGGAAAAAATGTCGTAGGGTCCCCCCCAGTACATACCAGGCCTTTCAGGTCTGGTATGGACTTTAAGGGGAACCCCACACCAAAATGTAAAATAAAATTGATGTGGAGTCCCCCCAAAATCCATACCATACCCTTATCCAAGCATGCAGCCTGGAGGTCAGGATAGGGGGGGACGAGTGAGCACCCTCCCCTTCTGAACCATACCAGGCCACATGCCCCAAACAAGGGCCTCTTCCTGACAACCCTGGTGGCTGGTTGTCGGTCTGCAGGCAGGAGGTTTATCAGAATTTAACAAGGGAGATCCTTGATCCTTGAGATCCTGCCCCCCTTTGTGAATAGGTATGGGGTACATCATACCCCTACCTGTTCACCAAAAAAAGCAGTGAATTGTAAAAAAAATCAATAGCCGGTTTTTGACAAGTCCTTTATTTTAAATAGCTCTGAGCTGTCTTCTTCCCTTCTCCAGACGCTGTCCCTCCCTCCTCAATCTTCTACCCGAGCTGTATTCTCCTAGAGCCGTCTCTCCTGCCACCACCGTCTTCTCCATCTGCTGTGTTCTGCACTGCCGGTTACCCACTAATAAAAAAAAAAGCCGCTCTTCTTCTGTGCTGGTCTTCCTCCACTGTGTTGTCACCTGCTGTGTGGCGTCTCTTACATAGCCATGGAGTGGACTCTCCGGGTGACATTATCGGATGGCCACAGAAGACCGCCACAGAAGAAGGGCTGCATTTTTTTATTAGCGGGTAACCGGCTGCACGGAAGAACACATCAGCGGGAGAAGACGGCGGCGGCAGGAGAGACAGCTCGGGGAGAAGAAACATCAAACACTAGTAAATGTATTTTATATGTATGATTCTGCTACGCCCAATAAGCTAGTGGTTAGCACTTCTATCTTGAAAAACTCAGGCTTTGAAGGACTCATGGGTTCAAATCCCACAGAGAAATACTAAAAGATTGGATTGGTGAAAAAAAGACAAATGACTATTAGCCAATTAGCCAAATCAGCATATGCTGAAAATAGGTGAATGCCAATTAGCCAATGCACTTTAATTTGGCTGATTCTATTACATTAACTCTTCAAATGCATGCAATGGTATGTATTCAATAATATTATGGTGTGAAATTCCAAACACAACACACTAGCTAACGGCAGTTTACATTTCTGTGTTTGTTTATATTAATTCGCTTGTGTACTGAAAAAATAAACACAGCTGGTGGATGGTATTTGAACTTGTACCGTCAGTGCTGTGGAGACATCTGAGCAGACCACTATGCCATTGTGCTAAGTACACTGAGACCTGCATAATAGTGTATGATTAAAGAATGAACATAAATAATTACCACTTTATAGTCACCTAAATGAAAAAATAAAAAACAGCATACAACAAATAGGTAACCTAAATGTTTAATACATGTAACTTTACAGAATAGCCGACATTACTATGCAATAATCATTCATAACTGCATTTGTTAGCAAAAGAAGGAAAAAAACTAGGAATATTAATTGCAATATACATCAATAGATGCACACAAGGTAGAGCATATCTCACATAAATATGTTTTTCACATACATGGATCATGGTTACAGCGTACTGCTATATAACAACTTAGTAGAAATTGGCATTTGCAGAATCGCTAATTAGTGCTGATTTCAAATTTACTAATGTTTGTGAGCTGCTAATAGTGCTCTTTTTCATTCGCAAGGGCAAAACCACTTTGCAGTACAAGTGCAATGCAAGTGCACTTGAAAGTGCACTTGTAGGAAAAAGTGGTACGGCCTTTCTGAAATAAGCCCCAGTGTGTCAACATGTGCTAGCTCCCATCATGGGGGATCAATTGACATGTTTCGGGGGTGCAACCCCTTCCTCTCACCTACTCTAGTTTGGAGGAAGGGGTTGCATCCACAAATGCTTACATTGATATCCCATGATGGGAGATAGCACATGTTGACACACTGTGTGTTTTGGGGCTTTATCAAAATAGTTGTAGGGAAAAGACACACATTTTAGGCATGGGATCATGAGGGAAATCCAAATTTTGAGTCCCAATTTGTGTGCATCTTTGAAATTTGGCTTTTAACCACTTGAGCCCCGGACCATTATGCTGCCTAAGGACCAGAGGTCTTTTTCCAATTTGGCACTGCGTCGCTTTAACTGCTAATTGCGCGGTCATGCAATGCTGTACCCAAACGAAATTTGCGTCCTTTTCTTCCCACAAATAGAGCTTTCTTTTGATGGTATTTGATCACCTCTGCGGTTTTTATTTTTTGCGCTATAAACGGAAAAAGACCGAAAATTTTGAAAAAAAAATGATATTTTCTACTTTTTGTTATAAAAAAAATCCAATAAACTAAATTTTAGTCATACATTTAGGCCAAAATGTATTCGGCCACATGTCTTTGGTAAAAAAAATGTCAATAAGCGTATATTTGTTGGTTTGCGCAAAAGTTATAGCGTCTACAAACTAGGGTACATTTTCTGTAATTTACACAGCTTTTAGTTTATGACTGCCTATGTCATTTCTTGAGGTGCTAAAATGGCAGGGCAGTACAAAACCCCCCCAAATGACCCCATTTTGGAAAGTAGACACCCCAAGGAAATTGCTGAGAGGCATGTTGAACCCATTGAATATTTATTTTTTTTGTCCCAAGTGATTGAAAAATGACAAAAAAAAAAAAAAAAATATTTACAAAAAGTTGTCACTAAATGATATATTGCTCACACAGGCCATGGGCCTATGTGGAATTGCACCCCAAAATACATTCAGCTGCTTCTCCTGAGTATGGGGATACCACATGTGTGGGACTTTTTGGGAGCCTAGCCGCGTACGGGGCCCTGAAAACCAATCACCGCCTTCAGGATTTCTAAGGGTGTAAATTTTTGATTTCACTCTTCCCTGCCTATCACAGTTTCGGAGGCCATGGAATGCCCAGGTGGCACAAAACCCCCCAAAATGACCCCATTTTGGAAAGTAGACACCCCAAGCTATTTGCTGAGAGGCATATTGAGTCCATGGAATATTTTATATTTTGACACAAGTTGCGGGAAAGTGACACTTTTTTTTTTTTTTTTTCATAAAGTTGTCACTAAATGATATATTGCTCACACAGGCCATGGGCATATGTGGAATTGCACCCCAAAATACATTTAGCTGCTTCTCCTGAGTATGGGGATACCACATGTGTGGGACTTTTTGGGAGCCTAGCCGCGTACGGGACCCCGAAAACCAATCACTGCCTTCAGGATTTCTAAGGGTGAAAATTTTTGATTTCACTCTTTACTGCCTATCACAGTTTCGGAGGCCATGGAATGCCCAGGTGGCACAAACCCCCCCCCAAATGACCCCATTTTGGAAAGCAGACACCCCAAGCTATTTGCTGAGAGGCATGGTGAGTATTTTGCAGCTCTCATTTGTTTTTGAAAATGAAGAAAGACAAGAAAAAACATTTTTTTTTTCTTTTTTCAATTTTTAAAACTTTGTGACAAAAAGTGAGGTCTGCAAAATACTCACTATACCTCTCAGCAAATAGCTTGGGGTGTCTACTTTCCAAAATGGGGTCATTTGGGGGGGTTTTGTGCCACCTGGGCATTCCATGGCCTCCGAAACTGTGATAGGCAGTGAAGAGTGAAATCAAAAATTCACGCCCTTAGAAAGCCTGAAGGCGGTGCTTGGTTTTCGGGGTCCCGTACGCGGCTAGGCTCCCAAAAAGTCTCACACATGTGGTATCCCCGTACTCAGGAGAAGCAGCAGAATGTATTTTGGGGTGTAATTTCACATATTCCCATGGCATGTTTGAGCAATATATCATTTAGTGACAACTTTGTGCAAAAAAAAAAAAAATTGTCTCTTTCCCGCAACTTGTGTCGCAATATAAAATATTCCATGGACTCGACATGCCTCTCAGCAAATAGCTTGGGGTGTCTACTTTCCAAAAAGGGGTCATTTGGGGGGGTTTTGAACTGTCCTGGCATTTTATGCACAACATTTAGAAGCTTATGTCACACATCACCCACTCTTCTAACCACTTGAAGACAAAGCCCTTTCTGACACTTATTGTTTACATGAAAAAGTTATTTTTTTTTGCAAAAAAATTACTTTGAACCCCCAAACATTATATATTTTTTTAAAGCAAATGCCCTACAGATTAAAATGGTGGGTGTTTCATTTTTTTTTTTCACACAGTAATTGCGCAGCGATTTTTCAAACGCATTTTTTGGGGAAAAAACACACTTTTTTAAATTTTAATGCACTAAAACACACTATATTGCCCAAATGTTTGATGAAATAAAAAAGATGATCTTAGGCCGAGTACATGGATACCAAACATGACATGCTTTAAAATTGCGCACAAACGTGCAGTGGCAACAAAATAAATACATGTTTAAAACCCTTTAAAAGCCTTTACAGGTTACCACTTTAGATTTACAGAGGAGGTCTACTGGAAAAATTACTGCACTCGATCTGGCCTTCGCGGTGATACCTCACATGTATGGTGCAATTGCTGTTTACGTTTGACGACAGACCGCTGCTTGCGTTCGCCTTAGCGCGAGAGCAGGGGGCGACAGGGGTGCTTTTTTTTTTTTTTTTCTTTATTATTTTTTTGCTTTTTTAATCTTACTTTTAAACTGTTCCTTTCATATTTTTTTTTAATCATTTTTATTGTTATCTCGGGGAATGTAAATATCCCCTATGATAGCAATAGGTAGTGACAGGTACTCTTTTTTGAAAAAATTGGGGTCTATTAGACCCTAGATCTCTCCTCTGCCCTCAAAGCATCTGACCACACCAAGATCGGTGTGATAAAATGCTTCCCCAATTTCCCAATGGCGCTATTTACATCCGGCGAAATCTAAGTCATGAAATGCTCGTAGCTTCCGGTTTCTTAGGCCATAGAGATGTTTGGAGCCACTCTGGTCTCTGATCAGCTCTATGGTCAGCTGGCTGAATCACCGGCTGCATTCTCAGGTTCCCTGTTGAGACAGGAGAGCCAGAGAAAAACACGAAAGACGGTGGGGGGGGGGCATTCCCTCCCACGGCTTGTAAAAGCAGTCTAGAGGCTAATTAGCCGCTAGGATTGCTTTTACATGAAAGCCGACCGCTGGCTGAAAAGAATGATACCAAGATGATACCTAAACCTGCAGGCATCATTCTGGTGTAACCACTCAAAGTCGTGAATGGCGTACCTGAAGACAAAAAAATGGTTAACAATGGTTAACAATAAAGCACAGTAAACAGTAAAGTATAAATAATTACATACCTGAAAAACAAACATGATAAAACATAATAACAATAACAATAACAATAAAACATTGCAGAATAGAATACAGTAAAAAAAGAGCAGAACAATAGAGAGAGAGAATAGAGAGAGAGAGAACAATAAAACGACAACTATTTTTTTTTATTTTATATATTTTTTTTTTTTACACCTTTTTTGTAACTAACTTTTATAACTGTAACCGGTTCCAGGTTCGGGTCTCTCAAAATGCGATGGCATCTTGGGAGACCCTGTGAAAGTGTGCCTAGTATGTGCAATGCTGTACCCCACGCTAATACTCAACTAGTGAATGGTAGCGTTCAAAACATTCACCAATGCAAAGACCAGGATTGTCAGGACAGGAGGGACAATAATAGCGGGTGTCATGCCTATATCCGCGCTTGCTGCAGACACAACATCTTTTTTTGGGGGTTCGCTGGGTAGGGGTACTCGGGAGGACATAAAAATGCCTCTCATGCAGCCGACTGCATTTGGTTGGGGATGTGAATGGGGGAAGTACGGGCACTGCAGAAGCGGTGGGTTCCCAATTAGGATTGGCGAATGCAGCAGGAAGGGCATTATGGGCACGACGGTCCTGTGTTTGTCTTCTTGGTGGCAGCGGGACACTACTTGTGCTTGCCACCTCACCAGCTTGAACTGCACTTATGGGACTCGCCACGTCACCAAGTGTTACTGCAGTGCTGGTTTGGCTACGACCCGGGTATACTACGCCGCTGGTGCTTGCCAGTTCCCCAAAACGCTACCAAAAAAACTGTTAGCGATCGCAGGGATCAGGCCTGACTCTGCGAACGCTGCAGTTATGCGTTTAGAGTTTTATAAGTGACAGTGATCGATCGATACTGCACTTGGGTGGGCTGGGCCGGGCCGGGCGGAGGGGCAAAACGCAGGTGCTAGCAGGTATCTGGGCTGATCCCACTAACACTGCGTTTTTGGGAACCCTAAACTGCTGGTGATGCTAGTATAGATCTGATCGGATCAGATATTGATCCGATCAGATACTATACCACTAAGGGAGGTGTACGGTGCGTGTGTGGGTGTTAGCGGTACTGGCGCTAACCTGACGCTGCCTGGGGCTGGTGCTTGCCAGTTCACCAAAACGCTACCAAAAAAACTGTTAGCGATCGCAAGGATCAGGCCTGACTCTGCAAACACTGCAGTTATGTGTTTAGTGTTCTGTAAGTGACAGTGATCGATCGATACTGCACTTGGGTGGGCTGGGCTGGGCCGGGCGGAGGGGCAAAACGCAGGTGCTAGCAGGTATCTGGGCTGATCCCGCTAACACTGCGTTTTTGGGAACCCTAAACTGCTGGTGACGCTAGTATAGATCGGATCAGATATTGATCCGTTCAGATACTATACCACTAAGGGAGGTGTACGGTGCATGCGTGGGTGTTAGCGGTACTGGCGCTAACCTGGCGCTGCCTGGGGCTGGTGCTTGCCAGTTCACCAAAATGCTACCAAAAAAACTGTTAGCGATCGCAGGGATCAGGCCTGACTCTGCGAACGCTGCATTTATGCGTTTAGTGTTTTGTAAGTGACAGTGATCGATCGATACTGCACTTGGGTGGGCTGGGCGGAGGCGCAAAACGCAGGTGCTAGCAGGTATCTGGGCTGATCCCGCTAACACTGCGTTTTTGGGAACCCTAAACTGCTGGGGACGCTAGTATAGATCTGATCGGATCAGATATTGATCCGATCAGATACTATACCACTAAGGGAGGCGCATGCTGCGTGCGTGGGTGATAGCGGTACTGGCGCTAATCTGACGCTGCCTGGGGCAACGCATATCACCGCCGTTCGATTAGGGGGCTAAACCTTTATTCGGTAATAAACGGCGGGTGCCCTGACACTATAAAAAATAAACAAACTAACCAGCGTCAACCGTAACGTTTATACGGTGATCAGTGGTGAAAGGGTTAACTAGGGGGCAATCAAGGGGTTAAAACATTTATTAGTTAGTATATGGGGGTCCCTGACGCTATAAAACGCTGACGGCGAACCTAAATATTTACCTCACTAACTAGCGTCACCAGCGACACTAATACAGCGATCAGAAAAATGATCGCTTAGTGACACTGGTGACGGGGGGTGATCAAGGGGTTAAAACTTTATTAGGGGGGTTAGGGGGGGTACCATAGTAACTGTCACAAACTGACACCTAGCAGTAATCAGAAAAAAAAAAACTGCTGGTGTCAGTTTGTGACGGGGGGGTGATCGGGGGGCGATCGGGGGGGGATCGGGGTGTAATGTGTGCCTGGCATGTTCTACTGTGTGTGTGTGTGTGTTGGTGCACTCACTCACATGTCGTCTCTCCTCGGGCCGGAACGGAAACTACCGACCCGAGGGGAGATGACATCACTTCCTTTGCTGCTGTTTAGCATACAGCAGCAAAGGAGTGTTCCTAATGGCCGGCGGCGATCGCGAGGGGGGGGCCACGAACGGATGGCCTCCCCCTCGTCTCCGATCGCCGGGGGACAAAACGGGACCGCCTCGGGCGGCGGGGGGGGGTCCGATCGGACCCCCCACCCGCGGGAGGCAAATCACGTACATGTACGTGATTTTGCCTGCCCGTGCCGCCTTGCCGACGTACGTCGGCGTGAGGCGGTCCTTAAGTGGTTAAAGGGGTGAGATCACCCCATCCGATGAAGGCAAGATCAACACAGTTTTGACATACTGATGTCTCATATAGCCTTCACTTTAGCAAAGTTGAACTTTGTAAGTTCATGAGTTGGTCATGTGTATGTTATGTTTTAAAACAAGCATGTTTAGCCCCTAAAAAGGCAAATTAATGTCAAACATACATGTTATACACCAAGATGTTGGTTTGTTCAAAAACCATTTATAACACACATGTGAATGTGCTCGGAGCAAAATGTTTTATACTCAACAATGTGTGGCTTCTTATTTCAATGCTCAATAGCAGTGTATTTGTTAAGTTGGTGTAGATACAATGACAATGTGCTGTAAAATGTGCCAAAATCAGGCCAGTTTAGGGACTCCAAGAAATTAGTTCAAGGAGTTGAAAAGGATGAATATTTTTATCATTAATGCATTACATACATTAACAACAATAACATTGTGTGTGTGTAGCAGACCCACAGCACAACATAATAGTTAGTTGAAGAAGAGATTGTCACCTCATGTATCAAATAAGTTACGTTTGCACTATTGAAGAAAATTACCAACATTAAAAGGCAGTAATTCAAATGATATATGAGTTTAGTTTTCAAAAAAGTTTTATTGGACATCCGCCACATTTTGCTGTAAAGCAATTGCCCCTCTACCCACAAAGTAATCCACATATTTTTGTCTGACTTCGCGGGCACTTTGGGCGGGTAAGCCAGCACGGCCACTTTCTAGAGCTGTCATCACTGCTGTTTCTGCTACAAAGTCGGTCTCAGTCGAAACTGAGGCCAGATAGCTGGCTGCATTCTTCCTTAAATAGTTGTGTAGAATGCAGCAGCACAACACCACATGGTTTAGTTTATATTCTGCAAGGTTCATCGCTGTCATGAAAATCCGGAAACGACTTGCCATGATGCCAAAGGCATTCTCCACCACTCTCCTGGCATGAGACAGCCAGTAATTGAAAATTCTCTGCTCTGGGGTCAGGTTCCTCATGGGGAACGGCCTCATGAGATGTTCCCCCAGAGCAAAGGCCTCATCGGCTGAGGCCCTCCACACTCTCCACACTCTCCTCAGGAGGTGGCAACCACAAGGTACCATTTTGTAGCCGACGGTAAAACTCTGTCTGAGCTATCACTCCTCCGCCAGAGTTTTGGCCGTTCTTGCCAATGTCCAGGTACAAAAACTCATAATTGGCAGACACCACAGCTAACATGAGACTACAAAAGCCCTTGTAGTTATAGTAAAAAGAGCCCCAGTTGGGTGGCGGGACAATTCTCACATGCTTCCCATCGATAGCACCACCACAATTGGGAAAATCCCACTGGTGGTGAAATTGGGAAGCCACAGTCCTGTGGGTTTGAAGGAAACTGTGGAGTTAAACAAGAAAAAAAATAGTACTTTTGCACATAACATTGCAAGCAGATTAGACACAAACATTCTTGGCCAACATAAGTATAACATTTATTGAAATGAGTATTTAAAGACAAAAGTATAAGGTCAACTTATCAGATTCCTCACCCCCTCTGGTGGCCCATTGTAAAAATTTTATGGTGGGGGGATGGGTGGATGTTTTGGACAGATGTTTTCTCCACTTCATTGAGAGCTGAATGCATAAATAATGTGTGTTACTTTGGCCAGCCCCTCCTTACTAACACTATTGGCAGCCCACTGGACAGGTAATAAGTGTCATAATCTAAAAATATGGATACACACTGTCCAAATTGAAGCACATTTTTACATTCTGAAATTACCTATCAAGATAATAGGAGAACAAAACTTTCAACAGTACCATTTTAAAGTATTCAGGCAGACAGAGGTATAGCGTGTTTGGGTTTGGCAAAGTCAGCAGAGTATTGGTATCAGTTGACTTAGCAGTGGAGGGGGAGGATTCAAAATGAGTTTGGCCCCCCAAAAAATAGCCTCTTGCACTCTGCCTAAATTTGAGGACAACAGTAACATTTGTGCACATTTTAGGGGGTGTTTAGGGTAAGCACAAAAATGTGGCTGACAAAATACATTGTTAAGTTACTAGGCTAGGTGTGTATGGGCCCAGGATAGCATGCTGGGGAGGTTAGTGAAGGCAAATATGCATGAAGGACAAAAAAGGAGCGTTAAAAGCTTACAGAATGCATGAGGACAAAGAGGACATTCACATATCACAATACTGGTAATTATGGAATGAAGAAATTAATACAATACATTAGCAAACATTAAATACATAGAATGTGATATTAAAGGCTAATACTTACCCGAATATAGTTCTGCAAGACTTGGATGATGGCAGAACAGGTCTCTGGAATAATGATTCCCAGAGCTTGGGGGGGAGATCCCAGTCATGAACTTCAGATCTTGGAGACTTCTCCCCAAAGCACGCAAGGTGGCGATGGGCCTTTGTTCAGGAGTGATGGCTTGCCGCATGCATGTGTCCTGCTTAGTAATGTAGGGGGAAAGCAAAGCCAATAGATGGTGAAAGCAGGGGTCTGTCATCCAGAGATAATTCCTGAAATCATCGGAATTATTCTCCTGGAGCTACTGCAACAAAGGCAAATGACAGAATTGGTCACGATTAAGCAACCAATTCTTTGTCCAAGAACTCCTTCCCCCCCTGTTCCTGGACTGGACTTGGGTCAAAGCAAGAGCTCCCAGCCCAACAGTAGCACGATCTCTCAGCACGCCACATGGCTAGTATATGAACGGCCATTCAGAATGAACTGACAGAATGCACTGAAAATCAGAAAGGACCTGACAAGCACAACCTGAAAATCAGAAAGGACCTGACAAGCACGCACTGAAAATCAGAAACGAACTGACAAGCACGCACTGAAAAACAGAAACGAACCGACAAGCACAACCTGAAAAACAGAAACGAACTGACAAGCACGAGGCTGAAAAGCGTGAATCGACACTCACCAAACTTCTACTAACACGAGATTAGCAGAAGGAGCCCAAAGGGTGGCTATTAAACTTCCTTTTTATCGGCTCGTAGTAGGTCTAGTACGTCCAGTACCAGCCCAAGACATTGTGCTGCCTGGTACCAAGAATGAAATGCTGCCCCCCCAAAAAAAATCATGCCCACCAAAATGCCCCCACATCCATTATTTTATATCATGATAACTAAAGTCGACCTGTCATGGCTCTATACATGTATATAGGAGTATAAAGAGGACCTTCGGGGGGGCTGCAGAGTGGTCAGGGGGGCCGCAGAGTAGTCAGAGAGGCAGTGGGATGGACAAGGGGACAGTGGGATGCACAGGAGAACAGTGGGATGGACAGGGGGACAGTGGGATGCACAGGAGAACAGTTGGATGTACAGAGGGATCGCAGGATGGACAGGGGGACCGTGGGATGGACAGGAGGACAGGGGGACAGTGGGATGGACAGGGGGACAGTGGGATGGACAGGGGGACAGTAGGATGGACAGAAGAACAGTGGGGTGGACAGAGGAATCGTGGGATGGACAAGGGGACCGTGGGATGGACAGGAGGACAGGGGGACAGTGGGATGGACAGGGGGACAGTGGGATGGACAGGGGGACAGTGGGATGGACAGAAGAACAGTGGGATGGACAGGGGGACAGTGGGATGGACAGAGAGACAGTAGGATGGACCGAGGGACAGTGGGATGGACAGGAGGACAGTGGGATGGACAGAGGGACATTGGGATGGACAGAGGGACAGTGGGATGGACAGAGGGACAGTGGGATGGTCAGAGAGACAGTGGGATGGTCAGAGAGACAGTGGGATGGACAGAGGGACAGTGGGATGGATAGTGGGACCATGGGATGGACGGGAGGACAGTGGGACAGATAGACAGAGGGACAGTGGGATGGACAGAGAAACAGTGGGATGGACAGAGGGACAGTGGGATGGCCAGAGGGACAGTGGGATGGCCAGAGGGACAGTGGGATGGACAGGAGGACAGTGGGATAGATAGGGGGACTGTGGGATGGACAGGGGGACAGTGGGATGGACAGGGGGACAGTGGGATGAACAGAGGGACAGAGGGATGGACAGGGGGACAGTGGGATGAACAGAGGGACAGTGGGATGGACAGGAGGACAGTGGAATGGATAGGGGGACCGTGGGATGTACAGGGGGACAGTGGGATGGACAGTGGGATGGACAGAGGGACAGTGGGATGGATAGGGGGACAGTGGGATGGACAGAGGGACAGTGGGATGGACAGAGGGACAGTGGAATGGACAGAGGGACAGTGGGATGGATAGGGGGACAGTGGGATGGATAGGGGGACAGTAGGATGGACAGAGGGACAGTGGGATGGACAGAGGGACAGTGGGATGGACAGAGGGACAGTGAAATGGACAGAGGGACCATGGGATGGACAGAGGGACAGTGGGATGGACAGAGGGACAGTGGGATGGACAGAGGGACAGTGGGATGGACAGGAGGACAGTGGGATAGATAGGGGGACAGTGGGATGGACAGACGGACAGTGGGATGGACAGAGGGAAAGTGGGATGGACAGGAGGACCATGGAATGGACAGAGGGACAGTGGGATGGATAGTGGGACAATAGGATGGACAGAGGGACAGTGGGATGGACAGAGGGACAGTGGGATGGACAGAGGGACAGTGGAATGGACAGAGGGACAGTGGAATGGACAGAGGGACAATGGGATGGATAGGGGGACAGTGGGATGGACAGAGGGACAGTGGGATGGACAGGGGGACAGTACTGCTCAGTGATGGACTGTACATAACTCTCTCCTGCTGTCCCATTCTGTAAGCTGTGGGTTTCACTTGCTCCCTGTACACTGGCTGCTGCTTCTGCTGGGCTCCTGCAAGAAGCGCAACATTGACAGGGGAGAGGGGGTCAGGGCGGCCGCTGCTTTGCTCTGCATGCAGAGAGGGACTAAGGGAGCCGGAATTAGGGGGCAGAGCTGAGGTGGACCGAACATCGGCAAGCGTCGTTGGTTGCTAGGACACTGGTGATAGATGCCAATGACTTCAAAGTAGATAATGCGGGAAGGAGGGGGCCGGCAGGTGCAGGGTGGGAGAGAAGAAAGTTGGACACAGAGACGCTGGAAATATGTTGTGCCCGGGTTTCCAGGGAACAGAAACCCGGGCACAAGTTGCCAGACCCATAATGTCCGGGTCAATTCCGTACGGGTGGCAACCCTAGCTGGCTGGCGAGCGGCAATTTGCCGCCCCCCTGAAAGTGCCGCCTTGAGCCATCGCTTCATCGGGTCCCATGGTAGGGCCGGCCCTGAGTACATCACTACATTCGTAATTGTTGGCCAACATTTGTGTGGCCGTGTGTATGCAAGACAAGTTTGAGCCAATGCCCTTCAGACAAAATTCCACGGTTTTGTTGGCGGAAAGTCTGATCGTGTGTGTGTGAGACTTAAGGCTGCAGGTGGCAGCCTGTGTGTGCACGTCTGTACCAGAACAGCACAAAGCTGACAGTGAGTAAGCCAGGAGGCTATAGTTTGTGTTTATACAGTGATGGTAAACCCCCCTGCGAGGGAAGATTACTGTTTGTCTGAACTTTTTCGTTACCTTTAAACAAAAGTGGGCTGCCATGCCCTAAAAATGCAGTCTGGAGTGACACGTTTCTGGAAAACTGCATACACCACTTGAACCTAATCACCCCGGAATGTCACAATAGTCATAACCACATTACAGACATAAAACTGAAATAAATAGTAGCTCTAAAGATCACAGGTCCACCCCTTAATTGTCCTCATTGATCACAGGCAATTATCAAGAAGGAAAATCAGCTGCAATACATGCTAGGTGGTCCATGTGAATGTCACTAGTTTTCACAGACCTTGTAGTAATGGTATATAAAGAAAAACATCAGTAACAGATAACATAAAATAAAAAATAAAAATAGGTGAAAATAACAAACTATTTATGTGAAAAACCCCAGAAGAAAGGAAGAGCAGTGGGGAGAACAATGTCGGAGCAAAGGTCATCCTGTGCCCAGGGAGAAGATGGCAAACTGCGCCCCCCCCTGCTGAGCTGTTGTGTTCTGACAGTGGGACCCCCCCTTGCCAGAACACACCAGTGACACTAATACAGTGGTCAGTGCTAATAATATGCACTGTCACTGTACAAAATGACACTGGCTGGGAATGGGTTAATATCTAAGGGCAATTAAGGGGTTAAATGTGTGCCTAACAAGGCGAATGGTTGCCTGAGCTGAGAGCCGCTCAAAGAGCAGAGCCCCAGGCACAAATAGTCCGCGGATAGGGGAAACACCACAGAACCCCAGGATGGCAGGAGATTCAGCTAGGAGAGACCTCTCCCTTGCTCTTGACACTGGACCGGGACCCACGGCCTCAGCCAAGATGGCGCTGGCTGCTGCCACACGAGGAGGAGGTCAGGAGATGGAGGGCTCAATAGCAGACCAGGATGTCTGCTCAGCAGGGCCACCAGGCCTCACAGTGAGTAATCACACACATGTCTGCATATCTCCCGCCTGCAGGGCCGGTACAAGGGGTGAGCGGAAGGGACGGATGCCCTGGGTGGATCAATTTATTGCAGGAAGGGGGGCGCAGCAGTGGCGTACTAACTAGGGGGGGGGGGTGTCAGGCGGCTCCCTCATCCTCCCCTGTATAAAACAGTGACAGGCTTGGTTGTGCAGCGGCGATGTGACATGCTGACAGCGCTGGGAGAGCTCAGGCGGACTGACCCATTGTCACAATGCTGTGTGTCTCACTCTGTTAAATTCTAATAGCCCAGTGAGTACAACTCCCCTCCCCCCCTCCATAGAGATGGAAGAGGCTGCATCGGCTCTGCCCCTCCCTCCCCTTTGTTTCTGTGTCCCGTCCATGCTCCGTGCAGCCTGTGTGCTGCCTCTGAAAGGAATGTGGGGGCGGGAACATTTAAACAAGTAGCCGCCGCCGGAACTAGTGTGAGCAACCTTGGAAGTGAGTTATCAGCACTGTCACTGTGTGCAGAATCTGCTCTCTCTCTCTCTCCCAATCTTTCACTCCCCTTCTTTCCTCTGTTGTCCTCTAGCAGAATCTTTCATTAACTCTATGCTAATAGTTGGCCCCATCATGTTCCTTTAGCCAGGGTTTTCACTAGTGTGATCATAGACATTGCATGTGATTCGCACCGCATTGCTGTACAAATCACATGCGATGTCTGTGCAATGTGAATTCAGCCATATAAACTGTATGGCTGAAATCGCATTTGCACCAAAACTGTGCAGGACCCTTTTTTTGGTCTGCACTGGAATCGGATTGGATGGGTGTTTACACCTATGCAATCCGATTCCTGCACAATTTTACAGTTCTCGCTGCAATCTGCAACCTGATCTGGGGGTGTCATTAATTTTACATTGACACCCGTAGCAGTTTGCAAAGGGCAACGTGGACGGCCGACAAGCAACATGCAATGCAGGAATCCGCACTGGAATCGCTCCGATTCCTGCATCACGTATATGTGAACCAGGACTAAGGATGATCTCCTTGCTGCACGCGCAGAGCCCGCCAGGAAATCGGCAATGCGCTGCGCTAATCACAGGCAGTGAGATATTTCCTGATCTCTGCAGCCGCACATCGGGAAATGTCTCACTGCCTGTGATTAGCGCTGTGCAGTGCCGACTTCCTGGCGGTCTCTGCGCGTGCAGCATGCGAACACGCCGGAGATCATCCTTAACCAGGACTCAAGTGGGTTCACACTGATGCCCTGTGGTTCAGTTGCAGTGCTGGTGTATACACAGTTTTCCTGCATTTACCTCAATTTTCACTACAGTCCCACAGACTTCTATTAGGTTACACATTTTTGCAACATTTTCTGAAAGCGCACCTGAAAGAATGTATAAATATCTATAATTCTAGATATTATCAATTCTTATTCTCAGGGGCGTTTCTGGATGTATAGCAATGTCTTTGTGTTATATGTTATATAAATATCAGTGTCCTCTCTCCTAGAGGGTAGGGTGTATAGGAGATATGTTTCTGTACTTTGTCCAAGGCCGCATTTCCAACTTACTTTTAGGAATTTGTTTCTTAGTAGAAATTGAAGAATCCTTCGTTCATACGATGCTTCCAGAAAGGTTGTTTATTTGTTCAGAAAGATAAG
Source organism: Lithobates clamitans (assembly GCA_037952925.1). Taxonomy (NCBI): domain Eukaryota; kingdom Metazoa; phylum Chordata; class Amphibia; order Anura; family Ranidae; genus Lithobates; species Lithobates clamitans. The sequence continues at coordinate 1,649,691 of JBBGZY010000498.1, forward strand.
CAAAGACCAGACTTACATCGATAACATGTGGCATGGTGATGGTCTCAGAAGGAGGAGGAGGAGGAGACATCTTGATGTTACATTCTCCAAAGTGTTGGGTTACCCTCTTGTCAACCCTACTCCATTCCTATTCTACCATGAATCTGATCCATTCTTATACTGTTTCAAAATGTTATGTCAGCATATCCTAATAACACCCATATTTGCATATATACTTTAAATGGCTATAGTCTAAAGATAAGCAACATTACTCCACCCATTGTCCTGACATAGCAACTCAAAATAGAAATAACTACCCAGCTAAACCACTCGTCTGTCCTCTGTCCTCCATCCTGTTAACCTTCAGAAACCATCACAAATTACATATAACATTTATGTGTTTCATATATTTTTTCAGAAACTTTTATCACTTAAAATAATAATGAACTTAAAATATTCTAACAGCACCAAATGTCCTCTATACTGAATCTTTGGTGTGCTTTCAGAAAACACAGTAAAATTACACAAGTTAATAGAATTCTGTGCAGCTAAAAATGGGGATAGAATGCAAAAAAAATGTGTATACGCCAGCACTGCGACAAACTCCAAGACACCAGTGTGAACCCAAAGGCTTCAGGGTGCTGTGTAATGTAAAGGAGTCCAGAGGTGCAGGGGGTTTTGTAATGTAAAGGGGTCTAGGAGGTGCAGGGTGCTGTGTAATGTAAAGGGGTCCAGAGGTGCAGGATGCTGTGTAATGTAAAGGGGTCCAGAGGTGCAGGGTGCTGTGTAATGTAAAGGGGTCCAGAGGTGCAGGGTGCTGTGTAATGTAAAGGGGCCCAGAGGTGCAGGGTGCTGTGTAATGTAAATGGGTCCAGAGTGCTGTGTAATGTAAATGGGTCCAGAGGTGCAGGGTGCTGTGTAATGTAAATGGGTCCAGAGGTGCAGGGTGCTGTGTAATGTAAATGGGTCCAGAGGTGCAGGGTGCTGTGTAATGTAAATGGGTCCAGAGGTGCAGGGTGCTGTGTAATGTAAAGGGGTCCAGAGGTGCAGGGTGCTGTGTAATGCAAAGGGGTCCAGAGGCGCAGGGTGCTGTGTAATGTAAAGGGGTCCAGAGGAGCAGGGTGCTGTGTAATGTAAAGGGGTCCAGAGGTACAGGGTGCTGTGTAATGTAAAGGGGTCCAGAGGTACAGGGTGCTGTGTAATGTAAAGGGGTCCAGAGGTGCAATGAACTTACAATTTAACCATTTGCCGACCCGCCGCAGTACATATACTGCGACGGGGCTGCAGCTACAGTATTGTATTGTTGTACTGTAGTGTTGTATTGTTTTAAGTGTTTTCTGGTTTTGAAAGGAAACTGAATCTTTCTTTATACCCGGGGGTGGGGGGGGAGGCGCAGTTTGCCATCTTCGCTCTGGGCACCAGATGGCCTTGTCCCAGCACTGCCCACCTGCACAGAATCCCTCATTAGCAGGACCCTGGAGGACATGCCCCTCTCCCCATGGAAGACTTCACTGCCAGCCCAGAGGCCTGTAAGGCCTACACACAGGGCTTTCCCTCCACACCCCAGGACTTTTCCTCCATGATGACTATGTTTGCCACAATGTTATCCAGAGGTCTCTCACAAACTGCCAACCAAATTACCACTGCCATCCAGGCTGACTTACAGCATTTAGGTGCAGGAATAGAATCAATCAAAATCAAAGCAGACCAGACAGTAACCAGAGTGAACCAGAATACTACCCGAATCCAAGACCTGCAGGACTAGCTTGAGAATGCATTCTCCAAAATTGACGATCTCGAAAATCGTTCGAGGAGATACAATTTCCGCATTAGGGGGGTCCCTGAATCTTTCAAAGACACTGATCACATTGTAAGATCATTTAAGGAACTTATCCCCAACATCCCAGACCATTGCCTAGAGATGGACCGCGCTCACAGAGCACTACAACCTCCCCGCCAAGATGGCCTCCCTAGAGACGTTATAGTAAAACCACACTTCTACAAGGTCAAGGAGGAGGTGATGCAATGATCTCGAGCAGAAGGGCCCCTGATGTTCCAGGGTCATCCTATACAAATCTTTGCAGACTTACCCCCTTTACTATACAGAAAAGGAGATCTCTGAAACCGCTCCTACTAGCGCTGACCCAGAAATTGATCACCTACAGATGGTCCTTCCCCTTTCGCCTACCATTCTCCTTCAACAACAAACCATATGGCTTCTCATCGTTTTTGGAAGGAGAAAAGCTCCTGCTCCATCTGGGCCTCATCTCCCAGGATCATGAGTCGATACAGACCGGCAGGGCACCCAACTCGTCCTCCGAGAGGCCGCCAATATCCAGCCCCATCGTCCCAATGTGGCAGAAGCGCCTCTCCAAAAAATCCAAGGATTCCAGGCCTCCCTAATAGAAACCTGAAGCTCGGGTACCACCTGGACCCGCTCTGACCATCTCTGATCCATCTGGATCCTTCAAAGAACACTTTCACACCATTACCCGGTGGCTATGCCAGAGGTAGCACTCCTTGTCTCGGCTCCATAGTTGGGAATTGCTGAACAATTACACCCATGTGTTTTTTTCTTCCAAAGTTTTAGGTCCAAGAAACTGTTCCTGTTCTGGTTGATATCTCGAAATTTTCAGTTTAATTGTTTTTTGTTGCCTTGTCGCCCTACATATAGACACCTGCTTATGTATATGCCATAGATATTTTATTTTTATGGATATTCTTACAATAGCAGATCAATCTTAGGGCCAAGGAAGATAGTTCAAGGGAGTTATTACTCCCCCTTATCTTGTATTTATTCTGTTGCACTGTACTTCCCGGGTGAGGTGGGCTCCTCCCAAGCCCCTGAACCGTTCCAGTCCCCAATGTGGGGCCCTGGTGGGCTTGGGGTCGAGGAGGACCTCTCCCCTCAGGAACCATTTTTACTACTAGGGGCTCTGCCCTCATACACAAAATGTTATAGCAGCTGGAGGCGGCCCGGAGCGGATGTCCTGCTCCTCCACCTGTCCCTGACTGGGAAGAAAATTCTTTTTTTCTTCTCTCCTTATTTCCAGTTAGAGACTGCTACCTCCCCCGGATCACGGGGGTGACTTGTTCTTTATTATTTTTTGGGAAGGGTTTCATGGTGTGCGGGAACGGGTTCTAATGCATCATTGGGGTTTGGGAAAATAATTTCCACTTGTTTATGGTTGTTAACATGTTATATCGCTCATGCTTCCTACTAGGGGGTCAACCTATTCCCGCTACGATCTCCACTTCTTCTTCTTTTTCACCTAGGTCACCTAGTGGTCCATTCTCTTCCGATTCGGGGGTAATACTCTACTCCGCACAAGGTAAGTCCCACTCAGTCATTGTAGCTACCTCCTTCTCTGGTCCATGCACGTATGCACGTAAATGACACACCACCACCGCAACTACAAATAGTCTCACATAATGTGCAGGGCCTGAACTCCCCAGTCAAATGGAGGAAATTGTCTAAGATATATCAATCCCAAAAGACTGATATCCTTTTGCTTCAAGAAACCCACTTCCCTAAGTCTTACAACCCATCATTTATTCACCGACACTTCCCCCAATTCTACCTCTCCAACGCAGAGAATAAAACAAAAGGAGTAGCCGTCTGTTTTTCCAAACATTCAAATTTCTCACACTCTCGCACACTACCAGGGACCCCTCAGGTAGATACATTTTGGTAAAAGGCACCATAGATGGAACATTATATTCCTTCGTATCATACTACACCCCAAATAAAGCTCAATTTTTTTGCCGCAATGCTGCATTCCCTTACACCTTTGTTAGAGGAATCATTATCCTAGGGGGGGACTCGAACATAGCGTCGACAAATCAGGTTCAGGCAGGCCCCACCCCAGGCGACCCCCCAAACAAAGCATAAAAATTGACAAACTCCTCTATGACTCAGGATTGGTTGACATTTGGAGGGAGCTCAACCCTCGTACCAAAGATCACACCCATTACTCTACCCTGTACCGGAACTACGCCAGGATAGATCATGTTTTCCTTCAAGTGACATATATCCCCCTTGCGGTAAAGCCGACTATCAGAGACTCCCCTATCTCGGATCACTCTATGGTGACTCTCTCTCTCAGCCACTCAAATAACACAAAAAGGAATTTAAGTGGCGACTCAATGAGACGCTTCTGAGTAATCCGGTCCATTGTACTCTTCTAATGACAAAAATGACATAGAAGCTATCTCCCCAGCTACTCTATGGGCAGCCCACAAAGCAGTGATAAGGGGCAAAATCATCCAGCTATCCTCCCGTCTGAAAAAAGAACACAGAACCGAGATAGATAACCTCACTAAAGAACACCAGGAATCATGTAATCGTAACAAACAAGAACACACTCAGTCATCACTACAAAAACTAGAAGCAGCCAGATTGAATCTCAACCTGGCCCTCACTACCGAGGCTGAAAAACACCTCCGTTGGTCGGGCGCAAGGTTTTATTCTCCAAACTATCCCCCAAACCATGTCAGTTGGCATTCCCTAAAACAATCACACAGAACCCACAATGTATCATGGAATGCTTCCATGACTTCTAAGCTTTCCTTTATAAAGACGATAAATTGTGCCCCCCCTCCCGCCTCGAGGAGTTTCTCGACTCCATTTTCCTCCCCAAACTTTCGGTGGATCACATGGATCTCCTAGAACAACCTATTACATCCATGGAGGTCAGTGAGACCATCAAGCCTCTCAAACTAGGTTCCCCCCCTGGCTCGGATGTGTCCTCGGTAGGTTATTGCAAAAAATTCTCCGACACCCTGACGCCTTACTTGGTCAGATTCTTTAACTCCTTACAACTGGGATCTCCCCTGGATAAATCCTTGAACCTGGCATACATTTCAGTCATCCCTAAACCAGGAGAAGACCCCACAGTAACTAGCAATTATCGCCCAATCGCCCTGATCAATGATCTTAAGCTGTTAACAAAAATACTGGCAAACCGTCTCATTCATAGCCCAGTATGTCCACAAAGACCAGGCTGGATTTATCCCCGGGGAGACAGGGACCAGACCAGGTAAGAAGTGCTATAGATGTGGTAACCCTTCTGGGCTCTCATTGGGACGGGGGCCCCCCTCAGGAGGGATTTCTGCTCTCCACTGATCTGCAGAAAGCCTTCGACACAGTCACTTGGCCGTATATCTTAAAGGTCCTGGAAAGATGGGGACAAGGCCCCAAATTCCTGAGCACTTTACACTCCCTCTACTCCAATCCAAGTGCCCAAGTGAGAATGCAGGGAAGGTACTCAGACCTGTTGAAAACAGAGAAAGGCACCAGACAGGGTTGCCCATTATCGCCCCTGATTTTTGCCATCGCCATAGAATCCTTAGCAATCACCATACTTAGCCACCCAGACATTAAAGGAGTCACATGCGGCCCTCAAGAACATAAATGTGCCCTATTCATGGACAACCTACTCCTCTTTGTTACATCGCCCTTTATCTCCACCCCTAACATTATTAAGCTCCTTGAGCAATTTTGGGTGGCCTCGGGTCTTCTTGTCAATGTATCCAAATCTGCAGCTCTTAACATTTCAATCTCGCCGGACCTACTTAAACGTCTGTAGGCACACTTCCCATTCGCCTGGAGCGCTACTTCTATTCCCTATTTAGGTATCAACTTAACCCCCAAATTTTACATGTTATTCACCAACAACTACCCCCCTCTGTTCAAAAAACTTGAAGCCGACATGTCCGCATGGTCCAAACATGATCTATCCTGGCTGGGTAGGGTGAATTCCATTAAAATGACCCTCCTTCCCCGTCTCCTATACCTCTTCTGATCCCTTCCAATCGCGATTAAGAAGGCGCAACTCCTTCGGTTCCAATCCTCCATCCTGAAATTCATCTGGGGATCCAAGGGCAGATGATGCTCCAAAGAAATACTTTTTACACTCAAAACCCAGGGAGGTCTAGCCCTCCCAAATATCTGGTGGTATTACCAATCTGCGCAAATAGCTCAGATCTCTATAGCCTATTTAAGTGGCCCTAAACCAGACTGGCTACTGATGGAGAGAAAAGTGACACCGCGTTACATGATAGACTACCTTTTGTGGGCTCTTCCTCACCTCAGACCAGGGATATTAGCTCCAACCCTCTCTCACCCTATGTCCTTGTGGGATAGACTTCAAAAACACTCCTCCCTAATTTCTCCCATTCGCCCACTTGCTTACTTATTCCACAACCCAGACTTTCACCCTGGCCAAAATATACTTGTATTCAAATGGTGGCTATACAAAGGCCTATATAGGATTGGACACTTCATCAACTCCATGAGACCCCTTACTGTCGGGTACTGTGTGAGTAAAATTGAAATGCCTGACTCGGAGAGAAATAGACTGACACAAATTACTCACTTTCTTCAAACCAAATGGTTTACCAAACCAGAGCCCCCTGCACTGGCTGCATACAAGACACGGTGCTCCAACATAAAAGATCAGAGTGGGGTATCTCCATTATCTATGACTCTCTGGCCAGCACTTTAAACAAATGGCTTTATGCCCAACTTTGGGAACAAGACCTGGCAGATGATTGGGACTTAGAAAAATGGTATTGATGCTTTCACAGATCATTCAAAGGCATCATGAACATTTCTCTAATGGAAGCTAGTGTTAAAATCATCACACGTTGGTACCAAGTCCCTGCCCCCCTCGCTAAAATATTTCCAGAATTGTCCCCTCTGTGTTTCAGGGGATGTGGCCATATTGGCTCTCTACTCCATATATGGTGGACATGCCCTTGGCTAAGGAACTTTTGGAACAGCTTTTTCCACATATTGCAGAAGATCACAGGAGTCGCAGTCCCACAGGTTCCGGAGATAGCACTCCTCAACCTCCAGATAGAGAAAATTTCCAAACACACACAATCATTGGTCTTTATATGCTCTTAGGAGCCAAAATCACCATAGCCAGGAACTGGAAAAGGCACTCGGTACCAATCGCTGTAGTGAAGTCGCAAGATCTCTTGGATCATGGCCCAGGACAAGATTGTCAGCAAGCTGCTAGACAAAACCCACAAATTCGAATTAATCTGGGAGCCCTGGGCGAGCTATATAGGTATACCATTATATCCAGGCTCGTAGATGACCTTGATTCCTTCTCTACTCTTTAGGTGACCTTCTTTACTCCCTACTGTCACTCTCTTTTCTTTTCCCCCTTCTCTTTCCTTCTATCTCCTTTTTTTCCCTTGGAGCCGAAGCATCTCCCTTTAGCTGACACTCTTGCAGGTGGATTTTGGCCGATGACACTCAGTCAGCTCCTTAAACTACAATGCTTCAGGTCATAACGTAAGGCACACAGATTCCAATAAACAATACCATAAAGACCTGAATGTTTGGTTTCTATGACCACACTACTTAACACATCACCCACGATATAACATTATTGGCAGATCAGGGTAGACATACTGCCCCCTTTTGACCGACCATGTTGACTGTCAGGAGTGGTTGTCCCAGACCGTCTTCTCCACAGTGAGTTCCCCTTGGGGTGGAGAGGCGGCCCTATATGAGCAATCAATCTCCTAGTTTATCACCTGTTACATTTTTGGTCGACTGAACAGGGTCAACTTTACACAGCACTCGGCCAATATGATTGAGTGCGCATGCACCCTGATCTCGAGTTAACCCCAGGTCCTACCCTCCCTTGGGCTGGGTGGATGTAAACCTACTTTAACTAGTGGTCAGTTATAAATGTTTATTGTTGTTGTATACCCGTTTGGGTACTGTATTCTCATCTGATTTGTCTTACCTGAAATTGTAATTAATATGTATTCTTGTACAGTCAGGTCCATGAATATTGGGACATCGACACAATTGTAATCTTTTTGGCTCTATACACCACCACAATGAATTTGAAATGAAATGAACAAGATGTGCTTTAACTGCAGACTTTAATTTGAGGGTATTTACATCCAAATCAGATGAACGGTGTAGGAATTACAACAGTTTGTACATGTGCCTCCCACTTTTTAAGGAACCAAAAGTAATGGGACAATTGGCTGCTCAGCTGTTCCATGGCCAGGTGTGTGTTATTCCCTCATTATCCCATTTACAAGCAGCAGATAAAAAGTCCAGAGTTAATTTCAAGTGTGCTATTTGCATTTGGAATCTGTTGCTGTCAACTCTCAATATGAGATCCAAAGAGCTGTCACTATCAGTGAAGCAAGCCATCATTAGGCTGAAAAAACAAAACAAACCCATCAGAGAGATAGCAAAAACATTAGGTGTGGCCAAATCAACTGTTTGGAACATCCTTAAAAAGAAAGAATGCACCGGTGAGCTCAGCAACACTGAAAGACCTGGAAGACCACGGAAAACAACTGTGGTGGATGACCGAAGAATTCTTTCCCTGGTGAAGAAAACACCCTTCACAACAGTTGGCCAGATCAAGAACACTCTCCAGGAGATAGGTGTATGTGTGTCAAAGTCAACAATCAAGAGAAGACTTCACCAGAGTGAATACAGAGGGTTCACCACAAGAAGTAAACCATTGGTGAGCCTCAAAAACAGGAAGGCCAGATTAGAGTTTGCCAAACAACATCAAAAAGCCTTCACAGTTCTGGAACAACATCCTATGGACAGGTGAGACCAAGATCAACTTGTACCAGAGTGATGAGAAGAGAAGAGTATGGAGAAGGAAAGGAACTACTCATGATCCAAAGCATACCACCTCATCAGTGAAGCATGGTGGTGGTAGTATCATGGCGTGGGCATGTATGGCTGCCAATGGAATTGGTTCTCTTGTATTTATTGATGATGTGACTGCTGACAAAAGCAGCAGGATGAATTCTGAAGTGTTTCAGGCAATATTATCTGCTCATATTCAGCAAAATGCTTTAGAACTCATTGGACGGCGCTTCACAGTGCAGATGGACAATGACCAGAAGCATACTGCGAAAGCAACCAAAGAGTTTTTTAAGGGAAAGAAGTGGAATGTTATGTAATGGCCAAGTCAATCACCTGACCTGAATCCGATTGAGCATGCATTTCACTTGCTGAAGACAAAACTGAAGGGAAAATGCCCCAAGAACAAGCAGGAACTGAAGACAGTTGCAGTAGAGGCCTGGCAGAGCATCACCAGGGATGAAACCCAGCATCTGGTGATGTCTATGCGTTCCATACTTCAGGCTGTAATTGACTGCAAAGGATTTGCAACCAAGTATAAAAAAGTGAAAGTTTGATGGATGATTGTTAATCTGTCCCATCACTTTTGGTCCCTTAAAAAGTGGGAGGCACATGTACAAACTGTTGTAATTCCTACACCGTTCATCTGATTTGGATGTAAATACCCTCATATTAAATTTGAAAGTCTGCAGTTAAAGCACATCTTGTTTGTTTCATTTCAAATCTATTGTGCTGGTGTATAGAGCCAAAAATATTAGAATTGTGTTGATGTCCCAATATTTATGGACCTGACTGTATTGTAAAACAATAAAAAAAACAATAAAATGTGTATGTCAAAACATTGACACTGGTGCCACTAATGCAGCACAATGGGGTTAATTAACTGCCACAGCTCAGTCACTATTGCATCAGTGACCAGTGGCAATACATTTACCCCCTCATGCTGCATATTACAAATACCACTGGTAATTAACCTCCCCTCACCCCCCCCCCATCCCAATCCAAGGTTTTAACGCCATATGCAAATGGCAATCTGCTTACTTGTGGGATTACAAGTGCTTGGATCCTCCTCAGCTCAGTGGCTCCTCTATGTCACAACTCCAGCAGCAGCATGCTATGCTCCTCTCGGTCATCTCCAATCCCGCCTCTGGTCGGCGGCCGGCTGGCCTTGAAAAAACACCAACCATTTGGGTACCACATGCTTGACAAGGCATTTAACCTCCCACCACTCAGCCCGTTGGCAAGAGCACCTAAAAGCCACACAAGGGGCACAAACCTGTCCCTCCTCCTTACCTTTGTCTGTCCCTGCTATACCTCATGACCTCTCAGCAGCCTTCACTGACAGGGATGATGGTATAGCACATGGTGTCCCAGGTCCTTGAAGCACATCAGCCAGCAGCACACCACCAGCTGTAGAAAGTCTATAAAGCAAATTTCTCTGCCCCATCTGCTGCAGCGGAAAAAAAAGCGTCTAAATGCAAGCTTGTCAAAGCTGCTAGCTCTACAACTTCTGCCTTTCCGCCTGGTGGATTCTGCTCCCCTCCGTGAATTTGCAGAATGTGCTGTACCCAATGGCAAGTTCCTAGTTGATATTTCTTTTCATGTAAGGCCATTCCATCTCTCTACCATCACGTGGAAGGCAATGTTGTGGCATCGTTGGGCAAGGCAGTCAGCCGCAAAGTCCACGTTACTGGTGACACGTGGTCCAGCAAGCATGGGCAGGGGCAATATATTTAGTTCACTGCCCACTGGGTAACTCTGCTTGCAACTCAGAAGGATGCATGGCAGGTCTCAGTGCTACAGCTTGTTGTGCACGCCACATCTACATACAGCTGATAATGATGCCAGATTCATCAGCTCTACCCCCTCCTCCTCCTCCTCCATGCCCTCCTCTGCTGAATTGTCCTTTGAACCTCAAGTACCCCCTAAGCTTTCAAAGGACTTTTCAATGAGTCAGGCTAAAAGGTGCCATGCAGTTCAGTGGGTGTGTCTAGGGAAGAGGAACCACACTGGAGCAGATATTCTTGCAGCTCTGCAGGGACAGGCCCAGAGGTGGTTAATGCCATGCCAGCTGGAGCCAGGAATGGTGGTGTGTGATAATGGCACAAACCTCCTGTCCACCCTTAGACAGGGAAAGTTGACACATGTGACATGCCTGACACATGTCCTCAATTTGGTGGTGCAGCATTTCCTAAGTAGGTACCAAGGGATGGAAGAGCTACTAAAGCAGGCCAGAAGAGTGTGTAGCCATTTTAGGCGGTCATACACAGCCAGTGCTCGGTTGGCTGAAATTTAGCAGGAATTCTACCTGCCCATAAAAAAACGCCTGATTTGTGACATGCCCACCAGGTGGAAATTGACTTTGGCAATGCTACAGTGGCTGCACATTTAGCAGAGGGTTGTCAACGTGTACCTGTGTGAGTATGGTACAACGACAGGCTCAGTCCGGCTCTGCTATTTTTCCCACGCCAATGGCTGCTCATAAAGGATGCATGCAGTATACTGTCACAATTTGAGGAGGCCACAAGGATGGTGAGCTGTGACAATGCATGCATCAGTGACACAATCCTTGTTGTGTTCCTGCTGAAGCAGACTCTCTGTGGCATTATAGACAGGGCACTCAAGGCAGAGCAGCGGGAGGAAGAGGAGGACTTCCTTTCCTCTTAAGGCCCACTTTATGCAGAAACCATTGTTCCTATGCCACAGAACACACAAGAGGAGAGAGAAGAGGATGAGGAGGAAGATTCTGGCAGTTTCTGAGGCATTGAAGCAGAGGAAGATATAGGTCAAACTGTAAGAGATGGTTTTCCATCCGCAGAACCCTTGGGAGTAGTACGTGGATGGGTGGATTAGATACTCTAATTCTCAGTGACCCTGAGGAGTCTGCTTCTCATGCCTCTGCAAATTTGTGGTGCATGGGCTCCCTCATGCTTCAAAGCCTGCGAAAGGACCCAAGAATACGTGCCATAAAGGAGAAGGATCACTATTGGTTAAAAAAAAAGGTAGTGGGTGGAATGTCCTAATAGATACGGCACCTCATCCCTAAACAAATAAGTGTGGTAAAACAGGGAAGAGGGGATTATAGCAGTGCCAAAAACAATTTAGAACACAATTAATATAAAAATATCAATTCTTGAGTGCGCATGCGCGCGGCGCCGGAGCAGGACATGCTGTGACCGAGCTCCGCAAGCCCCGACCTGAAAGAAGCTATAAACAGCTAAACGGGACGCCCGGATCACCACCGGACAGCCAGCCCATATCCCGGGAGCGGACCATGAGGCGGGGGACCGTAGGGAGCTCCAAAAAAGGGGAAAAACAGCCACAACAGCCCCGCTCCACTCGGGCCCAGCAGCAGTCTCCTCAGCCTAAGATGGCGGCGGCGAAACAGAAGGGAGTACATGGAGCCGAATACCGCGCGGAGGGACAGACACCAGTGCCCGGTAAGGTGCAGGGGTTGGAGGAGGAGGGGTGGGATATCCCCCGATCCCAGCAACATTCCCCACAGATAGCGCCTCCATTACACCAGAGGGCCCAGGGGAAGATTGGCGCTCCAGCACAACAGCCAAGGCCTTCCATCACACAGATGGCGCCACAGCAATACACCCACCCGCATCCAGAAACATCCATGGATGGTTTGGGATGAGACCCCTTCTCATCCCAGTCCCAGGAAGAACCACTGACCCCCAGACAAGCCTGTTTGGATATGTCCCCCCTGTCAGTTTCCCCAGACAGAGCGGTGCAGTTTAATAACTCTCCTGCCTCATCTACAGACAGACACATGGCAGAAATAGCAGAGATAGCACTGAGCCAAAATAGCTCAATACAACCTCAAACATCAGAGCCCACTGCTTACTCCGGAGATGCCGTCCTACTTGCTACATTTTCTACCCTCCTTCAACAGGAACTTTCCAAAGCTTGCACAATTATAACTACTGGGATAAAAGATGATTTCCAAACCATAGGAGAGAGGCTAGACACCATAGAATCCAAAATGGATGGTACTGTAAAAAGAGTTAACCAAAATTCCAGAATGATATCATCACTACAAGACCAATTGGATCAAGCCAATGCGAAAATCGAGGACCTGGAAAATAGGTCGAGAAGATATAATTTTCGCGTGCGCGGTCTTCCCGAATCAATAACTGACATGGAAGGAGTTGTTCATGCTCTGATGAAGGATCTAATACCTGACATTACACCACACCAGCTGGAACTAGATAGAGTCCATAGAGCCCTCACGGCTCCCAGACCTGATGGATTGCCCCGCGATGTGATAGTCAAACCTCACTTTTATCGGGTTAAAGAAAAAATAATGTTGGAAGCAAGAAACAAGGGTGATATTCCGCTACAAGGAAGTAAAGTACAGATCTTTGCCGACATATCACAGGCGACGATCCAGAAGAGAAGACAACTGAAACCCCTGCTGACACACCTGATTAATCATCAGATCAAGTATCGCTGGTCTTTTCCATTCAGACTGTCCTTTACGTACAGAGGGAAGTCGCATTCATTCGCAAGTTTCCAGTCAGGAGAGGAGTTACTTCTAGAATTGGGAATAATCAATAGAGATTCACATCACCCCGACTCCCCAAATAATGATGGTCGTCCGGTCTCCCCTCTGTGGTCTCAACAGAGAAGATCTACTACAAGGAAATCACACCCTTTCACCTGAACGCCCAACAAAATCTTTCATAGATCATCACCCACACCGCTCAGGCAAATCCTGCCAGACTTTGATCAAAATCTACTGAAGAATTCCTACCTGTTGACTACAGACTGCCTTAATGCCTAATCAGGCGAACACTATGATAGAAAACCGGCCCCCTTCCTTTTTTTTTTTCTCCCCTTTTTTTTTTTTTCCCTTTTTGACAAGCTAAGTTTGATTCCTTGCCCCCCCCCTCCTCTACCTAATTTTTTATCACTGCTCTTCATTTTGGAACTTCCCTCCCCCCCCCCAAATTTCCCCCCCCAAATTTCCCCCCCCCTCCCTTTTTTTTTTTTTTCAGTCCCTCTCAGTCACAGCACAAGGAAGGTCGGGGCAGTAACGCATGCCACTCCTAGTGAACTTGCCTCTACTTCCCGAGTGGAGGCAACTTTACAATATAATGGGGTTGAATATCCCCGAGATCGTACTGCCAAATAGTGCGATGGTTATTTTTTACCTAATAGTACTGTTGAATTGTTATGGTTAGAGTTTAAAGAATGAAGCGCAATATGTCTCTAACTCTATTTCTTCCCTTTTTTTCCTCCTAACCTCTCTCTCTCTTGGTGCACTCCTGATACAGAAACGGGTTCCTTATACACATCGGAGAAGATCTCTAAAACGTCAGTACGGTTTACCGAACACTTATGACCGATAGATCCTCTACTAAATTCACTATATTAACACATAATGTACAGGGTTTGAACTCCCCGGTTAAACGAACCAAAGCCTTCCAACAATACCATAAAATGAGAATTGATATCTTACTACTTCAAGAGACACATTTCTCAAAAAAATCTGCCCCTAAATACCTGCATGCACGATACCCCACGTTTTTTGTGTCAAATGGACCAGACAAAAAACGGGGAGTAGCAATCTGCATAGCAAAACATATACCATTTTCACCCACTAACATCATTCGGGACAAAGAAGGACGTTATATTATGGCTAAGGGGAAAATACATGATAAGGTAGTTACACTGCTCTCTTACTACGCCCCTAACACAGGACAAAAACAGTTCCTACGCACAATGTTAACAACAATAATGCCACATGTGGAGGGACACGTGATCCTAGGCGGAGATAGCAATACTTCTTTAGATCAAATCCTAGATAAATCCAACCCGGGCAAAACGTTTCTAAAACACACCCCGAAACAAAGTGGAGAGATTGCCCGCCTGCTCCATAGTTATGATCTGATTGACATATGGAGAAATGCCCACCCCACGTCCAGAGACTTTACATTTTATTCCCATGTTCACAAAACATACTCCCGAATAGACCATTTATTTACACTCTCCCCGCTACTTTCATTTATTTCATCGACCAAAATCATCCCCATGGCCTGGTCAGATCATTCCTCAATACAAATTACTCTTGCCGATCTATGGTCAAAATCAGAACCGTCGTCATGGCGATTAAATGAATCCTTATTGAATGATCCCATTATTGCGAAGGAAACAGAGCTAGCTCTTAAGGAGCATTTCCGAAACAATCTTCCCTCATCCCCGTCCCCTATTATAACATGGGCGGCACACAAGGCCACCATCCGCGGTAAGCTGATTCAGCTTGCCTCTAGAGCGAAACGAGAGCGCGAACTCACGATAAAACAACAAACGGAAGAACTTCAACGCCTCACGCAAGAACAAAAGACTAATCAAGCCATTGATCTCAGAGATCAGATCGATACAGCTCGCACAGCCCTAAATCTGAGCCTTACCACAAAAGCGGAAAAAAATATAAGATGGTCCAGACATAGATACTATACCATGGGGGATAAACCTAACAAACTTCTAGCTCGGAAACTAACCCCTAGACCATACACACCAGCCCTACCTAAATTACGTTTACATAATGGTCAGATTACGCAGAACCCACAGTTAATACTACAAGAATTTTTTTCTTTTTACTCTAAATTGTATGATACCCCTACACCTCTACAGGCAACCAAAGCAGAGGAATTCCTCAGTGACATTACATTACCCACATTGGAACGGGACCACACAGAGCTAATGGAGGCGGAGATCACAGCAGGGGAAGTGGCCGCAGCTATTAAACACATAAACCCTTCCAAAGCACCGGGTCCCGATGGTTTTTCTGGACATTACTACAGAAAATACACTGAAATATTAGTCCCCCATTTATGCTCTTTTTTTAATGAAATAAGAAAAGGAAACCCACTTCCAACACATGAAAATAATGCCTATATTCATATAATACCCAAACCAAATAAAGATCATGGAGACTGTGCAAATTACCGCCCAATATCACTAATTAATTTAGACTTAAAGATAATGACAAAAGTTCTGGCCACTCGAATGAATTCGTTTATATCCAAATATATTCACCCAGACCAGGTGGGATTCGTCCCCAATCGCCAGGCCTCAGACCAAACTAGAAGAATTATCAATATAATATCTGCCCTGAACTCAGGGTGGGATGGGGGGGGCCAGAGGGGAGCACTTTTGGTCTCCCTGGACTTACACAAGGCCTTTGACTCCCTGTCATGTCATCTATTTTTCATAATGAAACGCTATGGGTTTGGCCCGAATTTCCTGAAGACACTAGAAAACATTTATCATACTCCCACAGCGCACCTAGTTGTCAAGGGTTTCCGGTCTCAGCCAATAGACATACACAGAGGAACCAGGCAGGGATGTCCACTATCCCCCTTGTTGTTCATTCTAGCATTAGAACCATTAGCTATAAAGATACGAGCCCACCCAGACATACAGGGAGTAAAGAGTGGCGACAGGGAACATAAGTGCGCGTTGTTTGCGGATGACCTGCTGCTGCTCCTCTCCTCCCCGATCACCACACTACCCACCTTGCACATATTACTAACACATTTCATGTTAATCTCAGGCTTAAAAGTGAATCATTCGAAATCCCAAGCCCTTAATGTACTGTTACCAACGCACATAATCCGTGCTTTACGAAATTCATATACATTCCAGTGGAAAGATACAGCTCTTCCATATCTAGGTATCTTCCTTACCCCATCACTAGCCACATTATACAAATATAATTACCCCCCCTTGTTAAAAAAATTATTAGAGGATTTCAAAAGATGGTCAAACAACCCTCCATCCTGGTTCGGTCGACTGTACTCAGTAAAAATGACTATTCTTCCGAAGGTATTATACTTGTTCAGGACTCTTCCCATAGCAATAGATAGAGCAGACCTAGCGAGGTTCCAGAATAAACTCCTGGAATTTATCTGGGGGAACAAGAGACCCAGGGTGAATAGACGAACATTATACACCCCCAAATTATAAGGTGGACTGGGAGTACCAGACCTGATAAAATATTATCATGCAGCGCAATTAGCTCAGCTAACACGATTCCATACCCGACAATCAAACCCACTTTGGATGATAATGGAAACAGCGTTATTTCACAATAAGGAGATCAGCCACCTAATGTGGATGAAACCGAAGGACAGACCGACAA
The DNA here is from genome assembly GCA_037952925.1 of Lithobates clamitans. Classification (NCBI taxonomy): domain Eukaryota; kingdom Metazoa; phylum Chordata; class Amphibia; order Anura; family Ranidae; genus Lithobates; species Lithobates clamitans. The sequence continues at coordinate 1,666,466 of JBBGZY010000498.1, forward strand.
TAATGTGTCCGACACTGTCCTTTTCATTAGATCTGTGGGATAGACTGGCAACTACCTATAAGTTTAAATCTCCTCATACTCCATTGGCCCCATTGCTAAATAATCCTATGTTCGCCCCGGGTCTCCGTCCCCATGAATTTAAATGGTGGACCAACAAGGGATTGCTACGGATAGCTGATCTATGCGACCACAGAGGGGTTATGTCAAAACAGGTTCTGCAGGAAAAGTACCAACTACCGAATACAGAAATATACCGCTATTCCCAGATAGCGCACTTCTTAACTACACTGAACTGTGGTTCAGATTTAACTAAATCCACCCAAATGGAAAATTTCTGCAGAACCATAGACAAACACTCGGGCCACATTTCATTGATATATGGTATTTTATCATCATCCTCTCAGAAATTGTTTTATATGGAAAAATGGGAGCAAGATACAGGTATCAGCCTAACAGTTGAAGAATGGCACAAAATGTCTCTCCAGGCCTCCAAATCATATATTAATACCTCTTTGATAGAGGCAAACTACAAAGTTCTGGTGAGATGGTATATGGTCCCAGTGAAAGTGGCAGCTTTTGTTCCGGGTGCCTCCCCGCAGTGCTTTAGAGGATGCAACAGCGAAGGCACCATGATACACACATGGTGGTCCTGCCCAAAAGCGCGTAGATTTTGGATCCGTACATACAACTTTATATATTCATTAACCCAAGTGAACTTAATCAAGTCACCCTTGCAGGCACTGTTGGGACGCCCAGTGGACGGAGCATCGAAACACATGCGAAAACTCATAAATTTTGTATTTTTTGCAGCAAGAATAGCGATAGCTAAATCATGGAAGTCTCCAACGATCTCCTTTTATCTTATAAAATCTAAACTGTCATGGATTATGGTTAATGAACGTCTTTCTGCTATCTTAAATGACAAAATGCATTTGTTTGAAAGAATATGGGACCCTTGGATAAAATATATCTCGAATACATAATGCGATGGGATACCTAGAAATCCCTCGCTCTAAGACAGGAGCGCACCTCCCCCTCCCCTTCCTCTCTCTACCCTCTACTTCTCACTTTCCTATCTTTTTCTTTCTTGTTACCTTACTAAATATAATAAGCACCAAAGAGTATAGGGTTGATCGAAGCCCTAGGGCCGTTATTGGAGGATCATTTACAGGTTACACCAAGTTGAGGAGCTTGGGAGTGAGAATTCTCCTCCTGAGACTCCTCAAGCTATGCATGAAACACAATAAGGAATTAATAACCATATGGAATTATCTGTTGTGTAACCTCCCTCTCTCTTTTATTTTGTTCCTTTTATTTTTTCTTTGATTATTTTGTATAAACGTCTTGTTATTGGTTCTTACACCTTAAACAAAACATGTAAAACTTTAATCTGATATCTTTTGTAAAATCTTGAATAAAAATATTGGAAAAGAAAAATATCAATTCTTTATTATTATACAATTCTAAAAAATATATAGTTGATACATATAAATCATGCAGATAAAAATAGACAAGGAGCGCTTTACAATTTTATATATTGACCGATACCAGAGATGTTGAGAGGTAGTCGATGGTCAATTTATCCCTACTAGTTTCGCCAATACATTGGCTTCATCAGGGGAATAAACAAGTAGTAGAAAAGAGTAAAGACACTTAAAAAAGGGGAAAAAAAGTCAATCATAAGACACAAGTATCATAACACATATTAAGTGAGCGATTGGGCTAAAGGTAAATCACATTTTTGTCTGATCTAGACTTCAAGCCTCCCACACCCCACATCATAGACATACCGTGTCATGCTCCCAGGACAAAAGAGTAGGCACCACCAAACAGCCAAGGATGGTAGTCGAACTCAGCCCTGTAATTGGCTACAGGGGGCCCAGAAGGGTGCCTGTAAAAACTAAAGATTTGTGCATTGGTAAAGAGCTACTTAAATGAATTTATTATTAATCACATAGGCTAATAAGCCTCAATTACATACCAAGGTTAGAGACGTAAAGGACGCAAGGGAATGCGCTGGATGGATTAAGGTATGGTACTTGAATGTATTAGAGTCAAAAGATATGTATTGATTTGTATTGAAACCGAGGAAACTGTAAAGACAATATAATGCATATTAATAGCATTAGTATGAATATTAGTGGTGCTTTAAATGAGAAGCACCCTAATATATAGCATATATATATAGAATCAAGGTGCTCCGCCCAACCAGAGAGGGAGAAAAAAGAGGCAGATGTACTGGCGAACGGATGACCTGCGGAGGCACGGGCCAAAGGGGCAGGCTGATTAAATGGTAATCAGCCCTTGGGTGTCCATGCAGCCAAAGGCCGTAGAGGGACAAGGTCCCCAGCTAGCATAGAAGTGCAACCCTGCATAGGCTGGGGTCGACAGGGCAGGCTGGAGGTGGGGACAGGAAAGATGGAACAGCAAGAGGAATAGGAAGGACAAGCAATCTGGTGGTTGTATGTTACTACATGCACCAGAGGGTGATCCCCTGAACATAATGCTCACAAAGAAAAACAAAGAATAAGATATAAGAGAATAGGAATATTGCAGTACACAGTTTGATATTTTGAGTCAAAATTGCTCTAAATCTATGAATAAAAAACACATTTCAAAGAAATATATTCCATTTGACAGTGACATATGTAAACACAAGTAACAAAGCAAAGTTGAAACAATCCATAATGTAATTCAGAAGATTAATCCCTAGAGATATAAGGGGACAGGGAAGCAGTGAGCACTTAAAGGAGGCAGGGAGTAGGGAGGAGATGGAAAGAGAATGATGAGAACCTAATATCAAAACACGATCAAGCAATCAAGAGGCCCAAGGTGGAAAAACAAGTCGGACACAGATTAATCAAATAGAATTAAATATCCAAATCAAAGAAAGGATTTAAAGCTAATATATTCATTTAACCCGGGAAATTTTATAGCGTCCAACAAGTGTATCCATCTAGTCTACAATTGGAGCAGAGTAGTGTCTATGTTGCCACCTCGAGCGTGTAAAGGTACATGCTCAAGTGCAGCAAAACTGTCAGGGTACCATTGGCACCGAACCGGGGCGTCGGCGTACGTCTATGCGTCGGCGCGCTCCGTTACGCGCTGTTCAGCAAATCCCTGTCGATCCCGGGTGTCGGCGCGGCGCTAGGGCGCGCGCGGGTACGCGGCGCTTGTGCATGCGCGCGTGTGCACGTGCGCGCGTACGGGCGTGCGCGCGTTCGCGATAGCGCCGGTTTGGCGCCAAAGTACACATAAAAGTCCCCCTGTGCCTCTGGCACATTGCTGCTTCGTCTCAGCTTCGTGATTCTTGTATTTGAACCTGATTGCTTGCTACCTATCTGACCCGGCTTGTCTGACCATCCATCCTGCTCCAATCCAACCCGGCCTGTTCGACTACTCTTCTACTACCTGCCTGATACCGTTGCCGATCTCTGCCTGCCTACCGACTCTGCCTCTGCCTGCTGTTTTTGCCTGTCTCATATCCTTGCTGACCCGGACCGTCTGACCCTGCTTGTGCCTGTTTAGTCCTTGCTGTTGCACCTTCAGCTTCAGCTCCAGAGACCTCTGCATCTCCAAGTGTTCCAGTTTGCTGCCTCCAGTCTCACCTGATCTGCAGTCCAGCCATCCCTGTGGGATCTCTCATCACTTCAGCATCAGAGACTCAGCTCAACAGGCACTCCTACCCCACTGTGCTCAGGAGACCACTGTACCCACTCCAGTGGCTCCTGAACCAGCGTTGTATGAGAGGTCTTCTCCTACAAGTCAGGCTCTACTACCAGGTACCTAACAAAAACGAACAACACCGGGATCATAGTTGTGTTCTCTGGTGATGTGTCTATTTAAGGCAGTTGTAGTTAGATGTTTGTATAAAGGTACAATATGATCCTTAATGCGTTTAAGGAAAGGACGCTTGGTCTTCCCAACGTAAAGACAACCGCATAAGCATAGGGCCAAACACACTACTCCAATTGTTTTGCATGTAACTCTGTGTTTAACATGGTGAGTCTTGCCATTCGGAAGGACCACATCTCTCGAATTGAGAATAAAGAGAAAAATGTCACACACACCACATGGAAAGGTGACAACACTGGAGTGATCCACCAGGCCTCGAACCATGTGGTGGCTGTGAACTAAACGGTCCCTCATGGAAGGAGCACGTCTATATGTAATTTCAGGATATAATTTTAGAAATTTTTTAACAGTATTGTCTGCCGTCAAAAGGGGCCAATGTTTTTGAAAAATGCTTCTCACTTGACTGTGCTGTTTAGAAAACTGAGTGATAATCCTGACCGAATGATTCGATTTCACAGACCTAGTTGAATGAATGAGATCATGTCTATTCCATTTAGTGACTCTATTGAAGATCCTCTTCAGCAGGGAACGGCTGTATACCCACTGGAGAAGTCTTCCATATAAATTGTTAGCTGCCAGGTGGAAATCTGAATCCAAAGTGCAGTTCCTCCTAAGTCTTAAAAATTGACTGTAGGGGATACTATTAAGTAAGGGCTGGGGGTGTGCACTGGTGGCATGTAAGATAGTATTGCCTGCAGAGGATTTGCGATACAGGGAAGAGTGCAGGATGCCATCCTCACCCACATGTATTTGCAAATCCAAAAAACTTATTTTGGATTGACTGCATTCCATTGTAAAACTCAAGTTGTAAACATTAATAGCCAGTAAGTCCATCAGCCGAGAGAGTTCATCTCGACTACCAGACCATAAAATGAAAACATCATCAATATACCTGTACCAGGCTATAATGTGTTGAAGTAATTCTGATAGGGATTCTTGAGAAAAAAGGTCCCTCTCCCACCCCCCCAGGTACAGGTTGGCATAGGAGGGGGCACATTTGGTCCCCATAGCCACCTCCTGCACCTGGGAGGAAGTGGGAGGAGCCAAACATAAATACATTTCTAGTCAAGATGAACTCTAGCAGCCGAAGGACAAACTGGCTATAGCTGTCAAACAAGGATCCGCGCTCTTGAAGATGAGTGCGGGTGACTTCAATGCCCTTGGCATGTGGGATTGAGTTGTAAAGACTTTCAAAGTCTAAAGCAACCAAGTATTGGGGGCACCTGTTTTCCATCTATATTACGAAGCAAGTCAATAGTATCCTGAACGTAGGAAAAAAGGGCAGTTACGTGAGGTGTTAAGTATTTATTCACGAGAGCACTAGCATTTTCTGTTAAACTTTGGCAGCCAGAGACGATTGGTCGTCCAGGTGGCTGTTGCAATGACTTGTGCACTTTTGGTAAAGAGTAGAAGATTGGAATTTTTGGATCTCTAACATTCAAATAGCTCCATGTACTGGAGTCGATAGTACCCGATTGGTAGGCCTCTGTTAGAATATTATTCCAAATTCATAATTCGGCACTTATAGGTGTTATATTATATTCATGGCAAGCTTGCAAAACATATTTGGTTTTATGATTAATCATAATAAATAGAGTATGTGTGAATGACCTTGATCAATTGATTTGACATGATTCTTCATCTAAAGCTGAGCTTTGCTGGATTTTTCTGGTGTAGCCAATTTGAGTATGACATATAAGGTATCTTGGTATAGAATGTCATGAGAAGACAAAAATAGACACGTGTCCATGTAGCTAAAGGAATATACATTGTGGATTATATCTTGTTAAGTTAAGTTAGTTTGTAGTCTCGATCATATTAATAAGTATTAGTATATAGTAACTTAATGTAAAGTTGATAATATGTGTTCATATTATATAGATGTTTGGTTATATGACATTACATGACCAGCCCATTACTTCAAGTATGGAGTGTTACATGTGGGCTTGTCAATCCTATGCCATATATGACTCTGAGTTAGAATCTTCTCTTGGATAGCATATTGCTGAAGTTAGCAGAAATGAATGTGTGCCATACAAGGTTCTAAGTTAGTGTGAGGTTATGACGTTCACATGTTCACATGTAACATATAAAGCCAATGCTTCCATATTGAAGGTCAGACAGACACAGACACACACACACACAGACACACAGACAGACACTAGGATAGATGACACTGACATGATCACAAGACACTTTGACAAGTTGGCACAGCTGAATGCTGCCAGAAGTCTAAGAACGTCATTTCCTGCTTCTTCTTGGACGACACACAAGACAGCATGGAGACAGACAGCAGCCATGAAGCACACATGCTTTCATAAGCTTATTACAGCTTTATAACTTTTATTCTATTTCATATATTTTTACCTACATTGAACTGAACTATTATATTTTTTACATTGTATTTATGATGCCAATTGTGTGACAATAAACTCACACTTTGTTTTAAGTCAGTTTGACTATCAATGCTATTCATCCGGAAGCGCCTCTGTGATACAAGAATATTAGATATTAATAATATTCTTCAGCCTCAAAGATTAAACTATAGTATTCACTGTTGAAATTCTGTATCAGTGTTTTAGAGATAGGGCTGTACCAATGCCCATTGCCAAGGATGTCCAAGCACATGCGCTCATATGCATGTGCTTTGACACACATCTGCCTCATTTTTCTCCCTCTCTGGTTGGGCGGAGTGCCTTGATTCCTCCCCCCATTCACTGTTAGGCCCAATACCTTGCTTGCGCCCTATACGATCATTATCACGGGTATCCTTACCACTAGGGATGAGCCGAACACCCCCCTGTTCGGTTCGCACCAGAACATGCGAACAGGAAAAAAATTCGTTCGAACACGCGAACACCGTTAAAGTCTATGGGACACGAACATGAATAATCAAAAGTGCTAATTTTAAAGGCTAATATGCAAGTTATTGTCAATAAAAGTGTTTGGGGACCTGGGTCCTGCCCCAGGGGACATGGATCAATGCAAAAAAAAGTTTTAAAAACGGCCGTTTTTTCAGGAGCAGTGATTTTAATAATGCTTAAAGTCAAACAATAAAAGTGTAATATCCCTTTAAATTTCATACCTGGGGGGTGTCTATAGTATGCCTGTAAAGGGGCGCATGTTTCCCGTGTTTAGAACAGTCTGACAGCAAAATGACATTTTGAAGGAAAAAACTCATTTAAAACTACCGCGGCTATTGCATTGCCGACAATACACATAGAAGTTCATTGATAAAAACGGCATGGGAATTCCCCACAGGGCAACCCCGAACCAAAATTAAAAAAAAAAAATGATGTGGGAGTCCCCCTAAATTCCATACAAGGCCCTTCAGGTCTGGTATGGATATTAAGGGGAACCCCAGCCAAAATTTTAAAAAAAAAATCGACGTGGGGTTCCCCCTAAATTCCATACCAGACCCTTCAGGTCTGGTATGGATTTTAAGGGGAACCCCGCGCCCAAAAAAAAAAATAAAACGGCGTGGGGTCCCCCTAAAAATCCATACCAGACCCTTATCCGAGCACGCAACCTGGCAGGCCGCAGGAAAAGAGGGGGGGACGAGAGTGCGGCCCCCCCTCCTCCTGAACCATACCAGGCCACATGCCCTCAACATTGGGAGGGTGCTTTGGGGTAGCCCCCCAAAGCACCTTGTCCCCATGTTGATGAAGACAAGGGCCTCATACCCACAACCGTGGCCGGTGGTTGTGGGGGTCTGCGGGCGGGGGGCTTATCGGAATCTGGAAGCCCCCTTTAACAAGGGGACCCCCAGATCCCGGCCCCCCCCCTGTGTGAAATGGTAAGGGGGTACTTACCCCTACCATTTCACTAAAAAACTGTCAAAAATGTTAAAAATGACAAGAGACAGTTTTTGACAATTCCTTTATTTAAATGCTTCTTCTTTCTTCCTTCATCTTCTTCTTCTTCTGGTTCTTCTGGCTCTTCTGGTTCTTCCTCCGGCGTTCTCGTCCAGCATCTCCTCCGCGGCGTCTTCTATCTTCTTCTCCTCGGGCCGCTCCGCACCCATGGCATGAGGGGGGAGGCTCCCGCTCTTCTCTTCATCTTCTTCTTCATCTTCATCTTCTTCTTCATCTTCTTCTTCTTCTTCTTCTCTTCTTCATCTCTTCTTCCTTCTTCATTTCTTCTGCGGGCCGCTCCGCATCCATGCATGGAGGGAGGCTCCCGCTGTGTGACGGCGTCTCTTCGTCTGACGGTTCTTAAATAACGGGGGGCGGGGCCACCCGGTGACCCCGCCCCCCTCTGACACACGGGACATGACGGGACTTCCCTGTGGCATTCCCCGTGACGTCACAGGGAAGTCCCGTCAATTCACCGTGCGTCAGAGGGGGGCGGGGTCACCGGGTGGCCCCGCCCCCCGTTATTTAAGAACCGTCAGACGAAGAGACGCCGTCACACAGCGGGAGCCTCCCTCCATGCATGGATGCGGAGCGGCCCGCAGAAGAAATGAAGAAGGAAGAAGAGATGAAGAAGAGAAGAAGAAGAAGATGAAGATGAAGAAGAAGATGAAGATGAAGAAGAAGATGAAGAGAAGAGCGGGAGCCTCCCCCCTCATGCCATGGGTGCGGAGCGGCCCGAGGAGAAGAAGATAGAAGACGCCGCGGAGGAGATGCTGGACGAGAACGCCGGAGGAAGAACCAGAAGAGCCAGAAGAACCAGAAGAAGAAGAAGATGAAGGAAGAAAGAAGAAGCATTTAAATAAAGGAATTGTCAAAAACTGTCTCTTGTCATTTTTAACATTTTTGACAGTTTTTTAGTGAAATGGTAGGGGTAAGTACCCCCTTACCATTTCACACAGGGGGGGGGCCGGGATCTGGGGGTCCCGTTGTTAAAGGGGGCTTCCAGATTCCGATAAGCCCCCCGCCCGCAGACCCCCGCAACCACCGGCCACGGTTGTGGGGATGAGGCCCTTGTCTTCATCAACATGGGGACAAGGTGTTTTGGGGGGCTACCCCAAAGCACCCTCCCAATGTTGAGGGCATGTGGCCTGGTACGGTTCAGGAGGGGGGGGGCCGCACTCTCGTCCCCCCCTCTTTTACTGCGGCCTGCCAGGTTGCGTGCTCGGATAAGGGTCTGGTATGGATTTTTAGGGGGACCCCACGCCGTTTTTTTTTTTTTTTTTGGCGCGGGGTTCCCCTTAAAATCCATACCAGACCTGAAGGGTCTGGTATGGAATTTAGGGGGAACCCCACGTCAATTTTTTTTTTAAATTTTGGCTGGGGTTCCCCTTAATATCCATACCAGACCTGAAGGGCCTTGTATGGAATTTAGGGGGACCCCCACATCATTTTTTTTTTATTATTTTGGTTCGGGGTTGCCCTGTGGGGAATTCCCATGCCGTTTTTATCAATGAACTTCTATGTGTATTGTCGGCAATGCAATAGCCGCGGGTAGTTTTAAATGAGTTTTTTCCTTCCAAATGTCATTTTGCTGTCAGACTGTTCTAAACACAGGAAACATGCGCCCCTTTAAAGGCATACTATAGACACCCCCCAGGTACGAAATTTAAAGGGATATTACACTTTTATTGTTTGACTTTAAGCATTAATAAAATCACTGCTCCTGAAAAAACGTCCGTTTTTAAAACTTTTTTTTGCATTGATCCATGTCCCCTGGGGCAGGACCCGGGTCCCCAAACACTTTTTATGACAATAACTTGCATATAAGCCTTTAAAATTAGCACTTTTGATTTCTCCCATAGACTTTTAAAGGGTGTTCCGCGGCATTCGAATTTGCCGCGAACACCCCAAATTGTTCGCTGTTCGGCGAACTTGCGAACAGCCAACGTTCGAGTAGAACATGAGTTCGACTCGAACTCGAAGCTCATCCCTACTTACCACGTGATTGGGCTACGCATTCTGGTATTCTGGGTGTTGTAGGCATCCAATTTCGGTCACTGCGCATGCGCTCGGGCCACCTTTTGTCCAATCCCGATTGGCTAATTGCTTATGCTGGTTGGGTGGGGGGCTTATAAGGCTGCCAAACTTTTTCCATTCACCTGTTGATTGTTATGCGCTGTGGATCGGTTGTACTTGATCAAGGTAAAATAAACTTTTTTATACATTCGGAAGGAGTCATTATCTTCTTCCTTCTTACCCACTTATATGTTTGGTAGCTTATAAGCTGATTGTGTATATGCATTGATTCCATATTCAGATAATCAAGTCTTTTGGACTCCTTTTGGAAGCTCATTGGGGGTTCCCTTGTTTAGCTCTCCCCACTGTGGGATCCAAAGTTTATCATGTACCTGATTGCTTTCATTGGCGTTTGCAATTCCATGGTAAGCGCCTCTCTATATATATATATATATTCCTTATATTCCTAAATCCCTGTTTGCTATATATTAGGGTGCTTCTCATTTAAAGCACCACTAATATTCATACTAATGCTATTATTATACATCATATTGTCTTTTCAGTTTTCTTGGTTTCAATACAAATCAATACATATCTTTTGACTCTAATACATTCAAGTACCATACCTTAATCCATCCAGCGCATTCCCTTGCGTCCTTTACGTCTCTACCCTTGGTATGTAATTGAGGCTTATTAGCCTATGTGATTAATAATAAATTAATTTAAGTAGCTTTTGGGGGCGTGGCTTGGCGCGCAACAGCGATGGACGCTTGAAACAAGAGCTCCGGCATCCAGGCAGCCCTAACCCATCACCTTGCACCCAAAGCACTCGATAATGAGCAAGAGGAACACAGGGACACCCCGCACGAGATCACGCCGCTCATCGGCAGCTTATCAGGGAAGGAACATTGAAGATCTGTTCCGGAATCCCCCGCCCGCACGAGAAGGCCTGTTAGGAGCCAAGATGGCGCCGCCGCATGTAATGGAGGACGACTTCAGCGAGGACTCTCAATCAGCGGCGGAGGAGAACGGTAGGATTACACCCCACTCCGACCTCCCCCTGACATATGCTGGCATGTCAGGCTTTGCAGCTGACATAAAAGCCACCTTTTCGGCGGCAATAACAGATTTAAAATCCAGCATGTTGATCCTCACTGACAAGATGGCCACGGCAGAACATGCAGGCAGATGCAGGGATAAGGCTTTACATCGCCTGGACAGAGTTACACAGACACAGTCCCAACAACTCATAGAAATCAACAAACACCTCGAAGATTTGGATAACAGAGGCAGAAGGAACAATATTAGGGTGAGGGGGATCCCAGAGACCGTGGAGGCTGATCAAATAACACCAGCTCTACAGAGGGTTTTTAACAGCCTGCTAGAAAGACCAGAGGAGACAGACATTGAATTTGTAAGGGCTCACAGAGCACTCAGAGCAAGAGGCCCTGATAACATGCCACCACGCGACATCATATGCTGTTTACAGAGCTTTGCTTTAAAAGAAGACATCATGAGGAAAGCACGCAGGAATGATCAGATAGTCTTTAATGGTGAAACCATCATGCTATTTCAGGATCTGTCTCAGATCACTCTAAAGAATCGCAGAGCTCTTAGACCATTGCTAGACAAGCTGAGAGAAAAGGATCTCCGCTACTCATGGCGATTCCCATTTGCACTCCTAGTGAACCATAATGGAAGACAGCATATCTTGCGATCACCAGATGATCTCCCAGATTTTTGCCAAGCGTTACATCTAGAACGGATAGAATTACCAGAGTGGTACCAAGAATTCATGTTACCTCCACTGGAAAGATCCCCCTTCTCATCACCTGATAAACGCATCTCCAAGAAGATGAAATCAGCACGTCCTGGAGGTTCACAAGCGGGGACTCCAAATAACAGACCTCACACCCCCAGGGGCTCTGAAGAAGCCTGAAAATGTCCACAGAAAACCACACTACACTTGGAAGAAGACGCATCGCTCCTGAAATGACACTTTGAATGCTGACCCCAAAGTAAATACTTGCTGACATCAACATACTGAGACACTTTGGCTGGTTCGATTTTTCCTGACAGAATGGAACTTCACATCAAGAATCAACAACACATTAAGTACCAGTTCATATAGCTCAGCAGTTTTAGTAAGATTCCATGTTTACGGGGACTGTTGCTTTTACCCCCCATGATGGCCTAGGCCAATTCTATAGATAAAGTATGGTTGTAAGGTACACGAATCAGAATAGTTAATACTAATAGGTTTGTGCAGTTCTTAAAGCACAACTGTCAATATCTCACTCCAGCAAGCATGGTTTATAGAAATGTCGATGAAAAAAATATCTCTAAGACTCAAAAAAAAAAAAAAAAAAAAAAAAGAGAGAGCAAAGTAAAACACAAATTATAGGTGCAATTTAAAACCATCTCCAAAGGGAAGACGACAAGATGATACCCCCGTTTGGAGGGGGGCCTTGAAATCTCCCAGGAGAACAGAGAAATGATCAAACAGCTCATCGACATCTCTACCTGCAAAGCCATTTGGGTCAAAGAGATCAAAGGAGGATGTATGCTTCTTCATTGCTACTAATAGGGTGCATTGTTGACCATTAATGTCTACAATATGTTTACTATGGCTGCTGCCGGTTACTGCTCACTAATTGAGTGTTATATCTTCTAATTCAGTTTAATCTAATTTGACTGGTTGAAATTACCAAAGTGATTAGGCGGCTGCCAATCACGCTCCGACAAAGTGCCCCTTGGCGGGAGAGGAATTTCCTGACAGGAGGCACTAACATACCACCTTGGCCCCATTGGGTCCCCAAGGAGATTACATTATCTCACTCTTAACCTCTGGGTGCTCTCACTTTCAGAGTACTAGTTTCTTATTTTCTTATTTTCTTTTCCTCATTTCTTTTCACCTATACCTTTTAAGGGGTAAAGTATAATTCATTGGAAACTTCAGTCTTCTCTCCAGCTATTGTCTTGACAGCTCTCTCTGAACCCTCAAGATGGCGTACTCATCCCTAGGACACGAACCTACAATAATCTCTCACAACACGAAGGGCCTGAACATTCCTGAAAAGCGCAGGACCCTCCTGAGGGAACTCAAAAAAGGTAAACCACGTTTTGTGTTTTTACAGGAAACACACTTCAAAACTCAACAAATCCCCAAAATGACAGACTCATTCTTTACACAAGCATATCATGCAACGAATGATTTAGCAAAATCCAAGGGAGTGTCCATACTCATTAGTAGGGAGGCTTCCTTTGAAATAACTGACAAACTCATAGACCCAGAAGGAAGGTTCATATTCCTGAAAGGGAACTGCTGCGGTAAGCCTATTACACTAGCAAACGTTTATTTCCCCAACACGGCACACCTTACCTTCTGCCGTAAAATTGTTGGACAACTCAAGGACTTTGGCTCGGGATGTATCATTCTAGGTGGGGACTTTAACGTCCCATTGAATCCTCTTAGTGATACGTCCACAGGCAAAACCTATATCACATACAAAATACTCAAACAAATCAAAACACTACTAAACTCGCTTCAATTAATAGACTCTTGGAGATTTATCAACCCAGAGGGAAAAGATTACACCTTCTACTCCATTCCCCATTGCAGATACTCAAGAATAGATTACGTCTTTATATCACAAAGAGACTTAGACATAGTCTCTGGAGCTAAAATAGGGATACAGACCTTTTCAGATCATGCCCCAATCTCAATGTCACTGAGGTTCACAGAACACCGACCCAAAACAAACACTTGGAGATTAAATTCGGCACTGTTAACGGATCCAACTACACTCCCCCAAATAGCAACATCACTATCAGATTACTTCAAAACTAACTCCACACCAGACATCAACCCCCTCTCATTATGGGAAGCACATAAATGCACAATCAGAGGAGAACTCATTAGAATGGGCGCCCACCGCAAAAGAGAGAGGGAAAGCGAAATTAAATCCTTGACAGAGAAGATTCGCACCCTAGAATCTCTACATAAACAATCCCTGACAGAACATACGGCAATTGAACTTTTAAGCCATAGAAAATCACTCCAACAAATCTTTGACACAAGAGCTAAAAGATTCCTATTTTTTAGGAAAAAAATCTACTACGAACAAGGCAATAAAACAGGCAGCTTACTAGCAAGAGCCATAAAAAACGCGAAAACACAACAAAACATCTCAGGCATACGTACAAAAGAAGGGAAACTAGACATCACTACCGAAAAAATTGCACACCATTTTCATAATTATTACACATCCTTGTATAACTTACCCAACCCACAGAAACCTAGCTCAATTCAAGGAACAAGAATACATGCCATACGTCAATATCTGATAGACTCTAAACTTCCCTCATTGTCAACTGAAGATATTGCCCAACTAGAAAATCCCATAGAGACTTGTGAACTACAACAAGTGATCAAACACCTAAAGACAGGGAAAAGTCCGGGTCCGGACGGCTTTACAGCAATTTATTACAAAACATTCCAGGAAACTCTACTAGGTCCACTACTAAAGGCACTGAACTACATGTCTAAACCCAGGGAGATCCCGGCGGATTTCCTTAAGGCACATATTACAATTCTTCCCAAGCCAAACAAGGACCTGACAGAATGCGCAAGCTACAGGCCAATTTCGCTGCTGAATATTGATGTGAAATTGATGTCAAAAATAATAGCAAACAGACTAAAACCTTTACTTCACAAATTGATAGGCAGCGAGCAAGCAGGATTCATGCCAGGAAGAGAAACTAGAGATAATGTTATCAAAACGCTCAATTTGATGCATGCTGCGGGGATGCGGAAATTCGAAGGCCTTCTCCTTTCCACGGATGCGGAGAAGGCCTTTGACCGCGTGGCATGGGATTTCATGCTAGAAACATGCAGGTACATTGGCTTGGGAAACAATATGATGTCTTGGATCTCTACGCTCTATAAAAACCCCTCTGCGCAGCTGAAGATCAATGGCTCCCTTTCAAACACAGTTGAAATCAAAAACGGGACGAGACAGGGGTGCCCTCTCTCGCCCCTGCTGTTTATCCTAACCTTGGAGCCATTCATCAGACGGATTGTAGCAGAGAGGGCAATACAGGGCTTCGAGGTGGGGAAAAAAGAATACAAGGTGGCGGCATACGCAGATGACTTGTTGTTCTTCATAACGAACCCTCACATTTCACTTCCCTCCCTGATGAAAGAGTTCACTATCTTTGGATATTTTTCAAATCTTAAAATTAATTACACCAAGTCGGAAATCTTAAATGTCTCGATACCCACAAATAAATTAAATCCTATCCAATCAAACTGCCCCTTTAAATGGGTAAACACAGCGCTTAAATATCTAGGAATATGGCTGACCCCTAAATTATCTCAAATTTTTGAATTTAATTTCACTCCCTTACTGAAAACAATATGCTCAGACCTACAAAACTGGCACTCAAAAGGATTATCCTGGTTCGGTAGGGCAGCGATATGTAAAATGGTCATTCTACCAAGAGTACTATATCTATTTAGAAACTTGCCGATAAAAATTCCCCAAAGCTTCTTCAAAGTGCTTCATACAACTCAAACGAAATTTATATGGGCTCACAAGAAACCTAGAGTGAGATTTTCTAGACTTACTAAGCCCAAAGACAAAGGAGGAATGGGAATCCCAGACTTCCATGCGTACTATATGGCCTCTCATATAACTAGGATAATAGACTGGCACTGCCACTCTACATTCAAAGATTGGGTAGAAATTGAGGAAAAATTGAGCCATACTCCAATTAAATACTCACCATGGATTCGGTGGAATAGTCTCCCAGCGGAGATGAGGTCACATCCCTTAGTAGGCGCCACCTTAACAATCTTTCACAAGCTAACGAAACTTTCCAACTTCTCATCACTACTCAGTCCGCTCACCCCACTACAAAATAATCCCAATTTCCCTCCAGGAATGGGGAACCGGACACTCCAAGCGAAAGACACTAATAAACCCCTACTAGCTTCTCAATGTTTCCACAATCAAGAGTTTAGGGACTTCATAGATCTTAAACATACAAACAAACGACCTGACCTACAGCTTTGGACTTATTTTCAATGCCGCAGCTTCCTTAATAGAACTCAAAGAAAACAAAACTTCGTCAGGCCACTAACAGAATTAGAGTCAATCTGTCAGACAGAGGAACCCATCCCTAAAGTGACATCAATAGCATACCGCTGGATCCAAAATGGAGAGGACAAGGGAGAGGGAAATCTCAGAGAGAGCTGGTCAAGGGCACTGGGTATTTCAATGACAACTACACAATGGATGAAAGCATGTGTTTTTGCCCATAAATGCTCCCTGAGCACAAAAACTCAAGAAACAGCATACAAACTACTTACTCAATGGTATACCACACCAGTGAAACTACACTCCTGGTTTCCAGACCAGTCGGATGCCTGCTGGCGCTGCAACTCTGACAAAGGAACATTGCTCCACATTTGGTGGCAGTGCCCAATATTGAACACATTCTGGACAAAGGTCAGAGAGATGATATACTTAATAACAGAAACAAAATTAAAACTAGATGCAGCAGCATGCCTCCTGCATATCACGGAATTCCCCATCAAGAGGTATAAACATTCACTTACCAAACATCTTCTAAACGCAGCCAAAGCGGTCATCCCACTGTACTGGAAATCTACAAAAATCCCATCCATACAGGAATGGCTCAATAAGATAGGGGAATTTTATGAGATGGAAGAGACTACCGCACAAGCAGGAGAAAATGTGGAGAGATTTCACAAAACTTGGTCACCTTGGCTTATATATAAATACTCACAGGCATATTTGGATGCTATGGAATAGGTTTTGGTGAAGATTTAACTTTCATATGACAATCTATATTGAAAAGCAGTCAAGTGAGGAACAGTGATTCCCATTAACTTAAACTGAAGATCTAACCCTTAATACCCTTTTCCTAACTTTATTTTCCCTTTCTATTTTTTCTTCTATAAATAACTTTACAGAATCCACGAATGATAATCATTGATATATGCTTTATTAAGACTTACAGTTGTACAAGTTTAAACAATTGACACTAACTCTTACAATGTAACTGATGTTCAATGATATTGATGATGTTATGTTTAACACTGTATAATACTATGTGGAGCTGCGACTCCACAGATGCATCTCTTGTTTTCATTCATAATAAACTTTGATGAAATATAATTTAAGTAGCTTTTTACCAATGCATCAATCTTTAGTTTTTACAGGCACCCTTCTGGGCCCCCTATAGCCAATTACAGGGCTGAGTTTGACTACCGTCCTTGGCTGTTTGATGGTGCCTACTCTTTTGTCCTTGGAGCGTGACACAGTATGTCTATGATGTGGGGTGTGGGAAGCTTGAAGTCTAGGTCAGACAAAATTGTGATTTCCCCAATCGCTCACTTAATATGTGTTATGATACTTGTGTCTTATGATTGACTTTTTTTCACCTTTTTTTCAGTGTCTTTACCCCTTTCTACTACTTGTTTAATTCCCCTGATGAAGCCAATGTATTGGCGAAACTAGTAGGGATAAATTGACCATCGACTACCTCTCAACATCTCTGGTGTCGGTCAATATATAAAATTGTAAAGCGCTCCTTGTCTATTTTTATCTGCATGATTTATATGTATCAACTATATATTTTTTAGAATTGTATATTAATAAAGAATTGATATTTTTATATTAATTGTGTTCTAAATTGTTTTTGGCACCGCTATAATCCCTTTCTCCCTGTTTTACCACACATATTGGTTAGCAACCCTCCTTGACCACCATTATATAGGGAAAGTCTCAAAATCCATCCTGTTCCCACAGAGAGTGCAGAAGAGGAAATCTCTTGAGGACACCTTGAATAGAAGTTTATCGAACACTTTTCCCAACTTTGGTAGTGTTGTGGGTGTTGATTTCATCTGGAAGAATTATTTTGGTGTAGGTTTCATGGGCACAATTAACACCCAAAGACCAATTTTTCCGCACCTGTTTGACAGGTGCATATCATTACAATTTTTGACAGCAAGGCCAATTCTTATTTTTATCAAGAGTACCTCTATAGGGTTATACTGTGAAGGCAAAAACAATTTTTTTGCGCCTGTTACAGAAGTAGAAATCCAAAGTATATGGTAGAGACACCAGAATTTATCCAAAAAATCTCTAATCTTATTTCCTCCGTGCACTACATTGTGGCCTCATCATACAGACTGGCTCCCCAAGCCGAAGCTTACAAAATAAAGAAAATGTGTAAGGAACACTTCATATTTTGGGCTTTATAAATGCAAATATTGCTGCAGCAGATTCTATACACAGTATAGATGTACCACTTTACAGATGGACTAAGGGGACCCCCCAGGCAATGTATTGAAAGGAATTTTTCATTTTTATATTTTCACTTTAAACATCAATATATCCCTTTTTTTCATAAATGTCCCCCCGGGTAGTACCCAGACCCCCATAACCATTGTATGCCCAATTACTTGCATATAAGCCATCAAAATGGGCACTATTGATTTTTCATGTTTGGGT
Source organism: Lithobates clamitans (assembly GCA_037952925.1). Classification (NCBI taxonomy): domain Eukaryota; kingdom Metazoa; phylum Chordata; class Amphibia; order Anura; family Ranidae; genus Lithobates; species Lithobates clamitans. Next base: position 1,684,734 of record JBBGZY010000498.1, read on the forward strand.
CCCATAGACTTCAATGGGGTTAGTTTTTTGGTTCCAAACTTTCCCGATGTTTAAAAATTCTGGTGCGAACCAAACAGGGGGTCGTTTGGCCTATCCCTACTTATTGTATACATTTTTGCTAACACTTGTGCCGCATACACACTCCCAGAATTTCCAGCAGAAAAGGTCAGACGGAATCATTCCGTCGGACATTCCGATCGCGTGTGGGCTTCATCTGACTTTTTCTTTCTAAAATTCTGACGGACCTAGAAATAGAACATGTTTCAAATCTTTCCAATGGAATCAGTTCCTATAGGGAAAACCGCTCGTCTGTATGCTATTCTGACGGACCAAAAATGACTCAAGGGCAGCTATTGGCTACTGGCTATTGAACTTCCTTTTTACTAGTCCCATTGTACGTCATGATAAATGATCAGACTTTGGTGTGATCATATGAGAATATAGAGTTAGGGTATATTGGCGCTACCTACAAAGTTATATACTGGGATAGCCTCAATTCTAGCAGCCCTTGCTTGTAGTAGTAAATCTATACGCTATGCACCGTATATAAATCCCCCTTTATAGTATAAAATTACAGGTGTCGCACAGCCTAATTAGTCCTACAGCCTCTGGGATAAAAGCCAGAGACTATATTGCATAGTGTGCATTTAATAGAAACCATATACCGATGCAGTAATGTGCATATAAATTGTGCTGTCCTGAGCAGATATCATATGCGTATCAGATATAAAATAAAATAAAAATTACATGCATACACAACACATGTTAAATAGCACAGAAAATCCAGCAGTTAGATCTCCAACATATATTATGACAGTCCATATATTGCTGTTATATAGCTTATTCAGATTCCCAATGGTGACTTTGGTGTTGCAAACAATTTGTCAGGTGACTCTCGTGCTCCCCCTTTTGGTTGCCTACTCACCAGCTCCCAGAACCCCACCAGGGGTATAACGCCTGTGGTATAGTATGCTGGGTCACTTCACCTGCTGTTTCATCTGATGGATACTTGTACTGTATTCGGCTCCCCAGGCCCCACGCCGGGGTAATACGCCTGTGTTGGAAAATGGATCGTCTGCTGCTATGTATTGTGCTGGATGTCTCCTGTGCTTTTCAATCCATAGAGGTGTTGCTTCCCCTCATGATTCAAGGAAAAAAAGGAGAGCTTCCATCATTTTTCATGTTTGGGTCCCATAGACTTCAATGGGGTTAGTTTTTTGGTTCCGAACTTTCCCGATGTTTAAAAATTCTGGTGCGAACCGAACAGGGGGTCGTTTGGCCTATCCCTACTTATTGTATACATTTTTGCTAACACTTGTGCTGCGTACACACTCCCAGAATTTCCAGCAGAAAAGGTCAGACGGAATCATTCCGTCGGACATTCCGATCGCGTGTGGGCTTCATCTGACTTTTTCTTTCTAAAATTCTGACGGACCTAGAAATAGAACATGTTTCAAATCTTTCCGATGGAATCAGTTCCTATAGGGAAAACCGCTCGTCTGTATGCTATTCTGACGGACCAAAAATGACTCAAGGGCAGCTATTGGCTACTGGCTATTGAACTTCCTTTTTATTAGTCCCGTTGTACGTCATGATAAATGATCAGACTTTGGTGTGATCATGTGTAGGCAAGTCTGTTTCAGCAGAACTCCATCAGAAAGATCATCGGAGTTAATTCTGACGGAAAGTCCGGTCGTGTGTACGCGGCATAAGTGACGGTGATGTAGTCGGCAGTAGGGATGAGCTTCGTGTTCGAGTCGAACCCATGTTCGAGTCGAACCCATGTTCGACTCGAACATCGGCTGTTCGGTCGTTCGCCGCATTGCGAACGATATGGGCCGTTCGCGCCAAATTCGTGTGGCGCTTCACGGCCCATAATTCACTGCGGCATCGCAGTACATTGCTTGCTGATGATTGGCCAAGCATGCACTATGACCCGCATGCTTGGCCAATCACAGCGCCGCCTGAACAGAGAGCCGTAATTGGCCAAAGCCAAGGATTCTTTGGCCAATTATGGCTCAGGGGATTTAGTACACGCCCCACACTATATAAGGCCGCCTGCACGGCGGCCCTGTGTAGTGTGTGTTCCGGCGTTGAAAGAGATAGACAGAGAGAAAGTGTCATTTGATTTGAGTTAGATAGATTAGGCAGGACAGTCAGTCAGTTAGCTGCACTTACAGTGTATTGTGTATATATATGCATCCCAGGTGTTGCATATATATATATACACTGTATTCAGTTTAGCTAGATCCGTTCCTGTTATCTTCTAGACTATTTACATTTAGTGCAGTGCATCCTGCTCACAGTGTTCAGCTAGATCCGTTCCTGTTATCTTCTAGACTATTTACATTTAGTGCAGTGCGTCCTGCTCACAATGTTCAGCTAGATCCGTTCCTGTTAAATTCTAGACTATTTACATTTAGTGCAGTGCGTCCTGCTCACAGTGTTCAGCTAGATCCGTTCCTGTTATCTTCTAGACTATTTACATTTAGTGCAGTGCGTCCTGCTCACAGTGTTCAGCTAGATCCGTTCCTGTTATCTTCCTACTGACAGGCAGGCTTGTCTTGTTACAGTATTAACAGCTACCTAAAGAAAATTACTGGTGTTCTTTTGATCCTATTAGTACCACGGTCAGGCAGCTAGACTATTTACATTTAGTAAAGTGCGTCCTGCTCACAGTGTTCAGCTAGATCCGTTCCTGTTATCTTCTAGACTATTTACATTTAGTGTAGTGCGTCCTGCTCACAGTGTTCAGCTAGATCCGTTCCTGTTATCTTCTAGACTATTTACATTTAGTGCAGTGCGTCCTGCTCACAGTGTTCAGCTAGATCCGTTCCTGTTAAATTCTAGACTATTTACATTTAGTGCAGTGCGTCCTGCTCACAGTGTTCAGCTAGATCCGTTCCTGTTATCTTCTAGACTATTTACATTTAGTGCAGTGCGTCCCGCTCACAGTGTTCAGCTAGATCCGTTCCTGTTATCTTCCTACTGACAGGCAGGCTTGTCTTGTTACAGTATTAACAGCTACCTAAAGAAAATTACTGGTGTTCTTTTGATCCTATTAGTACCACGGTCAGGCAGCTAGACTATTTACATTTAGTACAGTGCGTCCTGCTCACAGTGTTCAGCTAGATCCGTTCCTGTTATCTTCCTACTGACAGGCAGGCTTGTCTTGTTACAGTATATAAAGCTACCTGAAGAAAATTACTGGTGTTCTTTTGATCCTATTAGTACCACGGTCAGGCAGCTAGACTATTTACATTTAGTGCAGTGCGTCCTGCTCACAGTGTTCAGCTAGATCCGTTCCTGTTATCTTCCTACTGACAGGCAGGCTTGTCTTGTTACAGTATATAAAGCTACCTGAAGAAAATTACTGGTGTTCTTTTGATCCTATTAGTACCACGGTCAGGCAGCTAGACTATTTACAGTTAGTGCAGTGCGTCCTGCTCACAGTGTTCAGCTAAACCTACAAGTTAGTGGGGTGCGTCCACCTCACAGTGTTCAGCTAAAGCTACCTGTAGAAGGTTGGTGGTGTTCTCATACTACAGGCAGGCAGTTGATTTTGCTAGCTGCAGTATATATATATATATATATATATATATATATATATATATATATATATCCCAGCTTAGTGCAGCTACAGGCCATTAGTATGTCTGGAAGGCCAAGAAGGAGAGGCAGACAGTCACAAGCCAATAAGAGAGGGCAAGCAGGCTCTGTGTCTAGTGCTGGTCGTGGAGACGGTGCATCCTCATCAGCACGTGGCCATGGGACACGCTTGGCCTTTTTTTCGGCAGCTGGCCGTGTTGAGCCGCAACATGCGGAAGACTTGGTCGAGTGGATGACCAAGCCGTCCTCATCCTCCTCATCCTCTCTCACCCATGCCCAGGGTGCTTTGTCTGGCAAAGCAGCGGCCTCTTCCCTCGGCTCAATGTCATCAGTGACTCCTTCCCTAGCTCCACCATGTCCTCCTGAGGAGTCCCTCGAACTGTTTGACCACAGTGTTGGGTACATGCTCCAGGAGGATGCCCAGCGTTTGGAAGGCTCTGATGATGATACTGAGCTCGATGAAGGCAGTAACATGAGCACGGACAGAGGGGGTGCCCAAGAAGGACAGCAATCTGGCAGTCATGCTCCCCCTGCTGCAGCATGCTGCCAGGTTTGCTCCAGTGATGAGGAGGGAGGGGATGATGAGGTCACTGACTCAACGTGGGTGCCTGATAGGAGAGAGGAGGAGGAGGAGGAGGCGGCACATCACCAACGAGGCAGGATGCCCTCCAGGGGCCAGCCTAAGGGCAGCACATTGACTGCATCACATGTGCAGGGCGCTGTAGTCTCTGCGCGTTATTCAAAAAGTTCTTTGGTGTGGGCCTTTTTTTGAGACGAGTGCATCAGATCGCACCGCTGCTATTTGCAACATATGTCTCAAGCGTATCTCACGTGACCAAAACATCTCCCGCTTGGGTACCACATGCTTGACCAGACATATGTTGACCTGCCATGCAGTTCGTTGGCAAGCGCATCTAAAAGACCCACACCAAAGAACAAAGAGGACCTCTCCTTGCTCCTCATCAGCTGAGATTTCCAACCCCACTAGACCTTCAGTCCTCTCTGAGACCTGCACTGAGAGGAATGAAGGTGTAGAATTAGATGTGTCACAGCCAAGTACTTGTGGGCAATCTGCTTTTGGTACACCGACGTCAGATTGTACCAGGCAAATTTCCCTGCCCCAGCTGCTGCACCGCCGAAAGAAGTTTGCTCCCAGCCATCCACATGCCCAGCGGTTGAATGCTAGCTTGGCAAAATTGCTGGCACTTCAACTGCTGCCTTTTCAGTTGGTAGACTCTGCCCCCTTCCGTGAGTTTGTGGAATGTGCGGTTCCTCAGTGGCAGGTACCCAAACACCACTTTTTCTCACGGAAGGCGATTCCGGCTCTCTACCGGCATGTGGAAGGCAATGTCCATGCCTCGCTGGACAGGGCGGTCAGTGGTAAGGTGCATATCACCGCTGACTCATGGTCCAGCAGGCATGGACAGGGACGTTACCTAAGTTTCACGGTGCATTGGGTGACTCTGCTGGGAGCTGGGAAGGATGCAGGACAAGGTGCTGTAGTGTTGGAGGTTGTTCCGCCACCACGCCTCCAAAATGCTAATGATTGTGACACACCTCTCTCCTCCACCCCCTCCTCTTCTTCTTCCTCCACGGCCTCTTCCTCGGAACCAGCGGTGCTCCGTAGTCGTTCAAGGGGCTACGCAAGTACGCAGGCCAAAAGATGCCATGCGGTGCTTGAGCTGGTGTGCTTGGGGGACAGGAGCCACACTGGGGCAGAGGTTCTGTCAGCTCTGCAGCGGCAGGTTCAGAGGTGGTTGACGCCACGCCAACTTAAGGCAGGAATGGTGGTTTGCGACAATGGCACCAACCTCCTCTCTGCCCTCCGACAGGGACAAATGACCCATGTGCCCTGTTTGGCTCACGTCCTTAACTTGGTGGTGCAGCGGTTCTTGGGCAGGTACCCGGGCTTACAGGATGTCCTGAGGCAGGCCAGGAAAGTCTGTGTGCATTTCCGCCGGTCATATAATGCCAGTGGTCAGCTGACGGACCTCCAAAAGGAGTTTAACCTGCCCAAGAACCGCCTAATCTGTGACATGCCCACCAGGTGGAACTCAACGTTGGCCATGCTGCAGCGGCTGCACACGCAGCAGAGGGCCATCAATGAGTACCTGTGCGACTATGGCACCAGGACAGGGTCAGGGGAGCTTGGTTTTTTTTCCCCACGCCAGTGGGCCATGATCAGGGATGCATGCACTGTCCTGTCACCATTTGAGGAGGCCACGAGGATGGTGAGCAGTGACAGTGCATGCATCAGTGACACTGTCCCCCTTGTCCACCTGTTGGAGCACACGCTGCGTGGAATAATGGACAGGGCACTTGAGGCAGAACAGAGGCAGGAAGAGGAGGACTTCCTTAGCTCTCAAGGCCCCCTTTATCCAGACAGTGTTCCTGCGTGCCCGCCGATCACACAGGAAGAGGATGAGGAGGAGGAGGAGGAGGAGGAAGATTGTGTCAGTATGGAGGTGGAGCCTGGCACTCAGCATCAGCAGCAGTCTTTAAGGGATCAGTCCCAAGAAACACATGGACTTGTACGTGGCTGGGAGGAGGTGGCTGCGGACCATGTCGTCCTTAGTGACCCAGAGGACTCCGGACCGAATGCCTCAGCAAACCTACGCTGCATGGCCTCCCTGATCCTGCAAAGCCTGCGTAAGGATCCTCGTATTCGTGGTATCAAGGAGAAGGACCAATACTGGCTGGCAACCCTCCTTGATCCACGTTACAAGGGTAAGGTTGCGGACAAGATCAGACTTGGACACCTTTCCCACCGAAAATCCTCTGGGTTACTGGGTCTTGAGGATGGATCACTGGCCAGAGCTTGCACAGTATGCAATTGAGCTACTGGCCTGTCCTGCATCCAGTGTTCTTTCGGAACGCACATTCAGTGCTGCTGGAGGCGTGGTAACCGATCACAGGGTGCGTCTGTCCACCGACTCGGTCGATCGACTGACCTTCATAAAAATGAATCAGTCTTGGATCACCCCCAGCTACCAAGCACCTGATGCTGATGTAACCGAATAATTTTTTTTGAAATCTCAGATCCCTTCAAAGACTGCCTATGCTGATGCTGAGTGACTATCCCTGAGTAATTATCCTCTTCCTCCTCAATCATCACGCTGATAGCTTGTAAGAACATTTTTGGTTCTGGGCGTCACCACCAGTGCCTAAGGCACAATTTTTCAGCCCCTGTTTAACAGGGGCGTGTAATTACAATTTTTGATGTAATACTTTGCAGCAGGGCTCGTTCCTGCATTCCAACTAGAGTGTCTGTGAGGGGTTGCAGTGTTGTGGCACCAGCACCAGTGCCTAAGGCCCAATTTTTCTGCCCCTGTCTAACAGGGGCGTGTAATTACAATTTTTGATGCAATACTTTGCAGCAGGGTTCGTTCCTGCATTCCAACTAGAGTGTCTGTGAGGGGTTGCAGTGTTGTGGCACCAGCACCAGTGCCCAAGGCCCAATTTTTCTGCTCCTGTCTAACAGGGGCGTGTAATTACAATTTTTGATGCAATACTTTGCAGCAGGGCTCGTTCCTGCGTTCCAACTAGAGTGTCTGTAAGGGGTTGCAGTGTTGTGGCACCAGCACCAGTGCCTAAGGCCTATTTTTTCAGCTCCTGTTCAACAGGGGCATGTAATTACAATTCTTGATCTAATATTTCACAGCAGGGCCCTGTGAGGGCTTACAGTGTTGTGGCCACAGCAACACCTAAGGCCCAAATTTCTGCTGAGTATATAGGGCAGGACCCTACTTTCAAACATCTAACTTACAAACGACTCCTACTTGCAAACGGAAGGAGACAACAGGAAGTGAGATGAAATCTACCCCTAGGAAGGGAAATTCTCTCCTGTAAGAGTTAATATGGGAAAAAAAATTCTCCTTTCCACTGATGCTTTCCAATCCTTGTTCCACAAAAAAACCCAAATTTTCAAAAAACATTTTTCATTGGGACAAAAAGTGAGGTGAAATCTTCTGAAGAGGAGGAAAGACAGCAAAACAAATGTCACAGGGGTGATAACCCTTCCCTATGTTTTCCAAAAAGCTTAAAAAAGATTTTTTGGCTGGAGCTAAACACGTTAAAAATGTACCCGTTCAAAATTACAAAGAGATTCTACTTAACAACAAATATACAGTCCCTGTCTTGTTTGCACCGCCTGTATACTGCTGTTCAGAGTATATAGGGCCTGGTGGCCCCACACCTTTCCTTATTTTAATTTGGGTGCGGGATTCCCCTTAATATCCATACAAGACCCAAATGGACTGGGGGGGTACCCATGCCGTTTGTCTCACTGATTTTCATCCATATTGCCATGACCCGACATTACATTAAACCCGCAAGCAGTTTTAAATGAGATTTTTTCCTTTAAAAATGACATTTGGTGCAGGGACTGTTCTAAACACGGGAAACACGCGTCACTTTACAGGCATACTATAGACACCCCCCAGGTGCGATATTTAAAGGAATATTTCACTTTTTTTTTTACTTTAAGCATCATTAAAATCACTGCTCCCGAAAAAACGGCCGTTTTTAAAAGTTTTTTTTGCATTGATACATGTCTCCTGGGGTAGGACCCGGGTCCCCGAACCCTTTTTAGGACAATACCATGCAAATTAGCCTTTAAAATGAGCACTTTTGATTTCGAACGTTCGAGTCCCATAGACGTCAATGGGGTTCTAACGTTCGTGCAAACTTTCGGTCCGTTCGCAGGTTCTGGTGCGAACCGAACCGGGGGGTGTTCGGCTCATCCCTAGTCGGCAGATAGGGCTCATGGTCCTTGCTTGGTTTTTCCTCAGTATTTTAAGAAATATTGCAAAAGTGAGGTGGGGGAAGGGGGGATGTTGTTGTTGTTACATTGTTTTTTTTGTGATATATAGATAGCTTCCTTGTTAGTGAGGCTCAAGACCTGGTGAGAATTCTTACTGGGTTGTATCTTTCTGTTATTGTTATTGTATTTTTCTTTTGCCTTATTTTGTATGGAAAACTTTAATAAAAATAATTTTCCAAAAAAAACAACTTGTTTTGTTTTTGGTAAATTTCATTTTGTTTATAAATTTTCGAATGAATTTCAAATTTTCAGAATGATTGGAATTTGGATTGGTCGAAAAATGATTGACCGATATGAATCCTGTGTGAAGAATAGCTGGTTGTTAAGCAGCAGGTCAGAAAGCCAGCCGCTGCTTTCTTAACAACCAATGAGTCATCAGCTGTCAGCTGGCTTCCCCACTGACAGCTGAAATGTTAACAAAACAATGCTAGCAATAGAAAATTCTGAAAAAAAACAACGTAGGGTCCCCCCTCCAATTAATAGCAGGCCCTTCAGGTCTGGTATGGATTCTAAGGGAAACCCCACGCCAAAATTTAAAAACAACCAGGGTGAGGTTCCCCCCCCAAAATCCATACCAGACCATACCAGACCAATTGTCCAAGCATGCAGCCCAGCAGGTCAGGAAAGGTGGGGAGCAAGCATCCCCCCTGAATAATAACAGGAAATATGCCCTTAACAAGGGGGGTTGGGTGCTTTGGGGCAAAGTCCCCCTGCCCCAAAGCAGCCTGTCCCCATGTTGATGGGGACAAGGGCCTCATCCTCACAACCCTGGTCAGTGGTTGTGGGGGTCTTTTTTTAACCAAGATTTTTATTGTATGTTTTAAACAGCATACAGTGTAGAAGTGCAAAAAATTGTATAAATGGTATAAATGGTATATAAAGAATAAGTCACTTCCTCTGAGTCAGCTTGGGTGATTATAGCAGCCTTGTTGCTAGGGAATGTAACTGATTCTATTCTCCATTATGGTGAAGCGTCTGTTTGGAAGTCTGCAGAGACTCACGAAGATACTGGATAACAAGAGCTAATCTAGATCTATTTGTTTCGTGAGTCTCGGTGATACCGACGATCAATGTTAGCAGTTCCGTTCCTCTTTTTGCTCAATTTCTATAATATATTAGTTCCCCTGGGAGGTAAAGAGAAAAGACAGAATGATAGAAGGAGGAAGATAAAAAAGAGCACAGGAGGTAGAGAAAGAGAGGAGAGCGAAAGAAAAAAAAAAAGGAAAGGAAAAGGGGGGGAGGGGGGGATGTAGAGACAAGATACCAGACAGAGAGGGGGTTTAAACTCCCACCAGCTACCCTCTTCATCTATATTCAGCACAGTACTATAGTAGACCAGATCTACCAGATTCTCAAGGTATAATGAAGTAGGTGACACTGCCTCCAGACCAAGGGTCAGTCGCAGTAATAGTGCCATTAGACCAAGGGTCAATCGCTATTCTGTATCAACGCTTGATATTGTTGTGATTTTTTAAAGGTGAACCACGCCTCCCAGATAGCTTATGGGACACAGTGCTCTTATGGGAAGCGCCACGTCTATGCAATCACCAGATTGCAGACGCGGCGCTTCATTTGTGGGCTTTTGTCCCGCCTTGCGGCGCATTCTGAGGCACCGAGTAGCTTCCGCCCGACCCTCGTAGTATCTATTACTACGGCCGGGCGGTTTGATTGACATCTGAGTTAGATGTCACTTCCTGCTTTCTCTCTCCTATTGTGCCCGAGAGAGAAAACCAGAAGTATGAGGAGCGGACTCCTCTATCGCTGCTGCCAGTGCCCGTCTGAAAGAGACACCACAGGAGAGGACACCACAGCAAGGTAAGTGCCACTGTGCCGGTCTGGACCTCCCACATAGAAGGGGGGAGGGGTTTGATGGGACACAGGCTGCATTTGATGGGACACTGGCTGCATTTGATGGAACACCGGCTGCATTTGATGGAACACCGCTGCATTTCATGGGACACAGGCTGCATTTGATGGGGCACAGGCTGCATTTGATGGGATACAAGCTGAATTTGATGGGACACAAGCTGAATTTGATGGGACACAGGCTGCATTTGATGGGACACAGGCTGCATTTGATGGGACACAGACTGCATTTGATGGGACACAAGCTGCATTTGATGGGACAGTGAGGCTGCATTTGATGGGACACAGTGACGCTGCATTTGATGGGACACAGTGTCGCTGCATTTGATGGGACAGTGAGGCTGCATTTGATGGGACACAGTGAGGCTGCATTTGATGGGCACAGTGGCTGCATAAGATGGGCACAGTAGCTGTATTTCATGGCACAGTGGCAGCATTTGATATGGCACAGTGGCTGCGTTTATTGGGCACAGTGGCTGCATTTGATGGGCACAGTGGCGGCAATTGGTGGGCACAGTGGCTGCATTTGATGGGCACAGTGGCTGCGTTTGATGGGGACAGTGGCTGCGTTTGATGGGCACAGTGGCTGCGTTTGATGGACACAGTGGCTGCGATAGATGTTTTTTTTTTCAGAACTTGTTTGCGCTCCCCCAAAATTTTGAGCACCAGCCACCACTGCCATGAAGTGTAAATCAGCTCCTCCATCGTCAATACGATATATACAATTTTTGGTTGGGGGAGAGAATTTGGACCTCCAATGTACCGGAACACATAGCCTAGCAGCGTTAATCATATGCATGGCTACCAATTTAAAGTATTTCTTTTGGGGGATTTTAGAGAGATGAAGGAGATATTGCACTGGAGTGAACTCCAGAGATAGTGAAGAAACGGTAGTCTTCATCCCATGTACTTTCTTCCAGTATGGCTGGATCAATGTGCATGTTCACCATATATGGAGGAAAGTGCCTATTTCCTTTTCAAATCTCCAACATTGATCTGATACTGTTGGAAATATCCTATGAAGCAGTTCTGGGCTTTTGTACCATCTTGTTTTAATTTCATATCCATTTTCCTGTGCGTCTACATTGAGAGACCCCTTGTGAATGAATAGATGAACGCAATCCCAGCCAGTATCCTCAATCTCCTTGTCCAGCACGGATCCCCAGAATGCATGATCTGAGTGTAGCAGGGAGTAACGTTCCCCAAACATGGAGGCGTACAGTGTGGAGATCACATGATTCTGGGGAGTCGAGCTCGAGCATAGGGATTCGAACACCATTGGTGCTTTCGTATATCCTTCCCTTCTCCCCGGGTCATCTAGAAAATGTTTCAACTGAGTGTAGGACCAGAAAAGAAAGGATTTGGTGTTAGATATTACTGCAAAGTCTTGCTGTCACACAAACTTGCCCCCACCCTATGAAAGAAATGTTGTGCATGCATTTCTGCATATGGACATTCTTGTGCTAAGAAGTTTGTAGCTAACCCTGGGGGAAAGTCCGGGTTACCTTTGAGGGGGGTAATCGAGCACTCTGTGGTCGAAAGTTTACAGGCCCTATCAAATTCATGGAGGGTTGCCCCTATGAGGGGGTGTGAGTGGAGATGAGGACTTATGGGTTTCTTTGAGAACCAGAGGAGATCCACCCAGTCCTTGCAATGGGTATGAATCTTCCAGTCTACAATCCTAGTCGTATGTACCGCCCAATAATAACGCAGTAGATCAGGGAGGCCAATTGCACCCTTAGACTTGGGTAGGACCAATTTTGCCCACCCGACGCGTGCCGATTTGGTTCCCCAAAGGAAAGATCTGCACATCTTCTTATAGGCCGCAAAGAAAGTTGGCTTTAAGCGTATCGGTATAGTTTGCATTTTATACAACATGCGGGGGAGCACTGTCATCTTCAGAACAGAGGCCCACCTTTGTAAATCTTGTTGTAGGTTTTTTTAGTTCAGATGAAAAGTTCTTTTCATAAAGAGTATCTAGCTTACTCGGGAGTTGAATGCCAAGATAAATAATTGGCATCTGTTTACCATTTGAAGGGAAAATTTGACTGGCACTGCTGTACTAGATTGTTCCGTAAAGAGACGTTCAGCGCGAACGATTTTGAGTAATTCATTTTTAGATTAGAAATGCATTTAAACTGTTCGAGGACTAGCATAAGGTTAGGCAGGGACGTCAGTGGTGCTGATAGGAAAAGCAGGATGCCGTCCGCAAAGGCCGCAATCTTGTATTCCTTACTATGGACTTCGATACCCTTTATGTTCAGGTTGGCCCTGATGCAACGTAAGAGGGGCTCTAAAGTACTCCGGTCCGAGGCCTGAGATGCGGTCTGTGGGTCCACGTGTTGAGTGCGGAACTTTGCCGGAATATTGCGGCTGAGCTGCATGGACGAGTTCTGCGGGGACCAGGTGGCTGACGAGCTCCTCCCGGTCATCCTTGCTGGTGTGTGTGAGGTATGTACCACTTATGAGAGGCACAATAGAAGCTCTGGATGGCAGAGTTCTCAGATTATGCTGCCATCTTCCTCCGGTGCTAGGCCATGCCCCCAGACATTTCTTATATAGGTAAGGGGCGGGGGCAACCTGATGACGTCAGCGGTGACCCGTCCCCTTGTGACATCATTGACCCAGTATGCCTGGGTGGTGATGCCTGTTAGCTATTTAAGAAATGTCATATAGAGGAGCAGGTAGTCGGTGGGAAGCGCTTGACAAGGCCGGAGTTTTTTTATTCTTTTTTTCGGGTTTGGCAGTGCAGAGGGCATCGTGAGTTGGATCTACATCGGGACTTTTTTTATTTACACTGTCTTTATTCACTGTTTACACATTTTTGGTGAATGGGTAGGGATACTATGTAACCCATACTCATTCACATGGTGCAGGATCTGGGGGCCCCCTTCTTAAAGGGGGCTTCTAGATTCCAAGAAGCCCCCTGCCCGCAGACCCCCACAACCAACGGTCAGGGTTGTGGGGATGAGGCCCTTGTCCCCATCAACATGGGGACAAGGTGCTTAGGGTTGGGGGGAGCAGAGCCCCCCACCTCAAAGTACCCACTCCCCCTTGTTGAGGGCATGTGGCCTGTTATGGTTCAGGGGAGACCTGCTGGGCTGCATGCTTGGATAAGGGTCTGGTATGGATTTTGGGAGGGACCGCATGCTGATTTTTAAAAAAAAATTAGTGTGAGGTTTCCCTTAGAATCCATACCAGACCCGAAGGGCCTGCTTTTATTGGGGAGGGGGCCCACATTATTTTTTTTAGAATTTTCTATTGCTGACATTGTTTTGTTAACATTTCAGCTGTAAGTGGGGAAGCCAGCTGACAGCTGATGACTCATCGGTTGTTAAGAAAACGGCAGCTGGCTTCCTGACCTGCTGCTTAACATCCAGCTATTCGTCACACAGAATTCATATCGGTCAATCATTTTTCGACCGCTCCGAATTCTAATCATTCTGAAAATTTGGAATTTGTTAGAAAACGAATAAACAAAACAAATTTTAATGAATTTCAGTGAAATTCGTTACTATTCATTGCTATTTCATTCAAAATTTGAATACAGCCGAATCTCAGAATACCAAAAATTTGTCCGAATTTTTATTCAGATCAAAATTAATTGCACATGTCTAGTAAGCAGCTTTAGTAGTCAGGGAGAGACCAGGCAGGTTTTACTGTGAAATAAAAATTATTGTAAATTTTATTTGAGACAACAGCACAAAATAGTGTACAAACTCAACGCACAGTATGTAAGTAGGTTTAGTAGGTTGCAATTAAACCTCTTCCAGCTGGTGGGAGCTGGCCCTTCAAAAGTTTATAGAGTGATAATTGACTGACTGTCACTTTGATCAGGTATTTGGGAGACCACCTTACGTGTTTCCAAACATAAAAAGTGATCTGGAACTGTTGGTGACTGTGCTCCAAGTGTGCTCACTCGAGTACAAACAAGGGACACTGACTGTACACATATATGCGGCAGCTTAGCATTAAAGCCCACCACTGTGCTGTCGCATATATGTGTATCCCTGAGTTAACTGATAAAATCTGCCTAGTCTTCACTTTGTCACATTCAAATGGAAAAAAAAAAAGTTTTCGATCCAAACGATTCAAAATTCGAATCGAAAAAAAAAACTTAAATAATTCGAAGAAAATTTGAAAAATTCCAAATACGAATTCCAAATATGCATTCTGAATACAAAATAAACAAATCAACCAAATTTAACTAAACTAAATAACTAGATTTACAAATCAAAACAAAGTTAAACTAAACAAATTTTTTCATCATGCACATGTCTACTTATTGGCCCATCTCTGCCCTCTAATCACAGTTTACGGGGAAGGAAGTGCATTACTTTGGTTGCTATACTGGTGAGTGGCCAAGTTATTTCACTATTTTTCAAAACTGCGAATGACTTGGGTTTGGGTCAAACCTAAAGTTCATCACTGCTTCCAAATTTTTTTCTGCCCTGTTGGCAAAAAATTTAACTTTACCTGTATGAGTGACTAGAGCTAGCTGTCAGTCATAGAAAATGTAATGCCCAACCTAAGTACTCATGGGAATGTCAAAGCTTCATTGTGTCAGGAGCCATAAACCAGATGGACACAGAAAGTGCAGTTTAAATCACACCTTTAATGAAATGACAAAATAACACAGTTCAGGAATGAAGTAAAAAAACAGAAGCCAGAGCGAGTAATCAGACAAGTCTGGAGGAAATCAGAAGTCAGTGTAGTGAGGAGCAACAATCAGGAAAAGGAATCAGAAAGGAAGTAAGCTAGGCCAAATGTCAGGAAGATCCAAGCTGATCCAGCTTGTTCTTGGTTCCAGTCTGCTGATCCAGTTCCAGCCTGCTGTGCCTGTTTGCTGATCCAGCTTGTTCCTGGTTTCAGTCTGCTGATCCGGTTCCAGGCTGCCATTTCTGTTTGATGATCCAGCCTGTTCCTGGTTCCAGTCCGCTAATCTAGTCTCTACCTGCTATACCTGCCTACCCATCCTGCCTGCTTTGGGTACCAGCCTGTTGTGACAGTTCCTGTCTTTTACCTTCTGCAAGGAATCTCCTGAACCTCTGGACTGACCTCCTGCTGTTGATCCTGCCAGGCACTCGTACCACTCCTCACTCCTGTGCTTCCTGTTTATCCTATCAGGGGCCTCAAGTCAGAGGCGTAAGAGAGGCCATCCTCTGAAATCTGGGCTCACCTATTAGGTATGTAACACTAAGTCATACACAGGAGCACTGGAAGGAAGGCACTTAAAGGTCATAGACCATGCAAGAAAAAAGAGGAAATGAACTAAGCTATTTGAATAGCAAAAAAGGGCTGGCTGCAGGCTGGACTAATGAGGCAGGGTAACGGTAACCAGGTGAGTCACTGCGGTAACAATGAGTGGCTAGTAATTACCTGACAGATGAGCAGCTTCTGAGCACTGAAAGAAAAGAGCTGCTCGTTAAGTAGCAGGAGCTCAGCCCTGACTAAGGATGAGCTCCGGCGTGGTCGCACACTCCGCCAGGAAGTCGGCACAGCGCTGCGCTAATCACAGGCAGTGAGACATTTTCCCGATGTGCGGCTGCAGAGATCAGGAAATGTCTCATTGCCTGTGATTAGCACAGCGCAGTGCCGACTTCCTGGCGGGCTCCGCACGTGGAGTGTGCGAAAACGCCGGAGCTCATCCTTAGCCCTGACACATTGAGAATTTCAAAGCTGCATCAAAGGGCTAAGTGTTATAATCTAATAAGAAGGGCTGACCAAACCTTGACCTTTCTCTTCAAAGTCAGAATTTGCTTAAATAGTGACTTTCCCATGGTGGTACACCATGGAAGGAAAATCTGTGTGCAATTAAGTTACATTTATATGCTGTATACACTCACCTTGTAGGTTCACAGATTATGTGCTCATGTTAACTTATGTCAAAATTCAACTCAATAACTTGTAGCATTAAAAGAAAATATGCATAAGGTGTATTAACTAGACTGAAAAGCATCCCACAGTTATTTGAAGTATATACTCATCTCTCACCTTGTTTGCTCATTGGATTTATATAAGTGGTCCTTCCAATCTTGTAAACCTGGCTGAAGCAAATCATTTTGCAAAGGATAACTCCACTTTTCCTAAAAAATAATATTAAAATATTAATACAAATTGGGTAAATATACTCCTACGCTACTGTGTGAGGGGGTGTCACATCACAGAAGAAGACACAGTGCACTGTATTGACAAATAAGGATATTAAATTGTATGTATTTATATTGATATGTCACATATGGCATTGTGTTGGGGAAAAGGACAAACATGCAATGTTGTTGATTTCATTTTTATTGATAGTATATGTATAACAGCAGCACAGCATCACTTGACTCTATTTATATTAATATAAATTATTTTGTAATTTGTTGGTAATAATAGAAATTAGCAATCTAGCTTCAGTTGCAATGAGCTATAGTGTTTTTAAAAAACAAAAAAAAAACAAATATGGTTATCTTTTGCAAAGGCTTTGTGTACAGCTTGTGTGCAGAACTCCCCCAGACAGGTAATTTGCTGGTTGTGCACTTGTTTTTTGTTTTTTTTTTCATCAGGTTTGCTTTTTTACAACACTGACTTTGATCATTTGACTATAGCAGTAGAACCTACACAATAAGCACTCTAGAAACAGCACCTCCCTGCAGGAAGTAGGAAATAATTAGGAATCCAGGTGTGAGTTCAAACACAAATGGCAATAGGTAGTACTTTAAAATGAAGTTAGCAAAAACCATTGCAATGCACGTAACTGCATTTTTTTATTGGTTGGGCTGTGGTTGTCAAGTATTAACATATTCTTAACAAGCACTAAATTAGATTTTTCAGCTACTGTGGAGCAACCTAAAAAATCACAGTAGACACACTGAAGGCATTCATTTTGGATTTTTTAGCAGCTAATCTCACCTTGCTCCACCTTACAGAGCACATGCTTGGTGTTGGCATTAGACATTAGAAGGCTGGAAGGCTGCTGAGTCATCATTGGGTTATTAATATGGCTGTGATCTGCTGAGTTAGTGTCAGATTTCCCACCGAACAGTCCCACTATAAATCACTAATCACCACCATTACTAGTATAAAAAATAAATAAAAATTACAGTAAATATACATAGTTTGTAGACTCTATAACTTTCACATAAACCAATCAATATACATTTATTGAGATTTTTATTACCAAAGATATGTAGCAGAATACATTTTTGATTTTTTAAAATATTGTTTATATACCGTATTTATCGGCATAAAACACGCACTTTTTTCCCCTGAAAATCAGGGGAAAATCGTGGGTGCGTGTTATAGGCCGATCCCCGCCGATTTCTGTGTCATCGGAGCGATCGCGGCAATTGCCGCGGTCGCCGCCGACATACACAGCCCTGGGGAGATTCAAAAATGCCGCCGAGACTGCAGGGAGCCGAGATACACATACTTGAGTGTTCTCGGCTTTTTCCGGCGCCGCCGTCACGCCCAGTCCCGCCCCTGGACCTGTGTTATGTCCATCATAGTGCGGGACTGGGCGTGACTGTGAGCGGCGCCGAAAAAAGCTGAGAACACTCGGGTATGTGTATCTCGGCTCTTGTCGGATCCGAGATACACATAACCGAGTATTCTCGGCTTTTTTCGGCGCCGCTCACAGTCACGCCCAGTCCCGCCCTGTGATGGACATAACACAGGTCCAGGGGCGGGACTGGGCGTGACGGCGGCGCCGGAAAAAGCCGAGAACACTCGAGTATGTGTATCTCGGCTCCCTGCAGTCTCTGCGCCATTTTTTGAATCTACACCGAGTGCACAAAGCTGCACTGACATGGCTGGACTGGGGTAGACCTGCACTAACGAAGCTGCACTGGGGCAAGGCTGCACTGGGGCAAAGCTGCACTGGGGCAAGGCTGCACTGGGGCAAAGCTGCACTGGGGCAAGGCTGCACTGGGGCAAAGCTGCACTGGGGCAAGGCTGCACTGGGGCAAGGCTGCACTGGGGCAAAGCTGCACTGGGGCAAGGCTGCACTGGGGCAAAGCTGCACTGGGGCAAAGCTGCACTGACAAGGCTGCACTGACAAGGCTGCACTGACAAGGCTGCACTGACACTGAAAAGGCTGCAGATGGACAGATAAGGCTGCATTGATGGGCATTTTAATGTAAGTTTTTTTTCCTTAAACTTCCCTCCTAAAAATGTTTTTTCCTTAAAATTCTCTCCTAAACTTGGGGTGCGTGTTATACGCCGGCGCGTGTTATACGCCGATAAATACGGTAATAAAAAAGAATTTCAAAAACCCAACGGTGATCAAATACTACCAAAAGAAAGCTCTATCTGTGTGAAAAAAATTATATAAATGTTATTTGAGTACAGTATTGAATGACTGCGCAATTACCAGTTAAAATAGCTCAGTGCTAAATAGCACAAAATGGTCTAGTCATAAAGAGGGTAAAACCTTACAGTACTCAAATGATTAAAAAGTTGCTTTTAATAGATGTGCTATTACTAGTTTGTGTGATTTGCTTGTTTATTTTTTTAAAGTCAAATATAATGGGCAGATTTCTTTATTGTTTTCTTTGCATGATACTTCTGGATCTTACCACACTGCTATTTCTGTTTTATTTTTCATGATAAACCCTTGGAATGAGCAAATCAAAAATATATATAAGCTTCATATGCACTGTTAGGAAAAACAGAGAAGGTGTAAGATGGCTATTTGGATTATATACAAATCTTGGCAGCTACAGACAAGCCAAGAGTTACATAATATGGTTGCATGCTGATTTATTTCTAAAATCTTGTATTTTTCTGAGTAATACATCAGAAGGTTTGTTTAGTTTAGATTTAGATTAGATTTTTCCAGCATTGCCAATTTACAGATGTGGGCTTTGTTTTGTATATCTTCACTCTTATGCCAAGCTTACAGCCAAATGCATGATAACATATTTTCCCTGGAGCATTGGAGAATTAAAAATAGCTAGAAAAATAAATCACAGCTATTTGCCTACCTCTCCTTGAGAGGGTTTTTTTTTTTTAATTATTATATAATTAAACAATCTTTTAAATTATCGTTTTATTACAAGCAATATATTTTATTTTCTGAAGCACAATTTCTCTCGAAGCATTTCTATCATACAAACATCATGCCCATCAACACCAATTTTTGTATATTTTACTAAAAAATACAAACAGTATTTTCAGTTTGTCAAAGACAATGTTTGATAGCATGTTCTTTTCTCTCTTCAGAGTTAATAGTGAATAATTATATCACAGGAGATGCACGCTAGTCAAGCATGCAAAATAAAGTTTTAAATCTAAATTTTAATCTGGTTATATTTTCCCTTCCTTGGTTCTTCCCCCTCCTCCCAGTCAATACATTCCTGCCATACTGCCCTTCTAAAGTGTTACTAAATTCAGGACCCTGCATTTACTATATCTGCTCTCCCACAGTATGCAGAACATGGAAACTGAATAGTTTTAGTAAATATAAGCTGCTAAATACCTTTTTTCATCAACAGTTAGAGCAGTGACTTCTATCAGTGTCTGGTTAAAGATTGTGGGAGGAGTTTTCATTCTTCTATAGCCCATACACACTATAGGACTTTGTACAAACTTTCCTGTGGATTTTTTTACAAAGGGCGTTGGCCATAAGTTTGTATCTCATACAGACCGGCAGGACCTTTCCACCCAACTTTCACCAACTCAGGTGGTTTTTCATCTCTTTACTATCACCCTTTGGTCAACTTCTGTATTGTTGTCTGATATCGTGTCAATCTCGCCGCTTTTATCGGCGAGATTGACACCTTGCGAGCCAGGTTCACACTGGTTCAGGGATCCGACTTGGATCCCGCCAATGCCAGGCACTGTGTTTGGTATGAATCTTGAGGGGAAACTCCGCGCCAAATTTTAAATAAAAAAACGGCATGGGTTCCCCTCCAAGGGCATACCAGGCCCTTAGGTCTGGTATGGATTTTAAGGGGAACCCCTACGCCGAAAAAACGTCATGGGGGTCCCCCCCAAATCTATACCAGACCCTTATCCGAGCACGCAGCCCGGTCGGTCAGGAAAGGGGGTGGGGACGAGCGAGCGCCCCCTCCTGAGCCGTACCAGGCCACATGCCCTCAACATGGGGGTGGGTGCTTTGGAGGAGGGGGGCCCCCCTCCCCCAAAGCACCTTGTCCCCATGTTGATGAGGATAAGGGACTCTTCCCGACAACCCTGGCCGTTGGTTTCGGGGGTCTGTGGGCGGCACAAACAAACCACATATATGTGGCCTATATTGTCCTCTGTGAGGCAAGGCTTCCTAAATCTCCAAATATGGGATCATTCCTTACACAGCATGACAGCATATACATGTGGGTAGGCTCTCTGCCCTATCACAGAACCGGTTATACTATAAGATTAGGTCTCCTCCCTACCTGCCTCATTCTCTTTTTTTTCCTCACTGCTAACAGCCGGTTATGCTGCTGCTGAAAGAGCAGGATTTTTAATTTTTCCTTCACCTGTCAGACACTTCTGACCAAGCCACACAGGTTCGAGCCTCTCCTGTGATGAAGCTCCCCGCTGTAAAGGCTGATATGAACGCCTATATGGGGGAGACCTCACCCCACAAGGATCCTGGTGAGGGGTGCAGGTATCTGGTCTCTAGGGATTGCTCCTTTATCATGACGCTATGGATGCACATTCATTGGACTTTTTGTTTGGACTTGAAGCATGCAGGTGGTAAGGCACCACCTTGTGCACAAATCAATATTATTCAGTTACTGCTGCAAGTATGTTGTTAAGCTTTCATCTCTGAAAGGTTGTGGTTTGTGTCTGCAATACTGCTATGCTGATAGCAGGTGTGCTGTGCTAAACCTTCCTATTAAACGGCGCAAAGCCTGGTCCTACAGGCTTGACTTATTGTCTGCAGGTATGCTGTTAGTTTGCATTTCTGAAAAGCATATATCACACATGCGAATCTTACTGGTTGTCTATAGGGCCACTCTGTTTACTAAAGTTTCACAGGTTGAAGTCTGTGGATGCATTATTGCTAATGCTTGGACTGATAACAGGTGATGCTGAGCCCTTTTCCATTAACGCAGGTCCTGGCCCTGCAGACTGGGCTCACTGTGTATTGATGTTTGGTTGTGGTATGATCCTTGGCGGTACATGTGTCTAAGGTAGGTTAACCTACTAGTGCTAATTGTCAGATGACTATTAACTTGCGCTGCTTACCTGTGATTACATTAACTCTACAGTATCAATGACTGTTATGGGTTTATTTCTATGCATTAACATGTTGACCTTGGTGCTAAAATAAAAGTCAGGATCTGTTTAGTCACATTCCTTAGTTCTTACCAGTTAGCAATGTGTAATTGCTTGTGTTATTTGGGGTACCCCCACAGAGAGATATGTGGTTTGTTGTGGTTACTACTTATGGCAAGTGCTCCCACTCATGACTCCAGGCTTTCAGCTCATCTGTAAACCAGTAGCAATCAGCCTTCCTAGAGACCAGCAACTTTAACTAAAAGGTGAGGGCAGGAAGGTATATGCTATATCCTAAAAGAGTGCACATTATGGGCATAATGAGTGTAATCTCTCCAGCCCTCAACACCAACACCAGTCAACCTGGTTCTGCCACAAAGTGACAGGCCCTTTGCAGCCCTGAAGGAACCACTATGTATTTAACTGCCAGAAGAGGCAGATCAAGAAATCTCTACAGTAATCATAGTGGTCTGGAGGTAAATGGTGTGTTGGCCAAAATGCAAAACAAAGGCCAGAAGCAGTGACAAATGGGCAGAGACTGAGAAAGCCTACAGTCACTAATGGTTCCATACCAAGCCTAATCAAACAGCTGTGTTTATTTAAAGGCAACGTCTACCTCAGAGGCACTTCACCAGGGAGTCTTTATCAGACTGGCCAGAGGGGTCAGCCTTAGCTTGCTTCTGGGAAATTGCTATGGCAAGTTGGCATATCAGAAGCAAAGGTGGATACTTTAACCCCGTCCAAACTGACTGTGTGGAGCTCAGGTACTAAGCTATTCAAACAGTCATCTAAAAGGTACCTCTGCTTCAAAAGCAGCTGGCAAACAGAGCCAGAGATGAAGAAGGTTCATACCACTGTTAAGTAATGTTTTGTGACCTGCGACTGAGCTCACTTCGGTAGCCAGACTGTCAGGACCCCAGACAGGATGAAAGCAGAGCTCTGGTCAGTGATAAACTCTCTATGATGGCGGATCGTAGATTGAAAATGGAGTAGCCAATGATGCAGTTCAGCCACTGCGGATACAAGACTGTATGCTGTTTCTCCAGTAATCATTGTGATCAGTGAACCCTTATGCCTCATCCCACAAACACATGCCGCTTTAAGTCAGAGTGGTGACTGTTCAAGTCGGATCTGGTGATATCTAGAAGGAGGATTAAACCCTTATGTTAATCGCAAATGACCAGAGGATAGCCAAAAAGGCAAAGTAACGAAGAGTGAATGACAGGCTATACCTAGGAGAACTATAGCAGAAAATAAAGAATCAATTATCTTTATTTATCTAAACCCAAGCCGCCCAGTAGGGCAGCTGACAGTTCTATGTAAATTTGAGCTTAGGATCCGTGGGTCTTGTGCATTAAGGAAACCAATGGAATTTTCATTCCTCTCTGCCAATTCATTGCGTCCCCTCCATGACGCATTAGAAGCACAAGTTTATGACTACATGGTCGTTAGTCAAAAGTAAGACTTGAATAACAGGCAGAAGGATGAGGATCCAAAATTGCATAGGCCATCATTGCAATTAATCTCTCCAGCCGTCAGTAAGGATTGGCCTCCACAAATACCCCATGATTTTCAACAAGTATCGTTTTTAGCGGTGCAACTCCAAGTCGCAGTGACTTCAAAGTAGTCCCTACACTACTTTTTATCCCACTGTGATGTACTTGGGACCATGGACATCAAAAATACACAGGCATTGATTCAAGTCACATAGAAATCGCAGTAAAATCACAGATTTTTAGGTCCTAATAGTAGAAACCTAGGCTAAGACTGTAGCTGGTCTTTGGACCTAGCAAGTTGCATAATTGCATGGTTGCAAAAGTGAGTGAGGTTGAGGATAGACACAAGTCGATCAAGTCAAACCTATGTGTGTGATATGTCGGTATTACCTTGTATATCCTGCATTTTGTGGTCATTCACAAGTGTGTGTTTGAGTGTATGTGTGTATACTGTATACACACATCGAGAGCCCATGTTTCGGCAAGTATCTTCGCTTGGCCGTTAGAGTTCACTACGAGTTCATCGGGCAGACTGTGACTTTTTCACAAACTCCGGGCATTTCCCAGGATATCGGGTCCAGTAGGGGCCGACTTGCGGGAGCAAGGACTTCTGGTGAGCCTTGTTTGAGCAACAGACTGGTGCAAGGACTTCCAGGTTCTGGGAAAGAGTTCTAGTATAGACTCTGATCGAGCCAGGTGGAGACCAACTAGTCTCATTACAACAATGACCTATCAGGAAGCAGTTCTGAATCTCTGAAAAAATACAATAAAGTTACCCTCAGCGAAAGCAACAGTGTAAGTACCTCACTTGAACAAATAGCTCTTTTCCATTTGTTGCATCTCAAGGTCACAAGAGGGATAAAGTAAGCTATAGTAACCCAGGTGGTCCAAAGGGCCCAGGGGAAGGTTGACAATTGTATTAACTGGTTTTTCGTAGTAAGGAAAGAATTACTTCCTGCACCAGGAACAGTGAATCCACAGAAGAAATAAGTCCCCTTTTTAAGAGGTAGCTAAGCTAACCAATCTTTCAGAGTATCAGCTATTAGGCATATCGATCATCACAAGTTGTTACTCGTCGGGTATTCATGCCGATGAAGGACAAGGTGTCCAAAAGTCAGAGTTGCAGTGGTCGCAGACTGAAGTCTTTCCGAAACGCAACAAAAAGAGCCTCAACTATGCTGCAAATACTCAGCAAAATGGGGAAGGCCTATCTTCGCTGTCAAGAATAAATGCAGAACTAGTCAACTTCTGTCAGAGGTATCTCCCATTCAGGTCTACCAGACCGTTAGGTAGGGTTTCTAGAACTTACTGCCAGACGGCGTTAGGTACAAAGGCCGTTGGATGACAAATGGATAGTCTCCAAACCAACAAGCCAATCAAGGGATCGGCAACAAGTAAAGGCTATCAAGATATTGGTCTGACAATAACATGGGTGGCTTCCCAGAGGTGGAAGCAGAGAAACTAATCACAGCCAGCTGGGCATGCAGACTGGCCAATAGGGATGAGCTTCGAGTTCGAGCCGAACTCATGTTCGACTCGAACATTAGCTGTTCGCAAGTTCGCCGAACAGCGAACAATTTGGGGTGTTCGCAGTAAATTCGAATGCCGCAGAACACCCTTTAAAAGTCTATGGGAGAAATCAAAAGTGCTAATTTTAAAGGCTTATATGCAAGTTATTGTCATGAAAAGTGTTTGGGGACCCGGGTCCTGCCCCAGGGGACATGGTACAATGCAAAAAAAAGTTTTAAAAACGGCCGTTTTTTCAGGAGCAGTGATTTTAATAATGCTTAAAGTCAAACAATAAAAGTGTAATATCCCTTTAAATTTCGTACCTGGGGGGTGTCTATAGTATGCCTGTAAAGGGGCGCATGTTTCCCGTGTTTAGAACAGTCTGACAGCAAAATGACATTTGGACGGAAAAAACCCATTTAAAACTACCCGCGGCTATTGCATTAAAACTACCCGCGGCTATTGCATTGCCGACAATACACATAGAAGTTCATTGATAAAAATGGCATGGGAATTCCCCCCAAAAATTTTTTAAAAAAATGACGTGGGAGTCCCCCTAAATTCCATACCAGGCCCTTCAGGTCTGGTATGGATATTAAGGGGAACCCCGGCCAAAATAAAAAAAAAACAAAATGACGTGGGGTTCCCCCTAAATTCCATACCAGACCTGAAGGGTCTGGTATGGATTTTAAGGGGAACCCCGCGCAAAAAAAAAAAAAATCGGCGTTGGGTCCCCCCAAAAGTCCATACCAGACCCTTATCCGAGCACGCAACCTGGCAGGCCGCAGGAAAAGAGGGGGGACGAGAGTGCGGCCCCCCCCTCCTGAACTGTACCAGGCCACATGCCCTCAACATTGGGAGGGTGCTTTTGGGTAGCCCCCCAAAACACCTTGTCCCCATGTTGATGAGGACAAGGGCCTCATCCCCACAACCCTGGCCAGTGATTGTGGGGGTCTGCGGGCAAGGGGCTTATCGGAATCTGGAAGCCCCCTTTAACAAGGGGACCCCCAGATCCCGGCTCCCCCCCTGTGTGAAATGGTAAAGGGGTACTTACCCCTACCATTTCACTAAAAAACTGTCAAAAATGTTAAAAATGACAAGAGACAGTTTTTGACAATTCCTTTATTTAAATGCTTCTTCTTTCTTCTATCTTCCTTCATCTTCTTCTTCTCTTTCTTCTGGCTCTTCTGGTTCTTCCTCCGGCGTTCTCGTCCAGCATCTCCTCCGCGGCGTCTTCTATCTTCTTCTCCTAGGGCCACTCCGCACCCATGGCATGAGGGGAGGCTCCCGCTCTTCTCTTCGTCTTCTTAATCCTCTTCTCTTCTTCCTTCTTCTCTTCTTCTCTTCTTCATTTTCTTCTCCGGGCCGCTCCGCATCCATGCTGGCATGGAGGGAGGCTCCCGCTGTGTGATGGCGTCTCCTTGTCGACGGTTCTTGAATAACAGGGGGCGGGGCCACCCGGTGACCCCGCCCCCTCTGAAGCATGGGACATGACGGGACTTCCCTGTGGCATTCCCCGTGATGTCACAGGGAAGTCCCGTCAAGTCACCATGCGTCAGAGCCACCCGGTGACCCCGCCCCCCATTATTTAAGAACAGTCAGACGAGGAGACGCCGTCACACAGCGGGAGCTTCCCTCCATGCCAGCAAGGGTGCGGAGCGGCCCGGAGAAGAAAATGAAGAAGAGAAGAAGGAAAAAGAGAAGAGGATGAAGAAGAAGATGAAGAGAAGAGCGGGAGCCTCCCCCCATGCCATGGGTTCGGAGCGGCCCGAGGAGAAGACGATAGAAGACGCCGCAGAGGAGATGCTGGATGAGAACGCCGGAGGAAGAACCAGAAGAGCCAGAAGAACCAGAAGAAGAAGAAGATGAAGGAAGATAGAAGAAAGAAGAAGCATTTAAATAAAGGAATTGTCAAAAACTGTCTCTTGTCATTTTTAACATTTTTGACAGTTTTTTAGTGAAATTTCACATGGGGGGGTGGGATCTGGGGGTCCCCTTGTTAAAGGGGGCTTCCAGATTCCGATAAGCTCCCCGCCCGCAGACCCCCACAACCACCGGCCAGGGTTGTGGGGATGAGGCCCTTGTCCTCATCAACATGGGGACAAGGTGTTTTGGGGGGCTACCCCAAAGCACCCTCCCAATGTTGAGGGCATGTGGCCTGGTACGGTTAAGGAGGGGGGGGCCGCACTCTCGTCCCCCCCTCTTTTCCTGTGGCCTGCCAGGTTGCATGCTCAGATAAGGGTCTGGTATGGATTCTTGGGGGGACCCCACGCCGTTTTGTTTTTTTTGCGCGGGGTTCCCCTTAAAATCCATACCAGACCTGAAGGGTCTGGTATGGAACTTAGGGGGAACCCCACGTCATTTTTTTTTTAAATTTTGGCCGGGGTTCCCCTTAATATCCATACCAGACCTGAAGGGCCTGGTATGGAATTTAGGGGGACTCCCACGTAATTTTTTTTTTTTAATTTTGGTTCGGGGTTTCCCTGTGGGGAATTCCCATGCCGTTTTTATCAATGAACTTCTATGTGTATTGTCGGCAATGCAATAGCCGCGGGTAGTTTTAAATGGGTTTTTTCCTTCCAAATGTCATTTTGCTGTCAGACTGTTCTAAACACGGGAAACATGCGCCCCTTTACAGGCATACTATAGACACCCCCCAGGTACAAAATTTAAAGGGATATTACACTTTTATTGTTTGACTTTAAGCATGATTAAAATCACTGCTCCTGAAAAAACGGCCGTTTTTAAAACTTTTTTTTGCATTGATCCATGTCCC
Organism: Lithobates clamitans; assembly: GCA_037952925.1. NCBI lineage: Eukaryota > Metazoa > Chordata > Amphibia > Anura > Ranidae > Lithobates > Lithobates clamitans. Next base: position 1,712,020 of record JBBGZY010000498.1, read on the forward strand.
CTGGGGCAGGACCCTGGTCCCCAAACACTTTTTATGACAATAACTTGCATATAAGCCTTTAAAATTAGCACTTTTGATTATTCATGTTCGTGTCCCATAGACTTTAACGGTGTTCGCGTGTTTGAGCGAACTTTTTTCCTGTTCGCATGCTCATCCCTACTGACCAATATGCAACCTAACAGTCTCCAGGATCCTTATCCGGATTCACAGCCGTTCAGTGGTGATAACAATAATGGCCCTGTGGCTTGCAGGCCATGATATATGTGGGTACAACATCATCCTCTTCTCCTTCCAGAGGTCCAACATGTCATACAGCGTGGCCAACAGTATCTTCCAAATCCATACAAGTTATATCTACATCCTGGAGACCAAGAAGTGGAGACCTCACCTTTAGTGTTTGAAATCCTATGGAGGTCAGAACGCCTACTCCAGACTTCAAGTACATTAGATACGAGAAAAACCTACAGAATGTAAAGGATGGAATTCAGTTTCTTACTGTAAGGATTGAATTGTATACAAGTAAGCCTAGAGACGGCATTAAAGGATACATGAAAGTCAGTCATGTCCTCACCCTCTGGGATCCAGTAACGGTTGCATATCTTGGCAACCAATACCGAAAGAACTGGGCAGATTATTCTTTCCCCCATGGGGTCTTCCAAATAGTGTGAGACACATGGTCTCACTCTCCATCCAGAAGGATAAAACATCCCCAACATGGCCAGTAACACGGAATGAGTATTCTGTATGGCAAATAGGTCTAGAAGGATCTCAGACATCCAAGTGTCAAGCCATAAACTACCTTGTTGCTGAAATTATAATTTTTTCCTTTGAAATGTCATTTTGCTGTCAGACTGTTCTAAACATGGGAAACATGCGCCCCTTTACACGATACTATAGACACCCCCCAGGTACGAAATTTAAAGGAATATTACACTTTTATTGTTTCACTTTAAGAATTATTAAAATCACTGCTCCCGAAAAAACAGACGTTTTTAAAACTTTTTAAAACTTTTTTTTTGCATTGATATATATCCCCTGGGGCAGGACCCAGGTCCCAAACACTTTTTATGACAATACCATGCATATAAGCCTTTAAAATTAGCACTTTTGATTTCACCCATAGACTTCGCTGTTCAGCGAACCGGCGAACAGCTGGTGTTCGAGTCGAACATGAGTTCGACTTGAACTCAAAGCTCATCCCTAGTAGTGAAGCATGAAAGCCCTGGAATCTGAACCTTCAAAAACAAGTCACCCTGGATGATATATTTGCCAGTTCTCTATTTGTAATCTCAGGCTGATACCATTGCTAATTTTGTGAGTTATTTAATTAAACTGCTTTTCAGTTAGTTAAAAAGTCATAAAAAGTGTTTGGGGACCTGGTTCCTACCCCAGGGGACATGGATCAATGCAAAAAAAAGTTTTAAAAATGGCCGTTTTTTCAGGAGCAGTGATTTTAATAATGCTTAAAGTGAAACAATAAAAGTGTAATATTCCTTTAAATTTCGTACCTGGGGGGTGTCTATAGTATGCCTGTAAAGGGGGGCATGTTTCCTGTGTTTAGAACAGTCTGACAGCAAAATGACATTTCAAAGGAAAAAAAGTCATTTAAAACTACTCGCAGCTATTAATGAATTGCCAGTCCGACAATACATATAAAAGTTAAGGAATATTACACTTTTGTTGTTTCACTTGAAGCATTATTAAAATCACTGCTCCTGAAAAAACTGCCATTTTTAAAACTTTTTTTTGCATTGATCCATGTCCCCTGGGGCAGGACCCAGGACCCAAAAACTCTTTATATCAATAACTTGCATATAAGCCTTTAAAATGAGCACTTTTGATTATTCATGTTCGTGTCCCATAGACTTTAACGGTGTTCGCGTGTTCGAACAAATTTTTTGGCTGTTCGCATGTTCTGGTGCGAACCGAACAGGGGGGTGTTCGGCTCATCCCTATTCACTACCTGAAAAATCACAAAGGGACTTTTTCTATCCTAATAGGTTCCCCTTAATATATACAGTATATATATATATATATATATATATATATATATATATATATAGATCTATCTATCTATCTGGAAGTGTGGACTTACCATATGAAATGGACCTTAAAGTGTGCCTTGGTCTAATGGCCGGTATGCCAAAATAAGGGGGCATACCCTGGTTTAAGAAATGATTATTCTGTAAAGAGAAATGAATAGTTGAGAAATGCTGTGAAATGGGGATGGGAGGGTGGGTATCGCGCACAGGAAACCAACAAGCACCACAGGTGAGCGGGCTGCTTAAATACCCCCCGGGCTCCTCCCATAAATTCAGGCCACCATACTGGCCTTCCTACTTATGGTTGGAGCCCTATGTCCGATATGGACATAGATAACATTTATAGTTAAGATAAGACTTACCATCGGAAATAGACCTGGAAGTGTGGACTTACCATATGAAATGGACCTGAAAGTGTGCCTTGGTCTAATGGCCGGTATGCCAAAATAAGAGGGCAAAAACATTCAGGTAGGGGTATAATATTTTATTGGTTTTCATTTATTCATTGAGCCAATTTGGAGAATGCCTGTGCCATCTCTACTTGAGGATTGGGGATATACCGGGCAAAGCAGGCTGATTTCCACCTGCCTAGTCTTTTGATGATGTGGTCTGGGACCCCATGGCGGGATGCTGCGGAGGCTGCTCCGATACGAAAGGAGTGTCCGGAGTATTGACTGGGGTTAAGGTGAAGATTGCGGAGAAGTATCCTTATGTGTTTTACAAACTGACCGGCGCTTAAGGGTTTAACTGGGAATGGTAGAAGAGGACTGGTGTCCGGTTGTTCAGGCAGGAGTGACAGGAGACGGTTGAGTACGGTGACTGGACACCAGCTGTTATTGGTTTTGTAGAGGTGAATGTCCACTCCAGAGCCTGTTTGCTGGGTTTTAGAGACCTCGAGGTGAAGGATGAAATGGTCTTGGTAGCGAAGCAAGTGCCGTCTGCATAGTACTTGGTCTGTGGGGTTGTTATAGGTGAATTCGCCAGGTCGCAAGAACCCGTAGTAAGCCAAATATATGGCTGCTTGTAGGACTGTGCTGGGGAGCAGACCGAATGGCGAAGTAGCCAGAATAGTCGACATATCCCTGAAGATGGGCCCCGTAATGGGTAAGCGCTTGGTGCTGATCACTGGTTGTTGTTTCTGAATGCCCCTTAGGATGGCTCGTATAGCGTGTGATGAGAACAGTGAAGATTTTGTGGGGTCTTCAAGCGTCAAGAAATGTTGTATGCCGGCTAGGTATAGCCGAATGGTATTGTAAGATAAGGCCAGCTGAGTGTGGCAGTATGAAGTGAAGGCCAGTACCTGTTTGACATCTGTTGGTCCTTTACAGCAGGATGTGAGAAATTTATTGAACGCCTTCCAAGCTGTCTGGTAGGCTTTGAGTGTGTTATGAGAGAGTGAGTGATTGATGAGCTGGGTTGCTCCTTGTAAATGTTGAACTAGTCCAGGGTCAGCTGTGACCAGACAGGGATAGGGGCCGACACTGGTTTGGCTCCGGGAACCTGTTTGAAAAAGGAGGTGTAGTTAAAACGTGACAGTGCGTCAGCAGCTAAATTGTATCTGCCTGAAATAAATGCACAGTGTATGTTAAACTGATGCTGTAAAGACAGTTGTACCAATCTGCGCAGGAAGGACATGACTGCTAGGGACTTGGACCTGCCTTTGTTGATGATGTCTGCCGTGGCCTGATTGTCGGTGGTGAAGACTACGGTTTGCCCTGTCCAATGGTGACCCCAGAGTTGTGCAGCTGCCACTATGGGATAGAGTTCGAAGAGGGAAGTAGTTCGGATAAAGCCGGGTATCAACAGTATCTGTTGAGGCCAGGGTCCTGAAAACCATTGGTGGCCAAAAATTGCCGCGAAACCTGTGGAGGCTGCAGCGTCTGTCACCACCTGGGGTGAAAGGGCCGAAACCATGGGTATAAATAGGGATATGCCATTCCAGGCAGACAGGAATTCCTCCCACATAGATAGGTCCGCTATTGCTGCGGAGTCTAGATTTAGGATCTGATCGGGGTCTTGTGTTTCTGACAGGAATCTCAGCAGGCGTGACACGAAGGTGCGGCCCTGTGGAATAATTCGCATGGCGAAATTAAGCATTCCCAGGAGAGATTGCAACTGCTTTTTGGTACACCCCTTGGTGTGGGTGAATTTGTGAAGGACCGCCCTAATGCGGGTTAGTTTGTCGAGGGGGAGACTGGCTTGCATAGTGCAGGTGTCTAATTTGACCCCGATGGGAACATTGAGATTTCCGAATACCACTCTGAGTTTGTCGAGGTCTCCTGGGGGCTTGCTGGGAGGTTCTATTAGTAGGAAGTCATCCAGGTAATGGATGACTTCTTGGCACTGAGCCTTGTGTAACAGTATCCAAGTGAGGGACTGAGCGAATGTGTCGAAGAGCCAAGGACTACTCTTCGAACCAAACGTCAGTTTTGTGGCAAAATAATATGCCTCCTTCCACTTGATGCCATGCCAGCACCAAAGGGATGGGTGGATAGGCAGGAGCTTGAAGGCATCCGAGATGTCGGCTTTGGAAAGCCAGGCACCTGTACCTGCTTTGATGACTGCTTGTATCGCCATGTCCACGGAGGAATATTTTAGGGAGAATTCTTCGGAGGGGATCAGGGAATTGAGACTGGGGATGTGGGAAGAATGAGGCGCAGACAGGTCGTACACCAAACGTAATTTATTTGTGAATTTGCCCTTGACAAGCCCAATAGGGCTGACTCTCCAAGTGCTAAAAGGGGGCTGAGTGAAGGGGCCTATAACGTACTCTCGGTCTTCTTCTGCTTGTAAGAGCCGATCTATGGCTTGTTCGTCAATGGCTGCTGAACGAAGATTCCCACATTCGTAAGTACTGTGGGGTAGTGAAATGAGGCCGGTGTGAAAGCCTACTGTGAACCCCTGGATAAGGTAGCTGGCCAGGGAGGGGGTGGGATGTGAGGTGAGGTAGAGTCCTAGCCATAAGACGTTGATCCGGCTTAGTCATGCCCTCTTCTGTTGTTTGACTTCGCACAAGTTTCTTGGGTGCGCTCTTTGGCATAAGGTGCAGATGTGGAGTAGGCGGCACTGACTGAAGTTGCAGGACCCGTCATTGTAATTATTGCAGATGGCTGCCCCTCCCACGGTTCGGACTGGGCGTCCGAATTTGTCCACCTGAGGCGTTTGTTCAGGGGCCGACTGACCCTGAAGTGCACCGGAGGTAGAGGGAAATTCGAAGGGACGTCTGATTGTCGCATTGGCGCACCAGGTGGCAGTGTGGGTGGAGGACTGGCAAATCACACACAGGGGTGAGCGTAAGCCGGCAAAATGGCGGCAGAACAGTTCTGTGTCCATGAGACTTCAATTTGTTGTCGTTTGGAACTGTGTGAGTCTGGCTGCAGCCTTTGCGGAAAAGGAACAGTGGTAGTCGTAAAAAGAAAATACTCCATACTTGTAGCCCAGGTCTACTACCGTATGGAGGTACAAGTCCAGCTCTTCCCTTCTGCTGGGGGCGGCTGAGCATAAGACGTTTCTCAGCATGCCAAAGGCCAAGGTGAATTCTGGGACAGATAACTTCCGGTTCAGTCTGGGGTCTTTGGCTTTAAGGACCACCGATATGTCACCCCAGGTGTAGGCCTTATTTTCTTCCAGATCGTGCACAGAAATAAGGAGAGAGGCCAGGTTGACGTCCCTGCCGTCCAAAATGTCCTTCCTGATGCTGGTTGGAACCAAATGGGAGGGGTAGACAATGGGGCTCCAGCCTGTGGTACCTGCAGGAAGGGGTGTTAAGGTTTGGGTTGCAGTTGGGTTGGGGATAGCCGCGGCCGGTCGAGCCTCCAGGAGTGCCACCCTGGTTTGTACGTCTGTGACCGAGGTAGACAGGGATGACACCATCGTGTGAAGTTGTGAGATGGCTGAAGATATCGACTGGAGGGATGCCTGTTGGGTACTGGGTCCTGCTGCTGGCGGGGGAAAGAGGAGCTTGAACAGCTCGCCTTTCCTCGCTGTGGCGGGGAAGGGCACACCTCTGTGTCTTAGCTCTGCCGTCAGTTAGGGGATAGTCCATCCCCTAAAGGAACTGCACACTGCCGCTCTCTGAGACCGGGGAAGGTGACAGAGGGGCCGTGAAGTCTTCGCTGCCGGCCTGAGACATGGTTGATCTGGTGAGAATATCCTGTCTTTGATAAGTATAACAAAATAGGGAATGGCGCTGTGCTTAAGGGGTGTATAGGTATGTGTTGTATATCTAATAGTGGTGGTAGATATATCAATGGGACATGCTATAGGGGACAACAATGGGTGGTGTCCTCAAATTACTATTTATCCCACAAAAAAAAAATGAGAGAAAACTGATAAATAAATAAATCAAGCACTATTTATCCCACATAAAAATGGGGAAAAAGGAGAGAATTAATTAATATATAAATAATTAATAGAAAGGTGCTAATTAATAGATTAGTGAGTGACAATAAATATGAGAAAATACAACTGTGATCTCATAAACAGAATTAATAGTGTTGATATTAGTGACCATTAATAATATAAAATTTTTTTTTTTTTTAGTGCAAGAAGTGTCATGTGCAATACAATTGGCAATATTCCAGCCCCTGCTGAATGATAAGAATAAACTACAAATATAAAATTAGGATAGAAAGTGTCCACAATCCTCTCTGGTAAGGGACAGAAAATGCAAAGCAATATGTGTAAAAAATATATAAACATATACACCCATACACATATGTGAAGTCTATAACGAATATATATATAAAAAGGGGTGTAAATTAGAGGGTATCCACAGTCCTCTATGATAAAGTGCTAGGATTGCAAAAATTATTAATAATATTAATAATAAATACGTGGAAAAAATAAATGAAAATGTGCAAATGTTAAGACCCAAACTGGTGAAAAATTAATATATATATATATAGAGAGGTATGTTTCTGATAACTGATGGTAAACCAATTGATAGCAATGTTAAGTCTCATGTGAAAAATGACAAAAAAGTTCATATGATGTCTTCCACCGAATATCCTCCAGACATTTAAAACAAGCTCCCCCTGTTGTGATCCCACTCACCGGAACGCTATACCCCTGCAGGGGTATAAGCATAGGATGTTTGTACGCCGGGTGCCGATCAAATCCAGGTGCCAGTCAGATCTTTGTATGTCGGTATCCCTGTCAAACCGGATCAGCCACTCATAGAAGAGATGGGGCAAGATGACAATCCCCTGTTGTAATCCTATTTCCGGCCGGACATCCGCTCCAGAGTATTATATGAAAAAAAGGAATTGCTCCACATAGCGTAACTCCATAAAGTGACTTTTATTTATGCTTAAACAATCCAAAAAGGAGCCAATTCAATCCAAGAAATGAGCAATTAAAAAGAGGGGAGAGAGCATACAAGCTCTCTGTCTCCCCTAGCCATTCCGGGATGCAGCGTAGTGCAGAGCTGCCGCTTGCGTTCCACCGGCCAGCTAACAAAAACCACAAAGACAGGAAGTGACGTTGTGCGTGCCAAGATAGTCCCTCCTTACGCGTTTCGTCACACGGACGTCATCGGTGTGACGAAACGGTCATGCCGCTGTAGCGACTGAGTGCGAATCGGACTCTGGAGCATGTACTGAAATGTGGCAAATACCTGGGGCATGCCGAGACGAATCGGTGCATTTCCATGCGACTGAATTCGTATCGGAGCGTGATACGTGGCAATGAAATGATAACCATGACAGAGGTACGAATCGGTGAGTCGAAGCGACTGATAATGACGTGACTCTGGAGCATGTACTGAAATGAGGCCGTAACTACTGGGGCACACCGGAGCGAATCGGTGCATCTTTAGGTGCCACTGGATTCGAATCGGAGCATGGTACGTGACTGAAATGAGAAATGATTTGAAATGTTAGAAATGTATTTAGAAATGTTCAGAAATGAGAAATGATTGGTATCGAACTGACGTGATTCGATAAGATTTGCGAATTGCGAATTGCGAATCGCTATGGCTGTCTACTGACGCATGTTTAACAATTTAGACATGCCTGAAATGAAGCGACGCCTGCGTCGCGGTGGTTTTCTCAGATAATGCGAAATGGTAACATAACGATAGTGCGAGTGATATACATTGCGGTTACGTTTGTGAAATTTGCGAGTGATTCGTAAGTTTGATATCACGGTTTAGTGACATGATATCTAACAATTCGTGAAAACAAAAGTCCGACGTGACCCTACCTGCGACAGCCAAGCCAGACGCGTGGTACAAACTACGAGTCGGTAACACGGACTTCGAAACTCTCGAGCACGGAAACTGTGAATGCGGGAACTTGCGAGACAAGAACTTGCGGACGCTGGTATTCGAATAGTCGGCCTAGTGACGTATATCGCGCACAGGAAACCGACAAGCACCACAGGTGAGCGGGCTGCTTAAATACCCCCCGGGCTCCTTCCATAAATTCAGGCCACCATACTGGCCTTCCTACATATATATATATACAGTACCTGACCGCGAGATTGTGTTTCCAGCGCGATACCATCGCGCTGGTTCTCGGCGACAGGGTACTGTGAATGTCGCGCTGGCTCACTCATCGGGAAAGGAAAACATTGTTTTCCTTCCGCGATGAGTGACAGGCAGTGCTGACAGCTGTCTAGTATGAATCCTGAGGCGGGAACACCGCGCCAAATTTTAAATGAAAAAACCGGCGTGGGTTCCCCCCTTGGAGGCATACCAGGCCCTTAGGTCTGGCATGGATTGTAAGGGGAACCCCCTATGCTGAAAAATCGGCGTGGGGGTCCCCCCCAAATCCATACCAGACCCTTATCCGAGCACGCAGCCCGGCCGGCCAGGAAGGGGGGTGGGGACGAGCGAGCGGCCCCCCCTCCTGAGCCGTACCAGGCCGCATGCCCTCAACATGGGGGGGTGGGTGCCTTGGGGGAGGGGGGCGCCCTGCGGCCCCCCCACCCCAAAGCACCTTGTCCCCATGTTGATGAGGACAAGGGCCTCTTCCCGACAACCCTGGCCGTTGGTTGTCGGGGTCTGCGGGCGGGGGGCTTATCGGAATCCGGGGGCCCCCCTTAATAAGGGGGCCCCCAGATTCCGGCCCCCCACCCTGTGTGAATGAGAACCAGGGGAGTAAGCAGAGATCATATCCCGAGATCCGCCCAGTCCTTGCAATGGGTATGAATCTTCCAGTCTACAATCCTAGTCATATGTACTGCCCAATAATAACGCAGTAGATCAGGGAGGCCAATTCCACCCTTAGACTTGGGTAGGACCAATTTCGCCCACCCGATGCGTGCCGATTTGGTTCCCCAAAGGAAAGATCTACACATTTTCTTATAGGCCGCAAAGAAAGTTGGCTTTAAGCGTATCGGTATAGTTTGCATTTTATACAACATGCGGGGGAGCACTGTCATCTTTAAAACAGAGGCCCACCTTTGTAAATCTTGTTGTAGGTTTTTTAGTTCAGATGAAATGTTCTTTTCATAAAGAGTATCTAGCTTACTCGGAAGTTGAATGCCAAGATAAATAATGGCATCTGTTTTCCATTTGAAGGGAAAATTTGACTGGCACTGCTGTACTAGATTGTTCTGTAAAGAGATGTTCAGTGCAAACAATTTTGAGTAGTTAATTTTTAGATTAGAAATGCGTTTAAATTGTTCGAGGACTGGCATAAGGTTAGGCAGGGATGTCAACGGTGCTGATAGGAAAGGCGGGATGTCGTCCGCAAAGGCCACAATCTTGTATTCCTTACTATGGACCTCGATACCCTTTATGTTCGGGTTGGCCCTGATGCAACGTAAGAGGGGCGCTAAAGTAAGAATATAAAGTAAGGGTGAAAGAGGGCGTCCTTGTCTAGTGTCGTTATGAATGGGGAAGGCGTCCGACAGGCGGCCATTGACTTTGACTCTAGCTCTTGGATTCACATGAGCGCTTTAACAAAGGTACCCATACAACTCCCTAACCCTAGAGCGCCTAGGACGGGGTCCATATAGTCCCAGGCCACCCTATCGAACGCCTTGTCTGCATCCATTGCTAGGAAAAACCCTTCCCGATGGATAGAGGTAAGCCAGTGATGCAAGTTTAGGGCCTTAATGGTATTGTCCCTGGCTTCCCTACCCAAGACAAAGCCTACTTGATCCCTTCCTACCCATGCTGGTACGTGGTATGATAGGTGGGTCGCCAGGATTTTCAAGAAAAGCTTTACATCTACATTCAAAAGTGATATTGGCCAATAACTGGTCACATCAGTGGGGTCTTTATTATCTTTAGGAATCACCGTGATGTATGCCTCTAGTAAGGTTTCCAAGGGGCAAGAAGTAGTGGACAGTGTGTTAAAGGCTTTGAGGAAGCGTGGGGCTAAAAGCTCTGCATAGCATTTATAATATTACACCGTGAAGCCGTCTGGCCCCGTGCTTTTGCCCAGCTTTGTGGTCTTCAGGGCTGCTTCCCATTCCTCAGAGGACAAAGGCGCTTCCAGCTCAGCACGATCACTGTCTGACAATGCTCATGGACTAAAGTTGCCTAGGAACTCCTGTCTCAACTCAGAGCGAGCTTTGTCCTCTGTAGGACTGCGGATAGTCTCATTGAGATTATAAAGTTTGCTATAGAAGCAGAGAAATTGTTGTGCAATGTCCTCATTTTTGGCATGGGTTTTCCCTGATTGATCAATCACATAGTGGACTGTGGAGGCAAGTGTGCGTTTCTGCATGCACCTAGCCAGTAGCTCCCAGGCTTGTTGCCTTGTTCATAAAATAATTTCTGTGAGAGAATGTGACGTTTTTGCGCCCTTCTAAAGAATTCTTCTACCAACAGAGATCTCGTGTCCGCTAATTCTTGGGCTACCTGAATAGCCCCAGAGCATTTATGCTGCACCTCTAACCTGGTTATTTTTTTAGAGAGGGCCAGTATCAGTGCTTGATGTTCCTTTTTTTCCTAGCTGCAATGGCTAAAAGGTGTCCCCATATTACACACTTATGTGCCTCCCATTGAACCATGGGAGCCACACCCGGTGTGTAATTATAGTGGAAATGGTCTCGAAGGGCCTATCTAATATGTTCCGCATCTCCTGGATCCATCAAGATGGATGCATCTAGCCTCCACATCTTTGCGGGAATCATAGTCATTGTGATCGGGTGATGGTCAGAGATCACCATGTTTTCAATGGTAGCTTCAGCAAGGTAGGACAGGTTGGCCTGATGTATGAAAATATAATCTAGTCTCGAGTATCGATTATGCGGTGCCGAGTAAAATGTGTAATCCTTCTCTCGAGGGTTGAGCGTGCGCCAGGTGTCATGTAATGTAAGGGAAGCCAGGTGAAGTTTCACCCGACATAGCGCAGAGTAATGAGGAAGTGCCAGTAGAGGTGTCTAAGAGCGGGGTCTAGGGCCATATTAAAGTCCCCTCACAGTATCTGAAGGCCCAATTTGAATTAGGGGAAAGCAAAAAATAACAAAACCTCTATATGTAACACTAGCAATGACCAAGGAGGTACCAGCTTTACGGTGGTTCACAAGAGCCGCATATGCTCTGCTGCTGACAGGAGGGAGCAGCAAGTCTCACATGCCAGCAAATAGCGTTTTGGCCAAGTGACATCGTTGTAAAAAAAAGAAAACAAAAAAAGTTTCAGATAGCAAATGGCCAGTGGTTTGCAGGTTACACCGAGGGTTTCTGCATAAACCTTGTCTGGTTTAGATTTATCAGACCTCCAATTACATTCCTTGAGTGTTTTGCCTTGACAGTCATCATAATGTTAGGTCAACATTCAAAAATAATATTGGACAACATGAAGTCACATCATCTGGGTTTTTGCCAGGTTTTAATATCAATACCATAATAGAGATAATAAACACTTTTAGTAATTGCTTTCCTTCCACAAAGAATGAGCTAGAAATTACAGTCAGGCTACAATGTATATTACTACCTAGCATTATATAGAAATCTGAACTATATCTTATCTGGTTTTGGAATGTGAGATACTCTTAATTATATTGCTCACGTCCTGTTGTACTATATAAGAATTCAACTGGCCTAATGGTGGCCGTACATGCTTTAATGTATTAACAATTTTTATGGGATTGAAAAGGGGCAATCAACATGAGCTTAAAAACAGTCAAATGGAAAATAGAGTGCTAAACCACCCATAAATAAACAAACAACTAAAATATGCATCTGCACTAAATTATGTACACTAACGTCTATAGGATGTATCACATCCGAAAGGTCTGTATGCAAGAATAGATCAGTGTAACATTTCATATGATTTCAATGCATTGGTGCGGCTGCTTGAAGGACCTGCTGCTTCAGCATAACCACAGGGTAATCAGAAAATTTTCTAAGACAAAATGAAAATGGGAAGCCCAATGAACCTTGCACAGTGAAACCTTTAACAACCAGCAATGTAAACATTTAAAACCTGCTTGTAAAAATCAATAAAAAACATGAGGTGTACTCTGGAGTCCTCAGTATAATAGACAAACATTTTTCCACTGTGATGATATCAGCCATACAGCACCTGTCAGGTCTGTGCATGATATTTGGGGAGCTCGTATAGAAGTCAGCAGTGCTCCCGCATTTGAGACCGATGTGAGTGTATCCAGGTCTCTGTGCAGAGCAGCTGGGATAAGAGATGGCAAAGGCAGCTATAGAAGAATGTAAAACCACTACCTCTCAGTTCAACTGGTAGGCACACTGGGACGCTGTTAGGTTACTATAGCAATTCAATTTGGTGGCCTGTGAAACATTGGAGGAATTTGCAATATGTTCTAAACCAGTCTTTCTAAACCATTAGTCATCTATGAGATAAATTGAATAGTTAAGTGAATAAGAGCATATAATTATGCAATATACAAGGTATACAATTATACATAGGAAAGGTTTATACTAACATAGAGTCATTTCCGCAAAAAAAAAACAAAAAAACAATTATATATAAAACAACACACAGAAAATAAATTAAAATACTACCTAATTGCAGCTGCTATCCCAACCTTATACAGGTACAATAATTATAAATATAGACACCAGGGGTGAGCCCTATGTACAGATAGCGCTTGCAATATGGTAAGTGAAATATTCCAACTACGGTGCCTTGCAAAAGTATTCACCCCCTTGGCATTTTTCTTGTTTTGTTGCCTCACAACCTGGAATTAACATGGATTGTTTGAGGATTTGCATCATTTAATTTACAGAACATGCCCACAACGTTGAAGATTTTTTTTTTATTGTGAAGCAAACAACAAATAGGACAAAATAACAGAAAAAGTTAATGTGCATAACTATCGACCCCCCTAAAGTCAATACTTTGTAGAGCCACCTTTTGCGGCTATCACAGCCCCAAGTCACTTTGGATAAGCCTCTATGAGCCACATCTTACCACTAGGATACTTGCCCATTCCTCCTTGCTAAACTGCTCCAGCTTCTTCTAGTTGTATGGTTTGCGCTTGTGAAACAGCAATCTTTAAATTGGTTTAAAAACAGAACAGAAAGTTTGGGACTTTAAATGAGGTTGGGTAGGGGGCGTTCAACTCCCCTCCTCCATCTCGGTTCAATATATATATACCAAAGAAAAAAGAGCAAAAGGCGGGACTTTAAATGAGGCACACAGGGGCAAGTACAAAAAGTCAGGTATAAAACAGGTTTTATTATATTCAAAATTGTCATATGTTCACATGATTTTAAATGTACATAGCTACTATTTCTTACTCTATGTTTCATCAAAGTATACATTCCAACAAGGACTTATAATTACATTGCATGAACAGTTTAATAGCTAAAATCACGAGTAGGGGATATGTGACACATTGAAGTGTCAGATAGACAGGTTACAGAAAAGGAAACAATGGGTGGGAATGGAACATTCATACATGATTGTTGGTGAGGTACGCCTATAGGTAGATGTAAGCTCTACACGTTTCGGGACTTAATCGCCACTCTTCAGGAGCAAAAACCAAGGGTAACCTGGGGATATGGAAAGCAGTCATATTTAAAGGGAAAAAAAAAATGCTTTGGGAGAAAATATTGGATAAATGTGGAGTGTGTTCCCCACATAGTACACCTAACCCATCAAACTTACATGCATATACTTGCGCACAGGCGGCGGGGCCCCGCAAGTCAGGTCAGCCAATGATGACACGCCCCGGAGCTGAGGGGGCCCCCTGGGGCGGCACACCACCAATCCAAGCACCCCCCCAGATGGGTCACAGAGGGAAAGCATGGTGATGATTGGTGAAGTGAAGAAAAAATATTAATAGACGGGGCAGTGATGCCCAGAGAAATGGAGAGCCTGTAAAGAATAAGTGACATGTATATTAGACTAAAGGCGACGTGTAAATTAGATAATAAGTGAGAATAGAGTGAAGGAAAGGGGAAGAGTGGGGACTAAGAAAGAGTGAGAAAATAGAAGGGAGAGCCTGAGGTTGAAAGTGAGGGAGAAAAGGAATAGTGGGGGGTGGCAAAGAGAAACTTTACCTGCTGCAAGGTGAGTAGGGATAAATTGCAAAAGTGCATGAAAGTGCCAGGGAGGAGGTGACCAGGAGAAAACCAGGGTGAGGGACCCAAACCCGGGGGAGGCCCAGGAGGGACGCGCCGCCACAAAGGGGCCCCCAACGTCATGCACCAGACAGGAAATGGGGGCGAGGAGGGCGCAATGGCGGAGATGGCCAGACACACCAAACCACTCCACCGGCAGCGTCCCAACAAGCTCCTCGGACCGCTGGAGATGGAAAGCTCGCCGGCCGGCTTTAGCACGCCACGAGGACGCCAAGCCGCCGACACGAGCGGCACGACGTCGACGCGCAGTGGGGGAGACCCCTCCCCCCGCGTCACATCAAGGGGGCGGGGAAACACCCAGTGGGCGTCGCAGCTCCGGGACGTGAAACAAGGCAGAACCAAAACAGGCGCCGGCCCGACCAGCCAGGCACAATACAGCATGCATAGCTTGACCAGAAACAATGGGAAGATGCGGCATCGAATTTTTAAATTAGGGGGTAATTTGTCAACTGGATAAATGGGGGACGAAGGGAAAAAAATCTAAATTAAAATAAAGATGAAATAAATTCAAAAAATGAAAATAGAAAAAACATAATAATGATTGTTAATGCCTACCGTGTGCCTCCATCCCTAATTGATTATAGATTGGTTTAAAAACAGAACAGAAAGTTTGGGACTTTAAATGAGGTTGGGTAGGGGGCGTTCAACTCCCCTCCTCCATCCCGGTTCAATATATATACCAAAGAAAAAAGAGCAAAAGGCGAGACTTTAAATGAGGCACACGGGGGCAAGTACAAAAAGTCAGGTATAAAACAGGTTTTATTATATTCAAAATTGTCATATGTTCACATGATTTTAAATGTACATAGCTACTATTTCTTACTCTATGTAACAAGGACTTATAATTACATTGCATGAACAATTTAATAGCTAAAATCACGAGTAGGGGATATTTGACACATTGAAGTGTCAGATAG
Source organism: Lithobates clamitans (assembly GCA_037952925.1). Lineage (NCBI taxonomy): Eukaryota > Metazoa > Chordata > Amphibia > Anura > Ranidae > Lithobates > Lithobates clamitans. Next base: position 1,727,499 of record JBBGZY010000498.1, read on the forward strand.
ACAGGTTACAGAAAAGGAAACAATGGGTGGGAATGGAACATTCATACATGATTGTTGGTGAGGTACGCCTATAGGTAGATGTAAGCTCTACGCGTTTCGGGACTTAATCGCCACTCTTCAGGAGCAAAAACCAAGGGTAACCTGGGGATATGGAAAGCAGTCATATTTAAAGGGAAAAAAAAAAATGCTTTGGGAGAAAATATTGGATAAATGTGGAGTGTGTTCCCCACATAGTACACCTAACCCATCAAACTTACATGCATATATTGCGCACAGGCGGCGGGGCCCCGCAAGTCAGGTCAGCCAATGATGACACGCCCCGGAGCTGAGGGGGCCCCCTGGGGCGGCACATCACCAATCCAAGCACCCCCCCAGATGGGTCACAGAGGGAAAGCATGGTGATCATGTTGTCCTAGGTACAGATAGTCCAGTCTCTGCTGTGGAACTCTGCAGCTCCTCCAGGTTTACCTTAGGTCTCTGTGCTGCCTCTCTAATTAATGCCCTCCTTGCCCAGTCCGTGAGTTTTGGTGTGTGGCCGTCTCTCGGCAGGTTTGCTGTTGTGCCATGTTCTTTCCATTTGGTTATGATAGATGTGATGGTGCTCCTAGGGATCATAAAAAATATGGATTTTTTTTATAACCTAACCCTGACTTGTACTTCTCAACAACATTATCCCTTACTTTTTTGGAGAGTTCCTTGGTCTTTATGGCAGTGTTTGGTTAGTAGGGATGAGCTTCGTGTTCGAATCGAACGCATATTCGACTCAGACATCGTGTGTTCGGTCGTTCGCCGAATTACGAACGATATGGGCGAGTGGCGCATCATGACCCATCATTCACTGCTGCATCGCAGTGCATTGCTGGTTGATGATTGGCCAAGCATGCACTATGACCCGCATGCTTGGCCAATCACAGCGCCGCCTGTACAGAGAGCCGTAATTGGCCAAAGCCAGGGTGGCTTTGACCAATTATGGCTCAGGGAGTTTAGTACACGCCCCACACTATATAAGGCTGTCTGCACTGCGGCCCTGTGTAGTGTGTTCCGGCTTTGAGAGAGAGATAGACTGAGAGACAGCGTCATTTTATTTAAGTTAGACAGAGTAGGCAGGCGAGTCAGTTAGCTGCACTTACAGTGTATTGTGTATATATATATACATCCTAGGTGTTGTGTGTGTGTATATATATATATATATATATATATATATATATATATATATATATACACATTGTATTCAGTTTAACTAGATCTATTCCTGTTATTCTCTTCCTACTACTGACAGGCAGGCAGGTGTTTTGCATCCTCTGCTACCTGAAGAAAATTAGTGGTGTTCTTCTGATCCTATTAGTATAGTACTGCAGGCAGCTGCAGTATTTACAAGTTAGTGTAGTGCGTCCTCTGCACAGTGTGCACCTAAAGCTACCTGAAGAAAATTAGTGGTGTTCTTCTGATCCTATTAGTACAGTACCGCAGGCAGCTGCAGTATTTACAATTTAGTGTAGTGCATCCCCTGCACAGTGTGCACCTAAAGCTACCTGAAGAAAATTAGTGGTATTCTTCTGATCCTATTAATACCACAGGCAGGCAGCTACAGTATTTACAGTTAGTGTAGTGCGTCCTCTGCACAGTGTGCACCTAAAGCTACCTGGAGACAATTGCTGTTGTTCTGCTCCTTTTAATACCACAGGCAGGCAGCTACAGTATTTACAGTTAGTGTACTGTGTCCTCTGCACAGTGTGCACTTAAAGCTACCTGAAGAAAATTAGTGATGTTCTTCTGATCCTATTAATACCACAGGCAGGCAGCTACAGTATTTACAGTTAGTGTAGTGCGTCCTCTGCACAGTGTGCACCTAAAGCTACCTGGAGACAATTGCTGTTGTTCTGCTCCTATTAATACCACAGGCAGGCAGCTACAGTATTTACAGTTAGTGTACTGTGTCCTCTGCACAGTGTGCACCTAAAGCTATCTGAACAAAATTGGTGGTATTCTTCTGATCCTATATTAATACCACTGGCAGGCAGCTACAGTATTTACAGTTAGTGTACTGTGTCCTCTGCACAGTTTGCACCTAAAGCTATCTGAACAAAATTGGTGGTATTCTTCTGATCCTATATTAATACCACAGGCAGGCAGCTACAGTATTTACAGTTAGTGTACTGTGTCCTCTGCACAGTGTGCACCTAAAGCTATCTGAACAAAATTGGTGGTATTCTTCTGATCCTATATTAATACCACAGGCAGGCAGCTACAGTATTTACAGTTAGTGTACTGTGTCCTCTGCACAGTGTGCACCTAAATCCTAAGGCTACCTAAAGAAAATTGCTGTTGTTCTGCTCCTATTAATACCACAGGCAGGCAGCTACAGTATTTACAGTTAGTGTACTGTGTCCTCTGCACAGTGTGCACCTAAAGCTACCTGAATAAAATTGGTGGTGTTCTTCTGATCCTATATTAATACCACAGGCAGACAGCTACAGTAATTACAGTTAGTGTACTGTGTCCTCTGCACAGTGTGCACCTATAGATACCTGAAGACAATTGCTGTTGTTCTGCTCCTATTAATACCACAGGCAGGCAGTTACAGTATTTACAGTTAGTGTACTGCGTCCTCTGCACAGTGTGCACCTAAAGCTACCTGAAGACAATTGCTGGTGTTCTCATACTAATAATACTACAGGCAGGCAGTTGATTCTGCTAGCTGCAGTATCAGTTTATATATACATCCCAGCTTTGTGCAGCTACATCTCACTGCAGGCCATTAGTATGTCTGGAAGGCCAACAAGAAGAGGCAGACAGTCACAAGCCAATAAAAGAGGACAAGCAGGCTCTGTGTCCAGAGGCAACAGTGCTGGTCATGGAGATGGTGCATCCTCATCAGCACGTGACCATGGGAAATGCGTATCCTTTTTTTTTGGCAGCTGGCCATGTTGAGCCGCAACATGCAGAAGACTTGTTAGAGTGGATGGCCAAGCCGTCCTCATCCTCCTCCTCCTCTCTCACCCAGGCTCAGGGTACTTTGTCTGGCAAAGCAGCTGCCAACGCGGCCTCTTCCCTCGGCTCAATGGCATCAGTCACTCCTTCCCTAGCCATGTCCTCCTGAGGAGTCCCCTGAACTGTTTGACCACAGTGTTGGGTACATGCTCCAGGAGGATGCCCAGCGTTTTGAAGGCTCCAATGATGGTACCCAGCTAGAGGAAGGCAGTAACGTGAGCCCAGAGAGAGGGGGTGCCCAAGAAGGACAGCAATCTGGAAGTCATGTTCCCCCAGCTGTAGCATACTGCCAGCTTTGCTCCAGTGATGAGGAGGGAGGGGATGATGAGGTCACTGACTCCACGTGGGTGCCTGATAGGAGAGAGGAGGAGGAGGAGGAGGCACATCACCAATGAGGCAGGATGCCCTCCAGGGGCCAGCTTAAGGGCAGCACACCAACTGTATCACACCGCAGAGCTCCGCATGTGCAGGGCGCTGCTGTCTCTACGTGTTATTCCAAAAGTTCTTTGGTGTGGGCCTTTTTTGAGAAGAGTGCATCAGATCCCACCACTGCTATTTGCAACATATGTCTCAAGCGTTTCTCGCATGTCCAAAACATCTCCTGCTTGGGCACCACATGCTTGACCTGACCTGCCATGCAGATTGTTGGCAAGCGTACCTAAAAGACCCACACCAAAGAACAAAGAGGACCTCTCCTTGCTCCTCATCAGCTGGGATCTCCAACCCCACTATACCTTCAGTCCTCTCTGAGACCTGCACTGAGAGGAATGAAGGTGTAGAATTAGGTGTGTCACAGCCAAGTACTTGGGGTCAATCTGCTATCGGTACACTGACGTCAGATTGTACCAGGCAAATTTCCCTGCCCCAGCTGCTGCACCGCCGAAAGAAGTTCGCTCCCAGCCATCATCATGCCCAGTGGTTGAATGCTACAGTAGCTTGGCTAAATTGCTAGCACTTCAACTGCTGCCTTTTCAGTTGGTAGACTCTGCCCCTTTCCATGAGTTTGTGGAATGTGCGGTTCCTCAGTGGCAGATTCCCAAATGCCACTTTTTCTCACGAAAGGTGATTCCGGCTCTCTACTGGCATGTGGAAGGCAATGTCTTGGCCTCGCTGGACAGGGTGGTCTGTGGTAAGGTGCATAATACCGCTGACTCATGGTCTAGCAGGCATGGACAGGGACATTACCTATCTTTTACTGCGCACTGGGTTACTAGTGCTGATTCTGCCACACCTCTCTCCACCCCCTCCTCTTCTTCTTCCTCCATGGCCTCTTCCTGTGCTGATTTGTCTTCAGAACCAGCGGTGCTCTGTAGGCGTTCATGGGGCGACGCAAGCACGCAGGCCAAAAGATGCCATGCGGTGCTTGAGCTGGTGTGCTTGGGGGACAGGAGCCACACTTGGGCAGAGATTCTGTCAGCTCTGCAGGGGCAGGTTCAGAGGTGGTTGACGCCATGCCAGCTTAAGGCAGGTATGGTGGTTTGCGACAATGGCACCAACTTCCTCTCCGCCCTCCGACAGGGACAACTGACCCATGTGCCCTGTTTGGCTTACGTCCTTAACTTGGTGGTGCAGCGTTTCTTGGGCAGGTACCCGGGCTTACAGGATGGCCCGGAGGCCACGAGGATGGTGAACAGTGACAGTGCATGCATCAGTGACACTGTCCCCATTGTCCACCTGTTGGAGCACACGCTGCGTGGAATAATGGACAGGGCACTTGAGGCAGAACAGAGGCAGGAAGAGGAGGACTTCCTTAGCTCTCAAGGCCCCCTTTATCCAGACAGTGTTTCTGCATGCCCGCCGATCACACAGGAAGAGGACGAGGAGGAGGAGGAAGAGGAGGATTGTGTCAGCATGGAGGTGGAGCCTGGCACTCAGCATCAGCAGTAGTCTTTAAGGGATCATTTATAGTCCCAAGAAACCCATGGACTTGTACGTGGCTGGAAGGAGGTGGCTGCAGATCATGTCGCCTTAGTGACCCAGAGGACTCCGGACCGAATGCCTCAGCAAACCTATGCTGCATGGCCTCCCTGATCCTGCAAAGCCTGCAGAAGGATCCTCGTATTCGTGGTATCAAGGAGAGGGATCAATACTGGCTGGCAACCCTCCTTGATCCACATTACAAGGGTAAGGTTGCGAACCTTATCTTGCCATCACAGAGGAAGCAGAGGATAAAACATCTTCGGGAGGCCATGCAGAAAGGTCTGTGCAACACGTTCCCAGAGACTGGGAGGTTACAAACTCCTGTTCCTGGACAACGTGTTGCTGAGGCTTCGGTCAGTCAAAGAAGGAGTGGTGGAGAAGGTGGCCGTCTGACCGATACATTCAGACAATTTTTTAGTCCGCAGCCCCAAGGTATGATTGGTTCCAGCAACCATCGCCAGCGTCTGTTTTACATGGTGCAGGAATACCTAGGGGCAAGATCTGACTTGGACACCTTTCCCACCGAAAATCCTCTGGGTTACTAGGTCTTGAGGATGGATCACTGGCTAGAGCTTGCACAGTATGCAATTGAGCTACTGGCCTGTCCTGCATCCAGTGTTGTTTCGGAACGCACATTCAGTGCTGCTGGAGGTTTTGTAACCGATCACAGGGTGCGCCTGTCCACCGACTCGGTCGATCGACTGACCTTCATAAAAATGAATCAGTCTTGGATCACCACCAGCTACCAAGCACCTGATGCTGATGTAACCAAATAATTTTTTTTGAAATGTCAGATCCCTTCAAGACTGCCTATGCTCATGCTGAGTGACTATCCTGTTATGCTGAGTGACTATCCTCTTCCTCCTTAATGATCATGCTGATAGCTGAAAAAAGGAAGATACATATGAAAGAGACAAGAAAGGCTGCGCACCCCGGAATTAGATTAAAGAAAAATGATTTTCCCCGTAGGGCTTTAAAACAGCAATGCACATAATAAAAGGAAGTTCTTAATGGAAGTATAAAATGTTTTATCCAATATCATGGTTTGAAGTACAGTATAGAGAATCATCTGGTACAGTAACACACATCTTATTCCCCAGTGCAGTAACAAACACATATTAATACACATTGTTAGGTTACATAATGTTACATAGATAACAAGCCCTGACGCGTTTCGACCTGTATATGGTCTCTTCAGGGGGACAGTTGGATCTAAAAAAGAATTACATAAATCAAATTCAAATACATAAATATATATATATATTATTGTGCATCACTTGGATTAAACCAAGATAATGAGTCTTTACCGTTAATGGTGGAATGGGTGTTCTCTAGTCCAGGATATGTACTGAGGGCCAATGGAAACACTGGAGGGCTCAGGGGGCCACCCTCAATCTCCCAGGAGAGCCAGCTTCAAGTAGCTTACAAGGAGCCACACTTTGCGCGCCCCCCCGGGAGGGGGGGGAGGGGAAATAAGGGGGAGGAGCCCACACCTGCAACAGAAACCCAAGAATAGCCATGTATTAGTTAGAGGAAGTTTAATAATTAACTTGGTCATGTACTGAGTGTTTCCAATTTGTCTATGTGGAGACTGACGTTGGATAGGATTTTTACTATGTAAATATATTGAGATGTTACCGTAATTCCGTCCCATAAATGTAATCAACAAGATTTAATGATCGTGTGATCCAACAATGCAGTAGTATGGTAAGCCTATTATAATGGATGGGTAAATTAGATAGGTAAAATGGGTGAAAAAGGGGGGAGAGATGTGTGTGTAAAAAACAACAATTACCTAAATGGAGAGGAGTGCATTGTGTGCTGGAGGATAGTGTGAATGAGGTGGTGCATGATGTGGTGACATGACATAGTGCTTGCTTGGTGCCTACTGTGTGAAAACAAAAATGAAGAGTAAACTAAAAAGTGAAAAAGTCTAAAAATAGGTGAAAGCCAATCAAAAATGTGAAAATGTGTATGTAGGATGGTGGAAAGTGCTGTGTGGAATAAAAGTGAAATAACAAGAAGTTTACCTTATCAATTGTATAAATCGTGTAGGCTGGAGGTAATATTGGACTTGTTGATAAGTTCAATGTAATAAGCTTGGTGGCGATCGTGCAAAAATCGGGGCTCTAGTGTAGAAAGAACCTGGCAGCAGTAGCATTCATCCTGGCCTGTAAGAGATCATGATCTGATTATCAGGCCTCCAGTCTCCCAGTATATCCAAATTCAGGCAAATGGGATAATCCCCCCCCCCTTTTTCACCCATTTTACCTATCTAATTCACCCATCCATTATAATAGACTTACCATACTACTGCATTGTTGGATTACACGATCATTAAATCTTGTTGATTACATTTATGGGACGGAATTAACATCTCAATATATTTACATAGTAAAAATCCTATCCAACTTCAGTCTCCACATAGACAAATTGGAAACACTCAGTACATGACCAAGGTAATTATTAAACTTCCTCTAACTAATACATGGCTATTCTTGGGTTTCTGTTGCAGGTGTGGGCTCCTCCCCCTTATTTCCCCTCCTCCCACCCTCCTGGGGGGGCGCGGAAAGTGTGGCTCCTTGTAAGCCCCTTGAGGCTGGCTCTCCTGGGAGATTGAGGGTGGCCCCCTGAGCCCTCCGGTGTTTCCATTGGCCCTCAGTACATATCCTGGACTAGAGAACACCCATTCCACCATTGAGCGGTAAAGACTCATTATCTTGGTTTAATCCAAGTGATGCACAATAATATATATATATTTATGTATTTGAATTTGATTTATGTAATTCTTTTTTAGATCCAACTGTCCCCCTGAAGAGACCATATATAGAGGTCGAAACGCGTCGGGGCTTGTTATCTATGTAACATTATGTAACCTAACAATGTGTATTAATATGTGTTTGTTACTGCACTGGGGAATAAGATGTGTGTTACTGTACCAGATGATTCTCTATACTGTACTTCAAACCATGATATTGGATAAAACATTTTATACATCCATTAAGAACTTCCTTTTATTATGTGCATTGCTGTTTTAAAGCCCTACGGGGAAAATAATTTTTCTTTGATCATGCTGATAGCTTGTAAGAATATTTTTGGTTCTGAGTGCCGCCACCAGTGGCTAAGGCCCAATTTTTCAGCCCCTGTTTAAGGGGGCGTGTAATTACAATTTTTAATGCAACAATTTGCAAGAAGTGTTCGTTGCTGCACTCAACTAGAGTATTTGTGAGGGGTTGCTGTGTTGTGGCACCAGCACCAATGTCTAAGGCCCAATTTTTCAGCCCCTGTTTAACAGGGGCATGTAATTTCAATTTTTGATGCAATACTTTGCAGCAGGGCTCGTTCCTGGGCTCCAACTAGAGTATCTGTGAGGGGTTGCAGTGTTGGTGGCACCAGCACCAGTGCCTAAGGCCCAGTTTTTCAGCCCCTGTTTAACAGGGGCATGTAATTACAATTTTTGATGCAATATTTTGCAGGAGGGCTCATTCCTGCGCTCCAACTAGAGTATCTGTGAGGGGTTGCAGTGTTGTGACACCAGTGCCTAAGGCCCAATTTTTCTGCCCCTGTTCAACAGGGACATGTAATTACAATTCTTGATCTAATATTTCACAGCAGGGCCCATTTCTGCGCCCACCAAGAAAAACTGTGAGGACTTACAGTGTTGTGGCACCAGCACCACCACCGAAAGCCAAATTTTTCTGCCCCTGTTCAACAGGTGCATGTAATTACAATTCTTGATCTAATATTTCACAGCAGGGCCCGTTCCAGCTCCCACCAAGAGTAACTGTGAGGACTTACAGTGTTGTGGCAACACCACCACCACTAAAGGCCCAATTTTTCTGCCCCTGTTCAACAGGTGCATGTAATTACAATTCTTGATCTAATATTTCACAGCAGGGCAAGTTTCTGCGCCCACCAAGAGTAACTGTGAGGACTTACAGTGTTGTGGCAACACCAACACCTAAGGCCCCAATTTCTGAAGAGTATATAGGGCAGGCCCCTACTTTCAAACATCCAACTTACAAAGGACTCCTACTTGCAAACGGAAGGAGACAACAGGAAGTGGGATGAAATCTACCCCTAGGAAGGGAAATTCTCTCCTGTAAGAGTTAATATGGGAAAACATGACTCCTCTCCACTGATGCTTTATCACCAATCCTTGTTTCACTAAAAAACCCAAATTGTCAAAAAACATTTGTCATTGGGACAGAAAGTGAGGTAAAATCTTCTGAAGAGGTGCACAGACAGCAAAACAAATGTCACAGGGATGATAACCCTTCCCTATGTTTACAAAAAAGCTTAAAAATTGATTTTTTGGCTGAAGCTACACTAAAAGTGTACCAGTTCAAAATTACAAACAGATTCTACTTAACAACAAACCTACAGTCCCTGTCTTGTTTGCACCGCCTGTATACTGCTGTTCAGAGGGCCTGGGGCCCCCACGCCTTTCCTTTTTTTAATTTGGGTGCGGAGTTCCCCTTAATATCCATACAAAACCCAAAGGACCTGGTAATGGACTAGGGGGGGTACCCATGCCGTTTGTCTCACTGATTTTCATCCATATTACCGGGACCGGACATTAAATTAAACTCGTAAGCAGTTTTAAATGACTGTTATTACTTTAAAAGTGTCATTTTGTGCATGGACTGCTCTAAGCATGGGAAACACGCACTACTTTACAGGCATACTATAGACACCCCCAGGTATGATATTTAAAGGAATATTTCACTTTTTTTATTTTTTTTTTACTTTAAGCATCATTAAAATCACTGCTCCCGAAAAAAACAGCCGTTTTTAAAACTTTTTTTTGCATTAATACATGTCCCCTGGGGCAGGACCCGGGTCCCCAAACCCTTTTTAGGACAATACCATGCAAATTAGCATTTAAAATTGATTTTGAACGTGCGAGTCCCATAGACTTCAATGGGGTTCTAACGTTCGTGCGAATTTCGGTCCGTTCGCAGGTTCTGGTGCGAACCGAACCGGGGGGTGTTCGGCTTATTCCTATTTTTTAGTGGTGCCTCTTGCTTAGGTGTTGCAGCCTCTGGGGCCTTTCAAAAAGGTGTGTATATGTAATGACAGATCATGTTACACTGATGCCGCGTACACACGAGCGGAATTTCCTACAGAAAGAGTCCGATGGGAGCTCTTCATCGTTAATTCTGACCATGTGTATGCCCCATTGGACTTTTTCTGTCGAAAATTCAGACGGACTTAGATAGAAATCATGTTCTATATTTTTCCGATGGAACAAATTACTATCGTAAAAAATGTTTGTCTGTATGCTGTTCCGACACACCAAAAATGATGCATGCTCTGAAGCAAGTACAAGACAGAAGCTATTGGCTACTGTCTATTGAACTTTCGTTTTCTAGTCACGTGGTAAGTGTTGTACATCACCATGTTCTGGACGGTCGGAATTTGGTGTGACCGTGTATATGCAAGACAGCTTGAGCGGAATTCCGTCGGAACTCCGTAGTAAAAACCTTCAGAGTTTATTCCGACGACAAAACCGGTCGTGTGTACAGGGCATTAGATTGCACACAGGTGGACATCATTGCACTAATTATGTGAATTCTGAAGGAATTTATTTGCACCAGAGCTTTTTATGGGCTTCATAACAAAGGGGGTGAATACATAAGCACATGCCAATTATCAGTTTTTTATTTCTGAAAAATAGTTTTGCCAACTTAGACTATTGTGTTTTGATCCATCACATATAATTAAGATTAAAAAAAAATTGAACTAAAGGCTGTAATGTAACAAAATAGGTAAAAAGCCAAGGGGGGTGAATACTTTTGCAAGGCACTGTCAATAAGGCGTGCAATACCTATAAATTAACAGTGATCCCAGGTGGATTCCTGTGTCCACCTGACATCCATACATCAATAGCACATGTAAATATATATATATATATATGTTCCAAAAACATATTGCAAAACAAAAACATAAACTATGGACAGTCTGTGATAAATAAATTAGAAAACTGATAGCAGCTGCTATATGAGTAGCAGTGTGTGCAAAGGGTGCAGTCCCAATCAAAAAATGACTGTGCAAAGCATGCAATCTTCAACATAAAATTAAAGTTCCTTGTGTTTTTCTTGTTATATCGAATTGCTTTCCAGTGCCATCAATCCAATGTGTATGTAGTAAAGGTCCCTACCCGTCCAAACTCAGCTGCTCACTCCCCCCTTCAGGTGATCTTCAGAGGCAGGGGCAGTGGGGGGGGCTGGGCTGTTCGGAACCCCCTGTTGCACCAACACAAGAGCGTATGGGTGGGCGCACTCAAACTTGTCGGGGCAGATTTTTTCCACTCACATACCCCATTATGGCACAACCCACAATTACCAGAACTGAAGCATTTGCCAGGAGCGACTACATGGGCTACAAAGGGTATAATATACCTGTTCCAGGTGATTTCTCCCATGGGTGTAAGAAGCTTTCAATCGCTACAAGAAGAGTTTGAACTATCCCCACTCATGAAATTTAAATACATCCAACTAAGGCACGCCTTAAACACCCAATTTGCGACAGAATTCCCCAATATCCAAATGCTACCTATGGTCGACGTAGTTATGGGTGAGGATCCCGAGAAGTTAATATCCACCCTATATACAATTATTCGCACACGCACGGTGGCCAGGGTAGTTGACACAGCTAAGCTCAGATGGGAGGTAGATATTGGACCCATGGATGATTCGGACTGGGATGAGGTATTGGGAAATATTAAACAAGCATCTCCTAAACTGTCTGACCGTCTTACCCAACTCTACATAGTCCATAGATCTTACCTTACGCCGGCCAGACTAGCGAAATTTCGCCCAGACCAAAGTCCTAACTGTCCAAGGTGTGCAGACAACCCCTGCTCTCTCTTCCACCTGCTTTGGTCCTGCCCACATATCCAGAGTTATTGGGCGCAAGTTATCAAATTCCTACACGACCAAATGGGCTCCCCAGTGCAGGTGGATCCCAAACTGTGCCTCCTGGGACTGCTCCCAGATGTCACAATCGAGAAATACCAAGCCACATTCTTACAGGAAACTCTTTTCTGTGCCAGAAAAGTAATCGCTCAACATTGGATGCGATCCCAAGCTCCCTCAACTCACAGCTGGTTTGCTGAAATTAATAAATCACTGCCCAACAAAAAATTGCTTTATAAGCATAGAGGCTGCCCAAGCAAATACAACAGAGTGTGGGATAAATGGCTTGAGACTAGTGAGACCTGTACGGAATAGCTTGATGGGGGCGTGTCACAGGGGTATAGTGCAAATATGCTATTCTATATTATTTTCATATTCCAATGTACGCTGTGATATCGTAATAGGATTAGCAAACGTGGGTACAGCTCCTGTGTCGGGGTGCAGTATGGAATATATTATGCTAATGACAATTCTTAGACACATTGTGAACACATCACTGTTTATTCTGTAGTGCTTTTCACATCTGTAACTATATGTTGTACAAGATTTCTATGTCTGCCATGAATACGAATAAACATGTTCTTTTTAAAAAAAAAAAAAAAAAGGTCCCTACCCGTGGTCTCTTTAAGATCAAGCCAGATACTAAAAGAAGGGCAGGCCTCTCATAGCGTAAAAAATTCCAGACTTTATTGAAATGCACCTTAATAGGTTACATCCACTTAAAAAACATGAAAAACATGAATTCCCAGTACACATTCCCTACCATTTCACAAAAAAGTGTCAAAAATGTTAAAAATGACAAGAGACAGTTTTTGACAATTCCTTTTTTTAAATGCTTCTTCTTTCCATCTTCTTTCTTCTATCTTCCTTCGGTTTCTTCCTCCATCTTCTTCTTCTTCTTTTTCCTCCAATCCTCTGCTTCTTGCTCTGGTGTTCTTGTCCGGCATCTTCTCCCATGGCATCTTCTTCCCTTCTTCTTTTTCGGGTCGCTCCGCATCCATGATGGGAGTTGTGACAGACTCACCCGGGATAGAGGCTTTTGGAGGGGACTGAATGCAAGCCTCTTGCCAACCGATTATGGGCCCTGGCATTTGGGGGAACGGTGCTCTTTGTGAGCTGTATGCCTGGGGACTCTTGAGGTGGTATTATTGTGGATTCGGGTCCTGGTCCCCTAGGACACACAAACTCTGGGGACCCTGTGTCCAGAGTCTGACTGGGAGGAAGTGGTATACTGACAGAAACACTCAAGCGGAGTGTGGGATGTTCCGTTACATTGGTGGCAAGCAGCGGGACGCTTCCTGCAGTCTGGGACATCCAAGCTTCCACCTGGATCCAAGGTCCGGATACCAGGAGAGGAGAGGTACAGATACCAGCCGCCATGGAAGAGGAATTCAGAGTGAGGTTGCAAGAGATGCAGAAACAGCACAGAGGACCGGTATCAGAGCAGGTCCTGCTGGGATGGTTTGTTTCTATCCGCTGTGAACTCTGGAAGGAAGTGCTAGCCCATGAGCAGCAACACCAGGGAAAAGTTCTCCCCTCCATCGAGGAAAGGTACTGGTCACAGTATGGATTGCGGGTTCTGTTTTTGGGAGAAAAACCAAACAAGGAGCAGACAGCGGAATTAAGCAGGCTGGTCTGGACAGAGATGCGGCTGGATGAGAGCTACAGAGCCCTCCGGTGGCATGTATCCCAAGAATGCCCTTGGATAGCGGATGACAGCCCAATGGAAGGCTTTGGCTACGGAGGCCTGGGACTGTTGTAATTGAAGCTGACAGGGGACCCTAACTTTGGGAGTGATTTGGAGTGTCGGTTGGACGAAATAATGGATTACAGAGAACAGCTACTGAACGTTTCGGAAGTGCACTGGGCACTGGAAGCTATAGAGTTTCTGGCCATTCAGGAATGGGAGTGTCAGGGAAGACCAGCCAGTACTCAAGATGGCCGACGGAGAAGTCAACCTGTGACCTCAGCCTCTGCCAGAACACTTCCGGTGCACCTGTGTGCACATGACCAAGAGGCTATTTAAACTTGGTCTGTGCTTGCATCCAGTGCTGTCCGTTCTACAGCCTTCCTGTGTGTTCCTGCCTGCTTACTTCTGATATCTGTACCTGTTTACCGACCCGGCTTGCCTTGACCTCCGCTACCTGCTGCCTGCACCTGACCCGGCTTGTTCTGACCTCCGCACCTGCCTGCTCCTTCTACTACCACGCTGCCAGTCCGTTGCCGACCTGGCCTGTGTCCTGACTACGCTTCTGCCTCCTCTTCTGCTCCTGACATTCTCGCCAGTGTATGACCCGGTCTGCTTAACCTGCCTCTTCTGCCAGCTGGAGAATCCTGCTCGAGCACCGTGCCCCCTGCTGCTGTTCCCAGTTCGAGGAAGACGACCCGTCAGGCACTCGTGTGACTTTGCACTTCTGCGCCTCCTGTCTGCTTTATCAGGGGGCCAGAATCAGAGGAGTAAGAGAGGCCGCTCCCTGCATATCAGGCTCTACCGTAAGGTACGTGACAGTAACGGACAGCCATGTCTGAGCCTGCGCAGGGACCCTCTCCCATGGATAAACTTTGCCAGCACCTAGCTGGCCTGGCACAAGCTGTCAAGGACTTACAGCGGGGCTACACTCAGCTGGAGGGATGCCTACAGACTCTGACGGACTCTGCCACCCCTCAGGGACCGTCATTAGCATCCGCTTCCTCCCAAGGATCCTCTCCTGCTCCTGCAGTGGTTATGCTTCCACCTGAGCCCAGGGTACCAACCCCAGACCGGTTCCTGGGTAAACGCAGCAAGTTTAGAGTGTTCCAGAACGCATGTGAACTTTACTTCGCCCTCCAACCCCGCACCTTCTCTTTGGAAGCTACAAAAGTTGGCTTTTGATTTCCTTGCTGCAAGGCGAGCCACAGTCCTGGGCCCACCGCCTCCTGGAACAGAAGGCCAAATGTTTATCGGACTTAACTACATTCTTCAGTGCCATGGCCCAGCTGTATGAAGATCCCCAGCAGACGGCTTCAGCAGAAGCAGCCCTTCATGCACTCCAACAGGGTCGTAGGGCAGTGGAAGATTAGGTCTCAGAATTTAGATGATGGGCATTTGACACGAATTTAAATGAAGCCGCCCTACGCTACCAATTCCGCATGGGCCTCTCAGAACCGCTCAAGGACGAGCTAGCGCGGGTAGGGGTACCCTCTACCCTCGAAACCCTGATTGATCTATCCATTCAGATCGATCGCCGGCTGAGAGAACGAAGACTAGAGAGTGCGGCAGCTCCATCCCGTCCTGTATGGATGTTACACCGGGCACCGAGTTCATTCAATCCAGCCCCACCTGCTCCGGCCACTCTGGCTCCTGACGCTCCAGAACCTATGCAGCTCTGCCTGCTGTGTCCCTCTCTCTCCACCGAAGAGCGACAACACCGTTGCCAGAAGCACCTGTGCCTATACTGTGGGGAATCTGGACATTACGTAAGGGCCTGCCCAGTGAAACCTTGTAAGTCCCTCTCCACTACTTCTGCCTCGCTGACTCCAAGCTCGCTTAACAATCCCGCTCACCTTACTTTTCTCATCTCTTTACAGCTGCCAGGAAGGACTATTCAGACTACCGCCATAATTGACTCCGGAGCCTGCAGCTGTTTTGTGGACTTGACCTTTGCTGCCGAACATCACATCCCCTTGCAGCCTAAGGCACAGAAGCTTTTGGTTCACTTGGCAGATGGCTCCACTATTAAATACAGAGCAGTGACCCAGGAGACCATCCCTCTGCTTACCACCATTTCCAAGGACCACCAAGAACTACTGCATCTGGACGCCATCGCTTCCCTTCTGTTCCCGGTCATCCTCGGTATGCTTTGGCTGAGGGCCCATAACCCCCATATCGATTGGTCTAAAGAAAGAATTAACTTTGTTTCTTCCTACTGCACCCAGTACTGCTTACAGACCCCCTGTGGTGTACACGCTTTGCTATGCCTGGACACGGACTATGAAACCAGTCAGCTTGTGCCTCCAGCCTACCATGACTTTCTAGACATGTTTAGCAAAAAAGGGGCAGAGATCTTCCCTCCTCACCGGTCTTACGACTGCCCTATAGAGCTACTTCCCGGAGCCGAAGTCCCTTTTGGGAGAATTTTCCCCTTGTCCGAAAGCGAGCTGGTAGCACTAAAGGACTACATCAATTACAATCTAAGGCAAGGGTTCATCAGCCCTTCTACCTCCCCAGCTGGGGCGGGGATTTTCTTTGTTGAGAAAAAGGATCATTCATTAAGGCCCTGTGTAGATTACCGTGAGCTCAACAAGGTTACGGTGAAGAACCGTTATCCACTTCCACTAGTTCCCGAACTTTTTCAGAGACTTGGTTCCGCTACCATATTCACCATACTGGATCTTCGGGTGCCTATAATTTGGTGCGCATTCGAGAAGGTGACGAGTGGAAGACTGCCTTCCGCACACGATTTGGGCATTTTGAGTATCTCGTGATGCCCTTCGGACTCTGTAACTCCCCGGCCACTTTCCAGCACTTCATTAATGACATCCTCAGAGATTTCCTGGACTTATTCGTTATTGTATACCTTGATGATATGCTAATCTTTTCTTCCTCCTTAGATCACCACCGCAGACACGTCAGAAGCGTATTAACTCACCTTCGACAACATGGATTGTACGCCAAACCCGAGAAGTGCGAGTTTGAACGCCAGAGTATCCAGTTTCTGGGCCTGATCATTTCCACCGAGGGCATCAAGATGGATCCCCAGAAGGTCATGGCTATCCTGGACTGGCCTATCCCATGTGACAAGAAAGGCATTCAATGCTTCATAGGCTTTGCAAACTTTTACCGAAAATTTATTTGGGGTGTAACCTGGGGGACAGGTAGCAGGTACAAAGCTCCCTGGGATGAGCAGTCTTTCAGGCACAGATACCAAATCCAGTGAAATAGTGACAAACAGTGCGGTGTTTATTTGTGATATATACAAGTCTATATACAGGTGCTGTACAGTGTTCCAAAAAACAAATAGGAACAAAAATAGCCAAAACAAAACCTAGCCATGTCTCGGCACTAACTAAACAATATTTACAGATCCTAACTACCAGGCTGAGCAAGCCTACAGCTTGTCAGCTTTCACATACCTTTTTGCTCTCCTACACAGAAGTTGTCTGAGTATCCCAGGCCAAGAGCAAAGGCTGTCTGCTCAGGTGAGCTTAAATTAGCCTGGGGGAGAGGACCAAGACCTGAACTGGACCATGGATCAGAGATCCCTGAATGTGTGTGAGAGGAGCATGGGAGATGTATAAACCCCGAAGAGGACTTTTCCTTGCTCTCTCTGGGACGCTCTGCTACAGGGGGTTTTCAGCAATCACTGCCCCCATTACACAACTCACCAAACAGAGTTCCAGATTCCGCTGGTCTCCAGAGGCTCCGACGGCCTTTGAGGCGCTGAAAAAGTTTGAAGCACCCTGACTCGGCCTTACCTTATGTCTTAGAAGTGGATGCCTCGGAAATAGCGGTTGGAGCTATCTTGTCTCAAAGACAGGGACCTAAGGCCCTGTTGCACCCAGTCGCATTCTTCTTGCGTAAATTGTCTAGCGCGGAGAAGAATTACAACGTCGGGGATCGTGAACTTTTAGCGATTAAGGCAGCACTAGAAGAATGGAGATACCTTTTTGAGGGAGCTGCACATCCAATTCTAATCTATACAGACCACAAAAATCTAGAATATCTAAGGACAGCAAGAAGATTGAGACCCCGTCAGGCCAGGTGGGCACTTTTTTTCTAGATTTACCTTTCACCTGACATACAGACCTGGATCCAAGAACATAAAGCCGGATGCACTATCACGCATGTTCAGCAAATCTCAAGATGTCTCTCCCCCGGATACGATCCTGTCCTCTGGGAATTTCCTTCTTCTACAAGTGGACTTAATGACTCAGATCAAGCAAGCCTCTGTGGGAAGTTCTACACCACCCGGGACCACCTTACGGACACGGGAGGGGCTACTCTGGTATGAGGATAAGATCTTTGTGCCGGAAGACCTGCGAACAGACACTTTGGGTATGTGCTATGATCACGCACTGGCAGGGCACTTCGGGGTCAGCAAGACTTCTGAACTTGTGCAGCGAACTTTCTGGTGGCCATGGGTGGCGAAGGACTGCAGGAAATAAGTGGAATCTTGTACCACTTGTATCCGTAATAAGAACAGCAAATCCAGGGCCTGGGGTCTGTTGAAGCCATTACCTGTCCCGAATAGACTGTGGAGAATGATCTCAATTAATTTCATTGTGGAGCTGCCCCCATCCGAGGGTACAGTACTATTTTTGTGATCGTTGATCGATTATCCAAGATGGCCCATTTTACTCCCATGAAAGGCACTCCCTCTGCACAAGAGACTGCACAGATTTTTATCAGAGAAGTTATAAGACTCCATGGGGTTCCAGCAAACATCGTCTCAGACAGAGGGGTGCAGTTTACCTCCAGATTCTGGAGATCCTTGTGTGAATCTTTGGGGATTGAACTGTCATTTTCTTCAGCCTATCACCCGCAAACTAATGGTCAGACAGAAAGGACCAACCAAACACTGGAACAATATCTGCACTGCTTTTCTTCCTCCTTACAAGACAATTGGGTGTCCCTACTTCCCTTAGCCGAGTTTGCCTACAATAATTCTTCTCACTCAGCCATGAAACAATCCCCTTTCTTTGCAAACTATGGTTTTCATCCTTCTCAAATCCTGTACTCAAATCATTGGATTTCTTTAACTCCAACAACAAATTGTTAAATTAAGGACAAACTTATATCCCATAAAAATTCTCCTGAGTACAATGTTCTCTCTTCCAATCTCTAGAATTATCTGCAGAAGGAGGATAAAGACCAGAGAAGTAAAAAATAAAAAAAGTACTCTAGGGACATGGGTGACTACAAAAATAGCACCGTGTTCGGTTGGCAAAAATTATACGCCTCTAATCCAACCACCACTGTGCCTTCTGGAGTGGGTCCCCCTGGCACTCCTGCCCCTGGAGTGACAGGGACTGAGACCCAACTCAGAGGCACTCCAGTTGGTGAGAGGAGGAGTGACGTTTTAAGACATAGATCTCCATCACATATTGGAACACGTTACCGTAGCCCATACACTCCCCGTGGTAACCAGAGGGGTAGGGGCCACAATAGAGGCAAACATGGTGGGAGGGGCCATAATAGTCAGGGCATGCATCATTCTGAATCACATTCAAGACGGATGGATGTCTCTTCATCCAGACATAGAGACTATGGCGACACATATTATCCTGACCCTCCCTATTATCACCAACTTCCCCTTGTTACTCATAATAGGTTCTCTCCCCTTAGGGGGAGGCGAGATGATGAGTGCAGAGAGGACTATAGACACAATACTGGATCTTGGCACGAATGGCCATATTACCATCAACCCAATTCTAACCAATATAGTGGCCAGGTTTTTCACGAGGACCAAAGACCACGAAAAAGTGGCCCAGATCCAAGAGAGGTACAAGGGGAGGGAGGAGAGCACAATGGAAGAAAAAGAAGGAGGCTGCGCAGAAATTGCTCAGATATTGACTCCTTTAAAGTACAATCAGAACTTCTAAGAACTAAGTTCCTAGATAAGGATTATGACCCTGGTCTAGTTGAACGGGAGTTCCAGCACGCCCTTGCAACTGATAGAAAGTCATTATTAAAAGAAAGACCTAAGAAAGAACAAAATGACAGCTTCAAATGGTCTATGCTTACTTCTTTTTCTGTTCAACATAAACAGATTAGAGCTATCATCTCCAAACATTGGGGAGTCTTGAAGAGTGATCGTGTTCTAAATACGGTTTTGCCAGATCAAGCTAAGATCATTTTTAGAGGTGCCCCTACTCTAAAGAGCAAAATCGCTCCAAATGTCATTAACCCCCCATACGTCAGCCTTTCTTTCACGAGATGGAAGTGCGTAGTGTGCCAGCACAACACGGGGATAGGACGTAAGACTACTGTATCCTTTACATCTTCGGTTACTAACAAACGCTACTCCATCAAGCAATTTTGTACCTGCACCACCAGTTATATTATTTACCTGATAACATGCCACTGTGGTAAACAGTATGTGGGACGCACCATTCGCTCTTTTGCTGTCAGAGTAGCAGAGCATATTGTGCTCATCAAAAATGGTGATACTAAACATACTGTCTCCAGACACTATAAGCTTAACCATAACCGGGTAATAGATGGAATGCAATTTATAGTAATTGATAAATACGTCCCCCCTTGGAGGGGTGGAGCTAGGACTAGAGGGGTGTCACGTTTGGAAACGTTTTGGATCCACGAGCTCCGTACTTATTCCCCTTTAGGTATCAATGTAGAGCTGGACGTCGATGCCTTTATTAATACGGCTTGATGTGGCTTGAGGCCCGGCTCCATTTTCATATTCTCTCCCATTCTCCTTTTATGCACATGCTCTCTCTCATATTTTATTTTATTTTATTGTAATTTTAGCAATATATGGGATTTCAACTACCTATATCATACTTGATATTTTTTGTACTTATTTGTTTGTCATTTCATCTATATGTATTACTATAGACTTTTAAAAAATTAAAAAAAAAATTTATGTGAGGGGTAATTGTGAGGGGAGGCTGCTACACATCTGTATACTTAACACTTTATCCATTGGATATTTACATTTATTGTCTATGCTTATCCTATGATTTTGTTGTCCCCTCACTAGTTGAGCTAATATATCTCTCCACGCTATTATAATAATTTAATTAATTTTTTTAATTAATTTTTCGAATATAGACACACACAATTACAATTTTTTCTTTTTCTGCATTTATTTTTGACACCAAACCACATTGTTCTTGGTGATTCCACCTCTTTTGTTACTTTGGAGTCACCGCATCAATACACGTTGTCACGTTCTGCGGGGCGGTGGGCCGTCCCTTGCATTGGTGGTTTGGTCTCAGCGATCGAGCCTGTCCCAATGCGGTGGGCGGACTGCTGTCTGCAATGTCTGTCCATAATGTCTCCGAGTGTCGTGCGTGTGCGCATGCGCACGGTGCGCGCGCACACCGCTATTCACTTCACGCCACTCACGGACCATGCAACGTGATGTGCGCGCACACTCTAGATGCTGGGTTCATGGCACCCGTACAGGCAATGACGGAGTATGGTGCGTGCTCGCACCCCCGCCTGTTGATTCATACCACAGTTTCGTTTCTTAACACCTCCACACTGTTATTAATTCACCACCTTTCCATGATGGCATTTTATATTATAGTTTCACAATGTGGTTTTCCATGGGGTTGGATCAACCCTAGTGGTTTCACTTCCGGGACCGGCATTTGGCCCTATAGAGAGGCGTGGAACGCACGCCGAGCGGCCATCTTGCCTGTAAACAGGAAGTGTCAATTATGTACGGTTTTTGGCAGCCTCCCCTCCATAGGGACACACTGCCTATATATACTTTGCTGGCTGCAGTGGGCGGACCCCCCAGACGATGTCTAAGAGGACAAAAAGCGTCGGGTAGGACCCCACTGCCGCCATTCTTTTTTACAGCGCTGATTTTAGTATTTCATGTGAGTGTACCCCTTTTTTTAATTAAAACTTGGTATATTCTTTACGGAATTAAACTATGTGGCTTCTCTCCTTCTCATCCCATTTCATGGCCAATTGCTCTTCATCATCACCCTGAGGGACCTACTAGCTACTGGTCGGCTTCTGAATTTTAATTTCCATCATGCCTCTGGAACGACCATCATCACCCACCACCCAAGCCTGATTTGTCCCAGTTGGGCTTATGCTCTTTTGGGTCAACGTCATCTGGTAAGCCTTCCTAATGTTGGTGGTGGTGCTTCCCCTCTGTGATCACCTTTGATGTCACACACACGATACATTCTTTGCACGAAGTCACCAGAATAGTATCTGTTTATCCATAAGCTTCATATACATGGAGGACTGTTTGAGCTTTCTGTGATACCTGGAATCATCAGTTGGACATTTTTGTTTATGTTGAAAGTCTAGCGCTACACATTTTGTTTTGCCTGTTGTTACATACCCATATTTCATTGGTTGTGTTAGCTGCTTATTTTTATCCTTTGTTTGGCCGTGCAGAATTTTGTGATATCCTATTTGTCAACAACAAATTGTTACAAGAGACGATGGCGAAGACGCAGGCTTACAATAAACAGATCTTCGACAAGAAGAGAAGAGGGGAGTTGATCCTGAACCCGGGGGACCAAGTCTGGCTAGCCACAACGAACCTGAAATTAGCCTGTCCCTCAAGGAAATTAGGCCCCAGATTTGTGGGACCTTTCCCTGTAAAGAGGCGGATTAACGATGTCGCCTATGAACTGGAATTACCGAAGACCTTCAGGATCCACCCTGTGTTCCATATAGCCTTATTGAAGCCTGCCATCCCTAACTCTTTTCCGGATCGTAATACAGAGCCACCCGAACCCGTGATAATCAGGGCCGGACTGGGAATAACATCCAGCCCTGGAAAAAATTTCATACCAGCCCCACAGCATTATTATACCACCGCAACAGCATAACGTCATTGATTTCTTGTTCATAAAAGGGAAAACCATAAAATGCACATTTGAAGAGTGTATTATATATAGATAAGACAGATATGAAATCACATAGGGCTTTATATATATATATATATATATATATATATATATATATATATATATAAGCAAATTCCAGTTAAAAGTGGTAAGTGAGCAATCATCAAGGGGGACCCCAGGAACTCAGAACGTGGGAGGGGGGGGAACCACCTTCCGCAGAAAGAATACACTAAGGTAAGGGGGGGTGGGTTACTGATATAAGGCTGTGCTTTATATCACTCCCCCCTTACATCAGTGACCCCCCCTTCAGACTGGCCTAACGGTACTGTCACTGACCTCCTCTAAGGTGCACCGTGTAGGGCTCAGTCAGTCAGCTCCAGCTCGGTGGCTCTGGTTTTATCCTATAGTCTCCTCTCCACAGTCCACACTTGTCTGACTTCTCCCATGACCCCCATCCCGGCGATGCTCCCACTCTTGACTCCTCTGCAGACTCCCTCAGAGACTGCAGACATGATATAGGAGATGGTCAGAGACTGCAGACATGATACAGGAGATGGTCAGAGACTGCAGACATGATACAGGAGCTCAATGCAGCCTCACCAGTGCCCATCAAATGCAGCCTCACCAGAGCCCATCAAATGCAGCCTCATCAGTACCAATCAAATGCAGCCTCACTGTGCCCATTAATGCAGCCTCACTGTGCCCATCAATGCAGCCTCACTGTGCTCATCAAATGCAGCCTCACTGTGCTCATCAAATGCAGCTTTACTCTGCCCGTGAATGCAGTCTCACTGTGCCCATGAATGCGGCCTCACTGTGCCCACCATTGCAGCCTCACTGTGCCCACCATTGCAGCCTCACTGTGCCCATCATTGCAGTCTCACTGTGCCCATCAAATGCAGTCTCACTGTGCCAGTGAATGCAGTCTCACTGTGCCCGTGAATGCAGTCTCACTGTGCCCAGGAATGCAGCTTCACTGTGCCCATCATTGCAGCCCCTCCTGTGCCCCATGGCCCAGTCAGCAGTCCCTGTCTGTGGGAAGGTGTGTTGTTGATGCTCGGTACGGTACCTTGCATGCCAGCAGGATATCCATGATGGCCAACAGCAGGCAGGGTCTGTTCTCATTTTGGATGGGGACAGTGCTCCTTCCAGAGGATCTGTTTGCTGTGAGATAGAGTGGTCCCTGGCCACCTGCACCTTCAGCCATCCTCATTTTCCGGCCCCAGTCAGCCTGTCCTCTGGTCCTGGGGAAGTGGAGAGCACTGGGTGGGAGCTGGAAAGAAGGGGGAGCAGAGAGTACTGGCGGGGTTGGAGAGCACATGGGTGGGGGCAAAGAGCAGGGGGGAGTGGAGATCACAGGGATGGGGAGCGGAGAGTACTGGGGGGGGGACTTGAGAGCACTGGGGGTCCAAAAAGAACAGAGGTGGAGAGCACTGTGGGGGCTAAGAGTGTGGGGTGGCGAAGAGCACTGGGGGAGGGGCAGAAAAACAGGGGTGGAGAGCACTGGGGGGTACAAAGAGCAGGGGGGAGTGGAGAGCAATGGGGGGAGCTTGAAAGCACCAGTGGGGGAGGGGCAGAAAAACAGGGGTGGAGAGCACTGGGGGGTACAAAGAGCAGGGGGGAGTGGAGAGCAATGGGGGGAGCTTGAAAGCACCAGTGGGGGCCAGAAAGAACAGGGGTGGAAAGCACGGGGGACTGGAGAGCACTGGCGGGGGTTGGAGTGCACATGGGTGGGGCCAAAATGCAGGGGGGAGTGGGGAGTACAGGGGTGGGGAGCGGAGAGTGCTGGGGGGGAAGCTTGAGAGCACTGAAGGGGGAGCCAAAAAAAAACAGGGGTGGAGAGCACGGGGGGCAAAGAGCACGGGGGGCTAAGAGTGTGGGGTGGCGAAGAGCACTGGGGGAGGGGCAGAAAAACAGGGGTGGAGAGCACTGGGGGGTACAAAGAGCAGGGGGGAGTGGAGAGCAATGGGGGGAGCTTGAAAGCACCAGTGGGGGAGGGGCAGAAAAACAGGGGTGGAGAGCACTGGGGGTACAAAGAGCAGGGGGGAGTGGAGAGCAATGGGGGGAGCTTGAAAGCACCAGTGGGGGAGGGGCAGAAAAACAGGGGTGGAGAGCACTGGGGGGTACAAAGAGCAGGGGGGAGTGGAGAGCAATGGGGGGAGCTTGAAAGCACCAGTGGGGGCCAGAAGGAACAGGGGTGGAAAG
This sequence comes from Lithobates clamitans, assembly GCA_037952925.1. NCBI lineage: Eukaryota > Metazoa > Chordata > Amphibia > Anura > Ranidae > Lithobates > Lithobates clamitans. The sequence continues at coordinate 1,752,077 of JBBGZY010000498.1, forward strand.
CACGGGGGACTGGAGAGCACTGGCGGGGGTTGGAGAGCACATGGGTGGGGAGCGGAGAGTGCTGGGGGGGAAGCTTGAGAGCACTGGAGGGGGAGCCAAAAAAAAACAGGGGTGGAGGGCACGGGGGGCAAAGAGCACCGGGGGGCTGGAGAGCGATGGGTGGAGCTTGAGAGCACCGGGGTGCACCGAAAACAGGGGTGCGGAGAATGGGGGGCTGGAGAGCACTGGAGTGGGGGCTGGAGAGTGATGAGGAGAGCTGAAGAGCACTGGGGGGGGAGAAAGAACATGGGTGGAGAGCACTGGGGGAGTGAAGAGCACTGGGATGGTGGCTAGAGTAGGATGGGGAGAGCTGGAGAGCAGGGGGGGCAGAAAAAACAGGGGTGGAGAGAACTGTGAGGGGGGGCTGGAGAGTGTGGTGAGGGGAGGAGAGCATGGGGGGGAGCCAGGGAGCACAAGGAGAACTGGGGGGGCCAGTAAAAGAAGTTGGATAGGAGGATCGGCGGGGGGCCGCATATAGAGGAAATGAGCTTTCTATATTCTTCCATGCAGCCGCTGAATACTTGATTCTCCTCCTCTCCCTCCTGCAAGTATTCAGCGGCTACATGGAGGAATATAGAAAGCTCATTTCCTCTATATGCGGCCCCCCGCCGATCCTCCTATACAGGCACACAGGGCGGACTGTATGGGCGGGCATCTACTGGATCCCTCTCTCCTGCTCCTGTGTGTCACGGAGCTGTAGTAACCAAAACGTGTAGCGCTAACTGAAAATTACACCCTCAAATTAATAAGGTGAAGAGCTAATGCTCTAAATACAATTTGACTAGAAAAGAAAGAAGAACACAGAAAAAATGTCCATCACTGGAAAAAATTTGTGAAATATAAATAAAAGTCCCTGTACATAGAGACTCTACTTAACACCACTTGTGAGTGATGTATAAAGTACCATCACCAGCATATAATCATAAAAGTCTTAAAAAGATAATGCACGGGGGCGTGGTCCGGACATGGCCGAGTGAAGACGCGTTTGCACGGAGCTCCCGGCCTCTCCTAACCCGTCTTGGCTATTTTAGCTCTTTTCTCGCAGAATGCTCTCAGCTAAGAAGCGCACATACAGGAGGAACAAGAAGAAGCCTGGCCCGACACCCGGTACACCTGCACTGGCGGACTTACAGAGGCTTTTTGGCAGATCTCTCCCCGGCTCCCCAGACCTTAAGATGGCGGACCCCTGTGCCTCGTGCTCACAAACCCCCGACCTCATGGCGACCCCAGCCCTCCTGGAGGAGCCCCGCGGTCCGTTGTTCTACTCCAACTCCCCCGGCTTATCAGAAGTAAAATTTGCTGAGACTCCCCGCCAGTCATTCATGGTTGGGGCGGATGATGAACTGAAGGCTCTCCTACGGGCATTGCCGACCAGAGCGGACATTGAGGCCCTCGTGGGGAAGGTGGAAGCAGCACATAGGAAAGAGCTGAATGCGGTGAAGCAAGAAGTACACTCGCTCAACACGCGGCTGACATCAGGCGAGACCTCGCTCGTGGCCCTGGAGCGGAGAGTCTCCTCCCTAGAGACGAGCCAGGTGGATCACAGTGCCTCAGCGGTAGAACTACAGCTCAAAATGGAGGAAATGGAGGACAGGAGCCGCAGGAACAACTTGCGGCTCCGAGGCCTCCCAGAAGCTACGGGACAAGCTGACCTCCAGGCCACAGTGACAGACATTTTCCGGAGGGTGACGGGAGACCATCTACCGGAGCGGGTCGAAATCGACAGGGTACATAGAGCCCTGGGCCCCAGATCGTCTGATCCGACTAGACCCAGAGATGTGATCTGCTGCCTTCACCACTACACCCATGAAGTCCCCAACTGGCTAGCCTACCTGCCTAGAGCTCCAGGGCGCCCTAACATAATGCGACACCAGGCGCCAAGACCGCAGAGAACACAGAGAAGTGGACGCCGCCCCCGATCCCTCTCCCAGGAGAGCCAGCGGGAAGTGTGAGTACATTTTCGTTATCCCTCCTCTCCCTCACGCTGCGGGCGATACTACTTAGTAGCTCTACGGACTGTTGCTGAGTAATCCCCTTTGTCACCCCCTTTTGGAGATCCTCATGGCCACTGCGCACTTACCCTCCCACAGTGGGCCCGGCCCTGAATGAGCCCCCTTTGTCCCCTCATATTGCAGGGTTCCTGTGTTCAGGTATGACCCCATGAACTAATCCAACTACCTAACTGAGCCGCTCTGTCCCAACCCACAGCGCTAGAGCTTATACTATCCCTATATCAGTCATGAGGAGACCCCTGGATACTTTTCTCTAACCCTTTACACGTTGAACAGAAAGTCTCCTGATGGCCAAGTTGGTTCATTACCTGCATTTACATCGGTCCCTCCGGAGGTACTTTTTCGATTTAAGGACACAACAGAGAATGAGCCAACCTATCTTGACCAGAACTACCCACTATATATTTAGCCTGAGCTGTGGCTTGCCGGTAAGGCGTGAGGTAACCGCTGCTCCTCAATTGCTGGACTTCCCCTCCTAGGTTTGCATTCCGAATGTTATGTTGTTTTTTCTGTTGGACAGGAGGGGATGTCTAGTTGGGGCTCATATGACTAAGCTGACTTTTATTATGCAGTGAACTGGAGGTTCACATAGGAGAACATGCAGTTTAGTGAGGGAGATACTTGGCCGAGGGGGAGGGGGAGTGGTAGAGGCTGCACTGTATACTTGTTTTTTGCAAGTGACGGTTCTCCTCTCCCACCTGGTGACGTTGGCAGCCGGAGAACCCGGATGGGCCTACCAGCATAAGCTTTGGCTGGAGGCTACCTACGGGGGAAATATCCCAAATCCACACTAATGAAGTGAGGGTGCACACTGTATGCGCTTGGCTATAGGCCCGTGCATTCCCCCTTCGCGGTTCACAGATCAATAACAGATGGCGACCGCAGGGTGGGGAGAGGAGACCCCTAATCCGTTTCTCCGTCTAGGTATATAAGCACCGGGATCAGCCGGGACAACCAGTTTTCTTCTGTATTTGGTTTTTGTTTATATTTTCGTTATATTATATTCCGATTACAATATAGCTTCTTGAGTTCACCAAGATGGGTGGGAGTACCGGGACCTCACACACGGGCGGTATCCATCCACACCCCACGTAGGCCTTGCATGTACCCGAGACTTTAAGGGTATAGGCACTTTAAAGTAAGTTTTGTCTTACTAACTTAGATTGGTACTAGGTGAGACAGCTAGAGTGTGTGAAGTCGCTGTCCCACCTCCTTTCTGTTCCTTTTCTTTCCCTACCCCCTTCTTTCCTTCTTTTCTCCCTCCCCCCTCCTTTCCCCATACCTGACTGTAACTTGAGACAGGGTTTTTTTTTTTTTTTTTTTTTTTTTTTTTTGAAGACATGGCGGTGGACTCTTTCAAGGTGACATCGCTTAATGCCAGGGGTCTTAACACCCCTGAAAAGAGACGCATGCTTCTGCATGATCTCAAAAAATCACGCACAGACATTGCGTTCATACAAGAGACCCATTTCAAAACAAACAAATCCCCTGCACCCCAGAACAGATCTTTTCCACACGTTTACCACTCCACAAACTGTAGTGGCAAATCTAGGGGCACATCTATTCTGATCTCCAATAGGTTGCCTTGGCGTTTCCAGGATATGTTGGCAGACCCCGAGGGATGCTATTTGTTCCTGAAGGGCCGCTTGGGAGAGGCCCAGTTCACGCTGGCCACCCTTTATGCACCCAATGAACAGCAGGCAAATTTCATCAAGCGCATAATGAGGAAATTAATAGCATACAGGGAGGGCCAACTGATTATGGGGGGTGATTTTAATATGCCACTGGATCCCTCAGTGGACACATCCTCAGGCACCTCCTCTTTATCGCAGTCACACCGAAAATGTATCAGACAATCTATACATGATGCTCATCTACTTGATGTATGGAGACTCCACCATTCGGGAGAGAGGGACTATACCTTCTTCTCTTCCCCTCATAAGGTATACTCCAGAATAGATTTCTTCCTCGTCCCGCATGACCAACTACATCTAGTGGAAGCGTCCACAATTGGTCAGATCACATGGTCAGACCATGCGCCAGTTCACCTCACGTATACGCTTACTGAGAGACCCTCGCCTAGATCTCTCTTCTGGCGACTGAATGAGAGTCTGCTACAGATCCCGGAGGTGCTGGGGGATGTGTCCAAAGCCTTAGAGGCATATTTCCAGGAAAACGATACCCAAGACTGCGACCCCGGTATTTTGTGGGAAGCCCACAAGTGTGTGTTAAGGGGGGTACTTATCAAACAGGGGGCCAACATTAAAAAAGAGAGGAATAAACGGCTTGCCGGATTGCTCGCCGACCTGTCTACCCTTGAATCCCAACACAAACAGTTGCCCTCTAGAGACCTAGAGGTGAGACTGGGACACTTGCGAACACAAATTAATGACCTACTCCTCTATAAAGCAAAGGCGGCTCTGCAGTTCTGCCGTAAATTGTCTTACGAGTCGGGGGAGAAATGTGGCAGGCTGTTGGCTAGATCAGTGAGGGAAATTAAAGCAACCTCGTACATCCCACAGATAACATTGCCAGACGGTAAGAAGGCCACCATCCCGAAACATATTGCAAAGGGTTTTGAAGACTTCTACTCTGACCTGTATAATCTCCCCCCCCCCCCCCCTCTAGCCCAGCACATATTGACAAATACGTGTCCGAAGCCCAAATTCCCTCTCTATCTGAAGAAACTAAAGGCATATTAGATGAACCAATTACATTAGATGAACTACAAAACGCAGTCAAGGCCATGAAAATAGGCAAGGCACCAGGGCCGGACGGATATACCATCCAGTACTATAGGACTTTCCTTCCGGTGCTGGGCCCACGACTTCTGACATTTTTTAACACATTAGGAGTAGACTCTGCCTCCCCCAACGAAACTCTCAAAGCCCATATCTCTTTAATCCACAAGGAGGGGAAAGACCCATCCTCGTGTGGGAGCTATCGTCCCATATCTCTTTTAAATGTCGACCTCAAAATATTCTCTAAAATTATAGCAACTAGATTAGCGACACATCTCAATTCTCTGATTCATCTGGATCAAGTGGGGTTCATCCCATCCAGGGAAGCCAGGGATAACACCATTAAAGTCCTCAACCTTGTCCATCTAGCAAAGTCCAAGAATATCCCCAGTATTTTCGTTAGCACTGACGCGGAGAAGGCCTTCGATAGGGTGCACTGGGATTATATGTTCTCAGTGCTCCGCCATGTTGGCCTAGGGGACAGAATGCTGAAATGGATTGGCAGCATCTACTCGACTCCGTCGGCACAAGTGAAGGTAAATGGTATACTCTCAAGTCCTTTTCCCATCAGAAATGGTACACGACAGGGATGCCCTTTGTCCCCTCTGCTTTTCGCTCTTTCTCTTGAGCCCTTCCTTTGTAGGATCAGATCACACCCAGACATCACGGGTCTTCAAGTGGGCAATACACACTGCAAAATCTCAGCATATGCGGACGACCTCCTCTTCTCCCTCACAAAACCTAAAATTTCCCTCCCTAACCTAATGCGAGAGTTCAAAACGTATGGGGAGATCTCGAATTTGAAGATAAACTTCACTAAGTCGGAGGCAATGGGTGTTTCAGTCCCCCCTGGTGTTTTGATTGACCTCCAATCAAACTTCAAATTTAAATGGCCCTCATCAGCACTTAAATACCTAGGCACGTTTATCCCCCCAGATGTGGCACGGACATTTGACCTAAACTTCCCCCCACTGTTGACAAAGACCCGGATTTTGTTAGATAGATGGCATGCAGGCTTCCATTCCTGGTTCGGGAGATGTAATCTGCTTAAAATGAGTATCCTACCGAAATTCATCTACTTGATTCAAGCTTTACCAATCCATATCCCGCCCTCTTTCTTCAAGCAGACTCAAGCTCTTTTCACTAAATTCATTTGGGCACACAAAAGGCCGCGACTGCGCCACGCACAACTGACCCTACCCAAACATTGTGGGGGACTGGCAATGCCCGATATACGCTTATACTACATGGCCGCTCACTTGGGGCGTATACTTGATTGGAGGAGAAATGGTGCTTCCAAATTGTGGATAAATCTGGAGCAATCACAGTCGGTGGTGCCTTTGGGGGGTGCGTTATGGTGCGTTGGTGATCTCCCGGGCTCCCTGATGACGCATCCTCTTATAGGCACCACCCTGAGGAATAGCCACCGTAGCACCTCCCACTCAGCTTACACTTCAAAGACATCTCCCCTATACCCCATTTTGGGCAACCCTAAATTTGAACCAGGCATGGAGGCAGCGGAATTGATATCTCTTAGAGAGACCGGAAGGGACTGTGCAGTTGGGTTTATTAATGGGGGGAAATGGCCGACTTTAGAAGATCTTTGCAATCCAGCGGGTCTGTATCGACTGACCTTCTGGAGAGCATTGCAACTACACCATTTTTTCCACTCACTCCCAGAACCACACAATTTCACTCGAGAACTAACACCATTTGAGACATTATGCTCTGAGGACACCCCATTGGCTCATATCTTGTCACAAGCGTATCTCTTGCTGAACACACCAACGTCGCAACCGCATTTGACTTGCCTATCCAGGTGGGAAAAAGATCTGCAGCGCACCTTCTCTCCTTCACATAAAGCTCGGATCGTTTCCCTCTCCCTCAAATCCTCGCAATGCGCTAAAATACAAGAATCTAACTTTAAACTGCTCACGAGGTGGTACATGACACCTTCCAGACTAAGAAAATGTTACCCGGATTCTTCCGGGCTATGTTGGCGTTGCGAGGAGGAGGAGGGAACTCTGATCCATGTCTTTTGGACATGCCCTAAGCTACAGACCTTCTGGGGCGAAGTTAGGCGAATTACACAAAAATTCACGGAGTATGAGGTCCCAGAAGACCCCGCGTTTTTCCTTCTCCACCTTTCCTCTGTACCCATTAAAACATATAAAAAATCACTGGTTCGACATCTTCTTAATGCAGCGAAGGGTTGCATTCCCATTTTTTGGAAGCGGACCCTCCCTCCCCCCATAAAACTCTGGCTTAAAAGAGTTGAGGAAATTAAGCAGATGGAGGATCTGATACTGACGGCACAACACAAGCAAGAGATGTTTAAGCAGACTTGGGATAATTGGAATATGTTTATATTTTCTGATGAGGGTCAACGTCTCTTGTCCTAACTGAACGGACCGCGCCCCCCTGGCCTGGAATGGCGTGAGCACCCGCCCACCGCCGTGTCTTCCTCCCCCCTCCCCCCCCTCTTTCTTCTTCCCCCCACTCCTTGCACCTTCTCCCCCCTTTTTTCTCCCCCCCCTCACATCTTCTTCCCGCTCATCCCTGTTTCTCCTTTCATTTTTCCTTCTCTCTTAACTACCTTATAGGTTCCTTAGCTTCCTTTCCTTTTCTCTTTCTTTCTTTTTAAAGTAAAGTGGAAAGTCGGGCGAGGAACACCATTCATAGACATCCCCATGACGAGATGTGGATTACCTCAGAACATACCCTAATAGTTGACGAGGCATATGTCTGTGAACTCTATGTTATTAAACCTGTAATGCCTTGCACTGTACACCTCTTCTATATGCATTTCAATTGTAACATGGTTTTTTCTCAAATTTAACTGTCAGTATTGGGGGTTTCCCCACCCTTGTAAGGAGTTTAATAAACTTTATATTTGAAAAAAAAAAAAAGATAATGCACAGCTGGTTCCTAAGTAGTCCCATGTATAAATGTTGAATAGTGGTGGAAGGACCAACTCTGTAACTTCACACACAGTGTCTTAAAAGATGTGCACTTCCCTCAACCGATAAAAATGGGGGCTTACCGGAGGGTTTGAACCCAAAACAGTGTATACTGTGAGGGTCAAACCGGCTTTTATTGCTCACTGGCAATGGGAGGAAGACCTTGACAGCCTGAAGATGAAGGGATCACAGGGGGCCTCAAAGATGTATCTTCTCCAAATGAAACCATGGATCTCCCCACATGTGGCTCATACAGGATAGAAAAAGGGCCACATAGTGTGATACCGTAAAACAACGTATTTTATTGTAAAAAGAAATACACTTACATTATATATGATAAAAAAGCGCTTGTACATAAAAAGGCGGCAGTGGAGTCCTCCCGACGCGTTTCGTCTAACAAGACTTCGTCCAGGGGTCAAATTTGAGGGTGTAATTTTCAGTTAGCGCTACACGTTTTGGTTACTATTGATTTATTTGGCAATTATTCTGTTTGCGGTGTTAGCGGCTTACCATTTTGGAGCAAGTGCAATTTTACTACTGCTGTGTCATGGAGCTGGCTGGGTCTGTGTTCGGCGGCTGCGCTGTAACATGGTCCTGCCCCCCTAGACCGGCTCGTGTGATAGGCGGAACACTGATTCTATCCACTATCACACAAGCCAGTCTAGGGGGGCGGGACCGTGTTACAGCGCGGCCGCCGAACACAGACCCAGCCAGCTCCGTGACACACAGGAGCAGGAGGGGAGCACTGCAGCCGCAACTCAGGCGGCCTACCGGGAAATCTGCGGGTATCCCGGTAGGCCAGTTCGGCCCTGGTGGTAATAGACGGTGAAGAGGAATTTGAAATAGAGGCGATTTTAGATTGCAGGAGAAGGAGAGGTCAATACCTTATTAAGTGGAGGGGTCACGGTCCTGAAGACAACTCGTGGGAACCTGAAACCAACATTCATGCCTAAGAACTGATCCAAACCTTTAAGAGGATTTATCCTGACAAAGTAGCCAGATTGGGCAGCCGGAGGCTGCCCGTTAGGGGGAGGCAATGTCAGGGAAGGCAATGTCGGAGAAGTCGACCTGTGACCTCAGCCTCTGCCAGAAAACTTCCGGTGCACCTGTGTGCACATGACCAAGAGGCTATTTAAACTTGGTCTGTGCTTGCATCCAGTGCTGTCCATTCTACAGCATTCCCGTGTGTTCCTGCCTGCTTACTTCTGATACCTGTACCTGTTTACCGACCCGGCTTGCCTTGACTCCGCTACCTGCTGCCTGCACCTGACCCGGCTTGTTCTGACTTCCGCACCTGCCTGCTCCTTCTACTACCACGCTGCCAGCCCGTTGCCGACCCGGCCTGTGTCCTGACTACGCTTCTGCCTCCGCTTCTGCTCCTGATGTTCTCGCCAGTGTATGACCCGGTCTGCTTAACCTGCCTCTTCTGCCAGCTGGAGAATCCTGCTCGAGCACCGTGCCCCCTGCTGCTGTTCCCAGTTCCAGGAAGACGACACGTCAGGCACTCGTGCGACTCTGCACTTCTGCGCCTCCTGTTTGCTCTATCAGGGGGCCAGAATCAGAGGAGTAAGAGAGGCTGCTCCCTGCATATCAGGCTCTACCGTCAGGTACGTGACAGGGAGCTGGAGATCGCCTACAGACGGCTGCTAGACTCTGATCAGCGCGAGGGCTGGGCTCCCTTAGCCTGGGACTATCAGGAAATACCAAGTGACAACTCTGAAATCCAGGCTGAAGAGTCGGCAATGTGGCAAGGTAACAGTGTGCTTTGCCAACCTGCCCCCACAGCTAGGGAGGTGGAGGTCTTATGGCAGATGCAGCAAGTGCTGACTGACCTTGATGATCCTGTTTCTGCAAGGGAAGATCTTGTATGGAGGAATGTGCCTGTCCAGCAGCATGCCAGAGAATCGGCAGTGGAAAATCTGAAGATTGCCGTCCCCAAACCTGAAGTGCTGACAACAGGGCAGAGCTCTGCTAACCTCTGCCCAGCACTGATAGCATTTTCTGGGTTCCATGGGCAGGAGATGGTGAACCTCTATCCCCAGACACCAGTTGCAGAGACAGGGGATTTAATAGTCTTTTCTGCTGAGGAAGAACAACCTGATGAGCCTCCAGCAGAAGAGCTGGTATTAGGGCCAAACTTCACTGTGCTCTGCCCAGCACCAACAGCAGTATCTGTGGAGTTGCAAAAAACTTCTCCAGCTGAAGATCTGGTAACTGAACAGAGGGTCCAAGACCTCTGCCCCACACTTTTAGCAATTCCAGAGACTGGGGATTTAATAGACGTTTCTGTAGAGGAGGAACCACCTAGCAAACCCCCAGCAGAAGTGCGGGCAACTGGACAGAGGGTCCAAGATCTCTGCCCCACACTTGTGGCAGTTTCGGAGGCTCAAGGTGAGAAGGTGGCAATCACTTCCCAGCAGCAGATACAGGGGGAGAAGGGAGAGGAGGCAGGAGGCTCCCGCTGTGTGACGCTTCTTGTCTTCTGACAGTTCTTAAATACCGGAGGGCGGGGCCACCTAGTGACCCTGCCCCCTCTGACGCATGGGACTTCCCTGTCTGCCCCCTCTGATGTCATGGGGAAAGCCTCGGGAAGTTGCCGTGCGTCAGAGGGGGGCGGAGTCACCGGGTGGCCCTGCCCTCCTTTATTTAAGAACCGTCAGAAGACGAGAAGCGTCACACAGCGGGAGCCTCCCATCATGGATGCGGAGCGGGCCGAGAACGAAGAAGGGAAGGAGACGCCGCAGAGGAAGATGTCGGACGAGAACACCGGAGCAAGAAGCAGAGGATCGGAGGAAGAAGAAGATGGAGGAAGAAACCGAAGGAAGATAGAAGATAGAAGAAAGAAGATAGAAAAAAGAAGATAGAAGAAAGAAGATAGAAGATGGAAAAAAGAAGATAGAAGATAAAAGAAAGAAGATAGAAGAAAGAAGATGGAAAGAAGAAGCATTTAAATAAAGGAATTGTCAAAAACTGTCTCTTGTCATTTTTAAAATTTTTGACACTTTTTTGTGAAATGGTAGGGGTACTTTTGTACCCCCTTGCCATTTCACACAGGGGGGGGGGGGCGGGATATGGGGGTCCCCTTGTTAAAGGGGGCTTCCAGATTCCGATAAGCCCCCTGCCCGTAGACCCCCACAACCACCGGCAAGGGTTGTGGGGATGAGGCCCTTGTCCTCATCAACATGGGGCAAGGTGCTTTGGGGGGACCCCAAGCACCCTCCCAATGTTGAAAGCATGTGGCCTGGTACGGTTCAGGAGGGGGGCTGCTCTCTCGTCCCCCCCTCTTTTCCTGCGGCCTGCCAGGTTGCGTGCTCGGATAAGGGCCTGGTATGGATTTTTGGGGGGACCCCACGCTTTTTTTAAAAAAAAAATTGGGGCGGAGTTCCCCTTAAAATCCATACCAGACCCTTCAGAGTCCCCCATCTTTGGCATATAGGCAGAAAGATTTCGGGGTGAAGGGACCACTCCCCGGAAACAACTGCTGGCGACTCAAGTAGTCTGTCTGCCAATTCTCTACCCCTGGAATGAAGATTGCTGATATCCGCGGCACCTGCTTTTCTTTTTTTTTTTTTTTTTTTTTCAAAATCAACTTAGCCGTTCATATATGTCTCTTTCTCATTTTCACATCACTGTGGCTATTCTTCAAGTCGGTACAGACAAAAAAAGGTCATAAGAAAACCCCATGATCAACTTATCAATACCCGACCTTCTTTTCATTCCCCCTTACAAAACTATAGAATTCTTCCTTTATTATGTTATCTCTCTCATTCATAACCCGTATTATATAATCTATTTCCCTTCCCTCTCCTCCCCCCCGTCCCTTGTGCAATACCCCTTCCTTCATAACTCGGCTAGATCCTAATTTTCTCTGCATAACTCCAAGATTTTTTAAACTCTCTCCAACACTTCCATTTATCTTTTTCCACCTCCCTCTTTTCTTCCTTGTTACTGTACGTCCAGTCCATGATATAAGTTTCCTCCATGGCATTTATCCACTCCCATATCTGTGGGCTTTCTTTTGCCAGCCAATTTTTAGGAATTAACTTTTTTGCTGCATTTAATAAGTGTGGTACCAGAGAAGCCTTATATTGTTTCTCATTCCCTTCAATGCCATGGAAGAGCACCATCCATGGATCTTCTTTTACCTCCGTTTCAGTAATTTCTTTAATGATTGCTAAAATCTTTTTCCAATACTTTTGGATAATCGGGCACTTCCACCATAGATGTGCCATTGTGCCTACCTCCTTACACCCCCGCCAACAGTCTGCCTACTTCCCTTTTTGGTATTTGCTAGTCCTGTCTGGTGTTGCGTACCACCTTACTAAGCATTTGTAGTTCATCTTAGCTGTTTTTATATCCACTGCCGAGTTATGGGCAAGGTTCCAAATTTTTCTAATAGTGCTTAAATCTTTCTGTGTCCCCAGTTCCCTTTCCCATTTTTTAATGAATGTAGGTACCTCTGTTCCTTCCTCTATCAGTAATATTTTATATAATTTTGAGATAGTATTTTTTGTGTTTTCTGAGATGCACAGCTTTTCTAACGCTATCAATTCATCTGATCTTATTGGCTGTGGTAGTTTCTTCACAAAAAGTTCTAGTTGCGTGTACCTCCATGCATTAATCACCCATACTTCTGTGTTCTGTTTTAACTCTTGTAGTGCCATAATTTTTCCTTTATTTACAATCTCTCTAAGTTCAACCTTGTCTTTTTTTATCCATTTCCCTCCTATACTTGTTTTTCCTGGTGCGAAATACTCGTTATCTTTTAATCTTAATAAAGGTGATTTATATGACTTATTTAGTTGCTTATACGTTGCATCCCACATCTTTAGTACCACCCGTGTCAACAAATGTGTTTTTTCATCTATCATTCTATGCTGAGGAGGGTTCCAAATAATGACTCCTAACTGTGTCTTACTATAAAATTTTTCTATATTTACCCATCTTTTTTCTTGATTGTCCCTTGCCCATTCTATCGCTCTTGATAGGATTATTGCTTTGTAGTATTTTTGAATGTCAGGGACCGCCAGACCCCCTCTTTCTTTATCTTGTTTTAATGTCTTAAAGGACACTCTCGGCTTTTTATTTCTCCATATGGTGTTTGTTAATATTGTTTTTAGCTTTCTAAGATAATACTGTAGTAATCTGATTGGTAACATTTGGAGTTTGTATGTAATTTTTGGGAGAAAAGTCATTTTTATAGCATTTATACGCCCCATCCAGGATATTGGTCTAATCTGAAGTTTTTTTCCTTCCTTCTTAATTTCGTCCAGTAGGGGGATGTAATTCCTTTTATATATCTTCTCTAGGGAATTGGCTAGTTTTATTCCCAAGTATTTTATCTCTTTTTTCCATGTAAATTGAAATTCCCTCTTCAACTTTTCCTCTTCTAGTTTACCCACGTTTATATTCAAAATTTCAGATTTCCCCATATTAATTTTGAAACTTGCTATCTCGCCGTATTGCTTGAGCGTTCTAATCAAATTTGGCAATGTATTCCCGGGACTAGTTATATAAAAAAGCACGTCATCCGCAAATGCTGACAATTTGTGCTCGTCATCCCCGACCCTGAACCCCTTAACCACTTGCCGACCGCCTCACGCCTATATACGTGAGCAGAGCGGCACGGGCAGGCAAAATCACGTACCTGGTACGTGATTGCCTTCCCGCGGGTGGGGGGTCCGATCGGACCCCCCCCCGTGCCAGCTGCGGTCGGCATTTGGCTGGGAGAGTTGAGAGACAAGGGAGAGGCCATCCGATCGTGGCCCCCCCCTCGCGATCGCTCCCAGCCAATGAGAAACATCCCCTGCCTCTGTATAGTACACAGAGGCAGAGGATGTGATGTCATCTCTCCTCGGCTGGCCAGTTTCCGTTCCAGCGCCGAGGAGAGATGACATGTAAGTGCACCAACACTCACACACACACACACACAGTAGAACATGCCAGGCACACTAAACACCCCCGATCCCCCCCGATCGCCCCCCGATCCCCCCCCAATCACCCCCCCCCCCTGTCACAAACTGACACCAAGCAGGCTTTTTTTTTTTTCCTGATTACTGCATAGTGTCAGTTTGTGACAGTTAGCAGTGGTAGGACAGTGAGTGTTACCCCCCTGTAGGTCTAGGGTACCCCCCAACCCCCCCTGATAAAGTTTTAACCCCTTGATCACCCCCTGTCGCCAGTGTCACTAAGCGATCATTTTTCTGATCGCTGTATTAGTGTCGCTGGTGACGCTAGTTAGGAACGTAAATATTTAGGTTCGCCGTCAGTGTTTTATAGCGACAGGGACCCCCATATACTATCTAATAAATGTTTTAACCCCTTGATTGCCCCCTAGTTAACCCTTTCACCACTGATCACCGTATAAGTGTTACGGGTGACGCTGGTTAGTTTGTTTATTTTTTATAGTGTCAGGGCACCCGCCGTTTATTACCGAATAAAGGTTTAGCCCCCTAATCGCCCGGCGGTGATATGCGTCACCCCAGGCAGCGTCAGATTAGCGCCAGTACCGCGAACACCCACGCACGCACCGTACACCTCCCTTAGTGGTATAGTATCTGAACGCATCAATATCTGATCCGATCAGATCTATACTAGCGTCCCCAGCAGTTTAGGGTTCCCAAAAACGCAGTGTTAGTGGGATCAGCCCAGATACCTGCTAGCACCTGCATTTTTCCCCTCCGCCCGGCCCAGCCCAGCCCACCCAAGTGCAGTATCGATCGATCACTGTCACTTACAAAACACTAAACGCATAACTGCAGCATTCGCAGAGTCAGGCCTGATCCCTGCGATCGCTAACAGTTTTTTTGGTAGCATTTTGGTGAACTGGCAAGCACCAGCCCCAGCCAGCGTCAGATTAGCGCCAGTAGCGCTAACACCCACACACGCAGCATACGCCTCCCTTAGTGGTATAGTATCTGATCGGATCAATATCTGATCCGATCAGATCTATACTAGCGTCCCCAGCAGTTTAGGGTTCCCAAAAACGCAGTGTTAGCGGGATCAGCCCAGATACCTGCTAGCACCTGCGTTTTTCCCCTCTGCCCGGCCCAGCCCAGCCCAGCCCACCCAAGTGCAGTATCGATCGATCACTGTCACTTTTTTTTGTAGCGTTTTGGTGAACTGGCAAGCACCAGCGGCCTAGTACACCCCGGTCGTAGTCATACCAGCACTGCAGTAACACTTGGTGACGTGGCGAGTCCCATAAGTGCAGTTCAAGCTGGTAAGGTGGCAAGCACAAGTAGTGTCCCGCTGCCACCAAGAAGACAAACACAGGCCCGTCGTGCCCATAGTGCCCTTCCTGCTGCATTCGCCAATCCTAATTGGGAACCCACCGCTTCTGCAGCGCCCGTACTTCCCCCATTCACATCCCCAACCAAATGCAGTCGGCTGCATGAGAGGCATTTATATGTCCTCCCGAGTACCCCTACCCAATGAACCCCCCCAAAAAAGATGTTGTGTCTGCAGCAAGCGCGGATATAGACGTGACACCCGCTATTATTGTCCCTCCTGTCCTGACAATCCTGGTCTTTGCATTGGTGAATGTTTTGAACGCTACCATTCACTAGTTGAGTATTAGCGTAGGGTACAGCATTGCACAGACTAGGCACACTTTCACAGGGTCTCCCAAGATGCCATCGCATTTTGAGAGACCCGAACCTGGAACCGGTTACAGTTATAAAAGTTAGTTACAAAAAAAGTGTAAAAAAAAAAATATATAAAATAAAAAAAAATAGTTGTCGTTTCATTGTTCTCTCTCTCTCTATTCTCTCTCTATTGTTCTGCTCTTTTTTACTGTATTCTATTCTGCAATGTTTTATTGTTATTATGTTTTATCATGTTTGTTTTTCAGGTATGCAATTTTTTATACTTTACCGTTTACTGTGCTTTATTGTTAACCATTTTTTGTTTTCAGGTACGCCATTCACGACTTTGAGTGGTTATACCAGAATGATGCCTGCAGGTTTAGGTATCATCTTGGTATCATTCTTTTTAGCCAGCGGTCGGCTTTCATGTAAAAGCAATCCTAGCGGCTAATTAGCCTCTAGACTGCTTTTACAAGCAGTGGGAGGGAATGCCCCCAGTCCCCCAACCGTCTTCCGTGTTTTTCTCTGGCTCTCCTGTCTCAACAGGGAACCTGAGAATGCAGCCGGTGATTCAACCAGCTGACCATAGAGCTGATCAGAGACCAGAGTTGCTCCAAACATCTCTATGGCCTAAGAAACCAGAAGCTACGAGCATTTTATGACTTAGATTTCGCCGGATGTAAACAGCGCCATTGGGAAATTGGGGAAGCATTTTATCACACCGATCTTGGTGTGGTCAGATGCTTTGAGGGCAGAGGAGAGATCTAGGGTCTAATAGACCCCAATTTTTTCAAAAAAGAGTACCTGTCACTACCTATTGCTATCATATATTTACATTCCCTGAGATAACAATAAAAATGATAAAAAAAAAAAAAATGAAAGGAACAGTTTAAAAATAAGATAAAAAAGCAAAAAAATAATAAAGAAAAAAATAAAAATAAATAAAAAGCACCCCTGTCCCCCCTGCTCTCGCGCTAAGGCGAACGCAAGCATCGGTCTGGCGTCAAATGTAAACAGCAATTGCACCATGCATGTGAGGTATCACCGCGAAGGTCAGATCGAGGGCAGTAATTTTAGCAGTAGACCTCCTCTGTAAATCTAAAGTGGTAACCTGTAAAGGCTTTTAAAGGCTTTTAAAAATGTATTAATTTTGTTGCCACTGCACGTTTGTGTGCAATTTTAAAGCATGTCATGTTTGGTATCCATGTACTTGGCCTAAGATCATCTTTTTTATTTCATCAAACATTTGGGCAATATAGTGTGTTTTAGTGCATTAAAATTTAAAAAAGTGTGTTTTTTCCACAAAAAATGCGTTTGAAAATCGCTGCGCAAATACTGTGTGAAAAAAAAAAATGAAACACCCACCATTTTAATCTGTAGGGCATTTGCTTTAAAATAATATATAATGTTTGGGGGTTCAAAGTAATTTTCTTGCAAAAAAAAAATAATTTTTTCATGTAATCAAAAAGTGTCAGAAAGGGCTTTGTCTTCAAGTGGTTAGAAGAGTGGGTGATGTGTGACATAAGCTTCTAAATGTTGTGCATAAAATCCCAGGACAGTTCAAACCCCCCCAAATGACCCCATTTTGGAAAGCAGACACCCCAAGCTATTTGAAACGTATATGGTGGTGTTCCGCGCTTAGGACAGGCTTGTGACTGAACTGCAGCCCCCCAAATAAAGAAAGCCCCAAAGGTGCGATCCAAATAATTGTAAAATCTGAATTAGGGGATTGGCGCTGTTCACTAGTATGAAATAAATGAATCCACTATAAACAAACTGCTACTACAAGGAAGGCCTTTTACCCCAACTAAAAATAAATGAATGAAAAGTGTAACACAAGTGCTAGGAATGGTCACAAAAATGTGCAGACTACCCAAGATAAAAGAATTATGTATAATACATCAAAAATCTTAAATGTAAAAATGGAACTCCAAATAATGAGTGATCGATCAGGTGTGTATAGAAAGTGATTGTCAATGTCCACTGAAAAGGATGATGTGTTTGTGAAAAATGCAATAAGAATTGTATATATCAGTGAGTGATACCTAAAATTGGGGACAAACGTGTTGTTGCCCACTATAGATAAGTGTGTGTACTAGTGTAGTTAAATATATATGGAAAAAATGTGTGCGAAAAATAAACAAAAAACAAAAATAGAAATATAAATATAGAAAAAGAAAAAAGAAAACATATGAAAAAACAAACAACAAAGTCCAGGTAACCACAAAATAGTTGTCAACAAGCAGCACAAAAACACCAGGTGCCGTGAATATTAGTTCTGTCGTTCAGTAAAACAGTTCTAGTGCAATCTTCAGAGGTTACAGGTAAGTCCGTCCCAATAGTTGTATACTGTCCAGTGTGGAGTCCCCTCTAGTGCCCCCACTCACCAGAGCGCCCAACCCCTGCAGGGGTAATGAGCATGTAGATCCAAATCTGATGATCCAATCGGTCGGTGTCCCCCTCACCACCTTTTATCACTTGTGTCACCAGATCGTTCTCAAAGGACATCCATCCGGACCAATTACCCTGATAGAGAGAATATCTTCTTTATTACTCCAAGAACCCTGAATCAAAGGCTGAACGTTATTAAACAGCATACTGCCCTGATCAACTCGTACACACACTTATCTATAGTGGGCAACAACACGTTTGTCCCCAATTTTAGGTATCACTCACTGATATATACAATTCTTATTGCATTTTTCACAAACACATCATCCTTTTCAGTGGACATTGACAATCACTTTCTATACACACCTGATCGATCACTCATTATTTGGAGTTCCATTTTTACATTTAAGATTTTTGATGTATTATATATAATTCTTTTATCTTGGGTAGTCTGCACATTTTTGTGACCATTCCTAGCACTTGTGTTACACTTTTCATTCATTTATTTTTAGTTGGGGTAAAAGGCCTTCCTTGTAGTAGCAGTTTGTTTATAGTGGATTCATTTATTTCATACTAGTGAACAGCGCCAATCCCCTAATTCAGATTTTACCCCAAGCTATTTGCTGAGAGGCATGTTGAGTCCATGGAATATTTTATATTGTGACACAAGTTGCGGGAAAGAGACAAATTTTTTTTTTTTTTTGCACAAAGTTGTCACTAAATGTTATATTGCTCAAACATGCCATGGGCATATGTGGAATTACACCCCAAAATAAATTCTGTTGCTTCTCCTGAGTACGGGGATACCACATGTGTGGGACTTTTTGGGAGCCTAGCCGTGCACGGGACCCCGAAAACCAAGCACCGCCTTCAGCGTTTCTAAGGCCGTAAATTTTTGATTTCACTCTTCACTGCCTATCACAGTTTCGGAGGCCATAGAATGCCCAGGTGGCACAAACCCCCCCCCCCCAAATTACCCCATTTTGAAAAGTAGACACCCCAAGCT
Source organism: Lithobates clamitans (assembly GCA_037952925.1). Classification (NCBI taxonomy): domain Eukaryota; kingdom Metazoa; phylum Chordata; class Amphibia; order Anura; family Ranidae; genus Lithobates; species Lithobates clamitans. The sequence continues at coordinate 1,770,812 of JBBGZY010000498.1, forward strand.
ATTTGCTGAGAGGTATAGTGAGTATTTTGCAGACCTCACTTTTTGTCACAAAGTTTTGAAAATTGAAAAAAGAAAAAAAAAATTTTTTCTGGTCTTTCTTATTTATTTTCAAAAACAAATGAGAGCTGCAAAATACTCACCATGCCTCTCAGCAAATAGCTTGGGGTGTCTAATTTCCAAAATGGGGTCATTTGGGGAGGGGTTGTGCCATCTTGGCATTTTATGGCCTTCAAAACTGTGATAGGTAGTGAGGAGTGAAATCAAAAATGTATGCCCTTAGAAATCCTGAAGGTGGTGCTGGGTTTTCGGGGCCCCGTACACGGCTAGGTTCCCAAAAAGTGCCACACATGTGGTATCCCCGTACTCAGGAGAAGCAGCTGAATGTATTTTGGGGTGCAATTCCACATATGCCCATGGCCTGTGTGAGCAATATATCATTTAGTGACAACTTTTTGTAAATTTTTTTTTTTTTTTTGTCATTATTCAATCACTTGGGACAAAAAAAATAAATATTCAATGGGCTCAACATGCCTCTCAGCAATTTCCTTGGGGTGTCTACTTTCCAAAATGGGGTCATTTGGGGGGGTTTTGTACTGCCCTGCCATTTTAGCACCTCAAGAAATGACATAGGCAGTCATAAACTAAAAGCTTTGTAAATTCCAGAAAATGTACCCTAGTTTGTAGACGCTATAACTTTTGCGCAAACCAATAAATATACGCTTATTGACATTTTTTTTACCAAAGACATGTGGCCAAATACATTTTGGCCTAAATGTATGACTAAAATTTAGTTTATTGGATTTTTTTATAACAAAAAGTAGAAAATATCATTTTTTTTCAAAATTTTTAGTCTTTTTCCGTTTATAGCGCAAAAAATAAAAACGGCAGAGGTGATCAAATACCATCAAAAGAAAGCTCTATTTGTGGGAAGAAAAAGACGCAAATTTTGTTTGGGTAGAGCATTGCATGACCGCGTAATTAGCAGTTAAAGCGACGCAGTGCCGAATAAATGTAAAAATAATGTAAAAAGTGCTCTGGTCAGGAAGGGGGTAAATCCTTCCGGGGCTGAAGTGGTTAATGTCAGGATTATTACGAATTGTTGCAAGGAGTGGCTCTAGGGTTAAGACGAAGAGCAGAGGGGACAGGGGGCACTCCTCATCTCGAAGGATGCTGAGAGGGATCCATTGATCTTAATAACTGCCCTTGGTTGTCTATACAGTGTTTTTATCCGTCTTATCATCTTTGGGCCTATTCCCATTTTATCTAGCATTTGAAACATGAACCCTCAGTCTACTTAGTCGAATGCCTTCTCGGCATCGCTCGACAGAAGTAGACCCGGGGGTCTATCCTCCTTTATCTTCTGAAGCAGAAGTGGGGTTCTCACCCCGTTATCTCTCCCTTCCCTTCTTGCTATAAAGCCCACTTGATCCGGATGGACTAGTGTATTCATTAACCCTTTCATCGTCATCGCTAGTATTTTTGCATAGATTTTTGTATCTGCATTTAGTAACGATATTGGTCTGTAGCTGGAGCATAAAGTCACATCCTTTCCTTCCTTTGGGATTACAGTAATTATAGCAGACAGCGCCTCCCTACTCAGTTCAAAATCCTCTCCCAGCCCATTCATATACTGACACATCTTGGGTATCAGTATATCCTTAAATTTTTTATAGTAATATGAGGTGAACCCGTCTGGCCCTGGACTTTTCCCTTGTACTGTATCTGTTATTGCTTCCTTTACCTCTTCTTCCGTAATTGGTTTCTCTAGGGACTCTCTAGCGTTCTCTAAGATCTTAGGTATCCCAGCATTCTTTAAAAATTCGCTTATCTTTTTACTTTTTTCATTTATCTGACACCCTTTCTGCTCCCCCGCATACAGATCTTTATAATAATTTTTGAAAGTTTCACCTATTTCCTTTGTCTCATAGACCATCGATCCCTGTTTGGATTGTATCTTTCCTATAAAATTAAGGGTTTTTTTCCTTCTAAGAATTCTAGCCAGATGTTTGCCAGCCTTGTTCCCCCACTGGTATCTTTCTTTCGCTATTTGAAAGAATTTTTCCTTTGTTTCTTGTTCCATAAGCCTTTTTAACTCTTCTCCTTTATTTACCAGCATTTGGTATGTCTCCTGGTGGAGGCCTCTATGTTTTTTATGTTCTTGTTCTATATTAGATATTTCTTTCATAAGGTTTCCCAGTCTATTTTTCCTTTCTTTTTTTTTCCTAGCTCCTTCTTTTATTAATATTCCCCTTATGTAAGCCTTGTGGGGCTCCCATACCACAGACCCCGAGATATCTCCTGTTTCGTTTGTTAAGAAGTAATGTTTTAGTTCTTCTACCCTTTTAGCAATATCCTCATTTTGCAGTAGGTCCTCATTTAATCTCCACAGGGAGGGTTGTCTCTGAGTTTTATATATTCGCATTTCCATCTCTACATGGGAATGATCTGACAGTGTGGTGATTCCTATTTTTGAGTCCACAATCCTATCCAGGAATCCATGGTCTACCAGTATGTAATCTATCCTAGAGTACGTCCGGTGCACAGGGGAGTAAAACGTATAGTCTCTTGTTTTACCATTCATAATCCTCCAGATATCTACCAATTGATTCTTATAGATCTTCTGTCTTACCCTTCTTAGCTGACCGTTATTCGTCCCCTGTGCCCCGGACGTACTATCCACCTCTGGTTCTAAACATACATTGAAATCTCCCATTACGATCAATCCCCCACTCCTAAAGTCCATTCATTTCTCCAGTATACCTATCAGGAATTTTGTTGGGTTTTTATTAGGGGCATATATCTTCGCCAAAGTACATTCTGTTTCCCCCAGTGTTCCCTTTAGGAAGAGAAATCTCCCCTCTGGATCTTGCATTCTATCTACTAATTTAAATTGTACGTCTTTCGCCACCCTCCTTGATCTCTTAGATATTGTATCCCCGTAGTACCGATTCGGAAAATCCTTCGACCACAATCTGATATTTGAATCATGTGTCAAGCAGGTCACCTGCAAGGACACCACTTCTGCGCCATATCCCTTCAGCTCTTTTAAAATTTTATATCTTTTGGAAGGTGAGTTTAAACCCTTTACGTTGTATGTCAAAAATGTAAGTGTTGTCATTTTCTTCCAGTTCCTGTCTAATATGCACCTCTAGCTTATGTCGAGTTATTCCTGTTCTTTTATTACACTTGCACCTTGTATCCCCCCCCTCTCCCCCCTCCCTCTCCTCCCACTCTCCCCCTCTCCCCCCCACCCCCCCCCCGGTTTGGCCCCATAAGGGCCCCTAGGTCATCGAGGGACTCTAATTTCAAAGCCCTTTCTGAGTCCCTCTGTCCTAAGGTGGGGTTCAGAGTGTGCCCCTCTACCCCTCTCCTCAGATTGAATGTTGAGGATGGGGTGGCCTAGCCGGCCTCTATAAACACAATCTAAGACCTCTTATTACTTTTCTACGTTCTCCCTCCACCCCCCCAGCCAAAGGTTACTTTGTTTCAAAGCCTTATAGGGGCTACCCCCTTTCTAGGGACCCCCTAGTCTTCTGTCGTCCAGCCTGGTATGTCAGGAACCTGTAAGTCAAGTCTTTTGCAGAAATCTTCTAGATCTTCCGGAAAGTGCAATCTAGCAGACCTCCCTCCCTTATGTCCATTAAGACAAGCTGGGAACCCCCAGCTATATTTGATATTTTGCAATCTCATCATTTCTAATAAAGGTTTAAGTAATCGCCTTCTTGCCAGAGTTTCTTGGGCCAGGTCTGCATACATCTGAAGTTCCACTCCCTCAAACAGCAAAGGTGGTCTTCCTCTCAGATTCTTCCAAATTTCCAGTTTATCTTCATAAAATCTAAATCTAACTACTATGTGCCGTGGTCGCTCTGTTTTTGAATTCCGGAAGTATCCTACTCGATGTACTCTCTCTATCTTTAGGGAATCCTCTCCTCCTCTATCTGTAAGGGGGCCTAGTAGTGACGTGATTATTTTCCTCAGGTCTTCTCCCTCTTTTTCTGGAGTTGAACGGATCCTAATATTCTGTCTTCTACTCCTGTTCTCCTGATCTTCCAATTTGTATAGGATTTTTTTTCTGATTTTGTTGTGTTGTTTTGATTTGCTGTCTGAGGATTTCTAGCTCTTGTCTTTGTTCTTCTGCTGTTTTTTCAGTATTTTCTACTCTTTCCAGTAGGTTCCCCAGATCCCCTCTCAAATTATTGATGTCTGTCTTTATTGAGTTTTCCAACTTCAAGAGCATTTCACTCATCTCTCCTTTTGTTAATGGGAGGGCCTCTGCTGTTCTTCCTTCAGCTCCACTGAGTTCGTGTTCCCCCTCTGTTGAAAGATCTTCTCTGGAATGTTCTGGTGTCTCTCCTGTTTTTTTATCTGCCCCCTTTTTTTTTTCTGCTTTGGTTTGACCTTGTCTCTCAGAGTCCATGTTCCTTGGGCTGGCTCCTTGTGTCATATACTGTTTTAATGTACTGACTGCTGGTTTATCTTTTGGGTATTTAGGAGCACCCCCTCTTGTTACTTTAGTTGTATTTTTGCTCATCTTGTCTTTCTTTTTGTCCCTCTTATCCGTTTACCCAGCCTTGATTCCTTGTCCTCCCTCCATTTCAGGGGGAGGGATAGGGCGTGTGGGGGAGATGGGGTACGTGGGGGGGGGACCGGGGCCTATGTATAAGTCCCTCCCTTGTCAGGGGATAGTTTAGTTGTCACCGCTTCTTACTTATCAGTCCCACTGAAGCATACAGTCTACCAGTTTACTGTTCAGTCTGGTTATGGTTTCAGATGTTCTTACCCCTATTGTATTTGAGTTACATGTTTATAGTCCCGCCCCTCACCTACGTACCTCCCCGGTTTCAGCTCTAGAGTGGGTTTTTACTCAATATTATTACACCATGTATAAGATCTTCAGAGCTCTTATGTTAATTCTCCGTTTCTCTCTTCCACCTAAGTCTACCCTACTTTAGGGAGTCAGTACCTTGTTCTCCTTTACTTGATGTGTTGCTTTACTTATTTTCACAATTGCTTAACCACTCCTCTGAGTTTATGCAAGTAATCGGTGCACTATGCTGAACAACCACGCATAGCTACCAGTCCATACAGGAGAGTCCCGGATATATCAAATACAGCTGCAATACATACACACCAATGCTGTTTGAACCTTCCTTTACAGATTACCTTCAATTTCTGCCCTTCAATACCTGTCTTCTGTTCCCCTTATTCCATTTAGATTTATTTCGCCCACTCTTCCATCTCTCCACCTTGGCGACGATCCTATGTCTCCTGGTGGTCTATATGGTTACCTTATTAAGGGGATTGACTGCATACACACTTCTGTCATATGAGGGCTTTATTTGGCCGGGGGAGCATGCAGGAGGGGCGGGGGGGGGCCGGGAATTCGCTGCTGCTGTTACTCACGCCCCATTGCTCTGCCTCAGCTGCTCTCCTGCTGTTCTTGGAAGTCCCCTTGGCGGTATTCCGTCTGGCTATGCTTGGTTCCCGGGACCGCTATCATTCCCTCTGCGGGGCTGCGGTATCTCACATCCCGTCACTTTTCCCGGGGACCTCCAGCGGCTTCAGCATCGCTCCTCGCTTCGGTGTCCGGCTGACACACTCGGGCTCCTCCCTCCGTGACAGACACTACGTCCTCACGTCCTCACCTCCCATCGTCCCCCTCACTGAAGGCACCTGCTTTTCTACCCAGGCTAGGATATAGTTTACCTCTCCCTGGGCTGCATGACTTCTGGTGCCCCCTTGGTAAATGACATAAGCCATTGCTGTGGCATTGTCGAATTAAATCCTGACAGGACAAATCCGCAACTTAAATGTCCAGGCCCTTAGGGCTAGATGCGCTGTCCGAAACGTTAGAATTGTTGATGGGCAAGGTCCTTTCAATTCTTGACCATTTCCCTTGGACAGTTGCCTCTTCCAGGACTGCTCCCCAACCCAAAAGGCTGGCATCTGTTGTTACCATCTTCCAGGTAACTGGTAAGGAGGATTTCCCCTTCTGCAGAATCTTGGAAATCTTCCACCAACTGAGGCTCTGGCGCACCCTTTGGTGACAGATGCTTTGGAAATTCAGCGCTTGGACCTTCTTGTTCCAGGTAGACAGGATACTGTTTTGCAGCAGTCTTGAATGGGACTGAGCATAGGGAATTGCTTTGAATGAAGCCACCATCTTTCCTAACAACCTTATGCAAAGGCGAATAGAAGGACCCTTCTTTGCCCTAACCACCTGAACCAGCTCCTTTACGGAACTCATCTTTGCCTGGGGTAAAAGCCACCCTCTTCTGGGCTGTATCTATAACCATATACAAAAACATATTTGGGGACACACCCTAAAATGCATTTAAATTCAAGATGGTGCTGCTATAAGACCAACAAACAGTACAAAACAGATTGCAGCGCACACATTCAAGAATGACATTTTTCCTGCAAGGCTAGTTAAAAACACCTGAACATATTCAAAGAAATACGGGGGTTTGGTCACACTATATGGTCATATAGTGCTAAGCCCACTTACCCCGGGGTACTTTGATGCAGTAAGTGGGCTTAGCACTATATGACTATATAGTGTGACCAAACCCCCATATTTCTTTGAATATGTTCAGGTGTTTTTAACTAGCCTTGCAGGATAAATGTCATTCTTGAATGTGTGCGCTGTAATCTGTTTTGTACTGTTTGTTGGTCTTATAGCAGCACCATCTTGAATTTAAATGCATTTTAGGGTGTGCCCCCCAAATATGTTTTTGTATATTGTAGTAGACCCTGACCAGGTTTTTTGGGCTGGAGAACCCCTCCCCCTCCTCATTACCTCATATTATTGGCCACCAGTGCATAGGAGGAATTCCTTCAGTTCTCCCACATAGAGGAGTTTGGCTCCCATGGTTGAGACTCAGGATATTTCATTCTATTACTAGGGTAGGACCCACTAATCGGGGTACTTTGATGCAGTAAGTGGGCTTAGCACTATATGACCATATAGTGTGACCAAACCCCTGTATTTCTTTGAATATGTTCAGGTGTTTTTAACTAGCCTTGCAGGATAAATGTCATTCCTGAATATGTGTGCTGTAATCTGTTTTGTATCTATAACCAGACCCAAGTATTCTTACTATTTGGTCTAAGCGGGCTACCGACCTGTCTATCCAGAGCAGGTCGTCTAGGTATGGTACAATTGTTATACCTTGAGTCCTTAATCTGGCCAAAGCAAGGGCCAGAAATTTTGTAACCACCCGAGGTGCAGTAGCTATACCAAAAAAGGCAATGCTACAACTGAAAGTGAAGTTTTCTACTTCAAAACACAGATATTTTTTGATGAGCAGGGAAAAATAGGCACGTGCAGGTATGCATCCCTGATGTCGACTGATGCCAGAAGTTCACCTCCTTATAGGATGGAGACAACAGATTAGATTGATTCCACGTGGAAAAAGTGGATATTTCAGGAACCGGTTTAGATCCTTGAGATCTAGCATGGGTCTGACATCCCCATTTGGTCTTTGACACTGTGAAAATGTTTGAAAAAACCCCAACCCCAAAGGAGACTTCTTTTTCTCTGGATCTATGGACCTTTGTCCTGAGGAAAACAAGGATACGGGAAATCTCGGAACTCTAGTTTGTAGCCTAGAGCTATTATGGAGACCATCCATCTGTCTCGAAACTACTCCTGCCAGACCCTTGAGAACTGCAGAAGTCTCCCCCCCACTCGAGCGAGCGGTGGCACCCCTTCATAAGAGGCTTTAGCGTTCTGTTTTGTAGGTTTTTTTCCCCCCCAGGGCTTCTTTTGTCCCTGGGGTTGACCCTGAGGTCCTCTTGAACCTGACGGTGGAGGCCGTCACGACTGCCTGAAGGCAGACGCCCCTGGCAGTGAGGAAAAGAGCCTGTTTAAATGAGGGGCATTTTACTCCTTTTCTTAACTGGCAAAAAAGTACCTTTTCCCATCCCCAACAGCCTTTCACCGCGGAAAGGAAAAAACAGCCAGGAGCTTTGCATGGCACTTCGGCTGACCACTTTTCAACCATAAGATTCTACGGATATGCCCCAAGCGTAAAGTGAGAGGTTTGCAGAATAGAATCTCTGATTGCGTCAATTGCAAAATACCAAGCCCCTGGCAGCTTGGCTAAATCCTGGGCTAGCTGTTCAGGGAAAACCTTGAGCACCTGTCTCAAGTGGTCTCTCCGGGACTGACATACACCCATTGTCGCCACTGCAGGTTGAGCTGCTGAACCTGCCAAAGAGAAAATATTTTTTAACAGGAATTCCAATTTTTCATCAGATGGATTCCTAAGCATTTGAGCATTGTCAACCGCACAAGTTAAATTTTAATTTACCGAGGAAATAGCAGCGTCAATTGCTAGTATACTCCACCTCTTAGTAAATTTTTTTCCTCCATAGGATAAAGTGTTGAAAACTTTTTTAGGAAGGAAAGAATGCTTATCTGGGTGATCTCACTCAGAATAAATACGCTTTCCAAGCAATGAATGAACAGGAAAGGCATGCATAGCTTGAGGAGGCTTCAGTGAACCCAAACCAGGCTTTTTAACTGACTTCGTTACGGGTAACTTAAATGTGGAGCGGACCATTTCAGTAAGAGATTGCACCAGCAATTTCTCAGCCTGTGAGGCTGAAAAGGGTCCTTCCCCACTTGATTCCCCGGTCCCCTGAGGGGGGTCATCTTCCTTCTTCAAGAGTTTCTCTGTTTGAGGATCCTGGGTGATAGAAGGGGCCTTAATGTGTTTTCTTCTAGTTGTCAAGATGCACACCTTTGCAGTTGTGAAGATGCTAAGCATGGCCCGCTCATTGAACCACGCCAACGCTGCGCTAATGCTCCGCCCTCTACTCTGACCACCCCTTTCGCCCCACCTCATCTTTTTTTTAAAAAAGACCATTTTCCTGTGCGAACGGGGGCTACGATCCGACCAGATCGCACGTGGAGGGGGGAATGGGGCGGAGGAGAGAGGAGGGCAGGTGGATGGAGAGCCACCGTAATGCTGCGGTAGTGGGAGCAGTGCAGCACACCACCGACAGCCCCATGGCCTCTAACCGGGAGGAGAAGCTGTGGAGGGACATTCCTAAACAGAAAAAACCCCTTTCCCACATCCTATCTGGAGCTTGGGCTCGAAGGAAGCGTGCAGCTTGGGACACTGAGCAAGACTGACCAGCATGGAACAGGTACGTGCTCTTGACAGCCCCCGGTGGTGACTTTAGGCATAGCAAACATTTACTTAAAGGAGAAAACCCAGAAGAATTCAAAAAATTCCTTAGGAATCTTCCTTACCTTATCCAGCTGCAGGGTTCTGTAGTAAAACAGACCCAATCTTGACTACTCACGGTGGGCTCCGTTAAAAAAACCTTCAGGGACAGAAGCCCCCTTTTCATCAGGGATCCACAGCCTTGGGCCTGTAAAAAAACACCCCGCCAGGCATATGGCTGAAAAACTGGACAAATACTGGATCCAGGGGTCCAGCTCTCTAAAAAGAGAAGCGTTACAGGTAAAATCTCATTTCTTCAGACACGAGGCCTGGGTACCATTCAATTCAGCCTGGAAAAGACACTTTGAATGGATCCGGTTGCATGGCTTGCCCCTGCAAGGAATATTCCAGCGGAGCTCAGCACAGCACATCTTTACTCGTGACCAACACCTAAGACACTGGTGAAAAAATGGAGGTACTCCCTGTAGGGGGAGGGGTTATATAGGGACTTGAACTTCCTGTTTAGGGTGTGCCAGTGTCCATCACCTAAAGGTGGCCTATATTACCCACATAGTAACTACTATGGCTCTGTGTCCCGTGATGTACGATTAAGAAACAGCATTTTAGCTTGTACATGATTGGATGATAAAATCAGCAGAGCTTCCCCTCATTTCAGATCTTCCCCTCAGATCTACAATGACTGCACTTTCAGTGCACTTTCAAGTGCACTTGCAGTACAAAGTGGATTAGTCTTTAGTAAATCAACCCCTGTGTGTTCTTACCATGATGTAATGAAACACAGCTTTGCACACCATGGCACAAATTAACTTGCTCTATGAGCCTACAGTGTTCTCCAAATCGGGTGCACATGCACTCATTGTGCAGCCCACATAATAAAGTCCACAAGGGCATTTGAGGCCAAAAGGTACAAACTTTGTGCTACAACTGATAATTTTTTTTATGCTGTACGTTTAGCCCTCCCCATCTGAAAAAACGTTTTGGCTGTGATGGATAATTTGACACACTAGACATTTTTTTCTTATTACAATTATAGGAGCCCTGGATGTTAACCACTTGACGACCGCCTCACGCCGATGTACGTCGGCAAAGTGGCACGGACAGGCAAAATCACGTACATGTACGTGATTTGCCTTCCGCGGGTGGGGGGTCCGATCGGACCCCCCCCCCGGTGCCCGAGGCGGTCGTCGTTTGTCCAGCGGCGATCGGTGATGAGGGGGAGACCATCCGTTCGTGGCCCCCCCCTCGCGATCGCCGCCGGCCAATGAAAACACTCCTTTGCTGCTGTATGCTAAACAGCAGCAAAGGAAGTGATGTCATCTCCCCTCGGGTCGGTATTTTCCGTTCCGGCCCGAGGAGAGACGACAAGTATGTGAGTGCACAACACTACACACACACAGTAGAACATGCCAGGCACACAAATCACCCCGATCCCCCCCCCGATCGCCCCCCGATCCCCCCCCAATCACCCCCCCCCCCTGTCACAAACTGACACCAGCAGTTTTTTTTTTTTTTTTTTTTTTTTTTTTTCTGATTACTGCATAGTGTCAGTTTGTGACAGTGACAGTGTTGGGACAGTGTATATTACCCCCCTTTAGGTCTAGGGTACCCCCCTAACCCCCCCTAATAAAGTTTTAACCCCTTGATCACCCCCTGTCACCAGTGTCGCTAAGCGATCATTTTTCTGATCGCTGTATTAGTGTCGCTGGTGACGCTAGTTAGTGAGGTAAATATTTAGGTTCGCCGTCAGCGTTTTATAGCGTCAGGGACCCCCATATACTATCTAATAAATGTTTTAACCCCTTGATTGCCCCCTAGTTAACCCTTTCACCACTGATCACCGTATAACCGATACGGGTGACGCTGGTTAGTTTGTTTATTTTTTATAGTGTCAGGGCACCCGCCGTTTATTACCGAATAAAGGTTTAGCCCCCTGATCGCCCGGCGGTGATATGCGTCGCCCCAGACAGCGTCAGATTAGCGCCAGTACCGCTAACACCCACGCACGCAGCATGCGCCTCCCTTAGTGGTATAGTATCTGAACGGATCAATATCTGATCCGATCAGATCTATACTAGCGTCCCCAGCAGTTTAGGGTTCCCAAAAACGCAGTGTTAGCGGGATCAGCCCAGATACCTGCTAGCACCTGCGTTTTGTGCCTCCGCCCAGCCCACCCAAGTGCAGTATCGATCGATCACTGTCACTTACAAGGCACTAAACGCATAACTGCAGCGTTCGCAGAGTCAGGCCTGATCCCTGCGATCGCTAACAGTTTTTTTGGTAGCGTTTTGGTGAACTGGCAAGCACCAGCCCCAGGCAGCGTCAGGTTAGCGCCAGTACCGCTAACACCCACGCACGCACCGTACACCTCCCTTAGTGGTATAGTATCTGAACGCATCAATATCTGATCCGATCAGATCTATACTAGCGTCCCCAGCAGTTTAGGGTTCCCAAAAACGCAGTGTTAGCGGAATCAGCCCAGATACCTGCTAGCACCTGCGTTTTGCCCCTCCGCCCGGCCCAGCCCAGCCCACCCAAGTGCAGTATCGATCGATCACTGTCACTTACAAAACACTAAACGCATAACTGCAGCGTTCGCAGAGTCAGGCCTGATCCCTGCGATCGCTAACAGTTTTTTTTGTAGCGTTTTGGTGAACTGGCAAGCACCAGCCCCAGGCAGCGTCAGATTAGCGCCAGTACCGCTAACACCCACGCACGCACTGTACACCTCCCTTAGTGGTATAGTATCTGATCGCATCAATATCTGATCCGATTAGATCTATACTAGCGTCACCAGCAGTTTAGGGTTCCCAAAAACGCAGTGTTAGCGGGATCAGCCCAGATACCTGCTAGCACCTGCGTTTTGCCCCTCCGCCCGGCCCAGCCCAGCCCACCCAAGTGCGGTATCGATCGATCACTGTCACTTACAAAACACTAAACGCATAACTGCAGCGTTCGCAGAGTCAGGCCTGATCCCTGCGATCGCTAACAGTTTTTTGGTAGTGTTTTGGTGAACTGGCAAGCGCCAGCGGCCTAGTACACCCCGGTCGTAGTCAAACCAGCACTACAGTAACACGTGGTGACGTGGCGAGTCCCATAAGTGCAGTTCAAGCTGGTGAGGTGGCAAGCACAAGTAGTGTCCCGCTGCCACCAAAAAGACAAACACAGGCCCGTCGTGCCCATAGTGCCCTTCCTGCTGCATTCGCCAATCCTAATTGGGAACCCACCGCTTCTGCAGCGCCCGTACTTCCCCCATTCACATCCCCAACCAAATGCAGTCGGCTGCATGAGAGGCATTTTTATGTCCTCCCGAGTACCCCTACCCAGCGAACCCCCCAAAAAAGATGTCGTGTCTGCAGCAAGCGCGGATATAGGCGTGACACCCGCTATTATTGTCCCTCCTGTCCTGACAATCCTGGTCTTTGCATTGGTGAATGTTTTGAACGCTACCATTCACTAGTTGAGTATTAGCGTAGGGTACAGCATTGCACAGACTAGGCACACTTTCACAGGGTCTCCCAAGATGCCATCGCATTTTGAGAGACCCGAACCTGGAACCGGGTTACCGTTATAAAAGTTAGTTACAAAAAAAAGTGTAAAAAAAAAAAAAAAATATGAAATAAAAAAAAATAGTTGTTGTTTTATTGTTCTCTCTCTCTCTATTCTCGCTCTCTATTGTTCTGCTCTTTTTTACTGTATTCTATTCTGCAATGTTTTATTGTTATTGTTATTGTTATTGTTATTGATTGTTATTGTTATTGTTATTGTTATTGATTGTTATTGTTATTGTTATTGTTATTATGTTTTATCATGTTTGTTTTTCAGGTGTGTAATTATTTACACTTTACTGTGCTTTATTGTTAACCATTGTTAACCATTTTTTTGTCTTCAGGTACGCCATTCACGACTTTGAGTGGTTATACCAGAATGATGCCTGCAGGTTTAGGTATCATCTTGGTATCATTCTTTTCAGCCAGCGGTCGGCTTTCATGTAAAAGCAATCCTAGCGGCTAATTAGCCTCTAGACTGCTTTTACAAGCCGTGGGAGGGAATGCCCCCCCCCCCCCACCGTCTTCCGTGTTTTTCTCTGGCTCTCCTGTCTCAACAGGGAACCTGAGAATGCAGCCGGTGATTCAGCCAGCTGACCATAGAGCTGATCAGAGACCAGAGTGGCTCCAAACATCTCTATGGCCTAAGAAACCGGAAGCTACGAGTATTTCATGACTTAGATTTCGCCGGATGTAAATAGCGCCATTGGGAAATTGGGGAAGCATTTTATCACACCGATCTTGGTGTGGTCATTTGCTTTGAGGGCAGAGGAGAGATCTAGGGTCTAATAGACCACAATTTTTTCAAAAAAGAGTACCTGTCACTACCTATTGCTATCATAGGGGATATTTACATTCCCCGAGATAACAATAAAAATGATTAAAAAAAAAAATATGAAAGGAACAGTTTAAAAGTAAGATTAAAAAAGCAAAAAAATAATAAAGAAAAAAAAAAAAAAAAAAAAAAACACCCCTGTCGCCCCCTGCTCTCGCGCTAAGGCGAACGCAAGCGGCGGTCTGTCGTCAAACGTAAACAGCAATTGCACCATGCATGTGAGGTATCACCGCGAAGGCCAGATCGAGTGCAGTAATTTTTCCAGTAGACCTCCTCTGTAAATCTAAAGTGGTAACCTGTAAAGGCTTTTGAAGGCTTTTAAACATGTATTTATTTTGTTGCCACTGCACGTTTGTGCGCAATTTTAAAGCATGTCATGTTTGGTATCCATGTACTCGGCCTGAGATCATCTTTTTTATTTCATCAAACATTTGGGCAATATAGCGTGTTTTAGTGCATTAAAATTAAAAAAAGTGTGTTTTTTCCCCAAAAAATGCGTTTGAAAAATCGCTGCGCAATTACTGTGTGAAAAAAAAAAATGAAACACCCACCATTTTAATCTGTAGGGCATTTGCTTTAAAAAAATATATAATGTTTGGGGGTTCAAAGTAATTTTTTTGCAAAAAAAAAAAACTTTTTCATGTAAACAATAAGTGTCAGAAAGGGCTTTGTCTTCAAGTGGTTAGAAGAGTGGGTGATGTGTGACATAAGCTTCTAAATGTTGTGCATAAAATGCCAGGACAGTTCAAAACCCCCCCAAATGACCCCATTTTGGAAAGTAGACACCCCAAGCTATTTGCTGAGAGGCATGTCGAGTCCATGGAATATTTTATATTGCGACACAAGTTGCGGGAAAGAGACAAATTTTTTTTTTTTTTTTTTTTTTTGCACAAAGTTGTCACTAAATGATATATTGCTCAAACATGCCATGGAAATATATGAAATTACACCCCAAAATACATTCTGCTGCTTCTCCTGAGTACGGGGATACCACATGTGTGAGACTTTTTGGGAGCCTAGCCGCGTACGGGACCCCGAAAACCAAGCACCGCCTTCAGGCTTTCTAAGGGCGTAAATTTTTGATTTCACTCTTCACTGCCTATCACAGTTTCGGAGGCCATGGAATGCCCAGGTGGCACAAAACCCCCCCAAATGACCCCATTTTGGAAAGTAGACACCCCAAGCTATTTGCTGAGAGGTATAGTGAGCATTTTGCAGACCTCACTTTTTGTCACAAAGTTTTGAAAATTGAAAAAAGAAAAAAAAAAATGTTTTTTCTTGTCTTTCTTCATTTTCAAAAACAAATGAGAGCTGCAAAATACTCACCATGCCTCTCAGCAAATAGCTTGGGGTGTCTACTTTCCAAAATGGGGTCATTTGGGGGGGTTTTGTGCCACCTGGGCATTCCATGGCCTCCGAAACTGTGATAGGCAGTAAAGAGTGAAATCAAAAATTTTCACCCTTAGAAATCCTGAAGGCAGTGATTGGTTTTTGGGGTCCAGTACGCGGCTAGGCTCCCAAAAAGTCCCACACATGTGGTATCCCCATACTCAGGAGAAGCAGCTAAATGTATTTTGGGGTGCAATTCCACATATGCCCATGGCCTGTGTGAGCAATATATCATTTAGTGACAACTTTATGAAAAAAAAAAAAAAAAAAAAAAAAAGTGTCACTTTCCCGCAACTTGTGTCAAAATATAAAATATTCCATGGACTCAATATGCCTCTCAGCAAATAGCTTGGGGTGTCTACTTTCCAAAATGGGGTCATTTTGGGGGGTTTTGTGCCACCTGGGCATTCCATGGCCTCCGAAACTGTGATAGGCAGTGAAGAGTGAAAGCAAAAATTTACACCCTTAGAAATCCTGAAGGCGGTGATTGGTTTTCGGGGCCCCGTACGCGGCTAGGCTCCCAAAAAGTCCCACACATGTGGTATCCCCATACTCAGGAGAAGCAGCTAAATGTATTTTGGGGTGCAATTCCACATAGGCCCATGGCCTGTGTGAGCAATATATCATTTAGTGACGACTTTTTGTAAATATTTTTTTTTTTTTTTTTTTTTCTCATTTTTCAATCACTTGGGACAAAAAAAATAAATATTCAATGGGTTCAACATGCCTCCCAGCAATTTCCTTGGGGTGTCTACTTTCCAAAATGGGGTCATTTGGGGGGGTTTTGTACTGCCCTGCCATTTTAGCACCTCAAGAAATGACATAGGCAGTCATAAACTAAAAGCTGTGTAAATTCCAGAAAATGTACCCTAGTTTGTAGACGCCATAACTTTTGCGCAAACCAATAAATATACGCTTATTGACATTTTTTTTACCAAAGACATGTGGCCGAATACATTTTGGCCTAAATGTATGACTAAAATTTAGTTTATTGGATTTTTTTTATAACAAAAAGTAGAAAATATCATTTTTTTTCAAAATTTTCGGTCTTTTTCCGTTTATAGCGCAAAAAATAAAAACCGCAGAGGTGATCAAATACCATCAAAAGAAAGCTCTATTTGTGGGAAGAAAAGGACGCAAATTTCGTTTGGGTACAGCATTGCATGACCGCGCAATTAGCAGTTAAAGCGACGCAGTGCCAAATTGGAAAAAGACCTCTGGTCCTTAGGCAGCATAATGGTCCGGGGCTCAAGTGGTTAAGAGATGTAGCCATGTCACAAATCTGAGTATACTTTCTTTTTATTTTACTAGGTGCAATAATGCTTTGTAGATTTTTTTGCCCTCCTAAACACTTTTCTAGGTTTGATAGGAAGAGCATCTTTTAGGGCAGAATCTTAGAGTATTAGTGGCCAATATTTATTCACAATTTTGTTAACAGCCTAAATTTGGTTATTAAACTTAGTGATAAAGGTGGCTGTAAGGTTCTCCAAAGGAGATTTTATAAATGGAATTTGGCGGTTTACCTCTATATTGGATCATAGCCTCACATTATCTCTATATTGGATCATACTCACAGAGTATTTGGTCTTCTCTATAGCCCTTCTCCAGGAATTTTTTTTATCAAGTTTTGACTTTGATCGGTATAGTCCTTTATGTTGGTACAATTCCTTCTAATAGTGATCAAAATACTTATGCGCTGCTATGTGAATAAAAACAAAAGTTTACCCAAGAACAATTGATCAGTGAACTGCTTCAACCATTTCTATAGTGAACTCGTACACTCTAAATCAGGAAAAACAAGGGGGGTTGTCCGGCCGGCGGAGAAGATGGCCGCATGATCTGAGAGCTCCTGCAGCCTCACCCTCTCAGCAACACATAGCAATGATGGGGAGAGACACTTTCAGCCGTGAACCAGCTCACTATACCGACAATCACCCGAGGAGATGTCCAAGCAGTGAAAAGTGAACAAGCCACCTCAGCGCCTCATGGACTTCTACCCAATGCTGCACCACAAGGTAGGCAACATGGCGCTGGCCCCAGCTATGATGGAGTCAGCCTGGCCATCATGAGAAAGGGAGACATACTGGTAACCAGCTCAAGGAGCTTGGAGAGCTCTCCCCCCTTCTACTCCCACTACTCGCAGCCCAGAAAAAAAAACAGAGGGAGGATGAGTTCTCCCCCAGCCTGCAACATGCAATCAGAGCCACTGATAAATATGTTCCCAGCCACAGACCAGGAAATTTCAGAAAACATCATGCTCCTTCTGCCTCTGGAGAACATTATTTAGGGATTTATCAGACAGGTTCACCTCCTTTAATCAGAGGCGTAACTAGAACCTTAATGGCCCGGTGCAAGAGACCATGAAGGGCCCCCCTGACTCCCGGATGGGGTCCCTTCTCATGAGCCTGGGACCCTTCCCCCAAAGCCCAGTGGTGGAACGCCAGGGCTCAGTCACAAGTGCAACCTTTGTGACTCTGGTAGTCAGTAGGTTTTTATTATTATTATTATTTTTTTCCACTGCTGAGCTCCCAATCTCCTTCTCTGAAACCTCAGCTGCACAGAATCTTCCCTTTCATTCACAAACTAAAGCATAGTTAAGATAGGTATGAATGAACAGAGTCAGTGATCGGTACAAATCCCTGACTCTGTCCATTCAGGCAAGGAAGAGGCCGGTAAATTACATATTTACCAGCTCTTTCCCTGCTCTCCATCCTGACAAATCCCCCGGCAATACTGCAGAGGGGCCAGGACAGAGGATAGGGGCCCAGGAGCAGCAGAAAGAAGTTGGATAGGAGGAACGGAGGGGGGGAGGCATATAGAGGAAACAATCTCTCCATTTTTCTACATGAGGAAAATGGAGGGGATCAGTTCCTCTTTATGCCGCTCCTCCTATCCAGGTGTACATTGGAGCATGGGCCCCCGTAGAGCATGAGGCCAGATCGCAACTGTGACCCCTGTAGTTAAGCCCCTGGTGGCAGTGCTGTGTGGGGAATGGGACACAGCACTGCTTGGGTGGATGCAATCAGTGGCAGTGCTGGTGATAATCCGATCAGTGGTAATGCTGGAGGGAAGGGGGATTGATCAGGAGCAGTGCTGGGAGGAAGGTGGTGGACTAATCACTGGCAGATGCCGAAGGGGGAATCGGATCACTGTCAGATGCTGAAGGGTGGGGTGGTTGGGATCCCTGTGAGATTCTGAAGGGGGGGTGGTTGGGATCACTGTCAGATGCTGGGGGGGGTGGGGTCACTGGCAGATGCTGGGGGGTGGTTGGGATCACTGTCAGATGCTGGGGGGGTGGTGGGATCATTGTCAGATGCTGGGGGGGTTGTGGGATCACTGTCAGATGCTGGGGGGTGGTCGGGATCACTGTCAGATGCTGGGGGATGGTGGGATCACTGGCAGATGTTTGGGGGTGGTGGGATCACTGGCAGATGCTGGGGGGTGGGTGGGATCACTGGCAGATGCTGGGGGGTTGTGGGATCACTGGCAGATGCTGGGGGGGTGGTGGGATCACTGGCAGATGCTTGGGGGTGGTGGGATCACTGGCAGATGCTGGGGGGGTGTTGGGATCACTGGCAGATCCTGGGGGGGTGGGATCACTGGCAGATGCTGGGGGGTGGTGGGATCACTGGCAGATGCTTGGGGGTGGTGGGATCACTGGCAGATGCTGGGGGGTGGGTGGGATCACTGGCAGATGCTGGGGGAGTGTTGGGATCACTGTCAGATGCTGGGGGGTGGTTGGGATCACTGTCAGATGCTGGGGGGTGGTGGGATCACTGGCAGATGCTGGGAGGGTGTTGGGATCACTGTCAGATGCTGGGGGTGGTTGCGATCACTGTCAGATGCTGGGGGGGTGGGATCACTGGCAGATGCTAGGGGGTGTTGGGATCACTGGCAGATGCTGGGGGTGGTTGGGATCACTGTCAGATGCTGGGGGGTTTTGGGATCACTGGCAGATGCTAGGGGGTGGTTGTGATCACTGGCAGATGCTGGGGGGTGGTTGGGATCACTGGCAGATGCTGGGCGGGTGGTGGGATCACTGACAGATGCTGGGGAGATGGTGGGATCACTGGCAGATGCTAGGGGGTGTTGGGATCACTGGCAGATGCTGGGGGGGTGGTGGGATCACTGGCAGATGCTGGGGGGGTGGTTGGGTTCACTGGAAGATGCTGGGGGGGTGGTGGGATCACTGGCAGATGCTAGGGGGTGTTGGGATCACTGGCAGATGCTGGGGGGTGGTGGGATCACTGGCAGATGCTGGGGGGGTGGTGGGATCACTGGCAGATGCTGGGGGGGTGGTGGGATCACTGGCAGATGCTAAGGGGTGTTGGGATCACTGTCAGATGCTGGGGAGGGGTGGGATCACTGGCAGATGCTGGGGGGTGGTGGGATCACTGGCAGATGCTGGGGGTGGTAGCAGCATTGGTGTGGGTTAGGATCTATGTGACTCACTTGCACTCCCTCTCTCAGTGTCAGCTATGCTTCATGTTCCGTATATGCTCCGGCTCCCTTCACATGTCTCCAGGTCACTATCCCAAGATGGGGTTTCCTCAGACGTCTGAGACCTCCCCTGGCTCCTCCCCCTTCTCTCTACCTGACTGAGCGGCTGAGAAAACTATACAGCTTCTGCCTCCTGATGGCTCTGGGTGAGCGATCCGCTGTGCAGTTACTGCGGCAGTGATAATAATGCAAACAGTGCAGCTGCGAACTCCGTGGGTGGAGAGGTTGGGTGAGCGATCCGCTGTGCAGTGATAGTACACTCACCCATCACTGCCTCTGGGTAACTAGCTAAAATACCTTCTGGCGGTGGGCCCCCCCATAGTGGCGTGATGACAGGGCCCAGTCGCAAGTGCGACTGGTGGGACCCTGGTAATTCCACCACTGCCTTGAATGATACTGTTCAAACACATGCTGATATAATCCAGCACTTAGAGTCTAAGATGGCGGACCTCTACTCTGCACACAAGGACCTTGTTGACACCTATGCTGATCAAGGAAACTGCTTAAAAAAACAAAAAAAAAAACAGAATGGCAGATCTAGAAGACCGCTCGAGGCAGAACAACATTAAATTCAGAGGCATACCTGTATCCATACCTTCAAACGAGCTAACTAACTTTGTACAATGCCTCATGAAGGCCCAAATACTGTCTCTGAGGAGTGACATTGAATTGCGTGTCGATAGGGCCCACCGCATACACAAACCCAAATTTCTGCCTGACACTGCGCTCACTATTACCATGTGATAGACATGTGCGCCATCAATAAATTCATTCCGTTTTGCATTAGCCGTTAATTCGTATTTCGTAATTCGTGTCCGAAATTCAATTTAGATTTGTGCGTAATACGAATTTTCTTTAGGTTCGTTAACTTTTCGTAACAATTATGAACGTTCGTTATGATGAACTTAAAAAGCAAAAAATACCTTTCTCAATATGACAGTCGTCAACTCATTATGCTCATTATGAGGGGCTCCCACCATCCCTGTGCTGTGCTGACTTCCTCCTGGGGCTGTACCCCTGCTGTGCTCATTATGAGGGGCTCCCACCATCCCTGTGCTGTGCTGACTTCCTGGGTTTGTACCCCTGCTGTGCTCATTATGAGGGGCTTCCACCATCCCTGTGCTGTGCTGACTTCCTGGGTTTTTACCCCTGCTGTGGTCATTATGAGGGGCTCCCACCATCCCTGTGCTGTGCTGACTTCCTCCTGGAGCTGTATCTCTGCTGTGCTCATTATGAGGGGCTTCCACCATCCCTATGCTGTGCTCATTATGAGGGGTTCCCACCATCCCTGTGCTGTGCTGACTTCCTCCTGGGGCTGTACCCCTGCTGTGTATATTATGAGGGGCTCCCACCATCCCTGTGCTCTGCTGACTTCCTCCTGGGGCTGTACCCCTGCTGTGCTCATTATGAAGGGCTCCCACCATCCCTGTGCTGACTTCCTGGGTTTTTAACTTCATCATAACGAATAATCGTAATTATTATGACAATAATAAAATAATATTAACGAACGTTCTTATTTTGTCCGATTCTGAATCTCCCATCAACTACTAGTACCAGTCTCCGACTCACATATTAAAAAAGGTAATTTTCCCAAACCTCACTCAGCAGCAGAAGAAAACCTCTGATTGGTCAACAAAACACCAGTCACATTTCCGTGACGGAATGTGGATCCGAAATTCGTCAATGAAATTTCACATTTCGTATATAATTCGGGAAGCATAGAAATTCGTATTTTGGAGGCTTCCGAATGTACACATTTTTGGAAATTCGTGCAAATTTTAGATTCGTACGGAACGAACCGCACATGTCTAGTGAAAGAACAAGTTATGGCGGCGGCCAAACAGAGCTCAGTGGTACCAGATGAATTCAATGCTATATCCCTATAGACAGATATATTACAGCAGACAACAATGAACAGGAAGAAACTCACTCCCCTTACAAAAGTTTTACACAATAATTGCATCATCTACCGGTGGGGCTTCCCCATGAAACTGCTCGTCACTTGGAACAGCAAAACGTATCCCATATACGTGTGGAAATACATGTATGCAATACATACACAATGCATACAATGTCACCCCTCGGGTGTTTAAATCTCATCCAACAGGTACTGTTTTCCTTTTCTTCCTTACTACAATACATTCCCATACATCAACTCCCCAGCAAATAACAAATCTGTGATATGCCTCTGAGGTTTATGTATATGAACATATATGGGGTCATGTGAGCAGTCGCACTACACAGAGCTCCCGCTGTTGATCCTCAGTTGATCCTGATCCCGCACAGAACCCGCACCAACCTTTGTTCCAGAGACGCAGCCCTTCTTACAAGCGGCCACAGAGGACGATTCGGCATCTATTGGAGCCCATGACGAACCGCAAAGCCGTGAAAGAAGCTGCAGCAGCGGCGGCCATGGAGGCCCAAGATGGCGATGGCTCTCCTCTGCCTCAGAGAGCGGCATGTGGAGCAGATAAAATACAGGAGTCGGGCGGTAAGTCACTTAAAACCCAGAAGCAGCAAGGGAAGGAGCAGCCCAGAGACATGCTATATTACACCCAAAGGCTGCAGGGCCCTGGCTGCTCCTCTCCCTCCTCACTACAGACACAGACACTGCACACAGGCCCCACAGGCAAAATGGTGACTCTGTGTTAGAGGACACACTCCCCTTAGAGAATTCTCCTGTCCCTACCCCGGACTTGTTTGACGATCTGCAAGGCGAGTAACAACAGCCCTCACTGATTGACATCCTACGTGCTGTGCAGAGATGCACAGCATCTGTGGATGATTTGAAGATGCAGTTTTGGAGTCTCACAGAGACAGTGTCCCTCATGAGACAGGACCTCCAGAAGATAAGGGAGAGGACCATGGCTGTGGAGGGTAGGATCAGTGAGGTGGAAGATTTGCTGCCCCCCCTCACTAGAGATACCAGAGCTGCACTACAACAATCAGCACAGGCGAACGCCAAAACGGATGACATTGAGAACCGCCTAAGAAGGAACAATGTCAGAATTGTGGGTCTCCCGGAGAGGGTGGAAGGCAGGGATCTTACGGCCTTTACAGAAACATGGCTCCAAGAAATAGGCGATACCACACAGTTCGTGGTGAAAAGGGCGCACCGCACACCTCCTAGACCCCTTCCTCCGGGCAGCCTGCCAAGATCCATGCTAGCCAGGCTCTTAAATTACAAAGATAGAGAGATTATATTTCGACTGGCCAGGGAAAGGGGCGCAGTGCATTACAATGGCACGAAAATATTATTCTACCCCGATTTCTCGGCCGAAGTGCAATGGAAAAGGGCCAAGTTTGCTGAGGTGAAGAAGCGCCTACAGAGACTCCAAGTCACATACGCAATGTTGTACCCTGCCAAACTTCGCATCACGGCCAGAGGACAGGCCACCTTTTTTGACACGGCCACAGATGCAGCAGACTGGCTGGATCAAAATGAACAGGATTTGAGGAGACGTAGAGACACAGACATGGGAGATTGATGTCCGGTGTTCCATCCTACTGAGTCGGTATGTTATTTGCAGACATGTTTGGTCTAACATTTACAGAGCGGGACCTTTCTGCAACTAGCGTTAGCCCGGAGTTCCGGGGGAAAAAAAGAACTTAACCACGTTGGAATCCAAACTACTAAGGGGGAGTTACTCCCGCAGTGGCTTCTGTAGCTACAATGTGTCCCAGTTGAAGGGACGTGTTAAATGGTGCCCTGTTGGCACAAGTTTCCTGCCAGATGTCGGGAGGGAGGTGCACGAGAGGAGACTTGCACTTGTTATTTGAGGGGATGTTGCTAACACCTGACGGATCTGTTCAGGATGGTTCTTACCATTTTTACCATTCAAAATGATAAGTTATGCACCAGGTTTGTTATCTTTGCTTGCTCACCAACGAAACGAACCACCCTTCCCACTACTGATGGCCTACCTCCTGATTGCAATCTTCCCCTGGGTTGACTTTGCTCTCATTTTTGCTGTAACACACGGACTCCAAAAGCGATGATTATACATACTCTCCATGGCTAATACTCCAGTTGTGACTTGGAATGTCCGTGGGGTCCATGACCCTTTAAAACGTACTATGATCACCCACCTCACGGGGGATACAGTGGGCTCCCTGTGTTTTTCCTGGGTGGGCAAGGCGTACCACTCCACTCACACTACATATTCGCGTGGTGTGAGTGTCCTGGTGCATAAATCCTTGGCCTACCAGGAAATGGATGCAGCTGTGGACTCGCTCGGGAGGTATGTTTTTCTGTATTGTAAGGTGTTTACTGTGGTGGTGATATTTGCTTTTGTGTACATACCTCCTCCTTTCTCTAGAGAAGTCTTACAGATTCTCCTGTCATACCTAGTCGACAAACCTGATGTTCCAGTTATGATTATGGGGGACTTCAATGGCTGCCTGGACCCCAGAATGGATAGGCATCCTCCATCCATACCTCCACTGGGGGGCAGAGGCACTGTTTTAAGCCGGCTGCTCCAGGAGGTGGGCTGGATGGATGTATGGCGAGCCAGGCACCCAGCACTTAAACAATTTTCTTGTTACTCTAAAATGCATGGGTCACTGTCTCGCATCGACCTTTGCATAGGTTCCCCACAACTATTACACATGGTCCCAAAGGTGGAGTACTTCCCTAGGGGGGGTCTCTGACCACTCACCGCTGGTTGCTTACCTGACTACCCGCCTGGTTTCCTCCTTGCCCAGAGCACCGTGGAAGCTGAATGCCTTCTGGCTAAAACTTTTACCCTCACACGAGCGTGTGGTGCAGCAGATAGAACAATACTTTTATGTCAATAGGTTGTATTTAAGGTTTGTCTTAGAGGCACTTTTATAGCTGAAGTTGCAGCGCAACTCGTCGGCTTTGTTAGAGCAGGTTGAAGACCAGGTGGGGAACTTGGAGCTTGAATTTGTGACCAACCCATCTGATTCTGTGAGGGAGGCGTGGATCTCGGGACAAGATTCCCTGGACCGATTGAGGGCCTCAACCGCGGAGCGGAGGAGGTTTTTCACTAAGCAAGCTTACTATGAGGAAGGGGAGAAAAACAGTCGACTACTAGCCAGAATTGCCATATCTCAGCAGTCGTCCCCAGCTATAGGAGCTATCCGTGGCTCTCAGGGATGGCTGGTGAATGACCCTGAGCAGATCATAGCAGAACTAGCAGCTTTTTACACTGACTTATATAAACCTTGTGACAACTACACCGATGAAGAATTACAATGATATATGGACACGGTGGCTCTCCCATCTCTGTCTCACTAAAAGTGTATGGAGATGGAAGCTCCACTCACTCTTGACGAACTAGAAGAGGCGGCTGCCTCCTTCCCCACGTGAAAGGCCCCTGGGGAGGATGGGATCCCCATGGAGGTGTACACCCAATACAGGGAAGTGATTTAACTCATCTCTTAAGACAGGAAGACTACCCCTATCCATGACAAGGGCTAATATTATACTCTTACTCAAAGCAGGCAAATACCCCTTAGATCCTAGTTCTTACAGACCTATCTCATTGTTGCAAAGCGACGTTAAAATACTAGCTAAGGTGCTGGCCATGAGAGTTAACAAAATAATTCTGTCAATTATTCACCCGGACCAGGTGGGCTTTATGCCAAAAAGCTCCACGGCAACCAACCTTAGACGGTTATACCTGAATATGCAGACCCCATCAGACTCGACAGGACATAGAGCATTGCTATCTCGACGCCAACAAAGTGTTTGATAGTGTTGGCTGGCGGTATCTATTGGCTGTGCTAACCAGGTTTGGGTTCGGACCCAGGTTCCTTAAGTGGGTGAGATTGCTATACGATACTCCACAGGCGGCTATACGCATGTCGGATAAGATGTCACAGGCTTTTGCACTGGGTAGAGGGGGCTTCCGGTTCTGTGACTTGCATGAGAAAATCATGCTTTGCGCTGATGACATGCTCTTTTTTCTGGCTGACGTAGA
The DNA here is from genome assembly GCA_037952925.1 of Lithobates clamitans. NCBI lineage: Eukaryota > Metazoa > Chordata > Amphibia > Anura > Ranidae > Lithobates > Lithobates clamitans. The sequence continues at coordinate 1,796,223 of JBBGZY010000498.1, forward strand.
TGACTCCTTGACTCAAGTCATGTCCATTATTACAAAATTCGGACGCTTTTTAGGCCATACCATCAATTGGTCCAAATCAGCTTTAATGTTTATTGATGAGATTCCTGGGCCAGGCATGGGGCCCTTGTGCCTGGTTCCTGTGGTGTCTTCCTTTAAATACCTAGGTATTAATATCTCCCTCATAGTGACTGACTTCTGCAAACTGAACATCTATCCCCTTCTGACCAGGTTTAGAGATAAAATACATATATGGAACAAACTTAAACTGTCCCTGGCAGGTAAAACTAACCTTATCAAGATGATTCTAATGCCACAACTGTTGTATTTACTCCACAACACACCAGTAGTTCTTACCCTTAAAATGGTTAGTGGTTAACTCTCTTTTCAGATTATTGCTATGGCACACAAAACCCCCCAGGATCAAACTGGAGCAGCTGCAATACCCGAGGGAGGGAGGGGGCCTTGCCTTGCCCAACCCCTGGATTTATTATCTAGCTGCACAGTTGCAACACCTGATAGGGGCCATGTCACCCTTGCCAACACGGTCATCGGCTAGACTCATGCTACTTGGTTCGGGGGGCTGATTCAGTCCCCGAGGGACTAGAGGCCCAGCAGTTTCAAAAACCCAACAAGAAAATGCCCACATTTTCACTCCTTCAGAAGGTGTGGAATAAAGCCAAACAACTTCAGAATGTGAAGGGGTACACGGTATATAGTCCATTGTGGGGAAACAATACTTACACAGAGATAGCCAAGATTCAGCAGGGGTCCAGGTGGCGCCTTCTGGGTATAACTCATTTAAGACAAGTCTTTCATAATGGAGTCCTCCTTTCTTTTAGTGACTTGCAATCTAAATATGCAATACCGTCCAACATGCTATTTTATTACCTACAACTTCAACATGCTGTAAGAGCACAAGGGGATGCAGTGGAGTGGGTTCAGTCACCCACTCCGCTGTTTCACATATTACAGGAAGCATTAGATATGAAAGGTATAATTTCCCAATGTTACAACATGCTGCTTACATCCTTCCTGGAAGGGCAATCTGAGAAGATAGTGGCACAGTGGGAGGCGGACGTGGGGCCTATTGCAGGGGAATTGTGGGAGGAGGCACTGCAGGCGGTTAATACGTGTTCCCTAAATGTGTCACAGAAGGTGTTCCAACTGTACATACTGCTAAGAGTACATTACATTCCTGTGAAGCTGTATAAAATGGGCAGGGCATCAGATCCAATGTGTAATAGATGTAAAACGGTGCCTGGTGATCTGATTCACCTCCTCTGGCGCTGCCCCAAACTCCATAGATTTTGGATGGGCGTTCTGGACACGCTTCTGGACACGCTTAATCGGGTGTTGAAGACCAGTGTCCCTTTGGAACCATTAAGATGCCTGCTTGGAGTTTTGGGGGGGGGGGTGATAGCAGAGGAGGGGACTAGAGTGGCATTTGCCAGAGCACTGTTCCAGGCAAGGAAAACCATACTTATGAGCTGGAAATCAGCTATACTGCCCAAAGTGAAAACATGGATAAAACACATGGGTACAACACTCATAATGGAAAGATACATATATCAACATAGGGGGAATGCCGAGAAGTTTGAGAAATTATGGGATGCGTGGCTTGCTACTCCTGGTATAAGTCCTATGGAATTGGTTCAGATGAGACTATTGAGAGATGTATAAATTTTGACTATGTAAAGGGAGTTATTCAGCTGGTATACTGACTGCAGGGAGCCGGGCAAGGCACATGTGCTGGAATAAGTTTATGACACTCTGAGTGAAGGGAAAGAGAGTAAAGTGTGTGATGTACAGATTCGGTGGAGCAACTAAGAGTACTTGATAAATCATTTCAATGTTTCTGTGTCTGAATACAATACTCTGTGTATCATTCTTGGCATAAAATGCTTGTTTTCTATGAACAATAAAAACCTCTTTGATTCAAAAAAAACAAACAAACTGCACTGTTAAAGGTAACCTATTCCCTCAAAGCAGATATCATTTTTGCTCAAGAAACTAATTTTGCTGCCCACAAATGTTCACACTTGAAATTCCAACATTTCCCTCATCTATACTCGACCAACGGCCCCAAAAATTGCAGGGTCTTTGTTGCCATTAGGGATTCTGTTGTATTTCGCCACATTCACACCATTCAGGATCCCCAAGGATGGTACATCATTCTTATTTGTGAACTTAACCAAGCGGTTTTCACACTAGTCAATATTTACGCCCCCAACATAAAACAGCAGACATTTCTTACCCCACTGCTTGCTAAAGCTTTGGAGGAAAAACAAGGCACCCTAATCATTGGTGGAAACTTCAACATGATTCTGAACCCCACTATGGACTCCACTGCTCCTGCCACTCAATCATTCCACTGCTTCAAAAAAATGAGTTGTACGATGTTTGGCTTTGCTTTCATGGGTCTGAGAAGGACTTCACTTTTCTGTCTGCTGCACACTCTTTCTATTCCTGCATTGATTTTTTGCTCACTATTAAAGGATCTTTACAAAATGTTCTGCGCAAGGACATTTTCTTGGTCAGACCATGCTCCGATTGTCCTGTAATTAGATGATAAACTTAATACCCCCCCACTTTGGAGATTAAATACCTCGCTTTTGGAGAACAAGCAATTGTACCAAAAGATTGTGCAAGAGCATCACAACTTTGTCATGTACAATGACACTCTGGATATCAGTAGATATACTTTGTGGAACACTTAAAGGTACAGTATATGTGAGGGGGGTAGTAATTAAAATGGCTCCATATGTTAAGAAACAGAGGGAGAAGCAGATTGGAGACTTGCTCAACTCCATAAGAACGAGATAACAAAACCAATCCAGACCCCAGTCTCACACAAGTCATCCTTTAGGATAGACAAAAATGAAGGTCCTTGCTCCTTTATAAATTTGAGAATCACCTCAAATATCTTAAAGCTAACTATTATGGCCTACATAATAAAGCCGGCACTTGGTTAGCTGAAAGGGTCAAAGCAAAACAACTTAATCAAAAAGCCCTTACTCACCCCCTATCCCATAGTACCCTTTTTAATCCAAAAGATATAGATAACACTTTTGTGGACTATTACCAGTCTCTCTATGACCTCTGCAATGATAAGTCTACTCCTTAACCATCTCCTGACCTTATTAATGCCTTTTTGAGTAAAGCGAATCTTCCTAATCTCAGTGATAACCAACTTGAGTCCATCTCCCAACCCTTTACAACTTAGGAAATTTGCTCAGTTATTAGTAAACTAACCAATCATAAATCTCCGGGAGACAATGTTTTTCAAACGAGTATTATAAGTGCCCCCCCAATGAAACTGCCCCTTGTTTGCAATCTGTATTCAATCTGGCTTCCTCCTCTGGTACTCTACCTCCTGAAATGTTAAGAGCTGTGATGGTACCAACTCCAAAACCCAATAAGGACCTTCTGTTCTGCCAACTACAGGCCCATATCCCTTCTCAATAGGGATGTGAAGATATTTGCCGAACTGTTAGCGCTTAGACTACAACAAATGTTGCCACATCTCATCCACCCTGACCAAGTGGGTTTTGTACCAGGCCGTCAAGCCCCTGATGGCATTAGACATCTCATTAACCTAATCTCCCTGGCTGGATCCTCTTGAGCGCCTTCTCTGCTCCTCTCCTTGGATGCGGAGAAGGTGTTCAATAGGGTCCACTGGGGGTATTTCAAGATAGTACTTGATACATTTGGAATTAGAGGATGGATACAGACAGCTGTCCTATCTCTTTATTCCGCTCCCTCAGCCACTGTACTCACCTTAGTGATTACCTCCAAACCAATACAAATAACAAATGGAACTAGGCAAGTCTGCCCCCTATCGCCTATCATTTTTACACTCCTCATGGAACTGCTAGCGGAGGGTATCAGGTCCTACCCTAATATTACAGGCCTCTCTATAGCCGGCGCTGAGCACAAAATAAGTATATTTGAGGATGATGTCATGCTCTCCAATCTCAAGACATCGGTTTACGAGACACAGAAATTGTTAGATGAGTTTAGTACCATGTTCTACTATAAGCTAAACGCCACAAAGTCCCACATTTTAAGTATTATCATTCCAAACACTATGCAATCTTTCTTAATGAAAAAAAATTCTTTTTAATTGGTCCTCCCAGTCTCTGACATTCCTAGAAATCCAACATACTTTACAGCATTATAAACACAATTTTAAACCTTTCTTGGACTCACTACCCCAACAACTATTTCACCTGAAAACCCACAAACTTTCAGCAGCAGGGAAAATTGCGACCTTGAAAATGCTATTTCCCCCTAAACTCCTTTAGCTATTCCGTACCTTAGTAATCCCCCTACCACGCACCTTCATTACCTCCATCCAAAAACTCTTCATTCAATATGTATGGAACCACAAACCCCCTAGGTGTTACCTCAATATTATGATTAGACACAGAAAGAATGGAGGAATGGGTGTCCCCAATATTATGGCTTATTATAAAGCTTGTGTTTTAGACCAACTTATATACTGGTGGACCCCCTCCAAACATAAAACATGGACACTCATAGAAGCCACCAGTGTCCCGCATAAGGACCCTAAATCAATGCTAAACGCTATTAAACTAGGAGCCCCACCTAATATGTCACTTATCCCAACAGCGCAAGCCTCTATCAAATTGTGGATGGAGCTGTCCCTCTCAGCTTCGCTATAGGGTCACTATGCAAAATCCCTATCCCACTATTGGTACTCCAACATTTTATACCCTGCATTGACCTGAAATTATGGAAAACTAAAGGTCTTAACCTGTTGAAAGACCTATAAAAGGGTACATCTCTTCACAAATTTGGATACCTCTCCTCCCACTGTTAGCACACTTTATTTACACTTTACTTACTACAAGTTCGATCCTTCCTACATAAACACCCTCTACCTCCATACTTAGAAATATCAGCTCTGATATACACATTCTTCCAAGAATCTGCTATTCCGGTAAGGGCATTTCTTTATTTTATAATATATACAACACCCACAACTCTCAAAGACCACTACTATTATCAAGTGGGAAGAAATCTTGGGCAAGACCTTTCTAGATACTTGCTGGAAAAAAGCGTTCTCCATCACATATTCATCATCCAGGTGTGTGAATCACTGGGAACTCTTCCAGAAGGTAGTACATTCCTGGTATCTTACCCCATTCAAACTATTCAAGTTTTACCCCCTCATACAGCCCTCTGCTGGAGGAACTGCGGAGAACCTGGTACATTGTACCACATACTATGGTCCTGCATATCAATAAGGTTGTTTTGGAACAAAATATTTTCCATACTGTTAGACATAAGTGGCCCTTATATAGCTCCTAACCATGAGCTAGCCATCTTACACTTGACTATGTATGAACTCCCACCACACGAGACTGTTGAATACTCCAAATCCACCTTCCCCTGGTCACGCTGTTCTTACCTTTTAACCACCAATGTGAGATGGAAAAATTGCTAGCTATCACAAATCTCAGTGCCACATCATTCAGAGATAGGTGGGACCTCTGTCTATCTAATCCTAGATGTACAGTTAAAGTTTGAAACTATTGTTTAAAGTTTTTAATATAAAATAGTCCAAACAACATTATATGGCTGTGCTCACACCTGGGTGACTGGTCTGATCCCCCCCTTCCTCCACTGCCCCTTCCCTCTTTTCCCCTCTATCTTTAGCAAGTGTACCTTACCCATCCATGACTAAAACAGATTAAGTTATGTTTCTTGAATGAGCATACTGACATTGGATTTGGCAAAGTACTTTGTTGTTGTATTGACACTGGATACCAATTGGTGTAGCTTGATACCTGTTTTCAATTTCTGTTATTGTATTACTTTATTTTATCTCAATAAAGAAATATTGACATTAAATCAAGAAATACATTTTATATGAATGGTGTGCTTGTTCAAATTGTAAAAAATATATACTTCCTATAACTTATACATATCAATCCTTGTAACGCATGAAATACATAAATGCATACATAATTAGATAATACATACATCCTTAACCACTTGAGGACTAGCCGCTGCAGTTATACTGCGACAGGTTGGCTCCTCTGGATGAGCCATTGTAGCTTTAAGAGCACTAGGGGGCGTGCACGCACCACTGGAGGAGCACGCATGTGCCCGCAGACAAGAGTCGATGCGCGTGCCCGGGGGCCACAATGTTCGCCGGGCACCCGTGATCGCTCCAGAGAGAGACAGAATGGAGGTCTGTCAATATAAACAGACAGATTTCCGTTCAGTCAGGGGTGAGGAGAATGATTTGTTGTTCCTAATGCTTAGGATGTCTGATCTGTCCTCCGCAATGTCACAGTCCCGCTAAAAATAGCAGATCGCCACCATTGCTAGTAAAAAAAAAAATAATAATAAAAATGCCATAAATCTATTCCCTATTTTGTAGATGCTATAACTTTTGCACAAACCAATCAATATTGTGATTTTTTTTACCATAAAATGTGTAGAAGAATACATATCGGCCTAAACAGAGGAAGACATTTTTTTTTTTTGGGGGGGGGGGGATATTTATTATAGCAAAAAGTCAAAAATATAGTTTTATTCTTCAAAATTTACACTGTTTTATTGTTTATAGCGTAAACAAGCAGAGGTGATCAAATACCACCAAAAGAAAGCACTATTTGTGGGAAAAAAGGACGTCAATTTTGTTTGGGTAGAGCGTCACATAACCGTACAATTATCAGTTAAAATGACGCAGTGCTGTATCGCAAAAAATGGCCTGGTCATTAAGGGGGCAAATCTTCCTGGTCCTTAAGTGGTTAATTATTCCACATCATGCCCATATCATATACAGTGATCAAATAGTATAAACACAATCAGTCCAAAGAAACATATAGATCCTGCCGTAAGCAGGCAGTGAATCTTTTAAAAACAGCATAATCCAGTTCTACATTTGGACCCCTTTTACACTGGGGAGGTGCCGGCGTTAGCGGTAAAGCCCCCTGCTAGCAGCCGAAGAAAGGGTCAATAGCGCTCATGTTGCGGCGCTGCCAAAAAGCTTTGCAGATGATTCGGCAGTGCTGCCCATTCCTGCACCGCCTCCAAAGATGCTGCTTGCAGGACTTTTTTTCCTGTTCTGCAAGTGCACCGCTCCAGTTTAAAAGCAGTCGTGCTTTTGCACTGAGGTGGCTTTAGAGGCGCTTTTCAGGTGCTTTACAGGTGCTATTTTTAGTCTAAAACACCTGAAAAGCACCCCCGTGTGAAAAGGGTCTAATGGTGTTGAGGTGATCCTCCATGTACAAACATCCACCACCTGCCACCTGTGGGTGGATTGACCTCTCACCTTTCTTAATATGACCAAAAGGTCACACAATGCCTTTAAAATATATTGATCTCCAGGGTCTAGCTTTCAACTGGATCGATATGTTCCACTGGTGATATTCCCTCTAAAGAGTTTGCCTGGAACCACTCCGCTCAGGGCCAGACTTACCATTGGGCTTGACTGGGCTCAAGCCCATGGGCCCCGGCCAATAGGGGGCCCCGCGGGCCCCTCCCGTTTCGAAAGCCGGCGAGAGCGGCCGAAAGCTGCCGAAAGACGGCGAGAGCGGCCAAAAGCCACCGAGGGCAGCCGAAAGCCGCTGAGATACACAGGACATCTGGCTCTATATCTCGGCGAAACCATTTTTAAACTGAAAGGCTGCAATGACATCGGAGCAAGGCTACACTGACAAGTCTGCAAATGACACTGGGGCAAGGCTACACTGACACCGAAATGGCTGCAATGACACTGACAAGGCTGCAGATGGACACTGATAAGGCTGCATTGATGGGCATTTAAATGGGTGCGTGTTATACGCTGGCACGTGTTATACACAGATAAATACGGTAATTACCATTTTATCCATTTTTATTGCTTTTATTATTCGTGGACCCAGGACAAATACCAGTACAGTATCCCCCACTTATATATTATCTACTTTTGTGAGTAGCCATTTGGCTGTTTTGTCTTGTCCGATTAAACAGATGTTCTTTAATACTGCACTGAGTCCTTTTCTATTTCTGTTTTATAGAGCTGTGCATATGTATAGAAGGTAGGGCCCGAAAGTGACTCAAGCCCAGGGGCCCCCACCACCCTAAGTCCTGCCCTGACTCCGCTCACTTCGAGTTTACTGAAATATATGAAGAAAAGGAGTTTATAGCACAATTATGCTTACTATAAATCATTTTTAAGAAAATAAACTATAGCACTCACAAAAAAAACACTTGTAAACAGCATATGTATAGGACAGAGAACTCTGCACATCGCCTCCTCACTGACTTCCAGGTACTGGAGACACCAGAAGTGATGTCACAGGCCCGCCTGATGCATTACGTCACTTGTCACTTAAGTCTATGAAATTATTTTATTATTATTATGTTGAATTTATATAGCGCTAACAGTTTGCGCAGCACTTTACAATGTGAGGGCAGACAGTACAGTTACAATACAATTCAATACAGGAGGAATCAGAGGACCCTGCTCATTATAGCTTACAATCTAAAGGGAGGGTCAAGAGATACAAAAGGTTATAACTGTTGGGGTGAGCAAAAGGAGAAAAGAAAAGTACAGCTGTTAGGTGAAGGCAGGATGGGCTTTTCTGAAACGAAAAGTTTTCAGGGATCACCTAAAAGTGACAGTGTTTCTCAACTCCAGCCCTCAAGGCGCCCCAACAGGTCATGTTTTCAGGATTTCCCTCGGATGAAACGGCTGTGGTAATTATTAAGGCAGTGAAACTCATCAAATCACCTGTGCAAAATAATGGAAAGCCTGAAAACATGACCTGTCGGGGTGCCTTGAGGACTGGAGTTGAGAAGCACTGGAGTAGGAGATAGTCAGACAGATTGGGGTAGAAAATTCCAGAGGAGAAGTCTCAGAGACAAGCAGGGGAGGAGGTGACAAGGGAGCTATAGAGCAGGAGGTCTTGGGAGGAAAATGAAAATAACTATTTGGTTGATATTTTGAGGCAAGATTAGTGTCTGGGGCAGAGCTGTGGATGGCTTTGTAAGTTATTGTTAGTATTTTGAATTTAATTCATTGGGAGACTGGCAGCCAATTGGATTGGCAGAGAGGGGTAACAGACACTGAATGGTCGGTAAGGTGGATAGGTCTGGCAGCAGCATTTATGTTGGACTGAATAGGGGATAGCCTATGTAAAGGTAAGCCGATGAGGAGGGATTTGCAGTAGACAAGGCGAGAGATAATCAGGGAGTGGATTAGGAGCTCTGTGGTGTCATGAGTTAGGAAGGGATGTATTTTGGAGATGTTGCGGAGGTTGAGGTGGCAACCTTTGGAAAGTGGGGCAGAGAGGAGAATTCAGAGTCCAGGACTACACCTAGCACCCTGGCATGCGGGAATGGGTTGATGGTTGTGCCATTGATCTTGACAGAGAAGTCAGGGGAAGGGGCGCGTGGGGGAGGAAATATTATGAGCTCAGTTTTTGAACATGTTGAGTTTGAGAAAATGGTGTGACATCCAGGATGATATGTCAGTCAGTAAATTTGTAATGCATGATGAGATTGATGTTACGAGCTGAGGGGTAGAGAGATAGATTTGGGTGTCATAAGCATTGAAATTATATTGAAAGCCATGGGAGGCTATTAGCTGACCCAGGGAGAAGGTGTAGATTGAGAATAGGAGAGGTCCAAGAACAGAACCTTGGAGGACCCTAACCCTAATTTTGTTTATTTTTTGCCATCTGTGTCTCCATTAACCAGTTACCAACCGCACTATAGCCAAATGATGGCTACAGTGTGGCTCGATAACTCTGGGAGGGCGTACATTGACGTCCTCCCAGAATTGCACTTCTGCCTTCCCCCTGGGAAGCGCACATGGGAACATCCCTGCTCAACAGGTTCACAGGACCCGGCACAACATGGATCGCAGTAAAGGGCCAATGACAGCGGCCCTTTACCATGTGATAGCTCCGTCCATTGACGGAGTGATCACAAATGTAAATACAGCAGGGTCACCAGAAATTCAACGCTCTCATCTCCTCACACCGATACAGCGTGAGTGGAGAGGAGAGCGATGGAGTGTCAAACTGTAAGTTTTTACAGTTATAAAAGTGCCCAGCAGTGCCCAACAGTGCCCAACAGTGCTACATCAGTGCCACATCTGAGCCATCTGTGCTACATCTGAGCCATCTGTGCCACCTGTGCCACCTCTGTGCCATCAGAGCCACACCAGTGCAACCAGAGCAACACCAGTGCCACTACAGTGCTCATCTGTGCCACACCAGTGCCACCAGTGCCCATCAGTGCCACCTGTGAACATCAATGCTCATCTGTGCCACAACAGTGCCACATCAGTGCCACTTTTGCCCATAAGTGCCACCTGTGTCCATCAGTGCTGTCTGTGCCCACCGGTGCCTTCTGTGCCCACCAGTGCCACCTCTGCCTATCAGTGCCACCACAGTGCTCATTTGTACCATCAGTGCCACTACAGGACAATAAGTGCCACTACAGTGCCAATCGGTGCCACCTGTGCCACTACCATGCCCATCTGTGCCACTACCGTGCCATCAGTGCAACTCATTAGTGCCACTACAGTGCCCAATAGTGCACATCAGTACTCTGCAGTGCAGTCTCACCAGCACCCAGCAGTGCACCCTCACCAGCACCCATCAGTGCAGCCACACCTGTCTCTAGTTTACGAATCACAACACAGTCACCAGTGTGGCAAAAAAATATTTTACCAGTGAGGAGGCCTACCAGATTCTTAGCCTGAGTGATGAGAGCAGCGGGGAGCTCTCTGAGTCTCAGTCTGATTCGGCCTATGAACCCGTTACAAGCAGTGGGTCTTCTATAGAGGAAGAGGAACATGTGCCCATGAAAAGAAGGCATTCTGGCATGGAGCAGCAGCCTACTACCAGCAGTGCAGGGCCATCCACCTTGAGCGCAGTGCATCCACCTCAAGCGCAGTGCCGTCCACCTCAAGCGCAGTGCCACTGCAACAAAGGCCAAGCACCAGTAGGGTGTCATCTCAGCCCCAAAGGGATAGGGGCCGTGCCAGCCTTCCCTATGCCCTTCAAAACCCCCTGTGGCATCTCTCTAATTCCGGAGCAGCAAACATCCCTCCTTTCACCGCCCAGACAGATGTCCAGGTGAACACCGATGATTTTGTCATGCTTGATTTTTTTCATTTGATTTTTTGTTTTTGTTTGTTTCATAAGGTTTTTATTGATTGAACAAAGAAATGTAATACAACGTTGTCATACAAATGTAGTACAGCGTAATCACATAGTCATCTGAGTAACATTTGGGTTATAGTGGATTTTACATTCGATAATAATGTCAAGATGATTTTGGACAGTTTTAATAACTAGATTTAGAGCAAATACATATTATATATCTAAACTTTCTTGCTTAATTAATACTGAAGTGAGTTAACTCACTATAGGGGCGAGGAGGGGTGGAGGAGAAAAAAAAAAGGAAAAAAAAAGAGTGTGGGGAGAACGTGAATAAAGACGATTTATTTATTATAGTAGTCTAATAATCTCTTTGGCTTTTCTGTATGATTTGTTTTGTTGAAGGGATCCTATTATTAATTAATAATTGCTTTGTAAGACTGTGAATTATTTAATTCAAACCAGTTGTACCATGTTGATGTAAATTTCGAAATCTTCTCCTGAGATATACTTATAAGTTCTTCTATCTTTTCTATATTGTTTATTCTCCGGAACCATTCTTTTTTCGATGGAATAGAGTTTAAGCGCCAGTGGCATGGGATACAGTGTCTTGCTGCATTTATCATGAACATGGGTAAAGATTTTAAATATTGTTTTTTGGGGATTGAATTGTAGTGTAGGAGGTATTGTGCTGGATTAAAAGAAACAAAAGTGTGGCGCTATATATCACATCCACAGCCGTGTGTATTACAATAAAGACATATAAAAATAGTGAATACTACCAAAAAATGTATGATCATAAAATGGATAGTGTCAAATAGTTAATCAGTGTTGATCACATATAAAGTAAATACACAATAATGCCTAATCATCAGATGTGCCAGTGATTAGTAGAAACCCGTGCTGGTTCCATGAGCCAGACACCAAACATAAGAAACATAAAACTTTAAAAGTCCATAAAAAATGTGTAGAAAAATAGTGAAGAAAACATCAACAGAGTTCAAAGGGGGTGATGCATGGCCAGATGGTATTCACAGAATTTTAGTCGCACCAAATCTGGCGAGTGGGCAGAAGTCGCACCAAAGTCGCACCAAAACTGGTGAGTGGGCAGAAGGGAAACCACAAGTGTGCATAGATTGTACGTCAGTGCCAGGGCCAACACCAGGAGTAGAGGAGGCTTACCGGAGAAAATTGACCTGAAATGGCGTACGCCAGACAAGTCAAAAAAGCATAATAACCACTGGTTCTGGGAAATGCGTTTTGTCAGATGTCATCAACAGATGGTGGAAAGAAAAAGGGGGGGTCCGCACGGCTTCCTCTCTAATAGGTAATCCAGCATAAGCCAAACGTGTAGTTTCATATGCCATGCAAGGAGCAAACAAAACTCACATAGCGTAATAACGTTTTAAAACACTAGTTTATTAAAATAATAAAAAACAAACTCACATTTGGAAGAACGAAACAGAGCTCAAATAGCAAATAGCGGCGATCGTGAGGGGTGCTGGATTAAAACTTATGTTCTCTGAAGTGAGTGAGGTAATGGTTTCATGAACCATTTTCCAGAAGTTTTGTAATAGAGGGCATGACCACCAAATATGAAGCATAGAGCCTACCTCCTGTTTACATCTCCAGCATCTGTCTGAGATACATGGAGAGAATTTGTGCAATAGGGTGGGAGTTCTGTACCACCTGGTAATTATTTTGAAGCCACACTCCTGGGTGGCTACATTAAGAGATCCTTTATGAGCATGCATGTATATTGTTTCCCAGTCTGCTTCTGTAAGAGATATATCAAGCTCTTGTTCCCACGCTTGGCACAACGCACTGGAGAACTCAGTTTTGTCTTCAAAAAGCGAATTGTAGAGGGTAGATATAATGTGTCTTTGTGGGTTTTTTCTTGTACATAGTTCCTCTAACGTCGTGAGTTGTCTTGTCCATGATTGGGCTGTCTCGTTTCTGGCCAAAAAATGTCTGATTTGTAAATAGTTCCATTGTGAAATTTGGTTTGGGTTGATGTTTTTGTTTAGTTTATCTCTGGACAGAAGTCTCTTACTTTTAAAGAAACCACTGACCAGGATTTCCTTATGCGGCCATGAATTTGCAAGGAAATTTTGTTCTAGCCCCGGGGGGAAGTCTGGATTGTTTCTAAGTGGTGTAAGGGGGCTAAGCCAAGGAGAGGGAACCATTCTTTTAAAGGTGTTTCGAAAGGTTTCTAATGTGGGGCCTATCAGGGGGTGGGTTTTGATATCTTTTGAATGATTTTTAGGATAAATCCATGGAAGAGATTTGAGTTGTTGGGAGAGTTGTTTTTGCTCTAAAGATACCCAGTCTTTCACTGTGTTATGGATGTTTCAGTCTACTATTCGAGCTAAGAGGGCAGCCTGATGATATTTCTTTAGATCAGGTTTGATTTTCACCAGACTTACTATCGTTCATTGTGGCCCAGTGCAACCTCTATGCACAGCAGTACATAGTAAGCAACCCTGGTTCTAGTTATGCCCGTCCCCTTGAGTGGAGAGAGCTTACCATAGAGGAATTCAACATTTTTTAGGCATTACTTTTACTATGGGACTCAGAAAAAAAGCGAATTGTACTCCTATTGATCTACCAACCCCATCTACCACATGCCACTCTTCTCATCCATTATGCCAAGATCAAGATACCTTATGATTATGCGGTTTCTCCACTATAATGACAACACCCAGTGCCCCCCCCCCGAAATGACCCAGCTTTTGACAAATTATTTAAAATTCGGCCACTCCTAAATTATTTCAAGCTCCGTGGATGAGTCCCTTGCAAAATTCTCAGGCAGGCTGGGCATCAAACAGTTTATTCCAAGCAAAAAGGCCTGATATGGGGTTAAAATGTACAAACTTTGTGACTGAGCCACGGGGTACATCTACACCTTCCTGGTGTACAAAGGGAAGGACTCCCAACTGCATCCCCCTGAATGCCCAGAGTATATTGGAGCCAGTGGAAAAGTTGTCTGGGAGCTTGTCTATCCACTCCTTGGAGAGGGATACCATCTTTATGTGGATAATTATTATACAAGCTTGCCCCTCTCCTGCAATCTTCACCGGAGGGACACCCCAGCATGTGGTACAGTAAGAGCCAATAGAAAGGGCTTCTCGCAAAAACTCGTCAATGAAAGGCTATGACGGGGGGAGATGGTGTCTTTGCAGAACCAGGAGCTATTGGCTGTCAAGTGGAGGGACAGACGAAACGTCCACATGCTCACATCAATCCATAACGACACCTACGTGGAAGTCCCCAGAAGAAACGGCCCAATCCAGAAACCAGCTTGTGTCTATGACTATAATTTGTTCATGGGGGAGTGGACTTAAATGATCAGATGATTGAACCCCGCCATTGGTATAAAAAAGTGTCCATTTATTTTTTCAGTTTGGCCATGTATAACACTTATGTTATTTACCAAAATTCTACCGAGACCCCCGTATCCTATCTGCACTACCGAGAACAAGTTATCTCCGCCCTTTTGTACCCTGAAAGCCCACCAGAAAATATTCACTCTGATTCTGTGAGCAGACTCCATGAACGCCACTTTCCTGAGAAAATCCCCCCGTGAAACAGGCCACAGACGTCAGAAGAAATGCCGGGTATGCTCCAGAGGAGGAGTTAGAAGAGACATTACGTATTATTGTCCCCAACGTCTTTCCGTGAGGTGAACAGGTGACTGTTTCGCCGTTACCATACTTCTACATTATTATTAACATACATACTAACTACATTATTAGGGAAGTATGACAAACGTACTTCTCATTTCCTGCATTTTCCTCCACACCCCTTATGCCACTGCACTGAACTGTACATACCTCTACCTTCTCCAGAACCGACCCTGGCCTGTTATACGACCAAGCTTCTGCCTAACGCTAAACATACCTCTGCCTTCTCCGTAACTGACCCTGGCTTGTTATACGACCACGCTTCTGCCCAACACTAAACTGTACCTACCTCTGCCTGCTCTGGAACTGACTGTTTGACCACGTTTTTTGCCTGCCTCTTGGACTGAACTATGCTAGTGGGAACACAGGGGTCTGACATATGTGAGGGGCTCCAGAATTGTTTTTCTGGATGAAGAAAACTGATTTTTTAGTTTTCACATTCCCGGATGAGGGTCTGGAGACTCAGAGGCTTCAAAGAGATTTGGGTAGGAGAAAACTCTACCCCTGTCCCCATTCTTTCCTGGCCTGCTACTTGGACCATGTTCCTGCTTACTACCAGGACCAATATTTTGGCACTGCTGGCAATGTCTCTATTTGCACTGACCCTGGACTGTATATGGACAGTATCCCTGCCTGTAGTGACTATATGAACAATATTCCTGCCTGCGGCCTGGACAATTCCATTCACTGTTGCTGACCACGTCCCTGCCTGCTGCCTGGATCAGGGCTCTCCTCCAGGGTTCAACTGCACTACTAAAACCACAGGTAATATTTTGTTTACCCTTTACTCAGCAGAATGTATTTTAGGGTGTAATTCTTGGTATGTTCATGCTATGTGTTAGAAATATGAAGGGCCTTAAAAAATGTGATAGATTGTAAGGAAATTAGATGTGTAATTTATGCTCCTAGAATGCCTGAATGTGCTACTTCAATATTGGGCCTCTGTATGTAGCCAGGCTGTGTAAAAGTCTCACACATGTGGTATCGCCATACTCAGGAGGAGTAGCAGAATATATTTTGGGGTGTAATTTTTGCTATGTACATGCTATGTGTTGGAAATATCTTAGAAATTGACAACTTTGTGTAAAAAAAATGCGTTTTCATTTTTTTTTCCACATTTTCCAAAAACTTCTGGATAAAGTGAACCATTCAAAAGACTCATTATCATCATACTCAGGAGGAGTAGCAGAATGTATTTTGGGGTGTAATTTTTGCTATGTACATGCTGTGTGTTAGAAATATCTTATAAATTACAACTTTGTGTAAAAAAAAAAAATGCGTTTTCATTTTTTTTCCACATTTTCCAAAAACTTCTGGAAAAAAAATGAACTGTTCAAAAGACTCATTATGCCTCATAGATTATATTTTGGGGTGTTTGCTTTCCAAAATGGGGTCACTTTGTGGGCCTTTCCATTGTCCTGGTGCTCCAGAGCCTTCAAAAGTGTAATAGGTGTTTGAGAGATTAGATGTATAATTTATGCTCCTAGAACGCCTGAATGTGCTACTTCAATGTTGGGCCTCTGTATGTGGCCAGGCTGTGTAAAAGTCTCACACATGTGGTATCGCCATACTCAGGAGGAGCAGCAGAATATATTTTAGGGTGTCATTTGTGGGTACAGTGTTGCATGATTGAGTAATTATCATTCAAAATGTGAAAGCACTGAAAGCTGAAAATTGGTCTGGTTAGGAAGGGGGTTTAAGTGCCTAGTGGTCAAGTGGTTAAAAGATGCCTCTCTATTACTTTGGGGGGGGGCAACCCAAAATTTGGGATTTTCTTTTCATTTCACTTTCAATTAAAATGGTAATCAGGGCAAACAGAGAGGGTGAATATCCCTAATGGGAGCACAGACAGCAATAAAACCTATCAAAAACAAAAAAAAGGTTTTTCTTTAGTTATGCTTTAAGTAAATACAAAATATCTTTCTAAATGTCAAATATTGAAGTAAAATAGGATCAAAAATCAGACATATCTATATATTTGAGTCCAGCTGTGTTTGGTTATACTGATTGGACTTGATTAGGAAAGCCACACACCTGTCTATATAAGACCTTACAGCTCACAGTGCATGTCAGAGCAAATGAGAATCATGAAGTCAAAGGAACTGCCTGAAGAACTCAGAGACAGAATTGTGGCAAGGCACAGATCTGGCCAAGGTTACAAAAAATTTATGCAGCACTTAAGGTTCCTAAGAGCACAGTGGCCTCCATAACCCTAAATGGAAGATGTTTGGGACGACCAGAACCCTTCCTACAGCTGGCCGTCCAGCCAAACTGAGCTATTGGGGGTGAAGAGCCTTGGTGAGAGAGGTAATGAAGAACCCAAAGATCACTGTGGCTGAGCTCCATAGATGCAGTCGGGAAATGGGAGAAAGTTGTAGAAAGCCAACCTTTACTGCAGCCAACTGTTAAAAAAAAAAAGTCCTGCTCCCTGGCAGTTCCACCAATTTCGGCAGAAAAAAAGCCCCGCCTCGCTTTGGAAACCGCAGCTTGGCATTGCATGCGATTATTGAGCTTATGATCTACCAAAACCCCTAGATCCTTCTCCACCTTTGATTCCTCCAGTTGTACTCCCCCTATTATACACTATTAGATCTTCTGCAGATTTTTGTCTTCAGATTTACCAAAACCATATAATATGAGGTCAAACCTTAAGAGTTTCAATTTGTATGCAATCAGGCAGGCCCTTGCACTACATGATTTTGGTAAATCTGAAGGCACTGATGGGCATCACTGAAGGGCATTGATAGGTGGCACTGAAGGGCACTGATAGGTGGCACTGATGGGAATTGATAGGTGGTAAAGGTGGGCACTGTTAGGTAGCACAGGTGGGCATTGATAGGTGGCACAGGTAGACACTGGTAGGTGGCACTGGTGGGCACTGGTTGGTGGCATTGCTATGCACTGGCAGGTGGCACTGGGGGGAACAGATGCTTGGGTAATGTTTGACCCTCTTTGGGACCGCTGTCCCTCTGACACAAGCCGGTGATCGGCTTTTTTTCTGCTCACACTGTCAGCGCAAGATGAATTAAAGCTGATTACCGATCTTTGTTTACATCACGTGATCAGCTGTCATTGGCTGACAGCTGATCACATGTTAAGGGGCCAGGATTGGCCCCTTACTCTGATCTGTGATCAGCCGAGTCTCTTTGATGCCCGCAGGGGGCGTGCAGGCAGCTTATGCACGGGAGGACATCTACTGACACCCTCCTGGCAATTAGGATCCATGCTGTAGCCTTCATTTGGCTATAGAGCAGGCGCGAGAAGGTTAAACAGCCTTTTTTTTCTTTCCTTCCTTCGGACTACTAATTAGGGGAGTGATTAATTGGTCACAGGTGCTTGAGGTCCTATATAACTTTCTGTAGAACTCATTTCTGAGCCTGCTCATCTTTGAGCTTGCCACCGTTTTGCTTGCTGGAACTCTGACCAAGGGGAACTGGACTAAATGGTGAGTTAAAAACCAGAGTTGAAAACAGGGGGTTATAACAGGAGTCATCAAACCTGTAAGTAACATCTGAAATTTCCTGTTAGTAATATTATTATTGTAACTGGGAAAATGAGGGTTAGCAAGATTGAAGGTTTTCTGCAGTGCACAGTGTGCCACATGTATACAACAATTGAGCAACAGCTCCAGGATGGATACCGCTGCAACAAATGTGAGCAGGTTGCCCTTCTGGAAGCTCGTATTAGAGATCTGGAGGAGCAATTTGCAACACTCTGCAGAACTGACACCCTTGAAAGGGGTCCTCTGCTCACTGAGCAGTTGGCTAGTGGGGTTAATGGGGAGGGTGAAGGGGTAAGTCAGGATTATCAGGTAGGAAGATGGGTTAATACAGTTAGAGGGAGTGGAAGGGGCTCACAGAAAAGGAAGGCCAGCCCTGGGTTTGAGCACCCTAACAGTTTTGCCAAGTTGGTTAAAGATCAAGCTCAGAGATGGCAGCCCTAGATATCACTGCTCCCCCTAACACCCGGGAGAGCAGCCCATCTAGTAGGGGTGGCGAGGGGAGTGCAGGTAGGCCTAGACAGTTGGTGGTAATAGGGGATTCTATAATTAGAAGGACTGATAGAATAATTTGTCGCCAAGATCACCTCAACCAAATGGTTTGCTGTCTCCCATGTGCCAGGGTTCAGCATGTACTGGACTGGGTTGATAAATTACTGGGAGGAGCTGGGCATGACCCAGCTGTCCTTGCCCACGTTGGAACCAATGACAGAATATATGGAAGGTGGAGGCTCATTAAGAACCAATTTGAAGAAGTAGGCTGCAAGTTGAAGGGAGGGACCTCCAAGGTGATATGCTCTGAAATATTGCCTGTGCCATGTGGAACACAGGAAAGGCAGGGGGTGATTAGAGAGCTGAATGCATGGCTAAAGGTGTAAGAAGGAGGGATTTGGGTTTTTAGAGCACTGGGCTGACTTTTCATTGAGGTGCAACCTATATGCTAAAGATGGTTTGCACCTAAATGGAAGGGGGTCTACTGTGCTGGGAGAGAGGTTTATGGGATGACTGGACGTGTATTTAAACTAGGATTATGGGGGGAGGATGAATTAGATAATAATGGGGCAGAAATGTCAGACAGGGGTCAGCCCCTATTGGTGGAATGGGGAAAGATGGGGGGGGGGCTATGGCAGATGATATGTAGGTTCCTATGCTACAATAAACCATTGGAAATGGTACTACTTGTACTAAAAAAAAAATATGCAACATACATTTGCAAAACGTGACAATTAATTAAAGTGTTTGTTCACCAATGCCAGAAGTCTGCCAAGCAAGATAGTTACATAGTTACATAGTATAGTTACATAGTTACATAGTTAGTAAGGTTGAATAAAGACACCAGTCCATCCAGTTCAACCTGAGTGAGTGTGTGTCTACAACCCTGACCCTTGTCCCTAACCCTGTACATCGCACACTCACATCAGTCCCTACCCTCAATCCAAGGTCCCCATTCATATACTAGGGCCAATTTTGGACAGAAGCCAATTAACCTACCAGCATGTCTTTGGATAGGTGGGTTGGAAGCTCTGGTTCATGAGGAGAACTAAGATCTAATTGGTATTGCTGAATATTTGCTTAATTCTTCTCATGACTGGGCTACTAATATTCCTGGCTATGCTCTCTTTCAGAAAGACAGGGTAAAATAGAGGGGTGATGGTGTCTGTCTCTATGTGAGAAGTGATCTCAAAGTGAGTGTAAAAGAGGACCTAGTTGATGGAGAGTGTGATGAGTTTGAAGCATTATGGGTGGAACTGTACATGGGTCTGCGTTCTACAAAGGTTGTCATTGGAGTGTGTTAGAGACCTCCCAGTGTTCGTGAGGAGGTGGAGACTCAGCTCCTTGCACGGATGGAAAGGGTTGCAAGGGCTGAGCTGACAGCCGCATAGTGATAATAATGGGGGATTTTAACTACCTGGAAATTGACTGGAGTGATGGCACTGCTAGGACAGTTAAAGGACAAAAATGTATAAACCTATTACAAGACAATTTTATGGTCCAGTTTATTGAGGCCCTGACTAGGAATGACGCTCTGCTGGACAAGTCAATCTTAAACCATGCAGAGTTTATTACCAATATTCATATAAATAAACATCTGGGTAGCAGTGACCATAACATGATTTCATTTAATGTTAGCTGTAAGCAACAAACACATATGGGTAAGATAAAAACATATAACTTTAAGAGAGCAAATTTTCCAAGGATAAAGGCTGCTTCAGGACTTAAGCCCTATACACACTATTAGATTTTCTGCAGAATTTGTCTTCAGATTTACCAAAATCATGTAGTGCAAGGGCCTGCCTGATTGCATACAAATTGAAACTCTTAAGATTTGACCTCATATTATATGGTTTTGGTAAATCTGAAGACAAAAATCTGCAGAAAATCTAATAGTGTATAATAGGGGGAGTACAAATGGAGGAATCAAAGGTGGAGAAGGATCTAGGGTTTTGGTAGATCATAAGCTCAATAATCGCATGCAATGCCAAGCTGCAGTTTCCAAAGTGAGGCGGGGCTTTTTTTCTGCCGAAATTGGTGGAACTGCCAGGGAGCAGGACTTTTTTTTTTTTAACAGTTGGTTTATGCTGCTGCCAGCCAGCGGAGTGAGCTGACAGCCGCATAAGCCGACACAGCTCCTATAGTTCCGGCTGCAGCCTTAAGAGAGGGGAGGGCGGAGTGATATCAGCTGCACTCCGCCTCTCCCTGTAGCAGAGCGGATGTTCCCTTTGTTAGGAAGAGTTGCAGTGTGGTGTGGTGCGGTGTCCTGCCTGTCCTGAGACTCCTGTCTGTCAGACCAAGACTGCTTTCCGTAATTGTTTAACTGTCATTGTTGTCTTGCTTTTTAGATATGTGTCTATTAATGCTCCTGCAAGGATATATACATGTGGGCTGTCTCTTGCTGGATATACACGTGGGGTGTCTCTTTTTTTTTTCCCACAACAATTTTATTGAAAATTTTTAAACATGTAATACATAGGACATCTTTGTAGAGATATCTACGAAGCAAGACAGGGTTTAAACAAAAAAGAATATACATCTGTACACAAATAATAACAGAACCCTTGATCACATATCCTATATTAAATGCCTCTTAAGTGCCTGACATATACAGTCATATATTCTGCTAGATGACGTGACTGCATATCCATTTTTGGGATTGTTGTCTCTCTTATCTGTAGCCTCGTCAGAGCAACCCAGGAGACTTATTCTTCCCGATTACCCAAATTTAGGATCAGATTATTCCATATGTTATGGGGATGATGAAGAGGTGGGCATACTTTTCAGATTATAACAAAAGGTATATCAAGAGTAAAGGGTTATCCATCTGGTGAATTAAGCTGAACTCTAGAAATTTCCCAAATTGGATCTATTGCAAATCCCCCATTAAACGGACGAAGGGAGTAGCAATAGGATTCTCTAAAAGGACCAAATATGTTTTGACAGAAAGGAAAGTGGATCCTGAGGGCCGTTACCTCTTTTTGAAGTTGAGGCTCGGAGAAAGGATTTTTACTTTGGCCAACGTTTACTGCCCTAATAAGAATCCATTTAAATTTCTCTCTCAGACCCTGGATAAACTGATGGATTTTAAGGTGGGGAAGGTGATACTAGCGGGAGATCTCAATTTCTGTTTAAATCCAGCCTTGGATAGTTTGTCAAGTGTGCGGGGGGGTAGATAAAAAGCTCCTAAACAATGTAGGGCATAAACTACATGAGTGTCAAATCATAGATGTTTGGAGGATACAACATGCGAAATCTAGAGATTACACCTTTTTCTCTCCCGTGCACGGGACCTATTCAAGGCTGGATTATTTATTGGTGGATCACAGCTTGTTGGAGTCGGTGAAGGACACAAAGATAGAGATAATAACGCTATTAGATCACGCCCCTGTTTTGATGAAAGTGAGTATAGAAGGGCTCCAAAAGTATACGTATACCTGGCGCCTTAATGAAAATCTTATCAGGCATGAGAAGGTGGCTGAAAAAGTTCAACAGGAAATCGGCTCGTTCTTTTTGATCAATGACACGGGTGAGACCTCGGGAACAGTCCTGTGGGAGACCTTTAAGGTGTATATTAGGGGGGTTTTGATAGCCATAGGGGCTAGAAGGAAAAAAAAAGCCTGAAAAAGAAGGATAATCTTATTGTAGAAATACATAAACTTGAACAAGCTCATAAAGCCTATAAGGGGAAACATAGGACCCTCTTACACCAACTAATAATTAAAAGAGAAGAACTTAAAGATGTATTGGAGTCTGAATCAAACAAGATCTTAAATAAATATTTAAAAGACAGTTACAGGTGGGGAAATAAAGTGGGGAAACATTTGGCAACAATCCTGAAGAAAAAAAGGGACATAAATTTAATCCATAAAATCCAAAATAAAAAAGGAGAATTGAGGTATACATCTAAAGAGATAGGGGAAGTATTTCGGCAGTACTTTGCAGGCCTCTATTCTGTTAGACAGAGTGAAAGTAGCGGTGTGGACAGAGACGAGAGGGTGAGAGATTTTTTGAAAGGTGCTGGGCTCCCTTCTTTATCCGAAGAAGACACTTTGGATCTGGACAGGCCCATTACGGAAGAGGAAATGTATCTGGCTTTAGACTCGTCTCCTCCTGGTAAAAGTCCCGGACCAGACAGGTTTACATCCTTGTTTTATAAAAAAATTCAAAAACTCTTTGGTACCGAGGCTCTGCCAAGTGTGGAATGGGCTGGGGACGCATGGGAAATTTTGCGAGGGAGCATTAACAGCCTCAGTGACTTTAATCTTAAAAGAGGGTAAAGACTGTTCGCTGTGTTCCAGTTATAGGCCGATTGCGATTTTAAACGCAGACATTAAACTGTATGCCAAGGTACTGGCATTACGGCTGAAGGAAAAAATGCCCTTTTGGATCCATGCAGACCAAGTGGGCTTTATTGCAGGAAGAGAGGGGAGAGATAACAGGGTACGGTCTCTACTTATTTCAGAAGCTATTAAAACAAGTGGGTCCCCAGGTCTATTTCTCTCTATAGATACTGTGAAAGCATTCGATAGAGTAGACTGGGGATTCATGATTAAAACATTAGAAGTCATGGGCGTCGGGCCAAAAATGTTGAAGTGGATTAAAATTTTATATAATCACCCCTCTGCATTTGTTAAAGTAAATAACACAGCCTCTGCGGAGTTCAGAATGGAGAACGGGACTAGGCAGGGTTGCCCACTGTCTCCGCTTCTGTTTGTCTTAACATTAGAGTCTTTATTGGCCTTGATCCATAAAAACCAGGATATTAGCGGTTGTAAGGTGGGTGAAGAGGAGCACAAATTGTCAGCGTTCGCCGCCAACGTGCTATTCTTCATCATAAAGCCGAGGATATCGACCCCTAATCTACTATCTACACTGAAGAATTATGGAGAACTTTCAAACTATAAAATTATAAAGAGTGAGTATAGCCTCAATTAAACCAATAATAAAAATCCAAATAGCGGTGCCATCATCCCGGTTAGACAGTCTTGGAGGAATATAGGGGTGGAAGCGTGGAGGCAGTTGCTGCCACGCGTGCACGCCTACTAGTAAAAATTGGGACTCTATCTCGGCACTAATCATACAATAATTTTGAGAAGATGTATATAAAAAAATATAGACTTTAATAATGACAAAACACATTTACAAAAAGTACATATAGAATATGCTAAAACAGATTATATACACCACGCTAAACACAGACATAAACGGATAAAACCGTAGAGTTTCTTGTAGAGAGGGGTGTCTAAAATTGTTTCCTCGACCGGTTTCGCGGTTGAAACCGCTTCTTCAGGAGGGATAGGTCTACAAATGATTAATTTTGATGCAGACAAGAATAAGATTAACAGCAAGCAAATCATAAACACAGTAGAATACAGTAATGTTGGCAAAATAGAAGACTGGCTCACCGACTCACTGGGATAGTGGAACCCCATACAAAACTCCCCCCGGTGCACACGGGGGAGTGTGAACAGTTTCTGGTTAAATAAATGATACCTATAAGTATGTAACTAATGAAATTGATGAAGTAGTGCTCACCCGGGTGGATAGAAAAACAGACTAGGAAGGTAAGAGAGGGAAAAAGAAAGAAAACAGAAGGTATGGAAAGGGGGAGAAAGGTAAGGGGGGAGAAAGGTAAGGGGGGGAAAGAGGGGGGGGGAGAGAGGGAAGAGAAGGGAGGGAGAGGAAAGGGGGAAAAGAGGGAGGGGGAGAAGAGGGAGGGGGGAGAGGGGGGAAAAGGGGGGTAGGGGGGAGAAGGGAGGGAGGGGGAGGAGGGAAAGGGGATGGGGAAAGGGGAGGGAGGGCAAGGGAGGAGGAAAAGGGGGGAGAGAGGGGGAGGGAAGGGGGAGGGGGGGAGAGAGGGGGGAAGGCGGGAAGGAAACAGGAGAGGAGAATAGGGACGGGGAGACTAGGGGGAGAAGGGAAGGGGGGAGGGGGGGGGCTGGCTGGACTATAAAATTAATTTAGGTAAATCGGAAGCCCTAAACATCAACATAGACAGACAGGAAGTAACTAGACTTAAGAAGGTGTTCCACTTCCCTTGGAGGGAAAGCATTAAATACCTAGGGGTAAAACTAGCCAATTCACTTAGGAAGATCTATTTGTTAAACTATATTCCTTTACTTGATAAAATTAAACAGGGAATAAAAAAAATGTCTTACCACCCGATCTCTTGGATTGGATTGGACATATGAATACAGTTAAAATGGTCTTAGCCCCAAAAATCCTGTATAAAATGCAGATGCGTCCAATTTCATTGGCTCAAACATTTTTTAGAATATTATCTGGTTTAATAACTAGATTTGTATGGAATAACAAGAAACCATGGATATCATACTAGGGGAAAGCACATGGGGGCTTGGCGCTTCCAGACATTAAAAAATACCACAAGGCCATAGTCTTATCATGGGTGATAGAATGGGCAAAAGGGGGGGTAAATAAAAGATGGGTCAATTTGGAAGTAGGTATTAGTAATGCACGTTTATATCATTTGATTTGGAATCCTCCTCACTATAGGAATTTAGGATCAGGCACAAAAGATATAACATTCTACACACTGAAAATTTGGGATCAGATTCATTTAGAAAATAAATGGGAGTATAATTCACCTTTAATTTATTTAAAAGATAACAAGTTTTTTTCCCCTGGGATGGATGCAGTGGGTGGAAACTGGATTAAAACTAGGGAAGCACAATTAAAAGATATCACTAAAAAAGGTAAAATCCTCACATTTCAGGAATTATCTACACACACAGGGTTTGTAAAATTTAGTAAATGGTGGTATGGCCAGCTCTGTCATTTCGTTAGAAGTCTTCCTGGGCCTATAAGAGACGAAAGGGACTACAGGCCGATAGAGAAGCTCTTTTTGAGGGAAATGCCAGGAAAGAATATTTCGGCGTTATATAAAATTTTGGCGAGTGGAGAGGAGCGGGAAATACCGCCATTCATTAAAAAATGGGAAAAGGAATTGGGTACAGTCTGTAGCACAAGCTCGTTGGGGAATGTACTAGGGGCAACACATAGTTCAGCTGTTGATATGAAAATGATTGAATCAAATTATAAGTGTCTGGCTAGGTGGTACGCGACTCCTGATAAATTAAGCAAATTCCAACTTGATAAATCCCCAAACTGTTGGAGAGGATGTTGTGTTGTGGGAACGATGGCTCATCTTTGGCGGGACTGCCCAATCGTCAAAAAATACTGACAACATGTGATTCAACTCATCGAGGAGATTATGGGCATTGTTGGTAGAAACATGGGCTTGCCTGTTCCACGGGTCAGAGGGATTAAATAGAAGGTACAAACTCTCCATAACCCCTGTCCTCTTGAACTCAGCAAAAAGCTTAATCCCAAAAAAATGGCAGGAGGCAGTGGGACCTAGTATTTGAGAGTGTATTGCAAGGGTTAATGAAACCTATATTTTAGAAAAAATTGAGGATGCGGACCCTTCACCTGGGGAGGGGGTGGATATTGGAGCTAAGTGGGCCAAATGGGAAGCCTTTAAAAAAATCCAAGAGATTTGCCGAAATAAACATGAGTTAATATATGTGAACTGCTGGGTGCTGCATTTAGGAGGTGGGGGTGGGGTCTTGGGGGGAAGGGAATGTCAAGAAGGTATGTAAAATTGTTGTTGGTAAATATTAAACATTTTTGCATTTTTTCTATATATATGATTAAATAAAGAATTAAAAAAAAAAAAAGAAAAAAAAAAAAGGAGTTGGAAGCAGATACTAATCCTAATTCCTAATCTGCATGTAAACTACAAACGAAACCTATGTGTTGTTTTTGGAGACTGAACATAGAATTGTGGCTGGTGTATTGGCCAGCCTTTTAGTATGATCATTGTGAATAAATGGCTGCTCTAGGCTGACTCTGAAAAAAAAAAAAAAAGAGTAAAGGGTCATGAATTAAGTGTTGTCCTGTATCAATTCCTGATATTGCTGAGAAGTTCGAAAATCGAACCAGTTAGCCCAGGTAGCTGTAAAGCTGGAAACTCTGTCTTGAGTGATGTGTATCAGCCCCTCTATCGTTGCTATATGGTTAATGCGTGATGCCCATTCTTTCATTGAAGGGGGAGATTTTGACCGCCAATGAACCAGCAGGCAAAGCCTGGCAGCATTGATCATATGCATGGCCAATGACTTGTTATATCTTTTGGATGATATTTTGGAAAGGTGAAGGAGGTACTGTGCTGGTGAGAACTCCAACGGAAGAGAGGAAATCGCAGTCGTAACATCGTGCACCTTTCGCCAGTAGGGCCGGATCTTTGAGCATTTCCACCATATATGGAGAGAAGTGCCCAGCTCTTGCTCACATCTCCAGCATCGATCTGAGACTGTCGGCATAAATTTGTGAAGTAGTTCCGGAGTCTTATACCATCTTGTTTTAATTTTATAGCCATTTTCCTGCGTGTGAACATTCAAGGAGCCTTTATGAATGTACAGGTGGACATGATCCCAGCTGGTATCCTCAATCGTCATGCCCAGCTCAGTCTCCCAGAACACATGCTCTGAACGCAATGAAGAATATGGTTCCTTGAACATGGAAGCGTAGAGCACTGAGATTACATGACTCTGGGGAGACGAGCTAGAACACAGCGACTCGAAGATAGTGGGGGGCTTTGTGAAGCTTCCTCTGTTCGCCACGCTGTCCAAATAGTGTTTTAGTTGTATGTAGGCCCAGAAGGGGAAAGATTTAGTAATGGACAACGCGGCGAGTTCTCCCTGCCTGAAGAACCTACCCTTGAATAGAAGTGTTTGACCTGCATTTCTGTGTATGGCCACTCAGGACATTCAGGAAAATCAGGATTATCTTTGATAGGTGTGATCGCGCACTCTTTGGCTGATATTGCGTGCGTTTTGCAGGCTCTATCAAACACCTGAAGTGTTGCCCCAATGAGCGGGTGTGTTTGTAGAAGAGGTGTTCTGTGTTCTTTGGGAATACAGGGAATTAGTCGTAGCTCCTCCGCTGAGATCAATTGCTTGAGCAGCACCCAGCCCTTACATCTCGCATGTAATCTCCAATCAACCACCCTAGCTAGGTGAACAGCCCAGTAATACCTCTGGAGATCCGGCAGACCTATGCCACCCCCAGATTTTGGTAGAACCAGTTTTGCCCACCAAATTCGGGCTGCTTTGGCTCCCCAAAGAAAGGCCCTGCACATCCTCCTGTAGGATGCAAAAAAAGAAGGTGGTATATGGATCGGTATGGTCTGCATTTTATTTAGTATCCGGGGGAGCATGGTCATTTTAAGTATTGAGGCCCTACCAAACCAGGAGACAGTGGGTGCCTCCCATTTGTGGAGGTCTTGTTGTATGTTTTTGAGCTCTGACAGGAATTTTTTTTCATATAGGTCTTTCAGTCTACCCGGAAGCTGGATACCCAAGTAGGTGATAGCATCCTTTTTCCAGTGGAAAGGGAAGTTCGCTTGGCAGAGTTGCACTAGCTTAGGGGAAATTTAAGTGCAAAGGACTTTGAGTAGTTCATTTTCAGATTTGATATAGTTTTGAACTGTTCTAGAACTGGCATCAGATTGGGCAGAGACGTGAGTGGGGATGAAAGGAAGAGCAAAATATCATCCGCAAAGGCGGCAATTTTGTATTCCCGTTGGTGGACTTCAATTCCTTTTATGTTTGGATTTGCTCGAATACAACGCAACAGGGGTTCCAGTGTAAGGATGTACAGCAAGGGGGAAAGAGGGCACCCCTGCCTGGTTCCATTGTGGATGGAGAAGGCGTTCGACAGATGGCCATTAACCGACACCCTGGCCGTGGGATTGGTACACTAATAAAGGCCCTCATACACCTTTCCAGGCCCAGAGCTTCCAGGACCGCGTCCATGTAATCCCAGGCCACATAGTCGAATGCCTTCTCCGCGTCCATTGCCAGAAAGAATCCTTCTCTTTGGGTTGAGGTGAGCCAGTGGTGCAGATTTAGAGCTTTAATGGTATTGTCCCTGGCCTCTCTGCCAGGAACAAATCCAACCTGATCCAAACCCACCCAAGCCAGCACATGGTAGGACAATCTGGATGCCAGGATCTTAGAGAACAGTTTGACGTCCACATTCAAAAGGGAGATAGGTCGATAGTTTGCTACGTTGGTGGGATCCTTACTTTCCTTAGGAATCACAGAGATGTATGCTTCTAGTAGGTTCCCTGAGGGAAAAGGGGCATTGGCAAGCGCATTAAAGGCCTTAAGAAAACCTGGCGCCAGGAGGTCTGAAAAGCTTTTGTAATATTGTGCCGAAAAACCATCCGGTCCAGGGCATTTGCCACTTTTCATGGTCTTTAGGGCCTCAACCCATTCCTTTGAAGATAGCGGTGCTTCCAGGGCCTGCCAATCAGAGGCAGAGAGTGCACGAGGGCTATGTTTGCTAAGGAAATCTCGCATTACATCCCGTCGTGCGTCCCCAGCCACAGCATTATTCTCATTTGAGTTCAGGTCATATAATTTACTATAAAAGGTGTGGAACTGCCTGGCATTGTCCTCATTTTTTGAATGAATCCCCCCTTGGGCGTCAACTACTCAGTTAACTGTGGTGGCAAGAGTTCTGTTCTGTGTAAACCTCGCTAAAAGCCTGCCGGGTTTATTGCTCTGTTCATAGAACAATTTTTGTGATAGCATCTGCCGTTTCCTTGCTCTTTTGAGTAATTATTCTAATAGGAGCGCTCGTGTTTCAGCTAGTTCTGTCGCTACTTTAAGACCCAGTGAACATTTGTGTTGTGCTTCCAGCAGAGTTATTTTGTTAGATAGCTCTCGAATTAGGGTTTGATGTTCCTTCTTTTTCCTTGCCGCAATGGCCAATAAATGACCTCTTACGACACACTTATGCGCCTCCCACTGGATAATGGGTGACACATCCAGAGTGTCGTTTTGGCGAAAGTAGTCACTAATGGTCTGTTTGATAACCCCTAAGTCCCCAGAATCTGCAAGAAGGGAGGCGTCCAGTCTTCAGATCTTGGTTGATGTTTCCCTCTGTGGAAAACGTAAAGTCAGTGTGATCGGATGATAATCCGAGTATAACATGTTCTCTATTGTCGTATCATAGAGGTAAGACAGGTCTGCCTGATGTATGAAAAGGTAATCCAACCTTGAATAATGGTTATGTGGGGACGAGAAAAATGTGTAATCCCTCCCCCTTGGGTTCAAGGTGCGCCAGGAATCGTGGAGTGTGAGAGAGGCCAGAGCGAGTTTCACTTGCCGTAATGTGGAGAATGGCAGTGAGGAGGTGCCTGTAGAGGTGTCAAGAAGTGGGTCTAGAGCCATGTTAAAGTCCCCCCTAGAATGAGTAAGCCTGGCTGGAATGATGTGAGCCGCAGGAGGGTTTCTTTCAAAAAGGTCACCTGTTTGGAGTTGGGACAGTAGATATTAGCTAGCGTCACCGGTCTGTCTTTCCAGATCCCCTTGAGAAACAGGAATCTGCCCATGAGGCAAAAGGTGGACGACTTCCAAAGTACTATTGAGACTCCCTTCATTTTGGAGTCAGCACAGGCTGCATGGTAAACCTCTGGAAAGCGACTATTGGATAGGCCGGGAATGGATCCTGATTTAAAGTGGGTTTTCTGGAGAAAAATCACTTGGGCTCTTAGGCGGTGCGCCTTAGTAAGGACACTACATCGCTTCTCGGGGATATTAAGACCTTTAGCATATAGGGAATAGACCTTGAGGGACAGAGGAGCTGATGAGTGCATCACAGAAGGCATTTTTACTAAAAGGGAGTATACCCTGGCGACACTCTCAGAGAGCGAGTGGAGAGGGCCCGTGTGGAAGAGAAAAAACATGGGCTGTCTCTTGCTGGATATACATGTGGGCTGTCTCTTGCTGGATATACATGTGGGTACGGATGAGCCGAACAACCCTCTGTTCGGTTCGCACCAGAACTTGTGAACAGGCAAAAAATTTGTTCGAACACGCGAACACCATTAAAGTCTATGGGACACGAACATGAATAATCAAAAGTGCTAATTTTAAAGGCTTATATACAAGTTATTGTCATAAAAAGTGTTTGGGGACCTGGGTCCTGCCCCAGGGGACATGGATCAATGCAAAAAAAAGTTTTAAAAACGGCCGTTTTTTCGGGAGCAGTGATTTTAATAATGCTTAAAGTGAAACAATAAAAGTGTAATATTCCTTCTTTTTTTTTCATTTCGTACCTGGGGGGTGTCTATAGTATGCCTGTAAAGGGGCGCATGTTTCCCGTGTTTAGAACAGTCTGACAGCAAAATGACATTTCTAAAGGAAAAAAAGTAATTTAAAACTACTTGTGGCTATTGGGAATTCCCCACCGGGGAACCCCGAACCAAAAAAAAAATGATGTGGGGGTCCCCCTAAATTCCATACCAGGCCCTTCAGGTCTGGTATGGATTTTAAGGGGAACCCCGTGCCAAAATAAAAAAAATGGCGTGGGGTCCCCCCAAAAATCCATACCAGATCCTTATTTGAGCATGCAACCTGGCAGGCTGCAGGAAAAGAGGGGGAACGGGAGAGCGCCCCCCCTCCTGAACCGTACCAGGCCACATGCCCTCAACATTGGGAGGGTGCTTTGGGGTAGCCCCCAAAACATCTTGTCCCCATGTTGATGGGAACAAGGGCCTTATCCCCACAACCCTTGCCCAGTGGTTGTGGGGGTCTGCGGGCAGGGGGCTTATCGGAATCTGGAAGCCCCCTTTAACAAGGGGACAAGGTGTTTTGGGGGGCTACCCCAAAGCACCCTCCCAATGTTGAGGGCATGTGGCCTGGTACGGTTCAGGAGGGGGGCACTCTCTCATCCCCCCTCTTTTCCTGAGGCCTGCCAGGTTGCGTGCTCAGATAAGGGTCTTGTATGGATTTTTGGGGAGACCCCACGCCATTTTAAAAAAAAAATTTGGCGTGGGGTTCCCCTTAAAATCCATACCAGACCTGAAGGGTCTGGTATAGATTTTGAGGGGGACCCCACGCAATTTAAAAAAAAAAAATGGCCGGGGTTCCCCTTAATATCCATACCAGACCTGAAGGGCCTGGTATGGAATTTAGGGGGACCCCCCGCGTCATTTTTTTTTAAAGTTTGGTTCAGGGTTCCCCTGTGGGGAATTCCCATGCCGTTTTTATCAATGAACTTTTATGTGTATTGTCGGACCAGCAATTCATTAATAGCAGTGAGTAGTTTTTTTAATGACTTTTTTCCTTTGAAATGTCATTTTGCTGTCAGACTGTTCTAAACATGGGAAACATGCGCCCCTTTACAGGCATACTATAGACACCCCCCAGGTACGAAATTTAAAGGAATCTTACACTTTTATTGTTTCACTTTAAGCATTATTAAAATCACTGCTCCTGAAAAAACGTCCGTTTTTAAAACTTTTTTTTGCATTGATCCATGTCCCCTGGGGCAGGACCCAGGTCCCCAAATGCTTTTTATGACAATACCATGTATATAAGCCTTTAAAATTATCACTTTTGATTTCTTCCATAGACTTTTAAAGGGTGTTCTGCGGCTTTCGAATTTGCTGCGAACACCCCAAATTGTTCGCTGTTCGGCGAACTGGCAAACAGCCGATGTTCGAGTCGAACATGAGTTCGACTCGAACTCGAAGCTCATCCTTACATGTGGGCTGTCTCTTGCTGGATATATACATGTGTGCTGCTGTCTCTTGCTGGAGATATACATGTGGGCTGTCTCTTGCTGGAAATATACATGTGGGCTGTCTCTTGCTGGAGATATACATGTGGGCTGTCTCTTGCTGGATATACACGTGGGCTGTCTCTTGCTGGATATATACATGTGGGCTGTCTCTTGCTGGATATACACGTGGGCTGTCTCTTGCTGGATATATACATGTGGGCTGTCTCTTGCTGGAGATATACATGTGGGCTGTCTCTTGCTGGAGATATACATGTGGGCTGTCTCTTGCTGAAGATATACATGTGGGCTGTCTCTTGCTGTAGATATACATGTGGGCTGTCTCTTGCTGGAGATATACATGTGGGCTGTCTCTTGCTGGAGATATACATGTGGGCTGTCTCTTGCTGGATATACATGTGGGCTGTCTCTTGCTGGATATATACATGTGTGCTGCTGTCTCTTGCTGGAGATATACATGTGGGCTGTCTCTTGCTGAAGATATACATGTGGGCTGTCTCTTGCTGGATATACATGTGGGCTGTCTCTTGCTGGAAATATACATGTGGGCTGTCTCTTGCTGGATATATACACGTGGGCTGTCTCTTGCTGGATATATACATGTGGGCTGTCTCTTTCTGGATATATACATGTTGGCTGTCTCTTGCTGGATATATATGTGGGTTGTCTCTTGCTGGATATATACATGTGGGCTGTCTCTTGCTGGAGATATACATGTGGGCTGTCTCTTGCTGGAGATATACATGTGGGCTATCTCTTGCTGGAGATATACATGTGGGCTGTCTCTTGCTGGAGATATACATGTGGGCTGTCTCTTGCTGGATATATACATGTGGGCTGTCTCTTGCTGATGATATACATGTGGGTGGTCTCTTGCTGGAGATATACATGTGGGCTGTCTCTTGCTGTGTGTGTATATATGTGGGCTGTCTCTTGCTGTGTGTATTTTTGTGGGCTGTCTCTTGCTGAATATGGGGATATATGAAAGTGCCTCTGAGATTACTTTGGTTACTGGATATTTATAATGTTTTGTACATTTTACTTCTTTGCTTTTTATTAACAAATTCCATACAAAAATCTGTTATATATCCCCCTAAATATACTTGGTTTCCTATTCTCTAAAGGGGGCTGTCCTCGGTGTGTAGGGGTAGAGACAATGAGCGGTTCTAGGGGCGGAGGCGGGCATGAACTAGGGGAGGGGGGTGAGTTCCTGCACCTTTTCTCTGAGAAAAAAAGCCCTGAAGAGAGGTATGGACTCCAGAGAGAGATATATAATTTTGCCCCTGTACAAATCATTAGTAAGACCTCATTTGGAATATGCAGTTCAGTTTTGGGCACCAGTTCTCAAAAAGGATATTGAGGAACTGGAAAAAGTGCAGAGAAGGGCAGCTAAACTGATAACAGGCATGGAGGAGCTCAGCTATGGGGAAAGATTAGAGGAACTGAATCTATTCCCTCTTGAGAAGAGAAGATTAAGGGGGGATATTATCAACATGTACAAAATACATAAGCGGTCCATATAGTGAACTTGGTGTTGAGGTATTCACTTTAAGGTCATCACAGAGGACAAGGGGGCACTCTTTACGTCTAGAGAAAAAAAGATTTAATCTCCAAATACAGAAAGGTTTCTTCACAGTAATGCCCCGTACACACGGCCTGATTTTCCGATGGAAAATGTCCGATCGGAGCGTGTTGTCGGAAATTCCGACCGTGTGTGGGCTCCATCAGAAATTTTCCATCGTATTTTTTACGACACACAAAGTTTGAGAGCAGGAGATAAAATTTTCCGACAACAAAATCTGATCGCGTCAATTCCGACCGTGTGTGGCCTGTTCCGACGCACAAAGTGCCATGCATGCTCAGAAGAAATTCCGACACGGAACAGCTAGTTCTGGTAAACTTAGCGTTCGCAATGGATACAGCACTTTCGTCACGCTGCAATGTCAAAATGGTTTAATACAGCGCACTCTCTTCTTCTTTATAATGTGAGAAGAATTAAGTAGTTTTGCTGCTCATATTCACACACACTTCTCACAAACTTTTTTTTTTGTTTTTTTATTGGGATTCCCTGAATATATTGTTATTTGTCACATCTGACATAATGTTTTTTTTTTATTTAATTTTTTGGGGGATTTTAAGCCTTTTTTGGTTTTGATTTTATGTTTGTATTTTTTCCAAGGCTGATCTTTGTTCAATGTTATTTTTATTGTTACCCCAACACCATTGATATCTTTTATTATTTAATCTCAAGGAGATTGTTTGGTGTTGGTGTCCCTTGTTCATTTCACATTGTATATTTGAAATGTACCTGAATCCTCACAAACAAACTGTCCTTTTTGAAGTAAAACACATAGGAGAGTGTAATTCAAACCAAAAATCCTTTATTAAGGGCTCAGAACCAAATAAAGAGGGAGGCAACACTGGATCAACAGGAGAAATTAGCGAAGCCTGGGACCCCCACGGCAGACATCAATTCTTGAACATCAAAATTGGTGACCTGAGGAGTCCATATGTAAGGGAGGGTAGTCTGGTCCAGAATTCGCAGAGATCAGGAAAGCAGCAGATGACATCTGTGTCCCCAGGCTGTGGTACCACAAGAGGCTGCATCTTTTGGCCGACCAGACTGGATCCAGGGTCCTCACTTTCTGGTCTTCCTTCCACGCTTCCTTCCACGCTGTCGCTGTGCTGTTGGAGATGTGGCAGGAGGAGGAGGAGGAGGATTGGGAGGACCTGGAGGAGAAGGAGGAGGACCTGCAGGAGGAGGAGGAGGACCATCGCAAAGGTGTGTCTGAGCAGTAATTTGGCCCCTCGTACCTTTGTTAAGAGCCTCCAATATGAGCGACTCACACATGAGTTGTTGTCCCTCCTCCATCCTCTGCATTTTATAGGCAATGGTAGCAGCAATGTCGTCCTCCACTGTGTGTGGTGCTCCCAGGACCTCTGTAGCCCTCCAAAAGAGTCCTCTGGCAGCCTCCTCTAGGGCACTCCTCCTGCCTCTTTCTCTTTCCAGGGGGAGTGGAGGGACCTGCAGATCAGCCAGTCGGCTCGGCCTGGCCACCTCCTGGCTGCGACTTCCCTGTGTATGAAAAAGGGACATGGTTTTAGTTTTTGCATCATCAATCACAATCCTAAATTAGTACTCCCAACTAACATCTAGTTAACATCATTGATTGGACAAGCAGAAATATTTAGAGGAATGCTATACCTGGCTCAAGCTGGGCTCCTCCACATGTTGCCTGGAAGGCCCAGGTTGGGCGTCAGAAGCCTCAGCTGGGGGGGAAGGAAGCGTGGAAGGAAGACTGGAGAGGGATAGCCTGGGTTCAGTCTGGCCTGCAAGAAAATGCAGCCTGTCATAGTACCACATCCTGGGGACATAGATGTCATCTGCTGCTCCGGATCTCTGTGAATCCAGGACTTTCTGGCGCTCCCTTACATATGTGCTCCTCAGGCCACCAATTAAGATCTTCAAATAGGTAATGTCTGCCGTGGGGATCACCTGCTTCACAATTTCACACAATTGCTCCAGTGCTGCCTTCCTCTTTGCTTGGTTCTTGTAATGTGGGTGGTTAATCTCCCACAGACATGGCAGCTCCCATAACATATCAATGAATAGTGACATGAAGTCATTATCTTTAACTAAGATATCCATGTTCACTGCAAGACACAACACAAGACAAAGCCTAATGTCAGACAAAACTCTCCTAATCTTGTTACAATATAGGCCTCAATGTAGAAGCAGTATAGGCACAAGTTTGTCTCTTACCTTCGTTCTTACGATCAGCGCGTACAATGCTCCTTCCTCCGCTCACAGATCGTACGTAATACGCACATGTGTTACGCTTTATATACACTGCGCATGCGTGTAACTCCGCCCGCCCCTGACGTTCTTTCTATTCTATTCCCCGCCCCTTTTCGTTTGGTGCAGTGGGGGAAGAGCACATGGCGGAGTCACAGCAGGTGCGTGCTAATTACAGGAACGAGGAGGAGGAGGAGGAAAGTCCGGATCCGGACTCATCCCGATCCAGAAGGAGAAGATTTAAGGCCACAAATATGTCCTTTGGGGAGATGTTGGAGATGGTGGACATCCTGAAGAAGGCCGACTATGACAGAAAGTATGGGCCTTACCCCAACCCCAATATCAGAAAGGCCAAGATCATGGCGAAAGTGGTCAAAAGTCTGCACAGGAAATTCGGGGTACGATGATCGAAAGATCAGCTCAGGAAGCGGTGGTCGGACCTGAAATTAAGAGAGCCCGAGCAGTACAGAAAGATCCGGAGAGTGCTGCAAAAAAGTAAGTAGTTGTGCTGTGTTCCTATTATTTTTGTCTTTCTTACGTTCGTGCTGCTCCATATGCTTTTCTTAATTGTACAGTTTAAAATGTCAATTTTAATGTTCATGGGCCCATTTATCGTTCGTATCAAACATTTTTTTGGACCCCTCTAAAACACCATTGTTTAGGCCATATGCATTTTCCGACATTTTTTAGGGCCTACTTGGATGCCAAATATTTGTTTGTGTAGATAGGTTTGTTACTAGAATGAAATGCAAACTAGATTCTTTGTAAGGAGAGGACACTGAGCAGTGGTTTTCACATGTGGACACTGGAGCACTAGTGTGGGACACAAGGACACCATTTTTATTAGGGGGCCACACAGGTGCTCCAGTGTATACTATAGGGGGGTCTCCATCTGTGAAGCTTGTACTAAACAGGTAAAGTATTGCAGCTTGACAAAGGCCAATTAAAAAACGACAACTTGGAACTCGGCTAAAATAGACAATTGTACCCCACTTCCAAGCAATGTTTCCTATTTCTAGTTCTGCCATCAAATATCTGTTTGATAATTATACCATTTTTGTTTTACATAGGGGAGAAAAGACTCAGAGGACACCCCTCATCCGAGGAGACCACAGACCCCCCACCTATGGAAGAAGGTGAAATACCCCCAACCCAAGAAGAGCAGGAGGAGGAAGACGTGGTGGAAATTGGCACCACAACAGGTGAGTGTCTGCGACCACAGACTCAGGTAAGAGATGGATGGTGGCAGATTTTTGATACCTGTTTTTGTTTGGTTTCTCTCTTTTTAGGTGATCGTGATGTTAGGGATCGAGATCCTTTCACATCAGAAAGTGCCCAGATCCTGATTGGGAAGATCATGGGGTGTAATGTAGAATTGCAAAACATCCAGAAAAAAATAAATGATGTGATTCAAAAAAATAATAACATCATTGATGTTTTGGGGCGAATTTAAAACCCCACAAAATCACTTTTTTTAGTGTGGTCCAATGTTTTAAATATTTTAGCGATGTTTTGAAAAGCCGAATTTGGAGGATGCACACAGTGTGCCAACATGTGCTATCTGCCATCACGGGAGATCAATGGACGCATTTTGGGGGTGCAACCCCTTCCTCAATTATAAAGTAGCGGTGAGGAAGGGCTTGCTCCCCCAAAACTCGTCCCTTGATCCCCAGTGATGGCAGCTAGCACATGTTTATATTCGTAAATTGGTGTGTATCTTCCAAATTTGGCTTTTCCTGGGGTGATTTGACCCCATCTGAACGCAATATCAAACACAGTTCCTAAATACTCATGTCTGATATTGCCTTCAGGTTGTACCAAATGTGAACTTTGTAAGTTCAAGTTTTTCATCTTTCTTGTTGGTTTTACACAGGCCTGTTTAATCTTAAATGGACATTTATATTTTTGATAATGCCACCCCAAAAATTGTTATACAACAAACATGTTGGTTTGTTTTAAAAACCTTAGGTAAATGCACATGTGTTTGTGCAGGTATAAAAAAGTTTGTTAATCAAGAATGTGTGGATTATTGTCTCAACGCTACAACACTTTTGGGGTGATGTAATTGCTGTTTTCAGCAAAAATGGGGGTTATTTCCTAAGGGCAAATCCTCTTTGCACTACAAGAGCATTTTCATTGCAGTTTCAAGAGCACTTGTAGTATAAAAAGTGTATACGCCTTTAGTAAATAACAGCCAACAGTGCTTTGTATAAGGTTACACAATCTCGCCATTTTCAGGACTCCACACATTTATGTCAGGGTCAGCTACAACAAACACAAGCAGTAAATATCCACAAAGATTTTCATTTGTTTGATTTTTTATTGGAAAAAGGCTTCACAAATCTGAAGGCATATTGATGGCCCCCCTACCCGCAAAGAACTCCAGGTATCGTAACCGGACATCACGGGCACTCAGGGAGGGCAAGCCAGGACGGCCGCTTTCAAGCGCCGTCAGTGTTTCAGGTATCACTCCGGCCTCAGGCCCGCTGAGCCAGCATAGTTGGCCGAAAGTTTCCTTAAAAAGTTATGGAGAAAACAGCACGTCAGTATAATATGGTTCAGTTTATACTCCGCCATATGGATAGGTATCAGAAATAGGCGGAACCGGCTGGCCAGGATTCCAAATGTGTTCTCCACCACTCTTCGGGCTCTGGCTGGCCGGTAATTAAAAACCCTCTGTTCCGGGGTGAGGGTCCTCATCGGGAATGGCCGCATCAGGTTGTCCCCCAGCGCAAACGCTTCATCAGCAACAAACACGAATGGGAGTCCTTCCACATTGTCCTCTGGAGCTGGCAAGTCCAAGCTGCCATTCTGGAGACGCCTGTAGAACTCCGTCTGGGCAATGACTCCACCATCGGACATCCGGCCATTCTTCCCCACGTCCACATACAGGAACTCGTAATTAGCCGACACCACCGCCAACATCACAATACTATTGAACCCCTTATAGTTGAAATAGTACGACCCCGAGTTGGGTGGTGGGACGATGTGGATGTGTTTCCCATCAATTGCCCCTCCGCAGTTACGAAAGTCCCACTGCTGGGCAAAGTGGGAGGCCACAGTCTGCCATTCCTGTGGCGTGGAAGGAAACTGTTGAGGAAAAAAAAAATTACTATTTTTGCACAGAAACATGGCAAGCAGATTAGGCACAAATATTATGGGGCAACCTCCAGATAGCATTTATTAAGGGGAATGTAACAACGCCAAAGTATAAGGTACACCTATCATATCCCCCCCTCCTCTCATGGGCCATTTCTAACATTATGGGGGGTGTGGAAATCTTGGACAGGTAACCCTCTTCACTTCATTGAGAGATGAATGCCTAAATACAGGGTATTACTTGGAACAGACCCTCCTTAGTTACACTATTGGCAGCCCACTGGACAGGTAAGAAGTGTCATAATACAAAGATATAAATACACACTGTACACATTTGAGGACATTTGGACATTCTGCTATTACCTGTCAAGATAATAATAGGATACAAAAACTTTAAACAGTACCATTTGAAAGTATACAGGCAGGGCCTTGCACTACATGCTTTGGGGAATTCATCCATAAATCTGAGCACAAAAGTGATGGGTATAGTGTGTATGGGTTTGGCAAAGTCAGCAGATAGATGATTGAGGATAGAGAATTGGGATCAGCTGACTTAGCAGTTGGGGGGAGGGAGGGTTACTAAAAATGATTTATGGACACCACAAAAAAAAGCCTCTGGCACTCTGCCTGAATTTAAACCTAC
Source organism: Lithobates clamitans (assembly GCA_037952925.1). Classification (NCBI taxonomy): domain Eukaryota; kingdom Metazoa; phylum Chordata; class Amphibia; order Anura; family Ranidae; genus Lithobates; species Lithobates clamitans. The sequence goes on from JBBGZY010000498.1 coordinate 1,836,184, forward strand.
AATAACATTTAAAAACATTTTAGGGGGTGTTTGGGGTAAAGCACTACTATGGAGCTGATAAAATACATTGTTAAGTGACTACATGAGGTGAATATAGGGCCAGGAGAGAGCATGCTAGGGAGGTTATTGAAGGCCAAGCTGTATGAAGGACCTCAAAAAATAATTACATAAAAATCCAGCATGCATGAGGACAAAGGGGACATTCACACCATATTCCAATCATGGTCATTAGGGAATAAGGAAAGAAATACAATATATTAACAAACATTCAATACAATAAAATGTGATATTAAAAGAAAAAAAATCTTACCTTCATATGCTCCTTCTGCAGGACCTGTATAATGGCAGAACAGGTCTCTGGGATTATGATCCCCAGAGCCTGGGGGGAGATGCCTGTCAAGAACTTCAAGTCCTGCAGACTTCTCCCTGTCGCCAAATACCGCAGGGTAGCGACCAACCTCTGCTCCGGAGTGATGACTTGCCTCATGCAGGTATCCTGCCTGCAAATATAAGGGGTCAGCGAAGCCAACATTCGGTGAAACACGGGGTCCGTCATCCTGAAAAAGTTCCTGAAATCATCAGGATTATTCTCACGGATCTCACGGAGCAAAGGCATATGAGAGAACTGGTCACGCTGAAGCAACCAATTCTAGGTCCATTAACTCCTCCCCACCCTGTTCATGGACTGGACTTGTGTCAAGGTCAGGACCCCAACACCAAGCCCCCGCACAGCACGAACTCTACGAGGAGTACGCATACGCAACATGGCTAGAAAACGGTCGGCTGCTCAGAACGAAGTAACAGAACGCACTGAAGAACAGCAAGGCCTGTGAAGAGCGACCTGAAAAACAGTAACGTACGAACAAGAATACAATGACTAATTAAAGTCACGCGGAACTTGCTAGCATGCAGTGAAGAGCAGATACAAACCCACAAGCACAAACTGAACGGCAGAAAACGATCTGAAAGCCACGAGTCTGAAAAAGCGCGAATCGTCTCTCACCAAACTTTTACTAACACGAGATTAGCAAAAGGAGCCCAAAGGGTGACGCGCTTGGTTCTGAACTGGCCTTTTCTAGTCTCGTCATACGTGCTTGACGTCACCGCGTTGTTGGCGATCGGAAATTCTGACAACTTTGTGCGACCGTGTGTACGCAAAACAAGTTTGAGCCAACATCCGTCGGAAAAAATCCTAGGATTTTTTGTCGGAATGTCCGAACAAAGTCCGACCATGTGTACAGGGCATAAGAGTTGTAAAAATGTGTATTGGACTCCCTCCAGAGGTGGTTCTGGCCAGCTCTGTAGATTGCTTTTAAAAAGGCCTGGTTTCTTTCCTAAATGTACATAATATAACTGGGTACTAACATTTATAGGTCAAGATGATCCAGGGAAAATCTGATTGCCTCTCAGGGGATCAGGAAGGAATATTTTCCCTTGATGTAGCAAATTGGATGATGCTTTGCTGGGGTTTTTCGCCTTCCTCTGGATCACTCCTCTGGATCAACTGTGGGCGAAGGATTGTGTATATGGGATTGTATTTTTTTTTTGGTTGAACTAGATGGACTTGTGTCTTCTTTCAACCCAACTATGTAATTATGTAACGTTGTAGAAGAAGGGTATTTATATATGTGTGATTTTTTTATACTATTTTCTTTCAATATTGGACATTTTTAAAGATACTGTATTTTGTATTTACTTAATTGAAAGTTGTTTTTTCTACACCACATGTGTCCCGTAAATGCAGCTTTCCTTTGACTAGTATACTAGTCACCTTTTTTCTTTTGCATTAATACACGTGCTGCAGGGACCGCCTTAGTGAGTTGCATATTTCTATGGTTTGAACCATTTTACCTCTTTGTTAGCAATAAAAACTGACAGGGGTTTTAATTCTCCACGGTATCAATTTCACTGGATATCGCATGAGATAAAATACTGCATGGTTTCATGAGATAAATAACACATATTTCAATAAAATACCACATGCCTTATTTTAGCAGCATTTTTGTGAATACCAAAAATCTTTTTGAAATATGCTATTTAGTATTTTACCGCAAATTTTAAAGAGGGAAATACTGCTTTGTAACTGGAGCCCAATATTACTTTCATTAACATCAAATTCTCAACAATTCTCCAAATCCCCAAAGATTAAATTCTTTTGTTTAAGATCACCATGGGTTAATTATGAACTTAGGAGGGAAGGCATTTTTTTGGAACTTATGAACAATAGTAAAGGGTGCAACTTAAAGAGCAAATGGAAGATGCTGGCACAGATTCCCCACCCTCACAGGAAGTGTCAACATTTTAAAGCAGGTGTTATAATGGGCACTTGGAAGTTATTTATCTTACTCACAATTACAGTAGTATAACCTTCAGTGTCAGCAAAAAAAAATGACTCTCTAAGCAGTTACAAATTCTTCCAAACAGTCCACACTTCAATGCAAATGTTATATTTAGTGCCTAAAAGTAATAAATAGCATTCACTAGGGCTACAATATAAGCTTCAATGACAGTAACATTTCAGCAAATCTCTGAAGCCAGAAAGATAGGCGTTCATTTGGAATCAGCACAGATTATAAACTTAGGATAGAGGGGTATCATTTGAAATCATATAGCATGTTATTAACATGTACATTAGAGTTGTGGGGTTTCAGTGAACAAACACCGCGCTAAGTGATATCAACAAATTAAATAGTAATTATATACAATTGTGAGTAACATAGAATAAAGTGCAATATTTTAAATAAATTTCACCAGCTGCAGTAAGGACTTGCGGAATAGCAAATGAAGTTAATAAATGAATAAATCAACACGCTAGGTGACAGCAATAGGTCCTAATAAAAAAGAACACGCATATAAAATGTCCTTTGCAATATCAACATGTGTTGTGTTCATATGTACTTGTGCTCCATATAAACAATCCGTGCTCCATAGACTTTGTGCTCAGACTGGGTGCCCCACATGGATATACACTCACCCTCAGATGTTGACCAACTATCTTTAGTAGGGATGGGCTGAACAGCCCCCTGTTCGGTTTCCAGCAGAACATGCGAACAGGCAAAAAATTTGTTTGAACACATGAACACCGTTAAAGTCTATGGGACACAGTGCTAATTTTAAGGGTTAATATGCAAGTTATTGTCATAAAAAGTGTTTGGGGGCCTGGGTCCTGCCCCAGGGGACATGTATCAATGCAAAAAACCTTGTCCCCATGTTTATGAGGACAAGGGCCTCATCCCCACCACCGTGGCCGGTGGTTGTGGGGGTCTGCGGGCGGGGGGCTTATTGGAATCTGGAAGCCCCCTTTAACAAGGGGACCCCCAGATCCTGGCCCCCCCTGTGTGAAATGGTAAGGGGGTACAAAAGTACCCCTACCATTTCACAAAAAAAGTGTCAATAATGTTAAAAAAGACAAGAGACGGTTTTTGACAATTCCTTTATTAATGACTTCGTCTTTCCTCACTTCTTCTTCCATCTTCTTCTGGTCTTCATTCAGTTTTCTTCCTCCATCTTGTTCTTCCCCCGCTTCTTCCTCTTCTTCCTCCGATCCTCTGCTTCTTCCCTCAGTCTTCTCGTCGGCATCTTCCTCCGGCTTCTTCTTCCCAGCTTCGTTCTCTGGACGATCCGCATCCATGGGGGGTTCCCTCTGTGTGATGCTTCTGTTCTTCTGACAGTTCTTATATAACTGAGGGTGGGGCCACCCGGTGACCCCGCCCCCTCTGACGCACAGGGACTTCACGGGGACTTCCCTATGGTTTTTTCCCATGGTGTCAGAGGGGGACGGGGTCATAGTTGGCACTTCATGCACTTGATAGACCTCATATGGATAGAAGGAAATAACAGAGGGAGAACCCCATAGCGTAACCTTTTGATATATTTATTGGGTAAAAACAGATATGAGATCACACTCACATTTAATGGTGCCTATCATCCTGGGACCCGGTGTGTACAGCATGTGACTTGTTGGGGGAAATCGGCCCGCAATCTTTTGGTGACCGCTGGTCGCGGATCGGCTCAATTCCCAGCAGTTGCATCAGCGGACGTGTGTTGCAATGAAGCGATCAAGCCTCAACGTGTTTCAGCAAACCAATAGGCCATCATCAGGAAGCTTTAACTCCACCATGTTGAGTGTGGGCTTTATACCCTTACACCGTAATTCATAAATTAAGTTGTAAAAATAATTGGTCAATATGCTGATCACCTACTGTACACCGTTGGAAATCAAACAATCTTAACCTTAAAAAACTAAAAAGTGATAAATAGTATTGTGTAACAATAATATAAAATAAAAACAGAGGGCCACCTAGTGGTCACTAATTAGAATTACATCCTAAGGTCTCTTGATATTCCTAATAATCTGACAGGTAATATTAACTGCAAATGCCTATGTTAATATTGTGGGTACATAATGAAATTGAATTTAAAACAAAAAAGATGTAGGATAAATAATTCTACCTGCATTGAAATGAGCTGACAAGTTAAATTATGTTTGGAAAATTTTAATTTAAAAAGGGGGGGTCTAATGCTGATTAATAATCTGTAATCAAACAGTTGAGATCCAGCTCAACATTCAACCCTGAAGGGGTTAAAGTTTGGAGTTCAAATATCCACTTGGTTTTATTTTGGGATATTTGTTTTATCATATTGGCACCCCTCCAGTGTCAATAATGGTGTCAATAGCATAAAAGAATAGTTCAGCTGGATTTTTTGTTATCTGCTACCCTAAAGTGATTTGAAACACTGTGTAAAAGATATTTCCATATATTTCTTCTGTTATTATACAACCCAGAGGAATATTGGACCATTATTTAATTGTAAAGTAAGGAAAAGAATCTGATTGGCCGCACATCCGATAAAATCACCTTTACTTATACATATTGCATAATGTTGACTTGGAATATGTCAAAATAAAGGTGATTTTATCGGATGTGCAGCTAACTAGATTCTTTACCTTACATTGTGAAGTCTGTAACAAACAGGGCCAGCACCTGGTAGTGTGCAGTGGAGGTGGAATAGGTGAAGTCCGACCTTGAGCAGTGTTTACTCTATTGTTCAGTTGTATTTACTATAATGCTTACGCAGCCCCGTTTATGAAATGTTTGGCGATTCAAACCCTTCTGGTTGTCTATCATTCAGTACCATTCTTGTATTCTGTCTGATATATCCTTTTTTGAATATTAATAATGACTCTGGTCCAATGAATATGATATGTGACACAATGAAAGTGTTCCTTCATGGTCTTTTGATCAAAGAAGTTAGTACAGGGGTGCTCACCCCATGTCCTGCGGGCCACATGTGATGCACCCCACCCATAAGATGTAAATGTGCAGCTAACCCACAGGCCCTTGCTTTTCAAAAGGTTGAGCACCCCTAGGTTGGTATGGTGAAATCAGCTACCAGAAGGAGTGGGGAACAGGCTAAAAATTTGGTATTAAAAACTGAATCTGAGTATATTAGTGATTCTTCTCCAATCAACTTAACAGGATGGGTGGAAACACAACCGGCTCTACAACATTTGATTACTAAAACGGCTATTAACCTCCATTAACCTCCCTGGCGGTATTCCCGAGTGTGGCTCGGGGTGCATTTTCAGTACTAAAAGCGCTAACCCTGAGCCGCACTCGGGATCGCATTGCAGGATCCAGGTACAGTTACTTACCTTGTCCCCAGGATCCTGCGATATCCCCCCGCTGTGTGTGCGAGCTGTGTCTCCGCTCAATGTATCACAGCACCGGGTTCCATTCCCTGCGAGCGATGCACGGGGACGGAGCACAATGCCAAATTCAAAAAGTGAAACACACACAATACATACTGTACAGTACACTGTATTATTACAGATTACATGACTGTATCAAATAATTTCACATCCCTTTAGTCCCTAGTGGTTTGTCCAGTCCCGATTTTGATACCCAAAATTGCCGATGTCGACCTGATGGTTTGTGCCAGTGGTTTCATTACCATGGCAAAGATCAAGGGGGAAAGTGGGTACCCTTGTCTCGTGCCATTAGTGATTGTAAAGTGGTCTGATGTTATGCCAGATGTCCAGACTCAAGCGCTTGGGGAAGAATATAGATTCAGGATGGCTGTTAGAATGGTCCCTGACAGACCAAATTTGCCTAGAACCTTTTCCATGTATGTCCAGTGAACTCTGTCAAACGCATTCTCTGCATCTAGTGATAGGAGGAGAGAAATCGTTTTGTTGTGCTCCACCCATTGTAATAGATCAATGAGGTGCCGTCGGAGGCTTGCCTGCCTGGTACAAAACCCACCTGGTCTGGGTGTATTATTTGGGGGATAATCAGAGATAGACGTTGAGCTAAGAGTTTCACATATAGTTTGGTGTCTGTATTGAGGATTGAAATTGGGTGGTAATTAGCCAGAATGTGAGGGGCTTTGCTAGGTTTTAGTAAGATAATTATTAAGGCTTCCAAGGATTCTTTGGGGATTTTACCTGAGGTGGTGTAGTGATTGAAAGTATTACAAAGATTATTTAATAATATTCGTTTGGAAACCCATCTGGACCAGGGGCCTTGTGTAGGGGTAGGTGTTTTATGGCTTTAAGTATTTCTGAGGAGGAGAAAGGTGTAGATAGGAATTCCAGTTGGGTGGAGGAGATAGCGGGAAGTTAGATGGACGAGAGGAAAGCTTCAATATCCTCTGTTTTAGGAGGGGCCGCTTGTTCAGGGTCTTTAAGATTGTACAGCTTGGCATAAAATGCGCTAAACTCATTCGCTATCTCTAAAGGGTTATTTAATCTTCTACCTTGGGAGCTTGTGAGTAACTGGCTCTTTTTTCAGCTTGCTGTCTTTTCATTTGTTTAGCCAAGAATGCTCCCGGTTTGTTGGCTGAAGAGTAATATTGGAGTTTTAAGCGTTTTATATAGTAGTCAAATTTTTTGTGGAGGTGCTCACTGAGTTGGTGTCTGAGATTTTTTAGATCAAGGGACCTATTGATAGATGGTGATTGTTTGTTAACATATTCTAGGTCTCGTATTTGTTTTAATAGGTTTTTTGTAGTGGCTTTGTGTTTTCTTTTCCTGTGCTCCCAATTTTATGAATAGGCCCCGTAAGAAAGCTTTATTTGCATGCCAAATAATAGATTGGTCGTCAATTGAACCCAAGTTATGTTCAAAATAGTTCTTAATCTAGGATTGAATTCCTGTCTCATATATAGGTTGTTGAGCAGGGATGAGTTTAGTCTCCATATAGTATGTTTTGGATATTTGTTGTTGTTGAAAATGTAATTGATATTGGCGCATGGTCAGACCATGTAATTATACCTATACGTGCTTCTGTAACCAATTGTAAAAGGTATTTATCTGTTAGAAATAAGTCGATCCGAGAGTAAGATTGTTGAGAATAGGAATAAAATGTGTAGTCTCGCTCCTCATCGTGTAGGCATCTCCAGGGATCGTATAAGTCAATGCAGATGGCCTTCTTTTGGATGGATTCAAAGTATCTAGGGAAGTGTCAACAATGTAGAAAGAAGAAGGTCCTGGACTGCCGCACTCCGTAGAATAGGCATCTTTATTTTGAAAAATAAGATAAAATCACCTCAAATCTATACAGAAAGCCTAGCGCAGGCAATATGCTCCTACTGGCTGACTCCAGCCATTCGGGGCACACTATCAATAGTATCCCTGTTGGCCAATTCCTCAGACTTAGAAGGCTGTGCAGCAAACAATCAGACTTTGACCAGGAAGCTGCATATATGTCAGCCAGGTTTGAGGAAAGGGGATACCCTAAATCTGTTAATAACCCTTTCATGACTAAGACTATTTTTGAAATTTGGTGTTTATAAGTTAAAATCCGTATTTTTTGCTAGAAAATTACTTAGAGTTCCCAAACATTATATATATTTTTTTAGCAGAGAATCTAGAGAATAAAATGGAGATTGTTGCAATAGTTTATATCACACGTTATTTGTGCAGCGTTTTTTTAAATGCAAATTTTTGGAAAAGGGACACTTTCATGAATTTTAAAAAAATCCAAACAGTAGAGTTACCCCAATTTTTTTTGTATAATGTGAAAGATGATGTTACGCCGAGTAAATAGATACCAAACATGTCACCCTTTATAATTGCACGCACTCGTGGAATGGTGACAAACTACGGTACCTATGAATTTCCATAGGCGACGCTTTAAATTTTTTTTACGGTTACCAGGTTTGAGTTACAGAGGAGGTCTAGGGCTAGAATTATTGCTCTCGCTCTGATGATTGTGGCGATACCTCACATGTGTGATTTGAACACCGTTTACATATGCGGGCGCGACTTCTGTATATGTTTTCTTATTTTATTTATTTTTTTACTTTATAAATTGTGTTTAAAAAAATTTTTTGTTTTTTTTTTACTTTTATTGCTGTCACAAGGAATGTAAACATCCCTTGTGACAGTAATAGGTGGTGACAGGTACTCTTTATGGAGGGATCGGGGGTCTCAAAGACCCCCGATCCCTCCTTTACACTTCAAAGTATTCAGATCGTCGAAAACGGCGATTCTGAATACTGTATATTTTTTTTAAACCGGAGCCATTGGCAGCCGAGTAAACATCATGACGCCGCTTCCACGTTTACAACGAGAAGGCTGGAACGAAGCTTCGTTCCAGCCTGCCCCCAGCCGCCGAAGGCAGACGATTGGACACCGGGCCTCCCGATCGCACGGGAGACCCGGTAAGAGCGGCGGGAGGGGGTTGTCCCCTCCCGCTCCTCCGGTATAACAGCCGAGCGGCTTTTAGCCGCATCGGTTGTTATACTCGGGTAGCCGATCGCCCGCTGTGAACAACGGTACCGGGATGATGCCTGCAGCTGCGGGCATCATCCCGGTATAACCCCGGAAAGCCGAGTACGCATATCTACGTACGGTCGGTGGGAAGGGGTTAATAGAGGATTATTGATCGCAAAAGAAGTACCCCGTCATAAATTACTTGCTGACAAACACGTCACCAAAACCAGATATTGCAGTACTAATAACACTAACTTTATCCCCACTTTTTCCACTCCTTACAGTATTGCATTTCACAAAATACAAAAGATTTTAACTAAGTATCTTCTAGTGCTCTCTCATGTTCGCTTGTACTCTCAGATTCTGGCCAAAGGCATTCGCACTGTGTCTAGAAAAGCTCCGTCTCTTAGTAGCCCCTTGTCATCCAGTCTTTTTTCTAGCAAGAACAGCTCCATGAATTGGTTATCCTTTCAAGGAACCTTTAAGTGTGGTCGCCGAGGTTGTGCCTACTGCCATTTTATTAAAAAAGGAGATACTATCATGTCTACATCTACGGGCAAACCCATAAGATACACTCCTCTATCAATTGCAACACACGTTACATCATATATGCCATCACCTGCACAACGTGTTCCATAAAATAGGTTGGCAGGACGACATGCAGGCTTAAAGAACGACATTGGAATGAATTCCACCAAAAGAACACATCTAGCCTTGTCATTCAAGGTATTGATAAAATTGTGAAACCACCAAGAGGTGGTGACAAATTCAACATTTTATGCAAACGTGAAGTCCGGTGGATTTTCATTGTATCCCATTTTTATCAATAGATAACATCTAGTAACCTGTATCTTTTCATTTTGCCATAGATTTTATATAGTGGTAAGATCACATTTCTTCCTCATCACCATTTTTTGTTCTATTAACAGCTTAATGCACTTGGTAACACGCATATACTGAGTTTTTATTATCTGCCATTTTTTAGGTATACTCTTGTGATAGCCATGGTTCTCAAGTGCGATCATGATTTTGTTTTGCAGCGGGTGGAGTGAGACTTTGGGTCTCACTGTGCACCTGCTCACAGTCTCTGTATCGCCTTTTGGAGACCAGTTTTTTGTGATTTCTCTTCTCTTTAAATTCCTTTTAATCCTACCCCAAATTTGGTCTTGTTCCCCTCTTATTGAACATATTCAAACAGAGGAGCCAGGGTAGCAGCCAATTTTCATACACTTATTACCTGACATATTATTTCTCTTTATATTTAGTTTTTTCTCTCTGATTAACATCATATTTCTATTACATGACTTTGGATGGACCTAATAAACCTTCAATTGGTTTTTCAATATGACATAATATACTATTGGTTGTTAGGTTCTTTCTTTGGTGACAGCGTATCTTTGCTACTACAACACTTTTTCAAGTGAATATTTTTAATATAATATCAGAATTTTTCTGTGACTGTGAGAGACAGACATCTCTTTCTCTTTTCACATAGATGTGTTTGTGATATGCTTGATATGGCCCTCCGGCCATTATTCTACATAATTATACATGCTTATCATGAATACATCTCTATATTTATTCACATTGCTACATATATATTTTCATTTATTTTTATGTTTTGTATATTCCAGAGGTATATATACCTTTGATTTGTTGTTGTCTTTTTCTACCCCATTTATATGTGTGCACCGTGACAGAATTTGCTAATTTTCAATTCATTATTTACTAACATTAATGAAACTACAAATGCTTTTCAGTATTTTTGGTACTAGCTTTTGTTTTCTGCCCCACAGGTGCACCTTATTTTCTAGGATTTCAAGATCCAATTATGTAGAAGGCGTGTTCACCTAATTGTAAAACTTTGATTGGTGTATTTTTTCTTCAACTCCCTTCTTATGTACACTGTTGGTTTTTGTCAATCTAGCTATGAGTAAGCATCAAACGATGTGAAATGCGTTAGCCATTGATCCCTGTTTCGTCCACGTTTGATTTGACTGTATGTTGGATTTTATCTTATTTTTCACAATACAGATGCCTTTTCTATGGAGTGCGGCAGTCCAGGACCTTCTTCTTTCTACAGACTTGTGCAGAGCCAGCACCTGAGGGTTCGCAGTAGGACGGGAGCACCTGTTCAGGTGCAGGGGCTTAGTGAGCGGTATTCCTCTCTCCAAAGTGTCAACAATGTCATTAAAATCCTCACATAGTATTACTGGACTGGACCTATAAGGGGCTAATAGAGAGTAGGCTTGTGTAAAATTTCTTTTGGGCTGTATTGGGCACTAGGGATGAGCTTCGAGTTCGAGTCGAACTCATGTTCTACTCGAACATTGGCTGTTCGCAAGTTCGCCGAACAGCGAACAATTTGGGGTGTTCGCGGCAAATTCGAATGCCGCGGAACACCCTTTAAAAGTCTATGGGAGAAATCAAAAGTGCTAATTTTAAAGGCTTATATGCAAGTTATTGTCATAAAAAGTGTTTGGGGACCCGGGTCCTGCCCCAGGGGACATGGATCAATGCAAAAAAAAGTTTTAAAAACGGACGTTTTTTCAGGAGCAGTGATTTTATTAATGCTTAAAGTCAAACAATAAAAGTGTAATATCCCTTTAAATTTCGTACCTGGGGGGTGTCTATAGTATGCCTGTAAAGGGGCGCATGTTTCCCGTGTTTAGAACAGTCTGACAGCAAAATGACATTTGGAAGGAAAAAACTCATTTAAAACTACCCGCGGCTATTGCATTGCCGACAATACACATAGAAGTTCATTGATAAAAACGGCATGGGAATTCCCCACAGGGGAACCCCGAACCAAAATAAAAAAAAAAAAATGATGTGGGGGTCCCCCTAAATTCCATACAAGGCCCTTCAGGTCTGGTATGGATATTAAGGGGAACCCCGCGCCAAAAAAAAAATTGACGTGGGGTCCCCCTAAAAATCCATACCAGACCCTTATCCGAGCACGCAACCTGGCAGGCCGCAGGAAAAGAGGGGGGGACGAGAGTGCGGCCCCCCCCCCTCCTGAACCGTACCAGGCCACATGCCCTCAACATTGGGAGGGTGCTTTGGGGTAGCCCCCCAAAACACCTTGTCCCCATGTTGATGAGGACAAGGGCCTCATCCTCACAACCGTGGCCGGTGGTTGTGAGGGTCTGCGGGCGGGGGGCTTATCGGAATCTGGAAGCCCCCTTTAACAAGGGGACCCCCAGATCCCGGCCCCCCCCCTGTGTGAAATGGTAAGGGGGTACTTACCCCTACCATTTCACTAAAAAACTGTCAAAAATGTTAAAAATGACAAGAGACAGTTTTTGACAATTCCTTTATTTAAATGCTTCTTCTTTCTTCTTTCTTCCTTCATCTTCTTCTTCTTCTGGTTCTTCTGGCTCTTCTGGTTCTTCCTCCGGCGTTCTCGTCCAGCATCTTCTCCGCGGCGTCTTCTATCTTCTTCTCCTCGGGCCGCTCCGCACCCATGGCATGAGGGGGGAGGCTCCCGCTCTTCTCTTCATCTTCTTCTCTTCTTCATCTTCTTCTTCATCTTCTTCTTCTTCTTCTTCTTCTTCTTCTTCTTCTTCTTCTTCCTTCTTCTCTTCTTCCTGTCTTCTCCGGGCCGCTCCGCAATCCATGCTGTGGCATGGAGGGAGGCTCCCGCTGTGTGACAGCGTCTCTTCGTCTAACGGTTCTTAAATAACGGGGGGCGGGGCCATCCGGTGACCCCGCCCCCCTCTGACGCACGGTGACTTGAGGGACTTCCCTGTGACGTCACGGGGAATGCCACAGGGAAGTCCCGTCATGTCACCGTGCGTCAGAGGGGGGCGGGGTCACCGGGTGGCCCCGCCCCCCGTTATTTAAGAACCATCAGACGAAGAGACGCCGTCACACAGCGGGAGCCTCCCTCCATGCCACAGCATGGATTGCGGAGCGGCCCGGAGAAGACAGGAAGAAGAGAAGAAGGAAGAAGAAGAAGAAGAAGAAGAAGAAGAAGATGAAGAAGAAGATGAAGAAGAAGAGAAGAAGATGAAGAGAAGAGCGGGAGCCTCCCCCCTCATGCCATGGGTGCGGAGCGGCCCGAGGAGAAGAAGATAGAAGACGCCGCGGAGAAGATGCTGGACGAGAACGCCGGAGGAAGAACCAGAAGAGCCAGAAGAACCAGAAGAAGAAGAAGATGAAGGAAGAAAGAAGAAAGAAGAAGCATTTAAATAAAGGAATTTTCAAAAACTGTCTCTTGTCATTTTTAACATTTTTGACAGTTTTTTAGTGAAATGGTAGGGGTAAGTACCCCCTTACCATTTCACACAGGGGGGGGGCCGGGATCTGGGGGTCCCCTTGTTAAAGGGGGCTTCCAGATTCCGATAAGCCCCCCGCCCACAGACCCTCACAACCACCGGCCACGGTTGTGAGGATGAGGCCCTTGTCCTCATCAACATGGGGACAAGGTGTTTTGGGGGGCTACCCCAAAGCACCCTCCCAATGTTGAGGGCATGTGGCCTGGTACGGTTCAGGAGGGGGGGGGGGCGCACTCTCGTCCCCCCCTCTTTTCCTGCGGCCTGCCAGGTTGCGTGCTCGGATAAGGGTCTGGTATGGATTTTTAGGGGGACCCCACGCCGTTTTTTTTTTTTTTTTTGGCGCGGGGTTCCCCTTAAAATCCATACCAGACCTGAAGGGTCTGGTATGGAATTTAGGGGGAACCCCACGTCAATTTTTTTTTTAAATTTTGGCTGGGGTTCCCCTTAATATCCATACCAGACCTGAAGGGCCTTGTATGGAATTTAGGGGGACCCCCACATCATTTTTTTTTTTTTTTTTTTGGTTCGGGGTTCCCCTGTGGGGAATTCCCATGCCGTTTTTATCAATGAACTTCTATGTGTATTGTCGGCAATGCAATAGCCGCGGTAGTTTTAAATGTGTTTTTTCCTTCAAAATGTCACTTTGCTGTCAGACTGTTCTAAACACGGGAAACATGCGCCCTTTTACAGGCATACTATAGACACCCCCCAGGTATGAAATTTAAAGGGATATTACACTTTTATTGTTTGACTTTAAGCATTATTAAAATCACTGCTCCTGAAAAAACGGCCGTTTTTAAAGCTTTTTTTTGCATTGATTCATGTCCCCTGGGGGAGGACCCGGGTCCCCAAACACTTTTTATGACAATAACTTGCATATTAGCCTTTAAAATTAGCACTTTTGATTATTCATGTTCGTGTCCCATAGACTTTAACGGCGTTCGCGTGTTCGAACGAATTTTTTTCCTGTTCGCATGTTCTGGTGCGAACCGAACAGGGGGGTGTTCGGCTCATCCCTATTGGGCACATACAGATCCACTATAGTAAGGCATTAGAGGTAGTATAACAATGTATTAGCAGGTAGTTATATCAACAAGATAGAACAAAAAAAAAATAACAACAAAAACAGCAAAATTGGTGTGCGTGGCACACTATAACCTGAGAAGGTGTATTCAACAATGTAACATCGCCCTTGTAGGATCCTTTGTATGCGTAGGACCAAAGACCTTAGAATTGGTTAGATTCTGCCTTTATCTGGTGTTCGGTTCTGGAATGATGGTGGATTTGGTTGGGAGCCCATATGCCCCATTGTGTGGGGGCAGGGGAAGAAATCCCCAATTGGTTAATTTTTTGTACCCATCTTTCGGTGTAAGGATGGGAAATATTTATTGTTGGTAAGTGACCAACAATTTAGTAGGGAAGCCCCACTTGTAAGTGATTTTTCGTTCTTGGAACATAGAGGTGATCGGAGTGAAGATTCTCCGCATCGCCATGGTAGACTCTGAGAGATCGTTGAACGGCATGATATTAGCGTATGGTGCTGGTAACGGTTTAGTCGTTTTGGCTGCCTGGAGTATTTGCTCTTTGATATGAAAGTAGTGTATTCTTGCTAGAATATCTCTTGGGGTGTCTGGAGGAAGGTGTGCGGGTTTGGTGATTCTGTGCACTCGATCCATGGTGATATCTCGTGCATTTAAATGAGGTAACAATTGTGAAAACGTGCTGCAGGTAAGGAGTGATCTCATTTGGCTTTATCGATTCAGGGATGTCCCTGAATTTTATATTGTTCCATCTAGAACAGTCCTCTAAATCTGACAATTTCAGCTTAATACGGTGTATTTCAGATGCATGGTGATCATGTGCATCTAGTAATTCATTATGTGCTTTGACATGGTCATGTATATTATCCTCAAGCACATCTGCTCTTTCCTCCAAACATACTACCGTGTCATGAATCTAGGAGACTGAAATTCACAGTTCCTTGTGCAGGAATTGTTGTAGTGTAAGTAACATGGATTTCAAATTGATCACAAAATACTTCAGCTGTTAGGGGGGAGGAGCCGGATGTGGGCGTTGTGTGGGAGCCGACGCTGAACCTGGGATGCCTGTCGTATCTCTGCCTGTGATGGGGGCTTCGGCTTAGACGCAGGCTGTCCCCGTACCCTCCCGCAGACACCTCAGCTCGAGCCCTCGGCTTCCCCCCCAACATCCTCACAGATATTCCCCGTCCTAGACCTAGCCGCTGCAGGCAGGAGATGATTGAGCGCAGCTCCATGACCTGTATATGAGAGGCAGTGTCGAGTGGGATTCCAGCTGGAGCGCCAGGTGGATCTGGCATGCATACGAGGTGGCAGGCTGGCTCGGACCGGGCTTAATCCTCGATTCTGACGGGCCGAGTGAAGGACTCACAAGGCGGGTGGGGTCCGGCATCTGGGATGTGCTCCCACAAACCATCTACAAGTGGTTCCATGCTGTTCCAAGTCGCTGGCTGCCAAATGTTCGTTTAATGTCTGGGGAGGTTCAGTTCGATGCTAAGGTGTAGGTAGTTTCTCAGTGGGAGAGAGCCTGGTAAGTCTGCAAAACGCCCAGACACATCTGTTGGGGTAAGTGATCCACAAGAACTTTTAAAATGTCTAAAATCACAGTTACCCTGTCAAGAGGACTTATATAGACTGGCAAGTAACTCCATTTCAGCGGATTCCACACGGTCCATAATAACTATCTGTACGCATATCATAGTTAACCAGGTGTCGACTTCAGAGCGACTCATGTAACAAGTGACTAGTGACTGGCAGGATCTGAGATTAAACCCTATCTCACTCTCTATTTTTTTTTTGGCTTTCTTCCTTATTATTATCAATAGTCTGTGTGGTAAAAGCCTGAGACTCATTATACATCTTCCATGTCAGGAGTCAACAAAACATTAGCATACCAACCCTAAGGAAATAAAAAGAAAAAAAAAAACTCTTCTGATATTGTAAACTTACATAGTTCACGGAATCAAGGAGGACTTGGGCTATCTTATACCAAAATAGGAAAAATAAGAAAATCACAGGAGATATATATATATTTTTTTCTCACACTACCCGTAGAGACTTGCATTGAATCTATTAGAGAGTGTGTGTCTGCGATGGTTACTGAAGGAGAGTGGGTAATAGAGGTAGAAAGGGGGGGGGTGAGGGGTAAATCATCGAAAGGGGCAAGCGCTAACCCGCCTAGAACTAGCGTTAGCTCGGGAACCATCAGAAAATATATGGTCCATGACAATGGCAAAGAAAGCCCGGGAAAATCAACAGGGGTAAAAAGTAAAACACCAGAATGCCTCTCCAAAACTGGGACAAGAAGACAGCTGGCTGAGACATATACCCTCACCACTGGCAGAGAGTTAACGGAAGAAGTAACAACGGATCTCCAACAAGAACAACAGCTCCCTACAAAGTGAGAAATGACAGAAATGTTTGCGAAGCTCGAAACGATCGATAAAAGGAGAAATTGAGATACTGCAGGAGAACATGGAGCACACCCTAAATAGAGTGGAAGATGCAGAAAAAACGATTGACAGGCAAGGGGCCGAAATAAAAGAACTCAAGCATCAGCTTGAGGAAATGCAGAAAGATCAGAGACAAACATAACGTACAGATTGGAGGACCAAGAGAACCGAAATCGAAGGAAAAACCTCCGGATTAGAGGTCTTCCAGAGGCACTGGGTGAAAAAGAGAATCTACAAGAAAAAATGGATGCTATCTTTGGTGGCCTAATAAATCCGAGTGTCTCCAGTAGCAAAATAAAACTCGAAAGAGTGCAGAGGATTAGAAAGCCGGCTGAAATTAGTGAGGACGTCCCACGAGACGTTATCGTAAGATTTCATAACTATCAGGATAAGGTGCAGATCAAAACCAACATGAGAAAAAATCAATCAGTGAAATTTGGTGAAGCAAATCTATAGATTTTCCCAGACTTGGCAGCAGAGACGCTATCTAGAAGAAGTACTCTGAAACCATTACTGGCCCTTCTTAAAACCCACGAGGTACAATATTCTTGGGGTTTCCCAGCCTGCCTAATTGGACGTAAAGAAGGCCGTTCAGCTACACTGAGATTCCCGGAAGAAACGCCAAAATTCTGCCAACGTTTAGATGTCCCACTTGTGGAAATTCCCGGCTGGTGGGAAAGAAAAGAAAATCAAGAGACCACAGAGGAACTACAAGCCTAGGAACCAGTCTTTAAAAAGAAGTGATTAGTCATGAAGGAAAACCAGGGCTAAAGGAATCTAGCAGTTGTTCAAATATATTTTGGATAAGGGATCAGGGGTGGGAGTGGGGGGGATGGGCGGGGGGGTAGATGGGCCTGGAAATCTTCCAATCCCAGGAGGGCAACGGTTTCTAAATATGCCCATTTTGAGCTCTACCTCTAGGGGGGCAACCGAGAGGCCGGGAGGTGTTAGTGGGGCCTCGGTTATTGGGGCTCTTAGGAGACTCGTTGCCTCCAAACAAGGGGGGGGTGGGGGGGATGGTGGGAGGGTAAGGTGGGGGTGGGAGAGGGAGGTGGGTGGGTGTGGTAGGGATGGGAGAGGGGTTGGAGGTACGTATTTACCTCATCATCTCCAACTCCGTAGACCCATAAAGAAATGTAAAAACCCCCCCGCTGGTACATAAAAAGAGATGTCTAGGGAAAAATAAACTCATACAATGTAAGAGGTCTAAATTCCCCCATTAAATGTGCTAACATTATGGGTGAATTGAAATTCCTGAAAGCAGATGTTGTTCTCTTACAGGAGACGCACCTCTTCTTGGGTAAGAGCCAGAGTATTTTTTCCAGGGATTTCCCAACTTGGTTCTATGGAGATTCCCCGACTAGGGGTGCAAAAGGAGTGGCGATTGGGTTTGCCACGCATGTATCGTTTAATTTAGAGGAGAGAATGACTGACCCTGAGGGGCGTTTTTTGTTTCTCAGGGGTAAAATAACTGGGTTAGAGTGCTCATTCGCAAATGTATACGGCCCGAATAAAAATTCAGCAGGTACTTCCAGGGTACCCTTGTAAAGTTTGAGGAATTTAGGAAAGGGCGCGCCATAATAGCAGGTGATTTCAACCTGTGTATGGACCCAGGCAAAGATAGTACATCACATGCACGGGGGATGGGCAGGGCGTGGTTGAATAAAATAAAAAAGAAGCTGTGCCAATGCCAACTTGTGGATGTGTGGAGGACGCAACACTACGACCAAAGAGATTACACATTCTACTCCCCCATGCATACGACATACTCTAGATTGGACTTCTTCCTTGTGGGCAAAACAAGGCAAATCAAGAGCTCGATTCTAGCTACACTGGTCTGGTGACACTGTGGCTGGTGTGGTGGTGATCAGAGAACTGTAACTGGCTGCACTATTATAGAGCTCGTACACACTTGAGGTTGGGGGATGATAAAACCTTGCAGTAGAGCTGCAGTTTTACCAGTTTTACCACCTTTTAACAGCTACCCCCTTCAGCTGCAGAGACAGTGGCTGGGGATGTATATCTGCTATGGCTGCTATGCTTAGCTTTGCAGCTGCGGCAGGAATTATACACCCTGTATGCTCATTGATAGTGACCCATTCATGTAAATGGGGTTGCTTGTGCGGGGTCCAAGGGGTTAAAGCAGGTAGAGAGGGCGTGAGACAATGCCTCCTCTCTGCCTGTCAAATGCTCTCTGAAAAGCGATCAGAACAAGGATGTTTCAGGGAGCATTGCACATGTGAATAAGTCCTTATGATGACACATTGACTGCTGTGACAATGATCAGGGACACTGTGACTGCTGTCACTGTGATTAGAGACACTGTAACTGGTGTGGTGGTGATCAGGAACACTGTAGCTGCTGTGGTGCTGACCAGAGATACTGTAACTGGTGTGGCAGGGATCAGGTATACTGTAGCTAGTGTGGTGGGGATTAGGGATACCGTAACTGCTGTGGTAGCAATCAGGGCCACTGAAACTGTTGTGGCCATGAGTGATTAGGGATACTGTAACTGGTGTGGCAGGGATAAGTGACACTGTAACTGCTGTGACAGTGATCAGGGATATTGTAACTGGTGTGGCAGTGATCAGGGACACTGTAACTGGTGTGGTGATGACCAGGGATACTGTAACTTGTGTGGAAGTGATTAGAGATACGGTAACTGGTATGGCGGTGATCAGAGAAACTATAACTAGTGTGGTGGTGATCAGGGATACTGTAACTGGTGTGGCTGGGATTAGGAATACTGTAATGGGGAGTACACATGGTCGGACTTTACGGCTACAAAAGTCCGACGGCCGCCGACGGACCAAATCCGGCGGAAATCCGATCATGTGTGAGCTTCCCCGGACTTTCAGCTGACTTTTCCAGTCGCAAATCTGACGGACTTTAGATTTGGAACATGCTTCAAATCTTTACGTCGTAACTCCGCCGGACCCAGAAATCCGCTTGTCTGTATGCTAGTCCGACGGACAAAAACTCACGCTAAGGTAGCTATTGGCTACTGGCTATCAACTTCCTTATTTTAGTCCAGTGTACGTCATCATGTACAAATCCGTCTGACTTTTGTGTGATCATATGTAGGCAAGTCCGTTCGTTAGAAAGTCCGCCGCAAGTCCGCCAAAAGTCAGTTGAAAGTTTGTCGGACGGGCTGTCGGACTTTTGTAACTGAAAAGTCCGACCATGTGTACACCCCATAACTGTTGTGGTGGTGACCAGGGGCACTGTAAATGCTGTGGTGGTGATTAGGGATACTGTAACTGGTGTAGCAGTGATTAGGGATTCTGTAACTAGTGTGGTGGTGGTCAGGGACACTGTAACTGCTGTGATGGTGGTTAGGGACACTGTAAATGGTGTGGCAGTGATCAGGTATACTGTAACTGGTGTGGCGGTGATCAGGGACAATATTACTGGTATGGGGGTACTCTGGGAAGATGGTCTGTATTTTTTTTTTTACACTGTGATTGCTTGCTACAGTGATGATCACTTCTATGGCTTTTATTCAAAAGTAACTTACTTATTTTTTTATTGATTGGCTACAGATATAATGAATGGCCCTATACTACCCAATTACTGTGATCGACCACAGAGATCACAATAGTAAGCAAGCTGTCATGAATGAAAGCTATCCATGCAAGTTTTGTTTACATGTTATCATGTGAGCACTGTGATTGGTACAGAGCACTGTGACACAGTGGTCACAGGTTTGTGCCACCTCTAGGGGCACGCACAAGTGAGCGTACATCAGGGGTCTCAAACTGGCGGCCCTCCAGATGTTGCAAAACTACAAGTCCCATCATGCCTCTGCACGTCATGCTTGTAACTGTCAGCCTTGCAATGCCTCATGGGAATTGTAGTTTTGCAACAGCTGGAGGGCCACCAGTTTGAGACCCCTGGCGTACATCCTTGGATGCCCTCCCAGAACTGAAATGCCAATGGCCAGTATGGTGGGCTGGAAGTGGTTAGAGCCACAAAGATAAAGGACATTCATTTAGTACCAAGACTGCTCACTCTTAAGTAACATAGTGGCCTATGAAGTTACATTTGGATCTCAGCTTGCTGTGCAGCCAACCGGACTCTTCTTTCACTAATTGCTTTAGATGCGACTGGGCGAGGACGCCGCAGTGAGGAGATCTTGCCACTGGAGCTGGCTCACTTGTGAGCAGCGTGGATTTTTGTCAGTAGGTGTATCTGATTGCATGCATCAATGTTTGGCTGAAAAATTCTGCCTGGCACCTTTGATTGTCAGTTTAAAGTTTGCCAAGCCGGGTGGTGTCCCCAGACCCCTCACAGCTCAAATTTTAGCTCATTCAGCAGAAATTGGCTAAAATGTGAGCATGTAGGGCCAGGATAAGTGCTGTGTTGCCCTCTGTATATGTCAGGAAGAGCACTTGAGGCCCGTTAAATTTTCTAAGTTGAACATCACTGGCTTAGGCCCATTTATTACCTGATGATTATCAATTAACCTGAAAATGCTGTACCTCCAAATCTTTGACTAAAATAAAGGACTAACTAAAGTTTCAGTTGCAGCAATAACAAAAGATATACTGAATTACAAAACAACACAAATTGTTCAATTTTCACATTGAGAAATAAAGATCTACAAATATGCCTGCACCTGCATCTGGTAATAGACTGCTTGCAGGATCTCATTAAGTGCTAATAGCAGGTGCACCCAGCTTCCAGACTTTATTCCAAGATTACAGATGAGAACACAATTTAATATATTATTCTCCAATGCTCACTGCAGCAACTGCACTATCCTCAAAAAGGCAATGGTTAATGCTTCTATAAAACACCTAATGAGGTTCCATACAATCCCTTCCCTATGCATTTCATCATGTATTAAAATAAAAGTACAAATTAGCAGATGAAGGACAGAATTAACTTTAAGCTGATGAGAAAATGCAAATCTGCTCATAATCATTTTTTGCTAATGATATTATTCTTTCATCAGAAACTCAAACCTTTCTTACACAGGAAGACAACAAGATTAATTATGAAAGCTGACTTTTAAGGAGAAAAAACAGAAAGTTAAAGAGACTTAATCTGGCTAAGAGCAATATACAAAGTGTAATATCCCATAGCATCAGATAATTAAAAGGCATCATTCTAGCTGACATTAATTGGTGGTAAGTTCTGATTACCTGCCTGGTAAGAGTTACTGTATATCATTTATCTTTGTACCGCTTAACTAAAAAGTGTTTATTTATTAGGGGTTAAGATTTTGGTTCCCCACTGGGTTTGGTTTGCTGCAAATTTGTGCTGTTTACAGTTTGCCTGAATGGCAAATTTATGGGTTCATTCACTTGAGCACCCAAAACAAAACCCCAATTGTTCACTCCATAAACTGTGAACTGTGGTCAGGTGGCAGAGTATGGCCAAAAAATGGGGCTTGGAAAATGTTAATCTCCCCTCCTTATATAAGTAAGCTTTTCCATCATATTTTTTGTCAGTGTGTTGGAGTTGGAATAGTGAGTGACAGCTGGTAATTATTATTAAGGAGAGGTAGTTTATTTGTGATAGTGTGGCTAGTGTGGGATCACTGCTGCTGTTCACTGCTATATTACAGTGAATTGTGGTGTGGTGGGCTACAAAGAGTGGAGTGTAATCCCCTGTATTTACTGTTCAGTGCTTCATCTCTGCATTGCCGTGTGTACCAACCATTCACAGTAAACAGACCCAACATCCCTTGTTAGAGCTACCCTTTTCTCTGTCAGAAGAAATTTTGGGGCTGTTCCCCATTTCTAATTTTTCTTTTGGGGGTGTTTTATTGGTTATCTTTTATCACGTTTTTTTTTTTTTTTTAGGTATTCAAAGCTTACAAAAAAGGGTTTGGGGTTCTATAGTATTTACCTTGGTGTTTGGGTTTGGGGTTTTACTTTTTTCTTTTCTTTTTGGGAGGGGAACATACTTTGTTTTTTTATTATTTTGATAGGGTCTTTTATTTTTTTCTGGGGTCAGCAGCCCATGTTAGCAGCACATCACCTTACACTATTGTGGTCAAGTTTCATGCACAAAATAATCTCTTGATTTACTAAAGGCAAACAAGCTGGTTACTTTGCAAGAGAAGTTGCTGTTTGCAAGGAAATTTACCCCAGAGCTTAGTGAATGAGGTGAAGCTCTGCCGACTTTTATTATCCAGTTAATTATGTGCCAGCAAAAATGCTGTTTTTTATTTTCCTTTTGTAGTCCTTGCAATGTCAAACTTTACCACATTCACTAAGCTCTGGAGAAAATTCCCTTGGAAAGTGAACAAATTATATACCTTTGGTAAATCAAGCCCACAGCATTAAATGTACCTAAGCTCCACATATTCAATTTGCCTTAATTGCCACACAGCTGCTACAAAACTACGAAATCCTCTGTTGTCTAGGGATGAGCTCAATGTTCGGGTTGAACATATGTTCGGGTCTAATATAAGTTCGACTCGAACATC
The DNA here is from genome assembly GCA_037952925.1 of Lithobates clamitans. NCBI lineage: Eukaryota > Metazoa > Chordata > Amphibia > Anura > Ranidae > Lithobates > Lithobates clamitans. Next base: position 1,859,112 of record JBBGZY010000498.1, read on the forward strand.
GGGTGTTCGCCCATTCGCTGAACAGCAAACATTATGGGGCGTTCCTGGAAAATTAGAGCGCTGCAGAACACCGCATAATGCACTGCAAGATCGCAGTGCATTGCTGTATGATGATTGGCCAAAGCATGCACCTGACCTGCATGCTTTGGCCAATCACAGCATGCTCTGCTAAGAGAGCCATAATTGGCAACGTCAGGGTGCCTTTGGCCAATCATGGCTCAGGGGGAATAAGTCCATGCCCCACACTAACTAAGGCTGCTTACACGGCGGCCATGTGTAGTGTCATTGACACGTGGACCGAGAGATAGCTTGATTTAGATTAAGCAGGCAGGTTATTCAGTTAGTGGCAGTGTATTTAATACACACATATATATATATTTTTTTTATATTTATCCACAGTGCATTCGGTGGTGTATGGTTTCTAATACACTTCAGGCGGTGTACACAGTATCTAATGCAATGTATACAGTGAAACAGTATCTAATACTGTGTGTACAGTTTCTACTACACTTCTGGTGGTGTACACAGTACACAATACAGTGCAGCTGTAGTACAGTTTCTAATACAGTGCAGGTGGTGTACACAGTATCTAATACAGTGTGTACAGTTTCTACTACACTTCTGATGGTGTACACAGTATCTAATACAGTGTAGTGTGGTGTTGCAAAACAAAAAATACATCATGTATGGAAGGCCACCAAGGAGAAGCAGATGCTCACAGGCCACTAAAAGAAGGCAAGCAGCCTCTGTGTCTACAGTCAACAGTGGTGGTCATGGACATGGTGCATCCTCTGCAGGTGGCCATAGGGGCACGCTTGTCCTTTTTTTCTGCTGCTGGCCATGTTATTGAGCCACAGCATGCAAAAGAGCTGGTGGAGTGGATAACAAAGCTGTCCTCATCCTCCTCATCCTCTGTCACCCAGGCTCAGAGTAGTTTGCCTTCCAATGCAGCTGCCAGCGCGGCCTATTCCACCGACTCCTTGGTCACAGTCACTCCTTCCGTAGTCCCACCAACATGCAGGGAGGAGTCCCCAGAATTATTCGACCACAGTGTTGAGTGCATGCTGCTGGAGGATGCGCAGCGATTTGAAGGCTCCAAAGTTGGTTCCCAGGTTGAGGAAGTGTCACGTACCTGATGGCGAGCCTGACGTGTAGAGGAAGGCCTCCTGTACAACTCCGGCTCAAGGGACGCCTGTAGTGAAACAGCTGGCGCTGGAGCACGGTGGAGTAAGAGTGCCTATGGAAGTCCCGAAGTCTGTGCGGGAAGTTGCCGGAAACACACAGGTGGACGGCTGGACTTGACTGGAAGCAGACAGGAGCATAGCTGGATCACTGGCAGGTCTCGACAGCAGAGAGACAGATCAGATGACACAGCTGGCAGGAACGTAGTCAGGTCACAGGCAGATTTGGCAATGGCAAGGCAGATCAGGTACAACAGCAGGCAGGAGAGAGGTCAGGTCACAGGCAGGTTCGGCAGCAGGTAGGCAGATCAGGTATAACAGCAGGCAGGAGAGAAGTCAGGACACAGGCAGGTTCCGCAGCAGGTAGGCAGATCAAGTACAAACAGCAGGCAGGAGAGAATTCAGGTCACAGGCAGGTTCAGCAGCAGGTAGGCAGATCAGGTACAAACAGCAGGCAGGAGAGAAGTCAGGTAGCAGGCCGGAACGGTGATCGAAAGTCAACACAGGTAGCAAGAATTCAGGTACACGCTGTAGACCAAGCAGCAACCAGCCAGTACTAAGTCTGTGTTTAAATAGGCCGTCTGGCGCCAGTTCTGATGACAGGCGTGTGCGCGCGAACGCGTGATCGAGCTTGCGCACACACATTTACTGATGCGCCCATGGTTGTTCTGTGAATCCTTTGCTGGCACCTGCGCACAGATGTGTGCCTGCGAGCATCAGCTGTATTCTGCGGATGACTTCCCTGACATTGCCCCCCCCTTACGGGCAGCCTCTGGATGCCCAGTTGGTTCCTCTTCAGGGGATGACTGCGGAAGAAGGCATGTATTAAGTCCATAGCATGTACATTCCGCTCTGGTTCCCAGGAGCTCTCCTCTGGACCATAACCTCTCCACTTGATTAGATATTGTAGTTGACCCCTTCTCCTTCTGGAGTCTATAATCGCTTCCACCTCGAAATCCTCGTCCCCATTGATCATCACTGGTTCAGGGGGTCTAGACTCCCGATTAGGGAAAGGATCAGGCAATGCGGGCTTTAACAAAGATACATGAAATACCGGATGTATGCTGAAGGATTCTGGTAGGGATAGTTCATAGGAAACATTAATCCTTCTCCTCACAGGAACCGGCCCAAGGAATTTAGGGGCCAACTTCTTTGACGGGCAGGCCAATCTCAGATTGGTTGTTGCCAACCAAACCCGGTCCCCTGGTTGCAGAATGAGTTCCCCTCTCCTCTTCCTATCGAAAGCTCTTTTATTATCCTGTTGAGCCTTGGTTACAGTCTCTTTCAACAGCTTGTTGTTGCGATTGAAGAAGTCCACAGTGCTTTGGACAGCCGGTACTGAGGACTCAGGGACAAGGTCAGGCAAAAAGGTGGGATGTAGGGATGAGCCGAACACCCCCCTGTTCGGTTCGCACCAGAACATGCGAACAGGAAAAAAGTTTGTTTGAACGCATGAACACCATTAAAATCTATGGGACATGAACATGAATAATCAAAAGTGCTAATTTTAAAGGCTTATATGCAAGTTATTGTCATAAAAAGTGTTTCGGGACCTGGGTCCTGCCCCAGGGGACATGGATCAATGCAAAAAAAAGTTTTAAAAACGGCCGTTTTTTCAGGAGCAGTGATTTTAATAATGCTTAAAGTCAAACAATAAAAGTGTAATATCCCTTTAAATTTCGTACCTGGGGGTGTCTATAGTATGCCTGTAAAGGGGCGCATGTTTCCCGTGTTTAGAACAGTCTGACAGCAAAATGACATTTTAAAGAAAAAAAGACATTTAAAACTACTCGCGGCTATTGCATTGCCGGTCCGACAATACACATAAAAGTTCATTGATAAAAACGGCATGGGAATTCCCCACAGGGGAACCCTGAACCAAAATTTAAAAAAAAAATGACGTGGGGGTCCCCCTAAATTCCATACCAAGCCCTTCAGGTCTGGTATGGATATTAGGTAGAACCCCAGCCAAAATTTAAAAAAAAAATGACGTGGGGGTAACCCTAAATTCCACACCAGACCCTTCAGGTCTTGTATGGATTTTAAGGGGAACCCCGCGCCAAAATTTAAAAAAAAAACGGCGTGGGGTCCCCCCAAAAATCCATACCAGACCCTTATCCGAGCACGCAACCTGGCAGGCCGCAGGAAAAGAGGAGGGGATGAGAGAGCGCCCCCCCTTCTGAACCGTACCAGGCCACATGCCCTCAACATTGGGAGGGTGCTTTGGGGTAGCCCCCCAAAAAACCTTGTCCCCATGTTAATGAGGACAAGGGCCTCATCCCCACCACCGTGGCCGGTGGTTGTGGTGGTCTGCGGGTGGGGGGCCTATCGGAATCTGGAAGCCCCCTTTAACAAGTGGACCCCCAGATCCTGGCCCCCCCTGTGTGAAATGGTAAGGGGGTACAAAAGTACCCCTACCATTTCACTAAAAAACTGTCAAAAATGTTAAAAATGACAAGAGACAGTTTTTGACAATTCCTTTATTTAAATGCTTCTTCTTTCTTCTTTCTTCTATCTTCCTTCATCTTCTTCTTCTTCTGGTTCTTCCTCCAGTGTTCTTGTCCAGCATCTCCTCCATGGCGTCTTCTATCCTCTTCTCCTTGGGCTGCTCTGCACCCATGGCATGGGGGGAGGCTCCCGCTCTTCGCTTCATCTTCTTCTCTTCTTCATCTTCTTCTTCATCTTCATCTTCTTCTCTTCTTTATCTTCTTCTCCGGGCCGCTCCGCACCCATGCTGGCATGGAGGGAGGCTCCCGCTGTGTGACGCGTCTCCTCTTCTGATGGTTCTTAAATAACGGGGGGCTCCTCTGACGCACGGTGACTTGACGGGACTTCCCTGTGATGTCACGGGGAATGCCACAGGGAAGTCCCGTCATGTCCCGTGCCTCAGAGGGGGGCGGGGTCATTGGGTGGCCCCACCCCCAGTTATTTAAGAACCGTCAGACGAGGAGACGTGTCACACAGCAGGAGCCTCCCACCATGCCAGCAGAGCCAGCAGAGCGGCCCAGAGAAGAAGATGAAGAAGAGAAGAAGAGAAGAAGATGAAGAAGAAGATGAAGAAGATGAAGAGAATAGTGGGAGCCTCCCCCCATGCCATGGGTGCAGAGTGGCCCCAGGAGAAGAAGATAGAAGACGCCGCAGAGGAGATGCTGGATGAGAACACCAGAGGAAGAACCAGAAGAGCCAGAAGAAGAAGAAGATGAAGGAAGATAGAAGAAAGAAGAAGCATGAAATAAAGGAATTGTCAAAAACTGTCTCTTGTCATTTTTAACATTTTTGACAGTTTTTTAGTGAAATGGTAGGCCCTTACCATTTCACACGGGGGGCGGGATCTGGAGGTCCCCTTGTTAAAGGGGGCTTTCAGATTCCGATAAGCCCCCCACCCACAGACCCCCACAACCACTGGCCAGGGTTGTGGGGATGATGCCCTTGTCCTCATCAACATGGGGACAAGGTATTTTGGGGGCTACCCCAAAGCACCCTCCCAATGTTGAGGGCATATGGCCTGGTACGGTTCAGGAGGGGGGCCGCTCTCTCGTCCCCCCTCTTTTCCTGCGGCCTGCCAGGTTGCGTGCTCGGATAAGGGTCTGGTATGGATTTTTGGGGGGACCCCACGCCGTTTTTTTTTTATTTTGGCACGGGGTTCCCCTTAAAATCCATACCAGACCTAAAGGGTCTGGTATGGAATTTAGGGGGACCCCTACGTCATTTTTTTTTACATTTTGGCAGGGGTTCCCCTTAATATCCATACCAGACCTGAAGGGCCTGGTATGGAATTTAGGGGGGCCTTCACGTCATTTTTTTTTAACCTTGGTTCGGGGTTCCCCTGTAGGGAATTCCCATGCCGTTTTTATCAATGAACTTCTATGTGTATTGTCGGACCGGCAATGCAATAGCCGCGAGTAGTTTTAAAAGGACTTTTTTCCTTTGAAATGTCATTTTGCTGTCAGACTGTTCTAAACACGGGAAACATGCGCCCCTTCACAGGCATACTATAGACACCCCCCAGCTACGAAATTTAAAGGGATATTACACTTTTATTGTTTGACTTTAAGCATTAATAAAATCACTGCTCCTGAAAAAACGGCCGTTTTTAAAACTTTTTTTTGCATTGATCCATGTCCCCTGGGGCAGGACCCAGGTCCCCAAACACTTTTTATGACAATAACTTGAATATAAGCCTTTAACCACTTCAGCCCCTGAAGGATTTACCCCCTTCCTGACCAGAGCGTTTTTTGCGATTCGGCACTGCGTTGCTTTAACTGACAATTGCGCGGTCGTGCGACGTGGCTCCCAAACAAAATTGACGTCCTTTTTTTCCCACAAATAGAGCTTTCTTTTGGTGGTATTTGATCGCTTCTGCGATTTTTATTTTTTGCGCTATGAACAAAATAAGAGCGACAATTTTGAAAAAAACGCATTATTTTTTACATTTTGCTATAATAAATATCCCCCAAAAATATATATAAAAAAAATTTTTTTCTTCAGTTTAGGCCGATCGTATTCTTCTACATATTTTTGGTAAAAAAAATCGCAATAAGCGTTTATTAATTGGTTTGCGGAAACGTTATAGTGTTTACTAAATAGGGGATAGTTTTATGGCATTTTTATTAATAATTTTTTTTTTTACTAGTAATGGCGGCGATCAGCGATTTTTATTGTGACTGCGACGTTATGGGGGACATGTCGGACATTTTTGACACATTTTTGGGACCATTGTCATTTATACAGCGATCAGTGCGATTAAAAATGCACTGATTACTGTGTAAATGACACTGGCAGTGAAGGGGTTAACCACTAGGGGGCGGAGAGGGGTTAAGTGTGACCTAGGGAGTGATTACTAACTGTAGGGGGATGGGCTGTGTGGGTGGCGTCACTGATCTCTGCTCCGATGACAGGGAGCAGAGATCGAGTGACACTTGTCACTAGGCAGAACGGGGAGATGCTGTTTACAACAGCATCTCCCCGTTCATCCGCTCCGTGAGGCGATCGCGGGTATGCCCGCGGCGATCGAGTCCGCGGGACCTGCGACCCGACTCACGGAGCTCCCGGCGGCGCGCGCGCACGGGCACGGCGGGAAATTCAAATGGACGTACAGGTACGGTCATTTGCCCAGCCGTGCCGCTCTGCCGACGTACATCGGCGTGCGCCAGTCGGCAAGCGGTTAAAATTAGCACTTTTGATTTCTCCCATAGACTTTTAAAGGGTGTTCCGCGGCATTCAAATTTCGAACACCCCAAACCAAACTTGCGAACAGCCGATGTTCGAGACGAACATGAGTTCGACTCGAACTCGAAGCTCATTCCTAGTGGGATGGAAGCCATAATTTGAAAAGAATGGAGATTGCTTGGTAGCTGCATGACAGGAGTTGTTATATGCAAACTCGGCTAAGGGTAAGAGAGATACCCAGTCATCCTGCACAAACGAGGTGAAACAACGGATGTACTGTTCCAACGTCTGATTGGTCCATTCAGTCTGACCATTAGATTGTAACGATTTCCTTAATAAATACTCGAGCAATCTCAGCAGCAGAGGGTGTACCCTTCAAGGGTAAGAAATTAGCCATTTTAGTCAGCCGGTCTACTATGACGAAGATGGCTGTACAGTTTTCAGTGGGTGGCAGTTCAACCATAAAATCCATGGAGATCATGGTCCATGGCCTGTCGGGCACAGGTAAGGGTCTGAGCAAACCCCACGCCTTGTTTCGGGTGCTCTTACTCCAGATGCAGGTAATGCAGGTGTCTATATATTCCTTGCAGTCCTTTTCCAAATTAGGCCACCAAAATGTGCGTTGCATTAAGTCTATCGTTTTGTGAATGCCAAAGTGACCTGCTAGGGGGTGATCATGGCAGAATCCTAGAACTGATAACCGGACTGCTTCTGGGACGAAGACTTGGTTCCCTCTCCAAAGAAGTCCATCTCTTGCCTGTAACGTCTCCCCGATAGGATCAGGGGGAACTGCGGACGCCTGCTTCAGCTGTGACACGAGGTCAGACTGCAGCAACAGAAAATTTCCTGCTGGTAGGATGGTGTCAGGTACCGGTAAGACTTTTGGATCCTCGAACATACGTGACAGCGCATCAGGCTTGACGTTTTTTGATCCGGGTCTATAGGTGATGTGGAACAAGAACCTTGAAAAGAAAAGTGCCCATCGGGCCTGGCGAGGTTTTAGTCTTTTGGCAGTTCCTAAATATTCAAGGATCTTGTGGTCTGTATAAATCAATATTGGGTGAGTGGCTCCTTCTAACAAATACCTCCACTCTTCCAGGGCGGCCTTTATGGCTCCCGATCTCCCACGTCATAGTTTCTCTCTGCTGGAGAAAGTTTTCTAGAGAAGAAAGCTACCGGATGGACTAAATCCTTGGGACCTTAGCGCTGGGACAGAACTCCCCCAACTGCACTTTCGGAAGCATCTACCTCCAGAATGTAAGGTAGTGCCGGATCTGGGTGACTTAGTACAGGAGCAGTTGTAAACAGTCCTTTAAGAGTTTCAAAGGCAGCCTGGGCTTCAGGTGACCAGCGGAAACGAGTACCCTGTTTGGTAAGTTGGGTAATTGGTGAGATGATAGCTGAAAAGTTCTTGATAAATCTGCGTTAAAAATTAGCAAACCCAACAAACCACTGTATCCCCTTCTTATCAGTGGGCGCAGGCTAGGTCAGGATTGCAGACACTTTTGAGGGTCCATTTCAATCCCTCCGGTAGAAATGATCAAGCCCAAGAACTGGATACTCTGCCGCTCAAACTCGCATTTCTCGGGGTTGGCATAGAGTCCATGTAAGCGGAGACGGCAGAGAACATTCTTGACATACTCCCGATGGTCAGCAAGGGAAGTAGAGAACACAAGAATGTCATCTAAATAAACAATAATGAAAATGTCCAGGTAGTCTTTGAAGACGTCATTAATAAAGTGTTGGAAGGTAGCCGGGGCATTACACAAGCCGAAGGGCATGACGAGATACTCGTAGTGTCCAAAACGGATACGGAAGGCGGTTTTCCACTCGTCCCCCTGCCATATGCGGATGAGGTTGTAAGTTCCCCTCAGGTCAAGTTTAGTAAAAATAGTGGCAGAACGCAGTCTTTGAAAAAGCTCAGGAACCAAGGGAAGAGGGTAACGGTTTTTCACTGTAATCTTGTTCAGGTCCCGGTAATCTACCCATGGCCGTAGTGAATGGTCCTTCTTCTCCACAAAGAATATTCCCGCCCCGGCAGGTGAGGTCGACGGGCAAATGAAGCCTTTCTGGAGGCTCTCATCAATATATTCCTTTAGAGCTGCTAATTATTTCTCAGACAGTGGAAAGATCCGACCAAACGGAATAGCAGCCCCAGAAAGGAGCTCAATGGGGCAATCGTAAGCCATGTGTGGAGGTAAGGTTTCTGCTCCCTGTTTGCTGAATACATCAAGGAACTCATGATAGGCCCCAGGCACCTTTTGGCAGAGCTCAGCATCAACGTCCATACACAACAGGGTGGTGGGTGCAACAGTGGGATTGAACAGACAGTGCTTCTGGCAGCAAGATGATTGGTACTTGATACTGCCTGATTTCCAATCAACCACCAAGTTATGGGCCTTTAGCCATGGTAGACCCAAAATGACAGGGTACAGAGGTGAAGAAATGGCATCTAGACGCAAAAGTTCTTTATGACCGGTAGAGGTCGTGGTTAACAGTGGAGGGGTTTCCTGGGTCACCAGTCCGGACTTTATACGAGAGCCATCAGCCAGAAATATGGTAAGTCCCTGCTCTTTGGATTGAAGAGGAATACCTTGTTGGGCAGCAAATGCCAGATCAACGAAGCAACTGCACGCCCCAGAGTCCACAATTGCAGTAGCTGACATGCTTCTCCCTGGGAGCTGAAAGGTAACAGGAAGTGCCAATTGAGTAAAAGTTGCTGGCGGGACCGCCTGACTTGCTGGAGAAGCAGAGGGGAATCCACGTCCCTTAGCAGGACAAGTCCGTACATAGTGACCTGCCCCGCCACAGTAGAGGCAGAAGTTGCCTTGAAGACGTTGTGTCCGTTCCTCAGGTGACAGCGATGGGCGAATCAGGCCTAGTCATGTGGGTGTTACAGTCTCTAATGCAGGAGAATCCAACTTGACAGATGTCAGCTGAACAGGAACTGGAAACTTAGGCATCATCCATACAGATTGGGAAGGAACTGCTGACTTCTCCCACCTGCACTCTCGCAGACGACGGTCGACCTGAATTGATAATGTAATTAAGTCCTCCAGGGAACTTGGAGCACCCACACGAGCCAACTCGTCTTTTAAATCTTCCGATAACCCCTGGCTAAACTGATGTCGTTTATCCAGCCGGTATCTGCACTCCAGCACCTGAAATCCATAATGTAGTCCTCGACCGCTCTGCAGCCTTGTTGAAGTGCATGGAGAGAGGACTCGGCAGTAGTGGTTAGTAGAGGGTCCTCATATAGTTTGGAACATTGCCTGGAAGAAAGAGGACGTAGTATTTAGTTGTAAGTCCTTTTTTTCCAACAGACGATGAGCCCAGGTTTGGGGCTCACCTTGAAGTAGGGATATAATGAACCCCAGCTTTGTAGTCTCTGCAGAAAAAGTAAGTGGCTGGAGTGAAAAATAAAGCTGACAGGCATTGCGGAATGCTCTGAACTTTGTCCGGTCTCCAGAAAATCTGTCAGGATTAGGTACTTGTGGTTCTGGGGATGTCATCATTGCAGCGGGAATGGCCGAAGAGAGCTGGACTTGCACATGCTCCACAAGACGCACATATTTCTCCTGCAGGGACTTGACCTCTTGAGTAAGGCCTGTGAGACATTGGCAGACTTCATGTAGGGGAGAGGTTCCTGCTGCAGGCTCAGTCATGGCTGCTTGGAACTGTCACGTACCTGATGGCGAGCCTGACGTGTAGAGGAAGGCCTACCGTACAACTCCGCCTCAAGGCCCGCTGGTAGTGGAACAGCTGGCGCTGGAGCACGGTGGAGTAACAGTGCCTATGGAAGTCCCGAAGTCTGTGCAGGAAGTTGCCGGAAACACACAGGTGGACGGCTGGACTTGACTGGAAGCAGACAGGAGCGTAGCTGGATCACTGGCAGGTCTCGACAGCAGAGAGACAGATCAGATGACAAAGTTAGCAGGAACGTAGTCAGGTCACAGGCAGATTTGGCAATGGCTAGGCAGATCAGGAACAACAGCAGGCAGGAGAGAAGTCAGGTAACAGGCAGGTTCCGCAGCAGGTAGGCAGATCAGGTACAAACAGCAGGCAGGAGAGAAGTCAGGTCACAGGCAGGTTCGGCAGCAGGTAGGCAGATCAAGTACAAACAGCAGGCAGGAGAGAAGTCAGGTAGCAGGCCGGAATGGTAATCGGAAGTCAACACAGGAAGCAAGAATTCAGGTACACGCTGTAGACCAAGCAGCAACCAGCCAGTACTGAGTCTGTGTTTAAATAGGCCGTCTGGCACCAGTTCTGATGACAAGCGTGTGCGCGCGAACGCACGAACGCGCTCGCGCGTTCATTTACTGATGCGCCCATGGTTGTTCTGTGAATCCTTTGCTGGCACATGCGCACAGGTGTGTGCCTGCAAGCATCAGCTGTATTCTGCGGACGACTTCCCTGACAGGAAGGGAGTAACATGATGACTAAAGAGAGGGGGTACCACACAAGGACAAGAAACTGGCAGTTATGTTCCCCCAGCTGCAGCATACTGCCAAGTTTGCTCCAGTGGCGAGGGGGGAGGGGATGATGAGGTCACTGACTGTACTTGGGTGCCTGAGAGAAGAGAGGAGGAGGAGACAAAAATCCAACTAGGCAGGATGTCCTTTGGGGGCAGCTTAAGGGCAGTAACCCTATTGCATCACACCACAGAGCTCCGCAGGTGCAGGGCGGTGCTGATTCCTGACTTTTAAAAGTTCCTTGGTGTGGGCCTTTTTTGACACGTGTGCAACAGATCGCACCGTTGCTGTTTGCAACCTATGTCTGAAGCGGATGAAGCGTGGCCAGAACAGCAGCCACTTGGGCACCACATGCTTGACCAGACATATGATGACCTCCCATGCAGTCTGTTGGCAACAGCACTTGAAAGACCCACATCAAAGTAAAAGGTGGACTTCTCCTTGCTCCTCATCTGGGATCTCCAACCCTACTATACCTACAGTCCTCTCAAAAACCTGCTCTGAGAGGAATGAAGGTATTAGCAATAGGTGTCCCAAGTACTTGCAGCCAATATGCTAGCAGTACACCACCACTATCTGATTTTAGCAGACAAATTTTCCTACTCCAGTTGCTAAGCCATAAAAAGAAATTCGGTCCCAGCCATCCAAATGCTCAGCGTCAAAATGCTAACTTGGCCAAATTACTAGCACTGCAACTACTGCCTTTTCAGCTGGTAGACTCTGACCTATTTCATGAATTTGTGGAATGTGCTGTACCTCAGTGTCAGGTTCCAAAACGCCATTTCTTTTCATGGAAGGTCATTCTGGCTTTCTACCGGCATGTGGAAGGCAATGTTTTGGCCTTGTTGGACAGGGCGGTCAGCAGTAAGGTTCATATTACCGCTGACTCTTGGTCCAGGAGGCATGGGAAGGGATGTTACCTTTCCTTCACGGCGCACTGGGTAGTTCTGCTGGCAGCTGGGAAGGATACAGGACAGGGTTCAGTATTGTTGGAGCTTGTTCCCCCACCACACCTCCAAAATGCTAGTGGTGATTCTACCACAGCTTTCTCCTCCACCCCCTCCTCTTCTTCTTCCTCTATGGCCTCTTCTGCAGATTTGTCCTCTGAACCAGCGAAGCTCCGTAGGTTTTCAAGGGGCTACACAAGCAATCAGGCTAAAAGATGCCATGCAGTGCTTGAGTTGGTCTGCCTAGGGGATAGGAGGCACACTGGGGCAGAGATTTTGTCAGCTCTGCAGGGGCAGGCTCAGAGGTGGTTGATGCCATGCCAGCTTCAGCCAGGAATGGCACCAACCTTCTCTCCACCCTCCGACAGGGACACTTGACCCACATTCCATGTTTGGCACACGTCCTGAATTTGGTGGTGCAGCAGTTCTTGAGCAGGAACCCAGGCTTACAGGATCTCCTGAGGCAGGCCAGAACAGTCCGTGGTCATTTCCGCTGGTCAGTTCTCTGCTGGCTGACATTCAAAGGGAATGCAACCTGCCCACAACTGCCTCTTTTGTGACATGCCCACCAGATTGAAACTCAACGTTGGCAATGTTGCAGTGGCTGCACACACAGCAGAGGGTCATCAATGAGTACCTGTGAGAGTATGGCACCAGGACAGGGTCAGGGGAGCTTGGCTTCTTTTTACCACACCAGTGGCTACTGATCAAGGATGCATGCACTGTCCTGTCACCATTTCAGGAGGCCACAAGGATAGTGAGCAGCGACAATGCATGCATCAGTGACACTGTCCCTCTAGTCTTCCTGTTGGAGTACATGCTTCATGGAATCATAGACAGGGCACTTGGGGAAGAACAGTGGGAGAAAGAGGAGGACTTCCTTACCCCTTAAGGCCCCCTTTATCCAGATAGCATTCATGTGGGCCCGCCAAACACACAGGAAGAAGGGGAGGAGGAGGAGGATTGTGTCAGCATGGATGTAGAGGATAACACTCAGCAGCAGTCTTCAAGGGATGGTTTTCAGTCCCCAGAAACCCAAGGAGTTGTACGTGGCTGGGAGGAGGTAGTTACAGATCATGTGATCCTTCGTGACCCAGAGGACTTAGAATTGAATGCCTTTTCAAACTTCGCTGCATGGCCTCCCTGATTCTGCAAAGCCTGCAAAAGGACCCTAGGATTCGTGGTATCAAGGAGAGGGATCATTACTGGCTGGCAACCCTTCTTGATCCATGTTACAAGGGTAAGGTTGCAGGATATAATATTTTCAGGAGGCCATGAAGAAAGGTGCAATGCATTTCCAGACCCTGGGAGGTTACAATTTCTTGGTGCTGGACAGCATGTTGCTGAGGCTTCGTTCAGTCAGAGGAAGAGCGGTGGAGAAGGTGGCCGGCTGACCGATGCCTTTAAACAATTTTTCAGTCCTCAGCTCCAAGGTCTGATCAGTTTAAGCAACCATCGCCAGCATCTGTATTGCATGGTGCAGGAATATCTAGGGGCAAGAGCAGACTTGGAGATCTTTCCAAAAGAGCATTCACTGGGTTACTGGGTCTTGAGGATGGACCACTGGCCAGAACTTTCTCAATGTGCAATTGAGCTACTGGCTTGTCCTGCATCCAGCATGCTTTCTGAAAGCACATTTAGTGCTGCTGGAGGTTTTGTAACAGGTCAAAGAGGACGCCTGTCCACAGACTCTGCTGATAGGCTCACATTCATAAAAATGAATCAGTTTTGGATCAGCAGCTATCAAGCACCTGATGCTGATGTAACTGATTGAATTTGTTAAGGTTGTGGGATCCCTTAAAGACTGCCTATGATGACTATCCTATTCTTCCTCAATCTTGTTGATGCTAGCTTCTAACAATATTTTTGGTTCAGGGCACCACCACCACCCAAGGATTTTTTCTGCCCCTGTTTAACAGGGGCATGTAATTACAATGTTTGATCTAATGCTTCACAGCAGGGCCCGGTCCTGCACCCAACAAGAGTATCTGTGAGGGCTTGCAGTGTTGTGGCACCACCACCACCACCCAAGGCCCAATTTTTCTGCCCCTGTTTAGCAGGAGCATGTAATTACAATTCTTGATATAATATTTCACAGCAGGGCCCGTTCCTGTGCCCAACAAGAGTAACTGTGAGGGCCTACAGTGTTCTGGTGCCACCAACACCTAAGGCCCAATTTTCTGCAGAGTGTATAGGGCAGGCGGTATAGTATATATACTGCTGTTCAGAGTATATAGTACCTGGGGGCCTGGGGGACCCCACACCATTTAAAAAAAATTTGGGTGAGGGGTTCCTCTTAATAACCATACCAGACCTGAAGGGCCTGGTATGGAATTTGGGGGGCCCCCACGCAATTTTTTAAAAAAATTTTGGTTTGGGGTTCCCCTTAATATTCATACCAGACCCAAAAGGCCTGGTATGGATTTTTGGGGGGACCCCCATGCCATTTTTTTCAATGACTTTTATCTGTATTGCCAATACCTGACAATTCATTATAGCCGCTAGTAGTTTTAAATTACTTTTTTTCCTTTAGAAATGTCATTTTGTGCAGGGACTGTTCTAAACACAAGAAAAATGCGCCACTTTACAGGCATACTATAGACGCCCCCAGGTACAAAATTTAAAGGAATATTTCATTTTTATTGTTTCACTTTAAGCATTATTAAAATCACTGCTCCCAAAAAAACGTCTGTTTTTTTTCCTTGATACATATATAATACTCTCTTACTGAGGGAAGGAGGTTGATGGCCAAGTTCTCACGATACATGGCCCCATCCATCCTCCCCTCAATACGGTGCAGTCGTCCTGTCCCCTTTGCAGAAAAGCAGCCCCAAAGAATGATGTTTCCACCTCCATGCTTCATGGTTGGGATGGCATTTTGGGGTTGTACTCTTCCTTCTTCTTCCCCCAAACACGGCGAGTGGAGTTTAGACCAAAAAGCTCTATTTTTATCTCATCAGACCACATGACCTTATCCCATTCTTCCTCTGGATCATACAGATGGTCATCGGCAAACTTCAGACAGGCCTGGTCATGTGCTGGCTTGCGCAGGGGGACCTTGCGTGCGCTACAGGATTTTAATCCATGACGGCGTAGTGTGTTACTAATGGTTTTCTTTGAGACTGTGGTCCCAGCTCTCTTCAGGTCATTGACCAGGTCCTGCCGTGTAGTTCTGGGCTGATCCCTCACCTTGCTCATGATCATTGATGCCCCACGAGGTGAGATCTTGCATGGAGCCCCAGACCGAGAGAGATTGACTGTCATCTTGAACTTCTTCCATTTTCTAATAATTGTGCCAACAGTTGTTGCCTTCTCACCAAGCTGCTTGCCTTATGTCCTGTAGCCCATCCCAGCCTTGTGCAGGTCTACAATTTTATCCCCAATGTCCTTACACAGCTCTCTGGTCTTGGCTATTGTGGAGAGGTTGGAGTCTGTTTGATTGAGTGTGTGGACAGGTGTCTTTTATACAGGTAACAAGTTCAAACAGGTGCAGTTAATACAGGTAGTGAGTGGAGAACAGGAGGGCTTCTTAAAGAAAACATAACAGGTCTGTGAGAGCCAGAATTTTTACTGGTTGGTAGGTGATCAAATACTTATGTCATGCAATAAAATGCAAATTAATTATTTAAAAATCATACAATGTGATTTTCTGGATTTTTGTTTTAGAGTCCATCTCTCACAGTTGAAGTAGATCTCAGATCTCATATTTACAATAAAGTGCAATAAAAAAAATGTTTGAAAAAATAAAAATGTCCCTTTAAGAGCTATGGGCGGAAGTGACCTTTTGACGTTATTTCCGCCCTGCAATGGTATGGAGCAGGGTGGGGGAGATTCCCTTCACTCAGCTCCGTGCCAAGCAGGGTAAAGGACCCGATCGCCTCCGCCGCTGCTGACGGCTCCGGTAAGAGGCAGAGGGCACCGGAGAGCCCCTTTCCCACCACCAGTAAAAGTGATCTTGCGGTGAATCCACCGCTGAGACCACTTTTATCTGAAAATGGACAGCCTGCTAAAGAAATGGATACCAGGGTTATGGCAGCTAGCTGCTGCCATAACAACGATATTCCACTTCAAACAGCCTCCGTATAATGCCGTTGGGCGGTCCGTAAGTGGTTAACCACTTCAGCCCCGGAAGGATTTACCCCCTTCCTGACCAGAGCACTTTTTACAATTCGGCACTGCGTCGCTTTAACTGCTAATTGCGCGGTCATTCAATGCTCTACCCAAACGAAATTTGCGTCCTTTTCTTCCCACAAATAGAGCTTTCTTTTGATGATATTTGATCACCTCTGCCGTTTTTATTTTTTGCGCTATAAACGGAAAAAGACTGAAAATTTTGAAAAAAAATGATATTTTCTACTTTTTGTTATAAAAAAAATCCAATAAACTAAATTTTAGTCATACATTTAGGCCAAAATGTATTCGGCCACATGTCTTTGGTAAAAAAAATGTCAATAAGCGTATATTTATTGGTTTGCGCAAAAGTTATAGCGTCTACAAACTAGGGTACATTTTCTGGAATTTACACAGCTTTTAGTTTCTGACTGCCTATGTCATTTCTTGAGGTGCTAAAATGGCAGGGCAGTACAAAACCCCCCCAAATGACCCCATTTTGGAAAGTAGACACCCCATGGAAATTGCTGAGAGGCATGTTGAGCCCATTGAATATTTATTTTTTTTGTCCCAAGTGATTGAATAATGACAAAAAAAAGAAAAAAAAAAAATTACAAAAAGTTGTCACTAAATGATATATTGCTCACACAGGCCATGGGCATATGTGGAATTGCACCCCAAAATACATTCAGCTGCTTCTCCTGAGTACGGGGATACCACATGTGTGGCACTTTTTGGGAGCCTAGCCGCGTACGGGGCCCCGAAAACCCAGCACCACCTTCAGGATTTCTAAGGGCATACATTTTTGATTTTACTCCTCACTACCTATCACAGTTTTGAAGGCCATAAAATGCCAAGATGGCACAAAACCCCCCCAAATGACCCCATTTTGGAAAGTAGACACCCCAAGCTATTTGCTGAGAGGCATGGTGAGTATTTTGCAGCTGTCATTTGTTTTTGAAAATGAAGAAAGACCAGAAAAAAAATTTTTTTTTTTCTTTTTTCAATTTTCAAAACTTTGTGACAAAAAGTGAGGTCTGCAAAATACTCACTATACCTCTCAGCAAATAGCTTGGGGTGTCTACTTTCCAAAATGGGGTCATTTGGGGGGGGGTTTGTGCCACCTGGGCATTCCATGGCCTCCGAAACTGTGATAGGTAGTGAGGAGTGAAATCAAAAATTTACGGCCTTAGAAAGCCTGAAGGCGGTGCTTGGTTTTCGGGGTCCCGTGCGCGGCTAGGCTCCCAAAAAGTCCCACACCTGTGGTATCCCCGTACTCAGGAGAAGCAACAGAATTTATTTTGGGGTGTAATTTCACATATTCCCATGGCATGTTTGAGCAATATAACATTTAGTGACAACTTTGTGCAAAAAAAAAAAAAAAAAAAAAAAAAATTGTCTCTTTCCCGCAACTTGTGTCACAATATAAAATATTCCATGGACTCGACATGCCTCTCAGCAAATAGCTTGGGGTGTCTACTTTCCAAAATGGGGTCATTTGGGGGGGGTTTGAACTGTCCTGGCATTTTATGCACAACATTTAGAAGCTTATGTCACACATCACCCACTCTTCTAACCACTTGAAGACAAAGCCCTTTCTGACACTTATTGTTTACATGAAAAAGTTTTTTTTTTTGCAAGAAAATTACTTTGAACCCCCAAACATTATATATTATTTTAAAGCAATTGCCCTACAGATTAAAATGGTGGGTGTTTCATTTTTTTTTTTCACACAGTATTTGCGCAGCGATTTTCAAACGCATTTTTTGGGGAAAAAACACACTTTTTTAAATTTTAATGCACTAAAACACACTATATTGCCCAAATGTTTGATGAAATAAAAAAGATGATCTTAGGCCGAGTACATGGATACCAAACATGACATGCTTTAAAATTGCGCACAAACGTGCAGTGGCAACAAAATTACTACATTTTTAAAAGCCTTTAAAAGCCTTTACAGGTTACCACTTTAGATTTACAGAGGACGTCTACTGCTAAAATTACTGCCCTCGATCTGACCTTCGCGGTGATACCTCACATGCATGGTGCAATTGCTGTTTACGTTTGACGCCAGACCGCCGCTTGCGTTCGCCTTAGCGCGAGAGCAGGGGGCGACAGGGGTGCTTTTTTTTATTTATTTTTTTTCTTTATTTTTTTTTGCTTTTTTATCTTATTTTTAAACTGTTCCTTTCATTTTTTTTTTTTTTAAATCATTTTTATTGTTATCTCAGGGAATGTAAATATCCCCTATGATAGCAATAGGTAGTGACAGGTACTCTTTTTTGAAAAAATTGGGGTCTATTAGACCCTAGATCTCTCCTCTGCCCTCAAAGCATCTGACCACACCAAGATCGGTGTGATAAAATGCTTCCCCAATTTCCCAATGGCGCTATTTACATCCGGCGAAATCTAAGTCATAAAATGCTCGTAGCTTCCGGTTTCTTAGGCCATAGAGATGTTTGGAGCCACTCTGGTCTCTGATCAGCTCTATGGTCAGCTGGCTGAATCACCGGCTGCATTCTCAGGTTCCCTGTTGAGACAGGAGAGCCAGAGAAAAACACGGAAGACGGTGGGGGGGGGGCATTCCCTCCCACTGCTTGTAAAAGCAGTCTAGAGGCTAATTAGCCGCTAGGATTGCTTTTACATGAAAGCCGACCGCTGGCTAAAAAGAATGATACCAAGATGATACCTAAACCTGCAGGCATCATTCTGGTATAACCCCTCAAAGTCGTGAATGGCGTACATGAAGACAAAAAAATGGTTAACAATAAAGCACAGTAAACGGTAAAGTATAAATAATTACATACCTGAAAAACAAACATGATAAAACATAATAACAATAACAATAACAATAAAACATTGCAGAATAGAATACAGTAAAAAAGAGCAGAACAATAGAGAGAGAATAGAGAGAGAGAGAACAATAAAACGACAACTTTTTTTTAAATTTTTGTTTGTGTTTTTTTTTTTTTTTACACTTTTTTTTTGTAACTGTAACTTTTATAACTGTAACCGGTTCCAGGTTCGGGTCTCTCAAAATGCGGTGGCATCTTGGGAGACCCTGTGAAAGTGTGCCTAGTCTGTGCAATGCTGTACGCTACGCTAATACTCAACTAGTGCATGGTAGCGTTCAAAACATTCACCAAGTGTTACTGCAGTGCTGGTTTGACTACGACCGGGGTGTACTACGCCGCTGGTGCTTGCCAGTTCACCAAAACGCTACAAAGAAAAGTGTCAGTGATCGATCGATACTGCACTTGGGTGGGCTGGACTGGGCTGGGCTGGGCGGAGGGGCAAAACGCAGGTGCTAGCAGGTATCTGGGCTGATCCCGCTAACACTGCATTTTTGGGAACCCTAAACTGCTGGGGACGCTAGTATAGATCTGATCGGATCAGATATTGATGCGTTCAGATACTATACCACTAAGGGAGGTGTACGGTGCGTGTACGGTGCGTGCGTGGGTGTTCGCGGTACTGGCGCTAATCTGACGCTGCCTAGGGCGACGCATATCACCGCCGGGCGATCAGGGGGCTAAACCTTTATTCGGTAATAAACGGCGGGTGCCCTGACACTATAAAAAATAAACGAACTAACCAGCGTCACCCGTAACGGTTATACGGTGATCAGTGGTGAAAGGGTTGACTAGGGGGCCATCAAGGTCCCTGTCGCTATAAAACGCTGACGGCGAACCTAAATATTTACGTCCCTAACTAGCGTCACCAGCGACACTAATACAGCGATCAGAAAAATGATCGCTTAGCAACACTGGCGACAGGGGGTGATCAAGGGGTTAAAACTTTATTAGGGGGGTAAGGGGGGTACCCTAGACCTACAGGGGGGTAAACCTTTATTCGGTAATAAACGGCGGGTGCCCTGACACTATAAAAAATAAACGAACTAACCAGCGTCACCCGTAACGGTTATACGGTGATCAGTGGTGAAAGGGTTAACTAGGGGGCCATCAAGGGGTTAAAACATTTATTAGGTAGTATATGGGGGTCCCTGTCGCTATAAAACACTGACGGCGAACCTAAATATTTACGTCCCTAACTACCGTCACCAGCGACACTAATACAGCGATCAGAAAAATGATCGCTTAGCGACACTGGTGAGGGGGGGTGATCAAGGGGTTAAAACTTTATTAGGGGGGGTAAGGGGGGTACCCTAGACCTACAGGGGGGTAATACTAACTGTCCCACCACTGCTAACTGTCACAAACTGACACTATGCAGTAATCAGGAAAAAAAAAAAAAAACCTGCTTGGTGTCAGTTTGTGACAGGGGGGGGTGATTGGGGGGGGATCGGGGGGCGATCGGGGGGGATCGGGGGTGTAATATATGCCTGGCATGTTCTACTGTGTTGTGTGTGAGTGTTGGTGCACTTACATGTCATCTCTCCTCGGCGCTGGAACGGAAACTGCCAGACCGAGGAGAGATGACATCACATCCTCTGCCTCTGTGTACTATAGAGAGGCAGGGGATGTTTGTCATTGGCTGGGAGCGATCGCGAGGGGGGGGCCACGATCGGATGGCCTCCCCCTCGTCTGTCATCGCTCCCAACCAAATGCCGACCGCAGCTGGCACCGGGGGGGGGTCCGATCGGACCCCCCACCCGCGGGAAGGCAATCACGTTTCAGGTACGTGATTTTGCCTGCCCGTGCCGCTCTGCTCACGTATATAGGCGTGAGGCGGTCGGCAAGTGGTTAAAGTGTGACATGTTAGGTATCTATTTACTCGATGTAACATCATCTTTCACATTATACAAAAAAATGGCGCTAACATTAGTGTTGTTTTTTTTTTATTCATGAAACAGTTTTTTTTTCCCCAAAAAAAACGCTTTTAAAAAAATTACTGCGCAAATACCGTGTTACATAAAAAGTTGCAATGACCACCATTTTATTCCATAGGGTGTCTGCTAAAACAATATATATAATATTTGAGGATTCTGAGCAATTTTCTAGCAAAAAAATGATTATTTTTACATGTAGGAGAGAAGTGTCAAAATTGGCCTGTGTGGCAAGGGGTTAATTACCGTAAGTAATATACAAATAATTATTATATATTGTCTTTAAGGTAATTTACTATATTTTCAAAATCTGTACTCAAGCAGGTGGCTTAACGGACAAATTACTAAAGTTTGAAATTATAACTTCCAACCAGTAATTTCACAGTAAATAGATAAATAATAAATTATTATGTTATAACATATAGCATATAAATATATGATTTAGCTTAATATAATAGTACCTTTTCAGCAGCAGATTCTCATTCTTCCTCTTTACTGTGTGAGAAAAACATGGGATTGTGGGTAAATCTTATACACATAAACACATGTTTTTTCACTGTAGTTAAGAGGGCTGGGCTGGAAGGGAGCATGTGTCTTTTAGACACATGCCCCTTCTTTGACACAGCAGTGAGAGGCGTACCTCCACTGCAGCATTTTTACTGGACAGCTGGGACCAATGGTACTGTACCATTGGTCCAAGACTCCAAGCTGTTTATTGAGCTCAGTGCCTCTGACAAGAAGTGAGAGGCACTGTGAGCTCAACCTCTCAGTCTGCTGCAAAACAGAGAGTGTCAGCTTGTATTTAAAGTTGCCGCTGTCAGATTCTGACAGGCTGCACAAGGAGCCCCATATCTCTGAAACCATAGGCGTAGGAGCCCCAAATTTTTACCAGTGGTGGGGTAGCACTTAGGCTACATACCCCCCAAACCCCCCTATGACCCCAGGTCACTGAGCTACAACCCTCAAAGACAACATTTTTAATTTTTTTTTATGTTCATGGCAGGTGAGGCCCTGCCTCACCTGCCTCCCCTGACTGCGCATCCCTGCTTGTGAGTGTGATCCCCATTGAAAACGTCACCTATGACAAAACGCATTTGGGAGGGTACTCAGTGACGTCACCACGTTATTCAAGGAGCACGGGCTCCTGTATGTTTGTTTTTATGTGAATATTTCTCATTTTTATGTAAGTGCATTTCTTATCCTTTATTAAATGCTTGAACTGTATCACACTATGGTCAGTTTCTTTCTCCTATGAGCACATTTACAACACCATCCGAGCATGGCTAAGTGAGGTTCCTAGGTGGTTTTCCCTGACAATGGTCCGGTTCCTGTGATTTCCAGGGGTCATCTGTGCAAGCTAAAGGCCTTGGTTGGGTCACAGCCACAGCTTTTTGCTTGCAGTCTGGTAAGGAGACTGTAGTTACGGTGGTCAGGCACTTTCATATTGTGTGAAGTCACCATGGTGTCACTGGATGATTGATAAAAATGGCCTATTTTTTAATTTTCACTTGAACTTTTTTATCACATTTTTTATTTTGGTGCAGCTCCTATATATTTTTTCTGATTTATTCTTTTGCTTTTAATAAAGTTGATAGTGTTTTTACAGTGCTACACTATCCAAGCCTTTCTTTTGTGAGTGAAGCAGTCCTGTAGGTTGATGTGGTGTTGATAAATGATTATCCAAGAAACATTAAGGAGGATCGTGGGAGAGCAGTGTAGCCTTGGAGTGAACCCCTTAAATGGAATGCGCAACTGACCTATTTTTAACCAAATAGCTCCAAATATATTATTTTCACATTATCACTGGTAGTTTAGCAACTAGCAGAGGAATGCTCAGAGGATATCCTTTGACTTTTTTTTACATGAACATGGTGTATTGTCACCATTATACATTTGTTTCCTGTGTAACCATTGCACATTGTTGGCTTGTGTTGAGTAGAAATGGCTCATTTGCTGGCTTCATACTGCAAAAATGCCCATTTTCTGCTGATGTATTGACACAAGTTCCCATTTATAAAAAAAAGTGAAGAAGACATAATTCTGCAACACAGAGTCACAATTCTGCCTTATTACCTTAGAATTCTTACTTTCTTTCCTATATTTCAGACTTACCACTTTAGAGTTTGAGGCTTTATCTTAGAGTTCTAAGTGTTTATGTTTTTTGCGGTGGAGTCATTTCATTTTTTGATAATCAACACTGAAATAAATGATCCTATTTTCTACTTTTCATGTGGCTTGATGGCAAAGTGATGTACAGAGAGATAGCCAGAATGATAAAAAAGAAGACAAGTTGATTCTACAATTATATCAAGGAATTAGCTTTTTATTATACCATGAGACTATTAAGCTGAAGAGCATTTACAGTGAATGCCATGGACTTTACTGAAGTTTATCATAAAAAAAGTGCATGCTTGTCAAACAAGATTTTTTGTACCAAAGATTGTACCATAGACAGTAATGAGTATCTTTACTGAACAACAGCACATTCATAAAATATACAGGCCGAGGTACGGGATAATGTTTAAACAATGCTTCCAGGCACATGATATGACCATGTGTATAGTGCACAATTGTTCTATTATATTAAGATGGGAAAATTAATATGTTTGTTCAAGCTTTAGATCAAATTTACCTTTGGTCTGTTGAAGGGACTGGTTAAAAAAGTTACAAATAATCATTCCTGGAGCAATGAATGTTTGAACCTGCAGGTTTCCTAAGACTGATTGCTTATTTCTGTAGGTAGACTAACTTTCCTGGAGTTATGATATATGCCATTGCTTCTCATCTTAACTGTAGTTTGAGATTGGCTGTGTGCTCAATCAAGTACAGTTTGCTGGGGTCAGTGTTTGCAGCTCTAATTCATTACTTGCTGTAATGTCTATGATTGGAGACCAGTAGCTGAAGAGAAGTGTGAGTCAATGCGCCAACATACTGTATTTAACTGTAAAGTGGGGGTACAGCAACTGTTTACATGGAAGTAGCTTTAACAGAAGCTTTAATCACCCTCCAAATTGACATCTATAGTTTAGTGCCATGAACACCCTTACTTAAAAATTTCCAGATTCACATTAAAGCTCCCTATTTTGGAAGTTCATAGTTGGAGGATAGAACAAGTTTTAAAGATGTGTTTATCTTGATTTAGCTTATTCTTTGAATATGTTGTTTGTGAAGATTTTGAATTACACAAAATCTAAAATAATCAATTATATCACAGGATAACTAGCACATTTGCTTCACATCACCGTACGGCTCACCAGGTTTTATAATGGCTTTGATTAAAAGCTGTAGGATTTGTTCTTTCACAGTTCCGCAAAGACCAAGAGGCTTAGGTGTAAAGCCGCTGACATATCATATTATCAGTGCAGAGCAAAGGAAATGTCTTATAGAGGGGGGGTTCTCTGGGAAAAAAATGTGAAAGGCTTAACAATTCCTCTTATTTAATTTTTCAGGAGCATGCATTGACAGGCAATTTAAAGGTAACAGAATGGTAGACCCATGGGCTGTCAAGCTGATATGAAGAAATGGTGGAGTTATTTTTGGCAGGGTGTAGAGAAAACATGTATGTAGCTATCATTTCCCATATTCCAGATTACTGACGTTTACGTTCTCTACTGTACAATTCACCAATGACTTTAGTAAAGCAAGAAATAATGTGCATGTTCTTTTTCACAATTAGGTATTAGCCTTAAGGACATGCTGCTATGGAATAGTTGATGATTCATGCTATTAATAATAGTATTAAAATTATAAATATAGACAAAAAGTATTTTTATATTTTAACTCACAGAGATCCCCAAAAGTACTGGCAAACATTATTAAAAAAGGCCCCAGATTCATATACTTTATATTGATTTAATTTGGTTCTATTCTATCAGCCCTGTGACATTACAAGAATAGTTCTGCACAGCATTGATTTTTAGTGTCCAACACATAAAGAGTATTTGATAGGTACAGCCATATTTTAGAATACACAGTCATTCTCTTGGGTTTCTAGGTTAGGCTGAGAAAGAGCCCAGCGTAGCTTAAATTTATGTTGAAATATATTTTTAGCAGACATTCTGAAAGGAACATGAAAAATATTTTTTGCAATTGATTGATTATATTCTTCTCTCAAAACATATAAGTTTACTGAAAAAAACTGCCTTGGTCAACTATGCAATCTGATAACATCTGAAATGTTGAAAGGCCAGTCCTCCCCAAACAGATATATCAGCTGCTGGTTGATTGTGGCAGTTTCTTATATCTCTCAGGCATTTATTGGTGAGACCTCAGCGTTTCTGTTCCTGAATTTTGCTTACCTGATCTGACCATTAACCACTTGAGCCCCGGACCATTATGCTGCCTAAGGACCAGAGGTCTTTTTCCAATTTGGCACTGCGTCGCTTTAACTGCTAATTGCGCAGTCATGCAATGCTGTATCCAAAAGAAATTTGCGTCCTTTTCTTCCCACAAACAGAGCTTTCTTTTGATGGTATTTGATCACCTCTGTGGTTTTTATTTTTTGCGCTATAAACGGAAAAAGACCGAAAATTTGGAAAAAAAATAATATTTTCTACTTTTTGTTATTAAAAAAATCCAATAAACTAAATTTTAGTCATACATTTAGGCCAAAATGTATTCGGCCACATGTCTTTGGTAAAAAAAATGTCAATAAGCGTATATTTATTGGTTTGCGCAAAAGTTATAGCGTTTACAAACTAGGGTACATTTTCTGTAATTTACACAGGTTTTAGTTTATGACTGCCTATGTCATTTCTTGAGGTGCTAAAATGGCAGGGCAGTACAAAACCCCCCCAAATGACCCCATTTTGGAAAGTAGACACCCCAAGGAAATTGCTGAGAGGCATGTTGAACCCATTGAATATTTATTTTTTTTGTCCCAAGTGATTGAATAATGACAAAAAAAAAAAAAATATTTACAAAGAGTTGTCACTAAATGATATATTGCTCACACAGGCCATGGGCCTATGTGGAATTGCACCCCAAAATACATTCAGCTGCTTCTCCTGAGTATGGGGATACCACATGTGTGGGACTTTTTGGGAGCCTAGCCGCGTACGGGGCCCCGAAAACCAATCACCGCTTTCAGGATTTCTAAGGGTGTAAATTTTTGATTTCACTCTTCACTGCCTATCACAGTTTCGGAGGCCATGGAATGCCCAAGTGGCACAAAACCCCCCAAAATGACCCCATTTTGGAAAGTAGACACCCCAAGCTATTTGCTGAGAGGCATATTGAGTCCATGGAATATTTTATATTTTGACACAAGTTGCGGGAAAGTGACACTTTTTTTTTTTGCATAAAGTTGTCACTAAATGATATATTGCTCACACAGGCCATGGGCATATGTGGAATTGCACCCCAAAATACATTTAGCTGCTTCTCCTGAGTATGGGGATACCACATGTGTGGGACTTTTTGGGAGCCTAGCCGCGTACGGGGCCCCGGAATCCAATCACCGCCTACAGGATTTCTAAGGGTGAAAATTTTTGATTTCACTCTTCACTGCCTATCACAGTTTCGGAGGCCATGGAATGCCCAGGTGGCACAAAATGCCCCCAAATGACCCCATTTTGGAAAGTAGACACCCCAAGCTTTTTGCTGAGAGGCATGGTGAGTATTTTGCAGCTCTCATTTGTTTTTGAAAATGAAGAAAGACAAGAAAAAACATTTTTTTTTCTTTTTTCAATTTTCAAAACTTTGTGACAAAAAGTGAGGTCTGCAAAATACTCACTATACCTCTCAGCAAATAGCTTTGGGTGTCTACTTTCCAAAATGGGGTCATTTGGGGGGGTTTTGTGCCACCTGGGCATTCCATGGCCTCCGAAACTGTGATAGGCAGTGAAGAAATCAAAAATTCACGCCCTTAGAAAGCCTGAAGGCGGTGCTTGGTTTTCGGGGTCCCGTACGCGGCTAGGCTCCCAAAAAGTCTCACACATGTGGTATCCCCGTACTCAGGAGAAGCAGCAGAATGTATTTTGGGGTGTAATTTCACATATTTCCATGGCATGTTTGAGCAATATAACATTTAGTGACAACTTTGTGCAAAAAAAAAAAAATTTGTCTCTTTCCCGCAACTTGTGTCGCAATATAAAATATTCCATGGACTCGACATGCCTCTCAGCAAATAGCTTGGGGTGTCTACTTTCCAAAATGGGGTCATTTAGGGGGGTTTTGAGCTGTCCTGGCATTTTATGCACAACATTTAGAAGCTTATGTCACACATCACCCACTCTTCTAACCACTTGAAGACAAAGCCCTTTCTGACACTTATTGTTTACATGAAAAAGTTATTTTTTTTTGCAAAAAAATTACTTTGAACCCCCAAACATTATATATTTTTTTAAAGCAAATGCCCTACAGATTAAAATGGTGGGTGTTTCATTTTTTTTTTCACACAGTATTTGCGCAAATTTGTTTTTTGGGGAAAAAACACACTTTTTAAAATTTTAATGCACTAAAACACACTATATTGCCCAAATGTTTGATGAAATAAAAAAGATGATCTTAGGCCGAGTACATGGATACCAAACATGACATGCTTTAAAATTGCGCACAAACGTGCAGTGGCAACAAAATAAATACATTTTTAAAAGCCTTTAAAAGCCTTTACAGGTTACCACTTAGATTTACAGAGGAGGTCTACTGCAAAAATTACTGCCCTCGATCTGACCTTCGCGCTGATACCTCACATGCATGGTGCAATTGCTGTTTACGTTTGATGACAGACCGTCGCTTGCGTTCGCCTTAGCGCGAGAGCAGGGTGCGACAGGGGTGCTTTTTTTTTTTTTTGCTTTTTTTATCTTATTTTTAAACTGTTCCTTTCATATTTTTTTTTTAATCATTTTTATTGTTATCTCGGGGAATGTAAATATCCCCTATGATAGCAATAGGTAGTGACAGGTACTCTTTTTTGAAAAAATTGGGGTCTATTAGACCCTAGATCTCTCCTCTGCCCTCAAAGCATCTGACCACACCAAGATCGGTGTGATAAAATGCTTCCCCAATTTCCCAATGGCGCTATTTACATCCGGTGAAATCTAAGTCATAAAATGCTTGTAGCTTCCGGTTTCTTAGGCCATAGAGATGTTTGGAGCCACTCTGGTCTCTGATCAGCTCTATGGTCAGCTGGCTGAATCACCGGCTGCATTCCCAGGATCCCTGTTGAGACAGGAGAGCCAGAGAAAAACACGGAAGATGGTGGGGGGGGGCCATTCCCTCCCACGGCTTGTAAAAGCAGTCTAGAGGCTAATTAGCCGCTAGGATTGCTTTTACATGAAAGCTGACCGCTGGCTGAAAAGAATGATACCAAGATGATACCTAAACCTGTAGGCATCATTCTGGTATAACCACTCAAAGTCGTGAATGGCGTACCTGAAGACAAAAAAATGGTTAACAATAAAGCACAGTAAACGGTAAAGTATAAAAAATTGCATATCTGAAAAGCAAACATGATAAAACATAATAACAATAAAACATTGCAGAAAAGAATACAGTAAAAAAGAGCAGAACAATAGAGAGAGAATAGAGAGAGAGAGAGAACAATAAAACGACAACTATTTTTTTTTATTTTATATATTTTTTTTTGACACTTTTTTTTGTAACTAACTTTTGTAACTGTAACCGGTTCCAGGTTTGGGTCTCTCAAAATGCGATGGCATCTTGGGAGACCCTGTGAAAGTGTGTCCTAGTCTGTGCAATGCTGTACCCTACGCTAATACTCAACTAGTGAATGGTAGCGTTCAAAACATTCACCAATGCAAAGACCAGGATTGTCAGGACAGGAGGGACAATAATAGCGGGTGTCACGCCTATATCCATGCTTGCTGCAGACACAACATCTTATTTGGGGGGGTTCATTGGGTAGGGGTACTCGGGAGGACATAAAAATGCCTCTCATGCAGCCGACTGCATTTGGTTGGGGATGTGAATGGGGGGAGTACGGGTGCTGCAGAAGTGGTGGGTTCCCAATTGGGATTGGCGAATGCAGCAGGAAGGGCATTATGGGCACGACGGGCCTGTGTTTGTCTTTTTGGTGGCAGCGGGACACTACTTGTGCTTGCCACCTCACCATCTTGAACTGCACTTGTGGGACTCGCCACATCACCAAGTGTTACTGCAGTGCTGGTTTGACTACGACCGGGGTGTACTAGGCCGCTGGTGCTTGCCAGTTCAATAAAAAGCTACCAAAAAAACTGTTAGCGATCGCAGGGATCAGGCCTGACTCTGCAAACGCTGCAGTTATGCGTTTAGTGTTTTGTAAGTGACAGTGATCGATCGATACTGCACTTGGGTGGGCTGGGCTGGGCCGGGCGGAGGGGCAAAATGCAGGTGCTAGCAGGTATCTGGGCTGATCCCGCTAACATTGTGTTTTTGGGAACCCTAAACTGCTGGGGACGCTAGTATAGATCTGATCGGATCAGATATTGATCCGTTCAGATACTATACCACTAAGGGAGGTGTATGCTACGTGCGTGGGTGTTAGCGGTACTGGTGCTAACCTGACGCTGCCTGGGGCTGGTGCTTGCCAGTTCACCAAAATACTACCAAAAAAACTGTTAGCGATCGCAGGGATCAGGCCTGACTCTGCGAACGCTGCAGTTATGCATTTAGTGTTTTGTAAGTGACAGTGATCGATTGATACTGCACTTGGGTGGGCTGGGCCGGGCCGGGCGGAGGGGCAAAACGCAGGTGCTAGCAGGTATCTGGGCTGATCCCGCTAACACTGCGTTTTTGGGAACCCTAAACTGCTGGGGACGCTAGTATAGATCTGATCGGATCCTGATGATTTCAGGAACTTTCTCCGGATGACAGACCCTGTATTTCACCATTTGTTGGCTTTGCTGACCCCCTATATCGGCAGGCAGGATACCTGCATGAGGCAAGCCATAACTCCGGAGCAGAGGCTAGTCGCCACCCTGCGGTGCTTGGCGATGGGGAGAAGCCTGCAGGACCTCAAGTTCTCTACAGGCATCTCCCCCCAGGCTCTGGGGATCATAATCCCGGAGACCTGTTCTGCCATCATCCAGGTGCTGCAGAAGGAGTATATGAAGGTAAGATTTTTATCCTTTAACATCACATTTAATTGTATTTAATGTTTGATAATATATTGTATTTCTTTTCTCATTCCCTAATTACCATGATTGTAATATGCTGTGAATGTCCCCTTTGTCCTCATGCATGCTGGATTTTTATGTATTTTTTTTGTCCTTCATACATATTTGCCTTCACTTACCTCCCCAGCATGCTCTCCTGGGCCTATATTCACCTCGTGTAGTAACTTAACAATGTATTTTGTCAGCTCCATAGTAGTGCTTTACCCTAAACAACCCTAAAATGTGTAAAAATATGATGTGTACTTTAAATTCAGGCAGTGCTAGAGGCTTGTTTTTTGGGTCCCAAAATCATTTGGAACCCTCCCTCCCCCAACTGCTAACTGAGCTGAAACCAATCCTCTATCTGCTGACTTTGCCAAACCCATACATACTATACCCACCTCTTTTGTGGTCAGATTTATGGATGAATTCCCCAAAGCATGTAGTGCAAGGGCATGCCTAAATACTTTCAAATGGTACTGTTTAAAGTTTTTGTATCCTATTATTATCTTGATAGGTAATAGCAGAATGTAAAAATGTGCTAAAATGTGTACAGTGTGTATTTATATCTTTTTATTATGACACTTCTTACCTGTCCAGTGGGCTGCCAATAGTGTAAGTAAGGAGGAGCTGACCAAAGTAATACACATTATTTATGCATTCATTTCTCAATGAAGTGGAGAGGGTTACCTGTCCAAAACAGTGCAGAGCTAATATCAGATGCTATGCTTGCTATGCTTGCCTGTATCAACTACTATGTAAGTGGATATATTTAATAAATGTGCTTTCTTACATGATTTACACTGTCAAACTGGGGCATTCTGAGAGCGGAGGATTCAGACAGGAAAACTCTTTAACAACATACCATTAAGGAGATCATGGATTAGAGGGGATCACTATCATTTATCTGTAAGGCTGTTATCGTTCAGCCCTGAGGTGAGAGGCTGGGGGAACTACACCTGGATTCACTACACATATGATTGAGTGCTGACACTGGGAATCTTGGATGAATCTATTTCTCACCCAATTTAAATTGTCACAAATCTGGATTGTATTGTCTATGGGACCTGATATTTTGTGACACTTAATTTTCACTCTATTTAATCGTCACAATCTGGATTGTATTTTCTATGGGACTTATTTGTATGACACTTGATTTTTCACTATTTTTACACACTTATGCCCTGTACACACGATAGGATTTTCCGATGGAAAATGTGTGATAGGACCTTGTTGTCGGAAATTCCGACCGTGTGTAGGCTTCATCACGCATTTTCCATAGGAATTTCTGACACACAAAGTTTGAGAGCTTGTTATAAAATTTTCCGACAACAAAATCCGTTGGAAATTCCGATCGTGTGTACACAAATCCGACGCACAAAGTGCCACGCATGCTCAGAATAAATTAAGAGATGAGAGCTATTGGCTATTGCCCCGTTTATAGTCCTGACGTACGTGTTTTACGTCACCATGTTCAGAACGATGGGATTTTCCAACAACTTTGTGTGACCGTGTGTATGCAAGACAAGTTTGAGCCAACATCCGTCGGAAAAAATCCATGGATTTTGTTGTCGGAATGTCCGATCAATGTCCGACCGTGTGTACAGGGCATTAGTGTTTTTTATTAATTATTTATTTATTTTCACATCTGTGAAGTGTCGCATATTATTTATGTGAACTATATATGTTGCACAATTTACAGTATTTTATTGTTTATTTATTTATTCACTTATTATGGGTCTTTCTTATATCAGCTTGGTTTATGATATATTTATTAATCTACATTATTGTGTCATTAATTTCAGTTAGGCACTATACTTATTTGATGAGTTTTTTAGGAATATTCATATTTATCCGGAATATTTTCTCTACTCACCCTCTGTGAGGCCCCATTCATTGTTTGCTTTTGGGAGTAGTTTGTCTATCTTGGATCCATTTATTGTAGTAACTTTGATTCGTCTTGGTCTTGAATTACCCAATGTGATGGAAGATTAATAAATTTTTGACATTAGTATTTATATTTATTGGATATTAGTATTCGTATTTATTGGATTTTCTGGTTTTGAAATTCCATTTTTACTTAGCTGTTGTACATTCCTATTAATTTAATTTTTAGATTGAGCGCCACTTTAATTATTTTTGATTGATCTGTCCAAAACATATTCCCCCCCCCATAAAATTTCAAAAATGGCCCATGAGAGAGGGGGGGAAATCTGATAGGTGGACCTTATACCTTTGTCTTTAAATAGTCCCTAAAATAAATGTTATACTGATGTTGGCAAAGAATGTTTGTGTCTAATCTGCTTTCCATGTTTATGTGCAAAATTAATAATTTTTTATTCTTGTTTGACTCCACAGTTTCCTTCCAACCCACAGGAATGGCAGACTGTGGCCTCCCACTTTGCCCAGCGGTGGGACTTTCCTAACTGCGGAGGGGCAATTGATGGGAAACACATCCACATCGTCCCACCACCCAACTCGGGGTCATACTATTACAACTACAAGGGGTTCAATAGTATTGTGATGTTGGCGGTGGTGTCGGCTACTTATGAGTTCCTGTATGTGGACGTGGGGAAGAATGGCCAGATGTCAGATGGTGGAGTCATCGCCCATATGGAGTTCTACAGGCATCTCCAGAATGGCATCTTGGGCTTGCCGCCTCCAGAAGACAATGCGGAAGGACTCCCATTTGTTTTCGTTGCGGATGAAGCGTTTGCACTGGGGGACAATCTTATGTGGCCATTCCCAATGAGGACCCTCACCCCGGACCAGAGGGTTTTTAATTACCCGCTGGCCAGAGCCAGAAGAGTGGTGGAGAACACATTTGGAATAATGGCCAGCCGGTTCCACTTATTTCTTACACCCATACACATGGCGGAGTATAAACTGAATCACATCATCCTGGCTTGCTGTGTTCTCCACAACTTTTTAAGGAGAAATTCTTGGAACTATGCTGGCTCAGTTGGGCCTGAAGCCGAAGTTATTAATCTAAATGAACCATCCCTGACGGCGCTTGAAGCTGGCTGTCCTGGCTTGCCCCCACTGAGTGCCCGCGAGGTCCGTCTAAGATACATGGAATACTTTGCG
This sequence comes from Lithobates clamitans, assembly GCA_037952925.1. Lineage (NCBI taxonomy): Eukaryota > Metazoa > Chordata > Amphibia > Anura > Ranidae > Lithobates > Lithobates clamitans. The sequence goes on from JBBGZY010000498.1 coordinate 1,891,959, forward strand.
GGTAGGGGGGCCATATATATTCCAGACAATGTCTGAGACATTTTTAAAATAAAAATAACTTTTTAACTTCAAAAATATTTGCTTACATTTCCTGCTTGTGTTTCTTTTAGCTGACCCTGACAGAAATGTGGGGAGTCCTGAAAATGGCGTGATTGTGTAACATTAGAAAGCACTGTTGGGTGTTATTTACTAAAGGCAAAAACACTTTGCACTACAAGTGCACTTGAGACTGCACTAAAACTGCACTTGTAGTGCAAAGTGGATGTGCCCTTAGTAAATAACCCCCATTGTCATTGAAAACACCAATTTTACCACAAAAAAGTTTAGGAGCATTGAAAGAAGAAGCCACACATTGTTGATGATCAATCTTTTTAATCAAAGCACAATCACATGTGCATTTATAAAAGTTATTTCAAACCAACCAACATGTTTGTTGTCTAAAATATTTATAGGTGACATTAATAAAGGTAGAAATGTCCTTTAAGGTAAAACATGCATGTTTAAAACCAACAAGAAATCCACAAATCTGGAACTTACAAAGTTCAACTTTTGTAGAAAGTGAAGGCAATATCAAACATGAGTATTTATAAACTGTGTTTGATATTGCGTTCAGCAGATGGGGTGAAGTCACCCCTTGAAAAGCCAAATTTTGGCTAGCAAGCTGCCATCATGGGGGATCAAGGGACGTGTTTTGTGGGTGCAACCCCTTCCTCTCAGCTACTTTATTATTGAGGAAGGGGTTGCACCCACAAAACGCATACATTGATCTCCCGTGATGGCAGATAGCACATGTTGACACACTGTGTGCATCTTCAAAATTTGTCTTTTCGAGAATATGTCAAAAAAAGTACAACAAATTTTGGGAAAAAAAAGCAGAAAGAATTAGGGATTTCGAGGGGTTTTAAACTCTCCCTAAAACATCAATGATGTTCTTCATTTTGTTTTGAACATCATTGATGTTTTGCTTGATGTGTTCCAAGTCCCTATTACACCCCATGATCTCCCCGATCAGGATCTGGGCACTTTCACTGGTGAAATGACCTTCATCCACAACATCAGATTCACCTAAAAATATATTTTTTTTAAATACACCATGTATTATAAATGTGCTGGCATCCATCTCTTACCTGAGCCTGTGGTCGCAGACACTCACCTGTTGTGGTGACAATTTCTATAATGTCTCCCTCCTCCTCCTGCTCTGCTTGTCTTTGTGGCATTTCCACTTCTTCCTGAGGTTGGGGGTCTGTTGTCTCCTCGGATGAGTGGTGTCCTCCGAGTCTTTTCTCCCCTATGTAAAAAAAAATAGGTATACTTAGCACACAGGTATTTGATGGCAGAAATAGGAATATGAAACATTGCTTGGAAGTGGGGTACAATTGTCTGTTTTGGCAGAGTTCCAAGATGAAGAAATATTGTTTTCCTTTGTCAAGCTTGAATACTTACCTGTTTTGTACAAGCTTCACAGATGGATACACCCCTATAGTATTCACTGGAACACCTGTGTGGGACCCCCTAATGAAAAGGGTGCTCTGGTGTCCCACACTAGTGCTCCAGCGTCCAGATGTGTAAACAGCTGCAGAGTGTCCTCTCCTTACACAGAATCTAGTTTGCATTACATTCTAGTTACAAACCCATCTAGACAACTAAATTATTTTAAGAGAAGTAGGCTAGCAAAAATGTATTGAAATGCATCTGGCCAAAACATGGTGTTTTCTAGGCCGAACGAACAATGTTTTCTATGAACGAATAATGTGTCCATGAGCATAAAAGTTGCCATTTTAAACTGTACAACAGTAAAGAAAAGCACATGAAGCAGCACGAACGTTTTAAAAATAAAGAATAGGAACACAGGACAACTACTTACTTTTTTGCAGCACTCTCCTGATCCTTCTGTACTGCTCGTGCTCCCTTAATTTGAGGTCCGACCACCGCTTCCTGAGTTGATGCTTGGATCGACGTACCCCAAAATTCTTCTGCAGACTTTTGACTACTTTCGCCATGATCTTGGCCTGTCTGACATTGGGGTTGGGGTAAGGTCCATACTTACTGTCATAGTCGGCCCTCTTCAGTATGTTGACCATCTCCAACATCTCCCCAAAGGACATATTTGAGGCCTTAAATCGTCTCCTCGGTCACGTCACGGGATCGTGACGTTTCTGGCTCCGGGCTTTCCTCCTCCTCCCCGTTGGTGTAATTATCACGCACCTGCTGAGTCTTCGCCATGTGCTCTCCCCCACTGCGCTGAACGAGAAGGGGTGGGAATAGACTAGAAAGAATGTCAGGGGCGGGTGGAGTTTCACGCATGCGCAGTGTATATAAAGCTTAACACGCGTGCGTAGTACGTACGATCTGTGAGTGGAGGAAGGAGTATCGGAAGCGCCGATCATGATAACGAAGGTAACATTTGAACTTGGGCCTATACTGCTTAGAAATTGAGGCCTATATTGGGACAAGATTAGGAGAGTTTAGCCTGACATTAGGGTTTGTCTTGTGTTGTGTCTTGCAGAGAAAATGGATATATTGAAGGATCAGGACTTTATCCCCATATTCATAGATATGTTCAGGGAGCTGCCCTGTCTGTGGCAGGTAAACCACCCTGATTATAAGAACCAAACAAAGAGGAAGGCAGCGCTGGATCAATTGCTGGAATTTGTGAAGCCGGCGATCCCCACGGCAGACAACAGGCCCTAATTGGTGGTATGAGGAGCACTTATCTAAGGGAGCACAAGAAGGTCCAGGATTCCCTAAGATCAGGAACAGCAGATGACATTTATCTCCCCAGGCTGTGGTACTATGACAGGCTACATTTTCTGGCAGGTCAGACTGAACCCAGGCCAGCACTCTCCACTCTTCCTTCCACGCTTCCTTCCCCCTCAGCTGAGGCTTCAGACATCCAACCTGGGCCTTCTGGGGAAGGAAGAAGTGGAGGAGCCCAGCTTGATCCAGGTATAGCATTCTACTAAATATTTCTGTTGGTCAAATTAATGATGTTAAATCTATGTTAGTTTGGAGTACTAATTAATGATTGTGATTGTTGAACAAAAAACTAAAACAATGTCCCTTTTTCATACACAGGAAAGTGTCAGCCAGGAGGTGGCCGGGCCAAGTAGGCTTCCAGATACCCAGATCCCTCCTTCAAAGAAAAAGTGTCAGGAAGAGGAATAACCTGGAGGAGGCTGCAATTGGCCTATTTTGGAAGGCTACTGAGGCCCTCAGAACACCCCACAGTGTGGAAAAGGACTTTGCTGACATAACAGCATGCAAAATGATGGAAATGGAGGAGGGCCAACGCCTCTTATGTGAGTTTATCATTTTGGAAGCACTAAATAAGTGGTTGAGGGGCCAACTCACATGCCAAACCCACATTTGTCAGCTCACCCATGGTCCTCCTCCTCCAGGTCCTCCTCCTCATTCTCCTGCTCGTCCTCCTCCTCGTCCTCCTGCTCCAGGTCTACATTCTCCAGGTCCTCCTCCTCATCCTCCTCCTCATCCTCCTCCTCCTCCTCCTCCTTGTCCTCCTCCTCCAGGTCCACCTCCTCCAGGTCCTACTCCTCCTCCTGCCACACCTCCAACACCACAGCCGGGAAGGAAGAGTGTAAGGAAGACCAGAGAGTGATGGCCTGGGTTCAGTCTGGTCTGGCAAAAGATGCAGGCTCTTGTATGACCACAGCCTGGGGACATACATGTCATCTGCTGCTGTTCATGATCTCTTGGACTTCTGGACCAGATTGAACTCCCTAAGATAAGGACTCCTCAGGCCACCAATTTTGCCAGTAAATAATTGATGTGTGCCCTGGGGGCCAAAAGATTTGCCAATCTCTGCTGTTTATCCACCGTTGCCTCCCTATTTGTTTGGTTATGTCCCCTTAATAAAGGAAGTTTTGTTTCAATTATACTCGCCTATGTGTGTTTTCCTTCAAAAAGGACAGTTTGTTTGTGGGTAGGCAGGTACATTTCAAAAATACAATGTGAAATTAACAAGAGACACCAACACCAAGCAACCTCCTTGAGATTAAATAATACAAGATAATAATCGTGTTGTGGTAACTTGGCACACAAAACACACCCAAAAATATTCTGGAGTAAAAAAAATTAACCAAAAACACAAGATCAGGCTTAAAAAAAATATAAACAATAAAAAAATAAATAATAAAAAAAAAACAGAATTAAAAATTTTTAGTCAAATGACAAATTAGTGACAAATAAAAATATATTGAGGAAATCACGAAAAATAATAAAGAAAGAAATTTGTGAGAAGTCTGTGTGAATATGAGCAGCAAAACGACTTCATTCTTCTAGCATTATAAAGAAGAAGAGAGTGCGCTGCATTAAACCATTTAAAACATTGCAGCGTGACGAAAGTGATATATCCATTCCAAACGCTAATTTTACCAGACCGAGCAGTTCCGTCTCGGAATTTATTCTGAGCACGCGTGGCACTTTGTGCGGCGGAATTGTCCACACATGGTCAGAATTGACAAGATCGGATTTTGTTGTCGGAAAATTTTATAGACTGCTCTCAAACTTTGTGTGTCAGAAATTCCGATGGAAAATGTCCGATGGAGCCCACACACGGTCAGAATTTCCGACAACAAGCTCCGATCGCACATTTTCTGTCAGAAAATCCGACCGTGTGTACAGGGCATTACTGTTTCCTTATTTTAAAAAGTTGAGTTTATTTGAACTATAAAAACAATGATTCGATAATTAAAACAGTAAAATCAAATGTTACTGTTGCATGCCACAATGCCCAGTTGAATAATATATTGTACTTAAAACTGAGCTTGAGGCAAAAAGCCAAATACACCAGTAAAGTAAATATACAGAAGCTGTCTTATTTTTCAAATAATTTATGTTTATTTCGTCCCAGTCATGAGATTTTTATATCCCTGCCAGAGCACAGCCAGGATCATGACCCCCCATTTTGTTCTTCAATACTAAAGCAACACAGCTTGGTTACCTCCCCACTCTCCACTTGTGGCTGGATAGTGAAGGGACAGCAACAGACGAATGAGATCATCTCTGTGCACCTTTAAATGTTTACTTTTTTAGAAGAAAAAAATAAACATATTTTTGCAGGGAAAAAAATGTGCATTTATTATTTTTCCAGCAGGAACCTGAAAAGCATTGCACTTGAGATCAGTGGATTAGGAAGCAATGTCTGGCTTCTGCAGACAAGCCCTGAAGCTTTCAGCCTGTACCTGCATATGGGCTTTCAGTTTGAAAACCCCACGGTTTGTGAATTAACTACAAGAGTGCTCATCAGTTCATTCAGAACTAGAAGTTGTCAGCTGATGTGAATGACACAGTAGTTGTAGTTTATTAATTCGCAGCAAACTGTGAATGAATGATGTGGCTGCTTTTGAACTGTGACAGTGGGTGTGGAGAAAAGGGGGGGGGATAGGGCAAACTGGTTGCTGGAGCTGGAACATGTTATATGTCCACCCTAAATATGAGTGGAACATGTAACGTGTTCCAAAAGGTGAACCTATCCTTTAAATATGTACATTTTCAATACCTGTGCATTTAGGACATGTCACTGACCCCAAATGCTATTGCAAAATTCAAACTTAGCTACTGCCACTAGTTGCATTTAAAAATGCATTCAACTTTTCAGATTCATACATAATTGCATTCATTGGTTCAGTTTTGTTTTCTGGATTTTTTGTATTTCAATATTTTTAATAAATTTATAAAAGTGTACAAAAGCATGAATAGGACAAATGGTCCTGCGTCAGCCAACATGGCCACTGATACATAAGGTGTAAGGAAAACATTATAGCACTTAGTGCACATTACAAAAACATGAATCTTTAGTAACAATTTCTAAAGATAAGCCAAGGTATTCAATGTATAACTGAACATATGACCTTAACCGCTTGCCGACCGCCTCACGCAGATATACTGCGGCAGAAGGGCACGTACAGGCAGAATCACGTACCTGTACGTTCCCCTTTAAGAGGCGGCCAGCTCTGTGAGTCAGGTCGCGTGTTCCATGGACTCGATCACCGCGGGGATACCTGCAATCACCTCACGGGGAGGAAGAACGGGGAGATACTAATGTAAACAAGCATCTCCCCGTTCTGCTTAGTGACAGTGTCACTGTTCTCTGCTTCCTGTCATCGGAGCAGAGATCAATGACGTGTCACACACAGCCCATCTCCCCTACAGTTAGAAACACGCCCCTAGGACACATTTAACCCCTACACTGCCACCTAGTGGTTAACCCCTTCACTGCCAGTGTCATTTACACAGGAATCAGTGCATTTGTATAGCACTGATTGCTGTATAAATGACAATGGTCCCAAAAATGTGTCACAAACGTCCGATGTGTCCGCCATAATGTCGCAGTCACAATAAAAATCGCTGATCGCCGCCATTAAAAAAAAAAAAAAATTAATAAAAATGCCAAAAAACTATCCCCTATTTTGTAACTTTTCGTAAACAGATCAATAATCGCTTATATATATTTTTGGGGGACATTTATTATAGCAAAAAGTAAAAAATAATGCGTTTTTTTTGTTTATAGCGCAAAAAATAAAAAGCGCAGGGGTGATCAAATACCACCAAAAGAAAGCTCTATTTGTGGGAAAAAAAGGACGTCCATTTTGTTTGGGAGCCACGTTGCACGACCGCGCAATTGTCAGTTAAAGCGACGCAGTGCCGAATTGCAAAAAGTGCTCTGGTCAGGAAGGGGGGTAAATTCTTCCAGCGCTGAAGTGGTTAAGGTGAATGTTGGACAAGGAGGCTGGGAGGACCAACCGACCACCCCTAATGGGATCAAACTGTGACCAGGATGACTCCCCCATCATGAGAAAGAAAAGAAAGAATGCCGAAGAAGATTAAGCTAAGAAGGACCAACTAGAATAGAACACTCACAGGTGAGCAGCAGTGTGTAATAGGTATGAGGTTATGGGTGTAGAGGAGTATTCATGAAGGTTGCCCAAGGTTTCTCAAATTGTTTCAAATTTCTCAGTGTGGTCCAAGAGTATACCTGCTATCATCTATTGTGCCATGATCCAAGAAAGGATGAAGAAGATGCATACTTTTGGAGAAAGACCTTAATAGTAATTTTTTGGATTTTTTTCCTGTCAAATGCAACATCCGTTAGGTGGAATTCCTCTACCTCCAAATGACAATAATGGCATAACTTCCATTTTCTACTAGTTTTATTTTCGTCTAATTATTGTTTTTCTTGACTAATCATTTCCCCTAGAAACCTTTTTTTTGCCTTCTTTTTCTGATGTTTTTTTCATTCTATCTGTTTTTTTTTGGTGTTCCTGTTTAAATAAATGTGTATTGAATGTAGGCTGATTTAAATTTTTTTCTGTACAATGTGTGAGATTTGGGTGATTAAGCTCATTGGTTTTGCATTTTTTTAGTGACCTACGTCAGTCCAAAAATATATATAAAACACAAAGCGCTGTGATGCTAAATAGCTGATAATTACACATAAAACCAAGTGAGGCTGCTATCAAAAGAGAGTGTTTTCAGAGTCACTTAAAAAGAATAAATAATGATATTTGAAGCGCTTCACAATGTGCATGAAAATGAATATATAAGAATAAATATAAATAGTCAAATAAATCCAGCGGTGAGTAAAAATTCCTAAAAAATCCAGCAATTAAAATAGTGTAAAATTATAAAAAATTAGTGACACCAAATGTGTAAAATATTCACATAAAAAATCCACATAAAAATAAATATATAGGGATGTATTCAGAAGGTTCAATTATACAGGTGTAGAATCCTGATTGGTATAGAGCTTTTGATCACTAGCAAAGCTGTTTAAAAACACTTGCTTAATTAAGGTGCTCATTGATAGTACCAATGTGTTTTTTGCTTCTATTCACAACCAATGTGAGAATCATAAACAGGCAGATAAGAGAAAAAAACCAATCATTGTGCAATAGTTAGGATACCAAGGTACACAGGCAAACTTCAATCCACTCACGTGTGCCTTATAATGATAAGGCATATGCAGGTTTTACTATAGCAGTCAGCCGCCTTAGACAGGAGCAGATTCAGTGCAGTACACTGTGTGAAACTGCTGATCTGCACAGAGCGTCCTTGGCTCCTCCTTTTCACGCGTTACATCACAGTCACGTGACTTTTTCAAGGATAATACAAGCTCTGACGGACTCAGCTTTATAGCACAACGGCAGAGTGGTTGCCATGGCTACAGCATGAGTTTGTCATCATTCTGCTTCCTGCATAAACTTCAATCCTGTTAAAACCTACTTTTATTAGACATGTAATTCATATGAATATCGTTGGTTTATCAAAACCACGATTCAATGTGTAAAAAACGCAGTGTGTAAAAAGTAAAAAATATATATATTGATATCTCTAATCACGTTTACTTCTTCAACTCCCTCCAGTGATCACAATTGGTATAACATCTCACAGAGGGAGTATATGGCAAAGCATTGTCTCTAATGGTTTTGATAATTGACCAGTGCCCCATGATATCACAAAAATGGGGTATCCACATGCTCTGCTCATAAATGTATGGAAAACGGAGTAAACAAGATGACATGATATATATATATATATATATATATATATATATATATATATATATATATATATATATATACAATATACATATATAAAATTAAAATAAGATATGATATAAGAAATAGGGAAATAATATTAAAATATAAAATTAAAATCTAAAAATTCCATGATAGAATATTGCAAAAATGGATGATGACCATTATTTGTATGCTAGAACTGAACCAAATATTGCCACTCAGAAAAAACTGGTATTGGACAAATAATGAGAATATTGGACCAAAAAATAAATAAAAATAAAAAATAAAATATAAAAAATAAAAATAAAATATATACCATAAAAAAAAAAAAAAATATATATATATATATATATATATATATATATAAATCTGAAAAACCTCTAAAAATCTGAAATAAAACAATTCATGTCGAATTCAATGTTCAAACCATGGGGTTCTAATGTACCCATCTGGAATATCCATTTGGATTCATTCTTGCTGAGTTCCCTCACTTTATGGGAACCCCTCCAATGAGCCTTATACTTTTGAATAGCCCAGAATTGGAGACCCCTAGGGTCTCTGTTATGATACCTATCAAAATGTTTTGAAACACTGTGTTTTGGATAGCCTTTTCTAATGTTCTGGATATGCTCTCTTATTCTCTTCCCCATTGGTCGCTTCGTTCTGCCAATGTATTGGAGGGAGCAGGAGCACTGTAAAGCATATACCACCCCCTCAGTCCTGCAAGATATAAAATCCTTTATTTCAAATTCTTGTCCAGTATTTGTTGAAGAAAATTTCTGACATTTGTATCCATTTTGATTAGTATTTATGCAGGCATAACACCTTTTACAGGGATAGAATCCTTTACCCTGAAAAAAGGTTAAATCAGTTATTCTCTTGGGTGGGTTGGGTACATTTTTAGCTATGATGTCCCTTAGAGTTGGAGCTCGTCTATAACTGAATCTCGGTTTTTCTGGGATTATATTTGCCAAAGTAGTATCAGTTCTTAAAATAGACCAATGTCTTTTTATAATCCTCTCCATCCTCCTGTGTTGTACACTGAAGTCCATTATCAGAGGTATGTCATCTGTTTTGTCATTTACCTTGATTTTATCTTGGATTAGCGCTTCTCTTGAGGTTTGATTGACTTCTGTTATTTTTTCTTCTATAAAACATTTATTGTACCCTTTTTCTTCAAACCTCTTACCTATCCACTGAGCTTGTTTAAGATAGTCATTATTTTCTGAACAATTTCTCCGTAAGCGAATAAACTGGCCCTTCGGAATGTTGATTAACCATGGCTCATAGTGGCAACTCGTTACTGGTATATAGCTGTTCCTTTCCACCGGTTTGAAGAAAGTTTTTGTGCTGATTATATTGGCTGTTAGTTCTATTTCAAGATCAAGGAACTGGATTTTAGTCTCACTAATTTGATGTTCAAGTTTAATATTTTTTTGGTTCATATTCAAACGTTGGAAAAAGGATCTTAAACTCAGTTCATCACCCTTCCAAATAAAAATACAATCGTCTATGAATCTCTTATATAGAACCAGTTCCTTTGGAGTATTTAAAAAGTTGGCATCCTCCTCCCATTTTGCCATGAATATGTTGGCTACACTTGGGGCATATTTAGCTCCCATCCCAATACCCGTTAGTTGTCGAAAATAATTGTCATTATACCAGAAGTAGTTATGTTGAATACCAAAGGCCAGGCTTCTAAGAAGAAATCTTTTCTGTTTATAAATGAGATGGCTGAATGAATCCATAGCCCATTTAGATGCTTCTATTGCATCGCTATGTTCAATTATTGTGTACAGTGAAGCAACGTCAGCAGTTGCTAACAGATATCTTCCATTAGGGTCCAGGGTCAGAGATTTTAATATTTGTAATAAATGTTTGGTATCACGTAGATAAGCTTTAGTGTTAGGTACTAGGGGTTGCAAGAATTTGTCCACATATTCCCCTAGTCTTGCAATGATCGATTGAATCCCATTAATGATGGGTCTTCCTGGTGGTGCCTCAGCATTCTTATGGATCTTCGGGATGGTGTAAATGATTGGAACTCTACATGTATCCGGTACTAAATATCTAGATTCTTTTTTGGATAGAATATTTTTGTTGATTCCTTTTTGAATCAAAGAGGACAGATCTCGTTTGTATTCTCTAGTAGGATTGCTACTGAGTTTCAGATATGTGTTATTATCCTTGGAGGAGCCAAGGACGCTCTGTGCAGATCAGCAGTTTCACACAGTGTACTGCACTGAATCTGCTCCTGTCTAAGGCGGCTGACTGCTATAGTAAAACCTGCATATGCCTTATCATTATAAGGCACACGTGAGTGGATTGAAGTTTGCCTGTGTACCTTGGTATCCTAACTATTGCACAATGATTGGTTTTTTTCTCTTATCTGCCTGTTTATGATTCTACGTCAGTCCAAACTGTGATTTAAAGGCCTTCTGGTGAACTTTTATTAAAAAAGTGAAAAGGAAAGTCCAACACACAGTTGCCCACGTAGAGGTGTCAGCTTCACACAGCAAACAGTCTGTGTTGTTAGGTTACTTGAGACCCAGCTACCTGGTTCACTCAGCCTTTTGTTACAGCACCTTGCTGCAAGGGACCAACTCTTGGCCTCTAGATAGGGTTCTCAAGCACCACAGGCTCTCTCACTCTTCCAAAGACTTACAGACTCCCCCCAGCCCCTGGAAACGCTAATTGCTCAGATTTCTCAGTCTCTATATACTTACACAGCTGTCCTGATTTTTCCAGTCCTCTGGGCTAGAAAACTGAAACCTTCTCTGCACAGAACCAAAAGTTTGGAACTTTTCACTCTGCCTTAGTGAAAAACCTGTGTCATTCCTTTTATGCATATCCTAAACTCACTCAGTGGCATTGCCTCACATTGCCACAAATGGTATGCAGCTGCTGTAAGTATGCAGAGAAGGAATAGTCCCAACCCTTTCATCTCACTTGTTGTGTTTTTGACTATGTGAATTCTGTCCATGTGATCTGAAGAATTTCCAGGGGATCAAATGCACCATGTTAAGGGCTCATGCACACAGGATGTTTTTACAGCTGCTGTTAGGGGCATTTGACTTTTTTTTAACTGTCTCTAAAAGCCCCTCCATGCTAGCCTATGTGTCTAGCACACATAAACTGTCAGAGGCGTTTGGAGGCATAGGTGTTTAGGGGCAGTAGAAAAAAACGACAGCCTGTGCTTCCAAGAGCAGTAAAAATGAGCTGTAAAAATGAAAAACGTATTTAAGCGCAGCTAAACTCGTCAAGCCGTGTTTAGCCGTGTTTGATGTTTTAAGACGTTTTTACATTCTAAAGAGTGTTTTAATGAAAAAACGCCCAAAAATGCTAACGTGGGAATATGCGCAATAACGCTAATGTAAAAATGCAGCTAAATGCAAAAAAAGGGCGTTTTTAGCGCTGCTGTAGTGCTGGCATTTTTAAAACGTCTTGTTTGCATGAGCCCTAAGATCTTGTTATCTCTTACTGATTCCAGATTGGGATTTGCTATCAGTACATGTCTCATTTTTACCTTCAAGATCATCATCAACTATGTCTGGATAATATAAGCTGCACATGCTATTTTTTTTTTTTATCCTGCAGAATACAAGCAGCGTGACTAGAGTTTCTAGCAAATTGTAAGTTGTGGAACTTAGATACTACCTGTTTTTGTGATTTGCTACTTTTTTTATTAATAAAAAAAACAAACAAAAGAAAGTACACACTCACCTACAGTGGTGGCCCATCCATAGAGGGCGCACGGGCGCCGCCTCCCCTATCCATGAGTCCGGTCCCCGATCTACATATCAGTGATTCCGGACCATGGATTCCAATGTGGTGGGGTGTTTTTTTTAAGCACCTGATTAGAGCCAGAGGCTCTAATAGGCTTCAAAAAAGGGTGAGCTCGGAGTGTAGAGCATTGTGCTCCGAGTCCACCTAGTTGTGTGACCATAGCAAATCGTAGGAGCCTTTTTTCGATGGAAGATACTATTTCTCGGGCACAATTCAACGCAAACAATGGAGGGACACCGTTTTTGTCATATTGTGCCTTGCTGTTGCGCCGTGGGTTTAAAACAAGGCACAATCTGACATCTACGCTGTCCCTCCACTCTTTGCATAGCTTTCAATTGTGCCTGTGAAATGGTATCTTCCATCAAAAAACCCTCCTACCATGTGATGTTATTCCAGCTGTTTGGAAAATCAGCTGGAGTGCCCTTCTGTTTTGTGCATGCGCGGGCACTTTTTGATTAAGGGTACAAATCGATAGAACACGGGCTCTGTGGCATCAACCGACAGCAGGCTTTAGCCGCTCTATCGGCTTAATCTGGGTCACAGGAGTAAAGAAATAAGTGCATTTCCGTGACCCAGAATAGATGCATGACCAAAGAAGCTTTGGTCATACGCCTTCTTTAAGCAGCACAACTTAGATTGGGCTATTTGTTATTTACTCAGGCCTCAAATGGCACTTTATGCAGTACATCATGGGGTTGAAGGAGGTTTTTTTTATTTTACGTAAAATTATTTGATTTCGTAAAATCACAGTTTACTTCTGTAAGTGTAGGTTTTAAAGTTGTAATAGAGTTCCATCTGCAAAATACATCCTATGTCAAGAAATGATGTGAAATTTAAAGCTGCTAATGTAATTGTTAGGGATTATGTTCATGATGCAGGAGACACAGAAAGGTAAACATCAGAAGTACGATCTAGTTGGGAAGAAATCTAAATATCCAATAAATGTTTAAAATCTCACATTGGCACACAAAGATCACTGTCTGCTACTAAACATCCTCACCTTTGAGAGTACTTCCATGAAGGAGAGAAGCAAAAGAAATACTGTTGGGAATATATAGATTAGCATACTGCATACATTATTTCACACAGAGATGCTTCCTGAAAAATTGGAGACATCATAAATTATATTTAGAAAGTTGTTATTCCAAAGTTTCCACCTATTAAGTTGAAAAAAAACCAACAAAACAGACTAGAAGCTAATAAATATGAACCAAAAATTAATTCTAGCCACAGAAGTAGTGCTAAGTACATTTCTTAAAGGTTAATAAACGGTTTCCTTTTTGTTGTATTTCTACAAACTTTATTTGAAGCATACAAAAGTATACTTCATTCATGTCATTGTACAGCTGGCCTCAGACAGCCACTAGCAATAATCACTGTGTTCTCCCAGTGTCTATGGCCAACCTCAGGGCCAGGACAGGGGGTGGACAGGAGGTGCAGTTGCCCTGGGCGCAATGGTTTATTGCAGGGATTGGGGGCACCCTGGCCCTAACCCTAAGGAAAGGGGGAGGGGGCACAGTTTGGCATCTTTACCCTGGGCCCTGGATGACCTTGTCCCAGCACTGGCCAGCCTTACTGCCATACAGCCATACAGTTGTCACAGCAACATGGCTCCCAATTGGAAGATTTCTCCTTCACATCTTGTACTTTTGAAAAATGCCAGAAAAAATAGAGATGAATTTATCTATCTATCTATCTATCTATCTATCTATCTATCTATCTATCTATCTATCTATCTATCTATCTATCTATCTATCTATCTATCTATCTATCTATCTATCTATCTATCTATCTATCTATCTATCTATCTATCTATCTATCTATCTATCTATCTATCTATCTATCTATCTATCTATCTGTCTGTCTATCTATCTATCGAACGACTACCCACAGAAGAAAAAAAAATGTAAAGTATTCTGTTGTCATTCCAAAATCTGTGGCTATGTATACAGTTCTTATAATTACCTTCTTTTTCATGGTAATTGGTAAACATGGGAGTTGCATTTCATTAAGGCACACGATTAAGTGTTTCCATGAAATAATTTAACACAATGATGTGACTGCAGCTCTTGCAGGAGCCGATTAGTATGCAATCATTGTGGGAATTTTCTGCAAAACAAATTGAAACAATAAAATATTTGATTTAATCAGGATTTGGTGCTGAGTACACGCCAAGGACAGGGGGTTGTTTACTGTTCTGGGAGAAGAAAAAGTGTTTTTAAGGTCCTATCATTATGACAACCAAAATATGCTAGTGAAATGCATTAATGATGTAAGGCCTTTGGATTTACAGCTGCTGGCTATTTTCCAGGTAGAAAATAAAAATAGAAATTTGCATCCCATATGCCTTGTTTCAAGCATCTAGTTAACGTTCTTCAAGTGCTGCAGAATTCTGGGAATGCTTTTTTATAATTATGCTTATGAAAATGTCACTTTTTCTCCCTTTTTACTTATTTTTGGTGACTAATCACTGTTCTCTGATGTACACTAATTTGTCACATACAATTCTATCAGCTCCTTTAATTCAGTCTCTCATTATTTTATAACTTGACAGTTGTGCTCAGCTAGAAAATTGGCTTTCAAAATTACGGTTAGTCACTCTGGGCTTATGCAGAGTCATTCACCCTGTCAACCACGCATCTTCAGAGGTGGCTTTGTACCAATGCACACAAAGCTTCTTTTTTACCTTCTAAGCAAAACTGGGACTTTTAAAGATAACTGTATCACCCCTAACTTCATTGTGTTATATTCAACATCACATCAGTTACACATAATTCCCAATCTTCAATATACTGTTTTATGATCAACTGCAAACCTGTTTAAATGAAAACTGGTGTCTAATAAATAAAAAAATAAATAAATAAGAGAAATTAAATGATAAAACATAGCAAACTAAAAAGTCAAGCAAATATTTTTTACCTGATTGCATTGGAATCACATGTCATTTAAACCTTAGTAACTTACACCTCAATAAGATATCATATTAGTTTATTACCTTGGGCTATTTATTAACAGAACTCGCAAACAGTAGGTTGCATAGTATCCTAGGTGCTAAGCTTTTATTTTTTGCTCGGATGTACTCATTTTAAGGAAGAGAAGACTATACTCACAGGAGTTAAAATCTTTCCATATGCTAACTGATGTTCAACTCCCAACTCCTCCCACCCCCAAAAAAAAGAATGGGATTTTTAAACACCACCAATTACTCATAGATAATAAACACATGAATTGTATTAGAAAAAATATAAAAAGAGCTTTCATAAAACCAAAAGGCTGGAATTAGCCAACACTGTCCAATATATAATAAACATCTAACTATAGACATGCCACACAGTGTATGTTACAATCAATCAACTTTAGACATATTGTTGCTTGTGTGTCCACCATGTTTACATTTCAAGATAATCTTCTTCAGGGTAAAAATGGTCACCCCTCACATTTTTATAAATATTGTATTATAGCTTTTAATGTGACAACACTGAAGAAATTACATTTTGATATAATGTAAAGTAGTCAGGGTACAGCTTGTATAACAGTGTAAATTTGCTGTCCCCTCAAAATAACTCAACACACTAATTATTTAGTGTTTGCCATTAATGTCTAAAGCGCTGGCAACAAGAGTGATTAGACCCTTAAATGAAAATGTCCAAATTGGACCCAGTTAGCAGTTTTCCCTCCCCAGTGTCATGTGACTCGTTAGTGTTACAAGGTCTCAGGTGTGAATGGGGAGCAGGTGTTTTAAATTTGGTGTTATCGCTCTCACTCTCTCATACTGGTCACTGGACTGATCACTATGAGGATCTGAAAAAAATAATTGTTGCTCTACATAAAGATGGCCTAGGCTATAAGAAGTTTGCCAAGACCCTGAAACTGAGCTGCAGCAAGGTGGCCAAGGCAATACAGCGGTTTAACAGGACAGGTTCCACTCAATGCAGGCCTCCCCATGGTTGACCAAAGAAGTTGAATGCAGGGTCATATCCAGAGGTTGTCCTAGGGAAATAGATGTATAAGTGCTACCAGCTTTGCTGCAGTGGTTGAAGAGGTTGGGGGTCAGCCTGTCAGTGCTCAGACCATACGCTGCACACTGCATCAAATTGGTCTGCATGGCTGTTTTTTCAGAATGAAGCTTCTTCTAAAGATGATGCGCAAGAAAGCCGGCAAACAGTTTGCTGAAGACAAGCAGACTAAGGATATGGATTACTGGAACCATGTTCTGTGGTCTGATGAGAACAAGATAAACTTATTTGGTTCAGATGGTGTTAAGCGTGTGTGGCGGAAACCAGGTGAGGAATACAAAGACAAGTGTGTCTTGCCTATAGTCAATCATGGTGGTGGGAGTGTCATGGTTTTGGGCTGCATGAGTGCTGGTGGCACTGGGGAGCTACAGTTCATTGAGGGAACCATGAATGCCAACATGTACTGTGACATACTGAAGCAGAGCATGATCCCCTCCCTTTGCAGACTGGGCCGCAGTGCAGTATTCCAACATGATAACGACCCCAAACACACCTCCAAGATGACCACTGCCTTGCTAAAGAAGCTGAGGGTAATTGTGATGGACTGACCAAGCATGTCTCCAGACCTTAACCTTATTGAGCATCTGTGGGGCATCTTCAAACAGAAGGTGGAGGAGCGCAAGGTCTCTAACATCCACCAGCTCTATGATGTCGTCATGGAGGAGTGGAAGAGGACTCCAGTGGCAACCTGTGAAGCTCTGGTGAACTTCATGCCCAAGAGGGTTAAGGCAGTGCTGGAAAATAATGGTGGCCACACAAAATATTGACACTTTGGGCCCAATTTGGATATTTTCACTTAGGGGTATACTCACTTTTGTTGCCAGCTATTTAGACATTAACGGCTGTATGTTGAGTTATTTTGAGGGGACAGCAAATTTACACTTTTATACAAGCTGTACACTCACTACTTTACAATGTAGCAAAGTGTAATTTCTTCAGTGTTGTCACATAAAAAGATATAATAAATTATTTACAAAAATGTGAGGGGTGTACTCACTTTTGTGAGATACTGTGTATATATGTACTGTGTATATATATATATATATATATATATATATATATATATATAGATACATACTCGGCATTTAGCACAGACTAGATACTCAGTGTAGACTCTATATTCAAGTCAGTGCAGGCAGTGTATTTGATATATACACAGTCTAGTTCATATTCTAGTCTAGTTCTATATTCACTGGTGTTTGAGTCATTATCCTTTCACTTTCACCACTTCCGGAGTCTAGGGTTGCATTTCTCTTTTTTCTCCCTTTTTTATTTACACCCTGGTCACTTTGCTGGACACTTTTTATACATATCTACACACTCTCCTTGCATATGTGCATTGCTATTATTTACATATATACATATATTTACATATATACTATTACTATTTTCAGAATGGTGCAGATTCCTATTTGTTGCTCACTCTTCACTCTCATCATCATTCAAACACGTTTTTTGTCCTGCTCATTGGCTGTTCCCTGGGCTTTTTTGTCAATATGGGGTGCTGTGTGTACATTAATGAGGAAAAAAATGAACTTAAATGATTTTAGCAAATGGCTGCAATAAAACAAAGAGTGAAAAATTTAAGGGGGTCTGAATACTTTCCGTTCCCACTGTATATACAAAAAGGAACATGATAATACATGACAGTGAAAAGGGATTGAGCCTACACAACCTGAGAACTTCCTATTGCATCAAAATTTTAAAACTCATGAACATATACAGTTGTACATATAAATAGTATTAATAACATGTAGCAGCAATGTAATTATCTGAAATGAAACATATAGGTTTCAAGGTCCCTGCTTTGAAGACAGGGAAAAACAGACACAGAAAAGTAGGAGTAGGTCAAAATTGAGAGCTATCTACAATTGTGCTTCAGGGACCACCCCTTCATGGAGATTTGTCCTCCCCTTGTGTGGCCATGTGGGTGTTCCATCTGAGCCTTATGTTGCCACAGCTCCCGGAAAAGATGCCCCTAGAGGGGGCTTTCCAGTTTTAAATTTTGTACTTCCATATGGTGGTTGTGAGTATTCTTTGATAAGGGTACATTCTTGACCTACTCCTACTTTTCTGTTGCTGTTTTTCCCTGTCTCCAAGGCAGTGACATTGAAACCTATATGTTTCATTTCAGATAATTACATTGCAGCTTCTGAAGAGTGGATATAAATACTTCACGAAACGCGTAGAGCCTTTGTATATGCAATGTTCCCAACCGACCATGTTATTAATACTATTCATATGTACAACTGTATATGTTCATGAGTTTTAAAATTTTGATGCAATAGGAAGTTCTTAGGTTGTGTAGGCTCAATCCCTTTCCACTGTCATGTATTATCATGTTCCTTTTTGTATATAAATATGAATTTTATCATGACATTACTTATTGATTTGTATGGTATGCAATAAATGCATCGTGTCTTGACCCTTCTTGGATCACTGCACTTAAAGTCCCGCTCTGCCCCTTTTTCTGTTTATACATATAGGAATGGAGGCATGAGACTACACCAGGTCTCTGCCTCATTTAAAGTCCCAAACTTCCCCCTCATTTTTTGCTATGCAATTAGGGATAGAAGCACGCAGCCTCCACTAAACTGGGTCTGACACTAGCAGTCGGTTTATCTCATGTGTAGCTGGTCATATTATTTTGTCCATCTCATATTGTTTTTTTGTTTATTTTGGTCCAATAATATTTTTTATGCTGTCCTAGGATTCAGATACCCACTATGCTGTTTCTAGACCACCTTTTTTTTATTTTTGAGTTATCATGTTTCACATTCTGTGCTGAGAGTGTTTTTTTGATCTGGTTCATTGGGCTTCCGCCCAATTCACTTCCGGGAGTTGCGATGCACACTTCGGGATCTCTTCTCTCCCCCTTGGGAACGGGTGGATACTTCCACGCTGTGCATCGATGTCACGTCATATGCAGCATGCATGCGGCGACAGCTTTGAGTGCCATCACGCCGTTAGTGTATTCCACCTGCGGCTCATGGGGGTTCATTTAGCGCCAAACTTTCAAGAAAACCATGAGTTGAAACATTTTTTTTTGTCCTCAGGACTGAGAAACAAAAATAAGCTTATTCAAAAAGTTGCCTTATAGACAAACCTTATTACTCATAACAAGTAATTGTTTTGGAGATAATTATTATTATAGTATTATTACATTATATTGGAGTAATTATATGCATAATTAATTGAACAATGTTACCTATTTTGGTTTATAGATTTTTTATTATACTTTTTTCAAAAATATATTCACAATTAGGGATGAGCCGAACACCCTCCAGTTCGGTTCGCACCAGAACCTGCGAACGGACCGAAAATTTGCACGAACGTTAGAACCCCATTGACGTCTATAAGACTCCAACGTTCGAAATCAAAAGTGCTAATTTTAAAGGCTAATTTGCATGGTATTGTCCTAAAAAAGGGTTTGGGGACCCGGGTCCTGCCCCAGGGGACATTTATCAATGCAAAAAAAACATTTAAAAACATCCGTTTTTTGGGGGAGCAGTGATTTTAATGATGCTTAAAGTAAAAAAAAAGGGAAATATTCCTTTAAATATCGTACCTGAACAGGGCCAGAAAAATTGGGCCTTTGGTGATGGTGGTGGTGGTGCTGGTGCCACAACACTGTGTCCTCACAGTTACTCTTAGTGGGCGCTGGAACGGGCCCTGCTGTGAAATATTAGATCAAGAATTGTAATTACATGCCCCTGTTGAACAGGGGCTGAAAAATTGGGCCTTTGGTGGTGGTGGTGTTGGTGCCACAACACTGTAAGTCCTCACAGTTAATCTTGGTTGGCGCAGAAACGGACCTGCTGTGAAATATTAGATCAAGAATTCTAATTACATGTCCCTGTTGAACAGGGGCTGAAAGATTGGGCCTTAGTCACTGGTGCTGGTGCCACAATACTGCAACCCCTCACAGACACTCTAGTTGGAATGCAGGAACAAGCCCTACTGCAAAGTATTGCATCAAAAATTGTAAATACACGCCACTGCTAAACAGGGGCTGAAAAATTGGGCCTTAGTCACTGGTGCCACAACACTGCAACTCCTCACAGATACTCTAGTTGGAGAGCAGAAACTAGCCCTGCTGCAAAAAATGTCATCAAAAATTGAAATTACATGCCCTTCTTAAACAGGGGCTTAAAAATTGGGTCTTAGGCACTGGTGGCGGCGCCCAGAAACACAATAGCACCTAAGAGATACAAAAAATCTATTCTACGCCACTTATTAAATGCAGCAAAATCCTGTATCCCACTGTGATGAAAGAATCAAACCCCACCAATAGCTAGCTGGATCCAGAGAGTAGAGGACATTGGTAAAATTGAGGATTTAGTGCTCACTGCAAGGCAACAGCAAGAAAAATACAAAGAGATATGGGCGCTATGGCATCAGTTCATCCTCTCCTCAGAAGGTATCGCCCTTAGGGCTTCCTGATGAAGCCAATACCCCAAATAAAGATAGACCCAGAGGCCATCCTGAATCAACCAGGCCCCCCCAATATCCCTCCATACCTATTCCACCTCCCCCCCTTCACCCCCTCCAGTTTCCTTCTTGTTTTCCCTACCCTGGACCCCCCCTCTCCTCCCCACCCCCCCGCCTCCGAAGCTGGAACCCACTTGGATGGGATGGGAGACGGCTGGGGGTTGGGGAGGAGGAGAGGAGAGAGAAGAGACAAAAGAACGCAAAGGTCTTTCAACCTGCATCACCTCTGAATAGAAAATTAATGCTGAAGAGTGCCCCCGGCCCTGCAATGTCAATTTAAGAGGTATTTGTTACTTGAAGAATAACTATGTTTTGGAAGATATACATGAATCCTGTTTTATCTCTCCCTCCATGTGTTGATGTTGACTATGTTGACCCCCCTCCCTCTTGAAAGTTTGTATGTATGTCTGTACCTATTGTCTTAGACCATGTTGGGCATTAATAAAACTTATATTTAAAAAAAAAAGAGGGATAATGATATAAATGACAGGGAAGGGAGTCCAGAACAAGAAAGACTTATTTTGATGTGAATATGGATTTCCAATTGTTTATCAGCACTTGGGTGTTTAAACCATAGAGGGAGGAATAATAATAATAATCCCTAAAAGTATCAGCTATCTCCTTGGAAAATATTTTCCTAGAACCATCACGAGAAAAGATCATAGGTACAAATGTTTTGACTCTTTGCTTGCGTAAAGCATTGGCCAATGACTGGCTACATTGGTTACCATATTCATAAAAGTGACGCTTATACCTAACAAGGGTGGTTTTAACTTTATCCAAACAAAGGGTCTTTAGGTCAAAGCACAAGCGAGTGAGTTTCTCTCCTTTATCAGGAGTTTGGATTTTTTTATGAAGAAGTTCAAGTTTCTGGATTTGGAATTTCCGTTCCTGAAATTTTTCATTCTTTTTTTTCTTAAGGGTAGTTCCCAGCTTAATGAAAGATCCTCGTATATAGTCCTTATGAGCTTCCCAGATCACGTGAGGAGAAATATTAGGGGTATTATTGGAGGTGAAATAACTATGTAGGTCAGAAGAGATATAATTTATTATGGCCTGATCTCGTATGAGCGATTCATTTAATCGCCATGACCAAGAAGGAGATCATGGTGAGTCTAAGGTCAGAGTGAGATCAATTGGAGCATGGTCAGATAACATTATATTTCCTATATTTGAATGTGTGGCGTAAGAGAGTTGATAAAGTTGGATCAAAAAAAAAATATTATATGTGTTATGTAAAGGGGAGAAAAAAGAATAGTCTTTAGTCATTGGATGATGTATTCTCCAAACATCAACTAATTGAAATTTGTTAAGCAATTTTTTGATATGTCTATAAGCAGAAAGAGAGAGATGAGAAGTGGGTTTGGATGAGTCCATGGTCGGATCTAGTACAAAATTAAAGTCACCTCCCACTATGCCCATACCCTCTGCAAATTCAGATAAATTGGATTGGGATGATTCCAAAAAATCAATTTGATTGTGATTAGAAAAATATAGATTAGCAAATCTCCCTAATTGGTCGGCACATTTTCTTTTAATGAAGAGACGTCTTCCTTCATTATTGTATTCGTCAAGAAATGTCCATTGGGAAGTTTGTGCTACAAGAATACAAACACCTTTTGACTTTTTATCAGGTGAGCCTGAATGATATATATCCGTAAAATATGTATCTTTCAATTTAGGTATTTTAGAAGCTAAAAATGTGTTTCTTGAAGAAAAGCGACATGTGTTTGTTTTTTTTTTGCATAAATCCACATGGCATAGAATCAGGTGGCTTTTTTCAGGGATGTTTAAACCTTGTGTATTCAGTGAGGTTATAGTTAATTTAGACATTTTATCTATAATGGAGGGTGAGGGACTGAGGCTTAAAGAAGAGAAGGAGAAAAAAAAGCCTCAGTAACCAAGAAATAAAAAGAACCTGAAACATAATGAAAATATTCAGGGAAAACCTACTTAGATGGAAGGTGGTAGAACATAGATGGTAGAGCTCCCCCATCAATATTATAGCAATTGGATGGAGCAAAAATATTTATATTATATAACATGAAATATCATATTATCATATAATCAGGTTAAGAGAAAATAGTAGTAGTAGTAGTAAACTGTTGACCTGTTCATCAAGGTTAGAGTCGGAGGAGATTGCTATGATACAATGGGGGGTGATTTATGAAAGCCGTGTGCCATCAGTAGAAGCGCATGGCGAGGCGCAACGCACCTTTCAATATATACGAAATGGTGCGCTGGTAACAAAGCATGACTCCCCCATTTACTATAGCGATCTCGGGGCATGGGAGAATCTGCGCTATGGACATGGCTCACAGCATCTCCAAATCAATATTGACAGAAGATGGAGGTGCCAATATTATGGGGTGATGTGAGGAAGTTTAGTAACAACTTCCCAAGTAACAAATATGCCCAAAATAGAATGAGAAAGTAACTTTTTCAGAGAAAGCCTGCTGTGCCTGCAAGTATGTTTAGAACTCCGTGAGATCAATGTAAGCCATGCGCATGCACAAGCGGCTGTTGCTCTCGTTCACATGTGTTTGTTCACTGCGCAGCCAAAATCTTGTTAAATATATTTATTGAGTTTTCACAGAAGAAGAAATAAAATGATACAATACATGGATACATATCAATCGTCAGAAGATCTTTGCAGTATGATAAAAAGATAAATAAATAAGTTAATAAAATAAAGTAATTTTAGAGATATCTTACAACCATATTTACTGTACACTAGTTGGGATTCTAGATGTAAGATTAGAGAAATAAATCAAGTTATTAGACTAAGTATCCACAGGAATATTTTAGGAAATAATAAAAGAAAAGGAGAGGGAGGAGAGATAAAGATGGAAAGAAGGAAAGAAGAGAAAAAAAAAAAAAGAGAGTTTCCCGGGATGATGATCCAGCTCTCATTAGGTATACAAATATAATATATATTTCAGTAATAATATGATATATATCTTAGTGTGGTAACAACAGAGATTGGTCAAAATCTGTAGGGAGGTAGTTTTTAACCCATGGTTGCCAAATTTTGCGAAATTTATTTATTTTATTTTCTTCAATAGCTGTCATCTTGGCGTATAAAAGTGCTTTGTTCATTCTGTGTTTAGCTTCAGCAAGAATTAGATTTTGGGACTTCCACGCCTTGGCTATCGTTTGTTTAGCTGCAGTGCTAAGTTGGATAAACAATTGGAATTGAGTATGGGTGAGTATTGTGGGTTTAAGGTTTAGGAGTGCTGTTGCAGGATCTGGAGGAATCGTGATTTCCAGGGCTTTAGAAGCCATAAGAAATATATTCTTTCAGAATTCTTCAACTACGGGGCATTGCCACCATATGTGAAAATGTGTTCCTGCTGTGTCACATCCTCTAAAGCAATTAGGTGAATATGTGGGGACAAATTTAGCTATTCTAGCTGGTACAAGGTACCAGCGTGCTAGAACCTTGTAATTCGTTTCTACAGCAAAACAATTTGGAGAGGAAGTTTTGGTGGCTGACCATATATTCGACCAATCTTGTTTATTAAACACTGGATTCATATCTTGTGCCCATTTAGTTGTGTATGAGGGTAGAAACTCACTAGATATCATATTAAGTTGGAAATATAATATTGAGATAAGTCCTCTAATGTGTGGATCACTTATACAAATCCGCTCAAATTGAGTCATTTGATTAAGAGTTGAGCCTGTACTAAGAAGTGGTTCATAAAAATTTTTAATTTGTAAATATCGAAATATTTCAGTTTTAGGTAACCCAAAGGTTTCACATAGTACAGGAAATGTATAAATAGCTTTAGTCGAGGAAAGATTGTATAAACGATTCAGGTTCGTAGAGGTCCATGCAGAGAATGATTTTGGGAATTTCCAGGCAGGATAAAAGGCTGGATTATTAAGAAATGAAAGCAAGGGATTATGTGTTGATTGAAGATTATGTGCAAATTTACATTTATCCCATACTGCTAGGGTCTGTTTCGTGATAGGATTAGAAAGATGTATTCTATCAGCAGGACAGAGCCAAAACATATTTGCCACTGAGATAGGGTCACTTTCCACTGGTTCAATAGCTACTCATAGGGGAGCTTCTACAGAAGTATGATACTTGGGTATAAGTGCTAGCTGTGCAGCGTAGAAATAGGAGGAAAAGTTGGGCAATCCCAAACCACCACTCAGTTTATTAAGGTAAAGCATAGATTTAGGTATACGAGGTTTGGTGGTACCCCAAATGAAGGACATAACTCTACGTTGAGTAAGTCTAAGAAAGTAAGATGGTAAAGAAATAGGGAGTACCCTAAATAAATATAAGAATTTCGTCAGGATTGACATCCTTACCGCATTAATCCTTCCCAACCATGACAATGAAAGAAGAGCCCATTGTTTCAGGAAGCCGGAAGTTTGTTTAAGGAGGGGTAAGTAATTTGCCGCAAAAAGGTCTTTAAGAGAGATTGTGAGTTTTATTCCTAAGTATGGAAGCTGCTTTGGAACCCAAGTAAAGGGTAAGGAAGTTTGTGCCTGCCGAAGTTCTAATTGAGATAAGGAAATATTTAATGCATTTGATTTTGTTGGATTAACATGTAGTCCTGATATTTGGGCGAAATTATCTAGTGTTTTTAGTAGATTAGGGGTGGATATATGGGGATGAGACAAAAATATGAGAATGTCATCCGCAAAGAGACATAGTTTATGGTGATAACCACCAAGTTCGATACCTTTAATAAGGAAAATAAATAAACTGCGCTAAACAAAAACTTATATGTTGGAGTGAACTGATAGTATGACCTAACACCAGCAAATATTATAAGAATATAATAAATATAATAAATGTATAAAGTCCAAATCTTCAAAATAGTAGGGTATTCAGTGTAAATATAGATGATAATCCAAATGAGCTATGATTGCTCTTACCAGAACTTCAATGATATAAGCGGATGGCAAAAAACCCTGCCAGGGCCTTTGGGGTGATGGACCAGTCAGCACCGTCCGTAATCAGATCAAAATCCCCTCAATGGATACAGGAAAAAAGGCAAACAGAAGAGAAACTGGCCATAGTGTAGTATGTTAAATGCTAGACATGGACAGACAGACATACCAAACACCCTGGTGTGCACATAACGACAACCAAAACAGGGGGGAGGGAAGCGACGCTACCACGAGACCAGGAAGTAGGACGAGCTTCGCTTCCATGTTTGTATGCCGGCCGGCGACCTATATTTTATGCGATACAAGTGCTTTTATCCTGTAAGTGCATTACTTTACCTATTAAATTCGATTTTAAACGTACTTCACCATGGAAAGCTTATCATTTATATTCTGGGTTGTGTACTGATGATGTGGACTTCGGGCAAATGTGGACGAGTCAAAGTGTTCCTTGCCAACTTTTTGTCAGCTCCTAACCTACTAAGAGCCTGCTTATCACCGTGAGTCGGTAAGCACAATCTACAGCCACGGTGGTGGGGTTTTTTTTCACTTCCCTCCCCCCTGTTTTGGTTGTCGTTATGTGCACACCAGGGTGTTTGGTATGTCTGTCTGTCCATGTCTAGCATTTAACATACTAAACTATGGCCAGTTTCTCTTCTGTTTGCCTTTTTTCCTGTATCCATTGAGGGGATTTTGATCTGATTACGGACGGTGCTGACTGGTCCATCACCCCAAAGGCCCTGGCAGGGTTTTTTGCCATCCGCTTATATCATTGAAGTTCTGGTAAGAGCAATCATAGCTCATTTGGATTATCATCTATATTTACACTGAATACCCTACTATTTTGAAGATTTGGACTTTATACATTTATTATATTTATTATATTTTTATAATATTTGCTGGTGTTAGGTCATACTATCAGTTCACTCCAACATATAAGTTTTTGTTTAGCGCAGTTTATTTATTTTCCTTGTTCTGTTGGTGTTGTCGCACTGTTCACTGCTGCTTATTTTTTATGCTTCTAGCGCGGAATTTTTTTTTTGTTCGATACCTTTAATGTCAGGATTGGTTCTAATAAGGTGTGCCAGGGGTTCTATTATTAGGGCAAAAAGTAGAGGGGAAAGAGGGCATCCTTGTCTAGTGCCTCTTTTGATATCAATCATTGTTGACTTATAGCCTGCATATTTGATATATGCTCTAGGATTATTGTATAAGGATGAAACCCAGGTTAAAAAATTGTTTCCAAATCCCCAATTACCAAGTACATATTCCATATAAGGCCACGTAACCGAATCGAATACTTTCCTTATGTCTAAGGATACAAGGCAAGCTGGGATTCGTCTAGTTTTAGCCGCATTAATAAGTAAGAGTGCTCTCCTGATATTATCTCCAGCTTGGCGTTTAGGCATAAAGCCTGTTTGGTCTTTATGGATTAGTAGGCCAATAATATTATTCAGTCTAGTGGCCAAAATTTTAGCAATTAATTTTATATCGAGATTTAGGAGGGATATAGGACGATAATTAGTCCAGGAGGTGGAGTCAGAATGTGGTTTGGGGATCATTGCTATTATAGAGGTGAGAGTCTCTGTTCTAAATGAGTTACCTTTAAGGATCGAATTGAAGGCTTTAGTTAAGACAGGTGTTAAGATTGATGCAAATTGTCTATAATATGTTGCCGAAAATCCATCTGGGCCTGGTCTTTTACGTAATTTTTAAGATTTTATTGCGTTAAGGACTTCAGTCTCTGTAATTGGACATTCAAGAAGATCTTTCTGTTGTTGATCAAGGTTAGGAAGCGTGATATTGGAGAACAGTGTGTCTGCTTTAGTTTTATCAAAATTTGAGGCAGAAGAATATAGTTTAGATAACTTAGAGCGAAAAATTTCAAGTATTTTCACTGGGTTACTAGTGTAAGATTCCCGGGATACTTTCAATCTGATAGGCTGATGTATATGTTGTGAATTTTTTAAAATTCTGGCCATAGGTGTATCAGGTTTATTTGCCCTGCGATATTGAACATGCTGGCGTTTACTTATAAGTTTATCTGCGGTATCAGTAAGAAAAAGATCTAGATCCAGGCAGGCTTTTTATAGTTTGGTACTGTTAGTAGCATTCGGGGAGGTTTGAAAAGTTTGATGACAGTCATTAAAGGTAGATTCAAGTTTTGCAAACAACAGTTTGTGTTCTCTTTTAAGGTTAGTTGCTTGTTGTATCAGTCTACCCCTAATGACTACCTTGTGCGCCTCCCATAATGTAATAGCGGAGACATCGTCTGTATCATTGGATTTTAGGTAATCAGAAAGTGCTTTTTCAATCTCAACACGATGAGAAGGGTGGGTCAGAATTGAATCGTTTATACACCAAGTGGTATCGTGTGATCTAGGAATTGTGGAAGCAATGGTAATGAATACTGCGCAGTGGTCTGTCCATGGAAAAGGAATGATTTTGGATGATATGATTTCTGGTAGCATACTTGACGGGATTAGAATATGATCTATTCGTGAAAAAGAGTTATGCGGATAAGGATAATGAGTGAAGCGCCTACTAATAGGGTTCATCTCTCGCCAAGTATCTATCAGGCTATGAGTGGTGAGTAGATGTTGAAAACTTAGGTTTATTGAGTTTGTGGTAGGTCCAGGGGGAGATTTATCTAAGAACGGGAAAATAGTAGCATTAGAATCCCCACAAATAACAACAGTACCAAACTTATGTACTTCTATAAGTTGCAAAAGGTGGGATAAGAAAGCAGTTGGGCATTTGTTAGGGGCATAATAAGACAAAATAGTAATAGGATTATCAGAAATAAATCCTGTTAGGAGAACATATCGTCCTTCAGGGTCTGTTATTTTGGATACAAGGTTAAACGGAGTGGAATGGTGAAAACCAATGAGAGTTCCGCGCTGTTTAACCGTAGCTGAAGCAGTATAGAATTGTGGATATGACGATGAAAGAAATTTGGGATAAACTTTGTCAGTAAAATGCGTTTCCTGCAAACATATAATATTAGCTTTTTTCATAGCAAAAGAGCGTAAAGCCTTGGTTCGCTTATGTGGAGTATTAAACCCCTGTACATTTAATGACAAGATATTTATAGGAGCCATAAAACAACGAATGCGAATATTATAGCATAACAAGCAGAGTACTCACCGAGAGCCAGGATCACCAACCCGAGAGTCAGGAGGGAATAGCAAAGATTAAAGAAAGAAGCAATAGAATAGAAAAAGAAAAAAGGAGAGGAGAATCGAACAAACCCAATATGAAGACAATTTAGTAGTATATAAAGGCTAAATAATAGGGTGTAGGAGCATCTCAGGAGAGTTTTTAGAACTCTCTGAGAGGGTCCGAGACCACCAATAGAGACCCCCATAACAATGGTAGGAGTCCTTAGGTGGAATAAAGGGTAACAAGAAATTCCGAAGGGATGTATAACATCGGAGGACCACAGGAACTATTCCATTACTATCATGGAAAAATGTTGCTTAAATTGTTACAAAAAAAGAAAAAAATAAAGTTCAAAAACTTGAGAGGAAAAAAAAACAGAAAAAAAGTTAATATAAAAAAATAAAAAAAAATATTAAAAAAAAATATTTTTGTAACATAACAGTAGTATGTAGCCATAACTCATTTTAGTCATGAATATGGCCAGTTTATTAACTCTGTCAGCATACTGTGCTGCAAAAAAGTAGCAAGGACAAATAACTAGTCTGACTTAGATTGTCAGTCCATTGAATCCTCATTGTTTGGTGGTGAATGTTCATATCGACCTCGCTTGTTAAGATTTTGATGGGAAGATGTGGAATAGCTGGGTTTTGGGTCTTTGTTTTGCTGTGTAGAACGAAAAGCTGAGCGCCTATGAGACTGGTCATTTGGTAAGATTGCTTCGGCTAGGCCCATATCAAATAGGGCTGACTTCAAGTCCTCTGAAGAGCGACAAACATATTTTGTTTCAAAATGAGTAAATCTGAGACAAAAAGGAAATCCCCATTGATAGGAAATTTGATTTCTCTGGAGTACCTGGAGTTGAGGTTTAAGTGCACGTCTTTTTGCAACCGTTAGTGGGGACAAATCTGTGAAGAGTTGATAGGTATTGCCCTGGAAGCTAAGAGATTCTCTCCATCTGGCAGCTCTTAGTATCTGTTCTTTGGTTCTGTAAAAGTGCAATTTAGCGGGGGGGCGTGGCCTGACGTGGACCGTGATGGATGCCTAAAGCCTGAGCTCCGCGCCGCTGACGGGATCTAACGCTACTCTCCGCCACCATCTGACCCTCATTCCGATCCCACGGAGGGGGGAAGGTAGCAGGACCACCCCGGGCATGTCTAGGAGGCGGAATAAACCGCCAGCACCTCGCCGCCTCACAGATTATTATTCCCCTGCAGCTATGAACGAGGCCCAAGATGGTGCCGGCGCCGGGAGCTTCACCTCAGAAGCGTCCCGCGCTGCACAAACTGTGACACAGCTGACAGCCTCTCCTCACAAGGATCTCCTCTCCCAACCACTGGATCGCTCAAACAGGGAGGACATGGACATTCTCCCACCGCCAGATGCCTCCTCCTCACAACTAGGAACAGACAGAGGTAAGAGACTGGCCTCCTCCCCAGCCATCTCCCCCAGTAAGGAGCCACAGTATAAACGACATCAGTGGGCTGACAGAGAGCTTGACACTGCACACACCCCAGCTCTAGCAACCATCCCTGTCTCTGATAGCCCTGTGACAGAATCAATGATGAAAGCTATGCTCCTTACCCTGCAGAGAGACCTCCACAGAGAACTGCAACTCTCTGTCTCTCAGATACATGGCAGAGTAGATCACCTGGCAGAAAGAACAACTGTGCTTGAGGATAGCATGCAGGATCATGTCAGGGCTCACAATGAATTACTAGACGCACACGAACACCATGCGTCTGAAATACACCACATGAAGCTGAAATTAGCAGATTTGGAAGATCGTTCCAGAAGGAACAACATTAAATTCAGGGGTATCCCCGAATCTGTTAAGCCAAATGAAATTACGCCCTACCTGCGAGAGATGTTCTCCAGCTTACTACCTCGTCTAAACGCACGAGACATCACGATTGATAGAGCACACAGAATCGCCAAGCCAGCACACCTCCCCCCTGACACCCCCAGGGACATACTAGCGAGAGTGCATTACTTTCAAACTAAAGAGCAGATTCTACAAATCGCCAAAACCACTAAACCGCTGCCAGCACCCTATACTAATGTCCTCATGTTTAGTGACCTATCCAAGGCCACGATGGAAATGAGAAGAGCATTCACCCCTGTCACCTCTGTGCTACAGGAGAAGAAAATTACCTACAAATGGGGTTTCCCTACCAAGCTACTAGTCACATACCAGCAACAGATAATTCCCATCCTTACTCCCAAAGATGGATATAAAAAGTTGACCAACTGGGGATTTCTACCCGTGTCTGCCAACCAAAAAGATAACAGGGGCTCCTATTCATGTCCTCCGTCTGCAAGAAATGGAATACACGATCCCGGCGAGGTCTGTAACAACAAACAGGCCCCTGGTCCTCCGCACCACCACTAAGATCCCTGATGGGCGCAGTTGTTGAAACACATCCACTCCCTAAGGTTATAGTGTGCTAAGCACACTGTTCTAATTGTTCTATTTACTTTTTGTTCCTAAAGAGATATATATTGCTTTTCTCTTTTTATTCTTATTTTTTTTTTTTTTTTCTTTTCCTTTTGGTTCTCCTAACAGTGTTTAAGCATTCATACTGAACATATACTCTATTTAACATCTGACCTAATTCCGCACTGTAACATATTTGACAGTCCTGAGGGACTGTAACGAGTGTCTCCTATACGATTTTTGTATATAACAGTCGTACTCTGTATAGATACCTACTCTATTGTTTGATTCATATTTAGTCAGGGCAAACAGAAGAGGTGTGGAATCTCGCTCCTTTCATTCCTAACCCGGGTCATCCCACACTATCATGGCCCTCAAAATCACCTCCCTAAATGTAAAGGGTTTGAATTCCCCATTCAAACGCAACCTCCTCTGGAAAGAGGCACTGTCCCAGCACGCTGACGTGTTTTGCGTACAAGAAACGCATTTCGCTAAAGATAACTCCCCAAAATGCTCGCATACGCGATATCCACACTGCTTATTTGCCAGTGCCCCCACCAAAAAAAGGGGAGTAATGATTGCGGTCAGTTCCTCTGTCTCCTTTCAATTACACCACTGTGAAGCTGATGAAGACGGCAGATACCTGATTCTCTCAGCCACGATCGCAAACCAACGCCTCACCCTAGTAAACCTATACGCCCCTAATACTGGCCAAAAGAAATTTTTCCACACATTGATCTCCAAACTGGCACCGTATAGATGCAATCCAGTTATACTATGTGGAGACTTTAACGAAATCATTGACACAACCCTAGACACATCCAATCCCACTAAACGTAGGCCCTCTGCCTTGTCCTCCCTCCTACATAAAGAAGATCTGTATGACCCGTGGAGATGCACCCATGACATAGAGCGAGATTACACCTTCTTCTCCAGCTCCCAGCAGTCTTACTCTCGGATCGACATGTTCCTCACAGATAAATTTCTCCTCCAATCAATCGCTGAAGCACGCATAGGTACAATCACATGGTCAGACCACGCACCCATATCCATCACATTATTTAATTGCAAAAAGACTACTAGTCATACTATTTGGAGGCTAAACACATCCCTCCTCACCAACCCATCCTTTGAGAATAAACTTCGATCCGAGATTGAGACTTACTTTGACATCAATGTACAATCTACTGCTAACCAATCCATGGTTTGGCATGCGCATAAAGCTTTCTCACGGGGCCTCCTCATTAAATACGGAGCGCAAACTAAACGACAACAAACGGCCACCACGGAAACAATACTAAAACAGATCAGAGCCTTAGAATTCGCCAATAAACAAACTCCATCTACCAAATTATCCCTAGAACTCAAAAACCTACGATATGACCTTAGCGAACATCTCCACAAAAGATTTGACTATTACGTAAAACGTCTTAAGCTACAATATTACTCCTCAGCCAACAGGTCAGGTGCGTTCCTGGCCAAACAACTCCAAAAACAACGGGCCAATAATAAGATACAATATTTATCCGACCCCCAAGGTAAAAAAGTTCATAATCCTCTAGATATAGCAAATGAATTCAGTACCTTTTATGCCAAACTTTACAATCTCAATGACATACATCACGAAACCAAGCCAAAATTAGCAGACATAGATGAGTTCCTTTCCTCAATTCACCTCCCCTCACTCTCCACTGAGCAACTAGACTCCATCTCTATGCCTTTTTCCCCTGAGGAAATTCGCACAGCCATCAAACGACTACCCCTCCACAAGGCCCCAGGGCCCGATGGATTCCCGAACGAGTATTACAAACACTTCTCGGAAGTGATCACCCCACACTTATGCACTACCTTTAACCAATACACTCATACCGGCAAAATCCCCACAGAAGCCCTGGAGGCCCTCATTGTCACCATACCCAAACCAGGCAAATCTCCTGATAACCCAGCCAATTACCGCCCGATCTCACTCCTAAATACTGATACCAAGCTCTATGCAAAAATATTAGCCCAAAGTTTGTCCAAAATAATCCCCCTCATCATCCACCCAGACCAGGTCGGATTCGTGCCTGGTAGGCAGGCCTCCGACGGTACCAGACGCCTTATTGACTTGATACAATGGGTGGAGCACAGTCAAACGCCTTCTCTCTTCCTCTCCCTGGATGCAGAGAAGGCGTTTGACAGAGTGCACTGGAAATACATGGAAAAGGTCATGCTCAAATTCGGACTGACAGGGAATATCCTCCAGGCTATACTCACCCTTTACTCCTCCCCCAGCGCCCGAGTTTGGACCTCAGGCATAATATCAGACCCCTTTCGCATCACTAATGGCACTAGACGGGGTGCCCACTTTCCCCCCTGATTTTTGCCATGGTGATGGAACCACTTGCACAAGCCATTAGATCCTCACCAGCAATTTCGGGCATTACTGTGGGGACGGTTGAACATAAAATCGGTCTCTATGCGGATGATGTTATCATTACCCTCACAAATCCGAGATCTTCCCTTCCCAATATCCAAAAAACACTGGAAAAATTTAGTTCAATCTCTCTATATAAAATAAACCACAGCAAATCCACCATGCTGAACCTAGGGATAGACCCTCAAACTTCACATCACATCTCGACAACCTCTCCTTTCACTTGGGCTAAAAATTCCTCGCTCCCATACCTGGGTATCCAACTAACCTTCCCCAGTAAATCTATGCTTCAACTAAACTTCGCTGCCTTACAGGAAAAGCTTCTGCGCATCTCCAAAAATATGTGTAACTACACTGTCTCTTGGGCGGGTAGAATAGCTCAAGTCAAAATGTTTTTACTGCCACATATTTTGTATATGTTTCGCACAATCCCGATACCTATGATACCCCAGCAACTGGCACAGATACAAAGTATAATTAATACACATATCTGGCAACACAAACATCCCAGACTCAAAAAAGAAATCCTCTTGTCTCCTGTACAAAATGGAGGAATGGGAGCCCCCAACGTCCACGCATACTACAAGGCAGTCATACTAGATCAACTACGGGAATGGTGGGCACCCACCTCGACCAAGACCTGGACACAAATTGAAACCACGGCCCTCAACGCGAATCCACAACACACGCTAATGGCTGCACTACTCGGCTTACAACCACTTCAACACTTCTTACTTACGGTAACCGCAGCCATCCGAGTGTGGTCAGCTACTGCAAAAAAATCCAGGGGCACTCCCAAAGATATCCTTTCCAAAATACACCTCCAAGCACTAGAGTTGATCTCTCCTAATTTATCCCTTCGGATATGGATACAAAAAGGACTTACCAATTTGGGACAACTCATCTCCACATCTGGACCCCACCCTTTCCCACATCTACAACAAGCTTTTGATCTACCTGCTAATTCATCTTTTTTGTATATGAGGATCCGCTCTATCATCGGTAAACTTGATCTCACAGCATGTGAATCCCAAATAGCTGACATCCTGAATTTTTACAATACCCCGAACCCAGCAATTAAAGGCATTGCATGGATTTACAAGGTGTTAACAAGCCTCTCTGACGATCACACCTCTTCATCCATCACATTCTGGTCCACATTCACAAGCTCACCACCGAAGCCCTCATTGTGGCACAAAGCCCTGACCATCCCTCTTAAAGCTTCAAAATGCATATCTCACTGGGAATCAACGCAAAAGCTGTTCCACAAGTGGTACTACACCCCAGCCAGATTGGCAACTATTTACCCGGCTACCTCCTCTCAATGTTGGAGAAACTGCTCAGGCAAAGGCACCCTAAGACACATCTGGTGGGACTGTCCTAACATTCGCCCTTACTGGAAAGAGGTCTCCGATCTCCTCTCACAGCTCTGCAAAATCCCCTTGCCGCTATCCCCACTGGACCTCCTCCTGGGTCTCAACATCCCCAACTGGCCCAAAAATATCAGAGTCCTGGCGACACACATACTCATTGCAGCCCGTTTAGCTCTAACGAAAAAATGGAAAGCATCACAAGCCCCCTCTGGATCGGAACTCATCGTTCTACTAAACAACCAATTTCTAATGGAATTCTCCTTTGCTAAGGCCAACATGTATACCGCGACATTTCATCTCAACTGGGAACCCTGGATCGCTGACCCGCGGAGTATAACATTACTCTGATTGCCTTCTTCTTCCATGTCGCAAACTATCTAAGATTCTGCATCTTTGACCCCGCGGTCTGCCACAACCTCGCATATCTAACATGCACAGAAAGTAGGAACCCCCTTCCCATGCACCGCTCCGCCTGGGGACATTTCTCTCAGTTACTACTTAGGGTGGGACATGCACTCATGTCCTACACTCATAACAAGTAGGCTCGCAAGTTACCTTCGCTCTACAATTAATCTTTTTTTTTGGTCTGTTCTTTTCTTCTTTTTCTTTTTAAGCCTTACGTATCTAGAATGTTAGTAGCTCTACAAGTTACCTGGCTTTCTCAGGTAGATGGTTGGTGGCACCACCTCTAGTCTCATGGCACAGTAAGTACCCAGATGGGGTGCCGGGGAGTGGAATTGGTGCCTCCTCTCATTGAACTTCAACTTTAAATCACTATGTACTCGCTATATGCATTTGTTACAAAACAACACTGGTTATTGCACTATGTACTAAACCATGTAACTTTGCTATTACATCAACCGTCTGTACTGATAACCTGTGAAAATTTCAATAAACATATTGTTAAAAATAAATAAATAAATAAATAAAAAAAAAATAAAAAAAAAATAAAAGTGCAATTTAGCTATAATATCCCTCGGGGGACCATTTATTTTGCGTGGGGCTAACGCTCTATGCACTCTATCCATTTCGAACCTGTCAATAGGGGTTCCAGGTAATAATTCTTGAAAGAGCGCTGTGATATTAGCCTGCAGGTCTAGAACAGATTCAGGGATTCCCCTGATTCGCAGATTCGATCGACGATCTCTGTTCTCTTGGTCCTCTAAACGATTTTGTAATGTAAGGTTTTCCTCTTTTAGTACCTTCATCTCACACATGTAGTTCTGTGTAAAATTATCAATTTCATCAACCCTCAGTTCTAATGCCGCGTACACACGGTCGGACTTTCCGGCATACTTGGTCCGGCGGACCAGAGTGTGCCGGACAATCCGCCCGTGTGTGGGCGGCGGCGGACTTTTCCGGCGGACTTCTTCCCAAAAGCCCGCCGGACCTAGATTTAAAGAAAGTTTCAAATCTTTCCGTCGGACTCAGTTTCGGGCGGAAAGTCCGCTCGTGTGTGTGCTGGTCCGACGGAAAGCCCGCTCGTGTGTAGGCTGGTCCGACAGACCAAATACGACACGAGGGCAGGGTATTGCATCTCGCGCTCGCTGCAATAGGAAAAACAAATCTTCCTATTGCGGCGAGCGCGGGGCATACCAGGCCCTTAGGTCTGGTATGGATTATAAAGGAGAACCCCTACGCCGAAAAAACGGCGTGGGGCCCCCCTAAAATCCATACCAGACCCCGATCCGAGCACGCAGCCTGGCCGGTCAGGAAAGGGGGTGGGGACGAGCGAGCGCCCCCCCCCCTCCTGAACCGTACCAGGCCGCATGCCCTCAACATGGGGGGTGGGTGCTTTGGGGGAGGGGGGCGCCCTGCGCCCCCCCCCAAAGCACCTTGTCCCCATGTTGATGAGGACAAGGGCCTCTTCCCGACAACCCTGGCCGTTGGTTGTCGGGGTCTGCTGGCGGGGGCTTATCGGAATCTGGGA
Source organism: Lithobates clamitans (assembly GCA_037952925.1). NCBI lineage: Eukaryota > Metazoa > Chordata > Amphibia > Anura > Ranidae > Lithobates > Lithobates clamitans. Next base: position 1,929,015 of record JBBGZY010000498.1, read on the forward strand.
GCCCCCTTTAATAAGGGGGCCCCCAGATCCCGGCCCCCCACCCTATGTAAATGAGTATGGGGTACATGGTACCCCTACCGATTTACCTAGGAAAAAAGTGTAAGTAATAAAACACACTACACAGGTTTTTAAAATATTTTATTAAACAGCTCCGGGAGGGGGATCTTCCTCCGGCTTCGGGGGTCTTCTTCCGGCTTCGGGGGTTCCTCCGCTTCATCTTCTCCCGGCGTCCGGTTGGTTCTTCTCCGCTCTCCGGCCTCTTCTCCCGGTGTCGCAGGTCTTCGGCCGGCCCCCTCCGCTGTCTTCATGTAGCTCTATTGCCAGCGGAGGTCCGGACCTCTTGGCTTCTTGGCTTCTTGGCTTCTCTTCTCTTCCCCCAGATGTTGACACGACGCTCTCTCCGGCTGGACTGGTCTCTGAGGGCTGCGTTGTGACTTATATAGGCGGAGACCCCGCCCCCATATGATGTCACAGTCCTTGGGCATGCTGGGACTGTGACGTTTTAGGGGGCGTGGTCGACCTGACAAACTGACCTAATTTCTTTAGTCAGTTTGTCAGTTATATAATCAGAAGTCTGTTTGAGGGCTTTCTGAAGCATACATTCAAATTTTTTGAAGATGTCAGACTGTGTAGCAACTTGTAATTCACAGTATTCATATTCAGACTCAGACTCACCATTAGCAGCCTGTGTCTTCTGACTGTGAGGTAAAGATTTTTCAGTGTATTCACCGCTGTGCTGACTGTGAGGTAAAGATTTTCCAGTGTATTCACTGCTGTGCTGACTGTGAGGTAAAGATTTTCCAGTGTATTCACCACTGTGCTGACTGTGAGGTAAAGATTTTCCAGTGTATTCACCACTGTGCTGACTGTGAGGTAAAGATTTTTCAGTGAATTCACCACTGTGCTGGCTGTGAGGTAAAGATTTTTCAGTGAATTCACCACTGTGCTGGCTGTGAGGTAAAGATTTTCCAGTGCATTCACCGCTGTGCTGACTGTGAGGTAAAGATTTTCCAGTGTATTCACCACTGTGCTGACTGTGAGGTAAAGATTTTTTAGTGTATTCACCGCTGTGCTGTGGGGGAGAGGATGCCGCCGCCATTCCAGCCGCCAGCCTGTGTGCTGTTTCCTTCGTTTTTCCTGCTTTAATTTTCGTTTTAGGAGCTCTCAAGACCATTGTCAGTGAAGCTGACAGTATTAGGTAGGATTTTCTGCAGTTTTGGGATACTTGCTGGTTCACTGGGACCTGTAGTCCTCCGATGAAAATTCCCGAGGAGCGGAGCTCTAAGGTAACATTACCTTCACCTCAGGCTGCCGCACATGTGCCGCGCAGCCAAAATCTTAGTAAATGTTAAGAAACGTACATGCAATTGCATGGGTTGAACGTGCGCACCTCTAAACTTGACACATTTTTTTTATGCTGGTTCAATTTTATGTATTTTTTTAAGGAGATTTGCACACAGGTCATGTTAGCATGTTACGTTGCCAACATGTGACATACACCTTGTTAAAATTATGTAAAAAGACTCTCGCTCCTCTAGCTCCTCCTAAAAGGGAATTTAACCTTCCTCCTCTAATGCATATGATTTCCTTAGGCTAGCTTTTGCTTTTAAAGGGGAACTCCACACTCCTTTCTACAATGCTCTTGTCTCCCCCTCTAACCCCTTGGATTTCCATTGGCTAACTTTTGCTTTTAAAGGGGAACTCAACACTCTATTCTCCAATGCTCTTGTCTCCTGCTCTAACCCCTTGGATTTCCATGAGCAAACGTTTGCTTTTAAAGGGGAACTCCACACTCCATTCTCCAATGCTCTTGTCTCCCCCCTCTAACCCATTGGATTTCCGTGAGCTAACTTTTGCTTTTAAAGGGGAACTCCACACTCCATTCTCCAATGCTCTTGTCTCCCCTCCCCCAACTCCTTGCATTTACATGGGGTAACTTTTGCTTTTAAAGGGGAACTCCACACTCCATTCTCCAGTGCTCTTGTCCCCCCCCCCCTCTAACCCCTTGGATTTCCATGGGCTAACTTTTGCTTTTAAAGGGGAACTCCACACTCCATTCTACAATGCTCTTGTATCCCCCCTCTAACCCCTTGGATTTCCATGGGCTAACTTTTGCTTTTACCACAAAGCAACCACAAAGCACCACCAACCACAAAGCACCTTGTACCCACTAATTTAAAGGGGTTTTCCACATTCTGTAAAGAATTCTATCTGCAACCCCCCACAACCCTGCCTAGAGTTGTGTGGAAGAGGCCCTTGCCCCCCTCAATATGGGAACAAGCTGGTTGACTTTTGGGGTGTTCGATCCCCTCCTGCCCCCTAGCATCCACCCCCCTTTCATGAGCTGGCTTGCTGTGTGTTTGGCTAGGGGTTTGTTAGTGTGTGGGAGAGGCACAATATTTTTTTAGTTTGGGGTGGTATTTTTCATGTGGGGGTTTTAATTTTAAGTCTTAACAGATCCAAATGGCCTTGTATATATTGGGGGGAAAGCTATTTTTGGTTTTGGGTTAAAAACATGCAGCTACAATGTAGATTTGTAAGTTTTCTCTAAAGCGTACATCATTGAAGCAGTATTTTGGAAACATGCTACAGATGCACCACTTTACAGGCAGAGTAAGCCCCCCCCCCCCCAAGTTACTAGCTTTTAAGCAATGTTGCATTTTTAAAGGCATTTCTCCTTGTTTCGTTTTTGGGGTTGTCCAAATTGGTGACATTGATATATGTCCCTCAGGGTGGGGTCTGGGCTCCATACCCATTTTAAGGCCAATAACTAGAATATAAGCCAGCCAAATGGGGACTCGCAAAATTAACAAGTCAGTTCCCATAGACTGCAATGGTATTTGTTGTATAACTTTTGCCCATGTTAGGCTCTTTGTTTGCCCCCCTGGACTGGGGGGGTATTTGTCTCATCTGTAATTTTGTAGCATGCTGGATGATGTGCTTAATTTTGGATAGGGGGTGGCTTATTTTGTGCTAGCTGCATTTGGGTTGTTCTGGGCATGCTCAGGGACTTTGGTTTTTTGCTGTGGCTTTTGTTGTGTGAAAAGCATTTGTGTTGGTCTGGGCATGGTCAGGGACTTTGTTTTTTTTTTTTGTGCTTTTTGTGTGTGAACAGCACTTGGATTTTTCTGGCATGCTCAGAGAGTGTGTTTTTGGGCTTAGTAATTTAAGGACATCCTTAACAGGTGTACCCACTTTGAAGTTCTGTCTCTACATTGGGTGAACTTGCATTTCATGTGTTTCATCTACTGTGCATGTTTTCTCAATTGCCTCATTAGCACACACACCTATGTTATATAAAGCTTGCAGATAGCATTCTTTACCTTGCCCTGAAAAGAGGCAAGATTGCTTGATGGTGTGTATGTGTGGGCAAGAGAGTGCATTTGGGTGTTTTTTTTAGAGTTTGTAACACATGTATTTTCTGTTTGTATGTTGTTTGTTATGTCTTTGCAAAACAGATGTATTTTAGAGCAAGCATTTTTTTACTTTTTTTCTTGGGGGGGGGGGGGGGGGATATTTTTCACTGAAATATTTTTGATGTTGTCAATCTGTGTTGTTTGTAGGTTGTTAGTTTCACTTTGATTTAATTGTCTGTGCTGCATTATTTTGCAAAATCTTCCTCAAGCTGTTGTGACTACTAAATGTTTAAATCCTTAAGAGACTATCCGTTTGTGGGCACAGTCCTTTTAACTCATGTTAATTTCCTCTGCAAAATGGTCAGAACTCAAAACCATATTTTGTTAGTGTCTCAAATTAACATACATGTGTTTTTTTTGCTTTCCTTGCTCTTTTCCAAGTCCTGTTTTGTTGACCAAAAAGATTTAGAGCAAACTTTTTGTTTTATGTGTTCTGTTAATACTTTGTTTTGCAGATGCATGCTCAATCCAAGTAATGCATTTTACACTCCCCCCCAACAGATTTCATGCAACAGATTTCCCAGCTGCAGCTTAACTAGGCTGATTGGCTTGGCAAAACAAAAAAAGGTGTGATTTGTCTAAAAGCTACTTTCCTGGTTCCTTCATGGTAGCATATGCATGGATTGTGCATATGCTGCCATGGATAGGCACCAAGAAAGGAGAATTACAGAGAGGTAAGTATTAAATTTTCAATTTTAGTGCAGTGGTTCTCCGCCTCAGTCCTCAAGTACCCCCGACAGGACATGTTTTGGGAATTTATCTTAGCTAAAATAGCTTTCCAAAGTACCAAGCCATTGACTCTGGTTTAAAGCACCTGTGCAAGAAGAAGGTAAACCTGCAAACATGGTCTGTTGGGGGTACTTAAGGGCAAGGTTGAGAACCACTGATTTAGAGCACTGAGGTAAAATCAAGCTTAATACAATCCTATTCTAATTGTGGGCATTTGAGGGAAACCAAGGGAGTGTTAGAACCCATGCTTGTCTTTTTTAGGTTGGGCTTTGTGTCCCTTTTCTGAAAATTGGCTTCACTTCCTGTCACATAGCCAAACAGGAAGTGAGGGTAAAACCCTACATGCCTTTCCTTGGGGTCACACAGGTCAATCTAACTAGTGTTCCCATTAGGCAAATTGCACTTTAGCACTTTGTTGTGTACACCCCAAATTATTAGGTATTTTGGGATTTATTAAAGACAAATCCACTCTGCAGTACAACTGTACTCACTGTAAATATAAGGGGAAGCACTGGTGATTTTATCATCCAATCATGTAGAAGCAAAGATGCTGTTTTTTTTATTATTTTTCTTGCATGTCCCCCTCGGATCTCCAGCACTGCACTTCTAAGTGCACTTGTAGTGCAAAGTGGATTTGCCTTTAGTAAATAAACCCCAAAGTCCAAGATACCTAAATATTTGGGATGTACAGTGCAAAATGCTAGAGTACAATGAGGAAATATTGACCTGTGTGTCCCCAAGGAAAGACATTGGTAGGGTTTTACCCTCACTTCCTGTTTGGCTATGTGACAGGAAGTGAATAAAATTGAAGGAGAAACTGGCAAAATTTGGGAGGTGTCTTCACACTATCAGGGGTGTAGACATCCCCAAAAACTGACAAGACTTCTAATCCCTATGCACTCTATCCTCAAACAAAAATAAGAAAGGATTTAATTTAGCTTAACTTTGCAAAGGCACATTCTTAAGTTCAACTGTGATGCATGTCAATGGTTCATTTAGACCTTGTTTAACCAGTTGCCGACCGCCGCACGACGATGTACATTGGCAGAATGGCACAGGCAGGCATAAGGACTTACCTGTACGTCCTTACCTGTCCGCGGGCGGGGGGTCCGATCGGACCCCCCTGGTGCCTGCGGTGGTCACATTATTGTCAGGGGTGATCAGAGGTGAGGGGGAGGCCACTCATTCGTGGCTCCCCCCTTGCGATCGCTCCTGGCGAATGACAAGCTTCCTTGGCTTCTGTAATGTAAACAGAAGCGGAGGAAGTGATGTCAGACATCAATGTGAGTTTGCACGACAGTAGAACACGCAGGCACACTTTTCACCCCCCAGTCACCCCCGATCACTCCCCGATCACCCCCCTGTACCCCCTATCACAGTGACACAATAGCAGTTTTTTTTTTGCATTGGTGTCAGTTTGTGACAGTTATAAGTGTTACGACAGTTAAGATTAGCCCCCTTTAGGTCTAGGGTACCCCCTTTAGGTCTAGGGTACCCCCCTAACCCCCCCTAATAAAGGTTAACCCCTTGATCACCCCCCGTTGCCAGTGTCACTAAGCGATCGTTTTTCTGATCGCTGTATTAGTGTCACTGGTGACGCTAGTTAGGGAGGTAAGTATATAGGTTCGCCGTCAGTGTTTTATAGTGACAGGGACCCCCATATACTACCTAATAAAGGTTTTAACCCCTTGATTGTCCCCTAGTTAACCCTTTCACCAGCGATCACCGTATACATGTTACGGGTGACGCTGGTTAGTTAGTTTGTTTATTATAGTTTATTATAGTTTCAGGGCACCCGCCGTTTATTACCTTATAAAGGTTTAACCCCCTAATTGCTCGGCGGTAATATAAGTTGAGTTTTTAGGGTCAGATAAGGTCTGCGTTGCCCCAGGCAGCGTTAGGTTAGTGCCAGTACCGCTAACACCCACGCACGCAGCATACACTTCCCTTAGTGCTATAGTATCTGAACAGATCAATATCTGATCCGATCAGATCTATACTAGTGTCCCCAGCAGTTTAGGGTCCCCAAAAACGCAGTGTTAGCAGGATCAGCCCAGATACTTGCTAGCACTTGTGTTTTGCCCCTCGGCCCAGCCCAGCCCACCCCACCCAAGTGCAGTATCGATCGATCACTGACACTTACAAAACACTAAGCACACATAACTGCAGCGTTCGCAGAGTCAGGCCTGATCCCTGCGATCGCTAACAGTTTTTTGGTATCGTTTTGAAACAGTCGCTGACAGTCAGGAGCTTTTTTGCCTGTGAGTCTCACTAGTGTACCCCTAAATTTAGAGCCCAAAATGGCAAATCGAAGGTACACTAGTGAAGAGGCCAACTCGTTTCTGAGCATGACAGATAGTGAAGAGGAAGTCACTCATCTGTCAGATTCAGGCTCAGAATACAATCCTGTTGACAGAGTTGTGGTCCCTGCCAAGGTCAGGCCTACCAGACCCCAAACTTCTTCTTCTGTCCTTGAAGTGCAAGAACCACAGGGCTCTCGTATGGAGCAGAGCAGTACTAGCGCCGCTATTCCTTCTGGTGAACTGGCAAGCACCAGTGGCCTAGTACACCCTGGTCATACATCCAGCACTGCAGTATCACATGGTGACGTGGCGAGTCCCATAAGTGCAGTTCAAGCTGGGGAGGTGGCAAGCACAAGTAGTGTCCCGCTGCCACCAAGAAGACAAACACAGGCCCGTCGTGCCCATAGTGCCCTTCCTGCTGCATTCCCCAATCCGAATTGGGAGCCCACCACTTCTGCAGCACCCGTACTTCCCGCATTCACTGGCCAACCCGGAATTCAGGTGGAAACAGTTGATTTTACGCCACTGGATTTTTATTCGCTGTTTTTCACCGAAGATCTCTATAGATCTATTGTGGACCAAAGCAATTTATACGCTGGTCAACACATCGCCACTATTCCCCAGTCCTTCCTTGCCAGAGATTGGAGACCAATTACGGTCTCTGAATTTAAGATCTTTCTGGGCCTTTCCCTCAACATGGGCATAACTAAAAAGAGTGAGTTGCAGTCATATTGGTCCACTGACCCAATTCACCATATGCCCTTGTTCTCTGCCTCCATGACCAGGGCACGATACGAGCAGATCTTGTGGTTCATGCACTTCAACAACAATGAACTCTGTCGTCCTCGTGGAGACCCTGAATATGATTAGCTCTACAAAATTCGGCCCCTCATAAACCACTTCAACCAACGTTTTGCAGACTTGTTTACTCCCCATCAAGTTGTCTGCGTTTCTGAGTCCCTGATTAAGTTTTCTGGCCGCTTGTCATTCAAACAGTACCTTCCCAGCAAGCGTGCCAGATACGGGGTCAAGATGTATAAGCTCTGTGACAGGGCCACAGGCTATACATGTAGTTTTATGGTTTACGAGGGCAAAGATAGTCACGTAGAGCCGACAAACTGCCCTGACTACATAGGAAGCGCTGGCAAGATTGTGTGGGACTTGGTGTCACCCTTTTTCGGAAAGGGGTACCATTTATATGTGGACAATTATTACACGAGCGTGCCACTTTTTAGTCACCTTTTTGATCATCAAATTGGAGCATGTGGCACGGTGTGACCTAATCGCCAGTCTTATAGGGCGTACACACGATCGGACTTTGTTCGGACATTCCGACAACAAAATCCTAGGCTTTTTTCCGACGGATGTTGGCTCAAACTTGTCTTGCATACACACGGTCACACAAAGTTGTCGGAAAATCCGATCGTTCTAAACGCAGTGACGTAAAACACGTACGTCGGGACTATAAACGGGGCAGTGGCCAATAGCTTTCATCTCTTTATTTATTCTGAGCATGCGTCCGTCGGATTTGTGTACACACGATCGGAATTTCCGACAACGGAAATTTTATCTCCTGCTCTCCAACTTTGTGTGTCGGAAAATCCGATGGAAAATGTCCGATGGAGCCCACACACGGTCGGAATTTCCGACAACACGCTCCGATCGGACATTTTCCATCGGAAAATCCGACCGTGTGTACGGGCCATTAGGCTGGGGGAGAGAGCCTGCTTGCGGTGTAATAATTTGCTCGCTATGAAATGGAGGGACACTAAGAATGTTTTCGTTCTTACCTCCCTTCATGCAGACACGACGGTCCAAATTACTACGGCGACTGGTGTTGTGGAGAAACCCCTCTGTGTCCACGAATATAACCAAAATATGGGAGGGGTGGACCTCAATGACCAGTTGTTGGCACCGTACCTAGTTGCCCGTAAGGCCAGACGCTGGTATAAAAAAGTGTCTGTATACTTATTTCAATTGGCTTTGCTGAACGCTCTTGTGCTATACAGAGCTTCAGGACAGACTGGATCCTTCCTTAAATTCCAGGAAGAGATCATCAGAGCCCTTCTGTATCCAGACAGTGCTCCACCTCACCTTCCCCAACCAAATGCAGTAAGCCGGCTGCATGAGAGGCATTTTCCTTATGTCCTCCCGAGTACCCCTACCCAACGAGCCCCCCAAAGAAAATGTTGTGTCTGCAGAAAGCGTGGATATAGGCATGACAACCCGGTATTATTGTCCCTCCTGTCCTGGCAATCCTGGTCTATGCATTGGTGAATGTTTTGAGCGCTACCATACACTAGTTGAGTTTTAGCATAGGGTACAGCATTGCACAGACTAGGACACACTTTCACAGGGTCTCCCAAGATGCCATCACATTTTGAGAGACCCGAACCTGGTACCAGTTATGCCCCGTACACACGGTCGGACTTTGTTCGGACATTCCGACAACAAAATCCTAGGATTTTTTCCAACGAATGTTGGCTCAAACTTGTCTTGCATACACACGGTCACACAAAGTTGTCGGAAAATCCGATCGTTCTAAACGCGGTGACGTAAAACACGTACGTCGGGACTATAAACGGGGCAGTAGCCAATAGCTTTCATCTCTTTATTTATTCTGAGCATGCGTGGCACTTTGTCCGTCGGATTTGTGTACACACGATCAGAATTTCCGACAACGGATTTTGTTGTCGGAAAATTTTATCTCCTGCTCTCCAACTTTGTGTGTTGGAAAATCCGATAGAAAATGTCCGATGGAGCCCACACACGGTCGGAATTTCCGACAACACGCTTCCGATCGGACATTTTCCATCGGAAAATCCGATCGTGTGTACGGGGCATTACAGTTAAAAAAAAGTTACAGTTATAAAAAAAGTTAAAAAAAAAAGTAAAAAAAAAAAAATACACAAAAAAAATAAAATAAAAAAAACTAAATTAGTTGTTTTATTGTTCTCTCTCTCTCTATTCTCTCTCTATTGTTCTGCTCTTTTTTTACTGTATTTTATTCTGCAATGTTTTATTGTTGTTATGTTTTATCATGTTTGCTTTTCAGGTATGTCATTTTTTTATAGTTTATTGTGTTTTCTTGTTAACCATTTTTTGTTTTCAGGTACGCCATTCAGCTGCAGCGCATATTTATCTATCTTGACAGCAACAGCGTTTGCTCCCACGATACATAAAGCCATGACTCCAGCGCTGTCGGAGGTGATTTCACCACCACAGTTACATACTTCAGCATATATGCCGAAGCGTGGGGGTAGCAGTGGGCGGAGGAGCGATTTGCTCCTACCTTTTGCGGGAGGATGCCCCCATGCTTCGCCATACATAAACGGTGCATATATGCCCATCATTAGAAGTGGGTGGATGAAGGGAGGTATACTAATGGTGGGCATACCCACTGATCAATCTCTTTTTTTCGTTCAGCCCACAGGCTGCATGAAAAAAAAGTTTACAATATATGCCCAACAAGGACCAGCAAGGTACTGGTATGTTGCTGGAATTTAAGTGGTTATACCAGAATGATGCCTGTAGGTTTAGGTATCATCTTGGTATCATTCTTTTCAGCCAGCGGTCGGCTTTCATGTAAAAGCAATCTTAGCAGCTAATTAGCCTCTAGACTGCTTTTACAAGCAGTGGGAGGGAATGCCCCCCTCCCACCGTCTTCCATGTTTTTCTCTGGCTCTCCTGTCCCAACAGGGAACCTGAGAATGCAGCCGTTGATTCGGCCAGCTGACCATAGAGCTGATCAGAGACCAGAATGGCTCCAATCAACTCTATGGCCTAAGAAACCTGAAGCTACAAGCATTTTATGACTTAGATTTTGCCGGATGTAAACAGCGCCATTGGGAAATTGGGAAAGCATTTTATCACACCGATCTTGTAGTGTTCAGATGCTTTGAGGGCAGAGGAGAGATCTAGGGTCAATAGACCCAATTTTTTTCAAAAAAGAGTACCTGTCACTACCTATTGCTACCATAGGGGATATTTACATTCCCTGAGATAACAATAAAAGTGCTAAAAAAAAAAAAAATTGAAAGGAACAGTTTAAAAATAAGATAAAAAAGAAAAAAAAAAAAAAAAAAAGCACCCCTGTCCCCCCTGCTCTCGCGCAAAGGCGAACGCAAGCGTCAGTCTAGCGTCAAATGTAAACAGCAATTGCACCATGCATGTGAGGTATCACTGCAAAGGTCAGATCGAGGGCAGTAATTTTAGCAGTAGACCTCCTCTGTAAATCTAAAGTGGTAAAGGCTTGTAAAGGCTTTTAAAAATGTATTTAGTTTGTCGCCACTGCACGTTTGTGTGCAATTTTAAAGCATGTCGTGTTTGTTATCCATGTACTCAGCCTAAGATCATCTTTTTTATTTCATCAAACATTTGGGAAATATAGTGTGTTTTAGTGCATTAAAATTTAAAAAAGTGTGTTTTTTTCCCAAAAAAATGCGTTTGAAAAATTGCTGCGAAAATACTGTGTGAAAAAAAAAGAAACACCCACCATTTTAATCTGTAGGGCCTTTGATTTAAAAAAAATATAATGTTTGGAGGTTCAAAGTAATTTTCTTGCAAAAAAAATTATTTTTTCATGTAAAAAAAAATGTCAGAAAGGGCTTTGTCTTCAAGTGGTTAGAAGAGTGGGTGATGTGTGACATAAGCTTCTAAATGTTGTGCATAAAATGCCAGGACAGTTGAAAACCCCCCCAAATGACCCCATTTTGGAAAGTAGACACCCCAAGCTATTTGCTGAGAGGTATGTCGAGTCCATGGAATATTTATATTGTGACACAAGTTGCGGGAAAAAGGCATTTTTTTTTTTTTGCACAAAATTGTCACTAAATTATATATTGCTCAAACATGCCATGGGAATATGTGAAATTACACCCCAAAATACATTCTGTTGCTTCTCCTGAGTTCGGGGATACCACATGTGTGAGACTTTTTGGGAGCCTAGCTGCGTACGGGACCCCGAAAACCAAGCACCGCCTTCAGGCTTTCTAAGGGTGTAAATTTTTGATTTCACTCTTCACTGCCTATCACAGCTTCAGAGGCCTTGGAATGCCCAGATGGCACAAACCCCTCCAAATGACCCCATTTTGGAAAGTAGACACCCCAAGCTATTTGCTGAGAGGTATGGCGAGTATTTTGCAGACCTCACTTTTTGTCACAAAGTTTTGAAAATTGAAAAAAGAAATGCCTCTCAGCAAATAGCTAGGGTGTCTACTTTCCAAAATGGGGTCATTTGGGGGGGTTTTGTGCTATCTTGGCATTTGATGGCCTACAAAACTGTGATAGGTAGTGAGGAGTGAAATCAATCATTTATGCCCTTAGAAATCCTGAAGGCAGTGATTGGTTTTCGGGGCCCCATATGCAGCTAGGCCCCCAAAAAGTCCCACACATGTGGTATCCCCATACTCAGGAGAAGCAGCAGAATGTATTTTGGGGTGTAATTCCACATATGCCCATGGCATGTTTGAGAAACATATCATTTAGTGACAACTTTGTGCAAAAAAAAAAAAAGTTTGTCACTTTCCCGCAACTTGTGGCAAAATATAAAATATTCCATGGACTCAACATGCCTCTCAACAAATAGCTTGGGGTGTCTACTTTCAAAAATGGGGTAATTGGGGGGGGGTTGTGCTATCTTGGCATTTTATGGCCTTCAAAACTGTGATAGGTAGTGAAGAGTGAAATCAAAAATTTACGCCCTTCGAAATCCTGAAGGCGGTGCTTGGTTTTCGGGGCCCCGTACGCGGATAGGCTCCCAAAAAGTCCCATGCATGTGGTATCCCTCTACTGAGGAGAAGCAGCTAAATGTATTTTGGGGTGCAATTCCACATATAACCATGGCATGTGTGAGCAATATATCATTTAGTGACAACTTTTTGTAAAACATTTTTTATTTTTTTATCATTATTTAATCACTTGGGACAAATAAATGTAATATTCAATGGGCTTAACATGCCTATCAGCAATTTCCTTGGGGTGTCTATTTTCCAAAATGGGGTCATTTGGGGGTGTTTTGTACTGCCCTGCCATTTTAGCACCTCAAGAAATGAGATAGGCAGTCAAAAACTAAAAGCTGTGTAAATTCCAGAAAATGTACCCTAGTTTGTAGACGCTATAACTTTTGCACAAACCAATAAATATACGTGTATTGACATTTTTTTTACCAAGGACATGTGGCCGAATACATTTTGGTCTAAATGTATGACTAAAATTGAGTTTATTGGATTTTTTATAACAAAAAGTTGAAAATATCATTTTTTTTTCGAAATTTTCGGTCTTTTTCTGTTTATAGCGCAAAAAATAAAAACTGCAGAGGTGATCAAATACCATCAAAAGAAAGCTCTATTTGTGGGAAGAAAAGGACACAAATTTCTTTTGGGTACAGCATTCCATGACTGTGCAATCAGCAGTTAAAGCAATGCAGTGCCAAATTGTAAAAAGTGCTCTGGTCAGGAAGGGGGTAAATACTTCCAGGGGTGAAGTGGTTAAAAGAAAACACCAGTTGCCTTTCACTATAAACATTTGTTACTCCAGTCCTGGAAATCTGCATTTACTATTAATTTCCATAAAAATTGGGTTCCTTCAGCTAGATGCGCCAAATGCATCTAAATGCGCGACCGCTGTGTATGTAAGATGCTCAACTGCTGTGTGCACGGAGGTATGTACTCATGGTGCATATCTGGTTCCTGGAAGCGGTGCCCAGCACACAGGAATGACATCATGCCCCTCCAGGAAGTTGCCTGTACTGCTGCTAATTTCTTCCCACCACCATGCCCCGCTCACTGTTCTCTGAGGAGAAGATGATCCTTATTTGCAAATTAAGGTAATTTTATATTTATTTTTAAATGGGGTCGTGTTTGTGTGGGTCATGTGTGTATGTCTAAATGATTTGGCCTCAAAACACACACCTACTTCCTGTGTACAGATTCACTTCCAGGCCAATGCACATTACTTCCTGCTTCAGAGTGTGTTTGTGTATATATAGATATATCTATAAATAGATATATCTATAGATGTAGATTCTTGTGTCCACCAGCAGAGAGAAGTTGGGTAGATGCCACACTCCCAATTCTGGAGGCATAATATTGATCTAGTACAGGGTCTTCAAACTATGGCCCTCAGGAACTACAATCCCATCATGCCTAGTCATGTCTGTGAATGTCAGAGTTTTACAATGCCTCATGGAATGTGTAAGTCTGCAACAGCTGGAGAGCCATAGTTTGAAGATTTGTAATCACTCTAGCATGTCTTGAAAAAAAGTGGTTTTTCATGTGCCTTGTATAATGCCCAAGAAATATCGTTTGGAAAATACAAGTGGGTCATGGCACATCTACATTCCAAATTTGGCACTTAAGATGTTCATACACACTGTAATTTAATTGGCCAATCTCTGTACAACTCGATATTTAGGCAAAATAGGTAATAGGAAGATGCACTTGAACAATGAATTCAAATTATAGGAAATCAAACAGGCTATTGCACTAAATCTAATTTATTTAAGATCTAACTGATTGCAGTGTATGGTCACCTTTGAAGATAGAGATCAGAAAAAATTAATTTATTGGGTTTAGAAACACTTCTTTGTTCTTTGTAATGTATTGAAAAATTTGGGTAAAAAAAAGAAAAAACACATTTCAAAGATATAGTAAAATTGATAGGAATGAGATTAGCATCAAAAGGGTTAATTAACTGAGAACAACTACTAATTGCCTAACAAGACACGTCCAATGAGATGAAATTAACCAATTGTATTGGGCGTGCGATATTATCAATGAGAAAACCGCAGTTACCCTAGCGCCAGTTGCAGTTTACATATGCGGGTATTTATTATCATTATTTGTGCTTCTATGTGCACCGGTTCGTACGTTCAATTAATGACTTTTCTGGCTCACCAATTAATGTATGAACTGGTGCAGTGCCTTCTTCTTAGTAAATCACCCCCAATGTATCATAACTTTAAGTTCAGTAATAGAAATGTATGTTGAAACTTTTGATAAAAGTTATTTCAACTAAACAAACACCAAATTGTTACATTTGTAACAACAAAAATAAATCTACAAAATATATGACAGTCCTATGAAGGGAGATCAACATAACATCAGTCCATACCAAATAGTAGATTTAAACTATAGTAATGTCCTCTATCTGAAGTATGTGTTACAAAATAGAGGAAAAATATGTTAAATCTATCGATAAACCTTACGATATCATTGAGTGATAATAAATTACATTTTAAAATTTTAACCTTGAAACAATATCACATCTCTAGCAGAAGATAAATCATCATGTATGAAAAATAAAACGATGATATTATTTTAAACAGATAACCAGTTTCATTGCATAGAATTATGGGTAAGAAGTGTCGAAGGACATGCATCTTCAAAAGCCTTCAGACGATGGGGTTCAGTGTCATCCAAGTAAATCAGTCAATCATCTATTTTGAAGGGTTCTTTTCCAAATTTCTCAAGCAAAGGAGGGACATCACTGATAGAACAAATATATACTGTATAGAATCATTGCCTGTTTTGACAATCAGGTGTATGGGATAGCCCCATTTGTAAGTTGCACCTGAAACATGTATTTTCTCTAGTAGTGGTTTGAGAATGTTTCTCCTGCATAATGTCTTTCTAGATAAGTCAGGACAAAGTTGTATATGGGTTCCATTAAAGATCACTTCGCCAAGTTGTCATGCACTGTGTAGAATGTCATTTTTTATTGCATAATAATGTAATCAACAAATTACGTCTCTAGGGCATTTTGAATCTTTAGGTTTTGGGCCAAGAGTACAATGTACGTGATCCAGTTCAATGTTATATCTAGGAGTGACCCTTATCAACACATTCAAAAATACCCAGAACAGCCTCTCTTAAATGAGCAGGAGAAATGGATTCAGGAATTCCCCGTAGACGTATATCGTTTGTACGGCTATGATCCACAAGGTCTTCAATTTGCCGTTGTAATTGAATTAATAGAGGCAAAGTATTATGTACATGCAATTCTATAAATTGTATTTGTTTTACTGTTGTTGTCTCCTGTAGTATGTCAATTTGAGTTATCAAGTGAGCAGTGGATTTTTGTAGAATAATAATGTCTTCCCTAAAAGCCTTCTCAATCTGAACCGAAAAATCCTCTGCTTTTGAAGGAATGTATTTTAACAATTCTCTCAAATCCGCAGATAATGTGTTTGGTTCTTTGAGTAAATGAATAGGAGGGATACCACGTAATGCATGGTTGTCTTTTATATTTACTGTAGATTGAGGAGCTAAGTGGGAAAGGTCAGAAAACTCTGTCATCAATGTGGAGCTGCCATGTCTGTTTACCAAGCAGTTCCCCTGTGTGAATGCAGCCTGGGGTGGAGATGAGTTAGGGGAGATTGTGAGGGAGTATATAGAAGTGGTAGTGAAGCTGAACTGTCATCTGTTCTCATAATTGGAGCCTCAAATAAGCCATTCATGTGAGACATTGCAGTGTGGACCTGAGAATCCCTTCTGTCAGCTGTCAGTACAATATTATTAAGTGACCGTGAAGAGCCAGCCTCTGATGATAGCTGACTGCCCTTCAAGAAGGAGTGTGGTGCCGTTATTACAAGCTAAGCCTTCATCCGAGGACATAGAACACCATGACTGTAGCTGAGAAGGGAGAGGAGTGGGTTTCAGCCGAGGCAACCTCTCAGTCTGTTCCCGGTTTGAGGCATCTTTCCCCTGATCCCTCTGACTTGACGCAGTGCGGATCGGCTCCATCCAGGGCCGCTGTGACTCCTTTGATGTGTCCGTAAATGAGAAAGAAAATCGGTCAATTACCGGCACTGAAGTATTCTGTTTTCTGCTCTTGGAGCTACTGTTCCTGGACATAATGTCAACATGTTCAACATGTTCAGCATGTTCTATATATGCTACAGATGTGCCACTATGCAGGCACATTAAGGGGACCCCCAGGCACTATATTTTAAAGAATTTTTCATTTTTATTTTTGCACTTTAAGCATAAATAAAATCACTGCTCCTAAAATAACAATCGTTTTAAAAAAATTGCATTAATGCAAGTCCCCCAGGGCAGTACCCAGGCTCCCATACTCCTTTTATGGCCAATTACTTGCATATAAGCCTTCAAAATGGGCACTTTGGATTTTTCCTGTTTGGCTCCCTTAGACTTTAATGGGGTTCGCCGTTCGGGTTAGAATACTTCCCCTGTTTGGGAGTTCTGCTGCAAACTGAACAGGGAGGTGGTAGGCCCATGCCGATTTTCTATCTACATATTTTTTTGGATTGGAAATTGTAACAAAGCATGAGCTTTACTGCAAGGTAATAAAACAATGAGGGAGGACAGTCTCAATTTGGTGTCCAGGGTAAATTTCAGACACTGTTACTGATCTCAGTTACAATCTCAGTTTTGGAAATGTAAAACAAAGTATCAAGTAAAAATAAAAAGTATATAAAAATTAAAAGTGTACTGGGATTTCTTTACGACCATAGGTTACCCAATATTTGCCATATTACTCTGTCTCCATATCAAATCGTAAATATTTCTGCAAAATAAAAACAAAATAAACTGTATACACTAATAAAACAGTGCTTTCAATTAATTATCTTGATGCTCCTTTATCTTACATCCACCTTAGAAATACATAGCAGGACCCTCTGATTCCTCTTAAATTGAATTGTATTGTAACTGTACTGTCTGTCCTCATGTTGTAAAACACTGCACAAACTATTGGCGCTATATTAATTCTGTATAATATATATATATATATATATATATATATATATATATATATATATTGTATAAACACTATATTACCAAAAGTATTGAGAGGCCTGCTTTTGCACGCACAAGAACTTTAATGGCATCCCAGTCTTAGTCCATAGGGTTCAATATTGAGTTGGCCCACCCTTTGCAGCTATAACAGCTTCAATTCTTCTGGGAAGGCTGTCCACAGGGTTTAGGACTGTGTCTATGGGAATGTTTGACCATTCTTTCAGAAGTGCATTTGTGAGGTCAGGCACTGATGTGGACGAGAAGGCCTATCTTGCAGTCTCCGCTGTGAAAGTTTCTTGCTTCAAATACTCCAGCAAGAAACTTCAATGACAGTGCTTTCCAAAACTTCACAATCCCCAAGTGTAAACACACTCACAAACTGTTGCGACCCCTTAAATACTAGGTTAAATCTCTAATTGTCTCCAAGCCACCATAAGAAACATCAAAAGATCTGCAATTAATGTGATACTGCTTTATTAAATTAATTATTCAGTCTCAACCCAGTATTGCACTTACATTGCACAGATATAAAAACGCTTCTCTTACTGTCTCCCTGCATTTCCAGCTTCCCAAGATGGCTGTACACTTCCCAAGGTTCATCCCACTGTGTTTCTTCTGAACTGCTGATAAAGTTCATAGGGACAGATTAGGGCTTGTAGGCGCTGGTGTCAAAATGTTGTGCACCTTGGGGAATATGAGGGGTGGTGGAGGAAAGGATATTTAAATGTCATGGTAATGCTACTAATGTATGTTCTGCAACCTCTTTCCAGCTTCTCTACAGTAATTGTCTGCAGTCATAACAGACTAAATGTGTGTTTTAAATACTTTGCTGCAAGGTCTGTAGTGGGGGTTTTACACACACGCCCGATGGTTGCAGCCACCAGGAGTGGGTGTATATATATGACAGCTGACTTCTGGCTGTCAGATGGAAGCAGTCCTGTGCATCTGCCAGTGCTGGATTGCTTCAACACACTCAACGGTGCTCCCCTGTCATGTATCTCTGGCTCCGCTTGCCCATCTGTGTGTCTGGGACCAGCATAACAGGTGCTTCCAGGTAGAGGGGAGGGAGCTGAGTGGACATGCATCTGCTCACTTCCCCTTCTTGTTGCTGACACAGAAGCAACATGTAAAACATTACCTTCGGGTCCACTTCTCTGTGTCCCTTGGCATGTTGGGGAATGTATTCTGCATTGCATAACATTTACTAAAGCACAGGTTTGAGATCCGGGGTCTTTGGACCTCAGACGTCTCATTAAAGAGAACCCGTCACCCAAAAAATCATCCCCTATGCAATGAAAAAAAGTTAGGTGAATTTTTTTTTAATTGTAAGAAATACAATTTAAATTAAAATCAAGTAAATAAAAGCCCTTCCAAAAAAATGTTTTTTTGAGGCCCCTCAAATATATGCACATACGAACATAAATGCTTCCTTCAGGAACTCCTACACATGAAAACATTGAATGCAAATGCAATACACATGTCACATATCAACACTCACACTGGAGTGAGAGCAATATTTTTAGCACCAGACCTCCTCCATAACGTTAAACTGATGATCTGTAAGGGGGCTTTTAAAATATAGGTTACTGAAGTTTGTCATCATTTCACGGTCACATGCAAATTTAAGGTTTGGCCTGTTGGGAAAATGGGTGCATTAGTGGTACTCAAAATAAAGTGGCTGCTTTGGATATAATTCTGGAAATGGGAATTAGAGGGGGGTTGTAGAATGTAGGTTGTGATTTTGAAGTGATTTTGTGCGCTCATTGACATTTTATTACACTTTTAGGACAATACAGTGGGGTACCGAAAAAAAGAAGCTCACAAACTATACTATATGAAACTATTTTGCCACTGACCAGTTGGTATGAAGTTGAGGGCTTTAACTCTATTTTCTTTAGCTGTTAGATCTGTTGTGACTGCTACTTTCTCCATTAAATTCGGACTTATTACTACAGGATTAAAAAATAAGGTGTCACAGTCAAATCTACTTTTTTTTAATTGTGATGAATTACAATAAAGTGTTTCTGCTGCTATTTTTATTTCAAACAATAATATAAAAGTTAAAAAAATGAATTACAGATGCAAATTATGTGATGCCAGAATACAGTGTACCTGATGCTGTTTGTAAGAACTGTACTTATCCATAACATTACATTCAGATTAAGGGTGTAAAAGCGTGTAAATGAAAGAATTGATGTTTTCCCAATGGTAACCTTGAAGTCACATAAAGAAGGACCCCATTTTTTTTTTGCACGTGTCTACAATGTCAGTTCCCAGCTCCCCATACTTTTTTTTAACAATCCACTGCCTATTTTCAAATTCCTTGCCTATTAGCCTTGAAGATGGCCATAACCGGTTTTCAAGATTTCTCCCCCAAATGTGGTTTGCATTTAGGTACCCAATTTTCAAACTTCAGGATAGGTTTTGACGAATCCCGCTGTGAACTGAATCCAGACCCATTCACTCATCCCTAATCCTAAATAAGGCTTATAATGAAGTCCGCTGTCATGTCATTGCCCATACAAAGCTGCTCATCTACGCAAATATATTTTTACAAAATTGTACTCTGCACAGACTCTGGCAAACAGTAACATATAAATAGAGATAAACAAACCACAGAAAACACCGTTCCTGTAATTAGGCTTGATAACATTAGATCTTTCATTCGTCTTTTTAAAAAAAAAATCCATCTTAAAAATGTACCTCCCCTCATACTATACAAGCTTAACTAAACCCATCGATTTAACAGTTTCAAAAAACAGTTACATTGGCGGCATTCCAGGAATGCTAACTGTCACATTTGCTTGTGTTCTCAACCAAACTGTCAAACTATCTAATAGCTGGTGTCATAGCTGATCACATTTGCAGCACCATGGCAGTTACAGATCGAACAGAAGCTAAGACAGCAACTTTCTTGGCTGTAAAGGATAGGAGGGTTTAGTTTAGCTTTAACATGCAAATTGTCTGCAAAGTTAATACTAGCTTAAATGTAATTCAGCATCAGTCTGGCAACTGCTAAAGGCACATTGTGATATTTTGCAACTCTGTCTGTGGTTATGGTTTGAGTATTCAGGGCTTGTTTTGTGTTTAGTCTGTGAATAGGGAAAGAGATGTGTAAGACTGTGATGTTCCTTCAGCACAGGCTGGTGGATTTAGAAGGGGTGAACAAACATTTTTTGTGTACCTACATCCTGAAAGACTTTCCTAAATCTGATAGACACATTGGCTTCTACCGAGATACCAGTCCATAGCTGGTGTGCCCAAGTTGTTACCCTGTTTCCCTGAAAATAAGACCTAGCGTGATTGTCGGTGATGGCTGCAATATAATCCCTACCCCCCAAATAAGCACTACCCTGCTTCCCCAAAAATAAGCACTACCCTGAAAATAAGACCTACAAGGACTTTAAGTAGGGCTTATTTGGGGGGTAGGGATTATATTGCAGCCATCACCGACAATCATGCTAGGTCTTATTTTTGGGGAAACAGGGTATGTTAGGTATGTTACATTTAAAATTTAAAAAACTGTGACAGATGAAAAGTGATCAGCAAATTGGCCAATGTTAGGACAATCTAGAAATCTCCTTTTGAATGTTGGTTGACTTGAATTTAGTAACTTACCTACACACTCATATTTTGGCATGAATTGTGGGACCGCATTTTTGTGTATTTTGAAATGAATAAAGTATATGTAGACATATGTTTTTTTAATTAGACAATTGATCTCTTGTCTAAGGGTTTTATAAGAATGTCTCAGAACTCTTGACTGATCGATTCCTGTAGAAGCTGGTGGAAATATTTTTTTTAATTATATTGCTTTTGCTCCCTGCTTTTATGTCAAAATGTGTAAAGAATACATCTTCTGACAACTAGACTGTGCGTGATTATTTAATATAATTACTTCCTGATGTCCTTGGTCACCTTTAAAAAAATCCAGATAGCAGTTATCTTATAATTTTATAAATAAGGTTATTTATTTTCCTTTGCGTGCCTAGCTAGTTCATTAGAAGGTATACGTGCTGGTTAAGAGAATAAGATCCTAGAAAATACTTTAACGATATATCTGAAAATGATGAACTGCATCTGTTAAAAGAAGAGCAAAAATGTTTAAAAATGAAGAAAATATATTTATAGATGTTTTAATTCATTCATATATGTGTTTAGAATGTAGCTGGTAGGCACCATGGTAAATAGCCATTGTGACATAAAACACTGTTAATCATAGGGGTATTGTAATCAAACAGTAATTGTAAAAAAACTTCACAATATAAAAGAATTATTTTCTTCTTTTTCTTCTTTCTTTGTTTAGAAGTAGTCCTACAAGAGTATACATAAGATGTCTATAAATAGTGTTCTTTCAAAATGAGTCTTCTTTGTAAACATAAGAGTTTGTTTCACTTTTTCCAAAGTAAATGTATCTTCACATTTTGCCAGCTAGTGTGCTTGTGTTATATCTTCAAAAAGTTACAGCTTTTTTATGTAACATCTAAACCACTTATAAAAAGATAAACATGGCTTTTATTTTAAATAATCTGGTACGTAATCTTTTAATAAAAAATGTACTTCATTTTATATATAAATTTTTAATTTTTTTTAATAAAACGGTGCAATGGTATCTTTCTTCACTTTTTTGTACTTACAATATAACTCAATGATATTTTTTCAGTGTAATTTTTCTATGCCAAATATAAATTTTTACTATATAAGAATTTATAAGTATTGTCTTGTGGTAAAAATCAGTTAGGCATCGGCATTTCACAATTAAGCTCTTTAAGTAGAGTCATTTTTTCTTGCTCAGTCAACCACAAACATGGTTCCTGTGAGGAGAAAAAAAAGTATTTTGTATCCTTCAGCTTTGTTTGTTGGACTGATTCAAATAAAGGCAGTCTTCACAATGTGAGTCTTCATAGGTAAAGATATCCAACCCAGTATACAAGGTTAAATAACAAGAATGATGTTGGAAAAAAGACTCTGGAGTATGAGTCCAATTCTAGAAGGTCTATATGTACCCGACCTCTTCTCCATGAGCCAGATTTACATTCATCGTAGCAACAAAAGAAGCTTTGACAGTCTTTACCATCTAGACACTCATAGACACACGTCTCCTCAAATTCCTGCCAGTACATGGTATTGTTCAATGTGATGACAGTTGGAGGAGGTCTGATATCCAAAACCGAATAATTCTAAAGAAAGAGATAGAAAACAAATGATATTAAGTAGTGTCATAGGTTGCCACATGCTAGATTAATGGAATTACACCTAGCAATACTTGTCACTGGCTTGGTTGTGGGATTTATTAAACCATCTTCTTTAGTAGATGTGTGCACATTGAAATATTTTGTTTCGGAATTTCGTTTTCGTCCGAAAAATAAATTTATTTAGTTACTCCCGAAATTAATTTTTTTAATTTCATTTAAAAATTGCATTCGTCCGAAAATCCAAATTAAGGTTGAATCTGTCATTGAAGGCTTATAGTGTCTGTTGAATGTTCAAAGAAGATTTGACGGAGCAGCTAAACTGTACAACGCCATATAGTTTACCTGCTCCGTCGAAACTTCTTAGAACTTTCAACAGACACCATAAGCCAAAGTACGTGTGTACTTAGTTCTAGCTATTTTACTGCTCCTCCTCTTTGGTTACAATCAGCCAATAACATTCATCATCATCATTATTTTTGTTTATCTTTTCTCTCCTACGTCAAATCTTTTCTCCCCTACGTTGAAACTTTTCTCCCCTACGTCAAATCTTTTCTCTCTATGTCGAATCTTTTCTCTCTATGTAGAATAATCTTGGACTAATAGAGTTAAGGTTAGGTGCATTCAACCACAGGTTTGATGGACACAGATTGTTATTGTCATCATCATGTCAAATCTCCTATCTATATCGAACTGTTGTAGCAACGAAAATGAAAATAAAGCATTTGTTTATGTCGGATCTTTCGTTTTTCGGATTCTGCAAACCATAACGAAAATACCTGAAATTCGGACGAAAATGCATTCAGATGAAAACAAATGCACGTGTCTATTCTTTAGTGAACCAGAAAGCCTAAAGTAATTTTAAAGAATGACTGACTAAAAATTAAACTATATCCTGGGACACAGTAAGAATTTTATAATTTATTTTAGGGGCACTAATTTAATTAATTTATTTATTTTAGGGGCAAATTCCCATGCTGGCAAGGGGATTTGTAGGAACAGGGAGATTGAAGAATGCAGGAAGAGACACTTGGAGGGTTTATATTCATTATGAAGTTAACAACTAAGCCTTATATAACTACATTGATGACAAAAATAACTATATTTTTGGACTAGCTGATAACTACTGTAAATCATTATTTGGGGGTCACTTGCTTGCGCTTTATAAAAAGGTATGTAAAATAAGCTGAGAGATCCACCTACTGGCTGAATCTGGCACAAAATAATTTTCTACAGCATGTGATATGGAGTCAACAGTTCTGCCTGCTGGCTGAGAATGAGTAAAACTTTAACAATTTAGAATTTTTGCTCATATAGTAGTGAATAAGGATCAGCTGCCTTGTTCAAAAGTTTGGTGAAGGACAAACTAAATTGCAGTTCAGGCACACTGAACCTTTGGTAGCAATGGGCAGTGAAGCATTGCTACCACTGCTAAATGTGACAGCTTCTTGCTAAGGTTGGTTGTTAGGGAACCAGCAGCCGCCGGCATCCTTACAACCATGACAGTGAATGCTCGGTCCATTGAGCTGTTAGTTGGCAGATTAATGAAAACAAAGATAAAGACAAGGGCCTCTTCCCCATAATCCTGACCTAGGAGTTTTGGGGGTCAGCGGGCTGGGAGCTTATCAGAATCTGAAAGCCCAATTTAAAAATAGGACGGACTCTGATACCAACATGCCTTCTTTAAGCACTGCTTCTGTGAAATCTATAATTTCCTGCTCTGTTAACTCTTCCACACCAGCTGAGTCTGTAATTTAATGCCAAGATGTTGTTTCCACACATGCAGAATCTATCATTTCCATTGCAAATGTGTTGCTGCACCTTCAGATAAGCTTTCTATTCCTGCTGAATCATATTTAATATGTTTTGATACAGCTTACACATCTCAGACCTTTAGGGCATTTGTGGCACCAGACCTTTTGTCTAGCACTACTACTAAATGATATTTTATGAAAGCACACCCCATCCAGCCACCATCAAATGCAACTGAATAATAGTCTAAGGGTGTAAATCTACTTTTGCTTTGTACCTGGTGCTTGTGTAATAAATAAAAATAGTTTTTCTTTCCCTGCAGAAACACAAGGGCTGATTTGCTCAATTTTTATGGCTTTCAGTGCCAACAGAAGGAGTCCATTCATTACTTGTTAAAGGGTTGATCAAGTACATGTATTTGTATGTGTCAGGGAACATGAGGAATGTGCACAGCACCAGGCAGCAGCCAATGTATATTTATCTTTAGAAAACAGCATAGGTATTAAAACTCACATTACTGTTAACCTGCAAAATAAGCAAAAGGACAAAATAATTTAGAACAGTAAGATTGTAAAAAGTTTGCTAATTGATAGCATTTTGTAGATTACCAAACTGCCTTGCTTACAGAGGAAAGGATAAAGCTGCTCATAATTTACTTAACCCTGATTTAAAGCACAGTCTAATTTTGAATTAGCGTTGCTTCTAAGCAACAATAATAATAATCTCCATAAGCATTCCGAACAGATTGGGGCCCTGAATAGTAAAAGAAAAGGGCATCACCCCAACAATAGAGGGACAGGTGATTTTGTAACATTATTAAGCAAAACTATAGTCAACCACTTGAGCTTCATTTTGGGCAAGATGGTGAAACAACAAATAAGCCAAAATGTTAAAGCTAAACAATGCAGCATAATTTTGTGATTGTCAAGGAGAGAATGGTGCAGGACAGGCTTTTCTTTTTAGTCAGTGTTAGTAAAACAACTGGAAGAAGCCTATTTAGGATTCTGAAAGAGCGGTTCTTCTTAAAATCTTTTAATATTACTGACTGCTCATCTGATGATGCTGCAAATATATTTAGGAGCCATAATAGAGTACAGGCCCACATCAAATCAAAGTCATACTGTTCTGTGTACACATGCTGCTATGCTCATGTTCTTAAAGGGGTTCTCCAGCCGCCCCCTCCCATTTCTTGTAAACCCCTGATAACCTTGTGGAGGCTACTGAATGTTTCAGATACTCACATGCCCAGCAATCCAGTGGTGTCTTGCAGAATTTTATCAGAATTCTGCCCCTGATCAGTCCTACACCTCCATTTTTCATGTGACCTCATCCTAAGTCCTGCTGACTATTCTGGGTTTAGCCGACGGGTCTCAGGATGATGCTCTGATAAGCCCTTCCTCCTTTCTCTATGAAGCATTAACCTATGTGAATGACGAGCATTAGAGGGCAGGAAAGAACTCTTTTAAGAAAAAAAAAGGAAGCATCATCCATATATAAGCAACTGTTTGTAGATACTGCCAGGCTTCTTCTACCCTGTCGTAATGTTTGGTTGGCTAATTTCCATAGCATAGATAGGGATGACTGGGAGAATATTTGGGACTCCTCTTTCACTAGACTGGTGTTTGTAAGAAACCACCTCATCCAATATAAATTCTTGCACATCATTTATTTAACTACTCATAGATGGGCTAAAAATATTTCCTTCTCTGTCACCTAGTTGTTGGCGATGTAATTCCTCCCATGCAGATTGCATCCATGTATCTTGGGATTCTACAGAAATACAATTCTGGCTCAATGTAGTACAATATTTAAATTCTGCCACAACAATAAATATAATCCCTACTGTGGAGATTTGTTGCTGGGATTGGTTGACCCCTTAGCCCCTACAAAGGTGATCCATACTCTCCCAACCTTGTTGTTCTATTATGCCTGAAAAAAACATTATTCTTTCTTGTAAAAAATCTAATGCTCTAACCATCACGAACTGGAAGGATCTAATAAACAAAGCCCTACCACTTTGTAAGGCTACATATGCCAGTAGAGAGGTACCAGGAAAATTTGATAAAGTTCTGGGAGGCTGGGTGAATGCTGTATCTACTGCATCAGAGTGAAAGCTGTCCCTATTTGAATATGCGGTTCAATTTTTTATCAATACCATAAAACTGCATTTAGTGTTTCAGGTTTAAAATTTGATTGGGAATAGGTATCAGCCAGTGTTACATGTGGGATTTATCTGTAAATAGTTGATTGCATATCTGGATGCCATAATCGATTGCATATAATTCTATTATGAAAAGAAAGTAATTCTTTATGTGGAAATGTGGTTGGCTTTTCTCCTGAGATAGTCCTCTACTGTTAGTCAGGGCCATGCTGGCCACTTGGGCTGTTGTATGACTCTTTTATGGTTTTTCTTACCTTTAATTTTTCTTTTTTGTTCTTTTTGTGTCATGTCTGTACTAAGTTTAAAACTTCAACAAAAAGAATTTAAAAAAATGAAAAATAAAAAAGTAAACAAACAAAAAAGTGCACTTTACATGGGGAAGAGGGGAGGAGGAGTGGAGTGGAGGGAACTTCACAATAAGGATGAAGTTCAGCTTTAATTTGGTGATTACTGACAGTACCACTCATGTGAAAATATTCTTTGGACTGTCTTATTATTAGGGTACTACAACTGCTCTTTTGAATAGGGCTGCCCTCAGGGATAGCCATGAAAAGCCATACTAGATGGTGGAGAAAGCCAAGAGCACTGCATACTAGCTTTGGTTGCACCGTAGAGCAATCAAGGGAATTCTATAACGTTCAATTCTACAGCTTAGAACACATTGCCGAGTCCCCTAGATTTGTCAAAGCTATGAGTGAAATCAAAGATTTACTTCACACCTGGACATAATATGAAACCTTACTTATCTAATTCTAGTTTATGCAAATATGTATTATTGCTAGTTCAGTTTCAGATTATCTGCAAACACTTGGATTAGATAGTTGTAGAAATCTTCAAATACCAAATTTGAATGCATGGGGATTAATTTCTAAACCTAACTGCAGTGGTGGAATTATTTATCACAAAGGTAAGCAGTACCCCTCTGGACCATTCTGCTAATACTGTAATTGAAAGCCATATACCTTAGAAAATACTCACCAAGAAAAAAGAATGCCTGAATATTTTCATAAAATGAACCCCTTTCTAACCTCCTTAAATGGTTTAAATATTATGCTTTTCTAAGTAGTCCCCTGATCAGGCAACAACCAGCCTGGAAGAATACTTCTCAAAAAATGAAAATCAACGGGCCCTTTCATGGTAGGCAAAGAAAGCATGCTGCAGGGATAGGTGGTCATGGTTAAAGGCGGACACTGTCTTAGCAATCATGGTTATTATAATATACCTTTTTACATACATATATTTAAAAGGGGGATTGAAGGGAATGATTTGTAAGCAATTAAGTACTTTATGACCTGAACAATATGACTGTGAAAGTTGTAATATGGCCAGCAGCTGACTGACTATGGGTCCTGCTCTAAAATGAAATCTGAATGGGGTAGTATCTCAGTTCAGCACCACCACCCCAACATATTGTTTGGACTGGACCAGGGGACAAATATCCTCTGGTGTCCCAGCCCAGTCCCTACCTATGTGTTCCCTTAAATGTAATTATTCTTTTTACCTATTATTATTAAGCCCCACTCATCGCTAAACCTTATCAGTGGCTAGATCCCTTTAATATCTAACAGAAAATTGAGTGAATAAAAATAAACATAAAGCATAATGAAATCAATGAATGTTATAGTGTCTGGAGAGGGAAAATACTTTAAATCATTCATTAGGTAAGTATAGCTAGGCGCTGAGGCATATCAGTAGATATACAAAGGTTCTACCTTTATTTAAAAAGTTAGAAAATTCTAGTACCAAATATAGTAGTTTATTGACCAAAACCCCTTAATAGGTTTTATTTTATAACAGAAGATTTGGTAATTGCATGTGTACAATACATCTAAAGAAAGCATCTCCAAATTCCTAGTAAATAATTTATAAAAATGAAGTAAACGTGATTTATTTATTAGAACCCCGGGCTTAAAACAATTGGGGAGATTCATAACTGTCTACTTAAGGAATAAGTGCTGCACTTTTATAAATATTTTACCAGTTACTCTGAGATTTTGTTTAAATTGTTGGGACTTTCTGTAGCATAACAATTAATTATTCTCCCTTGCAGAGAACAAACCAAATTGACATAAGGTTTAGAAAAAGATATAATGGTAGTAAACTTTATATCTAGTTTTATTTTGTGTATAATAATTGTGTTTTTATTTTGCATGTATCCTTATATATTTTCCGCTTTCAAGAATAGAAATATGAAGCTGCTATTGCTGACTTGTGTTTAACCACTTCAATACTGGGCACTTTTACCCCCTTTCTGCCGAGGTCAATTTTCATTTTTCAGAGCTGACACATATTGAATGACAATTGCGCGCTATACCCAAATTAAATTTTTATCATTTTTTTCACACAAATAGAGCTTTATTTTGGTGGTATTTAATCACTGCTGGGTTTTTATTTTTTACTAAAATAATGAAAAAAGACTGTGCATTAAAAAAAAAGAAGTTTTTCTTTGTTTCTGTAAATAAGTATTTTTTCTCCTACACTGATGTGCACTGATGAAGCTGCACTGATAGGCTGCACTGATGGGCACTGATGAGGCAGCACTGATGGACACTGCTGAGACGACACTGAAGGGCACTGATGAGGAGGCACTAAAATGCAGCACTGATGGGCACTGATAGGTGGCACTGGTATGCAGCACTGATAGGCAGCCTTGATAGGTGGCACTGACGGGCACTGATGGGCACTGATAGGAAGCATTTATGGGCAATAATAGGCAGCATGGATAGGCGGCAATGATGGGCACTGATGGGCGGCACTGAAGGGCAGAAATGACCTGCATCACTGATGGGAACAAATTGGCATCACTGATGGGCACAGTTTGGCATTACTGATGGGCACTGACTGGCATCACTGCTGGGCACTGTTGGGAATGCACTGATAATCAGTGCCTGATTATCTGTACAAGATTCCCCTGTTAGGAAATGCTGCTGATTGTCTCTCCTGTCCTCACACTCTGTCAGTGTGAGACGAGGAGAGCCGATAACAGGCATTTCCTTGTTTACATGTTTGGATACAGCTGATCACATGGGTAAAGAGCCTCGTCATCGGCTGTTTAGCGAGACTGGGGTTGTGCCATGTCCCAGGGACACTGCACGCCCATGATTGTCATGATGTGCACCCTGCAGGCGTGTGGGCGCAGGGAGACTGGGGTGACGTCATATATGACATTGTCCCAGAACAAAAGAGCACTCTGCCCCACGTCATTTGTCTAGACATCAGGCGGGAGGTGGTTAAAGGCTAAGTTCACCTTTTTTTCTAAATTCCAGCTCACCTATGTACCAATATACCATTAATGTACCTCTGTTGCAGAAAAAAAAAAACTTACTTTGATTTTTAGAACAGAGCCTTACCTTAGCCTCTGCTGTATTTCTTAGAAAGCTTCATCACTTCCTGATATTTAGATTTGGGACATCAAAACCAGGAAGACACAGGAAGGAGTTTATCAGCTGACTTTACATTACACACACCCTGCACCCATCAACTATGTTTGCAAGGGCATCCCCATCATCCCTCCACACATGCATTTGCCTGGCTTGTCAATGTAGCCTGCCACTGCTGCCATGTTTGCACGGCACCCCTAGCCCCCAGATGGGCTGGGGCCGCATGCTAAACTCTCTGGAGCCGCAAGGGCCTGCCTAATTGGATACAAAGTGAATGGATAGATAGGTATACTGTACTGATAGATACTGTACGTGTACATAGGTGGGAGTGGACGGAGACACTCAGCTGTCAGGTCTCATTACCATCTTTGTACTTGTTTTTTTGAGGGGGCATTGGAGCTTTTCTGCTCATTGCACACAGGGTAGCTAATTCACCTAAATGAACTGCTTTACGCAAGACAAATGCTCCAAAAAAGCTCCAGAACGCTTTTTTTGAGTGAAGCGTGGTACGTTTCTTTACCTCACTTTTGCGGCATGTTTGCAACAAAATTTATGGCAAACATGTGCCTGATACCCATGCTTGGGGGTGCCATAATCATTTAATGGTAACCGTGTGCATTTGCAGCTCATTTCCGAAACGCATGGCAAAGCACACTGTCAGGGAACCAACAGCAGTAGAAGGGCTCTATGACCCAGCATCTCCACCAGCACTTATGTCAGGAAAAGGACTTTAGGACCCAACATCTCTTTCAGCAGGTCACATAGGCCTATATAGGAAGGCTTCAGTTACTGGTTTATCTTCGGCTCCTCCAGTGTGTTATCTCTGTGATATCCCTGTTCCCGTGTCTTCTGTTTGCTTCCTGTGTTTGACCTTGGCTATCCCCCCAACTACGCCTGCTCTGATACCAACCTGGCTTCTGACCTCAGCAATTCACCTGATCATGTCTTCTTTGATACCCACCTGGCTTCTGACATCAGCTATCCACCTGATCACGTCTGCTCTGATACCCACCTGGCTTCTGACCTAGGCCTCCTTCTGTCCATGCTCAAGTTTTAGCATTATCTGAATCCTGCAATGCTTCACGGGCACCACCAGTCTGCTGAT
Organism: Lithobates clamitans; assembly: GCA_037952925.1. Taxonomy (NCBI): domain Eukaryota; kingdom Metazoa; phylum Chordata; class Amphibia; order Anura; family Ranidae; genus Lithobates; species Lithobates clamitans. The sequence continues at coordinate 1,959,810 of JBBGZY010000498.1, forward strand.
TCTACGCCAGCACACCAGCTGTACTCCGGAACCTCATGCATACAGTCCAGCAGGGGACCCATGCTACTCTGGGCCTGACCTCTCCTGTCTCCACCTTCAGGGGGGTCTGGAATTTAGCCGTATGCCGGAAGCCCTCTCTCTCCATTGGCCTCTGGCACTAGGTATGTGATACGTACATTATTTGTTCAGAAACAGGCAGATGTGAATAGAGCCTCATTGTTCTTGTGTAAACACACCAATTTCTCTTTCAGGCCCCATTCGCACCTAATGTAGTGGGACTGTACATTTCTTTTTGGCTTGTTTTTCCCGTCACATGCATAGTGCGGCCCAATTATTTCAAAGGTCTGCCCTACATCCAGCAAAATAGCTCATTGGATTACTTAGTCTTGTTTCGCTTTGCACTTTTTAAATGTGCATTTTGCTGCATTTGACAATCGTTTTTCCACGTGGCAAAATGTGCATTTGCTTCTGCGTTTGGTAAATAGCAAAAGTAACCAGCGCTAAAACGTGGCCATGTGTGCGTGAGAAGGGATCACAGTCAATAGGGTGGGGTCTGAACCCAGTGCAGCTGGACAACAGCCATAGCTGGAAGATATGGATAAAGCGATATACAACAAAATGATCCAGCGCTCAATGGGTTAATAGAAAAGGCAGTTTCACAACAGGCAGTGGAACATAAATATGAACAGTTTATTCAATGATATACATGAAGTCCAATCCTGTTATCAAAGCAAAAGGAGTGGGGAGTGTTAAAAAAGTAAATGGCTTACAGTGTCACTGGAGGTCCTCAGAGCAACGAGGGTCTGATGACATCTGGGTGTAGGGAAAACCCTTGCAGCAGGGGAGGCGCCAATTTCCCTGCTATGCTTCAGCCGAATGGGAGACCTGCTCACTGGCGTGTGGAGGACAGCTGGACATGCTGGAGGAGGAGGCGGAGGCAAAGGTCGGCAGGAAGGTGAAGAGCTGGACTTCATTCTTCACATGTCAGAAACACCAGACGAGTTGGAGTGCTGACAGGAGGTGGGAAGGCCCCACGATCCTGTGGATGGATTCCCGCTGCTCTCTCCTTATGTACCGAAACACGTTAGTTGCTGCTCACTGCTGGGTGGAAGTATCCTGAGGGGATGCAACATCCGGACGGATGAAAAACAGAGCTGGGTTGGCTGGCTTGAATGATGATCAGCTTTGCTGAAGGCTGTGGTGACTGAAACTGCTCGAGGACCAGAGTGACTTGCAAGCTTCTTGGTTGCCATGACAACACGTTTCATGCGCATGTGCTTTTTTAGAGTCGCGGGGGATAGGCAACCAGGAAGTTTTAAATAGTGTGTAAGGGTGGGGAATAAACAGAGCAGTGGGACAGGGCAATTTAATAACAGATGTTAACCCCTCATTGCTCAGAAGATAAACATTGAAAATATCCATAATAATACAAAATCAAATAATCATTTGTGTTATATATGCACATGATGGGTGTAACGAAGAACACAATAATAAATTAAAAATGAGTAATAGTGACAATTAGAACTTAATAAAATATAAAACATTGATCAGTCCCAACTGTCAACACATATGTTTAAAAATATATATGTATATAAAAAATATGCACATATACATCCACAATATGCACATATGGAGTGCACCAACGATCAAATGTAAAATATATGTATGGGTGCAATTTAAAAGAAAAAAAAAATATTATAAATATATATATATATATATATATATATATATATATATATATATATATATATATATATATATATATATACACAAATGCCCACATACACATGTGTACATATATACACCCATGCATATATATGAAAAAATTATAAAAATACTAATGAAAATGGATTATAATAAATTCCTATAAAAAAATAAAACAAATAAAAAAAAGTGAAACAACATGAAAGAATGAAAATTGTGCAATGTATATTACATTCTATATTGTGTCCACACATTGCACTGGATACTGAGCATTAAAAATAATAAACAATAGTAAATTCCCAAATATGTATATTAACAACAATAAATAGATACTGCGGCCACTAAAATCAAAAAAAGGGAAGGGGAGGGGCAGAGGAAGAGAGGGAGGAGGCGGGAAAAAAAAAGAAATAAAAGGGGGGGATAAAAAGAGAAAAAAAAAGAAGAGGAGAGAAAATGGGGGAGGGGTAAGGGAAAGAGGGGGGGAAAAAGGGGTAAGAGGTGTGTGTGTGAAACGAAAGGAGGAGAGGGGAAGGGTGGGGAATGAGGAAAAAAGGGGGGTGGGGAAAGAGGGAAACATGCTATGAAAGGAACAATTTTTAAACATATGTGTTGACAATTGGGACTGGTCAATTTTTGATTTTTTCTTAAATTCTAATTGTCACTATTACTAATTTTTAATTTATTATTGTGTTATTCGTTGCACCCATCATGTGCATATATAACACTAGTGATTATTTGATTTTGTATAATTATGAATATTTTCAATGTTTATCTTCTGAGCAACGAGGGGTTAGCATCTGTTACTAAATTGCCCTGCCCCACTGCTTTGTTTATTCCCCGCCCTTACACACTATTTAAAACTTCCTGGTTGCCCATCCTCGTGACTTTGAAAAAGCGCATGTGCGTGAAATGCATCGTCACGGCACCCGAGAAGCTTGCGGGTCACTCTGGTCCTTGAGCAGTTCCATTCACCACAGCCTTCAGCAACACTGACCGTCATCCATGCTAGCCAACCCAGCTCTCTTTTTCATCCATCCGGATGTTGCATCCCCTCAGGACACTTCCACCCAACAGTGAGAAGCAACTAACGTGTTTGGTTACATCAGGAGAGAGCAGAGGTAATCCATCCGCGACACCTTCCCACCACCTGTCAGCACTCCAGCTGGTCTGGCGTTTCTGACATGTGAAGAATGGAGTCCAGCTCTCCACCTTCCTGCTGGCCGTTGCCTCCACCTCCTCCTTCAGCACGTCCAGCTGTCCTCCTCACAGCGGCGAGCGGGTCTCCCATTTGTCTGAAGAGTAGCAGGGACATTAGCACCTCCCCTTCTGCAAGGGTTTTCCCTACACCTGGATTCCATCAGCCCCTCATTGCTCTAAGGACCTCCAGTGACACCGTAAGCCATTTACTTTTTAACACTCCCTACTCATTTTGTTGTAGATTGCTTCTGTGTTTGGGGTGTCATTAACATTTAATGGCAATGAAAGCATGACTAGTTAATTTTATGTGTATAAAAGTGACCATACCCTATAAAATATTATTGTACGTCTCCTTTAGATCTACCATCAACTGTTGTAGTGCAATGTAGTGCAAGGCCATGCCTGATTGAATACAGAGTAATTGGATAGATGGTGTCTCCTCCTATTATATAGCTTTGGTAAATCTTAAGGAGATTGTACAAAAAGATTGTACAAACTGTCATTGTTCATTTTCATTGGGTGCATATTGCATAGGTGTAAGTATTATGGCATGGAAACTAATTTCAAGCCAGTATTTTTGTTTCAAGTTGGTGTACTATATGCATAAATATAACTAATATGATTTACATAGGACCTACATTACATAAGTAATGTTTGTTTTCACAATCATTTGTGATACACAGCTCTACCCTTTCTTATCTGTTCTGTATTATCTGGCTTTAGTACTGCACTCAGTGGACTATGTACTTTGAATGGTAAATTTTCTCTTTTAACATAAATGTGACAGGCCGTTATTAGCATATTAATAAATTAAAAGTCAACATAAAATCCAAACAAAACATGATAAATTAGAAAAGCAATAATGTCTTACCGGTTTTTTCTTTTTTTTACATCTTGGTTTTTTGCAACTTGAATAGTAATTAAGAGCTGCATACTCCATCAATGCCGCAAATACGAATAAGAAACAGACAGTCACAAATAGGTCCATGGCGGTGACATATGAAACTCGTGGTAAAGACTTTCTTGCTATGGTGCTCAGAGTTGTCATTGTCAGTACTGTAGTGATACCTGGGTGAGAAAACATATGCCTTCAGTTTTAGCTATTTTAAACCAGATCTATCAAACCTGTGACCTCTTGATTCTACAAATAAAAATGTTATGGTAATAATTCAAAACTCAAGAGCAGAGGAGGAACATATTATACTCTCAATGTTGAGAGAAAACATGCAACATGTGCAGCAGGGGCCGCCCCCTTGGACTTTTAAGGAAGAAATAAGAGTAGTGGAGTAAGTAAAGGGCAACAGAGTGCCACTTTTATTGAGTACACAATATGTAATACATTTTATAAACATGAAAAATGACATTAAAATATACAAGGTATACCAATGATACAGCTAGAATTATTACAATGTATTCAACACAGCACAAACAAGTTAGGCGTATTTTGAACAAGTACTGGCATCTACTAACGATGAACTCATTACTTGCTCCATTTGTCTCCACCCTGCCAGCTGTCGATTATAGGAGGGCCTACTTCAACAAGAGTCTTCTCCAATGTGAGTTGCAATGAATATTTAATTTACAGGCCACCTCACCTCCTGGCCTAAATGAGGCATTCAACTTTAAATCTTTCCTTCCAGGCTTCGTTAACAGGGGGTTGTGAATTAAACTTATAGCTCCCTTTTCAGTGTCCCGGTTTTAATTACATCTAATATTTCCTGCTCCATGCTATATCATTTACTGTATACCATGGTTTCATAGACCCATAAGCTATATTAAATGCCCCCTCTGTTACTATGGGGACACTATGATTAGTGACACTATGGTTTCTCTATACTGTGATGTATCTCTCACAATACAATTCTGTGATTGCATTATTGTCCTCATAATTGCATGTATACAATATGGCGCATGGTGTGATCTCTGGGCTGCCTTGTTTTTTCACACCACCCGGAGGGTAGGCTCCACCTGCACATGGCTGGTGGATGACAGGGAATTTCCTGTCTCCATACAGGCCATATGTGCGGGGAAGGGATCCTACCTGTCTCTGCTGTGTCTATGACATGGACGGAGACTTCCTTCCCGCCGGTGACGTGCCAGCGCATGATGTCATCATGCCCCGAGGGGCGGGGCTACACCATGCGCCTCCACATCAGGGAGACATTCTGAGTCTGGCCTCAGCTGTTTCTCATACAGCAAATGATGCTGGACAACCAGCACCAACCCATGTAAGGATTGGCTCCCTCATCAGGTGATTCTCTATATAATAGCGTTTACACACAGCTGGCATGTCTCGGTCTGAGCACGGCTGCTCTGATGTCTTCGCTTCCACCATTATACTGAAAGGTAATGTACTATTCAAATACAGGTAATTTTGGGCAATATATGCCTCTGCTTTGCTGCCACGTGCACACTGGCTGTGTCTGTGTACTAATCCTAAAACTCTAATTGATTTCTTTTTGCGTTTATGCTCCTTTAGACAGTATAACTTCTCTTCTGGTGTAGCCATCTGAATGTCTCCTGTGGATGTGAATCAGTGGCTGGCCCGGGGTTGCATGCCTGTCCACCCATGTTGTCCATGCGGTTTCTCTCAGTCAACATGAAATTTTCACACTTGTTTTTACCATTTCCCTATGTCCTTCAATAAACCCTGTATGTAAGTACCTTTAAGCCTAAAAAAAAAAAAAATTAGTTCATTATGTAAAACTACTTGCCTTTGATGCACTACAGTATAAATACTATGTAACTGTATCTACGTTGCAGATAAAGATAAAGTCACCCAAATGTAAACCAAAAATATATACCAATACATTTCCAAAACATGTCAGGATGTAAGCTAAACATCTTCATGGACTGACCTCAGCTTGACTTTATTACATATTGTGTACTCAATAAAAGTGGCACTTGCCTTTTATTACTCCACTACTCCTATGTCTGCCCTAAAAGTCCAAGGGGGCGGCCCCTGCTGCACTTGTTGCATGTTTTCTCTCTTCATGTTTTAAGGATGTTGGCAGTCCCATACATTCAATTCTCATAAACAATTTTTCTATACTCTCAATGTATACTCTCAAAGAATTTTGGTGAGCTTCAATGACATGGCATAGCATCCTTACTGTGTTAAGTAACAAAACATAACATAACATGTTAGTAAATGGAATCTATTTTGCACAGGTATGTAGTGTTCTATCATATACTATTACCTAAGCATCAATGTAAGCATGCACACAAGTTTATGCTTCTTGCCCCATAGACCAGCTGTCTTGTGCAGCTGTACCCTTTTTATCATAACCAACTGGATAGCCCTAGTGTGGTACTAAAATCAGAAGTAGTTTCCACACAAGCCACGTGGAGTCTGAGAGCAGAGATGCACAGTATACCTGGGATAAAAGACTTTGGCTCCATGCGCACTAGCATTTCCGCTCCTAGAAGCTACAGTATATAGTGCTATCCTATGTGTCCATGCACACTACATTAAGCTATTAGCATTTTTTTAGCAATTTTTCAGCAGAAAGAAATGCTGAATGTTGCTAAACACTTCTAAATGCTCCTATCTGCTTCTAAATGTTACCAAAATGCTACTTACATCTTTTTTTTTTGCTTTTTTTTTCATGTACTGCAAAAACACTAATAAAATGCTAATGCTCCTAAATGTTCCTAAAAGCTTCTAAATGCTTTTAAAAGCTACTAATATGCTACTAGAAGTTGGCACAAAAATTATATTATCAGCATTGTTCATCCAGCTTTTTTTCCTAGCTTTTTTGGAGCTTATGAAAAACCCTAGTGTGCATGGAGCCTTTAAGTGTAGGGCAAATTGTGACCTGACCTTGCTAGCAGTTTGGCTGTAAATGTACAAATAGAGCAAGTGCAGGTGAACAATACTTCATATATTCAAACCTGTCCACTGCATTGTGATGTGATACTGCATGAATGTTTGTGTGGTCAAGCATTCCATCTTATCTAAACGGGAAGCACATGCACCACAAGGCAGGTTATAATGCACTTGTGGAGTCATTTTCACTGCAGTGCACCACAGTGAATGGATGATTTACCTTTGTTTTTGGTGCATTAAAACACACAGGCATTTTTGTGTGCTGGATGGGTACGTTGGAAAAAATGAATGACACCACACCGGTTACATTAGAAAAAAATTAATAACACCACACCATCTTCCATGCTTTACTGCTACTGGCCACATCACATGGGTCTGAATCTGACTTAACTGTGCAGGCAAAGTTACAACAAGGATTTAGAGATTCAAACTTGATCCTTTTCTTAAACCAAGAAATGTGTTACTGACACTTTACAACATGATATAGGGGGGCTGTGTGCCCTAACTGCAAGCTCTGCTGCCCTTGATCTTTGCCAGTGTTGGCTCTGAAGATTTCTGGCCCACTACTTCTTAGAAATTAGTTATATACTGAAGGATGGAAGATTGACAGTATGTTTATGGCCTGGTCTGGCCAATCCAATAGACGAAAAAACAAACCTAGTGCTCATAACCCCTCAGGATTTTTAGGACAAACCAGGTGAGTATTTAAAAAGTATTGTTTTTTGAAAACATGTAATAATCTATACAGTAGAAATATATCAAATCAATTGCAGTACAAAAATACAGGCATGAATGTAAGGGCCCTATGGTGTAAAGGGTTATTGCACGTAGCTATAGGAGATGACGCCTGACATGTTTCAGACCCTAGGTCCTTCTTCATAGGCTGAATGTCATCTAAAGCATACATACATCTATAAAGTAAACATATTTAAACATTAGTATAGTAGTACATTTTGAACATTGATCAACCTAGTGCATGGAATTGAACATCAATGCAAGTACAAGACATAAGCATGGAAGGCTAATACTTACTTGCATGAGCTGATCACCAATGAACCATGAGGGGGACCTGGCAGGGATGGAATTGACCTGCAATGTAGTTGTTACACAGTGGGACAGATGGCAAGCTCTGAGATAACAAGGCACCAAACGACAAAGGGCAGGAACTGGATATGCCCAGTGTGACTGCGAGAACTCCCAATGATAGTAACCACTCCTGTCAGTATAAGGTCGGCCAAAAAGTCCAAGATCTTATACTAATGGCTTCCTGTCTGGATAGCTTGATAGCTGGATAGCCTGTATAGCTAATTGGGACAGCTGAGAAGGAGCTTAAAAGCGACCCCACTTAGCTATGATCAGTAAGGCAGAGTATTGCGCCATGTTGGCCGCAATCATCTGCCTACAAAATTCCCTTCACAAGTCTGTTAGTTTGAATAGCCTGTGTGGCTAATTGTAGCAACTGAGAAGGAGCATGAAAGCAACCCTGCTCAGCTATGGCCGATGAGACAGACTATCGTGCCATGTTGGCTGCAACCATCTGCCGCAAAGTTCCCTGATGGGATGGTGCGCAGGACCAGCCCCGCCCCCAGCGCGCGTGTAGCCCACCCCACTGCGCTCAAGGTTGGGACGCAAATAGGAAGGAGCAAAGCCAAAGGAAGAACTCCTATTGGGCATTGAGACACCGTGTCCCATGCTGGTGAGGCGTGGAATCGAAAGTCTCACGCACGTCGAGCAGGAACACATAGCAGCCAGTTCCACCCCGTGTGGTGAATAAAAGAACTATGAAATAATATAATATATGGATGTATTAATTAGGTATGTCCGAACCGAGGAGAGACATGGTGCCACCTAGTGGTCAAAGGCGATCCGCTCAAACATGAGAACCATACAGGAAATTGCATCGCCAATCAGTTTCTGAATGAATGAAACAACAAACAGAATAATTGTCAAATACAGTAAATAGAACAAGACAAAATCGCTGAAGACAAAAGAGGGAAAGAAATAGGGAGAAATTACATACATAGTAAACATACCCTGTGTAATTCTGTACACAACCGTGTTTTACCATAATGAGAGAGCATGGATAAATACACCCATGGGATATGGGTTGTAAATTGAAGGTCCAGTTCACAAACCCCTGACTGGAATCCTTCCAGGAATGCCTCATTGAGGCCAGGCGGTGAGATGGCATTGAGGTGGAAAATCCACCTCAATTCACTCTGTAATGCCCTGTACACACGGTCGGACATTGATCGGACATTCCGACAACAAAATCCATGGATTTTTTCCGACGGATATTGACTCAAACTTGTCTTGCATACACATGGTCACACAAAGTTGTCGGAAAATTTGATCGTTCTGAATGCGGTGACATAAAACACGTACGTCGGGACTATAAATGGGGCAGTGGCCAATAGCTTTCGTCTCTTAATTTATTCTGAGCATGCGTGGCACTTTGTGCGTCGGATTTGTGTACACACGGTCAGAATTTCTGACAACGGATTTTGTTGTCGGAAAATTTCATAGCAAGCTCTCAAACTTTGTGTGTCGGAAATTCCGATGGAAAATGTGTGATGGAGCCCACACACAGTCGGAATTTCCGACAACAAGGTCCTATCACACATTTTCCAGCGGAAAATCCGACCGTGTGTACAGGGCATAAGAGTGCTTTGTTAGAATCACCACCTCTGGGATTAGAGGGAATATGGTCCAAAGCCAGAAAACGCACCCTGGGAGTACTGTCAGGGTGTACCATACGGCAATGTCGACCAATGGGGAGGTCGGGGTCCTTTTTATTGATACTAACAATGTAGCAATAAATTCTTTGCCAAAAGGCTAGTTTGGTTTTGCCAATATAATAACACCCACATTCACATTGCATCAAATAGACTATGCCCAATGTGCGACAATTCACAAAGTGTCTAGATCTGAATTGTTCGCCATTCGGCAGCACAACCATTTTGGTAGTGTCCATACATTGGCAATAATTGCAATTGCCACATCTAAAAGTGCCAGTCAGTCTTTTTCGGTCACGCCTGTTGGCTATAAATTTGCTGTGCATGAGTTTATCTCGTAAAGAAGATGCTCGTCGGTATGTGATAAGAGGCTATGTAGATACATTTGGTGCAAGTGTGGTATCCATGCTTAATAAATGCCAATATTTCTGTAATATATTGCTAATTTGTTGGTGTTGTTGGCAATATCTGGTAATAATATGTGTAGGAGAGGATTCTCCAATAGTTTTTTTTTTTAAAAGGAGATCCCTTCTACACTTGTTCCTGGCCCTCTTATATGCTTTTTTGAGGATGCTATTCGAGTATCCTCTGGCCTGTAATCTCTGGTGAAGTATGCCAGCTTCTTTGTCAAAAAGAGTGTCACTGGAACAATTTCATCTGGCCCTAATATATTGGCCAAAAGGGATGGAAGCCACTAGGGCTTCTGGATGGAAACTGGATGCGTCCAGAATGGTGTTGCCTGCCGTGGACTTTCTAAATAATTCACGCTTGGAAAGAACCATCAGCAGTTTTGGTAATGGTCAAGTCCAGGAAGGAAATAGTAGACTTGTCATAGATCATTGTAAATTGAAGATTAAATGTGTTGTTGGAATTGATGTAGTCCAAGAATTCCAACAAAGATGCAGTAGGGCCGTCCCATATCATGATGACATCATCTATGTAGCGATACCAGGCTTTGATATGCCTGGTATAGCTACATGCAAGAGTATCCGTAAACAATAGTCTTTCCCATTCCCCCAGGTACAGATTGGCATATGCCGGTGCGCAACAGGTGCCCATGGCGACGCCCTGTACCTAGAGGTAGTGGGAATTGTCAAATGAAAAAAGTTATGCTTCAAAAATGAACTCCAATGCTGCCACAATGAACTCGACAAGCAATTGAGTGTATCTCCCTGACCTAGATAGAACATGTCGGATTACTGAAAGACCAATATCATGTGGAATGGAACTGTATAAGGCCTCCAAATCGATGGCGACTAATTGTGTGTCACCATCGACGTGGAGGCCCTCCAAAATCTGGAGAAGATGTATTGTGTCTTTAGTATAAGATGGTAGGGCCTCCACTAATGGTTGTAATAACCTATCTATGTATCTGCTGAGGTTGTCTGTAAGACTGCCCCTCCCAGATACAATGGGTCTCCCTGGAGGTTTTAGGACATTCTTGTGCACTTTTGGAAGCACATAAAAAGTTGCCTCACGTGTAAAAGATGTATATGTATATGTATATAACCATCGATCACAGATCTAGGTATGCGCTTGTACCATAGTGGATTATCCAAAATGTTATGGCACATCTTGACATAATCTCCATTGTTCTGAAAGACAATATTACCGCCTTTGTCGGCCGGTTTTATAGTTATAGCAGGATTTTCCATTAATGTTTGCAATGTTATCTGTTCATTATATGTCAGATTGTTATGTCCATGGGGCGAATATTTTAAGTCACATATGTCCCTTGAAACTAACTTAAAAAATGTTGCAACGTTGGGGTTAGTGCTAGGTGCAAGGCAAAGACTTGACTTTTTTTCAAAGTGATGTTTTTGGGTTGTGGTGATAGAGGTGTTAAAGTAACTCCATCTATCTCAGCCAATATACTGTTGAGATCTATAGAATTTATAAGATCAATGGGCTCATTTTATTGCAGTAGGTCAGTGAGATCTCGCAAAGGAGTGAGTTCAGTGGCAGTATATGGGGAGCCATCGGATGTGTCTTAGTATAAATACTTTTCAACAAAAGACTACAAATAAACAAATGAATATCTTTAATAACTTCAAATTTGTCGATGTGTGTTACCGTACAAAAAGTAAGACCTTTTTCCAAAACTAGGATCGCACTGGTGGTTAAATTGTGATCAAAAAGATTGATGATATTTAGTGATTGTGAAGTAGTAGTTAATTCTTGTTGGGTTTGTGGGAGTGGCTGTTAATGCTTTCTTAGTGACTTTTGTTTTGTGCTCGCATGCAATCTAAAAAATCGCTTTGTTGCGATGTTTCTGGTAGTGAATTAGATCTAGGGGTGTTAGATTAATATGGTGCCCTATTTTGGGGGTGAGAAATTTTCGTCTTTTGTGAAGTTTAAGAGTGGTCTCTAGTGTGTGGAGTTGAGGAATCATCAGTATTAGAGATGTCATCATTCGAGATATTGGTTGGGCGATCACGCTTCTGTCGCCTACCTCCATTTGTTTGAGCTGGGACAGGTTGTGGAGCTTTTGGACTGCTGGTGTTATTAGATGTCTTTCTTTGTGTGGTAACCCGTTGAGGGGCAGTGGATTTGGGATAAGATGTAAAAAGCCCATCAGTTCACCTATAGGCCCGCTCCTCCTGAAAAGCCTTTTTGTCCCTGAAAAATTTCTTGTCCTTTTTAATTAAAATATCCTTATAAAATTTTTCAAATATCTCTCTTAGTTGGATTTCTACTTCGTTATGTAGGATATGTGTTTTACATTTAGTGAGTTGAGAGTTTATAGTGTAAATTTTAATGTCAAGCTCTGCAATTCTCTCAAAAGACTCAATAGTTCGAATGAGCATTGTTTGAAAATTTTCTCCCATGCAACTTTGAATTCGGGTTGGATTTTCTCAAAAGTGGGAAAAATCTGAACCCGATGTCCAAATGGATAGATGTCATTCTTTTGGTAGTCCTCAAACAATTTGATGTGCCAAAAAAGTGAGGCCTTTTTCTGTACTGTATGTGTCAGATTGAGAAAGGCAAACTTAATTTCAGACTCGATCAATTCATTAGTGTCATAGTCCTTGGCCGTTTTGGTCATCAGGCTGTCCCACTCTTCCCTCAAATATTCCGCCATGGTGGAAAGAGATGGTGTTTATAACCAACAGGTGACCAATCAGACAACCAACCATTTAAACTTCCTGCCAACACCAGCAATCATACCTCTGGTGTCTGGCTGACAGGATCAACAGACTTGTGATTACTTTCTCACATGGTAGGTTGATTTGATCCCTTGATCGTAGCACTTAGCTTTTTTGAACTTTATTACTATATATCCACTATTTTACATTTCTTTGTCTTCCACAGACAGGAAGCCATTGGTTCAAGATCTTGGACTTTTTGGCCGACCCTATACTGACAGGAATGGTTACTCCTATCATTGGAGTTCTCACAGTCACACTGGGCATATCCAGTTCCTGCCCTTTGTTGTTTGGTGCCTTGTTATCTCAGCGCTGTTTGAATCCACTTACAGTTGACAGACTTACTATCTGTGCCGGAAGTTTTTTACAAGCATCACCTACTCTTTCTGTAAAATAATACTTTTTAGGATTAATTTTCCTGTTAGTGAAGGGGTAAGACCTAAACACGCTGGCTCCCAATTCCCTTTGACAGATGCAATTTTATAACACAGCAGTGCTAAGAGCAAATTGACTGCTATACTGACTAAGCCTTTATAGCTGACCATAGGGAAAAAAAAAAACCATGGTTCTGACCACAATCACTCTAATCATACCACACTCATGAATGGCATATTTATATATTTTAAGACCACATTTGTTCATAATCTCTTAGGCTACTTTCACACTGGGGGGCGTCGGCGGTGCTTTACTGTAGTTTTAGCTGCGCTATTCGCCCGCTAGCGGTGCGCTTTTAACCGCCGCTAGAGGCCCGAAAAAGGGTTAAAATGGCCTGCGGCAGCGCTTTGCCGGTGGTTCGGCGGCGCTGCCCATTCATTTTAATGGGCAGGGGCGCTTTAGGAGTGGTGTGTACACCGCTCCTACAGTGCTGCAAAGATGCAGCTTGCAGGACTTTTTTTACCGCTCCAGTGTGAAAGCACTCAGATTTTTACACTGGAGTGAGAGGAGAGGCACTTTACAGGCACTATGCAGGCGCTATTTTTAGAGCTTTAGCGCCTGTAAAGCACCTCCAGCGTGAAAGCAGCCTTAGGCCCCTTTCACACTGAGAAGCTTCTAAACTGCCAGTAAAATACTGAGCGCTTTTGAAGAGTTTTTCAGATGCTTTTGAAGAGCTTTTCATTCGCTTTTGAAGAGCTTTCCATTCATTTCAATGGAGAGGGGTGGTTTTTCACTGCCCTGCCAGCGCACTGCCCCAGTGTGAAAGCATTCATTGATTTTAATTGAAATAGTTTTTCGTGAGCTTTTCAGGCACTTTTTTTTAGCGTGAAAGTGCCTGAAAAGCGCCTCAGTGTGAAAGGGGTATTACATTTTATAAATAAATAAACCCATTAAAATAATACAAATGTCTCCATCCTCTGTAATTTTGTTAAATTGTCAATTAGGATAAAATCATAATAATCTAAAAACAAATATTATTAGGGCTGAGTTCACACCATCGCTACATGCGGCTCCCAGCAGCGGTCCGGTGCCTCCTGGTTCACCATTTCAGGTCCGATTTTTGGCTGAAATAGGACCTGAAATGGACCAAAATTCACACAGGACTCCTGTGCAAATTCGCACTGGAGCCACAGGAGAGGTTTACACTGCACAGGTACATATGCTTTGAAAACTGTTGCTTGTTTATGTGGATGCAAATGGACTTTGATCTTTGGCCTGTAGTTGGAGATTTGATGCACATAGCCAAGGCTATACACACAGTTGCAAATACTATTATGTGTTCCTGCTCATCAGGTGCAATCACTTTAGACATACATGAAGAGACAGATTGAAAGATACTGGTGGGCGTGTACTTCTATTGGGTGTGTCAGTGTGCTAACAATACAACCTCTCTTATATAAAGGCCTGCAGTAGGGGGGTTCGTTTGGCCTGAAAAGGTCAGGTTTTTTTGTTGTGAGGGAGAAGGAATGATATTGGGTGATTTGATGAAATTCTTGTGCATTTTTTCAATCAAAAGTGGGTTTATGTGGCCATGCTGTCAATGTTGTGTGTGTATTGTTCCTGTCTGATCATGCAAACATCGTTTGGAACCATCTGCTGACCTACTCTTTTTGATCTCGTTTAATCGTGTACACCGAAATGCAGCTTCCAGCAGAACATGGTGACCTATGTTTGTGTGGATTGTGGGCTGGTGGTGGGTGTTTTGAATAAGTCTTTTGTAATATTATGTGGGAATGCTTTATAAGAATGACTGTTAAGTATGTTTCTATAATCTTGCAGATAATAATGTGATGTGTTGCCCGCTATACACTGAAATTAAAACTGTTTCCACTCTAAGGTTTTGTCTAATTTTAGATTGTAAGCTCCTATGAGCAGGGCCCTTAAAAATTCCGTTGCTAAATGTAGCACCATATATCCTGTCCAAATTTTGTTGAAGCTAGTAAATGTAAATTTATTTTTTTTCTGCTGGTAAAATAAAAGTACATTATTGAGCTTTTGTTGTGGTGTGTGTGTGTGTGTGTGTGTGTGTGGTGTGTTTTTTTTTTTTTTTGTTTGTTTTTTTTTTCCTTCTACTTTTCTTTCTCTTTCGTTTTTGTGGGTGGTGGTTTTGGGAAAGTGCAAAATCTCATTTTATTTCAATATGTATTTGTGCACCAAAAAACTAATCTCCTTGCCCTGGTTCACATGCTACTTTGAAATTGCGCTACTTCACTTGAAGTAACACGATTTCAAAGTAGCAAGGTCAGCTTGATTTCAGGTGCCTTCATACACAAATGTCTATTGAAGTCGCACCTGAAATCGGCAAAAGTAGTGCAGGAACTACTTTAGCAAATTGGTGCGGTGCCACAAAAAAATGTTGCATCGATTGGAACAGTGCCATTGCCAATAGTCATGCGATTTGATCTCTCAAATCGCATGACCAATCGCTCCAATGTAAACCTAGGCTTCTGCACAACTGCAAGTTATATATAAAGATTCCACCTTTATCATTAACAGTTGTGGAGAATTGCAGGTAATGAATTCAGCTGGTGGATAGGCAGTGTTTGAATGTGTCAGCTCTGGTTCACATTGGTGTAATTTGACATGTCAAATCTGTGGCAATTGCACTGTTCTAATTGGTGCGATTTGTATTGATATTGGTGCATAAACCTGCACTGATGTCTCTGATGTTGCCCCCACAGTCGGGACTGACATGCAGGAATGAAATTGTGTGAGTTCAGCTGAACGCTTTCCTCCCTCTGTCAGTGTGAACCAGGGCTCAAACTGGGCCTTTTGCCTTTGTAATTCACCTGCTGTTAACCCAGGGACAACATTTCTTATCAAACGCCCTTAAGTTTACCTTCAAATATATGTAGAAATACAGATTTGCATATCTGAAAATAAAAAAATACTAATCATGGTTGAGATCAAATATTTGCAGCTGCAATCAAAAGCGTGGTTTCACCTTCTGACCTGGAAATTAGTCATTGTATGCACCTGGAAGTTCCTGTGCTGGTCAGGATCTCCATCTAGGTGGATATGGCGAGGTCTCTTTAGCAGAGGAGGTGCTGCTCATTGGCCGGGTAAGTGTAGGATATGTACTTGTACTTAATCACTGCGGGGGTGGATGTCATAGTTAGATTTGGTGTGGGTGGGGTTCATTGATTTGTTTGGCATCGCCACACATTTGCTTCCGTCCCATGTGCAAACATCACTTCCTGCATTTGTTCTGCTGATGTAAATCAGTAAGGACTATGCAAGTATAAATGAGAGCTCCTTTTATTAAAATATATATGACTTGTTTCACAGCTGGGCGAATTTTCCAGCAAATTTGGACTTCTGAGTTGCATGACAAGTTGTACCCCATGATTTTCAATGATAACCATTCATATCTGTGCTACTTTAAGTCGCACCAACTTCAAAGTAGTTACTATACTACTGTGGTGTGACTTGAGGTATATTGGGTACAATATTACACCGGCATTCCCAGAAGTTGGGGCCAAGTTGCAGCGGCAAAGTGGCAGCAAAATAGTGTGACTTTCAGGTCGCAGCAGTGTGAATGAGATTCAAGGATAACACCTTTGAATTTGGCCCTATTGTCACTTGTGCATCCTGAAAGTGCAACAAATTCGTCCCTGCACTACCTTGGTTTGACTTTGATGCAATTTGAGGTCCATACACCACAAGATTACACAGACATTGCTTCAATTCATGACAAAGCTGTACAATTTTAAGGCCGAACAAGTGCAAATGGGGCCTTATTCAAAGGTGTTATCAATTAATCGCATTAGGTTACTTTCACACTTGGGTGACTTTTCATGGAGCTTTGGACCTCAGAGTCACATGAAAAGTTGTTCCCCTTGTTTTCCATGCATATTTATTAGAGCTGCACGATTAATCGTCATCGTGATTTTTTCCCCTTTACGATCTTGAAAAAAGCGTTTCACGATTCTTGCTATGCAAAGAACTCTCTCTACTCTTCTGAAGCCACAGCTGAAAAACCAGGAAGTCTGCCAAGAATTAGAATATTCTTTATCAGTGAACTTAACTAAAAACCTTGTAACAATTTGTCAATTAAATGGACTTCTGTGTAAGTGAGGAAAGTTTTACCACTTAAACACTAAACATTTTTCTGACATTTGTTGGTTTCAGGTTAAAATCATTTTTTTTTTTGCTAGAAAATTACTTAAAACCCCCCAACATTATATATATTTTTTTAGTAGAGACCCGAGAGAATAAAATGGTGGTTGTTACAATATTTTATGTCACACTGTATTTGCGCCTTTCAAATGCAATTTTTTTTGGAAAAAATTACTTTAATGAATTAAAAAAAAAAAAAAGTTAGCCCAATTTCTTGTGGGATAATGTGAAAGCTTTTATGTCGCGAGAATTGTGATCTTTTTATTCTAAGCAAAAAAATTGTGATTCTCATTTTGGCCAGAACCGTGCAGCTCTAATATCTATGCAACTTCACCCTGAATTGACATGTTAAATTGTAGGCCAAATCGGCGCCTATTGATGGCAATGGAACTGTCCGAATTGGTGCGAAGCCACAACGATTCCCAAAAGTAGTTCCTGCACTACTTTGACTTCATGGGGCGATTTCTTACCTCCCAACTTTTTGAGATGGGTATAAGGGACACCTATTAGCAAAAGTAGGTAGGCATAGCACACCTTCTTAAAGGAGAACAGTTGGGACCTATGTGATTTCACTAGACATCTGTGCAGGAAAGTGCACTGATGTCTCTGAAATCGCTGACAAAGTCGGGCTGAGTCACACTTGTGCAACTTTGGACATCAGAGTCGTATGACAAGTCATACCCCATGATTTTCAATGTGTACCATTCATATCTGTGCAACTTCAAGTAACACTGACTTCAACGTAGTCCCTGTACTACTTTGGTCTGACTTTGATGCGAGTTGAGGTCCATAGACCTCAAGTTTACACAGGCATTCCCTGGAATTGCGGCAAAATTGCTGATGCAAAATCGTGGGAAAGTTGCGTGTCTTTCCCTGCGACTTCTGCATCCATAGACCTCAAGATTACACAGGCATTGCTTAAAGTCGCATTAAAATCTTGCAACTTTCAGGTCGCACAAGTGTGAAAGGTGCCTAAGTCACTGTGCTGAGTACTATTTTATACCTAGAATATAAAGTAGTCCCACCATCAAACACTAGTAAACATATGTTCTCAATAAAATTGTGCTCAAATGGCTGAAAATCACACAGATGGTCTCACCTACTGAAAGCTTGCATTGTACTCAGCAGCATATGCTGAAAAGAGGCAAATGCCTATTAGCCAATGCAACATCGGCATGAGCATGGTTGTTACTATAATATTAATGTCTGAAATGCAAAACATTATTGTATAGAATCAAACATTAGTAAATGTATTTTCTCTGTAGGTAAGTGCTCAGCTCTGTAGCATAGCGGTATACCCTGCTGCCCCCAAAAGTTCAAGCCATGAATTCAAATCTCACTGACAGCATCACCTCCTGGAAGTGTGCATTGTACTCAGAAGCATAATTAGCCAAAGCACATCAGCTTGCTTTATTCCATATTTTAACTCTTCAAATGCATGCAATGGTATGTACTTATTCAATAATATTATGGTATGGAATTCCAAAATTCAAGGAAAAAAAGTCGTAGGGTCCCCCCAGTACATACCAGGCCCTTCGGTATGGACTTTAAGGGGAACCCCACACCAAAATTTAAAATAAATTTGATGTGGGGCCCCCCAAAATCCATACCAGACCCTTATCCGAGCATGCAGCCTGGAGGTCAGGATAGGGGGGACGAGTGAGCACCCTCTCCTTCTGAACCTTACCAGGCCACATGCCCCAAAGCACCTTTTCCCCATGTTGATGGGGACAAGGGCCTCTTCCCGACAACCCTGGTCGGTGGTTGTCAGTCTGCAGGCAGGGGGATTATTAGAATCTGGAAGCCCCCTTTAAAAAGAGGGCTCCCAGATCCTGCCCCCTATGTGAATAGGTATGGGGTACATTTTACCGCTACCCATTCACCAAAAAAAGCAGTGAAATGTAAAAAAATCAATAGCCGGTTTTTGACAAGTCCTTTATTGTAAAATAGCTCCGAGCTGTCTTCTTCCCTAAGCCATCTTTTCCAGACGCTGTCTCTCCCTCCTCCATCTTCTCCCCGAGCTGTATTCTCCCAGAGCCGTCTCTCCTGCTGCCACCATCTTCTCCATCTGCTGTGTTCTTCCGCACCGCTGGTTACCCGCTAATAAAGAAAAAGCTGCTCTTCTTCCATGGTGGTCTTCCTCCGCTGTTTTGTCACCCGCTGTGTGGCGTCTCTTACATAGCCATGGAGCGTACTCTCCGGGTGACATTATCGAATGGCCACAGAAGACCGCCACAAGAAGAGCGGCTTTTTTTTTATTAGTGGGTAACTGGCTGCGCTGAAGAACACATCAGCGGGAGAAGATGGTGGCAGCAGGAGAGGCAGCTCGGGGAGAAGAAACATCAAACACTAGTGAATGTATTTTCTATGTATTTTCTATGTATGACTGTGCTACACCCAATAGGCTAGCGGTCAGCACTTCTACCTTGAAGAACTCATGGGTTCAAATCCCACAGAGAAATACTAAAAGATTAAACTGGTGAAAAAAAAGCAACTGAATATTAGCCAATTAGCCAAAGCAGCATATGCTGAAAATAGATGAATGCCAATTAGTCAATGCACTTTAAATTTGGCTGATTCTATTATATTAACTCTTCAAATGCATGCAATAATATGTAAGTATTCAATACTATTATGGTGTGAAATTCCAAACACCACACACTAACTAATGGGCAGATTACATTTTTTTGTTTGTTCATTTTAATTCGCTTGTGTGCTGAAAAATAAACACAGCTGGGGGATGGTAGGTTGGCTGGTAATTGAACTTGTACCGTGAGTGCTGTGGAGACATCTGAGCAGACTACTAAGCCATTGTGCTAAGTATGAGACCTGCATAATAGTGTAGTATGATTAAAGAATGAATATAAATAATTACCGCTTTATAGTCACCTAAATTAAAAAATAAAAAACAACATACAACAAATTGGTAACCTAAATGTTTAATACATGTAACTTTACAGAATAGCAGACATTACTATGTAATAATCATTCATAACTGCATTAGTTAGCAAAAGAAGGAAAAAACTAGGAATACTAATTGCAACATACATCAATAGATGCACACGAGGTAGAGCACATCTCACATAAAAATGTTTCTTTCACATACATGGATCATGGTTACAGTGCAGTACTATATAACAACTTGCTAGGAATTGGCATTTGCATATACGCGGAAGCGCTAATTAGCGCCAGCTTAGAATTTACTAACATGTGTTTCTCACTAATAGCGCTAGTTTTTCATTCACACATTTGCCTGTTGAAATTTTATTTGGCTAAAATGGGAGCTATTATTTGCCATAGTGCCCAGTACTTCCTGGCGCTATAGTAAATGACCCCCATAGACTTTAACGGTGTTCGCTTGCTCGAACAAACTTTTTTCCTGTTCACATGTTCTGGTGCGAACCGAACAGGGGGGTGTTCGGCTCATCCCTACCTAGTAGTAAAAAGGGTCGCTGGTTCGTATTCCCAACCACACCACAAGACTACCTGCCTGGAGTTTGCATGTTCTCCCTGTGCCTGCGTGGGTTTCCTCCGGGTACTCCGGTTTCCTCCCACACAAGACATACTGGTAGGTTAATTGGCTTCTGTCTAAATTGGCCCTAGTATATGAATGTGAGTTAGGGACTTTAGATTGTAAGCTCCTTGAGGGTAGGGGCCCATGTGAGTGTATAATGTATATGTAAAGCACTGCGTAAATTGACGACACTATAGAAGTACCTTTAAATAAAAATAAATAAGTCTTCACTAATATTATGGTGTGAATCTCCAAAACACCATACACTAGCTAACAAGCAGTTTACATTTGATAAACTTTATTGTATGGTATATAAACCATCAAACACTAGTAAAAGTATTTTGTATATATAATTGTGCTCAGCCCAATAGGCTAGCAGTTAGCACCTCTACCTTCAAAAATTCAGGTATTGAAAGACTCATGGGTTCAAATCCCACAGAAGAATCCTAAAAGATTACTATTGGTGGAGAAAAGGAGAAATACCATTAGCCAAAGCAGCACACAGTGAATGCCAAGTAGCCAATACACTTTAATGTGGTTGATATTATTGTATTAACTCTTCAAATGCTTACAATGGTATGTAAGTATTCACTAATATTATGGTGTGAATCTCCAAACACCACACACTAGCTAACAAGCAGTTTACATTTGATAAAATTTATTGTATAGTATATAACACATTAAACACTAGTAAAAGTATTTTGTATGTATAATTGTGCTCAGCCCAATAGGCTAGCAGTTAGCACCTCTACCTTCAAGCATTCAGGTATTGAAAGACTCATGGGTTCAAATCCCACATAAAAATCCTAAAAGATTGCATTAGTGGGAAAAGGAGAATAGCCAATTAGCCAAAGCAACATAAATATACATTATATATATATATATATATATATATATATATATATATATATATATACTGAAAATGGGTGTTTGCCAAATACCCAATGCACTTTAATGTGAATGATTTTATTGTATTGACTCTTTAAATGCATGCAATGGTATGTAAGTATTCAATTATATTATGACGTGACATTCCAAACACCACACACTAGCTAAAGGGCAGTTTACATTTCTTTGTTTGTTTATTTTAATTCACTTGTGCACTGAAAAAATAAACACAGCTGGTGGATGGTAGGTTGGCTGTTGTTTGAACTCATACCATGAGTGGTGTGGAGATATCCAAGCAGACCACTAAGCCATTGTGCTAAGTACAAGACTTGCATAATAGTGTAGTATTATTAAAGAATGAACATAAATAATTACTGCTTTATAGTCAACTAAATTAATAAATAATAAATCAAAAACATGAAAAAAACAACATACAACAAATAGGTAACCTAAATGATTAATACATGTAACTTTACAGAATAGCAGACATTACTATGTAATAATCATTCAGAACTGCATTTCTTAGCAAAAGAAGGAAAAAAAAACTAGGAATACTAATTGCAATATAAATCAATAGATGCACGGGAACCAGAGCACATCTCTGATAAAAATGTTTCTTTCACATACATGGATCATGGCTACAGTACAGTGCCATATAACAACTTAATAAGAATTGGCATTTGTATATACGCGGAAGCGTATATATTAGCGGCAATTTAGAATTTGCAAACGGTTGTTCCCCATTTATATCGCTAATTTTCATGCGCAAATTCACCGGTTTTGTTTCCATTTGGATAAAATGGGCGCTATTATTTGCCATAGTGCCCAGTACTTCCTGGAGTTATAGTAAAGGACCCCCATAGTGTCATCAGCATTAAATAATACTAATTGAACGAAACAAATTGATGAGCTTGCGTGCAAATTAATAAATATATTAATAAAGATATAATATCTGTATGGGTATGGATAAACGGAAAATCTAGTCAAAATAGCAATGAGTGAAAAATTGCTGTATACATAAACCTTGAATAATAAAACAGATGAGTGACAAATACATAATAGAGTGTGTAAAAGGAACCCACAAGAAAAAACAGTCCTGAAAAAAGTGACTAAATAAAGAGCAACCATAAAAAAGTGCCAAGGAAAAGAAACGATTTAGCATGTTGGGGAACCAACATCCCAGGTGCTGCTAGACAGAACTGCTACCCACTTACCCACCAGGCATCCCCACACATGCTCTCTGCATCTCTGTAATGTGAACCAGCCCTAAGTCCATAGCCATGCTCAGTGTCACAAGCAATATACAATATATTGGCCTAAGTATTGAGATGCCTGCCTTTAAACGCACATGAACTGTAATGGCATCCCAGTATTAGTATTGGGTTCAAAACTCATTTGGCCCACCCTTTGCAGCTATAACAGCTTCAACTCTTCTTTTCCACAAGGTTTAGGAGTGTGTCTATGGGAATGTTTGACCATTCTTCCAAGTGCATTTGTGAGGTCAGGCACTGATGTTGGATGAGAAGGCCTGACCTACAGTCTCCTCTCTAATGCCCCGTACACACGGTCAGACTTTGTTCGGACATTCCGACAACAAAATCCTAGTATTTTTTCCGACGGATGTTGGCTCAAACTTGTCTTGCATACACATGGTCACACAAAGTTGTCGGAAAATCCGATCGTTTTAAACGCGGTGACGTAAAACATGTACGTCGGGACTATAAACGGGGCAGTGGCCAAAAGCTTTCATCTCTTTATTTATTCTGAGCATGCGTGGCACTTTGTCCGTCGGATTTGTGCAAAGTCCAACCGTGTGTACGGGGCATAAGGGTTTGGGCACTATTTAGATTCAGGGAGCTATAGTAAATTCGATTTTGGGAGAATTTTCTCACCAGCGCTATAGTGAATACCGTTTTAGCGTGAATTAGCGTTATTAGCGCTAATTTGTGCTAAATTGCCGCAAATTAGCGCTAATTTGCGCCAATTTGCGCAAATTAGCGCTATGGCGCTATAGTAAATGACCCCCATTATGTATTATAAATATGCCGGCATCCATCTCTTACCTGAGCCTGTGGTCGCAGACACTGACCTGTTGTAGTGACAATTTCGATAACGTCTCCCTCCTCCTCCTCCTGTTGGCTTTGTGGGATTTCACCTTCTTCATGAGGTGGGGGGTCTGTGGTCTCCTCTGATGAGTGGTGTCCTCCGAGTCTTTTCTCCCTTATGTAATATAAAAATAGGTATACTTAACACAGATATTTGATGACAGAAATAGGAATATGAAACATTGCTTGGAAGTGTTGTACAATTGTCTATTTTGGCAGAGTTCCAAGAAATATTTATTTCCTTTGTCAAGCTTGAATACTTACCTGTTTTGTACAAGCTTCACAGATAGAGACAACCTTATAGTATCCACTGGAGCACCTGTGTGGGGCCCCTAATAAAAAGGGTGTTCTGGTGTCCCACACTAGTGCCCCAGCGATCAGATGTGTAAACAGCTGCTGAGTGTCCTCTCCTTACACAGGATCTAGTTTGCATTTCATTCTAGTTACTAACCCATCTAGACACCAAAATTATTTTAAAAGAAGTAGGCCAGAAAAAATGTATAGAACTGCATCTGGACAAAACATGGTGTTTTATAGGGCAAACGAACAATGTTCCCTACGAACAAATAAAGTGTCCATGAACATGAAAGTTGCCATTTTAAACTGTACAACAGTATAAAGAAAAACACATGGAGCAGCACGAACGTAATAAAAAAAAAGAATAGGAACACAGGACAACTACTTACTTTTTTGCAGCACTCTCCTGATCCTTCTGTACTGATTGTGCTCCCTTAATTTGACGTCCAACCACCGCTTCCTGAGTTGATCCTTGGATCGTCGTACCCCAAAATTTCTGTGCAGACTCTTCACAACTTTCGCCATGATCTTGGCCTTTCTGACATTGGGGTTGGGGTAAGGTCCATACTTCCCATCATAGTCGGCCCTTTTCAATATGTCCACCATCTCCAACATCTCCACAAAGGACATATTTGAGGCCTTAAATCGTCTCCTCCATGATCGTGACGTTTCTGGCTCCGGGCTTTTCTCTTCCTACTCCTCGTTGGTGTAATTAGCACGCACCTGTTGTGTCTCCGCCATGTGCTCTTCCCCCACTGCGCTGAACGAGAATGGGCGGGGAATAGACTAGAAAGAACGTCAGGGGCGGGCGGAGTTTCACGCATGCACAGTGTATATAAAGCGTAACACGCATGCGTAGTTTGTACGATCTGTGAGCAGAGGAAGGAGTATCGGAAGCGCCGATCGTGATAACAAAGGTAACATTTAAACTTGAGCCTATACACATTATAAGAATCAAACAAAGAGGAAGGCAGCGTTGGATCAATTGCTGGAAATTGTGAAGCCGGTGATCCCCATGGCAGACATTACCTATTTGAAGATCCTCATTGGTGGCATGAGGAGCACTTATCTAAGGGAGCAAAAGAAGGTCCAGGATTCCCTGAGATCAGGAGCAGCAGATGACATTTATCTCCCCAGGCTGTGGTACTTTGACAGACTACATTTTCTGGCAGGTCAGACTGAACCCAGGCCAGCACTCTCCACTCTTCCTTCCACGCTTCCTTGCCCCCCAGCTGAGGCTTCTGACGTCCAACCTGGGCTTTCCAGGCAGCAACATGTGGAGGAGCCCAGCTTGAGCCAGGTATAACATTCTTCAAAATATTTCTGTTGGTCAAATTAATGATGTTAAATCTATGTTAGTTTGGAGTACTAATTTCTGATTGTGATTGATGAACCAAAAACTAAAACTATGTCCCTTTTTCATACACAGGAAAGTCTCAGCCAGGAGGTGGCCAGGCGAAGTAGGCTGCCCAATACCCAGGTCCCACCCTTCCGCCTTCAAAGAAAAAGTGGCAGGAAGAGGAGTAACCTGAAGGAGGCAGCAATTGGGCTATTTTGGAAGGCTGCTGAGGCCCTCAGAACACCCCACAGTGTTGAAGAGGATTTTGCTGACCTAACAGCATGCAAAATGCAGCAAATGGAGGAGGGACAACGCCTCTTATGTGAGTTTCTCATTTTAGAAGCACTAAATAAGGGGTTGAGGGGCCAACTCACATGCCAAAGCCACATTTGTGAGCTCACCCATGGTCCTCCTCCTCCTCCTCCAGGTCCTCCTCCTCCTCCTCCAGGTCCTACTCCTCCTTCTGCCACACCTGCAAAACCAGAGCCACAGCCGGGAAGGAAGCGTGTAAGGAAGACCAGAGAGTGATGGCCTGGGTTCAGTCTGGTCTGGCAAAAGATGCAGGCTCTTGTATGACCGCAGCCTGGGAACATAGATGTCATCTGTTGCTGTTCGTGATCTCTTGGACTTCTGGACCAGATTGTGCTCTCTTATATATGGATTCCTCAGGCTACCAATTTTTCAGTAAAATAATTGCTGTGTGCCCTGAGTGCCAAAGGCTTCGCCAATTTCTGCTGTTTATCCAGCGTTGCCTCCCTCTTTGTTTGGTTATGAGCCCTTAATAAAGGAAATTTTTTTTTCAATTATACTCGCCTATGTGTGTTTTCCTTCAGAAAGGACAGTTTGTTTGTGAGGAGGCAGGTACATTTCAAAAATACAATGTGAAATTAACAAGAGACACCAACACCAAGCAATCTCCTTGAGATTAAATAATACAAAATAATAATAGTGTTGTGGTAACTTGACACACAAAACACACCCAAAAATATGCTGCATTAAAAAAAATAAAAAGATAAATAAAACACAAGATCAGGCTTTAAAAAACTCAAACAAAAAATTATTTAATCTAACAACATCCCAAAAAGATTATTTTTTCGGGAGATGTGACAAATAAAAATATTATATTGATGATATCACAATAAACAATAAAGAAAGAAGTTTGTGAGAACTCTGTGTGAATATGAGCAGCAAAAGTACTTCATTCTTCTAGCATTATAAAGAAGAAGAGAGTGCACTGCATTAAACAATTTAAAACATTGCAGCGTGACGAAAGTGCTATATCCATTCCGAACGCTAATTTTACCAGACCGAGCAGTTCCGTCTCGGAATTTATTCTAAGCATGCGTGGCACTTTGTGCGTCAGAATTGTCCACAAACGGTCGGAATTGACGCAATCGGATTTTGTTGTCGGAAAATTTTATAGCCTGCTCTCAAACTTTGTGTGTCGGAAAATCCGATAAAAAAAGTCCGATGGAGCCCACACACGGTCGGAATTTCCGACAACAAGCTCCGATCGCACATTTTCCATTGGAAAATGCGACCGTGTGCACTGGGCATTAGTCTAGTTTATTCTTTCAATGCCTTCAGAAGCAGTGTGTGTGTCTTCCCCTTATCAGCAGAAAGGACTCTTATAAGACTTTCTAACTAGTCTGCTGAAGAAAAGATTCTTTGCATAGGGTAAGTGCCATGAGTACAGAACTACAGCTCTACAGGGGAAGTAAGGAAATATAATTGCTGAAAATTGAATATTAGGCCAGTGGTTCAGTATGTGGCACTTCATTTTTAACTTTAGATGAGTTACATTTGTTGCAGTTGTATTTAACCACATGACCTCCGGAAGATTTACCCCCTTCATGACCAGGCCCTTTTTTGCGATACGGCACTGCGTTACTTTAACTTCCCTGGCGGTCTGGCTCGGGGTGGATTTTCAGTACCAAAAGCGGTAACCCCGAGCCAGACTCGGGATCGCAGGATCCATGTAGAGGTTACTTACCTTGTCCCCTGGATCCTGCGATGTCTCCCCGCTGTGATCTGCGAGCCGCCGTGTCTCGCTCGATTCACAGTGCCGTTCCCTGCGAGCGTTGCGACGCATGGGGACGGAGTTTGGCGCCAAATTCAAAAAGTAAAAAACATAGTATAGATACAGTATACTGTAATCTTACAGATTATAGTACTGTATCAAATAATTATACATCCACTTTGTCCCTAGAGGTTTGTCCAGTGTCCTGCATGCAGTTTTATATTATAAATATTATTCTTTCTGCCAGGAAACTGGAGATTGTTCATAGCAACCAAAAAATGTCCGTTTATGTCAAAAATGCTTTTAGAGCAACTAGAAAACAGCGATAATAAATTAGAATATCTTGCAGAATTGAGCGATAGTGATTCGTGGGGAAATTCGTCATCAAACACTAATGCCCCGTACACACGGTCGGACTTTGTTCGGACATTCCGACAACAAAATCCTAGGATTTTTTTCGACGGATGTTGGCTCAAACTTGTCTTGCATACACACGGTCACACAAAGTTGTAGGAAAATCCGATCATTCTGAACGCGGTGACGTAAAACACGTACGTCGGGACTATAAACGGGGCATAATGCCCCGTACACACGGTCGGATTTTCCGACTGAAAATGTGTGATGGGACCTTGTTGTCGGAAATTCCGACCGTGTGTAGGCTCCGTCACACATTTTCCATCGGATTTTCCGACACACAAAGTTTGAGAGCAGGCTATAAAATTTTCCGACAACAAAATCCGTTGTCGGAAATTCCGATCGTGTGTACACAAATCCGACGGACAAAGTGCCACGCATGCTCAGAATAAATAAAGAGATGAAAGCTATTGGCCACTGCCCCGTTTATAGTCCCGACGTACGTGTTTTACGTCACCGCGTTTAGAACGATCGGATTTTCCGACAACTTTGTGTGACCGTGTGTATGGAAGACAAGTTTGAGCCAACATCCGTCAGAAAAAATCCTAGGATTTTGTTGTCGGAATGTCCGAACAAAGTCCGACCGTGTGTACGGGGCATTAAAGTAACGAAAGCGACAATTCTGCAACTGAGCAAATTTCAGTGTTTTTGATTTGATTACATTATTGAATAATTATTATTATTATTATATTATTATTTGTTATAATTATTTATGGTTAGTTATTATATTATGATTTTTGATTTCGTTTTTCAAACTTTATCATACACGGGATGGCTACTAGACTCTTTGGACAGATTTAAGTGAGTTATTCCTTAGAATTACAGGCCAAATTTCCGTGCAAAATAATTGTACCGCTTTCAGCATCAAAAATCTGAAATTATCATACCGCCAGGGAGGTTAACTGACAATTGCGTGGTTGTGCAAAGCTGTACCCAAACAAAAGTTAGGTTCTTTTTTTCACACAAATAGAACCTTCTTTTGGTGGTATTTGATCACCACTGTGGGGTTTTATTTTTTGCTCTATAAACAAAAAAGACCAACAATTTTGAAAAAAAAAACAATATTTTTTGCTTTCTGCTATAAAACATATCCAATAAAAAAATTTTAAAAATCAAATTTCTTCATAAATTTAGGCCAATATATATTCTGCTACATATTTACCAATAATCCAATGCTACATAAATCCAAATCAGCGTATATTGATTGGTTTGCTCAAAAGTTATAGTGTCTACAAACTATTGTACATATACTGGAATTTTTATTTATATATTTTTATTCTAGTGATGGTGGCGATCAGCTACTTATAGCGGGACTGTGATATTGCAGTGGAGAAGCGGACACTTTGGAAACCAGTGACACTCAATATGCACTGTCACTGAACTAATGACACTGGCTGGGAAGGGGTTAAACATCTAGGGCAATCACAGGGTTAACTGTGTGCCTAGCCAGTGTTTTTGTGTACTGTATGTGCTTCTTTTACTAAGGGAAGTGATGGATTTTATACCCTGCTTTGCAGGGACACAAAATCCATCACTCTCCCCTGTCAGAACGGAGCTCTGCATTGTTTACGCAGAGCTCAGTTCTGTGTCTCTGCCCGATGATCGGCGGATGCTGGCAGGCATCCATTGCCCGGGCCCCGCAGATTGGCTTCTGCTGTGAGTAATCACAGCAAAAGTGTCCCACTTGCGGCGCACGCTTTCCCCCTAGGCAGAAGTGCAGAATCACGTACAGTATATATATGTGATTCTGCACAGGAGGGCCTCCTTGTAGCACTATATCTGATAAAGGGTGGTCCTTAAGTGGTTAAAGTCATATTAAATCCAAAATATATTGCAGCTTACCAATTCTCAGATGTGGTGGCTGAATTTGTTTTCTATTTTTTTTTCCTGTATTTTCACCTGTTGCTCCATCCAGTAGGTCCTCTATTTTTCATCTTCGTTTAACAGACCAAGCTCCCCAGCAAAAGTGGAAATTGGAGACAAACCACATAACATCTACAATGGCCAGCTTGTATTTGTTTTGGTAATACATTTATCCCAAGAGGAAAAAACTGTTGCTGTAAGTGTTAGCTGGGATTTGGCTTTAATTTGTTAGCCAAGTTCATCTAAGGCCAGGTTCACATACGTGCAACTGCGGTTTCCAGCATGGGGCTCGGTGCATCCTTGTTCACCAAAGATGGACAGGAATGTGGACCGTGGCCACCCCCGGACATGTGTGAACGAGTTCCATTGTGAGCCGGGCACACTCGCATGTCATGCAAATTGAATGCGGGGAAACCCACATCCAATTTACACATATGTGAACACAGCCTTAATTTGCTGGTCTAACACTATCCTCTCCCTAGACTTATTATACTGCTGCCCAAAGGTGTCCCCATTGCCCTTCCATTGGAGACACCCTAAGACATTAGAGTTTAACTGGCCAAATTACCAGGTGAAAATAAAGTAAAAAAGCCACAAAAATAAAATGAATGCTGCAGCCTATTCACATTTGAGATTTGATAGCTGCAATATATTGCAATTTTGTTTTTGATTTTAATACTGTTTTAATTTGTTTTTGCCAGGGAGAGTCCTAAAAAATACCAGTGCTCATCTGCCAGATCTGAGAAGAAACATGTCAACAATGACAGCTTGACTTATACCAATACAAAAAAACATAAATAAAAAGCTTTTACTTTTTACTTTTACTTTTCACTTAAAGTATATCTAAAGTAAAACCTTTTTCTGTTTTGGATAAAGCAGAAAATGGTAAAAAAAAAACTTTTTTTTTGCAACCATATTTCAATTATTAGATATACTTTCGGTCCTGCGAACACAACAGAAAGTGACTTAACTTTATCTTAAAGTATTGATATTGATATAAATGATCTGATTCCTTAGCAGACAGCTTCTACTCCCCAGAGGATCTCCTTGGTCTCCTTGGTTTGTAGTATAATATAACAAAAATGGAATTTCACACGCCACCCCACTGCTAAGAGGTCCAGATACAACTTTATTATAATAAACCCTCAAAATGCTTTGTGAACTTTTTGCACTTTTCCCCTGATTTTTGAATAAATTTGTATCTGAACCTCTTATGCCGCATACACACGACCGTTTTTTCCGTCTCTGAAGGTTTTTCTGACGGAGTTCCGATGGAATTCTGCTGAAACTGTCTTGTGTACACATGATCACAACAAAGTCCGATCACCAAGAACGTGGTAATGTACAGTACGTACAACAAGGTTAGAAAAAGGAAGTTCAATAGCCAGTAGCCAATAGCTCCCATCTTGTACTTGCTTCAGAGCATGCCTTGTTTTTGGTCCGTCGGAACAGCATACAGACGAGCGGTTTTCCAGATAGGAATTGGTTCTGTCGGAAATATTTAGAACATGTTCTATTTCTACGTCCGTCAGAATTTTCGAGAAAAAAAAGTCAGATGAGGCATACACACGATGGGAATATACGATGAAAAGCTTCCGACTGACTTTTTCTGTCGGACATTACGCTCGTGTGTATGTGGCTTTAGTAGTGCTGTGGCACTTTGATTTCCATTTTTGTAATAATAAAACCTGACAAGGTTATAACCCTCCCCCACTGTAACCTCAAACTAAAAATAATTGCACACTTTTTTTAAAATAAAATGCATTTTATAGAGTTAACTTTAAGGAGATTTTCCAGTGTCGAAAAACCTTATTGCTGCTCAGTGGGGTAACCATGCTAAACATGCATTACTTCAGAGAGAAGACTTTCCACTGGCAGACAACACAGAGGTATAAACCCTCTTTAAGGCTTTCATCAACATTTGAGCCTCAAGGAGTTCTATAATAAGTAAAAATATCTTACCTAATGCTGTTCTTGCTGGTGTGGCATCTTTTTTTATCCAGAATGATACCCAGGAGAGCACAACTGTTAGTATGCAAGGGATATATGTTTGAATAGTGAAATATCCCATTCTTCTGCTTAAATCAAAGTATACCGTCATGACGACGTAATCACCTGATAAGACAAATAAAGAACATATTTTAGAGATGCATATCATGATAAACATAGTGACCCCAAAGCTGAAAATGTCTTAACAAGCTTGTGAAGAAATCAGTGCTCTTATTTTATTTTTTATTTTATTTATTTCAGTTACTTATATAGCACTGTCAATTTACGCAGCACTTTACATATACATTATCCATTCACTTCAGTCCCTACCCTCAAGGAGCTTACAATCTAAGGTCCCTAACTCACATTCATACATACTAGGGACAATTTAGACAGGATCCAATTTACCTACCAGCATGTCTTTGGAGTGTGGGAGGAAACCGGAGTACCCGGAGGAAACCCACGCAGGCACAGGGAGAACATGCAAACTCCAGGCAGGTAGTGTTCTGGTTGGGATTCAAACCAGCGACCCTTCTTACTGCTAGGCGAAAGTGCTATACACTTCACCGCTGTGCCGCCCTCTTATGGTAAAAGGTCACACTTCTTCAAGAAAACCCTATACGGTGAGGGAAAAAAAAGTATTTGATCGCCTGCTGATTTTGTACGTTTGCCCACTGACAAAGAAATGACCAGTCTATAATTTTAATGGTAGATTTATTTTAACAGTGAGAGACAGAATAACAAAAAAAGTATCCAGAATATTTCAAAAAAGTTAGAAATTGATTAGCATTTTAACCACTTTCCACCCGGCCACTGCACACATACGGCCGGGTGGGAGTTTCCTCCTTCTGAGTGGATGTTCAGGAATGTCCCTCAGAAGGAGGGGGATAGCACGCATGCGTGCCCTTGCAGTGGTGCGATCCCCATGCGCTCATGTCACATAGACATGGCGCATCTCCGATCGGCAGGAGGGCTCTGTGATTGGCCCTCCTGATCACATGATGACTGTGTCCAATCACAGCCATCATGTGATGTAAGCAGAGAGCTGGTTGCTAGGCAATCGGCTCTCCTCTCCTCACACGGAAGTTGTCAGTGAGGAGAGAAGAGGTGATCGCTGCAGTGATCAGTGAGTATGAGCTGTTTTTTACAGCTTTTTACACACTGATCACCAGCCCAGTGTCCCCACACAGTGTAAACACACAATGTTCCCTACATAGTGTCCCCAAAACACTGTCCACACACATGTCCCCACAGAGTAAAAACATCTGTCCCACATATGTAACAGTAAAATGTCCCAATGATCATCTGCACACATATGTCTGTGATCATCTGCGCACATATGTACATGATCATCTGCGTACATATGTCTGTGATCACACAAACCAATTATTATACACTTAATGGGCTTTTTTTTATCAAAGACATGTAGCAGAATACATTTTGGCTTACATTTATGACAAAATTTGATTTTATTGGATTTCTTTTAAAACAGAAAGTAGAAAATATTGTTTTTTTTTTCAAATTTCCGATTCATTTCGCTTATATCGCAAAAAATAAAAAACTGATTTGTGAATAAATACCACCAAAATAAAGCTCTATTTGTGTGAACAAAATGATAAAAATTTAATTTGGGTACAGTGTTGTATGACCGCGCGATTTTTATTGAAAGTGCAAGAGCAAGATTTCTGGCTCTCAGGTGTCTTCTATACAGGTAACAAGCTGAAATTAGGAGTACTCTCTTAAAGGGAGTGCTCCTAATTTCAGCCTGTTACCTGTATAAAAGTCACCTGTCTACAAAATCCACAATCAATCAGATTCCAAACTCTCCACCATGGCCAAGACCAAAAAGCTGTCCAAGGATGTCAGGGATGAGATTGTAGACCTACACAAGGCTGGAATGGGCTACAAGACCATCGCCAAGAAGCTTGGTGAGAGGGTGACGACAGTTGGTGCAATTATTCGCAAATGGAAGAAAATAAAAGCAAATGTCAATCTCCCTCTGTCTGGGGCTCCATGCAAGATATTACCTCATGGAGTTTCAATGATCATGAGAAAGGTGAGGAATCAGCCAAAAATTGCACAGAAGAATCTTGTCAATGATCTTCAGGTAGCTGGGACCATAGTCACCAAGATAACAATTGGTAACACACTACACTGTGAGGGACCGAAATCCTGAAGCGACCGTAAGGTCCCCCCCGATCAAGAAAGCACATGTACAGGCCCATCTGGAGTTTGCTAATGAACATCTGAATGATTCAGAGGAGAACTGGGTGAAAGTGTTGTGGTCAGATGAGACCAAAATCAAGCTCTTTGGCATCAACTCAACTTGCCATGTTTGGAGGAGGAGGAATGCTGCCTATGCGTCCAAGATCACTATCCCCACCGTCAAACATTGAGGTGGAAACATTATGCTTTGGGGGTGTTTTCTTGCTGAGGGGACAGGACAACTTCATTGCATCAAAGGGACAATGGACAGGGCCATATACCGTCAAATCTTGGGTGAGAACCTCCTTCCCTCAGCCAGGGCATTAAAAATAGGTAGTGGATAGGTATTCCAGCATGACAATGACAAAAAACGCACAGTGAAGGCAACAAAGGAGTGGCTCAAGAAGAAGCACATCAAGGTCCTGGAGTGGCCTAGCCAGTCTCCAGACCTTAATCCTATAGAAAATATGTGGAAGGAGCTAAAGGTTCGAGTTACCAAACGGCAGCCTCGAAATCTTAAAGACTTGGAGAGGATCTGCAAAGAGGAGTGGAACAAAATCCCTCCTTAGATGTGTGCAAACCTGGTGTCCAACTACAAGAAACATCTGGCCTCTGTGATTGCCAACACGGGTTTTGCCACCAAGTATTAAGTCATGTTTTGCGAAGGAGTCAAATACTTATTTCACTCATTAAAATGTAAATCAATATATAACTTTTATGAAATGCGTTTTTCTGGATTTTTTTGTTGTTATTCTGTCTCTCATTGTTAACATAAACCTCCATTAAAATTATCGACTGATCATTTCTTTGTCAGTGGGCAAACATACAAAATCAGCAATGGATGAAATACTTTTTCCCTTTACTGTATAAGTTCCCCTACTCCCCTCCTATGTTGTATGTCCCTACACAGACTTCAGATGCAGTGTTGGAGCAGTAGTTACAACTGTTTTTTCAGTAGGATGTATATGTTTCAGTGTTCATGTTCATTTTTTTAGCTGCTTGGGAAAGTCATCTAGGGAAAGCTGGCCTGCACTGCACCGGAGTAGTATGTGAGGGCATGCTAAATGAGGGGGGGGGGGGTGAGGTAAGGAACTTGTTATGTGAAAATGACATGGGCTACTGTTGTTGACCTTGACCTGCTGATGGATTGACTTTAATATTATCTGAGACACTGATCTGTGTGGAGAAAATAAAACCCAACCCTTTTTTGACACTCATTTATAACATGCCTGTCTCAGTTATGTGAATTAAATATGTTCACACTGTGCACAGCACAATCAGACAACTAGCACATTCAGAAGGATGCCAGCAATGGCAACCCCCATACTTATCTCATGAAAAGTGTAGTTTTAGAACACATTTACTGAAAATGATTAGAAAAGCAGTAAACCAGAAAAAACACGAGCATTGGATTGACATATTTCTGCACAGTTGATTTACTAAAGGAAGAGATTATGTTTACTTTGAAAAGGAAATGGTTGCAAACTGCAAGGGAATTTTCACTTTTTTTCAGCTTAACCCCTTTCCGTCTGCCATACACATACTGTATATGTGGCAGCATAGCAGAGAGCTTTAACACTGCCACATACTGTATATGTGTACAGCGCTGCAGTTTTGTGCTCATTTGGCAACCCCTGTGGGCTGTGTCTGAGCTGTGAACAGCCAATTACAGTGATTACAGAGATTGGGAAACCTGCCTATTGGACTCTGACATGAAGATTCCCTTAAGAGCTGAATCTCACTGGCAAGAAGGCGTTAAACAATGAGGTGAAGCTGTGCTCACTCCAACCATCATATCACATGAAAGTACATTTTTTTATTTTACCTTGGACGTAATTGGGTGTTCTTTGCAAAGTGAATACGCTCTATCCCTTTAGTAACTGCTTACAATAACAAATTGGAAATAATTCTTTAACTAATCTCACTACTTCATTTGACATAGTATTGCTCTTTATTGAGCAGCTCTGAAAATATAGATTTTGAGGAAATGCAATGAAACCGGTATAATAAGAAATATAGCCTTAACAGAGCATGCATTTTACCAGGTGCCCAGTACTAGCTGATTGCACATTGCTGATACACTTTTTAATGAAAAATGCCAGGTGATATGAAACAATTTATAGTATATACACTGCTGAATATCTTCTAAAGGAATTAGTATACTGCATTGTTGGCACTGCTTTACTATGGCAGAGATTCAAGTAATGGAATAGGCTTTAGTGCGGTGGCTGGAGGGTGATGGGTTCGAGATGTATTTTACTTCAGAGACCCATTATCATATAGTTTCACCCTAATCAACAAATTGTAAACACTACAAACAAGTTCAGAGTCATCTATCCTGTAAACTGTTTAATTATACATATAAAATGGCACAAAAGAGTTTTCCAGGAATGATATAGGGCATATTTATAAAGAAGTCGATGTGACTTGCACCAAAACATTCACTGGTGGAGGTAAATCAATCACTGCCATTTAAAACACATGTACCTGGAGGATTCACCTGCAGTGAATTTGTGGTGAATGTCAGATTTGCTGTTTTATAAATACAGTATGCTCCATAGTCTTTTCTTCTTAAAAAAAAAAGAATTTCACTTTCAAACCTACTGAACAACATCAGCTGATTTGTTCTTACTGTTATGGCCAACATTCATAAAGCCCTTTTAAAAAACGCTGCCATAAAAATCAACTGACTGTGGAGAATGCTTCCATTGATCAAAGGACATGTTAACGTACTTGGAGTGGCAGACAATGTGCAGTGTTTGAAGGCTGTTAGTTTGCTGCTTGTTATAAGTTTACACAAGACACTAATGCCCCGTACACACGGTCGGATTTTCCGATGGACAATGTCCGATCGGAGCGTGTTGTCGGAAATTCCGACCGTGTGTGGGCGCCATCGGACATTTTCCATCGGATTTTCCGACACACAAAGTTGGACAGCAGGAGATAAAATTTTCCGACAACAAAATCCGATCGCGTCTTTTCCGACCGTGTGTGGCCTGTTCCGACGCACAAAGTGCCACGCATGCTCAGAAGAAATTCCGACACGGGACAGCTCGTTCTGGTAAATGTAGCGTTCGGAATGGATACAGCACTTTCGTCACGCTGCAATGTTCAAAATGGTTTAATACAGCGCACTCTCTTCTTCTTTATAATGTGACAAGAATTAAGTCGTTTTGCTGCTCATATTCACACACACTTCTCACAAACTTATTTCGTTACTATTTATCGGGATTCCTTTAATATATTTTGATTTCTCACATCTGACAACAACATTTTTTTTTTTTTTTGGACTTTAATGTAGATTCTTTTTTTGTGTTTCTCTTTTTTATTTTTTTATTTTTTGGTGATTTTGATTTGTATTCCCGAAAATGTTTGTGTGTGTTTTTGGTGACAAGTTCCCACAACACCACTAATATGTTGTTCTATTTAATCTGTAGGAGATTGTTTGGTGTTGTTGTCCCTTGTTAATTTCACATTGTACTTTAGAAATGTACCTGAATCGTCACCAACAAACGGTCCTTTTTGGATGAAAACACACACAGGAGAGTAGAATTTACCTAAAAATCTTTTATTAAGGGGTCACAACTATAAACAAAGAGGGAGGCAACGCTGGAGAAACTGCAGAAGTGGGTGAAGCCTTGGACCCCCAGGGCAGACATCAATTATTTAAAAGCAAAATTGGTGGCCTGAGGAGTCCATATCATAAGGG
The DNA here is from genome assembly GCA_037952925.1 of Lithobates clamitans. Lineage (NCBI taxonomy): Eukaryota > Metazoa > Chordata > Amphibia > Anura > Ranidae > Lithobates > Lithobates clamitans. The sequence goes on from JBBGZY010000498.1 coordinate 1,997,318, forward strand.
AGGGCAGTTTGGTTCAGAAGTCCCAGAGATCCGGAAAGCAGCAGATGACATCTGTGTCCCCAGGCTGTGGTCATACGAGAGACTCCATCTTCTGTCAGACCAGACTGAACCCAGGGCAATCACTCTTTGGTCTTCTTTCCACGCTTCCTTCCAGCCTTTGGCTGTGGTGGTGGAGTTGTGGCAGCAGGAGGAGGAGGAGGATTGTCCCTCTCCATGACATCCGTCTTGTGTGTCAGTTCCCCACTCTCCCCCTTACGTAGGACTTTATAAATCAGGTCCTCAGAGATCTTGCGTTGACCCTCCTGCATGCCCTGCAATTTGGTGGCAGCCATGCAGGCAAAGGCCTCTTCAGGACTGGGGAAGGCTCGGAGGGACGCAGAAGCCTCCTGGATCAGCCTGTATGCTGAATCCTGCACAGGACTGGAAGTGGCCTTCCTGGCTCGTTTATATGGAAGGCGGAGGGGAGGAACCTGAGACTCAGTCAGGCTGCGACTTGTCCCAGGCTTCTCTTGGCTGACACTTAGCCCCGCCTCCTCCTGGCTGCAACTAATTCCCGCCTCCTCCTGGCTGACACTAATCCCCGCCTCCTCCTGACTGCCACATTCCACAACCTCCTCCTGACTGAGGTCTTCCTGTGTATGAAAAAGGGACATAGTTTTAGTATTTTTTACATCAATCACAAACAATTTTCACCTCCTGACTGCTGCAAATTGAATGTTAACAAATATAACAGACTATCCTTCTGAGCCCAGCAGTTTTCATTCTTTTCCCAATTTTGGGTGGCCACTACTGTCTATTGATATGTAAAGCACTTTTTTTAATCAGCAATTAATGATCAATAATAACATCTAGTAAACATCATTTATTTATTGCCCAGAAATCTGTAGAAGAATGCTACACCTGACTCCAGCTGGGCTCCTCCACTTCTTCCTGGCTGGAAGTCCCAGGTTGGACATCGGAAGCCTCAGCTGGTATGGAAGGAAGCGTGGAAGGAAGAGTGGAGAGGGATTCCCTGACTTCAGTGTGGTCTGACAGAAATCACAGTCTCACATAGTACCACAGCCTGGGGACATAAACGTCATCTGCTGCAGCTCTGGACCTCTGGGAATCTGTGACCTTCTTGCGCTCCCTAAGATAAGTGCTCCTCAGGCCACCAATTTTAGCTTTCAAATAAGGGATGGTTGCTGTGGGGACCACCGGCTTCACCAACTCCAGCAGTTTCTCCAGCGCTGCCTGCCTCTTCTGTTTGTGATTATAGTGGGGGTGTCTCACCTGCCACAGACAGGGCAGCTCCCTGTACTTGTCTATGAACAGGGGCAGGAAATTGTGGTCGTTGAACCCATCCATTTTCTCTGCAAGACACAACACAAGACAAACCCTAATGTCAGGCCAAACTCCCCTAATCTTGTTACAATATATAGGCTTCCATTTCGAAGCAGTATAGGCCCAAGTTTAGATCCTACCTTCGTTAGCACGATCGGCGTCTCCGATGCTCCTTCCTCCGCTCACAGATCGTACGTAAGACGCACGTGTTACGATTTATACACACTGCGCATGCGTATAACTCCGCCCTCCCCTGACGTTCTTTCTAGTCTATTTCCCGCCCCTTTTCGTTCGGCACAGTGGGGGAAGAGCACATGGTGGATAGACAGCAGGATCGTGCTAATTGTAGCAACGAGGAGGAGGAGGAGGAAAGGCTGGAGCCTGAAACGTCCCGATCCAGAAGGAGATTAAAGGACTCAAATATGTCCTTTGGGGAGATGTTGGAGATGGTGGACATCCTGAAGAAGGCCGACTATGATGGAAAGTATGGGCCTTACCCCAACCCCAATGTCCGAAAGGCCAAGATCATGGCGAAAGTGGTCAGGAGTCTGCACCGGAAATTTGGGGTACGACGATCGAAAGATCAGCTCAGGAAGCGGTGGTCGGACCTGAAATTACGAGAACATGAGCAGTACAGAAAGATCCGGAGAGTGCTGCAAAAAAGTAAGTAGTTGTGCTGTGTTCCTATTCTTTATGTTTATTACGTTCGTGCTGCTCCATGTGCTTTTAGGAACTGTTGTACAGTTTAAAATGTTAACTTTCATGTTCATGGGCACATTATTAGTTCGGATCACACATTGTTATTTCGGACGATAAAATACCATTGTTTAGGCCATATGCATTTGGCCACCATTTTGACGCCCTATACTTGTCTTCAAAGAATTGGGTTGTGTAGATGGGTTTGTTACTAGAATGAAATGCAAACTAGATTCTGTGTAAGGAGAGGACACTCAGCAGCTGTTTTCACATCTGGACACTGGAGCACTAGTGTGGGACCCCAGAACACCATTTTTATTAGGGGGGCCACACAGGTGCTCCAGTGTATACTATAGGGGGGTCTCCATCTGTGAAGCTTGTACAAAACAGGTAAAGTATTGCAGCTTGACAAAGGGCACTAAAAAAGCTACATCTTGGAACTCGGCTAAAATAGATCATTGTACCCCACTTCCAAGCAATGTTTCATCTTTATAGTTCTGACATTAAATATCTGTGTGCTAATTATACCATTTTTTTTTTACATAGGGGAGAAAAGACTCGGAGGACACCCCTCATCCGAGGAGACCAGAGCCCCCCCCTCTGGAAGAAGGGGAAATACCCCCAACACAAGATGAGCAGGAGGAAGAAGACGTGGTGGAAGTAGTTACCACAACAGGTGAGTGTCTGCGACCACAGGCTCCGATAAGAGATGGATGGCGGCATTTTTTGGGAAACCTAATTTATTTGGGGTTTCCTCTCTTTTTAGGTGATCGTGAGGTTGTGGATCCAGATCCTTTCACATCCGAAAGTGCCCAGATCCTGATCGGGGAGATCATGGGGTGTAATTTACAATTGGAAAACATCAAGCAAAACATCAATGATGTTATTCCAAAATATAAAAACATCATTGATGTTTTGGGGCGAGTTTAAAACCCCTCCAAATCACTTTCTTCTTTTGTGTGCTACAATGTGCTAAATGTTTTTGTGATTTTTCCCAAAGCCAAATTTGGAGGATGCACACAGTGTGTCAACATGTGCTATCTGCCATCACGGGAGATCAATGGACGCGTTTTGGGGGTGCAACCCCTTCCTCAATAATAAAGTAGCGGTGAGGAAGGGCTTTCTCCCCCAAAACACATCCCTTGCTCCCCCGTGATGGCAGCTAGCACATGTTGACATTGTGAAATTTGTGTGCATCTTCCAAATTTGGCTTTTCCAGGGGTGATTTCCCATCTGAACGCAATATCAAACACAGTTCCTAAATACTCATGTCTGATATTGCCTTCCAGTTCTACCAAATATGAACTTTGTAAGATCAAGATTTGTGTCTTTCTTGTTGGTTTTACACAGGCCTGTTTTCTATAAAATGGACATTTTGATTTTGGATAATGACACCACAAAAATTGGTATACAACAAACATGTTGGTTTGTCAGAAAAACATTTGGTAAATGCACATGTGATTGTGCTGGTATTAAAAAGATTGTTAATCAAGAATGTGTGGATTATTGTCTCAACGCTACAACACTTTTGGGGTGATGTAATTGTTGTTTTATGAGAAAATGGGGGTTATTTCCTAAGGGCAAATCCACTTTGCACTACAAGTGCAGTTTCAGTGCAGTTGCAAGTGCACTTGTAGTGAAAAGTGTCTTTGCATTTAGTAAATTACAGCCAACAGTGCTTTGTATAAGGTTACACAATCACGACATTTTCTGCACTCCACACATTTCTGTCAGGGTCAGCTAAAACAAACACAAGCAGTAAATGGCCACCAAGAATTTCTTTTGTTTTTTTTTTTATTTGAAAAAGGTGTCACAGATTGTCTGGCATATTGATAGCCCCCCTACCCGCAAAGAACTCCAGGTATCGTAACCGGACATCACGGGCATTCAGGGAGGGCAAGCCAGGACGGCCGCTTTCAAGCGCCGTCATTGTTGATGTATTTGGGATTCCGGCCTCAGGCCCAACTGAGCCAGCATAGTTGGCTGAATGTTTTCGTAGAAAATTATGGAGAACACAGCAGGCAAGTATTATATGGTTCAGTTTATACTCCGCCATATGGATGGGTGTCAGAAATAATCGGAACCGGCTGGCCAGGATTCCAAATGTGTTCTCCACCACTCTTCGGGCTCTGGCCAGCCGGTAATTAAAAACCCTCTGTTCCGGGGTGAGGGTCCTCATCGGGAATGGCCGCATCAGGTGGTCCCCCAGCGCAAACGCTTCATCAGCAACGAACACAAATGGGAGACCTTCAACATTGTCCTCTGGAGGTGGCAAGTCCAAGCTGCCATTCTGGAGACGCCTGTAGAACTCCGTCTGGGCGATCACTCCACCATCGGACATCCGGCCATTCTTCCCCACGTCCACATACAAGAACTCGTAATTAGCCGACACCACCGCCAACATCACTATACTATTAAACCCCTTGTAATTATAATAGTACGACCCCGAGTTGGGTGGTGGGACGATGTGGACGTGTTTCCCATCAATTGCCCCTCCGCAGTTAGGAAAGTCCCACCGCTGGGCAAAGTGGGAGGCCACAGTCTGCCATTCCTGTGGCGTGGAAGGAAACTGTTGAGGAAAAAACAATAAACATTACTATTTTTTCACAGAAACATGGCAAGCAGATTAGACACAAACATTATGGGTCAACTTCCAGATAGCATTTATTAAGGGGAATTTTACAACAACAAAGTATAAGGTACACCTATCATATTCCCCCTCTCCCCCCCTCTCATGGGCCATTTCTAACATTATAGGGGGGGGGGAACTCTTGGACAGGTAACCCTCTTCACTTCATTGAGAGATGAATGCCTAAATAATGGGTATTACTTGGAACAGCCCCTCCTTAGTTACACTATTGGCAGCCCACTGGACAGGTAAGAAGTGTCATAATACAAAAATATAAATACACACTGTACACATTTGAGCACATTTGGACATTCTGCTATTACCTATCAAGATCATAATAGGATACAAGAACTTTAAACAGTACCATTGGAAAGTATACAGGCAGGCCCTTGCACTACATGCTTTGGGGAATTCATCCATAAATCTGAGCACTAAAGAGGTGGGTATAGTGTGTATGGGTTTGGCAAAGTCAGCAGATAGATGATTGAGGATAGATAGAGAATTGGGATCAGCTGACTTAGCAGTTGGGGGAGGGAGGGTTACAAAAAATTTGGGGACACCACAAAAAAAGCCTCTGGCCCTCTGCCTGAATTTAAATCAAAAATAACATTTCCAAACATTTTAGGGGGTGTTTGGGGTAAAGCACTACTATGGAGCTGATAAAATACATTGTTAAGTGACTACATGAGGTGAATATAGGGCAGGAGACACCATGCTGGGGAGGTTATTGAAGGGCAAATATGTATGAAGGACCTAAAATAATAATTATATAAAAATCCAGCATGCATGAGAACAAAGGGGACATTCACAGCATATTCCAATCATGGTAATTAGGGAATGAGGAAAGAAATACAATATATTAGCAAACATTCAATACCATAAAATGTGATATAAAAGGATACAAATCTTACCTTCATATACTCCTTCTGCAGGACCTGGATGATGGCAGGACAGGTCTCTGGGATAATGATCCCCAGAGCCTGGGGGGAGATGCCTGTCGAGAACTTGAGGTCCTGCAGACTTCTCCCTGTCGCCAAATACCGCAAGGTAGCGACCAACCTCTGCTCCGCAGTGATGGCTTGCCTCATGCAGGTATCCTGCCTGCTGATATAGGGGGTCAGCGAAGCCAACAAACGGTGAAACGGTCCGTCATCCTGAGAAAGTTCCTGAAATCATCAGGATTATTCTCACGGATCTCACGGAGCAAAGGCATGTGACAGAACTGGTCACGCTGAAGCAACCAATTCTTGGTTCATGGACTGGACTTGTGTCAAGGTCATTACCCCAACACCAAGCCCCCGCACAGCACGAACTCTATGAGGAGTACGCATATGCAACATGGCTAGAAAACGGTCGGCTGCTCAGAACGAAGTAACAGAACGCACTGAAGAACAGCAAGGCCTGTGAAGAGCGACCTGAAAAACAGCAACGAGCGGACAAGATCGCACAGAGAAATCCGATACGAACTGACTGCACGCACTGAGGAGCAAATACAAACCCACAAGCACAAACTGAACGTCAGAAAACGATCTGAAAGCCACGAGTCTGAAAAAGCGCGAATCGTCTCTCACCAAACTTTTACTAACACAAGATTAGCAAAAGGAGCCCAAAGGGTGCCGCGCTTGGTTCTGAACCGGCCTTTTCTAGTCTCGTCGTACGTGGTGTACGTGACCGCGTGGTTGTCGATCGGAAATTCCGACAACTTTGTGCGACCATGTGTATGCAAAACAAGTTTGAGCCAACATCCGTCGGAAAAAATCCGAGGATTTTGTTGTCGGAATGTCCGAACAAAGTCCGACCGTGTGTACGGGGCATAAGGGAGATTAGATGTAGACAGGAGTGCTCAGAGAATTACACAGTTCCTGGTAGCAGGGCGATGGCTGAAACAACACATGGGGAATCACACATGAGCTAGGATGCAGGTTCTTGCCAGTACACAGAGAGTCTAAGAGGTGAAGAAAGACTTGATGCTGGCTGAGATGCCCAAGAAAGTCACAGGTACAGGTAAGCTGGTTACAGGCTGGAGTACACAGAGAATCACACACATGCTGGGATGTAAGTTGCTGACTGGATGTGTTGCTATGGATATTTAGGTGATTTTATAGCATATTTATTTGTTAGTTAGATTGCATAGTTAGATTTTTAAGATCATGTGCTGTTTTTTAGAATTCAGTCGGATTGGTTTATGAGCTAAGCAGAGGACACGGTATTATATACAGGACACTAGGGGTGGAGTTTAGGACTTTTGAAACAGGCATGTGGGAGATGAAGAACAGAGTTGATTTGGAACACAAAGAAGCAAGATGTGTGGTGCAAGACTTCGGAGGAAGATGTTTGGTGTTGGAGATTACTCCATCAATTGAAAACCTGAGCTGAGGAACTGTTTCGTTTACTTATTGCATACATATTGTAAATGCTTATTTTGGGAGAAAGGATAATTGGCTTGTACGTGTTGTAGGCATATTTTGTAATCTATAAATTGTATATCCTGCAGTTGTATGTGTATCTGTTTAGTAAAAGCATTGATACACTACAGAAGTCTAAGCTTCCTTGGCTTGTACCACAAAGATCCTTTAAAAGACAGAAGCAAAACATTTGGGGGTTCATCCGAGATTTGCGCTACAGCTCAACTGAAGCAGACCTGTTTTCTGTGGTGTGTGCTACTGCTAGGAAAATGCTGCATACACTGTTTAGGAAGAGTAAGGCTGCAAAGGTTTCTGGTGTCCAGAAGAAGGTGTGCACCCTTTCTACCTGGGCCTGAGCTAATCAGTGGATGTCTGTTGCAAAGAAGCTGGCTAGGTATGCTTCTCCTTTGAACAGAGCTTGGGAGAATGGAGTCTCTGAACTTTCCTCAAATTTTAGTCTCAAAAACTTTGGGTTCAGTAAGGGAGAGATGTGGGCAGTTGCTGTGTTTGGTTTGCAGTTTCTGCATGCTCTACAGCATACTGAATCTGAAAAGAGGAAAAAGGCAGAGTTGCAAAGAGATTTACTGAAAGAGCAGCTTGCAGTTGGGACCAAGTGCTTGGAAGACACTGCAAGCAAGGCAAAGGGTTTAGAAAGTAAAGAAATCAAAGTCAAACCTGCAGTGGCTTTGAAGTGTGTTCAAACCAAGGCAGACAGAGCTGAAGATTTGAATGAGTGGTGTTCAGCCATCATAAACAGGTCTAATGATGCCATAACAAAGGACAAAGGCTGACAAAGCATGAAAGGCAAAAGTAGGACATGTGCCACTGTTTATTCTCATAAGCGGAAAGCTGGTAATCTGATCAACTCAAATAGTTGAGTCAGATAAAAGGAAGGCAAAGCCTATGGTCTCCAGGAGACACATGTGAATTGATTTACTTAAGGTGGGGGTCCCTAAAGAGGAAAGATGGGATTCCTACAGCAGCATTGCTTACGAGGTGGAAGTAAGTGGTTGGGAATGGTAGATTCAGTCACCGCATGTGTTTTCGGTTGTCATAAAATGGGGCACTTTTCTAGAAAGTGCCATGCTGTGAAGATTACACAACAGCAGGCCAGTGTTCCCAGGACAGGATAGAGAAAGATGCAGGTTTGTTCTTTCCGCTGGAAATCTATGCCTTTCTGTGAAAGTGTTACAAGGCAACAGTGGAATCGGACTGGACTTTCATTTCAATGTTTCCTTATGACCAGGAGGACAAGGAAAGGAGGACAAGGGACTTCATCATCTGTAACTTTCTTTCCACCAACTGCCAAGGAGGTTGTTAACCCTGCTCAAAGGAATGTTGCAGCTTTACAGGGACAAAAGTCTGATCAGCCAAAACACACAGTGATCAAAAGAGAATTTTTTTCTCCCATTTACAATACTGGGGGTTTATTTAGCTTGTTCCTGGGCAAAGGCTTTATGAGCTGTTGATAATTGCTAAGATTTAGATTTTTCAAATATCATGCTATAAAATCAATAGGTGGAATGTTTTGCTGTGGATATTTAGGTGATTTTATAGTATATTTATTTGTTAGTTAGATTGCATCGTTAGTTTTTTAAGACCATGTGCTGTTTTTAAATAGCTAAGGCTACCCCTATTGATATGCAAATGAACCAGTTGGATTGGTTTATGAGGTAAGCAGAGGACAGGGTATAGGATACAGGAAGTTAGGGGAAGAAGTTTAGGACTTTTGAAACAGGCATGTGGGAGACAAAGGACAGAGTTGGGTTGGAAAACCATGGTTGTGCCACCTGGGCATTCCATGGCCTCCAAAACTGTGATAGGCAGTGAAGAGTAAAATCAAAAATTTACACCCTTAGAAATCCTGAAGGCGGTGATTGGTTTTCGGGGCCCCATACGCGGCTAGGCTCCCAAAAAGTCCCACACATGCGGTATCCCCATACTCAGGAGAAGCAGCTAAATGTATTTTGGGGTGCAATTCCACATATGCCGATGGCCTGTGTGAGCAATATATCATTTAGTGACAACTTTGTGCAAAAAAAAAAAAAATTGTCTCTTTCCCGCAACTTGTGTCAAAATATAAAATATTCCATGGACTCAACATGCCTCTCAGCAAATAGCTTAGGGTGTCTACTTTTCAAAATGGGGTCATTTGGGGGGGGGGGGGGTTGTGCCATCTGGGCATGTTCTGGCCTTCAAAACTGTGATAGGTAGTAAGGAGTGAAATCAAAAATTTACGCCCTTAGAAATCCTGAAGGCGGTGATTGGTTTCGGGGACCAGTACGCGGCTAGGCTCCCAAAAAGTCCCACACATGTGGTATCCCTGTACTCAGAAGAAGCAGCTGAATGTATTTTGGGGTGCAATTCCACATATGCCCATGGCCTGTGTGAGCAATATATCATTTAGTGACAACTTTTTGTAATTTTTTTTTTGTCATTATTCAATCACTTGGGACAAAAAAATGAATATTCAATGGGCTCAACATGCCTCTTAGCAATTTCCTTGGGGTGTCTACTTTCCAAAATGGGGTCATTTGGGGGGGGGTTTGTACTGCCCTGCCATTTTAGAACCTCAAGAAATGACATAGCCAGTCATAAACTAAAAGCTGTGTAAATTCCAGAAAATGTACCCTAGTTTGTAGAAGCTATAACTTTTGCGCAAACCAATAAATATACGCTTATTGACATTTTTTTTACCAAAGACATGTGGCCGAATACATTTTGGCCTAAATCTATGACTAAAATTGAGCTTATTGGATTTTTTTTAAAACAAAAAGTAGAAAATATCATTTTTCAAAATTTTCGGTCTTTTTCCGTTTATAGCACAAAAAAATAAAAACCGCAGAGGTGATCAAATAACATCAAAAGAAATCTCTATTTGTGGGAAGAAAAGGACGCAAATTTTGTGCGGGTACAGCATTGCATGACCGCGCAATTAGCAGTTAAAGTGACGCAGTGCCAAATTGTAAAAAGTGCTCTGGTCAGGAAGGGGGTAAATCCTTCCGGGGCTGAAGTGGTTAACTTTGGCCGTGAGTCACATAGGTTTTATTTTTAGCCTTTTAAACTTGTTGCCCATGAGAATATATTTTAAAGTGTGTTCACATATGGTTATTTTGAAGAATTCCCATTTCTGTTCTGTGTTCTTCGATGCCAACATTCCCTCCCAATCCTGAAGAGCAGCCCTCAGCCTTAGAAAATTTGCTCTCTTAAAGTTAAGTGCTTTTATCTTTCTACTATGTGTTTGTTTACAGCTAACATTAAATGAAATCATGTTATGTTCACTGCTACCCAGATGTACTTTTAGATGAACATTAGTAATAAGCTCTGCATGATTTGAGATTACCAGGTCCAGCAAAGCATCATTCCTAGTCGGGGCCTTTATGAAGTGTACCATAAAAGTGTCTTGTAATAGGTTTATACTGTACATTTTTGCCCTTTAAATGTTCCTGCAGTGCCATTATTTCAGTCAATTTCCATGTAGTTACACGCCGCCTCTGGGTTCATTAGTTGCAGGGGGATTGGGAAACATATATTCCCTGATCACCTCATCCTGCCAATGGTACAGCCATTTACCAAGGTCCCAGGCTCCCCAAAGGAACTGGACAGCCTGGAAACCACTGCTTGCACTGCTGGTGGGTTAACACCTTGCTTTCATAGCCATCCAACTGCATGACTGGAAAGGGTCTGGTATGAATTTTAAAAGAAACCCCATGCATTTTTTTTCCTTTATGTCACTTTTAACCATGTCCGGGTCTGGTGTGCGCACGCGTGCTGCCTTGTGGCCCACTCCCGCTGCAATTATACACAGCAGGAGCTGATTGATCGGTACAGAGGGAGGACGGTGATCTGCCTATGTAAACAAGGCAGATCGCCGTTCTGTCAGTAAAGAAGGCATGGATCCTGTGTCTCTGCAAAGCAAGGGCACAGATTTATGCCTTCCCCTAGTACTATCACCTCCCCCACAGTGAGAAAACACCAGCTTAACGCCTTCCCAGCCAGTGTTATTAATAAAGTGACACTGCATAATTTTTCACACTGATCACTGTATTAGTGTCACTGGTCCCGAAAAAGTTTCAAAAGTGTCAGTTTGTCTACCACAATATCACAGTCCTGCTATAAGTCGCTGGTCGCCACCATTACAAGTACAAGAATGAAAATAAAAATAAATATCCCATAGTTTGTAGGCACTATAACTTTTGTGCAAACAAATCAATATACGCTTATTGGGATTTTTATTACCAAAAATATGTAGCAGAATACATATCGGTCTAAATTGATGAAGACATTTGATTTTTTTTTGTTTATAGCGCAAACAATAAAAACCACAGAGGTGATTAAATACGACCAAGAGAAAGCTCTATTTGAGGTTGAAAAAAAGGACACAATTTTTTGGGGGTATATCTTCGCATGACTGCACAATTGTTAGTTAAAATAACACAGTGCCATATTGCAAAAAATGGCCTGGTCATGAAGGGGGGTAAGTGGTTAAAGAGTTAACTTGTACTGTTCTATAACTTTATGTGTTACTTTAAAGCATCTCCCAAGCTGTGCTGTGAGAGGGCAATGTATCTACACAGGAAAGAGGGCTGTGCAAAATAGATGCGCTTGCAGCAGTATGAAATGCTTTGCATTTTGTAATTTTTTATTTTTGTAATACCTATGCTTTCAGGATGTACAACATATTTATTGAATAAGAGGGTCTTACTATCTTTAAATAGTCTCCCATTCATGTCACACTCACCTGTTCCATGCTCCAGTGCCCAGTCTTCTCGCCGTATGGGACCATTGGCAGGCAGCCATTCAATGGCCTCAGCCAAATAGGAGGCAGGTTTGCCTTAAAAGGACCGAGTATGTGTTGCTCAGTGTTCTAGCAATATGTCCATATGCTAACAAATGGGACTCAAGTGATCCTCTGTGACTCCTGCATTTTCTGAAACTGAAACTTGCCACAAATGACTGTGTGTTTTCCTGTGTGTTACAGTGTTTTTCTTTCGTCTTTTAAAGGTTCTTTGCGGTACAAGCCAAGGAAGCTTAGATTTCTGTAGTGAATCATTGCTTTTGCTCAGAGGCGGCTCACCAATTAGGCAAATTAGGCGATCGCCTCAGGCCTCGCCATCATAGGGGCCTCGCCATCGCCAAATTTGCCTGATATGTGCCGCCGGCAAATGACAGGAGCGGGTCCGAGGAGACCTCCTTCACCCCCCTCCTCAAACCGCCGCTAAAAGACTGGAGAGCATTCTCTCTCTCTCTACTTCCTACCCAGGTCAGGTAAGAGGGCCAGTCGGCCATTATCTACTGCCATCTATAGAAACTGCCCACCCTGGTATTCTTTGGCCCTAATACTGCCCGCAGGCCCTATTCACAGCTGCAAGAGATGAAGATTTAGGACTTAGTGCTAGTTCACACTGCAGCGATGTTCAACATCGGATGTGATTTGTACCACACTGCAGTGCAAATCACATGCGACTTCTATGCGATGTGATTTCAGCCATACAGGTTGTATGGCTGAATTCGTATTGCATTCGGACCAAACTCGCACAGGACCTCTTTTCTGATCTGCAGCAGAATCGGAACGCATTGGTGTTCACATCCATGTGATCTGATTCCTGTCCGAATTTGCAGTTTACACTGCGATATGCAAACTGATTTGGGGGGTGTCATTAACTTTGTATTGACACTCCAAGCAGTTCACATAGGGCAGTGTGAACTGCCACCGGGAGACATACGATGCGGGAACCCGCAGCGGACTCGCAGGGTTCCCACATCGCTGCAGTGTGAACCAACACTTAGGCTCGGTTCCCACTGGTGCAATGTGAGAACCCTGTGAGTCCACTGCCGGTTCCTGCATCGCACCTGACTCGGTTCACACTGCCTTATGCGAACCGCTGAAAGTGTCAATACAAAGTTAATGACACCCCCAGATCGGTTCACATATTGCTGTGTAAACTGTACATTTAGACATGAATCGGATCGCATGGGTGTAAACACCCATGGGATCCGATTCTGGTGTGGACCAAAAAAGGGTCCTGCATAACTTGGACCAAATGCGATGCAAATTCAGCAATACTATCTGTATGGCAGAAATCGCATAGCACAGACTTCACATGTGATTTGCACTGCAGTGTGGTGCGAATCACATGTGAGGTTGCACAGCACATTGGTGTGAACCAAGCCTAAAGACTGCCCTATAACTGTAGTGGCCCTAGGGCTATGGCCAGCACTACCATATGGTGGCTTAAGCAGCCACCTTTAGGGCACCAGGATAGGGGGGCAGTAAAATCCTAATCAGCAGCCCCTATAGCAGCTCGGAGTGTGTGTACTATAGTAAAGCTGACTGTTGCCTTTCATCTGGAAGTGTTACAAGTGGCTGGGAAGCCGCCTATCACTTCCACCACTTACACAATGTGCAACCCCCTTCACCATGTTTACCGGGCACCACTGTCCCACCTGCGGGCCCGGTGCTGTCATGATGGGTGGCATTGGGAAGGGTGGCCGTAGCTCAGCAGACCTTCATCCACCCTCCTGTACACAGACTGGGAAGTGTCATGTATGACGTCAGGGGCAGGCTGGGCCGGGGGGGCAGAGTGCCCCCTAGGCCACTCTAATCCATGCTGAAAACAGCTGGCAGCTGCTGCCCGCTGCCTTTTTTTGTCTTCTGTAGGAAATTGGGCCAGCGGCCCAGCCGGCTGCTGTTGCATTCCGGGAGTTGTAGTCCGCGCTCAAGCTCCCGAGCAGGGCAGAGTAAACTACAACTCTGATGAGGCTGCATTGATGGGCACTCATAAGGCGGCACTGGTGAGGCTGCATTGAAAAACCAGGTGGGCATGGATGAGCTGATTTGGTGTTTCAATGGGCCACTTGACTGGACAGGCTGCCAGCCCTCCCCTGTATGACATCACTTCTTGGACCAGGGATAAGTAAACAAAAATCCTTGCACTGGCCCTGCACAGTTTGTTGTTGCCATTTAAAGGGGGACCCCACCTTCTCTCATTTTTTCGAGTGCACTCGAAAACAATTAGGAAACTTCTATTCCTTTAAACACATTTGGATTACAGTTGTGTTGCTAAATATTGATTTACCTTTTCTCGTATTGATTTTTTTGCTATTGATATAGAGCTGCTTTTATAGATATATTTGTTTACCTTTATTACCTGAGGGTAGTTCTACTCTGCTTTGTGAACTGCATTTTTTATCATTTATGCAAGTTCCTAATTCTAGACAAATAGTGTCTACCACTAAACACGTGTGTTAAATTAGAGTTGTGACCTGTCCACACCAATGATTCCACTAACATGTCTCCATCCCAATAGTTTATGACAAAGAGAGAGGGGATGGTAACAGGACTTTGCTTGAGACATGCCAATGGAGGCAAAAACTGGTTGTTCCAGATCAAAAGGGGTTGACCTGAAACAAATGTTATATCTGTAATGGGTAAAATGTTGTAATGACTCTAAATGTGCATATAGCCTGGGATACCATAATCTCCAAAGACATTCAAAGTATAAAAGTGTACAAAATATTTTAATACGGTTTGCGTAAAACATGCTTCATAGAATGCACTGTACAACATGGTTTGACACAATATAAGCAATAAAGCAATGAACATAATTCATGTAATAAACATGTGTGTAATTGTTTATTGCCTATATCCTACAGTAAGGTGAAAGGTACTATACGCTATGTGTGTCTGTAGTGATTCAATCAACCAGGTGTGTCAGAGGGGCTGAAGGTGTTCTTGGAGTTGAGGCGCAGAACAGGGAACCCAAAATTAACAAGCGGCTCCTTCAGGGGTAGTGCTACACACATTACCCCAGTTTTGATTGACAGAGGACCTTAACACTGCTGTGCTCAGGCAGCATTAAGAGCCCTGTCTCACTTAAGCGTGCCGAACATCTGATCTGCAGCCCTTTATTTTAGAGATGACAGGACATCTTAATGCCGCTGTATGCAGGCAACGGTAAAAGCCCTGTTACACTCACTTCTCGCGTAACCTAAGACTCCTGATGTTCTGCCTACCAGCCAATGAGGAGTGATGTTGCGTCTGCGCACGTCACTTTTCCCATCCACCGCACGAGCATCTCAATCTGGGAAGGCCTGCTGCATAGTTCAAGGGCATCAGTGGGGCCTCATGTCGAAGTTTTGCCTAAGGCCTCACAAAGCCTAGAGCCGCCTCTGCTTTTGCTAAACAGAGAAGCTGCACATAGAGCTGCAGGATACACAATTTATAGATTACAAAATATGCCTACAACATGCACAAGCCAATAATCCTTTCCACCAAAATAAGCATTTACAATATGTATGCAATAAGTAAACTAAACAGTTACTCAACTCCGGCTTTCAATTGATAGAGTAATCTCTGAGAGTCCAACACCAAATATCCTCTGAAGTATTCCAGCACACATCTTGCCCCCCCCCCCAAATGACCCCATTTTGGAAAGTAGACAACCCAAGCTATTTGCTGAGAGGCATGGTGAGTATTTTGCAGCTCTCATTTGTTTTTGAAAATGAAGAAAGACAAGAAAAAAACATTTTTTTTTCTTTTTTCAATGTTCAAAACTTTGTGACAAAAAGTGAGGTCTGCAAAATACTCACTATGTATTTTGGGGTGTAATTTCACATATTCCCATGGCATGATTGAGCAATATATCATTTAGTGACAACTTTGTGCAAAAAAAAAATTTTGTCTTTTTCCTGCAACTTGTGTCACAATATAAAATATTCCATGGACTCGACATGCCTCTAAGCAAATAGCTTGGGGTGTCTACTTTCCAAAATGGGGTCATTTGGGGGGGTTTGAACTGTCCTGGCATTTTATGCACAACATTTAGAAGCTTATGTCACACATTACCTACTCTTCTAACCACTTGAAGACAAAGCCCTTTCTGACACTTTTTGTTTACATGAAAAAATTATTTTTTTTTGCAAGAAAATTACTTTGAACCCCCAAATATTATATATTTTTTTAAAGCAAATGCCCTACAGATTAAAATTGTGGGTGTTTCATTTTTTTTTCACACAGTATTTGCGCAGCGATTTTTCAAACGCATTTTTTGGGGAAAAAACACACTTTTTAAAATTTTAATGCACTAAAACACACTATATTTGCCCAAATGTTTGATGAAATAAAAAAGAAGATCTTAGGCTGAGTACATGGATACCAAACATGACATGCTTTAAAATTGCACACAAACGTGCAGTGGCAACAAAATAAATACATTTTTAAAAGCCTTTAAAACCCTTTACAGGTTACCACTTTAGATTTACAGAGGAGGTCTACTGCTAAAATTACTGCCCTCGATCTGACTTTGCGGTGATACCTCACATGCATGGTGCAATTGCTGTTTACATTTGACGCCAGACTGACGCTTGCGTTCACCTTAGCGCGAGAGCAGGGGCAACAGGGGTGTTTTTTTCCTAATTATTTTTTTGCTTTTTTATCTTATTTTTAAACTGTTCCTTTATTTTTTTTTAATCATTTTTATTGTTATCTCAGGGAATGTAAATATCCCCTATGATAGCAATAGGTAGTGACAGGTACTCTTTTTTGAAAAAATTGGGGTCTATTAGACCCTAGATCTCTCCTCTGCCCTCAAAGCATCTGACCACACCAAGATCGGTGTGATAAAATGCTTTCCCAATTTCCCAATGGCGCTGTTTACATTGGGCAAAATCTAAGTAATGAAATGCTCGTAGCTTCCGCTTTCTTAGGCCATAGAGATGTTTGGAGCCACTCTGGTCTCTGATCAGCTCTATGGTCAGCTGGCTGAATCACCGGCTGCATTCTCAGGTTCCCTGTTGAGACAGGAGAGCCAGAGAAAAACACGGAAGACGGTGGGGGGCATTCCCTCCCACTGCTTGTAAAAGCAGTCTAGGGGCTAATTAGCCGTTAGGATTGCTTTTAAATAAAAGCCAACCGCTGGCTGAAAAGAATGATACCAAGATGATACCTAAACCTGCAGGCATCATTCTGGTATAACCATTCAAAGTCGTGAATTGCGTACCTGAAGACAAAAAAATGGTTAACAATAAAACACAGTAAACGGTAAAGTATAAAAAATTGCATACCTGAAAAGCAAACATGATAAAACATAATAACAACAAAACATTGCAGAATAGAATACAATAAAAAAGAGAAGAACAGTAGAGAGAGAATAGAGAGAGAGAGAACAATGAAACGACAACTATTTTTTTTATTTTATATATTTTTTTGTTTTTTTGTTTTTTTTTACACTTTTTTTCTAACTGTAACTTTTATAACTGTAACCGGTTCCAGGTTCGGGTCTCTCAAAATACAATGGCATCTTGGGAGACCCTGTGAAAGTGTGCCTAGTCTGTGCAGTGCTGTACCCTACACTAATACTCAACTAGTGTATGGTAGCGTTCAAAACATTCACCAATGCAAAGACCAGGATTGTCAGGATAGGAGAGACAATAATAGCGTGTGTCACGCCTATATCCGCGCTTTCTGCAGACACAACATCTTTATTGGGGGGGGTTCGTTGGGTAGGGGTACTCGGGAGGACATAAAAATGCCTCTCATGCAGCCGACTGCATTTGGTTGTCTATGTGAATGGGGGAAGTACGGGTGCTGCAGGAGTGGTGGGTTCCCAATTAGGATTGGCGAATGCAGCAGGAAGGGCACTATGGGCACGACAGGCCTGTGTTTGTCTTCTTCTTGGTGGCAGCGGGACACTACTTGTGCTTGCCACCTCACCAGCTTGAACTGCACTTATGGGACTCGCCACGTCACCAAGTGTTACTGCAGTGCTGGTTTGACTACGACCGGGGTGTACTAGGCCGCTGGTGCTTGCCAGTTCACCAAAACGCTACCAAAAAAACTGTTAGCAATCGCAGGGATCAGGCCTGACTCTGCGAATGCTGCAGTTATGCATTTAGTGTTTTGTAAGTGACAGTGATCGATCGATACTGCACTTGGGTGGGCTGGGCTGGGCCGGGCGGAGGGGCAAAACGCAGGTGCTAGCAGGTATTTGGGCTGATCCCGCTAACACTGTGTTTTTGGGAACCCTAAACTGCTGGGGACGCTAGTATAGATCTGATCGGATCAGATATTGATCCGTTCAGATACTATACCTCTAAGGGAGGTGTACGGTGCGTGCGTGGGTGTTAGCGGTACTGACGCTAACCTGACGCTGCTTGGGGCTGGTGCTTGCCAGTTCACCAAAATGCTACCAAAAAACTGTTAGCGATCGCAGGGATCAGGCCTGACTCTGCAAATGCTGCAGTTATGTGTTTAGTGTTTTGTAAGTGACAGTGATCGATCGATACTGCACTTGGGTGGGCTGGGCCGGGCAGAGGGGCAAAACGCAGGTGCTAGCAGGTATCTGGACTGATCCCACTAACACTGCATTTTTGGGAACCCTAAACTGCTGAGGACGCTAGTATAGATCTGATCGGACCAGATATTGATACGTTCAGATACCACTAAGGGAGGTGTATGCTGCGTGCGTGGGTGTTAGCAGTACTGGCGCTAACCTGACGCTGCCTGGGGTGACGCATATCACCGTCGGGCGATCAGGGGGCTAAACCTTTATTCAGTAATAAACGGCGGGTGCCCTGACACTATAAAAAATAAACGAACTAACCAGCGTCACCTGTAACAGTTATACGGTGATCACTGGTGAAAGCGTTAACCAGGGGGAAATCAAGGGGTTAAAACCTTTATTAGGTAGTATATGGGGGTCCCTGATGCTATAAAGCGCTGACGGCGAACCTAAATATTTACCTCCCTGACTAACGTCACCAGTGACACTAATACAGCGATCAGAAAAATGATTGCTTAGTGACACTGGTGAAGGGGGGTGATCAAGGGGTTAAAACTTTATTAGGGGGCTTAGGGGGGTATCCTAGACCTAAAGGGGGCTAACACTTACTGCCCTACCACACTAACTGTCACAAACTGACACCAATGCAGTAATCAGAAAAAAAAACTGCTTGGTGTCAGTGTGACGGGGGGAGGGGTGATTAGGGGGTGATCGGGGGGTAAAGGGGGGTGTAATGTGTGCCTGGCGTGTTCTACTGTATGTGTGTGTGTGTTGTGCACTCACATTGAAGTCTTCTCTCCTCGGCGCCGGAACAGAAAATACCGAGCCGAGGGGAGATGACATCATTTCCTCTGCTGCTGTTTAGCATACAGCAGCAGAGGAATGATCTGATTGGCCGGGAGCGATCACAAGGGGGGCCACGAATGGATGGCCTCCCCTTCACCTCCGATCACCGGGGGACAAACGCCAACCGCCTCGGGCACCGGGGGGGTCCAATCAGGTACAGGTACGTGATTCTGCCTGCCCGTGCCATTCTGCTGATGTATATCATCATGAGGCGGTCGGCAAGTGGTTAAAAAGCTATCAATAATGAATATTTAAAAAATATAAAAATGAAGGAATACTATCATTGTTTAAATGTTACAAAGAATATAACAGACTATGTAAAAAGGAAATAAAATTCTAAATGAACAACAATTTGCAAAACATATTAGGACAAGGCCCAAAATATTCTTCAAATATATTTATAGTAAAAGGGTCAGGTCTGAGCATGTAGGACTTTTTTTTTTTAAAGTTGTTTATTTATGATCTTTCATAAACACAAAAACAAATAATATAGTACACTACAAAGACATTATTGAAATGCAGCAAATAAACATATTGGGGGTCATTTACTATAGCGCTATTAGCTATGGCGCTAATTCGCGCAAATTGCCGCGAATTACGGTATTCACTATAGCGCTGGTGAGAAAATACTCCCAAAATCGAATTTACTATAGCTCCCTGAAACTAAATAGCGCCCAAACCCTTACTCTGCTAAAACCTAGAGAATTGCACATGGAAATAATGTTTAGAGCATGATATAATTGCCTAAATGGTACTGAAATATGCGGTATATTATTTAAAGATTATCTGCTTTTAAACTGTGTGAAAAAGTGATTTCTACACTGAAATATCTTTAAAAGTCTGAAAAGTGAAAAATTTCCCGTTTTGGACAACTAGGTGCCAACACAACTGAGCATGCTCAGACCTGAAAATAACTCTCATTTTAACTCCAGTGTCTTTTTTACCTGGAGCTATAGTAAATACCAAAATGAGAGCTAATTAGAGAGCATTTTTTGGGAGTTAAAATCTGCTCTAATTTAGTCCAAATGAAGTTTCAGTCATCGATTCTAATGGAACAATTCTAACTTTCACAAAAAAAACCTTTTAATGTTGAGATGAAATGTATCTTTCTGTGAAATAAATTTTCCTTTGCAACATTGTTGCTTCTACTTAAAATATTTTGATTTTAATAATGCTACAATGTGGAATGTTTTGATGTTTTGGTAAAATATATTTTTCTCTGTCACTTTCACTTGTTACTCTTCATCTCACAACCATCTTTACCCCAAACTCACACAGGAGTCTTTACAATCCACAAACAATATCATTGCTGATGAAAATTTAAAATTAATCACAATTTTTTGTGCTTTTTATTATTTCCAAAAATTCAACAAAAGATTTCACAAAAAAGCACCAAATATCACAGAATAAATCAAGAAGAATAACTCTTGAGTAATGTAATTCCATCACTTGTATGTCCATAGAAATGCAGTATTTATGTGTTTTTATGCGTATTTATGTGTAGTTATGTGTAGGAGGGTCTCACATGTGGCAGCTACGTGGCTTATAGGTTAGAACTTCTGCTTAGCATCCCTGAGGGTCTTGGTTCAAATCCCAACCATGTTGCTTCATGTAGAGAAGTTGTCTCATCTCCCAGGTCCTATAACTATGTCTAATTGTAGTAGTTATGTGTAGGAGGGTTCCACCACCATTGTGGGGGTGGCTAAGTGGGTAGCAATTCTGTTTAGCAGCACCTAGGATGTTGGTTCAATTCCCCAACATGCTAATGCTTCTATTGAAGTTTATATGTTCTCCCTGTGTGGGTTTCTCACCACAATCCAAAGACATGCTCGCATCTTATTTGTCTCCTGTCGAAATAGGTTCTAATGTAAGAAAGTTAATTTTGGACTTTATATTGGAAGCTCATTGCAGCCAGGGACTGATGTTAATGTTTATTAGCACTAATCATGCCTAGGGACTTGGACATTTCAAATTTTAGGGTTTACACTGCACAGGTACATATGCTTAGAAAACTGTTGCTTTGTTTATGTGCATGCAAATGAACTTTGATCTTTGTCCTGTAGTTGGAGATTTGATGCACATAGCCAAGGCTAACACAGTTGCAAATAATATTATGTGTTCCTGCTCATCAGGTGCAATCACTTTAGACATACATGAAGAGACAGATTGAAAGATACTGGTGGGCGTGTACTTCTATTGGGTGTGTCAGTGTGCTAACAATACAACCTCTCTTATATAAAGGGCTGCAGTAGGGGGGTTAGTTTGGCTTGAGAAGGTCAGGTTTTTTGTTGTGATGGAGAAGGAATGATATTGGGAGATTTGATGAAATTCTTGTGCATTTTTTCAATCAAAAGTGGGTTTATGTGGCCATGCTGTCAATGTTGTGTGTGTATTGTTCCTGTCTGATCATGCAAACATCGTTTGGAACCATCTGTTGACCTACTCTTTTTGATCTCGTTTAATCGTGTACACCGAAATGCAGCTTCCAGCAGAACATGGTCATCAATGTATGTATGTATGTGTGGATTGTGGTCTGGTGGTGGGTGTTTTGAATAAGTCTTTTGCAATATTATGTTGGAATGCTTTGTAAGAATGACTTAAGTATGTTTCTATACACTTGCAGATAATAATGTGATGTGTTGCCCGTTATACACTGAAATTAAAGCTGTGTCCACACTAAGGTTTTGTCTAATTTTAGATTGTAAGCTCCTATGAGCAGGGCCCTTAAAATTCCGTTGCTAAATGTAGCACCATATATCCTGTCCAAATTTTTTTGAAGCTAGTAAATGTAAATTTATTTATTTTTCTGCTGGTAAAATAAAAGTACATTGAGCTTTTGTTGTGGTGTGTGTGGTGTTTTTTTTTTTTTATTTTTTATTTTTTTTCTTCTACTTTTCTTTCTCTTTAGTTTTTGTGGGTGGTGGTTTTGGGAAAGTGCAATATCTTTTATATTTTATTTCAATATGTATTTGTGCACCAAAAAACAAATCTCTTTGCCCTGGTTCACATGCTACTTTGAAATTGCGCTACTTCACTAGAAGTAGCACGATTTCAAAGTAGCAAGGTCAGCGTGATTTCAGGTGGCTTCATACACAAATGTCTATTGAAGTCGCACCTGAAATCGGCAAAAGTAGTGCAGGAACTACTTTAACAAATTGATGCGGTGCCACAAAAAAAATGTTGCATCGATTGGAACAGTGCCATTGCCAATAGTCATGCGATTTGATCTCTCAAATCGCATGACCAATCGCTCCAATGTAAACCTAGGCTTCTGCACAACTGCAAGTTATATATAAAGATTCCACCTTTATAATTAACAGCTGTGGAGAATTGCAGGTAATGAATTCAGCTGGTGGATAGGCAGTGTTTGAATGTGTCAGCTCTGGTTCACATTGGTGTGATTTAACATGTCAAATCTGTGGCAATTGCATTGTTCTAATTGGTGTGATTTGTATTTATATTGGTGCAGAAACCTGCACTGATGTCTCTGATGTTGCCCCCATAGTCGGGACTGACATGCAGGAATGAAATTGTGGGAGTTCAGCTGAACGCTTTCCTCCTGCTGTCAGTGTGAACCAGGGCTCAAACTGGGCCTTTTGCCTTTGTAATTCACCTGCTGCTAACCCAGGGACACCATTTCTTAGCAAACTCCCTTAAGTTTACCTTCAAATATATGTAGAAATACAGATTTACATATCTGAAAATAAAAAATACTAATCATGGTTGAGATCAAATATTCGCAGCTGCAATCAAAAGCGTGGTTTCACCTTCTGACCTGGAAATTAGTCATTGTATGCACCCTGAAGTTCCTGTGCTGGTCAGGATCTCCATCTAGGTGGACATGGCGAGGTCTCTTTAGCAGAGAGGAGGTGCTGCTTATTGGCCGGGTAAGTGTAGGATATGTATTTGTACTTAATCAATGCGGGGTGGATGTCATACTTAGATTTGGTGTGGGTGGGGTTCATTGATTTGTTTGGCATCACCACACATTTGCTTCCGTCCCATGTGCACACATCACTTCCTGCATTTGTTCTGCTGATGTAAATCAGTAAGGACTATGCAAGTATAAATGAGAGCTCCTTTTATTAAAATATATATGACTTGTTTCACAGCTGGGTGAATTTTCCAGCAAATTTGGACCTCTGAGTTGCATGACAAGTTGTATCCCATGATTCTCAATGACAACCATTCATATCTGTGCCACTTTAAGTCGCACCAACTTCAAAGTAGTCCCTGTACTACTTTGGTGTGACTTGAGGTATATCGGGTACAATATTACACAGGCATTCCCAGAAGTTGGGGCCAAGTTGCAGCGGCAAAGTGGCAGCAAAATAGTGTGACTTTCAGGTCGCAGCAGTGTGAATGAGATTCAAGGATAACACCTTTGAAGTTGGCCCTATTGTCACTTGTGCATCCTGAAGGTGTAGCAAATTCGTCCCTGCACTACCTTGGTTTGACTTTGATGCAATTTGAGGTCCATACACCACAAGATTACACAGACATTGCTTCAAGTCATGACAAAGCTGTGCAATTTTAAAGTCGCACAAGTGCAAATGGGGCCTTATTAAAAGGTGTTATCAATTAATCGCATTAGGTTACTTTCACACTTGGGTGATTTTTCATGGAGCTTTGGACCTCAGAGTCACATCAAAAGTTGTCCCCCTTGATTTCCATGCATATTTATTAGAGCTGCACGATTAATCGGCATCGTGATTTTTTTCCCCTTTACGATCTTGAAAAAAAGAGTTTCACGATTCTTGCTATGCAAAGAACCAGGAAGTCTGCCAAGAATTAGAACATTCTTTATCAGTGAACTTAACTAGAAACCTCATAACAGTTTGTCAATTAAAAAGAATTCTGTGTAAGTGAGGAAAGTTTAACTACTTAAACACTAAGCCCCGGTTCACACTGAGGCAGCGCGACTTGCAGCGCGACAGCCTCAGGCGACCCCGACACGACAGGGGCGGCGACTTGCAAAACGACTTCTATATAAAAGTCTATGCAAGTCGCCCCCAAAGTAGTACAGGAACCTTTTTCTAAGTAGGAGCGACTTGCGTCACTCCGATTAGAACGGTTCCATTGCACAGAACAGGACGCTACTTGTCAGGCGGCTAGGTCGCCTGACAAGTCGTCTTAGTGTGAACCGACCCTCCACATTTTTCTGACATTTGTTGGTTTCAGGTTCAGGTTCAGGTTAAAATCATTTTTTTTTGCCAGAAAATTACTTAAAACCCCCCAACATTATATATATTTTTTAGTAGAGACTCTAGAGAATAAAATGGTGGTTGTTACAATATTTTATGTCACACTGTATTTGCGCCTTTCAAATGCAATTTTTTTTGGAAAAAAGTACTTTAATGAATTAAAAAAAAAGAAAAGTTAGCCCAATTTTTTTGTGGGATAATGTGAAAGATTTTACGTCACGAGAATCGTGATCTTTTTATTCTAAGCAAAAAAAATTGTGATTCTCATTTTGGCCAGAACCGTGCAGCTCTAATATCTATGCAACTTCACCCATGTTCACATAGGTCTGAATTGACATGTCAAATTGTAGGTCAAATCGGCACCTATTGATGGCAATGGAACTGTCCGAATTGGTGCGACGCCACAACGATTCCCAAAAGTAGTTCCTGTACTACTTTGGGTGACTTCAGGGGGCGATTTCTTACCTCCCAACTTTTTGAGATGGGTATAAGGGACACCTATTAGCAAAAGTAGGTAGGCATAGGACACCTTCTTAAAGGAGAACAGTTGGGACCTATGTGATTTCACTAGACATCTGTGCAGGAAAGTGCACTGATGTCTCTGAAATCGCTGACAAAGTCGGACTGCGTCACACTTGTGCGACTTTGGACATCAGAGTCGTATGACAAGTCATACCCCATGATTTTTAATGTGTACCATTCATATCTGTGCGACTTCAAGTAACACTGACTTCAATGTAGTCCCTGTACTACTTTGGTCTGACTTTGATGCGAGTTGAGGTCCATAGACCTCAAGTTTACACAGGCATTCCCAGCAATTGCGGCAAAATTGCTGATGCAAAATCATGAGAAAGTTGCGTGTCTTTCCCTGCGACTCCTGCATCCATAGTCCTCAAAATTACACAGGCATTGCTTAAAGTCGCATTAAAATCTCGCAACTTTCAGGTCGCACAAGTGTGAAAGGTGCCTAAGTCACTGTGCTGAGTACTATTTTATACCTAGAATATAAAGTAGTCCCACCATCAAACATTAATAAACATATGTTCTCAATATAATTCTGCACAAATGGCTGAAAATCACACAGATGTTATCACCTACTGAAAGCTTGCATTGTACTGAGCAGCATATGCTGAAAAGAGGCAAATGCCTATTAGCCAATGCCACATCGGCACGGCCCCCAAAATCCATACCAGACCCTTACCTGAGCATGCAGCCTGGAGGTCAGGATAGGGGGGGAAGAGTGAGCACCCTCCCCTTCTGAACCTTACCAGGCCACATGCCCCAAAGCACCTTTTCCCCATGTTGATGGGGACAAGGGCCTCTTCCCGACAACACTGGTCGGTGGTTGTCGGTCTGCAGGCAGGGGGTTTATCAGAATCTGGAAGCCCCCTTTAACAAGGGGCTCCCAGATCCTGCCCCCTATGTGAATAGGTATGGGGTACATTTTACCCCTACCCATTCACCAAAAAATGCAGTGAAATGTAAAAAAATTAATAGCCGGTTTTTGACAAGTCCTTTATTGTAGAATAGCTCCGAGCTGTCTTCTTCCCTGAGCCATCTTCTCCAGACGCTGTCTCTCCCTCCTCCATCTTCTCCCCGAGCTGTATTCTCCCAGAGCCGTCTCTCCTGCCGCCGCCATCTGCTGTGTTCTTCCGCACCGCTGGTTACCCGCTAATAAAAAAAAGCTGCTCTTCTTCCATGGTGGTCTTCCTCCACTGTGTTGTCACCTGCTGTGTGGCGTCTCTTACATAGCCATGGAGCGGACTCTCCGGGTGACATTATTGGATGGCCACAGAATACCGCCACAAGAAGAGCAGCTTTTTTTTTATTAGTGGGTAACCAGCTGCGCTGAAGAACACATCAGCGGGAGAAGATGGTGGCAGCAGGAGAGACAGCTCGGGGAGAAGAAACATCAAACACTAGTGAATGTATTTTCTATGTATTTTCTATGTATGACTGTGCTACACCCAATAGGCTAGCAGTCAGCACTTCTACCTTGAAGAACTCATGGGTTCAAATCCCACAGAGAAATACTAAAAGATTGAATTGGTGAAAAAAAAGCAAATGACTATTAGCCAATTAGCCAAAGCAGCATATGCTGAAAATAGGTGAATGCCAATTAGCCAATGCACTTTAAATTTGGCTGATTCTATTATATTAACTCTTCAAATGCATGCAATGATATGTAAGTATTCAATACTATTATGGTGTGAAATTCCAAACACCACACACTAACTAATGGGCAGATTACATTTTTTTGTTTGTTCATTTTAATTCGCTTGTGCGCTGAAAAAATAAACACAGCTGGGGGATGGTAGGTTGGCTGGTATTTGAACTTGTACTATGAGTGCTGTGGAGACATCTGAGCAGACTACTAAGCCATTGTGCTAAGTATGAGACCTGCATAATAGTGTAGTATGTTTAAAGAATGAATATAAATAATTACCGCTTTATAGTCACCTAAATAAAAAAATAAAAAACAACATACAACAAATAGGTAACCTAAATGTTTAATACATGTAACTTTACAGAATAGCAGACATTACTATGTAATAATCATTCATAACTGCATTAGTTAGCAAAAGAAGGAAAAAACTAGGAATACTAATTGCAACATACATCAATAGATGCACACGAGGTAGAGCACATCTCACATAAAAATGTTTCTTTCACATACATGGATCATGATTACAGTGCAGTACTATATAACAACTTGGTAGGAATTGGCATTTGCATATACGCGGAAGCGCTAATTAGTGCCAGCTTAGAATTTACTAACATGTGTTTCTCACTAATAGCGCTAGTTTTTTATTCGCACATTCGCCTGTTGAAATTTTATTTGGCTAAAATGGGAGCTATTATTTGCCATAGTGCCCAGTACTTCCTGGTGCTATAGTAAATGACCCCCACAGACTTTAACGGTGTTCGCGTGCTCGAACAAACTTTTTTCCTGTTCACATGTTCTGGTGCAAACCGAACGGGGGGGGGGTCTGCTCATCCCTACCTTGCAGTAAAAAGGGTTGCTGGTTCGTATTCCCAACCACACCACAAGACTACCTGCCTGGAGTTTGCATGTTCTCCCTGTGCCTGCGTGGGTTTCCTCCGGGTACTCCGGTTTCTTCCCACACTCCAAAGACATACTGGTAGGTTAATTGGCTTCTGTCTAAATTGGCCCTAGTATATGAATGTGAGTTAGGGACCTTAGATTGTAAGCTCCTTGAGGGTAGGGGCCCATATTAGTGTATAATGTATATGTAAAGCACTGCATAAATTGACGGCACTATAGAAGTACCTTACATAAAAATAAATAAGTCTTCACTAATATTATGGTGTGAATCTCCAAAACACCATACACTAGCTAACAAGCAGTTTACATTTGATAAACTTTATTGTATGGTATATAAACCATCAAACACTAGTAAAAGTATCTTGTATATATAATTGTGCTCAGCCCAATAGGCTAGCAGTTAGCACCTCTACCTTCAAAAATTCAGGTATTGAAAGACTCATGGGTTCAAATCCCACAGAAGAATCCTAAAAGATTACTATTGGTGGAGAAAAGGAGAATTACTGTTAGCCAATTAGCCAAAGCAGCATACAGTGAATGCCAAGTAGCCAATACACTTTAATGTGGTTGATATTATTGTATTAACTCTTCAAATGCTTGCAATGGTATGTAAGTATTAACTAATATTATGGTGTGATTCTCCAAACACCACACACTAGCTAACAAGCAGTTTACATTTGATAAACTTTATTGTATAGTATATAACACATCAAACACTAGTAAAAGTATTTTGTATGTATAATTGTGCTCAGCCCAATAGGCTAGCAGTTAGCACCTCTACCTTCAAACATTCAGGTATTGAAAGACTCATGGGTTCAAATCCCACAGAAAAATCCTAAAAGATTGCATTGGTGGGAAAAGGAGAATGCCAGTTAGCCAATTAGCCAAAGCAACACAAATATACGTGTATATATATTTACTGAAAATAGGTGATTGCCAAGTAGCCAATGCAGTTTAATGTGAAAGTTTTTATTGTATTAACTCTTTAAATGCATGCAATGGTATGTAAGTATTTAATTATATTATAATGTGACATTCCAAACACCACACACTAGCTAAAGGGCAGTTTACATTTCTTTGTTTGTTTATTTTAATTCACTTGTGCACTGAAAAAATAAACACAGCTGGTGGATGGTAGGTTGGCTGTTGTTTGAACTCATACCATGAGTGGTGTGGAGATATCCAAGCAGACCACTAAGCCATTGTGCTAAGTACAAGACCTGCATAATAGTGTAGTATTATTAAAGAATGAACATAAATAATTACTGCTTTATAGTCAACTAAATTAATAAATAATAAATCAAAAACATGAAAAAACAACATACAACAAATAGGTAACCTAAATGATTAATACATGTAACTTTACAGAATAGCAGACATTACTATGTAATAATCATTCAGAACTGCATTTCTTAGCAAAAGAAGGAAAAAAAAACTAGGAATACTAATTGCAATATAAATCAATAGATGCACGGGAACTAGAGCACATCTCTGATAAAAATGTTTCTTTCACATACATGGATCATGGCTACAGTACAGTGCTATATAACAACTTGATAAGAATTGGCATTTGTATATACATGGAAGCGCTAATTAGCGGCAATTTAGAATTTGCAAACGGTTATTCCCCGTTTATATTGCTACTTTTCATGCGCAAATTCGCCAGTTTTGTTTCCATTTGGCTAAAATGGGCTCTATTATTTGCCATAGTGCCCAGTACTTCCTGGAGTTATAGTACATGACCCCCTATGTGTCAGTATTACATTACATATCCCTGTATGTTGCGGTCATTCAGGTGATTATCTAATAGTTTCTTGACATACATAAATGCCTGTAATAAATAATTAAACAATTAAGGGGGTATTGTTTATATCAGCGGTCCCCAACCTTTTTATACTAGCGACCGGTTTCATGGCAGCCGATTTTCCCAGGAAATGGGGGGGCGGGGTTGGTGGATGGGACATTCACAGAGTCTGTCCTCAGCCTCCCTTCACACCACAACCCCCTTTACAGCACAGCCCCCCTTTACATCAGTGTCCCCAGTTCCCCTTTACATTACAGCCCCCCTTTACATTAAAGTGCCCCCTTAACAGAGCAGATCCCTTTACATCACAGTGCCCCCTTTACATTACAGTGTCCCTTTACAGTGCAGTACCCTTTACATCATAGTTACATTAATGTAAAGGGGCACTGTAATGTAAAGGGGGCACTGTGATGTAAATGGGACTGCTCTGTAAAGGGGGTATTGTAATGTAAAAAGGGGCTGTGATAAAAAAGGGACTGCACTGTAATGATTACAGTGTCCCTTTAAAGTGAAGTCCTTTTTATATTAAAGTGCCCCTAGGAATCACAGGCTCTTCCATTACAGTGCCTCTGCAGTCTCCCCCTCCCCCCTCCTGCTTTCCTCTATAACATCACACTTCCCCATTCTAATCTCTGCCTCCCCTGCACAGGACTCCTACCTTTGGCAGAGCTGTGCTCAGTCTGTGTGTCTTCTCTGGGCTCCCCCACCTGCAGACAATGTCATCCTATCAGCAGGACAGAAGGTGGGAGGAGCTCTCCATTCCAATTTGCAGCTCTTCCAGATTGGAATGCAGGGCGGGCAGAGGAGTCAGGAGAGGAGGCACGGGCATGGCCACACAGCAAGAGGTGAGAAGCGACCACAGTCTGTGATAGCCCCAGGCAGACTGCGGTCACCGCACACCTTCTGCTGTGCAGAACGGTCATAAACAGGCCCCGGGGTTGGGGACCCCTGGTCTATAGGACCCAGTTGCATATCATGAACTATGAGAAAGCTCAGGGTCTTGTAAAGGTTGTTCTTTGTCTGCATCCACTTATACATCCATATACAGTGAA
This sequence comes from Lithobates clamitans, assembly GCA_037952925.1. Taxonomy (NCBI): domain Eukaryota; kingdom Metazoa; phylum Chordata; class Amphibia; order Anura; family Ranidae; genus Lithobates; species Lithobates clamitans. The sequence goes on from JBBGZY010000498.1 coordinate 2,027,626, forward strand.
TACTGTCACTGGATGTCCTTATACATTTTTAATTTAAGGTGTCACTTCCTTATAAAGCTCTTTATCTAAAATACCACCCATTGCTACAGCATCTCAGACCAACCTCTAGGATTACCACAGTCCACACATTTCACCTGTTCTAGTAGGACATCATATAAAAAACGTACTGCACTCTGCTTTCTCCTCAGCTGAACTTGACATAATACTTTACACAAGCTTGTAAAATAATCTTATAGAAGCCTTGGTAATCAGCAGCCAGTGGAAGAGAAAGGGAGTAAAACACACTTCTGCAGTATACCCTGACATAGTTGACTACACTATCCGGGTACTTGGAATGAAACTTTTCATGATAAAGTACAGACTGAAGATCACAAAGTTAAATTTACGTTGGATGTCAGCCTCAAATTTTTGATAAGGTAAAAGAGGGGCATCTAGGAGGCAATCAAGGTCTGCACTCTGTGTAAGCTCTCCAGTACTCTTCTCCTCATGTGTTTAGACTAAGAGTCATAGTCTAAATTTATCCCAATCCGCACTGTCTGCATGAGCATTATTCTGCTACTGGTGCAGGTAGCCTTCGTAACTTTGACACTTGTCTCCGGTTGTTTTTGCTTACTTCATGGTGAAGATGATAAATGTATGCAATACACAAAACCCTTTGAACTGAATACAGTTGTCATCATCTGTAAAGTCATACTGTGGTTGCTGCACGTGGTCTTTGAGCGATTTCTCCAGTACCATCACATGAAAGCGAAGAGCCGGGGATATCTTCAATTATACCAATCCACAAACACTCTAACGATAATTCCACTAACGATAAACTCTACAGTGCATCTCTGCCATGAGTTCTGCTGTTGTGGCTGACGGTGTAATGACCCCCAGTGGATGCCGATAGAAGTTTCCATAGTCGGTTTTAACGTTTCCTGCTAGCTGTGATCTTCTGTAGTGGGGGATCATGGCCACTCGGTAAGAAGTAACCCCTTCCATTCTCGGTGGTGGATCCTCTTTTGTGGTCACGGATTAACCATTAATCATCACTTGGACTTTTCCTTTATTACTTGTGGGCTATTTGGAGTCACTATTTTATTATATTGAGTTTTCTTCACTTGATGGGACACTTTTGTGGATCATATGCAGTTGCTATCTGCATTCGTCCTCGTTTACACATATTACCAATTTTTTTACTTATGATATGTATGTAAAACTGCACATTTATTAGCGCAATTCTTTTATTTTTTATGTTTTACTTCACAATTGATGTTTATTGTTGGGATTGCTGCTTTTTTATTATTAATTGTTCACTTATTTTATAGCGCAGTTTGTATTTCTATTTTACCTCATCTCTAATCCCTATAGGAGCGGGGGTGGTGCTGCATCATCTGGAACTGTTCATTCTGGTCTGTCTAATCCTTCATTGTTCAACCCACCCGTTCCTGTAGCGCCAGCTATAAGTATATTCAGGGACCTTGTTCTTAAGGATTTAGCAGAACTTCCAGATAAACATATATGCCACCATCCCTTGTCCAGCACAGGCTTTTGGTCTCTGTGTTCACAAAAAGACCTGGTTATTCACCCGGCTGACAATGGTGGTGGGATCGTTATCTTAGATATGAAGGATTATGAATCAGAGATGTGTAGAATTCTTAATGAATCAGACACGTATAAAATAATACCTAACAACCCTACCTTTTTATACAAGAGAGTTGTCTAATATCGTGAAAAGAGGTTATGACCAAAAAAATTTAAATAGAAAGGAGAGAGACTTCTTGGTACCTTTGGCACCTAGGGTTCCAACTATTTACTAACTGCCCAAGGTCCATAAGAATCCAGTACAACCTCCCGGCCGGCCTATCGTGAGTGGGATAGATTCTGTCACCTCACGTTTAGGCAGATACATTGATTTTTACCTTCAACCTCTAGTAAGATGGATGCCATCCTACTTGAAGGACACAGGAGCCACCATCCATCTATTGGAGAGTTTGGAGCTACATGAGGACCACATTATTGCCACAGCGGATGTTGCATCCCTTTACACTTGCATACCCCAAGAAAAGGGTATAGAAGCTGTTCAGTACTTTCTAGAAAAAGAACCTAGTATTGCCCCCTTCCAACGCTCCTTCATTATGGAATTGTTGGAATTCGCTACTAAGCAAAGATACTTTTGGTTTAATCAACAATACTACCTTCAGTTACGTGGCGTGGCTATGGGTGCTAAATTTGCCCCTAGCCTCGCCAATCTTTTTATGGCAAAGTGGGAGGAGGATGTCGTCTAAGCCAACAGGGATTCTTCCCTTACCATGTGGGCACGGTATATTGACAACATCCTCCTCTTATGGAAGGGTAGTGCCGAATCACTTGATTAGTTTTTCAAGCGTTTGAACGACAATGATAGAGGCATATCCCTATCCTATACAGCCAGTAAAGATAAGGTCAATTTCCTTGACTTAGAAATTGGAATACGGAATGGAAGATTTCGGTTCCAGACACACTTTAAAGCCACAGATCGTAACAGCTTTATACCACCAGATAGCTGTCACCACCGATCCTGGCTTGACTCTGTGCCGCGGAGTCAATTTCTCAGGCTATGGAGAAATTGCTCCGACTTTGACACCTTTAGAACACAGTCTGAGCTTCTAAGAACCAAATTTGTTGATAAAGACTACAATTCTCATCTCATTGATCATGAGTTTCAACATGCCCTCAAAACAAACATGTAGTCATTATTAGAGGAAAGACCCAAAAAAGAACAAGGAGACACTTTTAAGTGGTCCATGCTAACTTAATTTTCTATCCAACATATACAAGTTAGAGCCATCCTCTCTAAACATTGGGGTATTCTTAAAAACGATCGAGTTCTAAGCACAGTTTTGCCAGATCAGGCAAAAGTCATCTTTAGGGGAGCCCCTACTCTACAGAGCAAAATAGCTCCAAACATCATCAACCCTCCCATACGCCAGCCTCTCTTCCATGAGATGGAACGTTTCTACTCGTGCAGAAAGTGTACAGTGTGTCAGCACAATTCCGGAATAGGACGAAAAACGGTGTCCTTTACATCTTCAGTCACCGAAAAACAATATCCTATCAAACAGTTTTGTACCTGTACTACTAACTACATTGTATATTTAATCACATGTCACTGCAGAAAACAATATGTGGGCCGTACCAGCCGCTCTTTTGCTGTTAGAGTAGCTGAGCACATCGCTCTTATCAAAAGCGGAGACACCAAACATACTGTCCCTAGACATTATAAGCTACACCACAATCGTGTAATTGAGGGGACACAATTTGTGGTTATAGACAGATATGTTCCCCCCTGGAGGGGTGGTGCCATGACTAGAGGGGTGTCTCGTTTAGAGACCTTCTGCATCCATGAGCTCCGTACACTTTTTCCTTTGGGCATGAATGTCGAACTGGACGTCAATGCCTTCATCAACAGAGCCTGATGTCCAGTTCCATTGTTTTTCTTTTTTCTTCTGTTGCTCTCTCCTTTCTAAATTTTAAATTTTAAATTTTAACCTTATTTATTTTTGTTTTACTTTTACCTGTATGTATAGATTCTGTCATCCACACATGTATGTACCACGCACATGCGTTTTATTGGACTATACATGTGTGAGAGGGTTATTTACTTGTGCAATACCATGGGAGCCCACTCCACACATGTGCATCCATATAAGATTTTAGGTTTATGATGGTCACCAGTAAACCTACTTACAGTAATTTACCTGTGCACGGGGAATTTCATTTCCCATGTTAATATTTGCACTGAATTACTACACGATGCATATACTTTTGACACACAGCATCATTTTTATACAATATATAAAGACACACACTGTTCTTTTTGTGTAGCATTATCATTCACATACACTTATGTGTTCATATACACACTGTTCCCCCCCACAGGAGGGATAATACATCACACCAATTGATGAATTAGTTAAAGATTATAACATATAATTTTTCTTTTACACACTACATACATATGTTTTTTTCACAAAATATACATTTTTTACATATAATGTATATTCACATGCAATCACTATGCTGCCTTTATAGTTTTGTATATGTATATTCAACACATGCACGTCCGGATCATCTATATTGCGCTGGTCCCCATCGCTTTGTTCATTTGGGGCCAACGCACGGACTTCTGGATCTAATACATGTCACTACGCTAGTTTGCATATGAGACGCGTCACTCTGCATAGACATAGTGTAACTTTCCGGGTGGCGCCCTCCCAGTACAGAGGAGAGACCACCTCCCGAACAAGGAAGAATGATACCCTCTATCTCCGCATAGCCGGTGCGCACGCGCATGGCGCGCATGCGCATCACCGCTTGTCCGACCGAGGTGCACGCGCAATCTCTGTAAACAATTTCGGAGATGTTGCGCGATCCACATAAATCTTTTCACTCTTCATTTTCTCACTTATGCACTAGATGATCATGCCATAATTTAAGAGGTGACATTATTTGGTAAATTTAACCAATACAACATTGACCTCAATGGTTACACTTCCGGGGTCTATAATGGGCTCCATGGCGAGGCGTGGAACGCACGCCGAGCGGCCATCTTGCCCCGAACACCGGAAGTAACAATTGGCACCAGTTATGCACAATTTGGAGCTGTCTCTCATCATTATGGCCATATTTTCTATATATACCTCACTGGCTGCAATGGGGGGACACCCCAGAGGACGTCTAAGAGGACAAAATGCGTCGGGAAGGACCCCACTGCCGCCATATATTTACAGCGCTGATTTTAAAGATTTACATGTGAGTGTATCTTTCATTTTTTAATAAATTTTATACCTTTTATATGGATTGACACTATGTGGCCTTTCCTTTTTCCTCTCCACTCAATACCACTGCCATCTGTTTTCTAATATCCTGAGGGACACACCAGTCCATGGTTCATCCCAGGACCTCCATCCTCACAACCTCTCTGGATCCCCTACATCCGCTCACCACCTAAGCCCGTTTTGATCCAACTGGGCGTATGCCTCTTTGGGTCCAATAGATCCGGTAAGCCTCCTTATTGTCGGTGGTGGTGTGCTTGTTTTGTCTTCACTTCAGATGTCATGCACCTATTGATTTGTTCCTCACATGAACTCACATAATTTCTATGGACTATCAGTCATTAGGAGTCATACAAACATGGAGGACTTTCTTCTAATTTGTATCTAGAGGTTTTACCAGCTTTTGGACTATATTGTCTCGATGTTGGACATCTAAGATTGTTTTAGTGCTACACTTGTTTTGTTTCCTTCTCTATATGCATATATCCTATTGGCCGTGTTAGCTGCTTACTCTTTCTCTCTTGGGGCAGCTCAGAATTATTTGGTACATTCTTTTCTCTGCAATATGAATTAGATTGACAAGAGAAGGTTGTTACAGTAGGACATTTCCAGCGCCATATATCTACATATCCATAGGTCTCACACCATCTGAACAATTTGGATTCTGATGTTAAAGGCTTCAACCTATCCATTGATGGATGTAGTACCGAGTAAAAAAAAATCCCCTACAATGATCGTAGGACATAATGGCAGAGAGGAAAGCTTTATACTCAGCTCAGTAAACACAGTGGCAGTAACCGGGAGGGGGATGTAAACCGTGACCAGTTAAATAGGAATCCTATGACAGTGGCGTGTAGCACAAGATATTGGCACTTGGGGTATGAAATTACCTGGTGGCAGGAAAAGGGCAGTCTCTTACGAATTAGAATTTGCCACCCCTCAGGCATAATTAGAGTAGAGTAGAGTAGTAATTATGTGAGACCCACTGTTTCTTTAGTGCTAAAACTTTGGAACCCATTAGGTGGGTTTCTTGAAAAAAGAGAATATGCGGATTAAGTTGCTTAATCCGCTCAAAACACAGAGCTCTTTTAAACTTTGTGTTCAGTCCACGTACATTCCATGAGCAAATAATTACCTCAGCCATATTGGGGAAAGACCATCCATAGGTCAAGGAGAAAGAAAGTGGGCCTTAAGGGCCTTTGAACAACCTCCGTGAACTGGTCACAGCCACACTGTTATAGGTGGGACACATTGGCATTCAAACAACCAACCGCACTTCATACATACAACCACAAAACTATATACACAAAGGAAAAGGCCGCCCAAGGGCAGCAACACCCCGTCCAACTCCTAAAAAACAGAGTAGGCTTAAACCCAAAACTTGTACCATGCATGGGGCGCATGGCCTGTTACCCATGTAATAAAAAAGGAAGTGTCAGTGTTCTGCAGATGGGAGGATTAGCATACTTCCCTCATGGCAGCTCATGCCAACTCAGGAGAAGAGGGTTGGGGACTCCCCTGTAGGAGAAGTAAATTGGTCGATCAGATTACACATCAGTGGGGTTGTTGTAGGGCTCACAGCATACAAAAGAGACCAGGGACCCGATGAGCACGTTCAATTACAAAGCATGGGGATAGGAGATCATGGCTGAACTCTTGCCCCAGCCAGCTTTTCATGAAAGCCACAGGGCCAGACCCCTCCACCCTCTCAGGGAGACCCACCAGCCTCAAGTTATTCCTACGGAGGCTGTTCTAGAGGTCATCCACCTTCTCTTCCAGGGTTGCGATCTTCCCGCCAGTAGTACTGATTTTAGGCAGTAAAGGGTTAACAATGTCTTCAAGGTCGCTGATGTGGTGTTTGGTTTCAGTGTCCCAACTGTGTATTTTTTGAACATCTTTCCGCATGATCGCAAAGTCAGTTTTAATTTCTGCCACCATCCCCATTAGATCAGTGTGGTTTACCTTAATGGTACGTAGCACCTCTGATTTTAGGCCCAGTCCCGTCATCTGCGCCCTTCTCCCCCACGGATGCTTGTGAAGACAGATTCAAAGGGTCTGGGACTCCCGGGGAGAATGGTGGAGAGGTGTCCGGGGCATCTCCAAAGAGATCAGAGGGAAGAGGCAGGCAATATGCATGGCGCAGTAGTGGTGCGGTGGCCATCGAACATGTAGTAACATTCATTTTGGCCAGCGGCTGTTTCTTCCATTTGCCCATCCACTAAAAATACCACCCAGTGAAGCAGGACTCTTCCCCAACAGGATAGGCAGCGTAGGCTTGTTGTTTTGTTCATGATCAATCCAGGGTGGACCAGGATTGTGAAAGGAGAGGCAGGAGCTGCACTGGTATTACATGCCTTGCTAGGCCATGCCCCCCTTGTGTAGGACCTTTGCAAAATAATATGGAGTGGGTGACTGGTGACTAGGGATGAGCCGAACACCCCTCGGTTCGGTTCACACCGGAACCTGCGAACGGACCGAAAACTTGCACGAACGTTAGAACCCCATTGAAGTCTATGGGACTCGAACGTTCAAAATCCAAAGTGCTAACTTTAAAGGCTAATTTGCATGGTGTTATCGCAAAAAGGGTTTGGGGCCCCGGGTCCTGCCCCAGGGGACATGTATCAATGCAAAAAAGTTTTAAAAACGGCCGTTTTTTCAGGAGCAGTGATTTTAATGATGCTTAAAGTGAAAAAAAAGTGAAATATTCCTTTAAATATCATACCTGGGGGTGTCTATAGTATGCCTTTAAAGTGGCGCGTGTTTCCCATGCTTAGAACAGTCCCTGCACAAAATGACATTTTTAAAGTAATAAAAGTCATTAAAAAATGCTTATGGCTTTAATGTAATGTCTGGTCCTGGTAATATGGATGAAAATCAGTGAGACAAACAGCTTGGGTACCCCCCCAAGTCCATTACCAGGCCCTTTGGGTCTTGTATGCATATTATGGGGAACCCTGCACCCAAATTAAAAAAAGGAAAGTAGTGGGGCCCCAGGCCCTCTGAACAGCAGTATACAGGCGGTGCAAACAAGACAGGGACTGTAGGTTTGTTGTTAAGTAGAATCTGTTTGTAATTTTGAACTGGTACATTTTTAAAGTGTAGCTACAGCCAAAAAATCTATTTTTAAGCTTTTTGGAAAACATAGGGAAGGGTTATCACCCCTGTGACATTTGTTTTGCTGTCTGTGCACCTCTTCAGAAGATTTTACTTTCTGTCCCAATGACAAATGTTTTTTGACAATTGGGGTTTTTAGTAAAACAAGGATTGGTGATAAAGCATCAGTGGAGAGGAGACAAGTTTTTCCCATATTAACTCTTACAGGAGAGAATTTCCCTTCCTAGGGGTAGATTTCATCTCACTTCCTGTTCTCTCCTTCCATTTGCATGTAGGAGTCGTTTGTAAGTTGAATGTTTGAAAGTAGGGGCCTGCCCTATATACTCTGCAGTAGGGATGAGCTTCGAGTTCGAGTCGAACTCATGTTCGACTCGAACATTGGCTGTTCACAAGTTCGTAATTTGGAGTGTTCGCGGCAAATTCGAATGCCGCGGAACACCCTTTAAAACTCTATGGGAGAAATCAAAAGTGCTAATTTTAAAGGCTTATATGCATGGTATTGTCATAAAAAGTGTTTGGGGACCTGGGTCCTGCCCCCAAGGGACATGTTTTAATGCAAAAAAAGTTTTAAAAACTGCCGTTTTTTCGGGAGCAGTGATTTTAATAATGCTTAAAGTGAAACAATAAAAGTGTAATATCCCTTTAAATTTAGTACCTGGGGGGTGTCTATAGTATGCCTGTAAAGGGGCGCATGTTTCCTGTGTTTAGAACAGTCTGACAGCAAAATGACATTTCAAAGGAAAAAAAGTGAAAAAAAACTGAAATATTCCTTTAAATATCATACCTGGGGGATGTCTATAGTATGCCTTTAAAGTGGTGCGTGTTTCCCGTGCTTAGAACAGTCCCTGCACAAAATGACATTTTTAAAATAATAAAAGTCATTTAAAACTGCTTACGGCTTTAATGTAATGTCTGATCCCGGTAATATGGATGAAAATCAGTGATACAAACGGCTTGGGTACCCCCCCAAGTCCATTACCAGGCCCTTTGGGTCTTGTATGCATATTACGGGGAACCCCGCACCCAAATTAAAAAAAGGAAAGTAGTGGGGCCCCAGGCCCTCTGAACAGCAGTATACAGGCGGTGCAAACAAGACAGGGGCTGTAGGTTTGTTGTTAAGTAGAATCTGTTTGTAATTTTGAACTGGTACATTTTTAAAGTGTAGCTACAGCCAAAAAATCTATTTTTAAGCTTTTTGGAAAACATAGGGAAGGGTTATCACCCCTGTGACATTTGTTTTGCTGTCTGTGCACCTCTTCAGAAGATTTTACCTCACTTTCTGTCCCAATGACAAATGTTTTTTGACAATTGGGGTTTTTAGTAAAACAAGGATAGGTGATAAAGCATCAGTGGAGAGGAGACACGTTTTTCCCATATTAACTCTTACAGGAGAGAATTTCCCTTCCTAGGGGTAGATTTCATCTCACTTCCTGTTGTCTCCTTCCGTTTGCAAGTAGGAGTCATTTGTAACTTGGATGTTTGAAAGTAGGGGCCTGCCCTATAAACTCTGCAGTAGGGATGAGCTTCGAGTTCGAGGGTCTGGTATGGAATTTAGGGGGACCCCCCAACGTTATTCTTTTTAAATTCTGGCCGGGGTTCCCCTTAATATCCATACCAGACCTGAAGGGCCTGGTATGGAATTTAGGGGCACCCCCACGTCATTTTTTTTTTTAAATTTGGTTCGGGGTTCCCCTGTGGGGAATTCCCATGCCGTTTTTATCAATGAACTTCTATGTGTATTGTCGGACCGGCAATGCATTAATAGCCGCAAGTAGTTTTAAATTACTTTTTTTCCTTTGAAATGTCATTTTGCTGTCAGACTGTTCTAAACACGGGAAACATGCGCCCCTCTACAGGCATACTATAGACACCCCCCAGGTACAAAATTTAAAGGGATATTACACTTTTATTGTTTCACTTTAAGCATTATTAAAATCACTGCTCCCAAAAAAACAGTCGTTTTTAAAACTTTTTTTTGCATTAAAACATGTCCCCTGGGGCAGGACCCAGGTCCCCAAACACTTTTTATGACAATAACTTGCATATAAGCCTTTACAATTAGCACTTTTGATTATTCATGTTCGTGTCCCATAGACTTTAACGGTGTTCGCGTGTTCGAACAAACTTTTTTCCTGTTCGCATGTTCTGGTGCGAACCGAACAGGGGGGTGTTCGGCTCATCCTTACTCTGCAGAAATTGGTTCCTTAGGTGTTGGTGTTGCCTCAACACTGTAAGCCCTCACAGTTACTCTTGGTGGGTGCAGAAACAGGCTCTGCTGTGAAATATTAGATCAAGAATTGTAATTACATGCCCCTCTTGAACAGGGTCAGAAAAATTGGGCCTTTGGTGGTGGTGGTGTCACAACACTGTAAGTCCTCACAATTTCTCTTGTTGGACGCAGAAACGGGCCCTGCTGTGAAATATTAGATCAAGAATTGTAATTACATGCACCTGTTGAACGGGGGCATAAAAATTGGGCCTTTGGTGGTGGTGGTGGTGTTGCCACAACACTGTAAGTCCTCACAGTTACTCTTGGTGGGTGCAGAAATGGGCCCTGCTGTGAAATATTAGATCAAAAATTGTAATTACATGTCCCTGTTGAACAGGGGCAGCAAAATTGGGCCTTAGGCACTGGTGCTGGTGCCACAACACTGCAACCCCTCACAGATACTCTAGTTGGAGCGCAGGAACGAGCCCTGCTGCAAAGTATTGCATCAAAAATTGTAACTACACGCCCCTGTTAAACAGGGGCTGAAAAATTGGGCCTTAGGCACTGGTGCTGGTGCCAAGAACCAAAAATATTCTTACAAGCTATCAGCATGATCATTGAAGGGATCTGACATTTCAAAAAAAATTATTTGGTTACATCAGCATCAGGTGCTTGGTTGCTGGTGGTGATCCAAAACTGATTCATTTTTATGAAGGTCAGTCGATCGACCGAGTCAGTGGGCAGGCGCACCCTGTGATCAGTTACAAAACCTCCAGCAGCACTGAATGTGCGTTCCGAAAGATCGCTGGATGCAGGACAGGCCAGCAGCTCAATTGCATACTGTGCAAGCTCTGGCCAGTGATCCATCCTCAAGACCCAGTAACCCAAAGGATTTTCGGTGGGAAAGGTGTCCAAGTCAGATATTGCCCCTAGGTATTACTGCACCATGTAAAGCAGATGCTGGCGATGGTTGCTGGAACTGATCATTCCTTGGGGCTGCGGACTAAAAAATTGTCTGAATGCATCGGTCAGACGGCCACCTTCTCCACTGCTCTTTCTTTGACTGACCAAAGCCTCAGCAACGTGTTGTCCAGGAACAGAAGTTTGTAACCTCCTAGCCTCTGGGAACGCATTGCACAGACCTTTCTGCAAGGCCTCCTGAAGATGTTTCATCCTTTGCTCCCTCTGCGATGGCAAGATAAGGTCCACAACCTTACCCTTGTAACGTGGATCAAGGAGGGTTGCCAGCCAGTATTGATCCCTCTCCTCGATACCACGAATACGAGGATCCTTCTGCAGGCTTTGCAGGAACAGGGGGGCCATGCAATGGAGGTTTGCTTAGGCATTCGGTCCGGAGTCCTCTGGGTCACTAAGGACGACATGATCCGCAGCCACCTCCTCCCAGCCACGTTCAAGTCCATTGGTTTCTTGGGACTGTAAATGATCCCTTAAAGACTGCTGCTGATGCTGAGTGCCAGGCTCCATCTCCATGCTGACACAATGCTCCTCTTCCTCCTCCTCCTTGTCCTCTTCCTGTGTGATTGGCGGGCACACAGGAACACTGTCTGGATAAAGGGGGCCTTGAGAGCTAAGGAAGTCCTCCTCTTCCTGCCTCTGTTCTGCCTCAAGTGCTCTGTCCATTATTCCACGCAGCGTGTGCTCCAATAGGTGGACAAGGGGGACAGTGTCACTGATGCATGCACTGTCACTGCTCACCATCCTTGTGGCCTCCTCAAATGGTGACAGGACAGTGCATGCATCCCTGATCATGGCCCACTCGCGTGGGGAAAAAAACAAGCTCCCCTGACCCTGTCCTGGTGCCATAGTCGCACAGGTACTCATTAATGGCCCTCTGCTGCGAGTGCAGCCGCTGCGGCATGGCCAACATTGAGTTCCATATGGTGTAAGCCCGGGTACCTGCCCAAGAACCGCTGTACCACCAAGTTAAGGACGTGAGCCAAACAGGGCACATGGGTCAGTTATCCCTGTCGGAGGGTGGAGAGGAGGTTAGTGCCATTCCAATCCACCATACCTGCCTTAAGCTGGCGTGGCATCAACCACCTCTGAACCTGCCCCTGCAGAGCTGACAGAATCTCTGCCCCAGTGTGGCTCCTGTCCCCCCAAACACACCAGCTCAAGCACCGCATGGCATCTTTTGGCCTGCGTGCTTGCATAGCTCCTTGAACGCCTATGGAGCACCGCTGGTTCCGAAGTCAAATCAGCACAGGAAGAGGCAGCATAGGAAGAGGCCATGTAGGAAGAAGAAGAGGAGGGGGTGGAGGAGAGAGGTGTGGCAGAATCTCCACTAGTAGTATTTTGGAGGCGTGGTGGCAGAACAACCTCCAACACTACTGCACCCTGTCCTGAGGAACCGCACATTCCACAAACTCACGGAAGGGGGCAGAGTCTACCAACTGAAAAGGCAGCAGTTGAAGTGCTAGCAATTTAGCCAAGCTAGCATTCAACCGCTGGGCATGTGGATGGCTGGGAGCAAACTTCTTTTGGCGGTGCAGCAGCTGGGGCAGGAAAATCTGCCTGGTGCAATCTGACGTTGGTGTACCAATAGCAGATTGCCCCCAACTACTTGGCTGTGACACACCTAATTCTACACCTTCATTCCTCTCAGTGCAGGTCTCAGAGAGGACTGAAGGTATAGTGGGGTTGGAGATCCCAGCTGATGAGAACGCACTACACTAACTTGTAAATACTGCAGCTGCCTGTGGTACTGTACTAATAGGATCAGAAGAACACCACTAATTTTCTTCAGGTAGCTTTAGGTGCACACTGTGCAGAGGACGCACTACACTAACTTGTAAATACTGCAGCTGCCTGTGGTACTGTACTAATAGGATCAGAAGAACACCACTAATTTTGTTTAGGTAGCTTTAGGTGCACACTGTGCAGAGGACGCACTAAACTAACTTGTAAATACTGCAGCTGCCTGCGGTACTGTACTAATAGGATCAGAAGAACACCACTAAATTTCTTCAGGTAGCTTTAGGTGCACACTGTGCAGAGGATGCACTACACTAACTTGTAAATACTGCAGCTGCCTGCGGTACTGTACTAATAGGATCAGAAGAACACCACTAAATTTCTTCAGGTAGCTTTAGGTGCACACTGTGCAGAGGATGCACTACACTAACTTGTAAATACTGCAGCTGCCTGTGGTACTGTACTAATAGGATCAGAAGAACACCACTAATTTTGTTTAGGTAGCTTTAGGTGCACACTGTGCAGAGGACGAACTACACTAACTTGTAAATACTACAGCTGCCTGTGGCACTGTACTAATAGGATCAGAAGAACACCACTAATTTTCTTCAGGTAGCTTTAGGTGCACACTGTGCAGAGGACGCACTACACTAACTTGTAACTATGACCTGCATGCTTGGCCAATCATCAGCCAGCAATGCACTGCGATGCCGCAGTGAATTATGGGCCGTGACGCGCCACTCGAATTTGGTGCGAGTGGCCCATATCGTTCGTAATTCAGCGAAAGACCGAACAGGCGATGTTCGAGTCGAACATGCGTTCGATTTGAACACGAAGCTCATCCCTACTGGTGACAAAGAGAAGGCAAATTACCTTCTTTAGCTCTGTGTATGCAAAGGAGCATGGTGTTGTCATATAGAGATGATGACTAATAACATATATAAATGAAGGATGAATTATAATTATTATAAAATAAATCTCTGCAGCAACAAGTTCAATGGTTCTTTTTCATAGAGATGCATTTATTAGATTCCATATTCCATAACAGTCCACAAGGTACTTGCAACAGATAACAAAATCAGGAAAAGTATTTGTAAATATTTGTAAATATTACAATGAACAGCAGCCTTCAAAGTCCCATTCGTCATTAATGTCATAGCAAGCATAGAGGCACTACACCATCCAACATAATATGTCCAATCTATATTATGCACCTAGGTAGCTTCAATGCATGCAATAATGTATACTATGTACACATTCTAGACATGTATTTTCCTAATCATGAATTATAAAAAAATCATAAAATAATCGTAACAACTAAAAACTCCCCCTGAAGGGTTTCTGATTGGTTAACCAAATACTTCTGAACTTAACATGAAAATACCCTACTTGCAATTACTGGAAATAAAATAATAAAGTCACTATATTTAAGCTTTGGCAATAAAACCCGGAAGCTGATTGGTTTCTGTGCAAAATTGTGACTAATTTTGCCTTCTCTAGCTTTAATTAATAAACCCCTATAGTGACAATGTTGGAGATTGTGTCCCTTCTCTACTTTTTATTGGAATTGGTGGACAATTCCACCAATCCATTGGGAGCCCACTGTTGATTTACATAGCTACAAGAGAGTGACTCACCTGACAATTGTGTATATATATATATATATATATATATATATATATACATATATATATATATATATATATATATACATATATATATATATATATATATATATATATATATATATATATATATATATATATATATATATATATATATATATATATGTATATATATATATATATATATATATGTATATATATATATATATATATATATATATATATATATATATACACACACTGTATATATGTCCATAATGGGGATGGTATTGACACAGCGGCTCAAAATTGATATGGGCACCGGATTCGCAAATGTGGGTTTGTTTTAAAGTCACCTATCTCTCACATATTGTTTGTAGGAATAATTTTGTGTCCTTTGACACCTCGAGGTCTATGGGCACCCGGACTCGCAAAGGTGTGTTCAATTTAAAGTCACCCATCTCTCACATACTGATAGAACCACTAGCCGAAGCAATTAGGACACACCCCTTGATCACAGGTTTCCAGTTTGGTTCAAGCACACATACTATCAATTTATTTGCAGATGATGTCATCCTGCTCCTGACTAACCCGCTCACATCCCTAAAACAGGCACACAAAATCCGGACTTGGCGATATCTCATACTATAAAGTTAACTTCACTAAATCTTTAATTTTAGATATAGGAGTAACGCCTCCCATAAGGAACACCCTACAAAAACAATTACCATATATGTGGAGTAAAAAAGGTATCACCTACTTAGGAATAACAATAACCAATACCACTCATGCACTAGTTAAAGCCACTCATGCACTAGTTACATAACGGGTGACCCCGCCTCCCTCTGACATTATGGGGAATGCCACAGGGAAGTCCCCGTCAAGTCCCCGTGTGTCAGAGAGGGGCAGGATCACCGGGTGGCCTCGCCCTCCGTTATTTAAGAACCGTCAGAAGAGAAGAATCGTCACACAGCGGGAGCCTCTGATCATGCCATCATGGATGCCGAGCGGCCCGAGGAGAAGAAGGGAGGAAGAACCAGAAGAACCAGAAGAAGAAGAAGATGGAGGAAGAAACCAAAGGAAGATAGAAGATAGAAGAAAGAAGATAGGAGAAAGAAGAAGCATTTAAATAAAGGAATTAAAAGTCAAAAAATGTGTCTTGTCATTTTTAACATTTTTGACACTTTTTTTGTGAAATGGTAGGGGTATTACCACTTCACACAGGAGGGAGGGCCAGGATCTGGGGGTCCCCTTGTTAAAGGGGGCTTCCAGATTCTGATAAGACCCCCACCCACAGACCCCCACAACCACCAGGCAAGGGTTGTGGGGATGAGGCCCTTGTCCCCATCAACATGGGACAAGGTGTTTTGCGGGGCTACCCCAAAGCACCCTCCCAATGTTGAGGGCATGTGGCCTGGTATGGTTCAGGAGGGGGGGCGCTCTCTCGTCCCCCCTCTTTTCCTGTTGCCTGCCAGGTTGCATGCTCAGATAAGGGTCTGGTATGGATTTTTGGGGGGACCCCACACCATTTTTTTTTTCTTAATTTTGGCCGGGGTTCCCCCTAATATCCATACCAGACCTGAAGGGCCTTGTATGGAATTAAGGGGGACCCCCACATAATTTTTTTTTACATTTTGGTTCGGGGTTCCCCTGTGGGGAATTCCCATGCCATTTTTATCAATGAACTTTTATGTGTATTGTCGGACCAGCAATTCATTAATAGCCGCGAGTAGTTTTAAATGACTTTTTTCCTTTAAAATGTCATTTTGCTGTCAAACTGTTCTAAACCTGGGAAACATGCGCCCATTTACAGGCATACTATAGACACCCCCCAGGTACAAAATTTAAAGGAATATTACACTTTTATTGTTTCACTTTAAGCATTATTAAAATCACTGCTCCCGAAAAAACGGCTGTTTTTAAAACTTTTTTTTTACATTGATCCATGTCCCCTGGGGCAGGACCCAGGTCCCCAAACACTTTTTATGACAATAACTTGCATATAAGCCTTTAAAATTAGCACTTTTGATTATTCATGTTCGTGACCCATAGACTTTAACGGTGTTCACATGTTCGAACAAATCTTTTGCCTGTTATAACACATTTTGTCAAATCACATCCAAGACCAAAGATTGAAATTCTGTCCAAAATATGGCAATTTTACTCAACACCTATACAACACCAAAAAGGAATATTACTATTTTACAACATAATCCACAACAAACTTGTATTTAAGAAAACTAAAGCAATGGAGAAATTGGAAGCAGACTTGGGCACCACCTTTTCAGATGACCAATGGCAACATACCTTCAGAGAAACACATAAAGCTTCACACTGTGTCAAGCACTGGGAACTAATGATCAAAATGGCAAACATATGGCATTATGACAAATGTTAATATTACCACAAATCTTATATATATTTTGTACCCTACCAACTCAAATACTGCACCATTACCTCAAAACCCTGTCAAAAATAAGCTGGAAGTAAATTTTGGGTGGCAAAAAAGCTAGATGTTCCTGTAGTAACCTCACCTCTCACAGGAAAATGGGAGGGGCAGGACTAGTGAACCTAAATGACTACTTATGGGCAGTTAGACTCAGGCCCGGATTTACTCCCTTTGCCGCCCCAAGGCCGGGTTCTTCAATGCCGCCCCCCCACACACACACACACACACATACACACACACACCACCATTCTTGTCCTTTATCGATGACTGCTACAATAGATCAGTTAAAAACATATCTCCACACACGAGAACACTGAAAATAACTGACTTTAATTGTACAGACTAAAAATACTTCAGGGTAAGCGCGCGAAGGGTAAGGATTTTTTGCGGGCAATTTTTCAAGGCAATGGCTGGTGTTAGTGCTTCAATCATCCCCGGCACCATGGTTGTTATGGTGTCAGGATGAATGAAACACATTATTTCTATCATTACATTGTAATGTAAAATGAAATAGTTCAACTCACCATAATGCAGAACCATTGGGAGCCCTGAGCGTGTCACTTGCCACTATGCCTGCCACCAGATGGGGATGTCACTTGCCACGCTGCCACCAGATGGGGATGTCACTTGCCACGCTGCCACCAGATGGGGATGTCACTAGCCACGCTGCCTGCCACCAGATTGAGATGTCACTTGCCACGCTGCCTGCCACCAGATGGAGATGTCACTTGCCACGCTGCCTGCCACCAGATTGAGATGTCACTAGCCACGCTGCCTGCCACCAGATGGAGATGTCACTAGCCACGCTGCCTGCCACCAGATGGAGACGTCACTTGCCACGCTGCCTGCCACCAGATGGAGATGTCACTTGCCACCAGATGGAGATGTCACTAGCCACGCTGCCTGCCACCAGATTGAGATGTCACTAGCAACGCTGCCTGCCACCAGATGGGGATGTCACTTGCCACTATGTCTGCCACCAGATGGGGATGTCACTTGCCACGCTGCCACCAGATGGAGATGTCACTAGTCACGCTGCCTGCCACCAGATTGAGATGTCACGTGCCACGCTGCCTGCCTGCCACCAGATGGAGATGTCACTTGCCACGCTGCCACCAAATGGAGATGTCACTTGCCACACTGCCACCAGATGGAGATGTCACTTGCCACACTGCCACCAGATGGAGATGTCACTTGCCACGCTGCCACACTATGGAGATATCACTTGCCACACTATGGAGATGTCACTTGCCACACTATGGAGATGTCACTTGTCACGCTGCCTGGCTGCCACCAGATGGAGGAGGGTGGAACAGCGATGCGGGCAATGAGAGATGTCATCTCTCTCCCCCGCTGCCGCACCGCTGACATTACTCCTCGATATTTTCAAAAATGGCGCCGGGCAGCGTAATCACGCTACTGCGCATGCGCCGCCCAGCCGAGCACTTACGAGCTTTCCTGAGCCCGGCCGGCTTCGGAACGGCGCATGCGCAGTAGTGTGCGGCTCGCGGCCATCATTTCTAAGGGCACCGGTGCCCTTAATCGACTCAACGGGCAGCCTGAAGGGGGGGGCGGCCGCGAAGTCACCGCAGGAGCGGCGCCGCCCCTGCACCACTGCCGCCCCGAGGCCTGGCCTCAGTGGCCTTGTGGTAAATCCGGCCCTGGTTAGACTACATCATATCAAATATTGGTTACAAAAAAGTAATACATCACTATGGGTAGACATAGAAAAATTGAACTCCCCAAGGAAAGACCTAACATCACTACTCATGGGAGACATCTGGATGCCATGGGACACAAAAAAAATCTTTCCCCTTCTATGCAGATTTCACTGAAGGCATGGAGACACCTCCTAAGCCAAACTCACATGGATATACATGAAATAGGTTGCAAGATACCATTGAGCATCCTAGAAAAAAAAAATCCTATGTTATCAGTTAAGGACCTGGTAAAACATGGCATTACACACATTTCAGGCCTCTATAATGGACATTATAGAGGTCTGTGTCAAGCACTGGGAACTTATGATCAAAATGCCAAACAGATGGCATTACATCCCATATAGAATACTGCTGGAGGGACTGCAGGCAAATAAGAAATCTATTACACATGTTCTGGCTTTGCCCAGATGTAAAAAGCCCATGGAACCAAATATTCCAACTGATTTCCTCCCTAACAGGAATATTAACCCCTCCTAACCCAGCACTAGCTATCCTTCACTTGGGCATAGAGAACTTCCCACACAACTTCAGGCCAGTTATTACACACATTCTATTAGAAACACACATACTGATACTATGTAACTGTAAAAACAACACCTCAATAAATTTATCAGATATTAACCACTTGCCGACCGCCTAACGCAGATATACTGCGGCAGAATGGCACGGGCAGGCAAAATCACGTACTTGGTACCCGAAGCAGTCGGCATTGTTAGGGAAGCGATCCGTGCTGAGGGGGAAGCCACTCATTCGTGGCTACCCCCTTGCGATCACTCCCAAACTAATGACAATCTTCCTCTGCCTCTGTAATATAAACAGCGGCAGAGGAAGTGATGTCATCTCTCCTCGCGTCGGTCTTTTCATTTCGGCGCCGAGGAGAGAAGACATCCATGTAAGTGCACCAACACTACACTAACAGTAGAACACTCTAGGCACACATTTCACCCCCCAGTCACCCCCCAATCACCCCCCTGCACCCCCTGTCACAGTGACACCAATAGCAGTTTTTTTTTCTGATTATTACATTGGTGTCATTTGTGACAGTTATAAGTGGTAGGGCAGTTAGTGGTAGTCCCCTTTAAGTCTAGGGTACCCCCCTAACCCCCATAATAAAGTTTTAACCCCTTGATCACCCCCCGTCACCAGTGTCACTAAGCGATCATTTTTCTGATCGCTGTATTAGTGTCACAGGTGACGCTAGTTAGGGAAGTAAGTATTTAGGTGCGCTATCAGCGTTTTATAGCGTCAGGGACCCCCATATAATATCTAAAAAAAGGTTTTAACCCCCTGATTGCCCCCTAGTTAACCCTATCACCAGTGATCACCGTATCAAGGCACCCGCCGTTTATTACCTAATAAAGGTTTAACCCCCTGATCGCCCGACGGAGATATAAGTTAAGTTTTAGGGTCAGATAGGGTCTGCGTCGCCCCAGGCAACGTCAGGTTAGTGCCAGTCCCGCTAACACCCACGCACACCTCCCTTAGTGGTATAGTATCAGAATGGATCAATATCTGATCCGATCAGATCTATGCTAGTGTCCCCAGCAGTTTAGGGTTCCCAAAAATGCAGTGTTAGTGGGATCAGCCCAGATACCTGCTAGAACCTGCATTTTGCCCCTCCGCCCAGCCCACCCAAAAGCAGTATCGATTGATCACTGTCACTTACAAAACACTAAACACACATAACTGCAGCGTTTGCAGAGTCAGGCCTGATCCCTGCGATCGCTAACAGTTTTTTTGGTAGCTTTTTGATACAGCCGCTAACAGTCAGGAGCTTTTTTATCTGTGAGTCTCACTAGTGTAACACTAAATTTAGAGCCCAAAATGGCAAATTGAAGGTACACTAGTGAAGAGGCCTACACGTTTCTGAGCATGACAGATAGTGAAGAGGAAGTCACTCATCTGTCAGATTCAGGTTCAGAATACAATCCTCTAGAGGACAGCGGCTCCATGACAGATAGCTCTGACGACAGAGTTGTGGTCCCTGCCAAGGTCAGGCGTACCAGACCCCAATATTCTTCTTCTGTCATTGATGTGCAAGAACCACAGGTCCCTCGTATGGAGCAGAGGAGTACTAGCGCCGCTATTCCTTCTGGTGAACTGGCAAGCACCAGCGGCCTAGTACACCCTGGTCGTAGTCAATCCAGCACTGCACTATCACGTGGTGATGTGGCGAGTCCCATAAGTGCAGTTCAAGCTGGTGAGGTGGCAAGCACAAGTAGTGTCCCGCTGCCACCAAGAAGATGAACACAGGCCCGCCGTGCCCATAGTGCCCTTCCTGCTGCATTCGCCAATCCTAATTGGGAGCCCACCACTTCTGCAGCACCCATACTTCCTCAATTCACTGGCCAACCCGGCATTCAGGTAGAAACAGTTGATTTTACGTCACTTGATTTTTATTCGCTGTTTTTCATCGAAGATCTCTATAGATCTATTGTAGACCAAAGCAATTTGTACGTTGATCAACACATTGCCACTATTCCCCAGTCTTCCCTTGCCAGAGATTGAAGACCAATTACGGTTTCCGAATTTAAGCTCTTTCTAGGCCTTTCCCTCAACATGGGCATAACTAAAAAGAGTGAGTTGCGGTCATATTGGTCCACTGACCCAATTCACCATATGCCCTTGTTCTCTGCCTCTATGATCCGGGCATGATACGAGCAGATCTTGTGGTTCATGCACTTCAATGACAATGAACTCTGTCGTCCTCGTGGAGACCATGGATACAATCGGCTCTACAAAATTCGGCCCCTCGTAAACCACTTCAACCAACGTTTTGCAGACTTGTTTACTCCCCATCAAGTTGTCTGCATTGATGAGTCCCTGATTAAGTTTTCTGGCCCCTTGTCATTCAAACACTACCTTCCCAGCAAGCGTGCCAGATACGGGGTCAAGATGTATAAGCTCTGTGACAGGGCCACAGGCTATACATGGTTTATAGTTTACGAGGGAAAAGATAGCCACGTAGAGCCGACAAACTGCCCTGACTACATAGGAAGCGCTGGCAAAATTGTGTGGGACTTGGTGTCACCCTTATTTGGAAAGGGGTACCACTTAAATGTGGACAATTATTACATGAGCGTGCCACTTTTTAGTTACTTGTTTGATCAGCAGATTGGAGCATGTGGTCACAGTGCGACCTGATCACCGGGGCTTTCCCCAGCAGCTTGTAGATTCCCATCTTAGGCTGGTGGAGAGAGAATTCTTTAAGTGTAATAACTTGCTCGTTATGAAGTGGAGGGATAATAAGAATGTTTTCGTTCTTACCTCCCTTCATGCAGACACGATGGTCCAAATTACTACGGCGACTGGTGTTGTGGAGAAACCCCTCTGTGTCCACGAATATAACCAAAATATGGGAGGGGTGGACCTCAACGACCAGTTGTTGGTGCCGTACCTAATTGCTCATAAGGCCAGACGCTGGTACAAGAAAGTGTCTGTTTATTTATTTCAATTGGCTTTGCTGAACGCTCATGTGCTATAGAGAGCTTCAGGATGGACTGGATCCTTCCTTAAATTCCAGGAAGAGATCGTCAGAGCCCTTCTTTTTCCAGACGGTGCTCCACCTCACCTTCCCCAACCAAATGTAGTAAGCCAGCTGCATGAGAGGCATTTTCTTTATGTCCTCCCGAGTACCCCTACCCAACGAGCCCCCCAAAAAAGATGTTGTGTCTGCAGCAAGCATGGATATAGGCGTGACACCCGCTATTATTGTCCCTCCTGTCCTGACAATCCTGGTCTTTGCATTGGTGAATGTTTTGAACGCTACCACACACTAGTTGAGTATTAGCGTAGGGTACAGCACTGCACAGACTAGGCACACTTTCATAGGGTCTCCCAAAATGCCATCGCATTTTGAGAGACCCGAACCTGGAACCGGTTACAGTTACAAGAGTTATGCCCCGTACACACGGTCGGATTTTCCGACGAAAAATGTGTGATAGGACCTTGTTGTCGGAAATTCCGACCGTGTGTAGGCTCCATCACACATTTTCCATCGGATTTTCCGACACACAAAGTTTGAGAGCAGGATATAAAATTTTCCGACAACAAAATCCATTGTCGGAAATTCCGATCGTGTGTACACAAATCTGACGAACAAAGTGCCATGCATGCTCAGAATAAATAAAGAGATGAAAGCTATTGGCCACTGCCCCGTTTATAGTCCCGACGTACGTGTTTTACGTCACCACGTTAAGAATGATCGGATTTTCCGACAACTTTGTGTGACCATGTGTATGCAAGACAAGTTTGAGCCAAACGGAAAAAATCGTAGGATTTTGTTGTCGGAATGTCCGAACAAAGTCCGACCGTGTGTACGCCCTATTATGCCCCGTACACACGGTCAGACTTTGTTCGGACATTCCGACAACAAAATCCTAGGATTTTTTCCGACGGATGTTGGCTCAAACTTGTCTTGCATACACACGGTCACACAAAGTTGTCGGAAAATTCAATCGTTTTAAACGCGGTGACGTAAAACATGTACGTCGGGACTATAAACGGGGCAGTGGCCAATAGCTTTCATCTCTTTATTTATTCTGAGCATGCATGGCACTTTGTCCGTCGGATTTGTGTACACACGATCGGAATTTCCGACAACGGATTTTGTTGTCGGAAAATTTTATCTCCTGCTCTCCAACTTTGTGTGTCGGAAAATCCGATGGAAAATGTCCGATGGAGCCCACACACGGTCGGAATTTCCGACAACACGCTCCGATCGGACATTTTCCATAGGAAAATCCGACCGTGTGTACGGGGCATTACAGTTACAAAAAAAGTGTAAAAAAAAAAAAAGTAAAAAACACAAAAAAATATATAAAATAAAATAAACAAAAGTAGTTGTTCTTTTATTGTTCTCTCTCTATTCTCTCTCTATTGTTCTGCTCTTTTTTACTGTATTCTATTCTGCAATGTTTTATTGTTATTATGTTTTATCATGTTTACTTCATAGGTATGCAATTTTTTTATACTTTACTGTTTCCTGTGTTTTACTGTTAACCATTTTTTTGTTTTTAGGTATGCCATTCAGCTGCAGAGCAGATTTATTTTTCTTGACAGCAACAGCATTTGCTCCCACGATACATAAAGCCATGGCTCCAGCACTGTAGGAGGTGATTTCACCACCACAGTTAAAAAAAAGAGCATATATGCCGAAGCATGGGGGCAGTAGGGGCGGAGGAGCTATTTGCTCCTGCCTTTTGGGGCGGATGCCCCCATGCTTCAGCATATATAAACAGTGCATGTATGCCCATTATTAGAAGTAGGTGGATGAAGGGAGGTATTCTAATGGTGGGCATACCCACCGATCAATCTCTTTTTTTCGTTCAGCCCACAGGCTGCATGCGCCTTTCTCCCACAACTTGTTTCAAAATATAAAATATTCCATGGACTCGACATGCCTCTCAGCAAATAGCTTGGGGTGTCTACTTTCCAAAATGGGGTCATTTGGGGGGGTTTGTGCCATCTTGGCATTTTATGGCCTTCAAAACTGTGATAGGTAGTGAGGAGTAAAATCAAAAATTTACCCCCTTAGAAATCCTGAAGGCGGTGCTTGGTTTCAGGGCCCCGTACGTGGCTGGCTCCCAAAAAGTCCCACACATGTGGTATCCCCGTACTCAGGAAAAGCAGCAGAATGTATTTTGGGGTGTAATTCCACATATGCCCATGGCATGTTTGAGCAATATATCATTTAGTGACAACTTTGTGCAAAAAAAAAAAGTTTGTAATTTTCCCGCAACTTGTGTCAAGATATAAAATATTCCATGGACTCAACATGCCTCTCAGCAAATAGCTTGGGGCGTCTACTTTCCAAAATGGGGTCATTTGAGGGGCTTTGTGCCCTCTTGGCATTTGTATTTTGGCAGGAGAAGCAGCTAAATGTATTTTGGGGCGCAATTTCACATACAACCATGGCATGTGTGAGCAATATACCATTTAGTGACTTTTTGTAAATTTTTTTTTTTTTTTATTATCATTATTCAATCACTTGGGACAAAAAAAATAATATTTAATGGGCTCAACATGCCTCTCAGCAATTTCCTTGGGGTGTCTACTTTCCAAAATCAGGTCATTTACGAGAGTTTTGTACTGCCCTGCCATTTTAGCACCTCAAGAATTTACATAGGCAGTCATAAACCAAAGCTGTGTAAATTCCAGAAAATGTACCCTAGTTTGTAGATGCTATAACTTTTGCGCAAACCAATAAATATACACTTATTGCCATTTTTTTTACCAAAGATATGTGGCCGAATACATTTTGGCCTAAATGTATGCCTAAAATTGAGTTTATTGGATTATTTTTTATAACAAAAAGTAGAAAATATCATTTTTTTTCAAAATTTTTGGTCTTTTTCCGTTTATAGCGCAAAGAATAAAAAACGCAGAGGTGATCAAATATCATCAAAAGAAAGCTCTATTGGTGGGAAAAAAGGAAACAAATTTTGTTTGGGTACAGCATTGCATGACTGTGCAATTAGCAGTTAAAGAAACGCAGTGCCAAATTATAAAAAGTGCTCTGGTCAGGAAGGGGGTAAATCCTTCCGGGGCTGAAGTGGTTAAGAGAGCAGTCCACAGAATCTACAATCGCAATCAACTCTGTGCAATGTGACAGATTTGACAAATATTGGTCTATATGGCCAAAGAGCAACAATGCGACGTAAAGATTCCTTAACATGTTGAGTCTCCCATGCTTTAGCTTCATTCTACTGATTACCTAATGATTTGTTATTATCAACCTATCAAAAATTCTTATACAGATGTTTACTGTGTATATCGAACTGTCTTGTCTTTCATATTTAAAATATTCAATTAAAATATTGAAACAAATAAAGATATACACAAATATCTAAAAATATCTGAACATCATGTGTATTACGCATGTCACACTAAATGTGCATCACCAGTAAGATGTTTTAATAACTGTATTTATCTAATCAACTTCTTTAAATCAAAAACAAAAACAAAAATTCACTGGTGAATTTACTCTTATGTGTCATCCTCCACACAAGAACACAAACCATAAATGTTCAGATTCCTGAGTAGAAAAAAATCAAGGCACTATTCGTAATAATGGGAAATATCCCATTCATGATTCATGCCTGCCGGCTTTCTGGTATTAAAAAAGAAGATCCAGTAGACCTCTCTTTTACATAAAATCCTGAACTTATTCCCTCATCTAACTGGTAGAACTATTTTCTCCACTGCCTGAATAACTAAACTAGAAACATCTTTTTGGTGTACCTCATTCCAATGTCTAGCTATATTGGTGTTATGATCCTTCTGTCATATAAATGATTGTAAAGATGATCCTGCTTCTCATTTTCCTAGCTTAAGTTTGAAGGGAGAAGGAAGCAGGCTAGTTACCAGTTCCTTTTAGGAAACCTATGGCCGGTAATGCGCTCTTACGAGCTGATTCCAGCCGCCCCAAACATACTTTGAGAGGAATTCCTGTCAGGCAATTTCTAAGACTCAAGCGGATCTTTAGTGAGAATAATGACTATATACGGGAGTCAAGAATTATGTGTTCTCGATTTGAAGATAGAGGTTATTCTAAAACCATCTTAACCACTTGACAACTGGGCACTTAAACCCCCTTCCTAACCAGACCAATTTTCAGCTTTTGGTGCTCTCACATTTTGAATGACAATTACTCAGTCATGCAACACTGTATCTATATGAAATTTTTGTCCTTTTTTTCACACAAATGGAGCTTTCTTTTGGTGGTATTTAATCACCGCTGGGTTCTTTATTTTTTGTGCCGTAAAAGAAAAAAAGACCGAAAAATCTGTAAAAAAATACATTTTTCTTCATTTCTGTTATAATATTTTGCAAATTAGTAATTTTTCTTCATATATTTTGGCCAAAATTTATACCGCTACATATCTTTGGTAAAATTAACCCAAATCAGTGGATATTATTTGGTTTTTGTGAAAGTTATAGAGTCCAAAAGCTATGGTACGAATATCTGAAAATTGATCACACCTGAAGTACTGACGGCCTATCTAATTTCTTGAGACCCTAACATTCCAGAAAAGTACAAATACCCCCCAAATGACCCCTTTTTGGAAATAAGACATTCCAAGGTATTTAGAAAGATGCATGGTGAGTTTTTTGAAGTTGTAATTTTTTCCCACAATTCTTTGAAAAATCAAGGTTTTTTTTTAACTTTTTTTTTCCCACAAAATTGTCATATTAGCAGGTTATTTCTCCCACACCGCATGTGCATACCACAAATTACACCCCAAAACACATTCTGCTATTACTCCTGAGTATGGCGATACCACATGTGTGAGACTTTTACACAGCGTGGCCACATACAGAGGCCCAACATGCAGGGGAGCACCTTCAGGTGTTCTGGAGCACCCAGGCCAATTCTGACATTTCTCTCCTACATGTAAAAATCATCATTTATTAGCTAGAAAATTACATAGAACCCCAAAACATTATATATGTTTTTTTTAGCAAAGATCCTAGAGAATACAATGGCGGTCGTTGCAACTTTTTATCTCGCACGGTATTTGCGCAGCACTTTTTTTAACGCTTTTTTTTGGAAAAAAAACGGTTTTGTGCTTTACAAAAAACAAAAAAGTTAAGTTAGCCTAATGTTTTTGCATAATGTGAAAGATGAAGTTACGCCGAGTAAATAGATACCCAACATGTCACCTTTCAAAATTGCACGCGCTTGTGGAATGGCGCCAAACTTTGCTACTCAAAAATCCCCATAGGCGACGCTTTAAAATTTTTTACTGGTTACATGTTTTGAGTTACAGAGGAGGTCTAGGGCCATAATTATTACTCTCGCTCTACCGATTGCAGCGATACCTCATATGTGTGGTTTGAACACCGTTTTCATATGTGGGCGGGACTTACATATGCATTCGCTTCTGCATGCGAGCACGCAGGGACAGGGGCGCTTTAAAAAATTTTTTTTTTTTATTGTTCATTTTACTTTATTTATTTTAGTTTGATGCTTTTTTCCCAAAAAAAAAATTTTTGACCACTTTTATTCCTATTACAAGGAATATAAACATCCTTGTAATAGGAATATGGCATGACAGGTCCTCTTTACAGTGAGATATGGGGTCAATAAGATCCCACATCTCACCTCTAGGCTGGGAAGCCTGAAATTAAAAAAAAAAAAAAACATCCTGGCTTCGATCGTAGCGGTGAGTCGGTAGAAGCGCGGGAGGGGGGGACATCCCCTCTCGCCTCCTGTAAGAACGATCAAGCAGTGGAACAGCTGCTATGATCATTCTCATGGTGTAGGGAATCGCCGGCTGAAAAAGCTGATATCTGAATGATGCCTGTAGCTGCAACTATCATTCAGATATCTCCGCACAAAGTCAAGGACGTTGTATGACGGCCGGCGGGCGGGAAGTGGTTAAAACGCTTTTTTTTTTTTAACACAAAGTTGTCCATTTATACAATATTTCTACCACATAACATGTACATACCAAAAATGACACCCCAAAATAGATTCCCCTGCTCCTCCTGAGTACGGCGATACCACATGTGTGAGACTTCCACAGCCTGGCCACATACAGAGGCCGAGTACAGCTGAGCATGGCTCAGCATGGCAGGGTATGGCGGGGTATTGCGGAGTATGGCGGGGTATTGCAGAGTATGGCGGGGTATTGCAGAGTATGGCGGGGTATTGCGGAGTATGGCGGGGTATTGCGGAGTATGGCGGGGTATTGCGGAGTATGGCGGGGTATTGCGGAGTATGGCGGGGTATTGCGGAGTATGGCGGGGTATTGCGGAGTATGGCCGGGGTATTGCGGAGTATGGCGGGGTATTGCGGAGTATGGCGGGGTATTGCGGAGTATGGCGGGGTATTGCGGAGTATGGCGGGGTGTTGCGGAGTATGGCGGGGTATTGCGGAGTATGGCGGGGTATTGCGGAGTATGGCGGGGTATTGCGGAGTATGGCGGGGTATTGCAGAGTATGGCGGGGTATTGCAGAGTATGGCGGGGTATTGCAGAGTATGATGGGGTATTGCAGAGTATGGCGGGGTATTGCGGAGTATGGCGGGGTATTGCGGAGTATGGCGGGGTATTGCGGAGTATGGTGGGGTATTGCGGAGTATGGCGGGGTATTGCGGAGTATGGCGGGGTATGGCGGGGGCATGGCAGAGTATGGCGGGGCATGGCAGAGTATGGCGGGGGCATGGCAGAGTATGGTGGGGGCATGGCAGAGCATTGCAGAGTATGGCGGGGGCATTGCAGAGTATTGCGGGGCCATTGCAGAGTATTGCGGGGGCATTGCAGAGTATTGCGGGGGCATTGCAGAGTATTTCAGGGGCATTGCAGAGTATTGCGGGGGCATTGCAGAGTATTGTGGGGGCATTGCAGAGTATTGCGAGGGCATTGTAGAGTATTGTGGGGGCATTGCAGAGTATTGCACAGCATTGCAGAGTATTGTGGGGGCATTGCAGAGTATTGCACAGCATTGCAGAGTATTGTGGGGGCATTGCAGAGTATTGTGGGGGTATTGCAGAGTATTGCACAGCATTGCAGAGTATTGTGGGGGTGTTGCAGAGTATTGCACAGCATTGCAGAGTATTGTGGGGGCATTGCAGAGTATTGTGGGGGTATTGCAGAGTATTGCACAGCATTGCAGAGTATTGTGGGGGTATTGCAGAGTATTGCACAGCATTTCAGAGTATTGTGGGGGTGTTGCAGAGTATTGCACAGCATTGCAGAGTATTGTGGGGGCGTTGCAGAGTATTGCACAGCATTGCAGAGTATTGTGGGGGCATTGCAGAGTATTGCACAGCATTGCAGAGTATTGTGGGGGTATTGCAGAGTATTGCACAGCATTGCAGAGTATTGTGGGGGTATTGCAGAGTATTGCACAGCATTGCAGAGTATTGTGGGGGTATTGCAGAGTATTGCACAGCATTGCAGTGTAGTGGGGATGGCTGAGCATGGATGGATGGATGGCTGGATGTCTCTGTGCAGCGCTGTGGGCACTACACATCCAGCCCACAGCGCTGCAGACATCCATCCATCCCCCTCTCCTCCATAGTGTACCGATCGGTACACAGGAGGGGAGGAGAGGAACCAGCGTCATCAGATGACGCCGGTCTGTTTACATGTGATTGCGCCGTCATTTGACGGCGCGATCACATGGTAAACGGCCGCGATCAGCGGCCATTTACCTGGATCCGTGATGCGCCGGGTCCGGTGGACCCGGCAGGTCACGGATGTGTTCGGGTGCGCGCCCCAGGGGGCGCGCGAGAGGGGAACTCTGGGAGGACGTCATAGTACGCCCTCCCAGAGTTATCCAACCGCCCTGCAGCCGTCATTCGGCTATGGGACGGTTGGTAAGTGGTTAAACAGAGCTAATAACATCGCTGACAACACTTCACAAGATAATTTATTACGAGATAATAAAGCCAGGAACAAAGAGATGATTAGGTACAAGCATAACGCTTTTCCTTCAACACCTGTTTTCTTCACACTAATCAGTATGGAGTTTCACAAAATCAGGAACATCGTTTTGAAACATTTGCCGGTATTATTCATTGATCCAGTCTATGATGAGATTCTTGCCCAAGGGGTCAAAACTCTATCACGTAGAGCCCCTACCCTTGGTGGAACTTTGTCACCTAACCTCTACACTTTAAACAATCAGGTTCACATTGGCTGCAATTCAAGGGTACATTTAGATGTGGGCAGAATGGATGTTCATGTTGTCCCCATATTTTAAAGGGGGACTCCATCCAGGCTACTACTATTAACAAATTATCTAGAATAACATAATTTATGAATTGTAATACCAGGTATTTGGTGTACATCATTACATGCAAGCTGTGCCATGTACAGTACAGATCATTTATATGACATACAGAAGAATCATAACACCAATAAAGCCAGACATTGGAATGAGGTAAACCAAAAAGATGTTTCTAGTTTAGTTATTCAGACAGTGGAGAAAATAGTTATGCCAGTTAGAGGAGGGGATATATTCAGGATTTTATGTAAAAGAGAGGTCTACTGGATCTTCTTTTTTAATACCAGAAAGCCAGCAGGCATGAATCATGAATGGGATGTTTCCCCAAATTATAAATAGCGCTTTGAATTTTTTCTACCCAGGAATCTGAACATTTATGGTTTGTGTTCTTGTGTCCGAGATGACACATAAGAGAGAATTCACCAGTGAATTTTTGTTTTTGATTTAAAGAATTTGATTAGATAAATACAGTTATTAAAACATCTCACTGGTGATGCACATTTAGTGCGACATGCGTAATGCACATGATGTTCAGATATTTTTAGATATTTTCAGATATCTTTATTTGTTTCAATATTTTTATTGAATATTTTAAATATGAACAGGTTACAAATAAGACAAGACAGTTTGATATACACAGTACACATCTGTATAAGAATTTTTGATAGGTTGATAATAACAAATCATTAGGTAATCAGTAGAATGAAGCTAAAGCATGGGAGACTCAACATGTAAAGGAATCTTTACGTCATATTGTTTCTGTTTGGCCATATAGACCAATATTTGTCAAATCTGTCACATTGCATAGAGTTGATTGCGATGATTTTTTGTTTTTGATTTAAAGAATTTGATTAGATAAATACAGTTATTAAAACATCTCACTGGCGGCGCACATTTAGTGCAACATGCGTAATGCACATGATGTTCAGATATTTTTAGATATTTTTGGATTTCTATGATACCTATGTATATCAGATGCATTTCTCTTTTCCATTTTGTGTTCATCTCTGTTCTTATTTTGCATGCCTACAATGTAGATCATTTATTAATCTTAAATAGTGTTATTATGAATTAAATTATATTGGAAGCACATGTAGCCATGTGAGGGATAGGGGGTCTTATGTCATGTTAGTGCCATTGGGGCTCTGTTTAGCTGGAGGAACACTGATAAAGAAGAATTATGGTGATTTTATTTTCCCCATATATATATAGGGGATAGTAGATGGATAGATAAATTCACTGTACAGGCTGTGTCAATATACAGTTTCTACGTGAAGTTCTTCAGATATCCTCCTAGCGTCAATGAATATATGTACACATAGGTTTGTATGTGTTTTATTTTTCAAAGTTTTTACTTTTCAAATGTTGTTTTTATGTGATCCTTTCAGGTGGAAGGTTTTTCACTAGCCAATTCTTGCATCATTTATTATTATTGTATAGGATTTATATAGCACCCACACTTTACGTAGCGCTTTACAACTTGAGGGTAGACAGTACAAATACAATACACTTTAATACAGTAGGAATCAGAGGGCCCTGCTCCTTGGAGCTTACAATCTAAGAGGGAAGGTCAAGAGATACAAGAGGTAATAACTGTGGGTGATGTGCTGATTGAGAAGATAAATGTACAGGTGTTAGGTGGGGGCCAGATAGGCTTCTCTGAAGAGTTGAGTTTTCAGGGATCGTCTGAAAGTGGATAAAGTAGGAGAAAATCGTTTAAACTATGTATATGTATAAACTATCATAAGGATTTGGGTTTCAATTATGTCTGACTGCTCTACCCACAAGGGGTTATTATGATATCTGTGAAGAGGAAGACTTTAGTTGTTTGTAGTGGGTGTGCACAGTTTTTACAATTAAGCCTGTTTCTGTTTCTGTATATACATATACTGTATGTCATTATTATCTGTTTGAACATCAAGCTATGAGTAAGCACTTGTAACCACGGTGTGAAACGCGTCAAATCTTTTTTATTCTTTGCTGTATGGACTGACACTACCAAATATATTTCATTGGAGTGCGGCCGTGCGGATCTCGTTTTTTCCTCTGCATATGGTTTGCATACAGAGCCAGCTACCATACCTGAGGAGGGAAGAGATATCAAGGCTCAGACATCTGGAGCAAGTTCTCTTTTTGTCTCTCTCTCTAACTCTTGTGAGAGTTTGCCAGCAAGGGAGGGGGGATGAGTCAAAGGAGGGCCAATCAGAGCTGTAGAACTGCAGAGCTGAAAGGGGCTGGATGAGGGCGGAGATAACAGGAGACTGCAGAGAGATAAACAGAGATTCATCCAGTGAGGAGAAATGTGCAGGCAAGCAGAGGTGTGAGTGTGTCTGTCTGTCTGTCTGTCTGTCTGTCTGTCTGTCTGTCTGTCTGTCTGTCTGTCTGTCTGTGTGTCTGTATATATGTGTATGTGTGTATATGTATGTGTATGGATGTGTTTGTCTGTCTAAAGCCAGGAAGTGAACAGGCAACAGCTTCACCTGCCCACAGTAAAAATGGCTGCAGCCAGACTTAGTGGAGGAAGATTTCTGCAGCATATTTGTACAGAATCACAGTATGTATTCAATAATATGCAAAGTGGTTGGAGGGAACCTTCAGAATGGCAAAGATGTTTTTATTAATTATTATATGAGCAGACTGCAGTTCCTTTTTATTAAAAAAAGTCCCATGATGTGCATATGCCATTAATCATGTTGTCCACTGATGCAGTGATGCCTCAGTCATGACAAAAAGTGCCTGTTGAAAGAAACTCACAGAATGATGGACAAATTTGATCTTGTTGCTTCACTTGCACCAAATAACATCTCCTGGTTCCCACTGCTATAGTAAACAAAGGGGTGGGGTCACCCGAGTGACAGCTTTGACCAAAATATGAACATGATCCCACTTTTTTTGTGGGATTTCCCCTTAAAATTAACACTGCATCTAAATTGGACGATTATGCCCCTCGGGTGCCTACCAATTAGCTAAATGGGAAGCTGTAACATTTGACAGCAGTAGCAATATCACTGCTAAATGTAGTCACTTCCTGCTGCCACTGGAGGTTTGACTTAGTTGAACACAGATTTAGTCCAATAGCTAATCCTACAAACAGACAAAATTTGGTCTAAACCTAGGTTCGCTCATCTCTATTTATAGCAAGAGGTTATGTCAGTCAAAGATATGAGGAACTAGCCAACCAAGTGGGTGTAAACAAATTACACAAGTAAGGACTAATGCTAACGACAATGTCCTGTTCATTACAATTATGCATGCCATTTTAATATGCATTATACATTAGAATTTGATTTATTTTGGTCCTTTGCGTCTTAAGCTGTTCTCTTGACCTTTTATCTGCTTAGAGGTAAAAGCTTGTGGGGCTTATGCTGCGTACACACGACCGGACTTTACGGCATACTTTGCCCGGCAGACTTTTCGACAGACTTTACGACGGACTTTCCGATTGAATGGACTTGCCTACACACGATCAACCAAAGTCCAACGGATTCGTACGTGATGATGTACGACCGGACTAAAACAAGGAAGTTCATAGCCAGTAGCCAATAGCTGCCCTAGTGTCGGTTTTTGTCCGTCGGACTAGCATACAGACAAGCGGACTTTTCGACCGGACTCGAGTCCATCGGATAGATTTGAAACATGTTTCAAATCTAAGTCCGTCAAACTTTTGAGAAAACGGAAGGAGCTCATACCCAAGATGGCCGCTCAGTAAGCTAGAGTGGCAGGCACGCTGACATGCTTCAGAGGCCGGAGACGCTGTAAGGCGGCAAGCTGCGGAGAGCTGACACACATCCGCAGCCTGGTTCACAACAAGACGGGCACAAACAGCATAACTGGGGAAGACCAGAGAAAAGCTCTACCTGTGGGGTGCCGGCTGAGAGACCGGAGACCGAACCACAGCCATACGGGTGCGTGGCGCGGGAAGGTCTTGAGGATCAAACCGGCAGAGATCAGGAGGCTAGGAGATCCCCACACTGTGATACGCTGTATGAGGAAAATCTTACCAGGCAAGGCTATCACTGCACGGAGCTGGTAAGATAATTAAATATGCCACTGACCTAATTTGTATGGACATATAAGATACCTGCAAGATATTACATGGAAAGATTTTGGTAACCCCTATATGCCAAAGACTGTTATTAACATATGGTTACTTGCCTGAAATAATATACTAGCTGACCTGTGGATTTGATTGTGTGGCTTGTGGGAGGAGAGCTCAATTACTGCTTAAAGGAAGATAAGGAAGATTTAAGCACAAAGAACATTAAAATCCCAAAACTGACTGGAGGGAGTAGAGAGGGAGAAAGGGATATGAGATAAGAAAGCAAAATTTAAAATAAGAGGTTACATATGGTATCACTCCCTCATAGAATATATTAAAGGTCAGACGAGGGATTTTAACCTCGGGACTATAACTCTTCACAAAGAAAAGGGCTGGAGAAACTACTACAGGGAGGTGACTGATAAAAATCGGTAAAATATGGCACCCAAAAAGGGAAATAAAACACCACAACCTCAGAAAAATAAGAAAGATAAAGAGGAGGGTAGAAGTAAAAACCCCACTGGGACACAAACTACACAAACGGCAGATATCAAGGAGATATTTCAACAATTACAGCTACAATCTCCCCGTGCAATGCAAGCCGTATAAACGCCACAAGATATTTCAAATATAGCGGACATTTCGGGGGCATCTAGATCATCAGGAGAAATGCAATCACAACACCCCAGAAGTAGCTCACTATTAGATACCACAGGTTCGGGTAGTGATCCAAAAGAATTGGAAAAAGAGAATTGGGATATGAGGAAATATATCCAATCCCTGCCAAGAAGATATGGACCAATATGTGTTTAGATTGGAGAATTCATACAAAATGGAGCTACTTGAGCTTAAGGAGTCTATTAAAAACATACAAGAAAAAACAGACACTAAAGTCTTGAAAATTGAGCAGGAAACAAGGAAGTTAAAGGAAAATATGCAAAAACAAGGAAAACAAATGCATCAGCTAATTAACAATATGGATGAGCAAGAAAATAGAAGCAGGAGATCCAATATTAGAATAAGAGGTTTAAAAGAGGATGTTGGGGCCAAAGAGTTAATAAACACTCTGCAAAAGATATTCCAAGAACTAATTCCGGGGATAGAAATAAAGGATTTGATAATCGATCGGGCCCATAGAACAACAGGAATAAGAAGATTGGGTCCTAGCATGCCACGAGATGTTATATGCAAGATGCACTATGCTCATATAAAAGACAGGATTATGTATGCTGCACGTCTGAAGAATTCTATCTTATATGAGGGTGCCACAGTACAATTTTTTCAAGACTTGTCTAAATTTACATTAGACCGTAGAAGGGCATTAAAACCTCTAGTGGAACAGTTAAGGAAGAGTAATCTCCAGTATAGATGGAAATTCCCATTCCAATTACAGGCACATAAAGAAGGACATATTGCAATTTTTAGGGGTCTTGAGGACCTACCGCAGTTTCTGTCAATTCTCAATTTGCCAGTAATAGAACTACCGGACTGGCCTATTTCATATATAAAAATGCTTAGATAATCGTGCTGAGATGTTGGGGTAGGGGGGAGGGGTGTAGAGAATCTCTAACAGCATGTGCTAATGGGGGGGATGGGGGGGGGGGTTATATGTATGGTAAACATAGGGTCCTGCACAAATTTTGAACACTATATATTTTTTATTGATAGTTGATAATTACATTATATGGGAGTGGAGCGTGAGATTTGGTTAGGCATTGATACACTTTTTATATATGTTGTGATTATTTTATACAAATTGACAAACATTGTAGTAAACACTGCTTGTAGGTATATTGGGGGAGGAGGGGTTATAGTGTTTTTATAGGTGTGAGATAAGGGGATAGTTGGGGTGGGGGGAGGGTTTTTTTTTTTTTTTTAAGTGTGGTAAACATAGTGTCTAGCACAAATTTTTGAACACTATAAATGTTATCGATACTTGACATTAACACTATGGGGGAGTGGAGTGTGGGATTTGGTTAGGCATTGATATAATTTTTTTTTTTTCATATAAGTTGTGACTACTATTTGCATAATATTGTTGTAATTACTGTTTGCAGGTATAGGGGGATGAGGAGCTATGGGGTTTCATAGGTGTATGATAGGGGGATTGTTGGGGTGGGGGGGGTGTTTTTTTTTTTTTTTTTTTTTCTCTCTTCACATATAGGTGGTAAACATAGAGTTCCGCACAAATCTTGTACATTATACCTTTTTTTTTTGATAGTTGATATTAATCAATATGGGAGTGTGCGTAAGATGGGGCTAGGTATTGATACTCTTTTTTTTTAGATGTAGTTGGTATGCGTATAAGGATAACATAATAGTACTCACTGTTTAAGGTACCTTAGGGGGATGGGTGGGTCATAGGGTTTTATATGTGTGCGTCAGGGAGATTGTTGGGGTGAGGGGAGGGTGTTTTTTTTTTTTGCCAGGACCAGGGTATATCATATAATATCATATATCAGGATGTTGGTTTTGGGTCATGCAGGGGTTTTGTCATGACTTTTATAGTTTCTACAGGTTCTGAGCATGTATTCTATCGATATTCTATGTATGTGGTTATACATGGATTAAATTATGTAGAGGTTTGATAGGGGGAGGGCATTGGGTTGGGGGTTTCCCCCTTTACCCCTTTTTTTTTTCTTCCCCTCGGATTAGTTATGGTATTATTGTATGTATACTCTCAAGATTGTTGCTGAGTGATGTAGATATGATCTGGAGGGGTTGCTATCCCCTATGAAAGGATGTCACCCCCCCCTTGACCCCAATGCAAGCAGGGTGCTGGGTAATGTAAGGAAAAAAAAATTATTATTTTTTTGTTAGTATATTTAAAAATCAGCGTGTTGCCACCGACTGGGTGGCGGTAATTGGAAGTCAGGCTCTGTTCCCCTTAGTTTAGGGAACTTACATTAAAGTAAGATAGACTGTTTATAGTCATTAGGGTACGAATTGGTGTGTGTGTGAGTGGGTGCGTGTGGGTTGTATAGATTCTTTCTCTTTTTTTTTTTTTTTTCCCTCTTTTTGCCCTTTTCTCCCTAAGTTGTGAAGAGCAATGAATATCTGTTCCTACAATATTAGGGGTCTAAATTCGGCTTCGAAAAGATCACAGGTTTTATACTCTCTTCACAAGCAGAAGGTTGGGGTCATCTTTTTTCAGGAGACACATTTTCGGACGGATCATATTCCTAATCTTCGAAATAAATACTACACCACATGGTTCCATGATTCCTATGGGTACTCTAAGTCGAGAGGGGTGTCTATCGCAATTCATAGAACGATTCCTTATCAAGTCATAGAAGAATGGCGCAATAGGGATGGCAGAGCAATACTACTTAAGCTTATTATATATGGTAAAAAATACACCCTCATAAACCTATATCTACCTAATCAAAATCAGATTAAAGTAGGCTTGCAACTGATAAGTCAACTTCTGGGAAAAGCAGAAGGTATAGTAATAGTCGGGGGGGATTTCAATTTTGTTATGGATAGCGTGATTGACACCACAACACCGACGACAGCTCAGAGTAGTAAAGATAAGAAGAAATTTAAAGAATTATTGACTAAATGTCAGCTGGTGGATATTTGGCGTCTCCTGCATCCAATAGAGAAGAATTATACATTCTATTCTAACGTTCATGGATCATATCATCGTATAGATTTCTTCTTAATAAATCAGAGAGGGATAAACAATATCTTAGCTGCGGAGATAGGTAACTCAGTATGGTCCGATCATGCACCCGTGTTTCTGAAAATAGATCTACTTTCGGGGGAGAACAATAGGGGTAATTGGCGTCTTAATGACAACCTACTCTATGATGAAGGGGTGTGCAATGGAAATAAGAAAAGCAATAATGGACTTCACTAATGATCATAATGGAGATACTACGTCTTTGCCTACAATGGGAAGCATTGAAATGTGTGCTGCGAGGTCTATTTATAAAACATGGGGCTAGATTGAAAAAACAGAAAAATTGTAGAATAACTCAATTATTTAAAGCAATAGAGAGCGCGGAAATGCAACATAAACAAAATCTTACACGTGAAACCTTAATGATAGTAACATAGTTAAAAGCAGAACTGCAAACACTATTAAATGAAAAGACATTATATGTTAGGGATAAAAGCCGGGCCCTATTTTATCAACAGGGCAATAAGCCAGGTAAACTACTGGCGAGGGCCCTAAAAAACAGATGCAGCACATTACCGATTGTCACGATAAAGACGGATGCCGGAGATGTGAGTTATGATCCAAAAGGGATTCTAAAAGAGTTTCAAACATTCTACACGAAATTATATAACATACCAAACTGTAAGACGGATAGTAACTCAGAATTGGTCCAACAAAAAATACAACAGTATATAAAGGAAACTGCAATCCTGACTTTAACACCCATGGAGTCATGCCAGCTTGAGCGCGACTTTTCTATGGAAGAAATTCAAACAGTAATTGACTCGCTAATACCCAGGAAAAGTCCAGGCCCGGACGGCTTCACCCCTCGGTTTTATAAAACTTTTAAAAAGGAACTTATGCCCATAATGAAACAGGCCTTTAACGCGGTATCTACAGCAGTGCCCTTTTGTTCTCAAAGTATGCAGGCTTATATCACCCTTGTACCAAAACCGGATAAGGATCATACCCTGTGCGGGAATTACAGATCGATTTCCTTGACAAACCTTGATCTTAGAATATACTCAAAAATCATTGCTAATAGACTTACCCCTATAATACCTGATTATATACACCTGGACCAGGTAGGATTTGTCAAGGGAAGAGAGGCCAGGGATAATACCCTGAAAACGCTTACATTGATGGAATTTGTACAGAGGGGCTCCATCCCATCCTGTTTATTAGCAATAGATGCTGAAAAAACGTTTGACAGGGTGGGATGGAGCTTTCTTAAAGAGACACTTATACAGTGGGGGCTTGGGTCTGTAATGATAGATAAAATAATGACCCTGTACCAACATCCAACAGCCAAGATCCGGGCGAATAGTAGCTTGTCCGGGGAAATAGCTATAGCAAATGGAACTAGACAGCGCTGTTCTTTATCTCCAATATTATATATACTAATTATGGAACACTTATTAAATGCAATCAGGGCAAATAAAGATATACAAGGTGTAAGAGTGGGGGATATGGAGTACAAGCTGTCTGTCTATGCAGACGACATCTTGCTGTATGTTACAAACCCGTTAATAACACTACCAAACCTGATAATGGAGTTTAATCGTTTTGGCACCCTGAGTAATTTCAAAGTCAACTATAATAAATCCGAGGCAATGAATATTAATATGTCTAAAGACCTGGTAGAATTACTTAAGAAGGACTTTTCCTTTCGATGGCAGGAAAATGCTATTAAATATCTCGGTACCTATATCCCTATGGATTTGAAGAAATTGGAAGAATATAATTATATCCCGCTGGTGCAAAAAATAACGAAAACTCTCCAGATATATAATAGAGGTACTTTCTCATGGCTAGGCAGGGTAAATGTCATAAAAATGGACATACTTCCGAAGATATTGTATATCCTACAAATGATCCCGTTGTTCCCTGCAGCGAGCATCTTGAAAAAAATATCCAGGGTTATTGGGCAATTCGTCTGGGCAGGCAAGACGCCTAGAATTAGTAGAAAAGTACTAAACAAGACTAAAGCAAACGGGGGTCTTTCTCTCCCGGATATAGCAATATATCTTAGGGCGGTAATGGTTACTAGAGTGGTAGATTGGTTTCATAATGGGAACAATAAACAGTGGGTGGGACTAGCGGAAGAGATCACAGGGTTGAAGCTGAAATCTCTGCCTTGGATTAAAAAAACGTATAGTTCGCCGTATGGTTATATACCCTTTCTAGTGGCTTCAACAATGAAAGCTTGGGACATATTGATCAAAGCGGGACGAGTTTCCACTTTCAGAAGACCCATGACCCCTCTGTTTGACAACCCAGAATTTCCACTTTCATTTGGAGTAAAGTCATTCCTCAAATGGTATAGTCATGACGATACGAGGATAATAGAAACATTGGAGGGAAATAAGGTGCTTCCGTTAGAGACCATGGGGGAGGAATATAGAAAAGAATGGATGCAGCATGGTCTACTCCAAAGATATGTTACATCCCTTATAAAAGAAGCAGAAATAGTTAGACCCTTAATGGCGTTAGAAAAAATCCTTATTCATGTGGATAGACCGACACATGTGCTATCGAAAGTATATAAAATCTTAATTGAGGAGGATCAGAAGTTAGAGTTGCCATACATTAAGGAATGGGAAGAGGAACTGGGGATGGAGATCCCCAGGAAAGAATGGGAAAAAGCTATAGCAGTTACACATAAACTCTCTGTGTCTACTAAGCACAAAGAAAGAAATTATAAGATCCTAGCTAGATGGTATAAGTGCCCAGTGGACCTTCATAGGATAAGTCCAATCAATAAAGAGGAATGTTGGAGATGTCAGGAAAGGCCAGGTACAATGTCCCATATATGGTACTATTGCTCTAAAATCCTTCCATTCTGGCAGAAAATTTTTGAGATTTTCAGGGCTATGACAGCGAAGGAACTATACCCAAATATACAAATTGCAGTACTATCTATGATACCGGGATCACTGAAAAGTATAAAGAAAGGCCCACTAAAATATTTCCTAACAGCTGCGCGTACCTGTGTAGCCAGAAAATGGAAGTGCGTAGATGCACCCTCCATGCTGGATTGGGAGTGTGAGATGACGGAGATGCGGACCCTGGAAGAAAGAAAGGTGATAGAGGAAGGATCTAATAAACAGTTTAAACGGACAACAGCTACTTGGGATAGGTGGGCAGCATATAGTGCCTCGTCAGAATTACTACGTGAGGTATAGGAGGCTGGGAACCCTTAAGGATATAGGTGTATATAATAGGGAGAGAAGAGGTTATATTTACCCTCGATTCCTTCCCTTCCCCTCCCCTCCCTTCCTTTTTTTTCTTCTTACTTGTTTTTGTCTGTTGGTTGGTTTGTGGGGTAGGTTATGCATGGGTTGTAAGATAGGGTTGCATGGTTGATTGCTAGGTTGTATTTAGGTGGTATGTTTACAGGATGGTAGTATCGGATTAATGTCATATTGAATAACCACCATCTATGTGATGTATGTGCTATTCTCTTTATGTTTTTACTGTAATAATGTCAAAAATTGTAAACTGTTTGGATAAATAAAGATATTAAAAAAAAAAAAAACTTTTGAGAAAACAAAGTCCGCTGGAGCCCACACACGATTGAATTGTCCGACGAAATCCGGTACGCCGGACCAAGTATGCCGTAAAGTCCGATCGTGTGTATGCGTCAATACTGGTTATATCAGATTCCAGTGTTAAGAGGAACAGAATTCAAAGATTTCTATTTACATCACAGAAGGGTATCTTTCTGCATTTGTCTTGTTGTCACCATTGCATGGCTATACTTAAGATTGAATTGGTGACACATCCAAGCACAAATGTGACATCCTTATTAAGGGTTTACAGTATTTCACTTACAAAAGTTCCAATTTTTATACAAGATCAAGCGTCTATGTATATGTAGAGCCAATCTCATGTTGTGTGAGGGCGAGATTCAAAAATATAGATCAAAGATTTTGAGGTGGAAATAGTGGAAATATTGAAATTACTATTTACATCAAGGAGCTTCAAGGGAACCGTTGTGAGGACTTTATAATTAAATTACCATGCCCCGTTATATATAGTTATAGGAAATGTGTACTTAATATATTTTTGGGTTTAATCATGAGAGGTGGGCCTAGTTACTGTTTTCTGTATCTCAAAAGACCAACGTCTTTTGTCT
This sequence comes from Lithobates clamitans, assembly GCA_037952925.1. NCBI lineage: Eukaryota > Metazoa > Chordata > Amphibia > Anura > Ranidae > Lithobates > Lithobates clamitans. The sequence goes on from JBBGZY010000498.1 coordinate 2,069,814, forward strand.
GTTGTCTACATAGTGAATAAGTTACACTATTGTCATTGGGGTAAGGAGCAGACATTGTGTCTCCACTTGATCATAAGTCCTTGAAATGCTAATTTAGGCTAAGATCAAAGTGGGCTGACTGTTTTAAATCAAGAGATAGACTTAACAAAGGTAATCACGTTTCAGACAGAGAGGCACAGAAGAGATTCTAATGCTTATGTGAGAAGCATGATGACCAACTAAACTTGAAATTACTGCCAATCAGAATTTGATGCAACTCTGGATCAATGATAAGGTTCCAGGGGGGTAGAACCTGGAAGGGTGGGAGTAGGGGCAGAGGGGGGTATAAAAGCAGTACAGAGAGCTACACACCGTCTCTTCCTCTCGGTGTGCCCCCCGCAAGCATGATCACCACGTAAGGGCTGTCTAGGTAATGTATCTGTATTATCTTATGTCTCTTTTCTTTTCTCTAACTTTTTCTATCCTAGGATTTGCCTTAATACCTTGATAGCATGTGTATGTCAATTGTAACCATATCTCCTTTTTGCATTAATTATCTTTGTAGACTGGCAACACTGTATTTGTAACATCACTATGTTATATTTGGTAATATCTGATTATTCTAACATTTCTTTTCTGTATAAATAAATTAGATCTTTGTATTTTAGCACCATTATTATTCCTTATTGATTTCATGGGTTATAGCTGCAACCACTGGTTGATTCATATATAGATAAAAGGTTTTAATCACTTATGTTATGTACTATTAAGCGTATAAGCGAGGTAGGTAAAAATCGCCATAACAATTTGCACAGACTAGAAAAATGTAGCAGTAGCATAATAATTCTACTTTGGACAAGAACCATTTTCATTCCCATGCAAATATAATGTTTGTATTATAAGATGGAGATGCCTGAACAAGTGGGGTATCATTGAGGCATCCCATCCCACTACACTCCTCTTAAAATGTTACATTTATTATGTAATATATCTTGAATGTGCATATATCTAATATGTTTGGTAAGAAATATATTTCCACTTTTGTAGCCTAATTGGGATAACACCTACTTTATAATTGTTTTTATTATGTTCTTATTCACAGAGCATAGCTTAAAGTGATTGTAAAGGAAAACTTTTTTATTTAAAAAAATAACAAACATGTTATACTTACCTGCTTTGTGTAATGGTTTTGCACAGAGCAGCATGGATCCTCCTCTTCTCGGGTCCCTCGTCGACGCTCTGGGCTCCTCCCCCTTGCCGAGTGCACCCATAGCAAGCTGCTTCCTATGGTGGCACTTGTGCATGCTTGCTCCCAAGTTTGCTCTCTTTGTCCATAAGACACAGAGAGCACATCTCAGCCCTGCCCCCACTCCCTCCTCACTGGCAATGGCTCCTACTGCTGCATCTCAGCCAATCAGGAGAGAGAGACCTGGGAGAGCCTCGGGTGTTGTGCACATTGCTGGATCAGGATCAAGCTTAGGTAAGTATTAGGGGGGCTGAGGGGGGGGGAGCTGCCACTGAAGGTTTTTTACCTTCATGTAGAATACATGAAGGTAAAAAACCTTCAGGCTGAGTTCAAATTAGCTGCGGCTTTGGCTCACAGCAGGGGTCCCTGTACAACATTTCAGGTGACAATCAGGTCCAAATTTTTGGCTGAATTTGTACCTGAAATGTAGCCAAAGACAAACAAGACCCTATTCCAGTGCACTCTGTGGCCACCACGGTGGTGTGTTATACTCTCCTGTCATTTGAATTGGATGCAGAGAAAACCACATCCAATTTGCATCAGTGTGACTGTGAACCCAGCCTTAGCCCTAATAACCACTTTAAAAATATTTAAAACTTTTAGTTTACATTTTTTAGATGCTCTGTTCTGGAAATTTCACCACTGTAAAATCCTACTACTTCTCTTTGTTTATGAGGGGGGTCGTCAGCTGTGTTTTCTATAATTAACCCTGCCCCTACTGTGCAGACAGATTTTATTTTATTTTTTTTATTTTTATTTTTTTTTATTTTTTTTAATTTATAAAAAAACAACCTTCCCACATAGAAGTATCATGTCATTTTTGTTTCCATCTGGCATTTAGTAAATAAAAGACATGGTTTACAAATTAGACCAAAACACAAAATTGGAAACTCAGCTGTTTTTGAAACAATACAAGACTCTCAGCACTCAAACAACCACTCTGAATGAGCTCCCTCCTGCCATCTTCCCATCTAGAAAGATGACCATGTCATCAAATGGTGGCAGCACCTGCATAGAGCGCCACTGCCAACAAGAATCCTTCTGAGACAAGAACCCTAAAATTCATCATTGTGGAAGGTGAGTTTGGACGCTTTCGAGCACACTTCTCCCTTGGAATCCTACAGAAATGATCCCTGAAAGTATAGTCAGATAGGCAGATTTTATTTATCAGTTGCAAACTATATTTGAACACTCAAATAAAAAAATACAAGTGAGCGCTCAGAGATGAAGGCTGTTTGCACAAAAAGGTGGCACACCACACCTTATACCAAAATAAAACAAAACAATATGCAGAGCTTCAACATAAGGTGCAAGAGAATATGATATAAATGAAATGAAAGTGAAAAAAAACAATAAAATAATAAGGTGCATGAATTATTAAAGTGCATCAATCAATATTGTATGCATCAATATACAAAAACCATGTAACGCGCAAACAAAGCAGTAATACAGTGCTAGTGCTCTACAGTTAGTCAAAAGTTTTTAAAAGTCCCAAAATCATTCAAGATAATCCTCTTGAAATCCTCAATAATAGTGATTCCCACTGTGAAAATGCTTCTACTCTTTTACCAGAAGTGCAGTAATAATCCACCCTTATGCACTCACCGGACAGACAATAAACATTAGCATATAATCACAGCCATTCTTGCAAGCACATTGATACATTGATATTTTCTTAGATCCCCATTTCAGATTATCACACTCCAAAACAGGGTCCTGTGCAGGAAAATTTTACCACATGGAGCCCAGAGATAAGGTATATAGTGTAGTATTTATTGAAAAAAGGTCATAAATAACACATCAAACGAATCCACATGGAAGCAAACACATTGGGAAGCTCCCAGACTTACTAAAATGGGCGCCGATCTGAAACCTGAGAGCAGCAGCATGACGTCAGCACATAAGGTCCCACCCAACATGTTTTGTGTGCATGCATGTCCTCAGGGCATACCTGAGGGGTTAAAATCAATCTGTTCTTTATGTACGCTGTGCTATATGTGATATACTAAAAATTCTATCTCGTTTATTGAACAGGCACACTTTTGCAAGCTACACATTTTGTAGCAGCTGATCTATGCAGAATCAGCAGTTAACCCTATAAGTTCATTCAGAATTTTCATATCTGAGAAATCTACTTTAGGTATAAAGTGGTTATTACTTGTGCACAGTTACTACTATGCTGAAAAACACACATAGTTTGCAGGCTTTTGAATGTTTGTTTATTAATAAAACCAGATGTGGACATAGAATCTACCAGTGTGAAATGTTTGTGAAATGCAGTGGGATACAGACATCATAACAGAGAGTCTCAGGATCAAAATTCAGCAGCATCTAGCAGGTTATACTCTAAAGAGTGTTCAAGGGGAAATGGGGCAGAGAGCAATCAGTTCAGTTTTAAAAACAGAAAGACAGAATGAGGTCAGGGCAGCATGAGTTCATGTGTCACTGAACAGAAAAAAAGGTATTAGCAATACATACTGTATATTAGATTAGAGTGGTAGCATTCATTTACATGCATTCCAGTTTCCAATGCAAAGAACTTATAGACTAATATGAAAAATTATTTTTCTACCACAATAATAGTTTATAAACACATGGAAAACTACTGTACATCTAAATCCATAAAAACCTCAAATCTCCTTTTTAACAGAAAGGTTAGTACTGTACTCCATATAAACCAATAACCAATAATCTACCTACTCTAAACTGTGTTAAAAGAAATACAATTACTATGGTTACACCACATTACTGCACTTGGTCTTAAAGCTGCTGCCAGTACAATTACATAAAAACACATAAAAGTGACTGCAGAAAAAAAAAGACAGAGTAATCCATCAAGTCTGCCAGTTTTTTTTGTGTATAGATCTATGTTTGTTCCAAGCATGTTTGAAGCCATTTACTTTTGACTGGCTCACTACCTTTGCTGGAAGTTTATTCCAAGCATCAACTACCCTTTTAGTAAAATAATATTTTCTAAGATTAGTTTTGAACTTTCCTCCAGTTAGTTTGAGGTCATGTCCCCGTGTTTTGGTTTCATATTGAAAAAACTGCCCTCCTGGGGGCAGGAGGCGGAGCCTAGCGGAGCAGACATGCATTGTTAGAGCTCCACACCGCTGAGGAGAGAAGAGAAGGACAAAGCGGAGCCTGCAGGCTCAAAAGGTATCCATTTGAACCTTTTTGCCCCAGGGAACAAACTGTGAAAGTTTGGGCAGGAAATATGGTACTGGGAGGAAACCGTGGCAGAAATAAAAATCACCTCACAATGAGCTCACAGGCACTCACTGCAGCTGAAGCAGCTCCAGTCACCTCACAAGATACAGCATCAGGGCGCTCTCACAGACAGAAAATGTCACAGCAAGACTCTCCATTTGAGTGAGATACAGAACAAATCCTCTCACAAACTTCTTCACAAGCCTCCTCAGCATCCCCAGTAATATTATTACAATTTGAAAAGATGCTTCATAAGGCTTTAAAACAAACCTCAGACCAAATAACAAATAGCCTAACCAAAGAAATAAGAGAGCTGGGAAACCGCACCGCAGCCTTAGAAATAAAAATGGATGAAATTGAAATTACAACCCAAGAAAATATAACAGAATTGGAACAATTAAAAAAAGAGAATTTAATACTTCAAACTAAGCTCGAAGATTACGAAAATAGAGCCAGACGTTCAAACTTGCGCATAAGGGGAATACCTGAAACTGTGACAGACCTGCAATCTACTATTACTGCTTTATTACAAGAACTAAAGCCAGATATCCCTATTGAACGTTTAGAACTGGACAGAGTACACAGAGCCCTCACAGCCAAAAAGAAAGATGGACCCCCACGTGATATAATCACAAAATTTCATTATTACAGAACGAAAGAACAAATACTAATTGCTGCAAGAGAAAAAAAGGAACTTAATTTTCAAGGACACAATTATCAAATTTTTGCTGACCTATCCCAACTTACTATTACTAAAAGACGATCCATGAAACCCCAACTAATGGAACTGCAACGCCACAACATTATGTATCAATGGGGCTTCCCCTTTTCAGTCAGATTTATCTACCAAGGTACAATTTACAGAAGCAGATCAGCAGATGAACTACAACAAACCCTTTTAAAATTAAATCTGACAGAACCCACAAGTAGCAACTCTCCCACACGCAGAAGAATGGCGTCATCTTCACCTTCAGGCAGCACCCAGAAAATTTCAGAACAAAATGGGAATCATCATTCTCACAAAAGAGGCCGTTATGCCACATCATCCATGGACCAAGAAGATTCAATGGACTGACATCCTATTTCCTGATATCTCTTCATTTATTATACTAAGAGATGGTTCTCTTTAAAAAACCTATATTTATAACTGAATGTAACTGCATTCTGATAGTCACACACTGTGTGGGATCATGTTACATGCCAGTTATATTTCTTATTACTTCTTATTCATATAGCCTTAGAATATATAAGTGAAATAAGGAAATTCTTGTTCAGTTATATATTATCAGGTAATAACAATAGATTCATTACTTTTTAGGACAAATATGTTCAATAATCCAGAAGTAATGGAAGCTTTTTCTTTCTTTTCTTAAAACAAATATATTATTACCTAACTAGTTCCTAGAATTATGTTTTTGTTTATTCTAATCTGAAACAATACAACCTCAATTTTATGAGTTAACATATCTAAACAGTTACATATGAATAAAATATGTAATTGTTTACTCTAAAAGGGTTAAAATCCCAAAAATAATTCAAACTATCTTCATCAATACCAAAGTTATTAACAGTACCTTTCTAACTGAATTATTTAGCCTAGGGCAAGACTAACCATATACAACCACCCTGGAATAAATAATTTCAACAAAAACTATATTCTGCACTCCAATTAATGAAACATCATTTTGATGTCTTTTGACATAGCACTTCTCTCCTGTAAGCGGAAGATCTGTGTACCCCCATTAGCCCTCCTCATTCTCCCAACCATATTATGTGGGAGTGTGATGAAGGCACTTATTCCCCTGAGAGAGATATTTATTCTCTTTCACGGGTAAATTGTGATTACTTGCAAAAAATAATTTATACAATGTATCATTTAATCTCATATGTTTTTTGTTTACTCTTTACTCCAGAATTCACTGGTTTCTTTTCTATCTATTCATCTCTTCAGTCCACACAGGTTGATCTGCACAGTCAGCTCTGCATAACAAAAAGTAAGTCAAAACTATTTGATCTATTGCCATGGCACCACTGAATATACTTTCCCTGAATGTTCAGGGAATAAATGTCCCTCAAAAAAGGACCAAAGCCTTCCGTACTTTCCATAACAAGAAGGCTCACATAGTATGCCTCCAAGAAACACACTTCACCAAAGATTCTACTCCAAAATATATTTCTCCTTTTTATCAACAAATTTACACGGCTTCTGCCTGTACCAAGCAAAGGGGAACTCTAATTGCATTTCACCGATCCACACCATTCACCTTATCATCAGAAATTAAAGACCCAGAAGGTAGATACCTGATACTCATGGGTTATATAATGGATACAGCAATCACTGTGATTTCCTACTACGCTCCTAACAAACAACCTACACCATTCCTCTCACATATATTACAAGTGATTAATACACACAAAATAGGAACAGTGATAATGTGTGGGGATTCGAACCAGGTCCTCCTCCCATTTCTAGATAAATCACCTTTTACACCATCAAAAATAAGCTCTAGATTACCTTTTTCTCAACTTCTTTCCAAATACAATCTGGTAGATTCATGGAGAGAAAGTAACCCAATGAAAAAGAAATTCACTTATTTCTCGCACCCTCATCAAACCTTCACCAGAATAGATCATATTTTTCTAACAATAGGAATGATACCAGAAATTATTGCATCAGATATAATTCCGATTCCGTGGTCTGACCATAATGCAGTATACACTACTATAGCCTCAGCCATACCAAAAGCGCATGACCCAACGTGGTACTTACCGGACATAATGCTCAAACACCCACTACATCAGATGGCCATTGAACAAGCTTTAAAGGAATACATATCAATTAATAATACAACAGACATCTCCCCAATAACACTGTGGGAAGCTCATAAGCCTGTCTTGCGTGGTACAATACAAAGACAAATGGCACTATTTAAACGGGAACGCAAAAATCTAGCAAAAAAACTAGAACTCAATTTTAATGCAGCCTACATATCATTTCAAGATAATCCATCTCAGAGTACAAAATCTCATCTGGAAAAATCTAGATTGGAATACGATCTATTTCTCACTGAGTCAGTTGATAAATCCCTCAAACGCTCCAAACACAATTTCTACATGAATACAAACAAACCAGGTACATATTTGGCTCGGGCATTAAATTCAACTAACAAATCTTTCAAACCAATATGTTTGAAATTATCAAAAAATGTTTACACTTGTAATCCAGTTAAAATAGTCCATAAATTTCACTCACATCTCGCAACTTTATACAAGACAAACAATGAATTTAATCCTACAGAAGCTGAATCCTTCTTCTCAAAAATAAACTTACCTGAGTTATCTCAGAATCAAAAAAGCAGTTTGGATGAGCCTATAACTATAGATGAAGTTGCTAACGCCATAAAAGACCTAAAACTTAACAAAAGACCAGGCCCAGACGGCTACTCGGCTTTATACTATAAAACATTCTCAGAAATACTCTCTCCCATTCTCACTGAAACTTTTAACAAACTTCTAGATGGACATTCTTTTCGGCAAGAAACACTAATGGCAATTGTTTGTATGATCCCAAAACCCCTTTCTGATGATACTTCCTGTGTGAATTATCGGCCTATCTCTCTGTTAAACCTTGATATTAAATTATTAGCAAAAATAATAGCAAAACGCCTCAATAGCATTATAGGAAAATTAATACATAGAGATCAAGTAGGCTTCATGCCAAATAGACAGGCAGGCGATAATGTACGCAGGGCAGTGTTATTGGCACATATTGCTAAAAAACGGAAAATCCCTTTATGTTTTCTATCTCTCGATATTAAGAGGGCATTTGACACAGTATCCTGGCAATATATGCAATATTCATTACAAAAATGGGGTTTTGGACCCCACTTTTTAACATGGATCAAAGCATTATATAATAAACCCAAAGCCTATATAAAATATGCTGGATACAAATCTGAAGCCTTTAATATCGAAAGAGGTACCCGACAGGGTTGCCCATTATCTCCCTTAATATTTGCCCTTATACTCGAACCCATGGCCCAATACATCAGAACAAACCAAACTATAACTGGCATTGAAGTAGGAGGTATTACACACAAATTATGTATATTTGCAGACGATATATTACTTTTTCTATCAACACCACAGGTCTCTGGTCCTAACTTAATACCAGCTCTTGATGGATTTGCAGCCCTATCCGGCCTTATGATTAATCCTAAGAAATGCCTAGTGCTTAATATTTCACTCACAAACATGGAATTGATCCCGGCTAGGGCTGCACTCCCATTCACATGGGCAGAAAAATCAATCCCATATCTTGGAATTCATTTAACAGCATCTCATTCTGACTTATTCTCAACCAATTATCCTCCTGTATTAAGACAGATCACAAATCTAATAAAACAATGGTCGCAACTTCCTTTATCCTGGATAGGGAAAATTAATGCAATCAAAATGACTATTCTACCCAAATTGCTTTATCTATTCAGAGTCCTCCCTATTCCAATTCCTTCCTATTTTTTGAGAATAGTACAAAAAAGAGCAACTTCGTTTATATGGGGCTCTTCTAAACCACCTATACCTATACACAAACTACATCTTCCCAAAAATAATGGAGGCCTGGGATACCCTAATTTTACTAACTACTACAGAGCAGCACATTTGGCCAGTCTGTCCAAATACCATACAAAACAGGAAATCCCATTATGGGTATTTATAGAGGCTTCAGAAAATGACCCTCTATTAATATCAAATTTATTATGGCTTGATCCTAAAGACCGCTTTAAAATTCATAATCCCATAACTAAACACTTCTTATCTCTCTGGGATAAACTAAAAACCAAATATCAGTTACAATCTCCACACAATCCTCTCCTTTCTTTTATCAGAAATCCGGCCTTTTATCCGGCATGGATCTACCCAAATTCTTTTAAAGCTTGGACAACATCAGGCATTCAGACACTAAATGACTTCATGGCATCTAAATCATTCCTTTCATTCCCATCGCTTAGAGAAAAATATGATCTACCAAACTCTGAGATATTTAGATATCTCCAAATCAAAAATTTCTATACACCATTCCTAAAGGGGGATACACCATTATCCCAATTATCCATTTTTGAATCAATCTGTACAAAAGATCCATTTGCTAAAGGTACAATTTCATCACTCTATAATCAATTATATGGAGTAGCAAATCTTAATAGACCCTCCTACGTTCAGAGGTGGGAGGAGGACCTGGGACGAACTTTAGAAGACACGGACTGGTCTAACATATGGCTCACATCTAAGTCATCTTCACCCAACATCTTAGCACTGGAGACAAATTATAAAGTCCTAACTCGCTGGTACCTTGTACCCGCTAGAGTGGCAAAATATTCACCTAATACCTCAGCTCTTTGTTTTCGAGGATGCCCAGAAATAGGCACATATTTACACATATGGTGGGCGTGCCCAGTAATCCAAACCTTCTGGAAGGAAGTTTTTGTGATTGCATCTAAAATATTTAAAAAAATAATACAACCAGATCCATATTTAACTTTACTTAATCTAAAACCGGAATGGTTAACACTCTCTCAATTCAAACTTATGATCCAACTAATAACGGCTGCAAAACAAACAGTGGCCAAGGCATGGAAATCTCCTACATTGGTACTAGCAGAAACAATTCACAGAATGAATAATACAATGTCCCATGCTAAGATGGTAGCCATCGATCAAAATCAAATTCCAAAATTTGAAAAACTTTGGCACCCTTGGATAAAACAACAGTTCCTGTCTAACTTCAATGACTCTGTCCTGTTGCCATGGTAACAGATTAAATGACTTACAGAGACACCCATTCTAAGGCTTCAAAGAGAACTAAAAAGAATAATAAACTGACGAGCGGGACAACCTTGTGGACCATACCTCTACCTTTCAACCCTTTTTCTTCTTTCTCTTTCCTTTTCTCCACCTTACGATTAAAGCTCATGATCAGAATTTATTTGACCTATATACACTCTACTTGTAAACAATATGTATAGTAGGTATAAATCATTTAAATACCTACAAAAGTAACTAAGGAAATGATATATATCTTTAATTTAGGTTTACGTGAACCCAATGTTTAATATTTGAAATTTCATGATATTTACCTATATAAACCCTACTGTAAAACAATGAGCTTACTTTATAGTTTCTTGTAAACTTACTTTATGTATCTTTATAACATTGTATACTCAATAAACTTCTTTTGACAAGGAAAAAACTGCCCTCCTTAACCTTTTTCACCCCCTTGAGGTATTTAAATATTTCAATCATGTCTCCCTTTTCCTTTCCTTCCTCCAGACTGTACCCATCTCCAGAACTTGACACAGCATTCTTAATGAGGTCTAACTAATGATCTACAGTGGGGACGGAAAGTATTCAGACCCCCTTAAATTTTTCACTCTTTGTTATATTGCAGCCATTTGCTAAAATCATTTAAGTTCATTTTTTTCCTCATTAATGTACACACAGCACCCCATATTGACAGAAAAACACAGAATTGTTGACATTTTTGCAGATTTATTAAAAAAGAAAAACTGAAATATAAAATGATCCTAAGTATTCAGGCCCTTTGCTCAGTATTTAGTAGAAGCACACTTTTGATCTAATACAGCCATGAGTCTTTTTGGGAAAGATGCAACAAGTTTTTCACACCTGGATTTGGGGATCCTCTGCCATTTCTTCTTGCAGATCCTCTCCAGTTCTGTCAGGTTGGATGGTAAACGTTGGTGGACAGCCATTTTTAGGTCTCTCCAGAGATGCTCAATTGGGTTTAAGTCAGGGCTCTGGCTGGGCCATTCAAGAACAGTCACAGAGTTGTTGTGAAGCCACTCCTTCATTATTTTAGCTGTGTGCTTAGGGTCATTGTCTTGTTGGAAGGTAAACCTTCGGCCAAGTATGAGGTCCTGAGCACTCTGGTGAAGGTTTTCGTCCAGGATATCTCTGTACTTGGCCGCATTCATCTTTCCCTCAATTGTAACAGTCGTCCTGTCCCTGCAGCTGAAAAACACCCCCACAGCATGATGCTGCCACCACCATGCTTCACTGTTGGGACTGTATTGGACAGGTGATGAGCAGTGCCTGTTTTTTTCCACATATACCACTTAGAATTAAGGCCAAAAAGTTCTATCTTGGTCTCATCAGACCAAAGAATCTTATTTCTCACCATCTTGGAGTCCTTCAGGTGTTTTTTTTAGCAAACTCCATGTGGACTTTCATGTGTCTTGCACTGAGGAGAGGCTTCCGTCGGGCCACTCTGCCATAAAGCCCCAACTGGTGGAGGCCTGCAGTGATGGTTGACTTTCAACAACTTTCTCCCATCTCCTGACTGCATCCCTGGAACTCAGCCACAGTGATCTTTGGGTTCTTCTTCTCTCACCAAGGCTCTTCTTCCCCGATAGCTCAGTTTGGCCGAACGGCCAGCTCTGGGAAGGGTTCCGATTGTCGCAAATGTCTTCCATTTAAGGATTATGGAGGCCACTGTGCTCTTAGGAACCTTAAGTGCAGCAGAAATTTTTTGTAACCTTGGCCAGATCTGTGCCTTGCCACAATTCTGTCTCGGAGCTCTTCAGGCAGTTCTTTGACCTCATGATTCTCATTTGCTCCGACATGCACTGTGAGCTGTAAGGTCTTATATAGACAGGTGTGTGGCTTTTCTTATCAAGTCCAAGCAGTATAATCAAACACAGCTGAACTCAAATGAAGGTGTAGAACCATCTCAAGGATGATCAGAAGAAATGGACAGCACCTGAGTTAAATATATGAGTGTCACAGCAAAGGGTCTGAATACTTAGGACCATGTAATATTTCAGTTTTTCTTTTTTAATAAATCTGCAAAAATGTCAACAATTCTGTGTTTTTCTGTCAATATGGGGTGCTGTGTTTACATTAATGAGGAAAAAAATGAACTTAAATGATTTTAGCAAATGGCTGCAATATAACAAAGAGTGAAAAATTTAAGGGGGTCTGAATAATTTCCGTCCCCACTGTATATGTAGGAATCAGGGCCTCCTCCATCCGGCTGGTGACCTCTTTAGTGATTCATCCTAGAATTCTATTTTTCTTTTCCCACTGCCTGGTCACACTGTTTACTTATTTTGCAATCATTTGAAATAAGAACTCCCAAATCTTTTTGCCTTGAGGTTCTGGCCAACACTGTACTCCCTATGTTGTACTCTCTGAATGGATTATTTTTTCCCTAGGTGCATACATATACATATAGAAACATTGAGCTTCAGTTTCCACTGCTTTGACCAATATTCCAGCAATGCCAAATCATGTTCCATGTTACAGACACCTCCAGGGATAAAAATCCTATTACACACCTTTGTGTTATCAGCAAAAATGCATATCTCGCCCAACAAACCTTGAGTTCCTTTATACCACTTACATATAGATTAACTAGAACAGGACCTAGTACAGAGCCTTGTGGTACACCACTAGTGTCTGGTCTCTGTTCCGAGTGAAGCCCATTTACAACCACACTCTGGCATCTATCCTTTGGCCAACTGCATATCCACTGAACCATCCAAGAGTTTAGTCCTAGCTTGTACAACTTTTAGATCATTATGCGGAACTGTATCAAATGCTTTGCTGAAATCAAGATATGTTATGTCCACAGCGCCACCCTGGTCCACAATAGTGGTCAAAAAATTCAATCAGATTAGTCTGACATGATCTGCCCTCAGTAAATCCTTGCTGCTTTGGGTCCAGCAAGTTGTGTGTTTTTAAGAGATCAATGATCCTTCTTTTCAGGAGTGACTACAATTGATGTTAAACTCACTGGCCTGTAATTGTCAGCTTTTACCTTGCTGCTCTTCTTGGTGGTAGGTACAGTATTAGCTGTTCACCAGTCATAGGGAACTTCTCCTGTTACAAGAAATTGATTAAAAAGATCTGGTAATGATCCAACAACTATACCTCAAAGTTTTCTTAGAACTCTGGGATGAATACAATCAGGGCCCATTGCTTTATTAGGCTTTAACTTAGACAGTTCCTCTGCTACCTCTGACTTCAGAAATATGAACCGTCATTACTAGAACCAATATAATTCTCCAACTTGTTATTGCTAATACAATTTATTTCTGAGAAGACTGAACAGAAGTAATTGATTAAATAGTTTGCTACATCAGGTACCCTTCCACATAAGTATAGTGCCCACTTTTCATTTTAGTAATCCCATTGTATTTTTTCTTTCTATCACTAATGTACCTAAAAAAAGTTGTATCTCCTTTCTTGATAGATTTAGCAATGTCCTCCTCTTTCTATGCTTTGGCAGCACTGATAATGTGTTTGGCCTCCTTTTTGTCTATTTTTATACTCTTCTCTGTCAGCTACACCTCCTATTACTTGAATCTTCTATATGCTAATTTTTTCTCCTTTACCATGCCACTTACCTCTTTAGTGAACCATATTGTTTTTTTTTTCTTCAGTTTATTCTTACTAACTTACCGGACATATAACCTGCCTCCGGGATGGTAGATTTTAAACAGTGCCCACTATTTACTTGCTCCTGTCATTTTACTCCAACATTTTAATTCATTTTTTGGCAATGTCCCTATTTCAGCAAAATTTGTCCTTTTAAAATCTAAAATTGTATGCGTATGATTTTTTTAGTTCTTGTTTTAATATAAAAAAACCAAAGACATTGTTGATCACTAGAACCCAAATTTCCTCCCACCTCAACATCAGATAGTCAATCCCCATTTGTCAGTGCTAGGTCTAGAATAGGGATGAGCTTCGAGTTCGAGTCAAACTCATGTTCGACTCGAACATTGGCTGTTCGCAAGTTCGCCAAACAGCGAACAATTTGGGGTGTTCGCGGTAAATTCGAATGCCGCGGAACACCCTTTAAAAGTCTATGGGAGAAATCAAAAGTGCTAATTTTAAAGGCTTATATGCAAGTTATTGTCATAAAAATGTTTGGGGACCTGGGTCCTGCCCCAGGGGACATGGATCAATGCAAAAAAAAGTTTTAAAAACGGCAGTTTTTTCAGGAGCAGTGATTTTAATAATGCTTAAAGTCAAACAATAAAAGTGTATAATCCCTTTAAATTTCGTAGCTGGGGGGTGTCTATAGTATGCCTGTAAAGGGGCGCATGTTTCCTGTGTTTAGAACAGTCTGAGAGCAAAATGACATTTCGAAGGAAAAAAACATTTAAAACTACTCGCGGCTATTGCATTGCCGGTCCGACAATACACATAGAAGTTCATGGGAATTCCCCACAGGGGAACCCTGAACCAAAATTTAAAAAAAAATGACGTGGGGGTCCCCCTAAATTCCATACCAGGCCCTTCAGGTCTGGTATGGATATTAAGGGGAACCCCGGCCAAAATAAAAAAAAATGATGTGGGGGTCCCCCTAAATTCCATACCAGACCCTTATCCGAGCACGCAACCTGGCAGGCTGCAGGAAAAGAGGGGGGACGAGAGTGCGGCCCCCCCTCCTAAACTGTACCAGGCCACATGCCCTCAACATTGGGAGGGTGCTTTGGGGTAGCCCCCAAAACACCTTGTCCCCATGTTGATGAGGACAAGGGCCTCATCCCCACAACCCTGGCCGGTGGTTGTGGGGGTCTGCGGGCGGGGGGCTTATCGGAATCTGGAAGCCACCTTTAACAAGGGGGGGACTCCCCCCATGCCATGGGTGCGGAGCGGTCCAAGGAGAAGAAGATAGCAGACACCGCGGATGAGATGCTGGACAAGAACGCCAGAGGAAGAACCAGAAGAACCAGAAGAAGAAGATGAAGGAAGATAGAAGAAAGAAGAAGCATTTAAATAAAGGAATTGTCAAAAACTGTCTCTTGTCATTTTTAACATTTTTGACAGTTTTTTAGTGAAGTGGTAGGGGTAAGTACCCCCTTACCATTTCACACAGGGGGGAGGGCCGGGATCTGGGTGTCCCCTTGTTAAAGGGGGCTTCCAGATTCCGATTAGCCCCCGCCCGCAGACCCCCACAACCACCGGCCAGGGTTGTTAGGATGAGGCCCTTGTCCTCATCAACATGGGGACAAGGTGTTTTGGGGGCTACCCCAAAGCACCTTCCCAATGTTGAGGGCATGTTGCTGGTACAGTTCAGGAGGGGGGGCCACACTCTCGTCCCCCCCTCTTTTCCTGCGGCCTGCCAGGTTGCGTGCTCGGATAAGGGTCTGGTATGGATTTTTGGGGGGACCCCACGCCATTTTTTTTTTGGCGTGGGGTGCCCCTTAAAATCCATACCAGACCTGAAGGGTCTGGTATGGAATTTAGGGGGACCCCCACGTCCTTTTTTAAAAAATTTTTGGCCGGGGTTCCCCTTAATATCCATACCAGACCTGAAGGGCCTGGTATGGAACTTAGGGGGACCCCCAAGTAATTTTTTTTAAATTTTGGTTCTGGGTTCCCCTGTGAGGAATTCCCATGCCGTTTTTATCAATGAACTTTTATGTGTATTGTCGGACCGGCAATGCAATAGCCGCGAGTAGTTTTAAATGGGTTTTTTCCTTCGAAATGTCATTTTGCTGTCAGACTGTTCTAAACACAGGAAACATGCGCCCCTTTACAGGCATACTATAGACACCCCCCAGCTACGAAATTTAAAGGGATATTACACTTTTATTGTTTGACTTTAAGCATTATTAAAATCACTGCTCCTGAAAAAACGGCCCTTTTTAAAACTTTTTTTTGCATTGATCCATGTCCCCTGGGGCAGGACCCGGGTCCCCAAACACTTTTTATGACAATAACTTGCATATAAGCCTTTAAAATGAGCACTTTTGATTATTCATGTTCGTGTCCCATAGACTTTAACAGTGTTCGCGTGTTCGAACAAACTTTTTTCCTGTTCGCATGTTCTGGTGGGAACCGAACAGGGGATTGTTCGGCTCATCCCTAGTCTAGAATATGATCACCTTGGGTTGGGCACCCCGGGACTGAGCTCTCTCACATACATTGCAGAACCAGCAGTATGTACTGTATGGGTAAATTTAACAGCACTTCAGAGTTGGACTTATGCATAAGCCTAAATTATTCTATACTCTGGAATTTGGAAAAACCTTGGCTGGAAAAATGTCCAAAGTGTATAATGATTTACTATATACTTTGGACATCCGTTTCTGATTGTTGTACATTCTAGGCAACAAAAGAAAGCATTTTCAGCAAACTACGAGTTTACTAGTACATTTAGAAAACTACCAATAGTATCCTGTAAACATAGCAATTGTGACTAAAACAGAAAGTAAACTCAATTCTCTAAGTACCTCTAAACTCTAACTTGATGTCATTCAATCACCATGTATCAAACAATGGTGCCATTGTTTTTCTCTTTCATAAAATAGTGTTTTCAGCTTTTTTCTTCATCCTTTGCTGCACTGGAGTACTGCAAAACTCCTGCAATCCCATTGCAGCCAATACCTGTCTACATGCACTTGTTAGAGCAAAAGTTGTAATTTCTCAGGGTGGACTATAGCAAACCATGTCTAGTCTATGTGCATCAGTATGGCCACCAGTGGTGGCTGGTGATGTTTTAGGATGGGGGGGCGCCAGGCCCCGCCCTTCCTTTTTGACCCCTCCCACTTAGTGAAAATGAGCATGGTTTCAGCAAAATAGTGGGCGTGGCTCTAAGGTGGTGTGGTTAGCGTCTGAGATGAACAAGGGATAGAGGGAGAGGGAGAGGGAGAGAGGGACAGCAGCCCCAGATCCTACACAACAAAAGAAATGTGTATTCTACAAAGTTTAACAATCATCAGATAAAGATACTCCAAACACCTGGTGTTAGCGCTTCAATCATCCCGGCACCATGGTTGTTATGGTGTCAGGATGATTGAAGCTCATTATTACTATTATTACATTGTAATATAAAATGAAATCGTTCAACTCACCATAATGCAGAATCAGTGGGAGCCCCGAGTGTGTCACTAGGCACGTCGCCTACAACCAGATGCCATCAGGTGTCCCCAGCAGTCCCTTCTTACATGCAGCCTGTGTCACATCAAATGCAGCCTCTGTCACATAAAATGCAGCCTCTGTCTCCCCCCCAAATCCAAATGCAGCCTCTGTCCCCCCCAAAATGCAGCCTCTGCCCCCCCAAATACAGCCTCTGTCCCCTTACATCAGAGTTGCCATCAGTGTCCCCCACAGCAGGGTGTCTCCATCAGAGTCCCCCCACAGCAGGTGTCCCCATCAGAGCCCCCCCACAGCAGGTGTCCCCATCAGAGCCCCCCCACAGCAGGTGTCCCCATCAGAGCCCCCTCACAGCAGGTGTCTCCATCAGAGTCCCCCCACAGCAGGTGTCCCCATCAGAGTCCCCCCACAGCAGGTGTCCCCTATCAAAGCCCCCCACAGCAGGTGTCCCCTATCAAAGCCCCCCACAGCAGGTGTCCTCTATCAAAGCCCCCCACAGCAGGTGTCCCCTATCAAAGCCCCCCACAGCAGGTGT
The DNA here is from genome assembly GCA_037952925.1 of Lithobates clamitans. Taxonomy (NCBI): domain Eukaryota; kingdom Metazoa; phylum Chordata; class Amphibia; order Anura; family Ranidae; genus Lithobates; species Lithobates clamitans. The sequence continues at coordinate 2,087,693 of JBBGZY010000498.1, forward strand.
CCCCTATCAAAGCCCCCCACAGCAGGTGTCCCCCATCAGAGCCCCCCACAGCAGGTGTCCCTTATCAAAGCCCCCCACAGCAGGTGTCCCTTATCAAAGCCCCCCACAGCAGGTGTCCCCCATCAGAGCCCCCCACAGCAGGTGTCCCCTATCAAAGCCCCCCACAGCAGGTGTCCCTTATCAAAGCCCCCCACAGCAGGTGTCCCCCATCAGAGTCCCCCCACAGCAGGTGTCCCCCATTAGAGTCCCCCCACAGCAGGTGTCCCCCATCAGAGTCCCCCCACAGCAGGTGTCCCCCATCAGAGCCCCCCACAGCAGGTGTCCCCCACAGCAGGTGTCCCAATCAGAGTCCCCCCACAGCAGGTGTCCCCATCAGAGTCCCCCCAAAACAGGAGTCACCCATCAGAGCCCCCCACAGCAGGTGTCCCCCATCAGAGCCCCCCAGCAGCAGGTGTTCCCATCAGAGTCCCCCCACAGCAGGTGTCCCCATCAGAGCCCCCCCACAGCAGGTGTCCCCCATCAGAGCCCCCCCACAGCAGGTGTCCCCATCAGAGCCCCCCACAGCAGGTGTCCCCCATCAGAGCCCCCTACAGCAGGTGTCCCCATCAGAGCCCCCCACAGCAGGTGTCCCCATCAGAGCCCCCCAACAGCAGGTGTCCCCATCAAAGTCCCCCCACAGCAGGTGTCCCCATCAGAGTCCCCCCACAGCAGGTGTCCCCATCAGAGCCCCCAACAGCAGGTGTCCCCTTTAGAGCCCCCCACAGCAGGTGTCCCCTTTAGAGCCCCCCACAGCAGGTGTCCCCCACAGCAGGGTGTCTCCATCAGTGTCCCCCCACAGCAGGTGTCCCCATCAGAGTCCCCCCACAGCAGGTGTCCCCATCAAAGTCCCCCCACAGCAGGTGTCCCCCATCAGAGTCCCCCATCAGAGCCCCCCACAGCAGGTGTCCCCTATTAAAGCCCCCCACAGCAGGTGTCCCCCATCAGAGCCTCCCACAGCAGGTGTCCCGCATCAGAGCCCCCCACAGCAGGTGTCCCACAGCAGGTGTCCCCCATCAGAGCCCCCCACAGCAGGTGTCCCCCATCAGAGCCCCCCACAGCAGGTGTCCCCCATCAGAGCCCCCCCACAGCAGGTGTCCCCCATCAGAGCCCCCCCACAGCAGGTGTCCCCCATCAGAGCCCCCCCACAGCAGGTGTCCCCATCAGAGTCCCTCCACAGCAGGTGTCCCCCATCAGAGCCCCCCACAGCAGGTGTCCCCCATCAGAGCCCCCCCACAGCAGGTGTCCCCATCAGAGCCCCCCACAGCAGGTGTCCCCCATCAGAGCCCCCCCACAGCAGGTGTCCCCCATCAGAGCCCCCCCACAGCAGGTGTCCCCCATCAGAGCCCCCCCACAGCAGGTGTCTCCCATCAGAGTCCCCCCACAGCAGGTGTCCCCCATCAGAGCCCCCCACAGCAGGTGTCAGCCATCAGAGCCCCCCACAGCAGGTGTCCCCATCAGAGCCCCCCACAGCAGGTGTCCCCATCAGAGCCCCCCACAGCAGGTGTCCCCATCAGAGCCCCCCCACAGCAGGTGTCCCCCATCGAAGCCCCCCACAGCAGGTGTCCCCCATCAGAACCCCCCAACAGCAGGTGTCCCCATCAGAGTCCCTCCACAGCAGTTCTCCCCATCAGAGCCCCCCCACAGCAGTTGTCCCCATCAGTGCCCCCCCACAGCAGTTGTCCCCATCAGAGCCCCCCACAGCAGGTGTCCCCCATCAGAGTCCCTCCACAGCAGGTGTCCCCATCAGAGCCCCCCCACAGCAGGTGTCCCACAGCAGGTGTCCCCCATCAGAGCCCCCCACAGCAGTTGTCCCCATCAGAGCCCCCCAACAGCAGGTGTCCCCATCAGAGTCCCTCCACAGCAGTTGTCCCCATCAGAACCCCCCAACAGCAGGTGTCCCCATCAGAGTCCCTCCACAGCAGTTCTCCCCATCAGAGCCCCCCCCACAGCAGTTGTCCCCATCAGAGCCCCCCACAGCAGTTGTCCCCATCAGAGCCCCCCACAGCAGGTGTCCCCCATCAGAGTCCCTCCACAGCAGGTGTCCCCATCAGAGCCCCCCACAGCAGGTGTCCCCATCAGAGCCCCCCACAGCAGGTGTCCCCATCAGAGCCCTCCCACAGCAGGTGTCCCCATCAGAGCCCCCACAGCAGGTGTCCCCCTTCAGAGCCCCCCCACAGCAGGTGTCCCCCATCAGAGCCCCCCCACAGCAGGTGTCCCCCATCAGAGCCCCCCCACAGCAGTTGTCCCCATCAGAGCCCCCCAACAGCAGGTGTCCCCAATCAGAGTCCCCCCACAGCAGTTGTCCCCACCAGAGCCCCCCCACAGCAGTTGTCCCCATCAGAGCCCCCCCACAGCAGGTGTCCCCCATCAGAGTCCCTCCACAGCAGTTGTCCCCATCAGAGCCCCACCAGAGTTGTCCCCATCAGAGCCCCCCAACAGCAGGTGTTCCCCATCAGAGTCCCTCCACAGCAGTTGTCCCCATCAGAGCCCCCCGACAGCAGTTGTCCCCATCAGAGCCCCCCCACAGCAGGTGTCCCCATCAGAGTCCCTCCACAGCAGGTGTCCCCATCAGAGTCCCTGAACAGCAGGTGTCCCCATCAGAGCCCCCCACAGCAGGTGTCCCCATCAGAGCCCCCCCACAGCAGGTGTCCCCATCAGAGTCCCTCCACAGCAGGTGTCCCCATCAGAGCCCCCCCCACAGCAGGTGTCCCCCATCAGAGCCCCCCCACAGCAGTTGTCCCCATCAGAGCCCCCCAACAGCAGGTGTCCCCCCCATTCTCCACACAGCGGTACTTACCTTGGGTCTCCTGCGGTGTCCTCCTCCTCACACTGGCACCAGCATTCTTCCTGTTTCCTCTCTCGGGCGCAATGAGAGAGAGAACCAGGAAGTGACATCTGACTCAGGGCAGATGTCAATCAAATCTGAAGTGCCAAGTAGCTTCCGCCCGGCGCCTGTAGTATGTATTGCTATGGCCGAGCGGAAGCTACTCGGCGCATCAGAAAACGCCACAAGGCGGGCTATATGCCCGCAAATGCAGCGCCACGTCTGCAATCTCGTGATTGCATAGACGTGGCGCTTCCTATAAGTGCACTGTGTCCAGCATCGCACTGTATCCGGCGTCCGAACACAGTGCACTTAAGGACCTTTTTTTTCCTTTTTTTTTTTTTTTAAAGGGCCAGTATTAAAAAAAAATATATATATATTTTTTTTTTACTTTTTTTTTTGTTTTGTTTTTTTTTGGCCACTTATAGGGGTCGGTTTACTATATGTAAATAGCCTGTTCATTTTACAAGAGTCTGCCCTAGAACTTAGTGAACACAGGAAGTTTCACTTTGCGAAGAATACCCAATCACATGCAAGAAAAATAAAAAAAGCACATTTACACTTGCACATCAATAGATAATAGAGGTCAGCAGAGCTTCACCTCACTCACCAAGCTCTGGGGGAAATTCCCTTGCAAAGTGCAACTTTCCTTGAAAAGTGGACAGCCTACTTGCCTAAAAATAATCAATCCCCTAGTCTCCATTAGGATAGCATGAGTGAAAACTTACTAGAACAACTGAAATACAGGGACATGCCTCAACAAGGACCTTTATGGTCAATTTAACAGGAATTATTGTATAGGGGTTAATACAGATTTTAAAATGTTGAAAATTACATTCAAAATTACAATAATATGTTAAACTTTTATCAATTTTTATTGACTTGGTGTACATACACTTTAATCTGAGTTCTCTCTACTCCACTGTAGAATTACTATACACAGCTCCTCACAGGGTCTGAAGGAAGGATTATTTACTGAAGTCTCTGCTATGTTACTTTCTCATTTTATGCTTTCATTATCACCAGTCATATTCAAACTACAAAAGCTGATTTGAAATTGGCCATTGACTGTGAGAAATGTTTCAGTGCTGGAATACATTTTCAGTCGGTTTATGCTAAGGAGAAGCAAGGAAGGTGTTCCAGCATCACTAGTAATTATATTTCAGGAACACCGTGATTGTCACTTGACAAAAACATGCAGACAGTGCAGGGAGCGTGGTCTGGAGCTGTTCTAAGATGGCCGCTTAACTCGTGTTCTCCAGCAGTGAAAACGAGTTAAAGAAGAAAAAACAGCACATCTCAGCCATGGGAAAAGGTTACCGAAGCTCCTCTGCCACCCGCAGCTCAAAAAAGCCATGCTTGCAGCCACCAGGTAACATTCCTGTGATGTTTAAGGTCTCAGCAGTGGGAGGCCCCACAGCCTCGAGCTCAAAGCAGCACTGCAGGCCGCCTAGACGTTCTGGAGCCCAGTCTGAAGCAGCACACAGTAAAATGCAGCCTGCACAGAACCTCAGTCTCTCTGACCTGCAGATGGTCACCATGGACATTAAATCCACACTAGCTGCAGTGATCAGAGACCTCAAGGCAGACATACAGTCTATTGCAACTAGGATGTGATCAGTGTAACAGGCCTCAGCATGCCATGCAGATGCCACCAGGCAAGTATAAAAATCCTCAGACATGCACCTGTCATACATAATAGAACTTCACAGGCACATAGAGGACCTTGATAATTGTGGCCGTCGCCACAATATACGTATAGGAGTGCTACCAGAACCTAGCAAAGGCCCCGGGACCAGATGGTTTCCCTTTACAAAATTATAAAACATTTTCAAGCATCCTGAAACCACGCTTCCTAGCAGCCTTCCAATCACTTCAGACAGCAAAAAAACTCCTCCCCAACTTTTAGAAGCACACATAGCGGTAATTCCTTAAGAAGGAAAAGATGAAACTCAGGTCACAACTATCGCCCAATTTCACTCATAATGTGGACGTTAAAATATACGCCAAAATACTAGCAAATAGACTTATACCACTACATACCTCCCTCATATCATTAGACCAAGTAGGGTTTATTCCCAGAAGGGAAGGACTGGACAACACAATAAGAGCACTCAACATCCATCATTGGCTAACTACCAATAAGAAACAGGGCTTAGTTCTCTCACTAGACGCGGAGAAGGCATTCAACAGTGTGGCCTGGGACTATATGGATGCGGTATTATGCGCTATAGATATTCCACCTCCAATGAGAGCAAGCATCTGTGCATTATATTCTAATTCAAAAGCAAAAGTACAAGTCAATGGCCACCTGTCAGACGCCATTAATTTGCAAAACGGAATGAGACAGGGGTGTCCCCTATCCCCATTGTTGTTTGTCCTTATGTTAGAACTTTTGTTAAAATAGAATAAGATAAAACCCGGATATAAAAGGCATTGCAATACGGAACCAACCATACAAACTTGCAGCCTTTGCAGATGATATGCTCCTATTCCTATCTCAACCACATATAACACTCCCTAATCTCATACATGACCTGGAACATTTACAATCGCCATCTAGTTTAAAGATAAACCACTTCAAATCGAACGCTCTTAATATTTCACTAACACCAGACTCAGTAAAGGTATGCCAAAAAAACTTCCCCTTCACATGGTCCAAAGATGCCATAATGTACCTTGGGATTGAAATTCCTACCCACATAGCAGACCTTTTTAATCTCAATTACATACCTATGCTTAAAGAAACATACAATGATCTAAAACAATGGAATTCTCTAAATATATCTTGGTTTGGTAGAGCATCTTTGATCAAGATGACAATACTACCACAATTCCTTTATGCCATGCAAACAATTCCCACTCGAGTACCAAATTCTTTTTTTACCTCCTTTCGCCGCACATGTTCAACCTTCATATGGAGAGGCAGATCCCCCAGAATCAAACATACTCGCTTAAATTGACCAAAATCTGGAGGAGCGATTGCTCTTTCTGACTTACGAAAATATTACCTATCCTCCCTCTTAGCAAGAATAGTGGACTGGAATATACACTAAAAGGTTAAGGATTGGGTTTCCTTAGAACACATACAAATTCCACAACCTCTAAGAACCCTTTCATGTATATATCCTAAACACTATCCATCGGCTAAATCCCACCCTCTAATAGGTCCCACTTTAGACATCTTCCGTGAGGTTTCAAAAACTAGCAATCCAACACCCTGGCTAGGTCCTCTGACTTTGCTGAAAGATAACCCAGACTTTCTACCGGGACTAGAACAAAACTTCCTCCTGGGGGTTTGGCCTCACAAAGACATTATGACTAAACAATTCTTTAGAGGGAACACCCTCAAAACAAGAGACAAAGTTAACAGTGAAATTAACCCGAAAGTCTTATCACAATGGAACTATATTCAAATCAAACACTACTTGACCAAACATAAGACAGCTCACACACAGACAAGACCTCTAACTACCCTGGAAAATCTTTGCTCCCAAACAAGTCCAGAAAGACATACCATCCCTATTCTATATGGTTTTCTCTTTGGGGAATTAAATGATTTCACCAGTACGTCATGTCTAGCATGGGAGCGATACCTCAATATCCAAATGACATTAACAGAATGGTAAACAATTTTCATGTATTCTCACAAAGGGTCCCTTAATGTTGCAACCCAAGTATGTGGATATAAAATCATTACACGTTGATACAGAACGCCTACCCTTTTAAACAAATTTTATCCCCAAGTCTCTAATAGATATTGGAAATGTGGAAATGAAGAAGACTCCGTGGTTCATATATGGTTATCGTGCCCAAAGATAGAAACATTTTAGCATATGGTCCACGACACTATTAGCTCAGTCACGTCAGAAGAATTGAACTTCACACCGGCTCAATACCTTTTGCACCACAATAAAATTTCTAAAAAACTTTATCTCAAATCCTTACCTATGTTTATGACAAATGCTGCAAAACACTGCATATCATACAATTGGCGTTCAACATATACCCCTTCTAAAAAGGAATGGTTCACAGAATCAATCACATTGAGAAAATAGAGGAACTTATCAGCATATCACAAGAAGACACGTCAAAGTACACTTCAACTTGGTATAACTGGATACAATTCAAAAATACTGATGCCTATGAAGCAGCAATAAAGCATGATAAGGAAAATAAACAGAAAAGAGATAAGATGAGAAAAAGAAGAAATAATAGAAAACTCATACTCCCCCTTCCCCCTATATATTTTTTTGTTATTATTATTTCTCCCCCATCCCTGAAATGTAATCTCAGCCCATTAGAAATTGATCAAAACAATTAATATAACCTTTATACTATGCGTGATATATAGTCCTTATATGATATAAGATATATATGTAGTACATGTTATGATTCTCACGTTACAAAATTGCATTTTCGTTTGCATTAAGCTTATCTCACTTCAGTTGTATAATACTATATGGTTTTGAAACCGAATATGTGCTATTGTTATTACTCTATTTGATGTAAGCTATTTTGATATACAATTAAAAAAAAGAAGGTGCAAAAACAGGTAAAAAAATTTTCATGTTTACACGACTCGCGTTATGTGTAAACCCTCCCAAAAAATGCACATTCCCGCTAACCGAAGTATGAATTGGGCCTTTCTATCACATTGTATATGACACAGATCAAAGCACAGAGCAAAGCTTGATAGATAAAAGGGGATTTTGCGAGCCACAATGGTATATTGCCTCAAATGTGGAAATCACCTAGGTGCCCGCGCAGAACACGTTTCATATGCCGTGCAATACAATGTATACAAAAAATACGCTGCGCTAAGGTGAAAATATCAATCTGGAGTATATTATTTACACATTGCACTTTAAAATCACTTGTTTTTTATATATATATATCCTTTGTGCCTTGCTGTGGCTGGATAAGCCGCTTATGCGGTATTTTCAGTATACCTCATATGCATTAATAATCTCCAGATTGATATTTTCACCTTAGCGCAGCGTATCTTTTGTATACAGAGCAAAGCTTACCGGACACAGTGTGTAGTTGTAATTATCATACAACCTCTCTCATCTTGTTATTGCAGCCTGCTTGGATCCACAGAAGTGGGCATAGATGTGGCCAGATTCCACATGGTGATTGATATAGCAGCTACACAGCTAGTCCCCACCCAGCCTGTCAGTCAATCTCATTATTTAGCTGTGTTCATGCCAACACCCATTGTCCAAGCAATAGGTTAATTTTCTAGCCCAAATCTCTAGTATTTGTAAGCCCCTGCATTTGTATTTTGCTAACCTTGGCTTGTATTTTACTATGATTGTTTGCTGCCTGTCCTGACCTTTAGCCTGATCATGTTTCTGAATATGCCTGTTGACTTTTTACCATGCTCTTGTTATAACCCCTGATCAGCTGTAAACGGGCACATCCTCCAGTAAAGCCCATCACATCTTTGGAGTGTTCTGGCAAAGATTTGATAGAATGTATGTAGTCTCTTGGCCTCAGTCCTTTCAAGGGCTCACTCCCTCTCCAACATGCATATAGCACAGCAGTTCCACTCTCCATTTTTGTCCTTGACAGTATACCTGTTATACCTGATACAGGTATCCTGGTAAGCAATACCTCGGATTGCGAGTAACGCGGTTAACAAGCATTTTGCAATATGAGCTATTATTTTTTTTAAATCCTGACTTGATTTGTGAGCGTTGTCTCACAAAACTAGCAGGATTCATGCCTCTGCGGTGTGCAGTACCACATTTGGCCAGAGGTGCGGGGTTTGATTTACCCAATGTTTGTTCACTAGACAAGTAAGCAACTTTTTTCAGGCTTAGGGTTCCACATGCTAGGTTAGAGATTGAGACAAAGATCAGTTGCCAAGAGGCATAACTAAGCAGGATGAGTCAAACAGACTGCATCAGCAACTAGGTCCCAACCTGAAGGTAAAACTTTAAGTCATCATTCACAGGAATACAAAGGAATCTGAACTATATCAATATGGTGTACGATTAAGTAGGGGAGGGGGGGTTGGATTGTTTATCGGCTCTGAAGAAAAGTGTGGTGTATTAAAAATTGAATAAAACACACCCTTGGTTTCGATAGAGATTATTTAAATTATTCCCTAAAATACAAATACAAACGTTTGTATGTGAAAAATAAATCACAAATAAATAAATCATGCTTGTTTATTCATTCCTGAATCAATAATGCTTTACACACAACAATAAAATGCTTTGTGCAAGCCCTATGCATTGCTTTGCAGGTATAGCTTTGCAGGAAAAACAATTTCCCATTTCATGTTAATTTCAGAAAAACTTACTAATGATATAGCTCAATGGGTACTGAAATACCAACATCTCACTTGTCAGCAGCTAACAATTGAACTGTCTTAAAGCAAATTTCCACTTTTGCAGTCAAAGAAAAAAAAAAGAGGGGACATGCATGGCTTCTGACATGGCGGACGTGCAGTGAGTGAGCTCCGGGTCCCGTCTGCTCTCCATGGCTTCCGTACAGCTACATCATCCTGAAAAAGCATTAGGGGTAAGCCTAAATCCCTCCTCCGCTCCTTGGACACCCCATGGGAAAAATTGGCCAGCAGCAACACTGCTATTCTCTGCTGTTTGGGCCGCGATCCGGGACAGCTATGGATCGTTATCTTACTAGGCCGCAATCCCCAGCCTCAAGTTCCCCTGCTGATCCCTTTGCATCGATGGATCCTCTATTGGGGACTGAGGAAGCCAGTAATCACACGCTGGCTACTAAAACCATACCTGGGACTAAACCTCCCCCCTCTCAGGCTATTTTAACCCCGGACATACTGGATGATAAGCTGCAAACCCTCCTACAACAAATCACTTGCAACATGCAGAGTTGTGCAAGATCTAAGATCTCTCAGGAATTGCAGGGGGAAATCACACAAATAGGCGAATGTACTGATACATTGGAGAACAAGTTTGATGATCTGTTGAAATATGTACAGGTACTTGAGGAAGAAAACTCTAAAATACTCAGTCTCCCAATTGCAAATGCAGCATGAGGATTTAGAAAACAGGGAGAGGCGCCAAAATCTGTGCTTTCGGGGTATCCCTGAAACAGTGGCTGACAATACCCTATGCCCCTACCTTCTGGGTCTTTTCAATACAGTGGCCCCCATGGTGGTGGATGTTGACTAGCGATTGGTCCGGGCCCACAGATCCCTGGGTCCTAAACCTCTGGCAGGAGCTAGGCCCAGCGATGTAATTGTGCGGTTTCACTATTATGATAGTAAGGAAGCTTTAACCCTGGCTATGCGCAACAAGTCCCAGATTGCATATAAAGGGGCAATTATCCAGATATTTAGTGACCTATCGCCCATCACCTTGGCCAAGTGGAGGAATCTTCGTCCTATCACAGCACACCTACAGCAGCACCTTCTGTCTCATCGTCTCCAGAGAGGGTTCCAATACAGTCTCTAAGATCTCCAAGAAGGGGAAGCCTGTATCAAAAGTTTAAATCTCCCTTCTTTGCCTGAAGAAGACCTGCTTCCTCCCCTCACACCAAGTCATCCAGTACCATCTACTACCAGCCGTATCTGAACCCCTGCCAAGGGTCAGTCGAAGAAGTCTTTCTCCACACTCCAACGCTCTCGATTCTCCAAGCAACTTCCTTGATGTGAAGGGAATAAACCTTTGCTCTTTTCTCTTTTTTCTAGGCTACTTACCTTTGTGGTCTGGACTCCAGTTTAGAGTTACCCTCTTTTTCTGGGTAAATGCTCCCATTCCCATGATGTTTTGATGCTCTAACTGGTTACATATGGTTCTCTTTCACTTAATTTTGTTGCTTTAATTATGTTCACATGGAGAGCAGGTGGGCTCCCTCCTCCCAAGCTTCCTGCTGGAAGCCCTCATGTTTCCCTACTTGGCCTTTGGCTTATGCCAAGGCCTCCTGAGATGCAGTTGCCTCTCAGACCTTCTAATGTTTTTTCTTTTTTTTTTGGGTGGGGGAAGTAAATAATGATGATGATGAATGTTATTGGCTGATTGTAACCAAAGAGGAGGAGCAGTAAAATAGCTAGAACTAAGTACACACATACAGCCAACTAACTTTCACTTACGATTTGCTAGCAGGGAGAGACACACACACTGAATCATTTCAGAAGACAGTCAATCTTAGCTGGTCCGTTTGTCAGAGAACCTGAATTATTTAGCAATTAAGCATAAGCACAGCAGCAGAACAATAGTGAAGCAAGCTACAGTTCAACTTAACTTTTTCATAATAATCTGCTGCTATTGTGTTAGTGTTTTGAACTTGATAGTGATGCTAGTGTTGCCTCAGAGGCTGCCCGTGTTGTGGGGGGGGATTTATTATTATAGATTCTATATTATAGATTGAGATTCTATATAGATTCTATATACCCTATCTTGTTACCTGTCTGATCAGTGATCACTATCACTAGTCCATTTACTGTTTGAACTATATACATTCAACATGAACGACGAAGATTCGACAAAGCATCGAAAAACATACAAACGTTGAATCTTTGGCTTATGGTGTCTGTCGAAAGTTCTAAGAAGATTCGTCGGAGCAGCTAAACTATACGGCGTTGTACAGTTTAGCTGCTCTGTCGAATCTTCTTTGAACATTCGACAGACACCATAAGCCTTCAATGACAGATTCAACCTTAATTAATTTGGATTTTTGGACGAATGCAATTTTTAACGAAAAACAAAATTAATAAAAATGAATTTCGGGAGTAACTAAATAAAATTATTTTTCGGACGAAAACTAAATTCCAAAACGAAATATTTCAGTGTGCACATGTCTAACCCTCACTGAAGGTTTATTATCCTGGTGTGTGATTACATGTCCTCCTCTTTTTCCTTGGTTAATATATATGCTCCTATTTCTGGGCAAATTGACTTTCTTAATGAGATTTTTGAGTCTACTGATTATCACTCCCAACCTTTTATGATTGTGGTGGGGGTTTCAATCTGGTCATGTCCCCAACTAGAGATATGCAGACTCTATTTTGGGATACCCCCTCATGGAAAGTCTAATCTCAAGCAAATTCTTTCTGTATTAGATCTCATCAACTGTTTGACTCACTTTCTTCTTCATGGCCCATAAAATGTACTCCAGACTGGACCACTTTTTTATCTCAGCCCTGCTTATCTCCCATATTGTTGAATCTGACATTTCTCCCATCACATGGGACCATGCCCCTATCTGACCATGCCGCTATCACACCACTGGATGTTATTTTGTCCCAGACCTCTCCTAGGACATGCCACTGGCGCCTTATCGATCACCTCTTACAGTCACAGGCCACCCGAACTAAACTAGCTAAGGAGTTAGAGGAATTTTTCCAATTGAATGTGGGCTCTGTTCAGGACTTATCTACGCTGTGGGAGGCACATAAGTCCTACTTTTGTGGTGTTTGTATCACGGAGGGCTCCCGCCTGAAGAAAGATAAGGCTAGACTTATGCAGTTATTATTGGCAAAACAAAAATTCTATGAATTCTCTAATAAGACCCATAGGATGCTAGTAAATGAAGTACGCCCTCGACCTTTCCACTCCTTTCCTGATGTTCTTTTACAGGTGGATGGAACCAGGATCTACTGCCCCCTTACTATGTCTAAGACTTTCGGAACCCTTTATCGTAAACTTTTCAACTGCCTAACCCCTAAAAAACATTTTAAAGAAAATTTTTCACTGATCTTTCGTTACCAAAGCTGTCCTCCTCTGAACTAGTCAAATTAAATGCAGCTATATCTATTGAGGAACTTTGAAAGACAATCAAGGATCTCCGACTCCATAAATCCCCTGGTCCTGATGGACTCCATTATTTCTACTATAAAACTTTCCTAGACATTCTGCCCCCCCATATGTTGGATTTATATGGTACTTTATTTAACCAGTTGCTGCCTGCCAACCGTCAAATGACAACGGGGCGGTGCTGCTCTTGTTCTGGGACAACGTCATATGACGGCATCCCAGAACGGCCGCTCTTGTGCGCCCGCGGGGGCACGCATTGTGGCGATCGCGGCTGTGCCATGTTGCTAGGACATGGCGCGACCCTGATGTCTGTAAAGAGCCATGTCCACGGCTCTTTAACCATGTGATCGGCTGTGTCCAATCACAGCCGGTCACATGTAAACACGGAGGTGCTGGTAATTGGCGCTCCTGGTCTCACACTGACAGAGTGTGTGGTGAGGAGAGCTAATCAGCGGCATCTCCTCACAGGAGACATCTACACATGTAATCAGGGCACTGATCATCAGTGCCCTGATTACAATAGCGACACTAGTGTCACAAATCAGTGCCAGTGATGAATGCCCACCAGTGCCAGCAATCAGTGCCCACCACTGCCAGTAATCAGTGCCCACCACTGCCCACAAGTGCCACCACTCAGTGCCCATTAGTGATGCCAGTCAGTGCTGGCTTTCATGCCTGCCTATCAGTTCTGCCCATCAATGCCTATCACTGCTGTCCATCAATGTCCATCATTGTCTCCCATCAGTGCCACCCATCAATGCCCATCAGTGCCCATCAGTACCGCCTATCTGTGCCACCTATCAGTGCCCACCAGTGCCACGTATCAGTGCCAATCAGTGCCACCTATTAGTGCCCATCAATGCCACCTAACAGTGTCCATCAGTGCTGCCTATCAGTGCTCATCAGTGCCACATATCAGTGCCACCTATCAGTGCCCATAAAAGCAGCAGTAAAAAAATATTTATTTTTTTGGTCTTTTTTTGTGTTTTTTTTTGGTAAAAGATAAAAAACCCAGCAGTGATTAAATACCACCAAAAGAAAGCTCTATTTGTGTTGAAGAAAATGATAAAAATGTAATCTGGGTACAGAGTAGCATGACCACGCAATTGTCATTCAAAGTATGGCAGAGCTGAAATGTCCTGGACAGGAAGAGGGTGTAAGTGCCCTGTAGGCAAGTGGTTAAAGGACAATCTCCACGTTCACAGTTCACACACTCTTATATCTCCGTTATCCCTAAACCCAGTAAAGACCCTTCCCTACTCGATAACTATAGACCCATAGCCCTATTAAACCCAGATTAAACCCAGATACAAAATATTTACAAAAATTCTAGCGTCCAGATTGTTTCAGTTTATTCCTAAATTAGTTAATAAAGACCAAGTGGGTTTTGTGTTGACTAGGCTTGCGGGGGATAACACACGCCGCACCATAGACCTAATAGACCTCCTTAATAGATCTCCCTGTCCAGCTAATGTCCTAAGTCTGGACACCCAAAATGCCTTTGACAGGTTGAGTTGGCCATACATGTTTTCCACTTTGACAACATTTGGTTTTCGAGGCCCTTTTTTTACAGCATTAGCAGCCTTGTACTCACAAGTTACAGCCCAAATCCAGATGTCCTCTTTCCTGTCGCCCCACTTCCCCATGACAAATGGCACTCGGCAGTGAAGGCCTCTCTCCCCTTTGCTTTTTATTTTCTGCTTAGAACTCCTGGCTGAGGCCATCTGATTAAACCTGGACATTCACAGGGTGGTGATGAGATAGAGGGAATAAAAGTTGTCTCTTTTTGCAGATGACATTTTGCTGACTCTTATTAACCCACTGATATCACTTCCCTCTCTGCATAACCTGCTATCTTCTTTTAGTGCCATATCGGGATATAAGGTTAATACAACAAAAACCGAGGCCCTACCATTACATATACCACCAGCTCTTCTGACCCAGCTTGAACAAACATACTCATACAGACGGTACCCTACTTCCCTAATTTTTAGACATATTTAGTTATACAATTGACCCTCACTTACCCCTCTCTATATTCTACTAATTATCCCCCTTGATCCAAGATGTTACCAGATTCCTTCAACAATGTGCTAAATATCCCCTATCTCTCTAACATTTTAAAAATGTCCATTTTGCCTAGGTTACTCTATTTTTTTCGAGACGTTGCCAGTTGCTATACCGATGCCTCAACGTAAAGCAATCCAAATGGGTTTCCTTAAATTTATCTGGAATGGAAAAACCCACCATATAGCAAGTTCAGTGTTTTTTTCATTAAAATCGGGAGGTGGGCTGGAAGCATCTGATATTCTGACCTCACAAATGACTTATGAAAGAATGGTCAAATATTCCCATAGAAACACTCCTAGACCTTGTGGACAGCCTTCCCAGAAAAGTTGAAGCTGTTATAGCTGCAAAGGGTGGGCTAACTTAATACTGAACCCTACGGCCTAAAACTGGGATGCCATTAAAGTTCATGTGCATGTAAAGGAAGGTGTCCCAATACATATATATGTATATAGATGAAAACTGGGGCACTAAATAGTGCCTATACTCTTTCCCATTGATTAATTCATTAGAGATGGTATTTCATCTAACACAGACTGAGATGCTTTGCTCATAATGAAGTAAAGCACACTTAGGAGGTTAGCACTTGGTATTGGATTTGAATATTATTATAATGCATATAGGTATATAAGATATAAGGTATATGTTATACTAAAGGTAAAACTAAATTTTTAAAAGGTGGGATTTTTAATTTATGATTAACATTTTACCCACACCTTTTTTGGGATATTTGAGATGTGAGTGTGTGTGTTTAGAAGTTTCTCTGTTTCAATGGCAGTTGTAAAGAGTCCCTCAGGCATTATATTATAAGATGTTTTTTTTTTTTGTTTGTTTTTTGCCACTTCAGCAAAGTGTTTGTATGGGAGACCTTGTTTCAACTTTCAAGTCAATCTCGTCCCTTAACAATTTCACATCATTGTGGCTTAATTAGAATAAATTTTTTCGTCCATTTATAAAAAGTAGTGGTTTTAACATACTGTGCAAATATCCCCCGTAAAGAAGTGTTTTTTTTCCTGAAGCCTACCCCCACCTCTCTGGACCCCATTCCCCACCCAACCCCCCCTACCCTACCCCCGAGTCATCCCACAAGAGTCATGGCTTGTACCTATCTTGGTCCTCCTCCATCTCTTTAAACCTGTTTGAGTGTGGATCATCTAGTTTATGTTAGAATTTATGTTGGGTGGGTTAGGTGTCCGGCTAGGTTTCCCACACCTCAGCTGCCTGAAGTGAGGACTTGTATTTTACCCACTCTCTCCACGTCTCTTCAAACTCTTCCGTCTCTAACCCCTCACTGTATCTCAAATATTCCAGGCAGTGAATTTCCTCTATTTTATTGAACCACTCCCGCATTGTGGGTCTCCTTCTGTCTAGCCAGTGTCTAGGAATAAGACTTTTAGCGGCGTTGAGGAGGTGCGGCAACATTATATTATAAGATGTTGGTTAAAAAAATTAGGTAACTTGGAAACATTGTTCCGGAATATAGTCTGACCCCTATATTTAAAATGCACCAGTGTGCAGACATAGACATAGACATAGTATTTACATATTCTTAGCAAGCAGTGAAGGGGCTACACAACCTCTCTATCTATTTGTACTGTAGAGAACTTAATTCTTAAAAAAAATAACTCTGAAGTGGGGTTAACAGTTTAACAGTTTAGAAACACAAGCTGTTTGCTTACAGCAAAGATTCAGCTCTCCACAGAAAATACAGGTGGAGGAACTGTGATTTTAATGCATGTGTTATGAAATTTTAAGATACATGTTCCATATCTGTAGACAGAGATGTGATTGAGGGCTCATTTTAAAGTGATGTGAGTGCTTGTTTAGAATATGTAAATACTTCAATTTGCATGGTCTGGAAACAGATAGAGTTTAACCATAACAGTCTAGTGTGAGGAACCCTGTGCTGAATTGTTCCTAGTATAGATGTACCAATGTGTTGGCAGACAGATTTTTTCTAACCCTTAAAAATATATACTTTTCAACTATATACCTGCAAGAAATGAACATTACAGAATTACTATAGTATATACATGTTTGTGCTTAATAACATCATTATTTGATGTTGTTTTATTACCACTGGTTCAAATAGATTTCCTGTGATCCACCAAGCTTCCATATTTGTTTAAGTTAAACAAAATGTGCTTGTATCTGAAAAGCAAAGCCTCATTATAAAATTGTCTTAATAATTGGATTCTAGTTTGATATTCCAAAAGATAACCTCCTATCTTGCTAATAGCAGGTGATGGAAGTTTCATTAAGATGAAGTATTATGTTTATAATTAAACCATTTATTTCAGACTCTAATCAAAATTTTTGACATGGAAACAATTGTTGAGCATAAGGACGATGGAAAATGAAGGCAAGTCCTTAAATAAAAAAATAATTAGCAATTAAGGAAGGTCAAACTCCTAAATTAATTAAGCAGGAAGCCGTATGCATATATAGAATAACAATTAATGCATAATGAGCCGCTAAGGAAGACTTATTACATCTATAGAAACCATTAATCTAATTATTATGATCTATTAAATGTAAATGATTTGCCTTTTTTCCTTTATTCAATATATTTATTTATCACAAAAACTCTATTCTAGTTCACCACCCAAAAAAATAAAGCTTAGAAACTCTTAAGCAATCCAATCAATCAGCAATCTTTAATTAATTAAAAGTCACTTAAATCCCCTTTTTTCCCCATTCCAATGCTCGGTTTGAACTTCAGCAAGTTGTCTTCCCCACGTCTAAATGCCTAAATGCATTGAGTAACTGCTATGTGATTGACTGATTAGCAATTTATGTTACCAAGCAATGTAGCAGGTATACCTAATAAAGTGTCCGGAGAGTGTTTATGTTGGGTAGTTAGGCTGGGGCTAATTTAAGAGGGGTTTAAATTGGGAGGGCAAGTAGTTCCCCTTCAGCCCTGTCTTATAAACAGGTGGTATCAAAGAGACAATGTCGTAGTGGTGGTGCATGAAGAGAAGAGAGCTGTTTGCCTATGTTATGCACTAACAAGAAACTATTACATGTTTGTTTTGAATTGACAGTGCTTTTGTTTTGCTTCCAATAAATACATTTATAAACTGTGTTGCGAATTCCTTCTTCCCTTCTGATCCTGACTAAATATATAGGCTTTGGCCTTTTTTGAGGTAGTCAGGGGGTTAACCGCTGGCCACACCCTTTTCCCCAATTAGGGCTTAATAATAATCAAAATCTTCACTGGGATGCTTTGGCTGGGGTCGGCAGATGTAAAGACAAACATATTTTTGACAATGGTAAATAAATAATTGGCTGCAAAACTAACCAATACCATGTCCAAGCTATGGGAAATTTGGGTTAGTTATTACCACCCAGGGCCAAACTAGGGGGGCAGAGGGGGCGCCTGCCCCAGGTAACGCATCTAGGGGGGGTGCCACCAGGGGTTCTGCCCCACCTACACTGGGAACCGCTGCTCTCAGGGTGTCACCGCTGCTCAATCAAGTGTAATGGACAGGCAGGTTTTCTGCATGAGGCATCCCAGAGAAGGGGAGACTTTAAAGAAGGCCCTGGACTGGGGAGGTGCAGAGGAGGCCCTGGGCTGGGGGTGTGTAGAGGAAACCTTGGACTGGGGGGTGCAGTGAAGGCCCCAGGCTAAGGGGGGGTGAATATGAGGCCCTGGACTGGAGGGTTAGAGGAGGCCTTGGACTGGAGGGTTCAGTGGATGCCCTGGGCTGATGGGGTTGCGGAGGAGGCCTTGGGCTGGGGAGTGCGGAGGAGGCCCTGGGCTGGGGGGTGCAAAGGAGGCTCTGACCTGGGGGGTGCAGAGGAGCCCCTGGATTTGGGGGCATGCAGAGGAGGTCCTTGGCTTGGGGGTGGGTGCAGAGGAGGCCCTGACCTGGGGGGTGCAGAGGAAACCCTGAACTTGGGGCATCTAGAGGAGGTCCTGGGCTGGGGGTGCAGAGGGGGCCCTGGACTGAGGGGTGAAGAGGAGGCCCTGGACTGGGGTGTGCATAGGAGGCCCTTGACTGGGGGGGTGCAGAGGAGGTGCTGGAGTGGGGGGTGCACAGGAGACCCTGGACTAGGAGGGGGTACACAGGAGGCCCTGGACTGGGGGGTGCAGAGAAGGCCCTGAACTAGGAGGGGATTACACCACAGGCCCTGGATTGGGGGGTGTAGATGAGGCCCTGGACTTGAAAAGTGGGGTTGATAAAGGACCTGGATTCAGAGAGCAGGGTGCAGATGAGGCTCCCAACTTTGTGATGGCTGTAAAGGAGACATTGGACTAGAAAAGAAGTACAAAGGAGATCCTGGGACTGGTGGTGGGTGCAGAGGAGACTAGGAGGACTAGGAAATGGTTCTAGGTATGACAAAGACCCCTGGATAGGGGCAGTACAGTGGAGATACTGGACTAGGTGAGGGGTTGCCTGGAGGTCCCAGATTAGGAGAGGAGTTGTCTGTAGGCCATGGACTAGGGAAGCAGGTGTCTGGAGGCCCTGGACTATGAGATGGGGATCGTGGAGGCCCTCTGGACCAGGAAAGAGGGACCAGGACCAGGAAAGTTGTCGGTTTATAAGATATTTCCAACACATAGCATTTAGTTAGCAAAAATGACACCCCAAAATACATTCTGCTACTCCTCCTGAGTATAACAATACCACATGTGTGTGACTTTTTTAATGCCTGGCCACATACAGAGGCCCAACATGCAGGGAGGCCTATCAGGTGTTCTAGGAGCATAAATTACACATCTCATTTCTCAACCACCTATTATACTTTCGAAGGCGCTGGAGCACCAGGACAATGGAAACACCCAGAAAATGACCCCATTTTGGAAATCTAACACCCCAACATATAATCTATGAGGCATAATGAGTCTTTTGAACGGGTCATTTTTTCCAGAAATGGAAAAAAATTAAAACGCATTTTTTTTACACAAAGTTGTTCGTTTATAAGATATTTCCAACACATAGCATTTAGATAGCAAAAATGACACCCCAAAATAAGTTCTGCTACTCTTCCTGAGTATGGTGATACCACATGTGTGAGACTTCTACACAGCCTGGCCACATACAGAGATCCAACATGCAAGGAACACAGTCAGGTGTTCCAGAGCATGCACATACCAAGAATTACACCCTAAAATACATTATGTTGCGCAAAGCGTAAACAAAAGATTACCTGTGGTTTTAGTAGCGCAGTTGTACACGAGAGGATAGCACTGGTCCAAGCAGCAGGCAGGGACTTGGTCAGCAACGGCGAACACAATTGTCCAGGCAGCAGGCAGGGATATTGTCCATATACAGGTTCTGGGCATTACCTTGGAGAAGATTGGCATGTGGTGGATGGGGTGGATTGACCAATAAGAATTCAAAGTGTTTTTTTTTGGTGAGTCCCATACAAAATGTGAGGCCTAAAAAACCTTCAACTTCTCCACCGTTAGGTCTCTCCACTCGTAGGGATGGGCATAATAGGACGTTGGATTATTTAAAATAAATTACTGTGCATACAGGTTGCACTGGGCCACAATTGTTAATAGCATGTCCTCTGTAAAATTTAATCAAAAAGATTGATTGGGAAAAAATTCTCAGTGCCCACCTGGACTCCTGGCTGAGCAGTGAAAGGGGGAATGTTGGCTTCTCCTGAATTAGGAGGAAGCCACAAGGGGTTCTGAAGGGCATAGGGAAGGCTGGCATGGGTCCTTGGCCTTTCTTGCCGAGGTACTGTGGTGCTGGTGGATGGCACTGCGGTGCTGGTGGATGGCACTGTGGTGCTGGTGGATGGCACTGCGGTGCTGGTGAATGCCATTGCCTTCTCACCAGAATGCCTTCATTTTGTGGGCAAAATATCTTCCTCCTCTGAGTCACTTAGTGTTCCACTACTGAGGACTGGCTCATAATTTACATCCGACTCAGAATCCAAGTTTGAAAGGGAATCCAAAAAAGAGAGCTCCCCGTTGCTCTCGTCAGCCTGGGAAAGTATTTGGTAAGCCTCCTCGGCGAAAAAGCATCTTTTGGACATGGTTGCTGGTGGTGATGTGACTACACAGGTGTGTGATAAACTTGCACTGATGAGCACTGATGAGGCGGCACTTATGAGCACAGATGGGCACTGAGGTGGCACTGATGAGGTGAAACAGATGTGCACTATTGAGGTGGAACAGATTGCACTGATGAGGTGGAACAGATGTGCACTGATGAGGCGGCACAGATATGCACTGATTACACAGATGTGCACTGATGAGGTGGCACAGATGGGCACTGATGAAGCAGCACAGATGGGCACTGATGAAGCTGCACAGATGGACACTGATTGATTGCACAGATGTGCACTGATGAGGTGGCACAGATGGGCACTGATGAGGCGGCACAGATGGGCACTGATGAGGCGGCACAGATGGGCACGGATGAGGTGGCACAGATGTGCACTGATGAGGCAGCACAGGTGGGCACTGATGAGGTGGCACAGGTGGGCACTGATAAGGTGGCACAGATGTGCACTGATTGCAAAGATGTGCACAGATGGGCACTGATCACTGATGACACAGATTGGCACAGGTGGGCACCAATTGGCATAGGTGGGCACCAATTGGCACAGGTGGGCACAGATCCCAAATAGGCACTGTACTGATGGGGCACTGTTTGGGCACTGTAATTTATGCAGTTAAACTCACTGAAGGCACAGATCACTGTCAGATCCTCTCTCTCCTCACACACGGTCTCTGTGTGAGGAGGGAAAGCCGGCAATGAGAGATGATCTCATATGTCCACATTTGCGATAATTTCTGGCCACGCTGATCGCGTAGTAAATGGCCGCTGTGATTGGCAATTTACAGCGATCCGTGATTGGCTGTGTCCAAGGGACATGGCCAGCACAGAATCTCCCCAATGCGCACTCGTGAGCACGCACGGGGAGTGAGGAAAGGGGAGGCCGTCGTATGACGGCCTCCCGGAAATTGAGGTCCGCGCTGTAGACGTCATTTGGCTATGGCCCGGACGTCAAGTGGTTAAACACAATAAAGCTGTGTTTGTTTTTAATACAGAATTGCTTGCAGGAAAAAATGTAGAATTCAAGTGATCAGAACTAGGGATGAACCGAACACCCTCCTATTCGGTTCGCAGCAGAACATGCGAACAGGCAAATATTTGGCAGAACACACGAACACCGTTAAAGTTTATGTGACACGAACATAACACGTCATAAAAAGTGTTTGGGTACCTGGGTCCTGCCCCAGGGGACATGTATCAATGCAAATTTTTTTTTTTAAACGGCCGTTTTTTTGGTAGCAGTGATTTTAATAATGCTTAAAGTGAAAAAATAAAAATGAAATATTCCTTTAAATATCGTGCCTGGGGGTGTCTATAGTATGCCTGCAAAGTGGCGCGTTTTTCCCGTGTTTAGAACAATACCACAGCAAAATGACATTTCTAAAGGAAATTGTCATTTAAACTGATCTCAGCTGTAATGAATTGTCGTGTCTCGGCAATATGGATAAAACTCATTTAAAAAAAGAGCATGGGATCCACCCCCCAGTCCATTACCAGGCCCTTTGGGTCTGGTATGAATATAAAGGGGAACCCCAAACCAAAATTTATAAAAAAAATTGCGTGGGGGTCCCCCTAAATTCCACACCAGGCCCTTCAGGCATGGGGGTCCCCCTAAATTCCATACCAGGCCCTTCAGGTCTGGTATGGATTTTAAGGGGAACCCTCCTCCAAAATGTAAAAAAATGGAGTAGGGGTCCCCCAAAATCCATACCAGACCCTTACTAGAGCATGCAACCTGGCAGGCTGCAGGAAAAGAGGGGGGATGAGAGAGTGGCCCCCCTCCTGAACCGTACCAGGCCACATGCCCTCAACATGGGGGCCCCCAGATCCCGGCTTCCCCCCCTGTGAATTGATAACGGGGTACCATTTCACAAAAAAAGTGTCATAATGGTAATAAAGACAAGAGACAGCTTGGGACAAGTCCTTTATTAAGAAATAAAATAATTAAAATGTCCAACGATGCAAGTTCACGCCGCCCGATGGGCCGAAAAAAAACCACGCAACCGATCCGCCTCCATGGAAGGCTCACGCCGAGTGATGCGTCTTCTCTTTGACAGTTCTTATATAACTGAGGTCCGGGCCACCCAGAGATGTAACCAGGTGACCCCACCCCCTCTGATGCCACGGGGGCTTCACCATGGCTTCCCCGTGGCGTCAGAGGGGGTGGGGTCACCCGTTTACGTCACCGTATGGCCCACCACCTCTGACGCCATGGGGAAATCATGGGGAAGCCCCTGTGGCATCAGAGGGGCGGGGTAAACCAGTTACATCACTGGGTGGCCTCGCTCTCAGTTATATAAGAACTGTCAAAGAGAAAACGCATCACCCAGCAGAAGCCCCCCATGGAGGTGGATTAATTGCGGCTTTTTTTCTTTTTTGCTACATCGGGCAGCGTGAACTTACATTGTGGGACATTTTTATTTTTTAATAAAAGACTTGTCCCAAGCTGTCTCTTGTCTTTTTTACCATTTTGACACTTTTTTGTGAAATGGTAGGGGTACATCATACCCCATTACCAATTCACACAGAGGGGAGGCCAGGATCGGGGGGTTCCCTTGCTAAAGAGGGCTTCCAGATTCCAATAAGCCCCCCACCCGCATACCCCCACAACCACCAGGCAAGGGTTGTGGGGATAAGGCCCTTGTCCCCATCAACATGGGGACAAGGTGCTTTGGGGGCTACCCCAAAGCACCCTCCCTATGTTGAGGGCATGTGGCCTGGTACGGTTCAGGAGGGGGGGCCCTCTCTCATCCCCCCTCTTTTCCTGCGGCCTGCCAGTTTGCATGCTCAGATAAGGGTCTTGTATGGATTTTGGGGGGACCCCTGAGCCATTTTTTTTAAATTTGGTGCAGGGTTTCCCTTAAAATCCATACCAGACCTGAAGGGCCTGGTATGGATTTTAGGGGGACCCCTGAGCCATTTTTTTTCATTTTGGTTCAGGGTTCCCCTTAATATTCATACCAGACCCAAAGGAACTGGTAATGGACTGGGGGGATCCCATGCTCTTTTTTTCAATGAGTTTTAACTATATTGCTGAGACCTGACAATTCATTACAGCCGCGAATTGAATGACAATTTTTCCTTTAGAAATGTCATTTTGCTGCGGTACTGTTCTAAACATTGGAAAAATGTGCCACTTTACAGGCATACTATAGACACCCCCCTCAGGCACGATATTTAAAGGAATATTTCATTTTTAGTGTTTCACTTTAAGCATTAAAAAAATCACTGCTCCCGAAAAACGGTAACGAAAAAAAAAAATTGCATTAATACATGTCCCGTGAGGCAGGACCCAGGTCCCCAAACACTTTTTATGACAATAACTTGCATATTAGGCCTTTAAAATTAGCTTTTGATTTTTCATGTTAGTGTCCTATAGACTTTAACGGTGTTCCGGCGGCTTTCGAATTTACTGCGAATGCCGCATTTCGTTCGCTGTTTGGCGAACAGGCGAACACCCGATGTTCAAGTCAAACTTACGTTCAACCCAAACATTGGGCTCATCCCTAATCACAACATGACTGGTGTGAATGAGTAGAGGCTGTCCACTCATCACAGTAAATGTTCTCATTGCAAAGTGTATGTTCATCTAACTATGGAAATTTTGTAAAGCTGTACTAACTTACACAAACACAGTTTTGATTCAAAATGAAAAAATGTACAAATATATATATTACATAGACAGGGTCTGTAGACTGGTTGTCTTTATTATCTGGCTTTTTTAAAGTAATTGTCTAAAGTAAATGGTACAAACTAATACACAGTTTTACTGTTATTTTATGTACAAATTACCAGCATACTGTGCTTTGCCCTGAAATATATTTAGTAATCATAGAAAAGAAATACTCGATTGGTTCAATATATAAGATAACCTTTTTCCCAAAAGTATAAACATAGAAGGGGATGAGTCAGAACCCTTGCTGAGTATTGCTGTCTATGCCCCTGATGGGGAGATTCCCCCACTATTTGTCCTGGCGGCCATTGTCATGGTACAGAAATGAATGGAAAATTCAACTTTTTTGTTATAGTTATAGCGTCTAAAAAATAGGGGATGGATTTATGACATTTTTATTACTTTTTTTTTTTTTTACTAGTAATGCAGTGATCATTGATTTTTATTGTGACTGCGACATTGCGGTGGACAGATCAGAAAATTTTGACACTTTTTTTGACTAGTGACATTTATAAAGCGATCAGAGCTAAAAATAGCCACTGATTACTGTAAAAATGTCATTGGCAGGGAAGGGGTTAACACTAGGGGTCGATCAAGGAGTTAGCAGTGCTCCCTAGGTGTGTTTTAACTGTAGGGGATGGGACTGACTAGGGGAGGAGACCAAGCGATCACAACCAACGAGCGATCACAGGTGCCGGTGGTCATCGCACCCGCCGGGCACGTTCATCAGCTCCGTGGACATGCTGTGGGCGCGCGCGTGCCTCCGGTGGCATGCTCACTTGCAAAAGCGTCTTAGAGAGCTGATGTACAGCTACAACGACTAGTGCAGGGGAGGCATCCTGACACAGTATAACTGCGGTGGCTGGTCGGGAAGGGGTTAATGATACCAAAGTTATTATTGCTTATAACAATGATACCCGATGCTCCATTTTTAGTATACAGTATATACTGCAGGAATGAGCATTCAAATATGTAGCCTTTTAAAGATGTTAATGAGGCAAATCTATAATGCCATTATTTCAAGCATTGTGATTAGTGACAAAATAATTGTCTCTTAAGGATCTCTTATGACTCTTCTACTGAGATTGCAGGCATGAGATAAAATAGTGTGACACCCCTATCCCAACCCAAGGTATTAATTAAATAAATTCTAAACCCTACAAATCAGAAATTACTAATTTATAGGAACATGAGGTCCAGGGTCTCTCAATGTGTAGAAATGCAATATAAGCTATTCTATGCCTTTTATTTTATAAACTGCATCAAATATAAAAATTGCTTAGGGCTAAACAGTATACCTTAAAATTACCCAGTTACTATACTAAAGTTTTCAAGAAAAGAGCAACCTGTAAAAGGAAAGTGTACATACTTGCCGTTTTTGCTGCCCATGCTGCTGAATACTGCTACATTGTTGACAAACTGTCCTCTGAAGTGTCATTCTCCCCACAGTTCTCACTATTTCCTCTGGCTAACCTCATATCATCACAGAAAATAGTAGTGACAAGTAAACAGAAGGAACTGATAAGAATTGTGGTGGTCCATGGAAATCAACATTCCTGTGTCACTTCTTCAGTGGACTCCAGGGAACCATTTCTCATAAATGGATCAGCATTTAGCTGTGCTGGAAAAGCATGTACACTCTTTTTTTACAGCTTTTCTTGTAAACTTTAGTATAGTGACAGGGTCAAAAACAAACTGTCAATGTCTATAACATTTAGTATATGCTGGCCACCAGATACCGCCACCAGAGTGAAATGGAGGCTTACCAGAAAGTTTGAACCCAAAAGAGCATATGCTCTATGGGTCAAACCAGCTTATATTGCCCACCGGCAATGGAGGAGGAGCTTTGGGAGCTGACAGTAAAGCCTTCACAGGAGGATCTTCTCCATATGAGTGGTTATACATCCAGGGAAATGGCAGGGGTTCTGTGTCTGAGAGGCCCCGGCTGCCTCCAGTGTCTGCTGCAATATGTATAACAGGGACTTCCTTGTGAGTCACTCTCCACCTTTCTACAACAGCCCAGGATGAGAAGAGAAAAGAGTGGGGTCACTCAGTGGAGATAAGTCTGGGAGGTGGGCTCTGCTACCTTGGAGACAAGTCCTAACCAATAGATAATGTGAGTGGTCTATGTGTGCCGCGTACTGCTGAGGGTCAGCAGTGCGTAGCATGCATAGACCACTCACATTATCTATTGTGAGTGGTCTACAGTCAGCAGTGCGCGGCACACATAGACCACTCACATTATCTATTGGTTACTTATTATGGTTAGTTAATTTGGTACCACAGCGCTAGACTTTGTTACACCTGTCGTTTTGAGAAAAATTTCTACTTTTTGTGTTAGCTGCTAAATCACTGAGCAAGCGCAGAGTTTTTGATTTTGTTGTCAGCAGTTAAAAAAAGAAAAGCAATAACCAACTGTAGCTGAGCAACGAGAGTGTAAATGTTTGAGGAAACAAAGAGTGTTAAAGTACACCCAAATTCTAACTGGACATTTAAGGGTTGATTTACTAAAATTAGAGAGAGCAAAATTTGGTGTAGCTCTGCTTAAAAAACAACCAGCTTGCAGAGCTTAATTGAACAAGTTGAAGTTAGCATCTGAATGGCTACCATGCAGATCTGTATCAAATTTTGCACTCTTCAGTTTTAGTAAATCCACCCCTTAGTATTTTATTATTATTATATTTTTTTTATAATTATTTATTGTTATTTATTATATTATAATTTATGATTTCGTGTTTCAAACTTTATCATACCCAAAATGTCTACTAGACTCTTGTTTGGACAGATTTAAGTGAGTTATTCCTAAGAATTACAGGCCTACAATATAAAACGCCAAATTTCCATGCAAAACACTTTGAGATTCAAAAATCTGACATAATCATACCACCAGGAAGGCTACAGCACTTACAGCAGACATTATCCAAGGCTTTTACGCATAAAATAGTGTGTTTTATTCAGGTGTCAGGGAACAAGCCAGAGAATAGTTTTCTGCAGACATGGCACAGTAGCAAAATCCCAATATGGCCGCACCCGCACAAATACGCGTGCATATATTGGGAATGCGTGGCGCACGCAAAGCATGTCAGATCCTGGTGCCCTCAGGCCTTTAAAAGGATGACAGTGACGCATAGACATTGCTGACTGGTCTTCAGATTCCTGTTTCCTGTGTTTTTTGCTGTTTCTAATCACCTGTTACCGACCCAGCTTGCCCTTGGATGCCTCTTGTCTCGCTCCTAGCTCTGACCTCAGATTGCCCATGGATTTTCTCTTGTCTCTTGTCCTGTGCACTCTGGTGGCTGAAAAAGGATAGGAGGTACCCCTACGGGATTTCGCCCAGCAGAGTCACTGTGCCACAGTATATTAGACATGTGCATTTTATTTCGGAATTTTGTTTTCGTCCAAAAAAGAAATTTATTTAGTTACTCCCGAAATTCATTTTTATTTATTTCATTTTTCATTAAAAATTGCATTAGTCTGAAAATCCAAATGAATTCAGGTCAAATCTGTCATTGAAGGCTTATGGTGTCTGTCGAATGTTCAAAGAAGATTCGACAGAGCAGATAAACTGTACGACGCCGTATACTTTACCTGCTCCGTCGAATCTTCTTAGAACTTTCAACAGACACCATAAGCCAAAGTACGTGTGTTCTAGCTATTTTACTGCTCCTCCTCTTTGTTTACACTCAATAACATTCATCATCATCATTATTTTTATTTTACTTCCCCCACCCAATTCCAGCAGCGATCTTTTCTCCCCTACGTCGAATCTTTTCTCTCTACCTCAAATCTTTTCTCTCTACGTCAAATCTTTTCTCTCTACGTCAAATCTTTTCTCTCTACGTCAAATCTTTTCTTTCTGTGTCAAATCTTTTCTCTCTATGTAGAATAATCTTGGACTAATAGAGTTAAGGTTAGGCACATTCGACCACAGGTTTGATGGACACAGATTGTTATTGTCAGCATCATGTTGAAACTCCTATCTATATCGAACTATTGTAGCAACGAAAAGGAAAATAAAGCATTTGTTTATGTCGGATCTTTCCTTTTTTGGATTCTGCACTTTCGTTATCGTTTGTTAAAACGATAACCACTTCCGGTTCCGGCGCCACATGAGGAAGAGGTAGGAACCCTCAGCTCCCGCCACACTCCCCGTTTATACGGCCTCAAATACCTGCAAACGCCTCGGGGAGACCCCCCTTCCACCTGCGACCCAGTGGGCACATATGGATCGCTTTGTGGAGCGATCATATGCACGAGCGGCATCCTCCACACTAACACCAGCAGGAGGGACTGAGACGAGCGCAGCCAAAATGGCGGCCGCGATCTCCTCAGCAGAACTGCTGCAGCCACCCCCACAGCCGCCTACACAGCACTCTTCCATCCCGGGAACGATAGCCGCTGACCCTGCCTCTCCTGAAGGCATAGCTCAAGCAGTTGTTGCACTGCTAGGCCCTACACTCGCCGCCACTATGGACAAGGCAGTTAACAGAGGGCTGGAGATATTACATATAGAAGTGCAGGCACAAGCACAGAGGCTTATGCACACAGAGGAACGCACACTTCTCCTCACTGGAAGATGAAGCTGCTGCCACATCTGCTGCGGTGGCATGCATGAACATCACACACAGAGAGATTTGGGATAAACTCGACGATCTTGAGAATCAAGAAACAATTTAAGGATAATAGGACTCCCTGAATCAATCACTACTCCTCATCTAACAAATATATGTGCAAAGATCATTCCCGAACAACTGGGTCTCCGCATACCATGCACTATTGAAAGAGCGCATCGCATTGGGCAATACTCGGAAACCCATACCAAACCCCGCCATGTTATAGTCAAATATTTGAACTATGCTGATAAGAACGCCATTATGCAGAAGTTTCGTCGCACTCGCTCGCTAACAGTGGATGGCGCAAAACTGCTATTATTTGCGGATTACTCAGTTGAGGTGATGAATAGACGCAAGGCATTTTCTCCGATATGCTCCATTTTGTACAAAAATCAGATCAGATTCTCCTTAGCTTACCTGGCAACCCTCCGCATTCAAACACATGAAGGGGAAAAACTCACTTTCGCTACGCCCGATGAAGCGGAAAAATATGTCACTACTTTGGGCACGGAAATGGAGCACGTCAACTCTACAGAGAGCTATACTTCATCATCGATGATCTCTCCATCTACATCTTCTAAACCCCAATGTAGCCCAACCAAACCTCCATACAAGCGCATTCGTGTTACTCAAAATGAGCATCGTTCGGGACACCGCTGATGAACCACAGGGACCAGATGTTGTTACACCTACATGGGAGACAGGTAGTATTACTCCCCCCAATGGCTCCCTCGCTCCAGTATTTGTGTTATTTTTCTCACTTCTATACCTTATATGCCTAAGCGAATTACCGCTTAGTGCTATAACATGCTGCTATATCGAGGCATGGTTATATTCGATCCATAATTGATTTGTTAACCATAGATATATATATCTGTAAAAACCGTACTGTTTATTGGTTTAGTTGTACGACCACCACAGAGGCTTCAGTTTCCAATCCGCTCCTCTGATCCCTCCTATTTCCAGACCTCACTCACAGGCTATAATCTCTCTCATTGACACCTTCCCCTTGGTGTGGAGTCGATACGCTCCATCTCTAACCTCAGTCCTTATGACCTGCAAATTGTCCACATATCCTCCCCCTTTCCCTTCTACCCCCCTCCCTCTGGCTTAACCCCTGCGGCCGGGAGTGGAGTGGGAAATTGATGGGAGCCATGATAGGTAGTCGAACCTCATGTGGAAAAAAGTGAAGTTTATAATGAATGTTAAGGATTTTTCCCATTTAACCCTTGCCAAGCTGTTTTTCCTCTCTAAAAGTTATGTTTATATATTGAATGTATTCACCTGTTCGGTACTTGCACCCTCAGGAAACTTATCGACTCCCAGATTACAGATGCTTTGTCTGAATGGGGGCCCTATTACAAGCCCTCAACCCAATACGATTCTCTACATCTGACATGTCCTCTTCAAACAGTGGGAACCACTTAAAGTTTATCTCATGGAACGTTAAGGGGCTCCGCTCTTCATGTAAGTGGATGGCTATCCTTAGGCATCTGAAGCGTCTTCAGACAGATGTGGCCCTACTTCATGAAACCCACCTGTCGGCAGACGATCTAACCTGCTTACGCAAACTGTGGGTGGGCACGGTGTATGGTTCGCCAGCACTGGGTCGCAAAGTGGGTGTGGCTATCTTACTACACAAGAATTTAAAATACACGATAAGAGATATTAGGGTTGACTCGGCAGGCCGTAAGATGACTCTACACATGACATTAGACACCAAACACGTGGCTATCACTAACATTTATGCTCCTAATACGCCAGACATCTCCTTCTTCCAAGACATGGTTCAATGGATACTCTCCGCTCCTGAAACCATGCATCTAGTGGGCGGGGATTTCAATTCGGTCATGTCCACGCTAGCAGATCGCACAAAAGACTTAACCCGCCGAATGCATAACTCAAACCCCCTAACACCCGACTCTACTCTTCTAGCTCAAGCCGTTGCTTCCATGCAATATGTAGATACTTGGCGTCCGAATCACCCGACTGATTAGGAATATACTTTCTTCTCGCCCCCACATAACTCCTTTTCTCGCATCGACTACTTCTTTGCTTCCCCTGCACTAATGACCACCCTATGCGAATCAGATTTTAGATGCTAGGCTCTCCGATCATAGTCCCATCACCATACACCTGACACAGGCCACACCTTCCTCCCCCTCGCCCATGTGGCGCTTTCCATCTTACTTGATGGACAATGAAGATTTTCGCCACACACTATACACAGCTTGGAACGACTATGTTTCCACCAATGGAGCTCATATTATCGAACTCAATCTCTTTTGGGAAGCTGGCAAAGCTTTCTTGAGAGGGAATATCATTTCTTATACCACACAATTTAAGAAACACACCAGGCAGCAATACATCCAGGCTAGTGAAGCCCTACGTACAGCCCATGAACGCCTAACTTTAAGCCGTACTCTTGATAATATACGAACGTGGAGGCAGGCTAAGTGCACGTTTGATCTCTGGGTGGAACAACAGGAGGCAGCTAAAATGTCATACTCTAAATTACATTTTCACAGGTATGGCAAGAAGGCGGGCAAACTATTGACTAAACTATGTTCGGGACTGAGACGACCCACTCGCATCTCTACTTTGAGAAATGCAGATGGATCCCTAGCTACGTCAACTGATGTAATCAGTAATATACTCACAAAATACTACACTGATCTATATGCAGCCGACCAAACTGATCAAGCCACTACTGAAGCTCTCCTATCTAAAGTACGTCTACCCAGACTTAAATGCACAATTAGAGGCACTCAATGCTCCTATCACAACTGACGATATCTGGCAAATGATCAAAAATATGTCATCAGCTAGGCCCAGGCCCAGACGGATACACGGCCGAATTCTATAAAATGACCAACGACGTTCTTCCTGACACCCTAAAAAATGTATACGCAGCCATGTGGGATGGGGGGCCATATCTTCCTACGGGGACACAAGCCCACATCAAACTGATATCTAAAAAAGTAAAAGACCCCCAACTGCCAAGCTCTAACCGCCCAATCTCCCTAATAAATGTAGATGTCAAAATCCTCTCTAAAATCATTGCGTCACGCTTAGCCCCCCTACTCCCTTCCCTACTACACTCGGCCCAATCTGGATTCGTTCCAGGTCGATCAGCCACTTTAAATATACGAAAAGTGCTAATGGCGTTACACTACGCTAAAACACATCCTGATCAAGATGTCGCTATTATATCACTCGATGCCGAAAAAGCTTTCGACAATGTCAGTTTGTCCTGGATATTTCGGGTGTTGCAACAGTTTGGCTTCAGGGGTCCAATCTTGAGTTTTCTTCAACAAATGTACACATCTCCAACAGCACGTCTGGTCACCCCTGACTTTGTATCTGACTCGATACCTCCGACTAAGGGAATGAGACAGGGCCGCCCCCTTTCCCCCCTACTTTTTAACTTAGCCATTGAGCCCCTATCCAGAATACTTAACTCCCACCATGGAATCAGTGGAATCGCAATAGGGGACCAAGCTCTCAGATCCGCTTTATTTGCAGACGACATACTGTTGTTTTCCACTTATCCTCTTTCAGATTTTGACAGACTACGAGAGCTTTTTGCAGCCTTTCGACTGAGCTCGGGCTTTCGAATAAACTTTGACAAAAGTGAAATTCTACCACTTCACCCATGATTATCTGCTAAATGGAAACATCTATCACCGTTCGCTCTGGCAACTCGATATATCACTTACCTAGGCATACACATAGTCCGTGAACCTTCTTCTCTCTATGTACTTAACTATCCCCCTTTAATAACTAAGATTGTACAGGAGTTGGAGGCTTGGGCGGCCCTCCCCCTCTCGCTCTTTGGGAGATGCCACCTATTCAAAATAGTATCATTTGCACGTTTGCTCTACCCAATGCAGACCATACCTTTATTACTAAAACATTCAGATGTGCACAAAATTCATAAAGCATTAACGGCTTTTATTTGGTCTCTCAAAAAAACACATATTGCAATGCAAAAACTAAGCCTCCCGAAGTCCGAGGGTGGGGCGGGTCTGCCCAATATTCGTTTTTAAAATCTCTCATGTTTGCTTAGGCAGGGATTGCATTGGCTGACAGGAAAGTCTAAATATTGCAATACTCTCCTCGAAGGTGCAATGACCTCGCCACATGCCCTGTCAGCTGTCCTCCACTCTAATGTCAACGCTCTACCGCCTCACCTCAAGTCGAATATACTCATCAGAGATACTATTGTTGCCTGGAGAGAAGTACAGAAATTACTGGGGCTGCTATCAAATATCTCAAGTGATTTACCAATTCAAGGAAACCCTATGTTTCTCCCATCCACACTACACAAAGCATTTGAGCAATGGGGATCAAACGGCCTCACGAAAGTAACCTCCATATACCAAGGTAAATCGGGAGGCTTCAAACCTTTCCGATCACTATCAAGGGAGTTTTCCCTGCCATCGACACATATCTACTTTTACCATCAATTAACCGATTATCTGAAATCTTGCCATGGGCCCAAATCTGATCCCTTTCAGAAATCCTTCATAGACACGGTTCTACAGCAAAATGACTACTCCATCACCAGTTTATATTCCTGCTTCATCCAAAACCAATCAGCAAAATACCACCTCAAACCATTTCCAAAATGGTCTGTTATCTTTGGAGACAATGAACTGTCAGAAAAGATACTAGAAGGATACAGACAAGTTTGCAAACTTACAATATCGGAAACGTGATGTAAAACCCAATTCAAGATCATACACAGAGCCTACTACCCATTCTGCTTCAACAAGGACAATCCAAGTCAAATGAAATGCCCTTGGTTTTCTGAATCCCGTCCCACCTTACTCCACTGTCTTTGGGAATGCACAGCCATAACCACATATTGGAACTCTGTATTGGATCACATTGGCAAAATCAATAAAACAAAGATCCCAAAGGATCATTTGTTATGCCTATTTGGATACATGCCCCAATCATCCTCTCCAACAGCCAGGGGACCTATAAATATTCCTCAATGGGCACACCTACTCCTTCTAGTAGCCTACAGAACGATAATGAATCACTGGATTTCAACGACTCCACCTGCTCTACCCGAAGTGAAAAAAGCTATGATGTCACTTTTTTACATGGAGCGGCTAGACACCATCACACTGAACTTTCGCTCTACTTCGCGCTTCTTAATGAGATGGCGTAAATATATAGAGGCCACGTTAACCCAGAAAGCTCTACAGAACGTCATGCGCCTATTCCGCTATACAGACTGGTACATGAAAAGAGATATCACAGACTCACTGGGCAACCTTAAAATTCCTACCCAGACTGACCCCCCCACCTACCAACCGCCATAACACATCAAATGGTCATTGCGACTCCTTGACTTCCATGTCTCCTGTATCTCTGCCACTGGTAACTCTTGCAACCTATATTGTTACAGGTAGATCATATTACATCAACATCGGACATTGTTTTCTGCATTTTGCTTCCACTCCTGAGGTTACAAAAGGTACCCATCGAAATGTAAAAAGCACTAGTTAGCTGCTGTTATATAGGTGAATGTAACCCGCTTGGCATACTCCCCCTCCCCTTTTTCTCTTGTTTAGAAGTTAGTTTCTTTTCTTTTTTATATATATATATATTTTTTTTACTTTATATTTACAGAGATGTATGCATCTATATGTATGTATATGAGTTAACCTGCCTCAGCATTACTGCACTATACATGTTTATACTATGTAAACCTCAATAAAAAAATTTTCAAAAAAAAAAAAACGATAACGAAAACCTGAAATTCGGACGAAAAGGCATTCGGACGAAAACGAATGCACATGTCTACAGTATATCTACGTGACACTGTCGGCAAGTGGTTAAATAACAAACATGTTATACCTACCTGCTCTGTGCAGTGGTTTTGCACAGAGCACCCTGGATCCTCCTTTTTTCGGGTCTCTCTTTGGCTCTCCTGCCCCCTCCCTCCTGTGGAGTGCCCCCACAGCAAGCAGCTTGGGGGCACCCAAGTTCAGCTGCAGTTCTGTGTGTCCATTCAGACATGAAGCTGTGATTTGCCCCCCCTCTCTCACCTGACTGGCTAACTGACTTTGATTGACAGCAGTGGGAGCAATGGGGCCGCTGCTGTGTCTCAGCCAATCAGGAGGGAGAGTCCCGGATGGCCAAGGGACTCGTGGACTTTGCTGGATAGAGATGAGGCTCAAGTATTAGGGGGGCTGAGGGGGGTTGTTGCACACAGAAGGCTTTTTATCTTAATGCAAAGAATATATTAAGATAAAAAACCTTCTGCCTTTACAACCCCTTTAATATTTTATTGAAAGTTGCAATTTTAAGAATATTGACTGTGGCTTGTCCCTCAGAATCCTTGTGTAGAGTGTAGGGCTATTAATCCTTCACTGTCCATGAGGATTCAAGCTTGTGACTGGGTCCCAAAGTACCTTAGAGAGACGGAAGTGCTAGTCTGGTCGCATGGGTGAAGAGAACCTTCCATAGGGGCATCTGTTGAAGACCCCCTTGGTCAAAACGCCTTGGGCGATCTCCCCTTCCTTACGCTGCTTAGATTTTATTTCAATTGTGATCACTTTTATCCATTTTTTGTATGGTATTTTTAGAAATAAAAATCCCTGGTTTACCTGCACTATGCAGAAGCTTTTTATTTTTTATTTGCATATTACCCCGATGCAAGAAACTGCCTTCCAGTAGCCCTACTTCCATCATGGGGTCTGGATCAAATCTGTCCCCGGCTTCTCCTTGGAACACATCCTTGAGGTCTATTGGCTGATATCCAGTTGGCGGCCCTTCCTGATGTTTCTTCACCCCACCAGAGAAGTCGAGAAGTGAGACAGAGGTTCCACCGTTCCGGATATCATTTTCCAGCCTAGGTTTGGCTCCATGCACCATTGACTCCATGTCATATGACAGTGGAGTCCATGTCATCTGGTAAGAGTACCCATCTTATCTTACTTCCTGATGTTTTCATTCTGATGCCCCATATCGAGATGTTGGTTTACAGCTACGGAAGTTCTGTACCCCGTTGTTGACTCACAGTCACAGATCCACACCGTGCACCATTGACTTTATTTTCTAGTCTCACATC
The DNA here is from genome assembly GCA_037952925.1 of Lithobates clamitans. Classification (NCBI taxonomy): domain Eukaryota; kingdom Metazoa; phylum Chordata; class Amphibia; order Anura; family Ranidae; genus Lithobates; species Lithobates clamitans. Next base: position 2,123,768 of record JBBGZY010000498.1, read on the forward strand.
ATTTTTTGGTCCATACCAGTTCCTCTTATTAATTTGAGTTTGGAATCATCCATTTACCATATGTGGACACTTTATACTGTGTTTGTTCATTTCATTTCACTTATGGTGTTTGCACATATGCTTTACTGTTCAGTACAGCATCTCTTACTTAATTGTTTCACTACACCCTAACTTCCTAATTTTTATATTAAATACATATACACATCTACATGTGTATGTGTCTGTATCTATGTTTCTCAATGTGTTTCCTAACTCACTAACATAATCTTTAGAATTAAATATTTTTGTATTAGTTATAAGGCAGATGTTTTGCTTTAAAGATCAGTAGCTATATAACATCTTGCACTTCCTATTAACCTTCAATTTTCACCTTAATAAATGACCCAGCTCTCGTTCTCATCCAGATGGAAGTGATCCCATATTTATCCAAGATGTCAAAGTGAATTTATAGTCGGGGTGTCAAAAGAATCAGAACAATGTGCAGGCAAATCTTATCACATTACTGCATAAACATTTTTCCAACAGCACTGAATTGACATTAGATAAATAGTGTAGAAGATTGTATTCTTTGGCAACTTCTGATTGGTGACTATGTCAGGCAGCATCTAAAATGCAATGAAACCATGAACATTCCTTGAAGCAAAATAATTCTTGATAGATTTAGTATTACAGAATAAAATGATATCTTAAGGCAACAAATCTTATAGAGGAATAAAAATAGCAAATTGTATTTCCAATGAAGTTTGTTCATATGTTGACCCAGAGAATATTCATTAGCATTGATGCAGAGACATAAAATACATCTTCTTAATGAGGATATCACCTCTTGTGACATATAGCAAATAAATATAACCTTAACATATGTGTTCAGCTTTCTGTTTATTTCAGTGTTCTGTTTATGTTTTTAGTATTTAGAATGCATGTTCCTTATTTAATTTGCGTTGTTTCAGAATATGGCTGATTACTGTATATGAAGGTAGAGCATGAGACAGCAGTATTGCCATTCTGACATTACAGAATTGTATTTTTTTATCACTTAGTTTTTTTAAACAAACAAAATAAATATAAACATTAGTAATTTTGACTGCATGTTCCTTATTTAATTTGCGTTGTTTCAGAATATGGCTGATTACTGTATATGAAGGTAGAGCATGAGTCAGCAGTATTGCCATTCTGACATTACAGAATTGTATTTTTTTATCACTTAGATTTTATAAACAAACAAAATAAACATAGACATTAGTAATTTTGACTGCATAATCTATATTTTCCTCACCTTTATATGATAAATGCCAATGGGCCATGATATATGGGTTACACTAGAAAAAGATTTAATTTTTGTAACAAAAAACATTTAGAATAGTATGGTATATTTAAAATGTATTGGGAGCAATGCCATTTTAAAAAACTGGACATAATTTAAGTGGTTACTTTTGAACTTTACCCATATCTTTAGGCCCCTTTCACACTTATACGACTTGTCCCACGATTTTGTACTGCAAAATCGTATGACAAGTCATTCTCCATGATTTTCAATGACTACCATTCATATTGGCACGACTTTAAGTCGTGCCGACTTGAAAGTAGTCCCTGCACTACTTTGGTCCAACTTCTATGCGAATTGTACTCCATAGACGTCAATGTTAAACCCTGAAGTAGCATGCAAGTCGTGCCTGAATAATATAGACACGACTTCAGCACGACTTTGTAAGCACAAGCCTGGCCTCGCTATTCGGGAAAGGAAAACTTTTCTTTCTTTTCTTTCCTTTCCCGATGAGCGACAGGCAGTGCTGACAGCTGTCTGGTATGAATCCAGAGGGGGAACTCCGTGCCAAGTTTTAAATAAAAAAACCGGCGTGGGTTCCCCCCCAGGGGCATACCAGGCCCTTAGGTCTGGTATGGATCTAAGGGGAACCCCCTACGCCGAAAAATCGGCGTGGGGTCCCCCCCAAAATCCATACCAGACCCTTATCCGAGCACGCAGCCCGGCCGGTCAGGAATGGGGGTGGGGACGAGTGAGTGCCCCCCCCTCCTGGACCGTACCAGGCCGCATGCCCTCAACATGGGGGGGTGGGTGCTTTGGGGCATGGGGGGCGCAGTGCGGCCCCCCCACCCCAAAGCACCTTGTCCCCATGTTGATGAGGATAAGGGCCTCTTCCCGACAACCCTGGCCGTTGGTTGTCGGGGTCTGCGGGCGGGGGGCTTATCGGAATCTGGGAGCCCCCTTTAATAAGGGGGGCCCCAGATCCCGGCCCCCCACCCTATGTGAATAAGTATGGGGTACATGGTACCCCTACCCATTCACCTAGGGAAAAAAGCGTCAATAAAAAACACAGTACACAGGTTTTTAAAATAATTTATTAGGCAGCTCCGGGGTCTTCTTCCGACTTCGGGGGTCCTCTTCCGACTTCGGGGGTCTCTCCGCAGTCTCCTCCCAGTGTCCGCATCTTCTGCCGGCTCCTCCGCTATCTTCTGCAGCTCAATTGCTAGCGGTGGTCCGGACTTCTGCCTTCTTCTTTTCTTCCAGAGATGTTGACACGACGCTCTCTCCAGCCAGAATGGTCTCTGTGCGCTTCGCAAGGGACTTATATAGGCAGTGGCCCCGCCCCCTTATGAGGTCACTGTCCCGGGGCATGCTGGGACTGTGCCATCATAAGGGGGCGTGGTCATCACCCGGTGACCACGCCTCCTAAAACGTCACAGACCCAGCATGCCCAGGGACTGTGACGGCATAAGGGGGCGGGGTCACCGCCTATATAAGTCCCTTGCGGAGCGCACAGAGACCATTCTGGCTGGAGAGAGCGTCGTGTCAACATCTCTGGAAGAAAAGAAGAAGGCAGAAGTCCGGACCACCGCTAGCAATTGAGCTGCAGAAGATAGCGGAGGAGCCGGCAGAAGATGCGGACACCGGGAGGAGACTGCGGAGAGACCCCGAAGTCAGAAGAGGACCCCCGAAGTCGGAAGAAGACCCCGGAGCTGCCTAATAAATTATCTTAAAAACCTGTGTACTGTGTTTTTTATTGACGCTTTTTTCCCTAGGTGAATGGGTAGGGGTACCATGTACCCAAAATTATTCACATAGGGTGGGGGGCCGGGATCTGGGGGCCTCCTTATTAAAGGGGGCTCCCAGATTTCGATAAGCCCCCCGCCCGCAGACCCCGACAACCAACGGCCAGGGTTGTCGGGAAGAGGCCCTTGTCCTCATCAACATGGGGACAAGGTGCTTTGGGGTGGGGGGGCCGCACTGCGCCCCCCATGCCCCAAAGCACCCACCCCCCCATGTTGAGGGCATGCGGCCTGGCACGGTCCAGGAGGGGGGGGGCGCTCGCTCGTCCCCACCCCCATTCCTGACCGGCCGGGCTGCGTGCTCGGAAGGGTCTGGTATGGATTTTGGGGGGGACCCCATGCCGATTTTTCGGCGTAGGGGGTTCCCCTTAGATCCATACCAGACCTAAGGGCCTGGTATGCCCCTGGGGGGGGAACCCATGCCGGTTTTTTTATTTAAAACTTGGCATGGAGTTCCCCCTTATGATTCATACCAACTACTGTATGTTTTCATTTGTTAATGCCAAAATCGTGGCAAAGTAGTACTGCTCCCAAATCGCGGTAAAATCGCGGCAAATCGCGGCAAAATCTCGGCCGCGAAATCGCGGTAAAATCGTGCGACTTTGAAGTCGTATAAGTGTGAAAGGGGCCTTATGCATATTTTCCTATTTATGGTTAAAAAATATCATATCCTTATATACTGTATTATAATTAATATAACAATTCCTATACTTTTGTGGTTTGGTGTCTAGTTATGAATGTATTATGGGCAGAGTAGGGCTGCCAAGGGGGAAGAGTATGATCCTTACAAATATCTTCTGCCAAGCGGTTTAATACATGTCATGCCTCATATAAACATTTTACACAAATCTTTACAAATCTGCTGAAATGGCTGTTACATTTAACGATTTGCCGTTGTTTAAAATATGAAGTTCCTGATTTCTTGTTATTGAAAAAAATATTGGGGGGTGCATGCGCGGAGCCTAGAAGGGCATACATGCATTGTTAGAGCTCCACACCGCTGAGGAGAGAAGAGAAGGACAAAGCGGAGCCTGCAGGCTCAAAAGGTATCCATTTGAACCTTTTTGCCCCAGGGAACAAACTGTGAAAGTTTGGGCAGGAAAAATGGTACTGGGAGGAAGCCGTGGCAGAAATAAAAATCACTTCACAAAGAGCTCACAGGCACTCACTGCAACTAAAGCAGCTCCAGTCACCTCACAATATTATTACAATTTGAAAAGATGCTTCATAAGGCTTTAAAACAAACCTCAGACCAAATAACAAACAGCCTAACCAAAGAAATAAGAGAGCTGGGAAACCGCACCGCAGCCTTAGAAATAAAAATGGATGAAATTGAAATTACAACCCAAGAAAATATAACAGAATTGGAACAATTAAAAGAAGAGAATTTAATACTTCAAACTAAGCTCGAAGATTACGAAAATAGAGCCAGACATTCAAACTTGCGCATAAGGGGAATACCTGAAACTGTGACAGACCTGCACTCTACTATTACTGCTCTATTACAAGAACTAAAGCCAGATATCCCTATTGAATGTTTAGAACTGGACAGAGTACACAGAGCCCTCACAGCCAAAAAGAAAGATGGACCCCCACGTGATATATATATATATTACAGAATGAAAGAACAAATACTAATTGCTGCAAGAGAAAAAAAGGAACTTAATTTTCAAGGACACAATTATCAAATTTTTGCTGACCTATCCCAACTTACTATTACTAAAAGACGATCCATGAAACCCCAACTAATGGAACTGCAACGCCACAACATTATGTATCAATGGGGTTTCCCCTTTTCAGTCAGATTTAACTACCAAGGTACAATTTACAGAAGCAGATCAGCAGATGAACTACAACAAACCCTTTTAAAATTAAATCTGACAGAACCCACAAGCAGCAACTCTCCCACACACAGAAGAATGGCATCATCTTCACCTTCAGGCAGCACCCAGAAAATTTCAGAACAAAATGGGAATCATCATTCTCACAAAAGAGGCTGTTATGCCACATCATCCATGGACCAAGAAGATTCAATGGACTGACATCCTATTTCCTGATATCTCTTCATTTATTATACTAAGAGATGGTTCTCTATAAAAAACCTGTATTTATAACTGAATGTAACTGCATTCTGATAGTCACACACTGTGTGGGATCATGTTACATTCCAGTTATATTTCTTATTACTTCTGATTCATATAGCCTTAGAATATATAAGTGAAACAAGGAAATTCTTGTTCAGTTATATATTTTCAGGTAATAACAATAGATTTATTACTTTTTAGGACAAATATGTTCAATAATCCAGAAGTAATGGAAGCTTTTTCTTTCTTTTCTTAAAACAAATATATTATTACCTAACTAGTTCCTAGAACTATGTTTTTGTTTATTCTAATCTGAAGCAATACAACCTCAATTTTATGAGTTAACATATCTAAACAGTTACATATGAATAAAATATGTAATTGTTTACTCTAAAAGGGTTAAAATCCCAAAATAATTCAAACCATCTTCATCAATACCAAAGTTATTAACAGTACCTTTCTAACTGAATTATTTAGCCTAGGGTAAAACTAACCATATACAACCACCCTGGAATAAATAATTTCAACAAAAACTATATTCTGCACTCCAATTAATGAATCATCATTTTGATGTCTTTTGACATAGCACTTCTCTCCTGTAAGCGGAAGATCCGTGTACCCCCATTAGCCCTCCTCATTCTCCCAACCATATTATGTGGGAGTGTGACGAAGGCACTTATTCCCCTGAGAGAGATATTTATTCTCTTTCACGGGTAAATTGTGATTACTTGCAAAAAATAATTTATACAATGTATCATCTAATCTCATAAGTTTTTTGTTTACTCTTTACTCCAGAATTCACTGGTTTCTTTCCTATCTTTTCATCTCTTCAGTCCACACAGGTTGAACTGCGCAGTCAGCTCTGCATAACAAAAAGTAAGTCAAAACTATTTGATCTGTTACCATGGCACCACTGAATATACTTTCCCCGAATGTTCAGGGAATAAATGTCCCTCAAAAAAGGACCAAAGCCTTCCGTACTTTCCATAACAAGAAGGCTCACATAGTATGCCTCCAAGAAACACACTTCACCAAAGATTCTACTCCAAAATATATTTCTCATTTTTATCAACAAATTTACACGGCTTCTGCCTGTACCAAACAAAGGGGTACTCTAATTGCATTTCACCGATCCACACCATTCACCTTATCATCAGAAATTAAAGACCCAGAAGGTAGATACCTGATACTCATGGGTTATATAATGGATACAGCAATCACGGTGATTTCCTACTACGCTCCTAACAAACAACCTACACCATTCCTCTCACATATATTACAAGTGATTAATACACACAAAATAGGAACAGTGATAATGTGTGGGGATTCGAACCAGGTCCTCCTCCCATTTCAAGATAAATCACCTTTTACACCATCTAAAATAACCTCTAGATTACCTTTTCCTCAACTTCTTTCCAAATACAATCTGGTAGATTCGTGGAGAGAAAGTAACCCAATGAAAAAGAAATTCACCTATTTCTCGCACCCTCATCAAACCTTCACCAGAATAGATCATATTTTTCTAACAATAGGAATGATACCAGAAATTATTGCATCAGATATAATTCCGATTCCGTGGTCTGACCATAATGCAGTATACACTACTATAGCCTCAGCCATACCAAAAGCGCATGACCCAACGTGGTACTTACCGGACATAATGCTCAAACACCCACTACATCAGATGGCCATTGAACAAGCTTTAAAGGAATACATAACAATTAATAATACAACAGACATTTCCCCAATAATACTGTGGGAAGCTCATAAGCCTGTCTTGGTGGTACAATACAAAGACAAATGGCACTATTTAAACGGGAACGCAAAAATCTAGCAAAAAAACTAGAACTCAATTTTAATGCAGCCTACATATCATTCCAAGATAATCCATCTCAGAGTACAAAATCTCATCTGGAAAAATCTAGATTGGAATACGATTTATTTCTCACTGAGTCAGTTGATAAATCCCTCAAACGCTCCAAAAACAATTTCTACATGAATACAAACAAACCAGGCACATATTTGGCACGGGCATTAAATTCAACTAGCAAATCTTTCAAACCAATACGTTTGAAATTATCAAAAAATGTTTATACTTGTAATCCAGTTAAAATAGTCCATAAATTTCACTCACACCTCGCAACTTTATACAAGACAAACAATGAATTTAATCCTACAGAGGCTGAATCCTTCTTCTCAAAAATAACCTTACCTGAGTTGTCTCAGAATCAAAAAAGCAGTTTGGATGAGCCTATAACTATAGATGAAGTTGCTAACGCCATAAAAGACCTAAAACTTAACAAAAGACCAGGCCCAGACGGCTACTCGGCTTTATACTATAAAACATTCTCAGAAATACTCTCTCCCATTCTCACTGAAACTTTTAACAAACTTCTAGAAGGACATTCTTTTCGGCAAGAAACATTAATGGCAATTGTTTGTATGATCCCAAAACCCCTTTCTGATGATACTTCCTGTGTGAATTATCGGCCTATCTCTCTGTTAAACCTTGATATTAAATTATTAGCAAAAATAATAGCAAAACGCCTCAATAGCATTATAGGAAAATTAATACATAGAGATCAAGTAGGCTTCATGCCAAATAGACAGGCAGGCGATAATATAAGCAGGGCAGTGTTATTGGCACATATTGCTAAAAAACGGAAAATCCCTTTATGTTTTCTATCTATCGATATTAAGAGGGCATTTGATACAGTATCCTGGCAATATATGCAATATTCATTACAAAAATGGGGTTTTGGACCCCACTTTTTAACATGGATCAAAGCATTATATAATAAACCCAAAGCCTATATAAAATATGCTGGATACAAATCTGATGCCTTTAATATCGAAAGAGGTACCCGACAGGGTTGCCCATTATCTCCCTTATTATTTGCCCTTATACTCGAACCCATGGCCCAATACATCAGAACAAACCAAACTATAACTGGCATTGAAGTAGGAGGTATTACACACAAATTATGTATATTTGCAGATGATATATTACTTTTTCTATCTTCACCACAGGTCTCTGGTCCTAACTTAATACCAGCTCTTGATGGATTTGCAGCCCTATCCGGCCTTATGATTAATCCTAAGAAATGCCTAGTGCTTAATATTTCGCTCACAAACATGGAATTGATCCCGGCTAGGGCTGCACTCCCATTCACATGGGCAGAAAAATCAATCCCATATCTTGGAATTCATTTAAAAACATCTCATTCTGACTTATTCTCAACCAATTATCCTCCTGTATTAAGACAGATCACAAATCTAATAAAACAATGGTCGCAACTTCCTTTATCCTGGATAGGGAAGATTAATGCAATCAAAATGACTATTCTACCCAAATTGCTTTATCTATTCAGAGTCCTCCCTATTCCAATTCCTTCCTATTTTTTGAGAATAGTACAAAAAAGAGCAACTTCGTTTATATGGGGCTCTTCTAAACCACGTATACCTGGGGGCGTGGCCTGACGCATGGAGTGAGAGGACGTGCTGTTCCACAGCTCCCGGATCCCGCGGCTCCACAGGGCATTTCTGAACCAAACCAGGCTGTATAAACCACTCCGATTGGGAAGGCTAAGTACCGGGACCAACAGGGAACGGGGGGCTCCCGTCCAGGAGGGGATTTGGGGAACTTTTTCACCCGATCTTCGGCCGCGGCCCAGCGCCAGCCGAAATCCAAGATGGCGCCGGCGCCTCCGTCCCCAGCCCGCTCCGAATCAGCCCTGGACACCATGGCCTGCTCACAGGCATCTCACACTACCCCTGTGCCCCCAGCTTCCCCCACCAGTCTCCCCAGGTGCCGATCCACTGCATCCTTAGGATCTGAGGATGGATGGGATCTAGAATCCCAGATGAGATCCCTGCACAGCTACATGCGGTCTCTCCCTACCAAGGCTGATTTTGAGCAGTGTGTGCACCGCATAGAAAAAACCTACAAACAGGAGATTTCTGAACTTAAAAGGGACATTGGTGTTCGTTTTGAGGACATTGAAACCACGACAGAGACACTCCATGCCTCCGTTCAGAAGCATGAGGAAATACTTAACTCCCACACAACCATGCTGCAGCACCTTGCGTTTCAACAAGATGACATCGAGAACAGAAACAGGCGTAATAATATTCGCATATGCGGTATTCCTGAATCTGTGGAACCCAAGGACTTGAGGGCAGCGGTGACGGCCATCTTCAACCAGCTCTTACAACTACCCAAAGATAACCCACTTGAACTTGACCGGGTCCACAGGACCTCAGGCCCCAGGAATCCTGACCCTTCATTCGTTCGAGATACACTCTGTAGAGTGCACTTTTACAACATTAAGGAATCCATCATGCGGGCAGCCAGCGTGCAGGACTCTATCCTTTTCAATACCACCCCTGTGATGCTACTTCCTGATCTTTCACGTCTAACCCTAACCATGCGGAAGGCCCTGAAGCCCCTCACACAGCTTCTCCAATCACGTCAAATAAAATAACAATGGCGCTTTCCCTTTCAGCTACGAGTGCACCATGAGGGTAAGACTGCCACATTCCGCATGCTGGGTGACCTCCCTGCATTCCTGGGCACCCTGGAGTTGCCACAAGTGTCTTTGCCAGACTGGCCCTTCTCTCCAACCACACCAGGCCTGCCGTACATCCCTCAGTGGCAGAAGCACAGCCGCAAACGCCGTCCTGGATCCTCACCCCGTATAGCTCCTGATGACTGACGTTATACGGTCCGGCTGGTCTCCTGTTGTTTTTTCCCCTACCTGAGTAGGAACGTCTACTACACCACCTTGGATCCTTAAGGACTTCCAACTCTTGAGCTTCTACAAACAGCCTTCACTCTTACACACCTCTTCCAGCAAGCAGTTCCTGTTATTGGGTTTCTTTTTTCTTTTTCTTTTTTTTTTTCTTTTTTCTTTTTTCTTCAGTTGGAAGACAGAAACCTTTTCCTTAACGTTATGGTTTCCCACGTTCGGGACCCCTATGCCTCAGAAGATACCAGGTTTCGCTGCTAAAATTAGCTCAAAAGCTCATGAGCGGCATCAGGAAGATCCCCTTTGACCTCATGCAGTCCTCACCTGTTGTGAAGCTGATCCCACCACTCTTCCAGTCTCGTCAGGCCGGAGGTCCCTGACTACTATTATTGAACTGCCTTTTTGACTGGTGTACCTGTTTGCACTCTACCGTTGCTCTCATGGTACACCCCATTGTTTAGAATGTTGAATTACCCCATGCTTCTTTACCTTTATTATATCTCCGATCCCGAAACCTTACTATCTATAGTTATATATACTAGTTACATTTCCAAATACAGCCCAGACTAACCCACATATTATCGGCCCTGTGGTTCCCGGGGCTCCGGGAGCTTCCACCATGCTAAACACTAACCCCCCCTTAGGAATATTCGGTGCCCCCACTTGGCACCGTCCCATGGTTTACAGATACCCTATACCTTACAGTCTTTTGCTTTGTTTGCTATCTTTTTTATTTTCTTTCTCCCAACTGATGTTTAACCGGTGCCACCTAGTGGCCTACCTTTACAAAATCAGTACACTGTTTAAATTGTTAGGATTAGGGTCCCGGGCTCCCTCTTCTGATCTTTTCAGGTCAGACTGTAATGTTAACTGGACAACCATGGACACTGGGACCCTGTTCCATACCCCGCTTTCTCCTTTTTTTTTCTTTTTTCTCCCCTGATCCTCCCTGATATTTATCTCATTCTGCTTCTACCTTCCCCCGCTCTCTCCCTCATATCTACCCCCCCTCACATGTCCCCTTCCCCTCCCACTCCTCCGCTGGCTGGGGCGGCTTTTCGAGGGACTCTCGTTGTTTCTTTTTTTTCCCCCTTCCCTTTATACCCGCCCTGACATGACCGCTACTCCACCACTTAATCTAGCTTCATATAACTGTAGAGGCTTTAATACCCCAGAAAAGCGTAGCCAGATCCTTTACCACTTCCATAAACAGAAAACTAAAATTCTCTTATTACAAGAAACCCATTTCAGGACCAATTCCATACCCATGATGCGCAGTCGATTCTATACCACTTGGTTCCACAGTACCAACCCCGCTGCAAAGTCCAAAGGGGTTTCGATCGCGTTTCATAGGTCCTTTCACCCTGAGGTTATTGATTCGTATATTGATGATCACGGTCGTTTTATATTTCTCAAACTAAAAATTAATGATTTTCTCTTCACAGTTGCCAACATCTACGCTCCAAACACAGATCAGGCGCGCTTCCTATCATCCACTCTAGCCAGATTGACCTCTTTTGGAGGTCCTAGTATTATCATTGGAGGAGACATCAACGTGGCCCTTTCCCCGTCTGCCGACACATCTACTGGTAAGTCTTCCATGTCCACGACCTCACTCTCACACATAAAATCTCTTTTACATTCTTGTCAATTGGTGGACGTGTGGCGCATACATCACCCTACTGACAGAGACTTTACATACTTCTCTATAGCTCACAACTCATATAGCAGACTGGATTATTTTCTTATCTCCCAATCCCTCCTAGATACACCCTTACTAACCTCTATAGGACATGCTCTTTGGTCTGACCACGCCCCTGTATACCTATCTTTCGCCCGGCCTCCACGGTTATGTTGGGGGCACTCCTGGCGCCTCAATGATAATCTCTTTATGCATCGCTGAAGTTACTAAAGCTATTCACAACTTTAAAATCGACCACATGGCAGACACAACTTCCCCACTTAACCAATGGGAGACGCTGAAATGTGTGGTCAGGGGCGTGTTAATTCCAAACGGCTCACGTCTGAAAAAGATCAGGTCTGACGACATCAAACGCCTCCTGGCCAACATCTCAGATCTTGAATCCCTACACAAATCGAATCTGGACCCCTCCACTTTTGTGGCCCTTTCCAACTCCCGCCGAGATTTACTCCAATTATTAGACTCTCACTCTCTCATAGCTAGAGATCGCGCCCGTAAATCTTATTACTCTATAGCCAATAAATGCGGCCAACATCTGGCACGGGTTATTCATCCCAGGGTCCCACGCCTTCCCATTCCCTTCATCACCAAACCAGACCAGACTAAAGTTTATGGTTGTAAAGACATATCCACCACATTTAAAGATTATTATGCCCAGCTATATAACCTACCGCAACCCTCCCCATCGAGTCCTCTGCCCCCATCCCAAGACCCAATGTGGACCTATATAATGGAAACAGCACTACCTGTGATTGACCCCCAGACTTCCGCGGACTTAGACGACCCTCTACTGGAACCGGAGTTCCTTGGCGCCATCAAGGAATTAAAACCAGGTAAATGCCCAGGCCCCGATGGCTACTCCCCGTGGTTTTACAAAACCTTCGCACCCCTATTGGTACCGTTTCTTACTAAGGCCTTTAACTCCATAGATGATAACACCCTCCCTTCAAAAACACTTCTCTCAGCCAATGTCTCCATTATACCAAAACCCAATAAAGACCCTTCCCAATGCAGTAGTTACCGCCCGATATCGCTTTTAAACATTGATCTTAAGCTCTTTGCCAAAATCCTTGCCAACCGTCTCTCTCCTTCTCTCCCCGGGATCATACATAGAGACCAGGTGGGCTTCGTCCCGGGCAGAGAGGCACGAGACAACACCATCAGAACCATTAACCTCATCTCCTATGCCCAACGACGCCATCAACAGCTCTGCCTTCTCTCCTTCGATGCCGAAAAGGCCTTCGATCGGGTCAACTGGCGCTTCCTAAAACTTTCCCTTGAACAAATGAGGTTGGGATCCCCTTTCATCTCCAAAATCATGTCACTCTACTCCAATCCCTCTGCCTCAGTCCTGGTTAATGGTACTCCTTCAGCTGCATTTAACATCTCCAATGGAACTCGCCAGGGATGCCCCCTCTCACCCCTTCTTTTTGCTATAGTAATGGAACATCTAGCATGTGCCATTCGCCAAAATTATTCCATACAAGGCATTCACACGCCTTCTGCACACCATAAACTTGCGCTTTACGCCGATGATCTACTCATTTACGCATGCCAACCACACATTACTCTCCCCTCCTTGTTCTTAGAGTTCCAACGTTTTGGAAGCTTGATCAATTTTAAACTCAATATCTCCAAGACTGATGCGCTTAATATCTCTCTTTCTACTCCTACATTATCCTCCCTCAAATCTAACTATACCTTTCACTGGCAGACCAAGGGCATTAAGTATCTAGGCGTTACTATACCTGCTAACCTATCACTTCTCTACACACTGAACTACATTCCCCTCCTCTCTCAACTCCGTAAAGACCTTGCCTCCTGGGGAGACAAACCAATACCCTGGTTTGGACGCATAAACACCCTTAAGATGGACACCTTACCCAAATTGCTCTACCTATTTCAGACCATCCCAATCTTGATACCCAAACCCTTTTTCTCCACTTTACGCTCTCTCTCTATTCGCTTCCTGTGGAATAAAGGATTGTCGAGAATCAAATTTAAGTTACTCACCCGACCAAAACTGCAAGGAGGTACAGGTCTACCAGACTTTGAGCTATATTACAAGGCCACAGTAATGGCACGTATCCTTGATTGGTTCCCACGACCTTCCCAAAAAGCGTTGGTTCTGGTTGAACAGGATATGTCCCCCGTTGATCTTAGGGCTTTGCTATGGGGCTACAAACGTAACTTATCAGTTTTGGCGGATTCATCACCCCTTACCACAGCTGCCCTCATTCTGTGGTACAAGAGAGGTCTATGCGAGATTCTATCTTCAGACCCATCTCCCTTATCATCACTTTTCGATAATCCCGCCTTTCCACAGGGAATAGGAGCTCACGCTATTGGCCCTCTCTCACGTTCCTCCTGGCCCCAAGCACACTCCTTTATCCGGACCGACAATGGAACACCTAACATCCCTTCAGGGAATCAAGACTGGCTCACTTCCATACACCTTTCCACCTTCACCAAACATCTTTTCATTTCCTCTCAGACCCATCGCCCCTTGACTGACTTTGAACACCTCAGCTCTATGCAAGAGTTACCTAGACACTTACTCTCACATATCTACAGTCTTATTCATTCCCTTACACTGAAAGACCTCCCCACCTACACCAGGGTATGGTCGGCAGACCTGGGAAAGACCATCTCCAGAGCGGACTGGCAAACTGCGTTCCATTTCGCACACAAGTCCTCAATCTCATGCTATTCGCAAGAAAAAAACTTCAAGGTCATGGCGAGATGGTATAGGGACCCCGCCTCTCTACAGAAAATCTTCCCCTCTACTTCAAATTTGTGTTGGCGTTGTTCTCATGCGACAGGATCGTACCTACATATCTGGTGGGAGTGTGATCGGATCCGGCCCTTCTGGAATCAGGTATCCCAGGTTTATGAAAAAATATACGACGAACCCCTGCACCTGACTCCTGAGATAGCCCTCCTGTCTATTCTACCAGGCTCCATAGCCTCCCAAAAGCGCAATCTTTTACGTTTTTTTCTATCGGCAGCTCGCCAACTCATACCCCTTTTCTGGAAAACAGAGACTGTCCCCCCATTGTCTCTCTGGACCTCCACCATGAATGATATCATGCGAATGGAGGAGATGCTAGCGCTTGACAACGACACCTATGAGAAATTTACAATTTTATGGTCGGCTTGGCAGCGCTTCTCCGCCTCAGATACACTGTCTTCCTTGCTCCCTGTTCCCTAGATTATAGCTTCCCCCTGTAAATCTAAACACTAGTCGATCCCCTGACCATGTCTAGGGATATGGAGTCCTTCCTTCTCAGCCCCAGTCAGCGGAACCCCCCCCTCTTCCTACTCTTCCCCCCTTTCTCCCCCTCCTTTCTCTTCCGTTCTTCCTCCCCCCTACTTATTTTCTTGTTATTCCGTTCCCCCTTTTTTTTTTTTCCTGACTTTTTACCCTGATACCAGACATGATCCATTTATGTTTATGTTAAAATTTTACATAATAATAATCAGCTTAGCTGTGGGCGATAGCCATTTTGCTCGCTGATTGATTTCTTAATAAGCCTTCATGTCAAATGTATTAACTCTTTTGTTGCTTTATAACAATAAAAAATATTTTCAACCCTAAACCACGTATACCTATACACACACTACATCTTCCCAAAAATAAAGGAGGCCTGGGATACCCTAATTTTACTAACTACTACAGAGCAGCACATTTGGCCAGTCTGTCCAAATACCATGCAAAACAGGAAATCCCATTATGGGTATTTATAGAGGCTTCAGAAAATGACCCTCTATTAATATCAAACTTGTTATTACTTGATCCTAAAGACCGCTTTAAAATTCATAATCCCATAACTAAACACTTCTTATCTCTCTGGGATAAACTAAAAACCAAATATCAGTTACAATCTCCACGCAATCCTCTCCTTTCTTTTATCAGAAATCCGGCCTTTTATCCAGCATGGATCTACCCAAATTCTTTTAAAGCTTGGACAACATCAAGAATTCAGACACTAAATGACTTCATAGCATCTAAATCATTCCTTTCATTCCCATCGCTTAGAGAAAAATATGATCTACCAAACTCTGAGATATTTAGATATCCAAATTAAAAATTTCTATACATCATTCCTAAAGGAGGATACACCTTTATCCCAATTATCCATTTTTGAATCAATCTGTACAAAAGATCCATTTGCTAAAGGTACAATTTCATCACTTTATAATCAATTTTATGGAGTAGTAAATCTTAATAGACCCTCTTACGTTCAGAGGTGGGAGGAGGACCTGGGACGAACTTTAGAAGACATGGACAGGTCTAACATATGGCTCACATCTAAGTCATCTTCACCCAACATCTTAGCACTGGAGACAAATTATAAAGTCCCAACTCGCTGGTACCTTGTACCCGCTAGAGTGGCAAAATATTCACCTAATACCTCAGCTCTTTGTTTTCGAGGATGCCCAGAAATAGGCACACATTTACACATATGGTGGACATGCCCAGTAATCCAAACCTTCTGGAAGAAAGTCTTCGTGATTGCATCTAAAATATTTAAAAAATTAATACAACCAGATCCATATATAACTTTACTTAATCTAAAACCGGAATGGTTAACACTCTCTCAATTCAAACTCATGATCCAACTAATAAGGGCTGCAAAACAAACAGTGGCCAAGGCATGGAAATCTCCTACATTGGTACTAGCAGAAACAATTCACAGAATTAATAATACAATGTCCCATGCTAAGATGGTAGCCATCGATCAAAATCAAATTCCAAAATTTGAAAAACTTTGGCATCCTTGGATAAAACAACAGTTCCTGTCAAATTTCAATGACTCTGTCCTGTTGCCATGGTAACAGATTAAATGACTTACAGAGATACCCATTCTAAGGCTTCAAAGAGAACTAAAAAGAATAATAAACTGACGAGCAGGACAACCTTGTGGACCATACCTCTGCCTTTCTACCCTTTTCTTCTTTCTCTTTCCTTTTCTCCACCTTACGATTAAAGCTCATTATCAGAATTTATTTGACCTATATACACTTTACCTGTAAACAATATGTATAGTAGGTATAAATCATTTAAATACCTACAAAAGTAACTAAGGAAATGATATATATCTTTAATTTAGGTTTACGTGAACCCAATGTTTAATATTTGAAATTTCATGATATTTACCTATATAAACCCTACTGTAAAACAATGAGCTTACTTTATAGATCCTTGTAAACTTACTTTATGTATCTTTATAATATTGTATACTCAATAAACTTCTTTTGACAAGGAAAAAAATATTTTTATTTTCTGTTATGTAAAACATGGGTTGGGGTGTAGGGTATTTTGTTTTCTTTTGGGATATATTTTGTTTTATTTTTTCCTTTGCTAAAGCCTCTCTTGGAGTGATAGCATGTCACTACATACTTGTATGTTAACGTCGTTTCCAACAAGGTACTACATACTGTATTTACATCCCACGTTTGTCTGGCTGCAATTAAATGTAGGCAATCCAGTTTACTAAAAAAATGTCAAGCAGGTCCAAAGCGAGAAGCAGAGATTCTGCATGCAGAGGAAGCAGGGGACATGCAGGTTGTACAGGATAAAGCAAAGGTTTGGGTTCACCCCTACCATGGGTGTACCCTGCATGTTCAAGATTTGTGGTCCTGGTAATTTAATGCAGGAATCCAGCAGACCCTTTGTAGCTTAGAAGGGCCAATATTGGGTGTGTCATGACCCTAAAGGGATAGGATGTTTGGTTGGGAGCCCCAAGTGATGGTTCAGCAGCAGGAGTTTGCTAAAAAGTGGGAACCAGTGATGAGGGGGTGGCACACTATCCATTAGTCCGACTGACCTGAGTGGAAGAAAATTGTTAGGGAGAGGCAGAATAGTAGCAAGCAGGAGTTTTGTTTAGGGAAAGGGGCAGGAGCAGCTTGCAGAGAACTGGAGGGAGCAGTCATCCTAATCCATCTGGCAGTACTGCACTACAGGGCCAGACCACAGAGCTCTTCATATGGCCTTTTTTATCTTCTGCTGACAGCATCATAGTGATCTGCAGCCTCTACCTGTAGGGTTTATCATCTGTTTTAAAAGCATCAGCCATAGGGTGCCACATGTGAAAAACACATGACTTTGCACTAGTTGGAGCAGCACCTCAATTAGATGAATTAGCAGCAAAAGTCTGTACACTTCTCCTCTCCCCCACATCTATCTAACACAACATCTGAGGTCTGTACTGAAGTCTTGTAAGAAGTTCAGGGGCTTACAATATGCCACATTAAGCAGGAAGAGGGTTATAGGGCCATGTTAAGTAGAGTCAGGTAAAGACTTAAACCTTTACAGCAGCATTCTTCCCAAGACAGGTGTCTCTTCTGCAGCTATTAAAGTGGGAGAAATAAGTTTGGCAATCCTGTTGGATTTACAATAGCTTTTATTCCAGCTTGTGGAGTCAGCCCCCTTCCTTGAAATTATGATCTATGCTAAATGACAGTGGAAATTACCCAGCCACCATTATCTTGCTCAGAAGGCCACCCCTGCCTTCCACCAGAATTTGAAATGTAATGTGTCTGTGCTGCTGAACCACAATGTCAGCAGCAGGGTACACAGAATGGCAACGCCACTGTAGCTGGTAGTACTGCCATTGTCTTGTCTGATAGTGACAAGCACCCCAGAACATATGTCTCAGGTTATATGATGGTTTGTATGCTTAGAGACAAGAATCACACTGGGCCAGAGCTGCAAGCATCGCTCCAGGCCCAGTCTGAGAGGTGGCCGACTTCACACCATCCAACCAAAAAAAAAGAAAAGGGGGAAGCGCCACCTAAGTGCAGTATTAGTTATAACCTTTTTTGCAACAGATTAAAAACACTCACTAGATACAAGGTGAAAAATATCATAATAAGGCAGTATCCGCCACTTATCTCCATCCTGCAGGCACCACAAGGGATCCGGACTGCTGGAGACAGTGTGGAAACCAGAAAGTCCACGCCAACCAGCGTGAAACGCACTAGCAGAAGTGACATCACTAAGAGAGCGAGAGGGCCGGACAAGTATCAGGCTATACACTCTGAGCCACCAGCTCCTTTTACAGGCCTCAGAGGCCTATCTCCAGCGGTCCGGACGCCTTGCGGTGCCTGCAGGACAGCTAGGGTCCTCTGCTGAAGGCAATTTATTGCTAAAATGCTTGAATGCCCATGGATTTGGGTCTTCAAACAAAAGGACAGCTATTATCAAACTATTATGTCCAAATTAATTACAAGGGTAGAATAACTGATCTACTGCCACCATCCCATGAAAGGGCCATCAGCACAGAAGGAATCTCTGATATGGAGAAGAGAATTCACCTGTCCCCTGACATTGTCAATTGGCTCACTTTCATTAAAATGAAACAGTCTTGGATTACCAATAACTACAAAACCCTTGCTACTGACACTACAGACTAAGCATTTTTTAACAGTAGAAACTTTTTATTAAAGGTTTTTTAAAGTACAATGTACCATAAGATGTCAAAAGTAGTACCACAGTTCAAGTATCTTACATACAATATATATAAAAATATAGTCTGTATGAACCAGACAAAAAAAATCACAATCTAGAGACAAACAAGCATAAAACAACAAAGTGCAAGTGTATACCATCACTGGTTAGGGAGAGGGAGGAGGGAATGAGGAAGTAAAAGTGGAAGGGAAAAGAAGGAGGATCAAAAAGAATCCAACCATGCAGACCAGATTTTATCATGTTTGGCTGGGCAGCCTCTACTTATATAAGTCAAGTGGTACAGGGGAAGTGCAGATCCAACAGCTGAGCACCAGTCATTGTAAGCCAGACTAAACATTTAATTGTCATTTAACCACTTAAGGACCAAGCAACTTGTTTACAAGTTAAAATCTGTTTTTGCTTGCTAGAAGATTACTTAGAACCCCCAAACATTATATATATATATATATATATATATATATATATATATATATATATATATATATATATATATATATATATATATTTCTAACACCCTAGAGAATAAAATGGCAGTCGTTGCAATACTTTTTGTCACACCGTATTTGCGCAGTGATTTTTTTTTTTTAATTTTCAATTTGTATTGGTTTTGAACAAGTACTGTACAAGGTCATAAGAATGAAAATCATACCGTATACATATCAAGACATAATTCAAGAAATAGGTATATTGCTTTTCTCATACATAAACTTGTTTTTTAGATAACAACAGTCTGACCTAAATGTATGTACCTTGACCTTATAGAAAATAAACTACATCTAACAAAAGAATAAACAAAAGAATAAATAAATATCATAACATTGAGCAGAAACAAGTAGCCATGTTACTACAACCGTAGTAACCATTAACTTCTATTAATCATCTTCTATCTGTAATTTGCTTGCTGTTTAATTACCTGTCAATATGTTCTGGTATCTCAAAAGAAATTGGTTAATTTGTAAGTTTTAATCTATATTTCCCAATTCTTGTTGAAGCTATCCCTATTCCCATGGATGCTAGCAAAGGAGTATTCATATGAGCACTGAAAATTTACTCTTTACTAATTTAGAGATAACTTCTGTAGTTGTAGGAGCTATATCCTTTTTCCATTGACACATTATGGACAATCTCGCTGCAATTAAAATATGAAGAATTACTGTTCTAAAGTTAGTGGGGAAATTTCCTATAGAAAGTTCTAGCAATGCCAGGGCTGGTGAGGGATGAGTTATGATCCCTGTAATCTTTGAGGTCAGATGGAAGATTGACTTCCAGAAGCTGATTATTGACTTACAATACCAGAGTATATGTAGAAAGTTTCCAGGTTGCCCACATTTACGCCAGCAGTCTGGAGAGTGCTCTTTGTATATTTTAGCTAGTCGGACTGGTGTCATGTACCATCTATATAGTATCTTATAAATGTTCTCCCAATGTAATACACAATGTGAAGCTCCTAAGTTGAAGCTAATTGGTTGGGACCATTCTTGTGTGGAATATGAACCATTTAGATCTTGTTCCCATTTCAGTATCTCTGGTGAATGTTTTATTGGGGTATTGGATTGCAGCAAGGAGTAAAGAAGTGAAATGCCTCTCTTTTGGGTAGAGTCTTTTTGCGCAGCGGTCTTACAAGCTCACTTTTTTTGGAAAAAATTCACTTTTCTGAAAAAAAAAATTAGACAACAGTAAAGTTAGCCCAATTTTTTTTATATTGTGAAAGATGATCTTACACCAAGTAAATTGATACCCAACATGTCACGCTTTGTGGAATGGCGACAAACTTTTACCCTTAAAAATCTCCATATGCGACGTTTAAAAAATTCTTCAGGTTGCATGTTTCGAGTTACAGAGGAAGTCTAGGGCTAAAATTATTGCTCTTGCTCTAACGGTTGCGGCGATACCTCACATGTATAGTTTGACCGCCGTTTTCATTTGTGGGTGTTACTCACGTATTACCTTTTATTTTTTATTTTGACACTGTTCTTTAGGGATGAGCTTCGTGTTCGAGTCGAACCCATGTTCGACTCGAACATCGGCTGTTCGACCGTCCGTCGAATTGCGAACGATATGGGCCGTTCGCGCCAAATTCGTGTGGCGCGTCACGGCCCATAATTCACTGCGGCATCGCAGTGCATTGCTGGCTGATGATTGGCCAAGCATGCACTATGACCCGCATGCTTGGCCAATCACAGCGCCGTCAGTAGAGAGAGCTGTAATTGGCCAAAGCCAGGGTGGCTTTGGCCAATTATGGCTCAGGGGATTTAGTACACACCCCACACTATATAAGGCCGCCTGCACGGCGGCCCTGTGTAGTGTGTGTTCCGGTGTGCTGAGCGATAGAGAGAGAGAGAGACAGTGTCATTTGATTTGAGTTAGATAGATTAGGCAGAACAGTCAGTCAGTTAGCTGCACTTACAGTGTATTGTGTATATATATGCATCCCAGGTGTTGCATATATATATATACACTGTATTCAGTTTAGCTAGATCCGTTCCTGTTATCTTCTATCTAGACTATTTACATTCAGTGCAGTGTGTCCTGCTCACAGTGTTCAGCTAGATCCGTTCCTGCTATTTACATTCAGTACAGTGCTTCCTGCTCACAGTGTTCAGCTAGATCCGTTCCTGCTATTTACATTCAGTGCAGTGCGTGCTGCTCACAGTGTTCAGCTAGATCCGTTCCTGCTATTTACATTCAGTGCAGTGCGTCCTGCTCACAGTGTTCAGCTAGATCCGTTCCTGCTATTTACATTCAGTGCAGTGCGTCCTGCTCACAGTGTTCAGCTAGATCCGTTCCTGGTATTTACATTTAGTGCAGTGCGTCCTGCTCACAGTGTTCAGCTAGATCCGTTCCTGCTATTTACATTCAGTGCAGTGCGTCCTGCTCACAGTGTTCAGCTAGATCCGTTCCTGCTATTTACATTCAGTGCAGTGCGTGCTGCTCACAGTGTTCAGCTAGATCCGTTCCTGCTATTTACATTCAGTGCAGTGCGTCCTGCTCACAGTGTTCAGCTAGATCCGTTCCTGCTATTTACATTCAGTGCAGTGCGTCCTGCTCACAGTGTTTAGCTACATCCGTTCCTGCTGTTTACATTCAGTGCAGTGCGTCCTGCTCACAGTGTTCAGCTAGATCCGTTCCTGCTATTTACATTCAGTGCAGTGCGTCCTGCTCACAGTGTTCAGCTAGATCCGTTCCTGCTATTAACATTCAGTGCAGTGCGTCCTGCTCACAGTGTTCAGCTAGATCCGTTCCTGCTATATACATTTAGTGCAGTACGTCCTGCTCACAGTGTTCAGCTAGATCCGTTCCTGTTATCTTCCTACTGACAGGCAGGCTTGTCTGGTTACAGTATATAAAGCTACCTGAAGAAAATTACAGGTGTTCTTTTTGATCCTATTAGTACCACGGTCAGGCAGCTAGACTATTTACATTTAGTACAGTGTGTCCTGCTCACAGTGTTCAGCTAGATCCGTTCCTGTTATTTACATTCAGTGCAGTGCGTCCTGCTCACAGTGTTCAGCTAGATCCGTTCCTGCTATTTACATTCAGTGCAGTGCGTCCTGCTCACAGTGTTTAGCTACATCCGTTCCTGCTGTTTACATTCAGTGCAGTGCGTCCTGCTCACAGTGTTCAGCTAGATCCGTTCCTGCTATTTACATTCAGTGCAGTGCGTCCTGCTCACAGTGTTCAGCTAGATCCGTTGCTGCTATTTACATTCAGTGCAGTGCGTCCTGCTCACAGTGTTCAGCTAGATCCGTTCCTGCTATATACATTTAGTGCAGTACGTCCTGCTCACAGTGTTCAGCTAGATCCGTTCCTGCTATATACATTTAGTGCAGTACGTCCTGCTCACAGTGTTCAGCTAGATCCGTTCCTGTTATCTTCCTACTGACAGGCAGGCTTGTCTGGTTACAGTATATAAAGCTACCTGAAGAAAATTACAGGTGTTCTTTTTGATCCTATTAGTACCACGGTCAGGCAGCTAGACTATTTACATTTAGTACAGTGTGTCCTGCTCACAGTGTTCAGCTAGATCCGTTCCTGTTATTTACATTCAGTGCAGTGCGTCCTGCTCACAGTGTTCAGCTAGATCCGTTCCTGCTATTTACATTCAGTGCAGTGCGTCCTGCTCACAGTGTTCAGCTAGATCCGTTCCTGCTATTTACATTCAGTGCAGTGCGTCCTGCTCACAGTGTTCAGCTAGATCCGTTCCTGGTATTTACATTTAGTGCAGTGCGTCCTGCTCACAGTGTTCAGCTAGATCCGTTCCTGCTATTTACATTCAGTGCAGTGCGTCCTGCTCACAGTGTTCAGCTAGATCCGTTCCTGCTATTTACATTCAGTGCAGTGCGTGCTGCTCACAGTGTTCAGCTAGATCCGTTCCTGCTATTTACATTCAGTGCAGTGCGTCCTGCTCACAGTGTTCAGCTAGATCCGTTCCTGCTATTTACATTCAGTGCAGTGCGTCCTGCTCACAGTGTTTAGCTACATCCGTTCCTGCTGTTTACATTCAGTGCAGTGCGTCCTGCTCACAGTGTTCAGCTAGATCCGTTCCTGCTATTTACATTCAGTGCAGTGCGTCCTGCTCACAGTGTTCAGCTAGATCCGTTCCTGCTATATACATTTAGTGCAGTACGTCCTGCTCACAGTGTTCAGCTAGATCCGTTCCTGTTATCTTCCTACTGACAGGCAGGCTTGTCTGGTTACAGTATATAAAGCTACCTGAAGAAAATTACAGGTGTTCTATCCCAGCTTAGTGCAGCTACAGGCCATTAGTATGTCTGGAAGGCCAAGAAGGAGAGGCAGACAGTCACAAGCCAATAAGAGAGGGCAAGCAGGCTCTGTGTCTAGTGCTGGTCGTGGAGACGGTGCATCCTCATCAGCACGTGGCCATGGGACACGCTTGGCCTTTTTTTCGGCAGCTGGCCGTGTTGAGCCGCAACATGCGGAAGACTTGGTCGAGTGGATGACCAAGCCGTCCTCATCCTCCTCATCCTCTCTCACCCATGCCCAGGGTGCTTTGTCTGGCAAAGCAGCGGCCTCTTCCCTCAGCTCAATGTCATCAGTGACTCCTTCCCTAGCTCCACCATGTCCTCATGAGGATTCCCTCGAACTGTTTGACCACAGTGTTGGGTACATGCTCCAGGAGGATGCCCAGCGTTTGGAAGGCTCTGATGATGATACTGAGCTCAATGAAGGCAGTAACATGAGCACGGACAGAGGGGGTGCCCAAGAAGGACAGCAATCTGGCAGTCATGCTCCCCCTGCTGCAGCATACTGCCAGGTTTGCTCCAGTGATGAGGAGGGAGGGGATGATGAGGTCACTGACTCAACGTGGGTGCCTGATAGGAGAGAGGAGGAGGAGGAGGAGGAGGAGGAGGAGGAGGTGGCACATCACCAACTAGGCAGGATGCCCTCCAGGGGCCAGCCTAAGGGCAGCACATTGACTGCATCACACCCCAAAGCTCCACATGTGCAGGGCGCTGCAGTCTCTGCGCGTTATTCAAAAAGTTCTTTGGTGTGGGCCTTTTTTGAGACGAGTGCATCAGATCGCACCGCTGCTATTTGCAATATATGTCTCAAGCGTATCTCGCGTGGCCAAAACATCTCCCGCTTGGGTACCACATGCTTGACCAGACATATGTTGACCTGCCATGCAGTTCGTTGGCAAGCGTATCTAAAAGACCCACACCAAAGAACAAAGACGATCTCTCCTTGCTCCTCATCAGCTGAGATTTCCAACCCCACTAGACCTTCAGTCCTCTCTGCGACCTGCAGTGAGAGGAATGAAGGTGTAGAATTAGGTGTGTCACAGCCAAGTACTTATGGGCAATCTGCTTTTGGTACACCGACGTCAGATTGTACCAGGCAAATTTCCCTGCCCCAGCTGCTGCACCGCCGAAAGAAGTTTGCTCCCAGCCATCCACATGCCCAGCGGTTGAATGCTAGCTTGGCAAAATTGCTAGCACTTCAACTGCTGCCTTTTCAGTTGGTAGACTCTGCCCCCTTCCGTGAGTTTGTGGAATGTGCGGTTCCTCAGTGGCAGGTACCCAAACGCCACTTTTTCTCACGGAAGGCGATTCCGGCTCTCTACCGGCATGTGGAAGGCAATGTCCATGCCTCGCTGGACAGGGCGGTCAGCGGTAAGGTGCATATTACCGCTGACTCATGGTCCAGCAGGCATGGACAGGGACGTTACTTAAGTTTCACGGCGCATTGGGTGACTCTGCTGGCAGCTGGGAAGGATGCAGGACAAGGTGCAGTAGTGTTGGAGGTTGTTCCGCCACCACGCCTCCAAAATGCTGATTGTGACACACCTCTCTCCTCCACCCCCTCCTCTTCTTCTTCCTCCATGGCCTCTTCCTCGGAACCAGCGGTGCTCCGTAGGCGTTCAAGGGGCTACGCAAGTACGCAGGCCAAAAGATGCCATGCGGTGCTTGAGCTGGTGTGCTTGGGGGACAGGAGCCACACTGGGGCAGAGGTTCTGTCAGCTCTGCAGGGGCAGGTTCAGAGGTGGTTGACGCCACGCCAACTTAAGGCAGGAATGGTGGTTTGCGACAATGGCACCAACCTCCTCTCTGCCCTCCGACAGGGACAACTGATCCATGTGCCCTGTTTGGCTCACGTCCTTAACTTGGTGGTGCAGCGGTTCTTGGGCAGGTACCCGGGCTTACAGGATGTCCTCAGGCAGGCCAGGAAAGTCTGTGTGCATTTCCGCCGGTCATATAATGCCAGTGCTCGGCTGACGGACCTCCAAAAGGAGTTTAACCTGCCCAAGAACCGCCTAATCTGTGACATGCCCACCAGGTGGAACTCGACGTTGGCCATGCTGCAGCGGCTGCACACGCAGCAGAGGGCCATCAATGAGTACCTGTGCGACTATGGCACCAGGACAGGGTCAGGGGACCTTGGTTTTTTTTCCCCACGCCAGTGGGCCATGATCAGGGATGCATGCACTGTCCTGTCACCATTCGAGGAGGCCACGAGGATGGTGAGCACTGACAGTGCATGCATCAGTGACACTGTCCCCCTTGTCCACCTGTTGGAGCACACGCTGCGTGGAATAATGGACAGGGCACTTGAGGCAGAACAGAGGCAGGAAGAGGAGGACTTCCTTAGCTCTCAAGGCCCCCTTTATCCAGACAGTGTTCCTGCGTGCCCGCCGATCACACAGGAAGAGGACGAGGAGGAGGAGGAGGAGGAGGAGGAAGATTGTGTCAGTATGGAGGTGGAGCCTGGCACTCAGCATCAGCAGTCTTTAAGGGATCAGTCCCAAGGAACACATGGACTTGTACGTGGCTGGGAGGAGGTGGCTGCGGACGTTGTTGTCCTTAGTGACCCAGAGGACTCCGGACCGAATGCCTCAGCAAACCTACGCTGCATGGCCTCCCTGATCCTGCAAAGCCTGCGTAAGGATCCTCGTATTCGTGGTATCAAGGAGAAGGACCAATACTGGCTGGCAACCCTCCTTGATCCACGTTACAAGGGTAAGGTTGCGGACCTTATCTTGCCATCGCAGAGGGAGCAGAGGATGAAACATCTTCGGGAGGCCTTGCAGAAAGGTCTGTGCAACGCGTTCCCAGAGACTGGGAGGTTACAAACTCCTGTTTCTGGACAACGTGTTGCTGAGGCTTCGGTCAGTCAAAGAAGGAGCGGTGGAGAAGGTGGCCGTCTGACCGATGCGTTCAGACAATTTTTTGGTCCGCAGCCCCAAGGTATGATCGGTTCCAGCAACCATCGCCAGCGTCTGTTTTACATGGTGCAGGAATACCTAGGGGCAAGATCAGACTTGGACACCTTTCCCACTGAAAATCCTCTGGGTTACTGGGTCTTGAGGATGGATCACTGGCCAGAGCTTGCACAGTATGCAATTGAGCTACTGGCCTGTCCTGCATCCAGCGTTCTTTCGGAACGCACATTCAGTGCTGCTGGAGGCGTGGTAACCGATCACAGGGTGCGTCTGTCCACCGACTCGGTCGATCGGCTGACCTTCATAAAAATGAATCAGTCTTGGATCACCACCAGCTACCAAGCACCTGATGCAGATGTAACCGAATAATTTTTTTTGAAATCTCAGATCCCTTCAAAGACTGCCTATGCTGATGCTGAGTGACTATCCCTGAGTAATTATCCTCTTCCTCCTCAATCATCACGCTGATAGCTTGTAAGAACATTTTTGGTTCTGGGCGCCACCACCAGTGCCTAAGGCACAATTTTTCAGCCCCTGTTTAACAGGGGCGTGTAATTACAATTTTTGATGTAATACTTTGCAGCAGGGCTCGTTCCTGCATTCCAACTAGAGTGTCTGTGAGGGGTTGCAGTGTTGTGGCACCAGCACCAGTGCCTAAGACCCAATTTTTCAGCCCCTGTCTAACAGGGGCGTGTAATTACAATTTTTGATGCAATACTTTGCAGCAGGGCTTGTTCCTGCGTTTCAACTAGAGTGTCTGTGAGGGGTTGCAGTGTTGTGGCACCAGCACCAGTGCCTAAGACCCAATTTTTCTGCCCCTGTCTAACAGGGGCGTGTAATTACAATTTTTGATGCAATACTTTGCAGCAGGGCTCGTTCCTGCGTTCCAACTAGAGTGTCTGTGAGGGGTTGCAGTGTTGTGGCACCAGCACCAGTGCCTAAGGCCTAATTTTTCAGCTCCTGTTCAACAGGGGCATGTAATTACAATTCTTGATCTAATATTTCACAGCAGGGCCCTGTGAGGGCTTACAGTGTTTTGGCCACAGCAACACCTAAGGCCCAAATTTCTGCTGAGTATATAGGGCAGGACCCTACTTTCAAACATCTAACTTACAAACGACTCCTACTTGCAAACGGAAGGAGACAACAGGAAGTGAGATGAAATCTACCCCTAAGGAAGGGAAATTCTCTCCTGTAAGAGTTAATATGGGAAAACAATTTCTCCTTTCCACTGATGCTTTCCAATCCTTGTTCCACAAAAAAACCCAAATTTTCAAAAAACATTTTTCATTGGGACAAAAAAGTGAGGTGAAATCTTCTGAAGAGGAGGAAAGACGCAAAACAAATGTCACAGGGGTGATAACCCTTCCCTATGTTTTCCAAAAAGCTTAGAAAAGATTTTTTGGCTGGAGCTAAACACATTAAAAATGTTCAAAATTACAAACAGATTCTACTTAACAACAAACCTACAGTCCCTGTCTTGTTTGCACCGCCTGTATACTGCTGTTCAGAGTATATAGGGACCTTTCCTTATTTTAATTTGGGTGCGGGGTTCCCCTTAATATCCATACAAGACCCAAAGGGCCTGGTAATGGACTGGGGGGTACCCATGCCGTTTGTCTCACTGATTTTCATCCATATTGCCATGACCCGACATGACATTAAACCCGCAAGCAGTTTTAAATATGATTTTTTCCTTTAAAAATGACATTTGGTGCAGGGACTGTTCTAAACATGGGAAACACGCGTCACTTTACAGGCATACTATAGACACCCCCCAGGTACGATATTTAAAGGAATATTTCACTTTTTTTTTTTTACTTTAAGCATCATTAAAATCACTGCTCCCGAAAAAACGGCCGTTTTTAAAAGTTTTTTTTGCATTGATACATGTCCCCTGGGGTAGGACCCGGGTCCCCAAACCCTTTTTAGGACAATACCATGCAAATTAGCCTTTAAAATGAGCACTTTTGATTTCGAACGTTCGAGTCCCATAGACGTCAATGGGGTTCTAACGTTCGTGCGAACTTGCGGTCCGTTCGCGGGTTCTGGTGCGAACCGAACCGGGGGGTGTTCGGCTCATCCCTACTGTTCTTTTAAAAAAAAATTTTGTCACTTTTATTCCTATTACAGGAAATGTAAACATCCCTTGTAATAGAAAAAAATCATGACAAGACCTCTTAAATATGAGATCTGGGGTCAAAAAGAGCACAGATCTCATATTTACACTAAAATGAAATAAAACATAAATAAAAAATTAAATGTCATTTGAAAAAAAAAAGAAAAATATGTTGCTTTAAGAGCTATGGGCAGAAGTGACTTTTGACCTCGCTTCCACCCTGCAATGGTATGGAGATGGGTGGGTGCCATCTTCCCCTCTCTCATCTCCATACCTAACAGGAAAAAGGACGCGATCGCCTCTGCCGGTGGCTCCGGTAAGCGGCGGAGGGCACCGAAGAGCGGCAGGAGGGGGGGCCCTCTCCTGCCACCGATAAAAGTGATCTCACGGTAAATCTGCAACAGAGACCACTTTTATCTGAAAGGGGACCGCCCACTGAAGAAGAGGATACCAGGGTTTTGACATCTAGCTGCTGCCATAACAACGATATCCCTGTTCAACAGCCGGTGTTTAACGATGGCGGTCAGTCGGCAAGTGGTTAAATACCCTCAAAAACAAATAATACATGCTACTGTTACCAGCTTCTGCTCACCCTCCTGTCTTATTCTGATACTCCATCACTGTAAATTTGTCACAGTATTTTTTTAGGGAGAAAACCTACAACCATAGGCTACCTGTATATCAGGGACATACAGTCAGGAGAGGCAGGTGAGGCAGTGCCATAAGCATAACCCCCCCAAAAAAAGATCAAGCTTCTAGGGTCGTAGCTCAGCAACCTGGGGTCACAGGGACCTACCCCTGAAGCCCTACCTCACCACTGGTCAAAATTTTGGGCTCCTGTCACCTATAGTTCCGGAGATATGGGGCTTCTTCTGCACCATTGGAATAAGCTGTCCAATAAAGATGCTGCAGTGGAGAGCAATGGATAAAACAAACCTATACCACGGAAAAATGGCACTTAGCCCTGAATTCCACTTATAAAGCCTGACGTTGTATCTCCCATTGGGAAACTGCACAAAAAAACTTCCACAACTGGTACTTGACCCCAACTAAACTGGCTCACATGTACCAGGCAGCCTCCCCCACCTGCTGGAGGCAGTGTGGTCACAATGGGCCAATGTTTCACATCTAGTGGAGCTGCCCTGCACTGAAGACATTCTGGTCGGACATAGCAACATTCATTACCTCCTCTACAGGCCTCTCCTTCTCTTTAAAGCGGGGGTCCACCTATCTATCGTTTTTTTTTTTTTTTGGAGTTCATTCACAAACTTTTCTTCTCATGATTATCTACTCACATGTTCTGTGTAATAAGTCCGCCTGTGTCCGATTTCGTTCTAAAGAATAACTTAAAAAATAAAATTCACTGAAGGCAGTTTCCATCTTCATTGTGGGCATTTGAAGCCCACAAGCATGTATTTCCTGGATGTTGTGATGACGCTGTTGCACAATGCATGCTGGGAAGCCTGAGACTAGCTCCCAGGGGACTGTGGGAGGTCTGGGAGAGGCTAGAAACACGCCTACTCCCATGGGAGGAAAACCAGGAAGTGCTAAGAAGATTAGAAAAAAAAGGTAATTACGGCGATTTAAATTTTTTTACACAGCATGTCAGCATCTAGGCAAGGAAGAGAATGCATAGAGATAATGTTCAAAATTTGGGTGGAACCCCGCTTTAATTCCTCAGATGGTGTTACTGAGCATGGACTCTCACCTTTAGCCTTCTAATCTTAATACCCTAATTACACATATCTTCATTTCCATTCGCTTAGCCATTGCAAGACAATGCATATGCACCCAACCTCCAACATTGGCTGAGGTAATCCACATATTGAATGAAAACTGCCTGCTTGAATATGGCTAATCCAAGCCAAATATAAAAATCCAATCTTTCACAAAGATTTGGAAATCCTGGCTTCTACACCCAAAAGGTCCTGGCGACCTTAAATGACCAGCATTTCCTAAAGCTCCTCTAAAACACATTGTTATACACCTGAGGTCTCGTTCATGCTGGGTTCCCACCTATACTCTGATTCCTTTGCACTTACCACTTTAACTTTATATTCCACTTTGCTACAGTTTGAAACTAAATACAGTTTTACATTTGTTATCATATGTATGAAAACTTTTTTACGGTCAACACTAACCGTGATTGTCCTCTTTTCTATACGATTTTGCGAGTCCTAGTGAAATTTTGAGATTTAAAAACTCTAACTTACCTGTTGACTCTATAATTTCTTATACAAAGGGTTTTATTGAACATATAAATCAACAGAATAATACATAAAGACAATGAAGGACACAACATGTTTACATGTTTGCGTGAACTACAAATGTCAAAAATAATAGTCTGAGACACTAGGATTTGCACAAGATCCTAAAAGTTCAGTGGAAATCTTATGAGATCAACAAATACTAATGGTATGGTGAAATGCTAAGTTCCACTAGTTTGCAGATATAGTTGCAAAACTTTATATAACATTTGCAGTGAGAAAAAATGTAAAACATAACATTTCGATATGGAAACAAAGTAAGGCAATATATATTCGTAAGCTGCTTCTCATCATGTGTCTGAGCCCAGCAGGACCTAGCCTGCGGGCTAGAGAGACATAGGAGAGAGAAGATAAGAGGAAAGTGAGAGAGAGGAGAGGACAGAAGGGGAGTGAAGTAGGTGTGTAGGATAGAGAAGGAGGGGAATAAACAGAAAAAGAAGAGTGAGAAGAGAGGGGAGTCCACGGGTGGGAGGGGTGGAGACATACTAGAGAGAGAGTAGTGCTGAATCGAAGCGGGAAGGGTGGGTATGTGCCACCCATGGTTGCCATGTCCGGAGGAATTTATCATGCGTATCTGATAACACGGCTGTCAGCTTCTCATTAACCATGATATCGCTTACACGGTTCTCAACTGCTTCAAAACTGAGAGTCTGAGTTTTCCAAGCTTTTGCTATGGTTAATTTAGTTGCAGTAAAAATATGAGATGCCAATTGACAATCTGGTCTTAGCAATTCTGTGATCGGATTCCCCAGAATGGCTGCAAAGGGGTCCCTCTTTATGTTAGTGTTGAAGTGATTACGAATAAGTGCGTAGACTCTGACCCATAGTCTGCATACCCTGGGTCCCCAGATGAAGTCACGAGATGCTACGTAACGCGTAGGGATTGGCCGAGATAGACGCACACCGGAAGTGACGTAAGAAGGCGTGGAACAATGACAAATTTGTTCCCTGCTTGTTTTTAATGTTACAATGTAAGAGTTCACTTTGCCCAGTGTTTAAATAAATATACTGTTTGGTCCTGACATACTGTGCTATTGGAGGCTTCTTTGTTTTTTTCCCCATATCTCACTGAGGTATTCCCTCCCTATACACTGGGATAACCGAGTGGATTAGTTTACTTATTGGAGAAGTACCGGAGGACCGGCCCACTTATGGGAAACAGTGGAGATCTCAGACACTAAAAGCTACTAACCCACAATATTAAGGTGAGAGTTCTTGGAGACTTTAATACCGGGAAGCGATCTATAAATACATATGGACACTTTTTCTTACTAACAACACCTAATAATTCTTCGGGCTGTGAAGACGGCAGAAGTTTTCTTTCTCTTTTTTTATACACTTTCATTAATTTATCACAAATTTTTTTTGGGGGGGATCATTATGTTTATCATATTGTTGTTATTCCCCAATATATGATCACTACACATCATTGGAGGATTCATTGGACACTTTCACGTTGGATATTTATTTATTTATTTATTGATGTCTGTTTATTATTAGTATTATTATACAGGATTTATATAGCGCCAACACATTGCGCAGCGCTTTACAACATGGGGGCAGACAGTACACTTACAATACAAATCAATACAGGAGGGATCAGAGGGCCCTGCTCATTAGAGCTTACAATCTAGAAGGGAGGGTCAAGTGGAAACAAAAGGTAATAACTGTGGGGGATGTGCTGATGGAAAAAATGAAGATACAGTTGTTAGGTGTGGGTAGGATAAGCTTCTCTGAATAGAAGGGTTTTCAGGGATCGTCTGAAAGCTAATAAAGTAGGAGATAAGCGGACAGATTGGGGTAGGGCATTACATAGGATTGGAGAGGCTTTGGAAAAGGCCTGGAGGTCGAGCATGGGAGGAGGTGACGAGGGAGCTAGAGAGCAGGAGGTCTTGAGAGGAACGAAGAGAGCGAGTAGGTTGGTATTTAGAGACTAAGCTAGTGATGTAGCTGGGGGCGAAATTGTGGATGGCTTTGTACGTGGTTGTTAGAATTTTGAATGTAATTCTTTGGCCGAGCGGAAGTCGGTGGAGTGATTGACAGAGAGGAGTGGCAGACACAGAGCGATTGGTAAGGTGGATGAGTCTGGCAGCAGCATTCATAATGGATTGAAGCGGTGATAGACTATGTAAAGGTAAGCCAATAAGAAGGGAGTTGCAGTAGTCGAGGCGAGAGATGACCAACGAGTGAATTAAGAGCTTTGTTGTGTCATTGGTTAGAAAGGGGCGTATTTTGGAGATGTTGCGGAGGTTGAGGCGGCAGGATTTGGACAGTGATTGGATGTGTTGCTTGAAGGAGAGTTCAGAGTCTAGGACTACACCTAGAACCTTGGCAGGTGGGGATGGGCTTATAGTTGTGCCATCAATTTTAACAGAGAGATCAGGGGAAGAGGCATATGGGGGAGGAAAAATTATAAGTTCAGTTTTGGCTAGATTGAGTTTGAGGAAGTGGTGTGACATCCGGACTGATATGTCTGAGAGTAAATTAGTGATATGTGAGGAGACAGAGGGAGTGAGCTGAGGGGTAGAGAAATAGATTTGGGTGTCGTCAGCATAGAGGTGGTATTGGAAGCCATGGGAGGCTATCAGTTGACCCAGGGAGGCAGTGTAGATTGAAAATAGTAGAGGTTCAAGAACAGAACCCTGAGGGACCCAACAGAGAAAGGAAAAGGAGAGGAGGAAGTTATAAGAAACGCTAAAGGTGCGGTTGGATAAGTAGAAAGAGAACCAGTGAAGTGTACAGTCACGGAGACCAAAGGCGTGTAGTTTTTTTTGAGGAGGGGGTGGTCAACCGTATCAAAATCAGCAGAGAGGTCCAGAAGTAGGAGTACAGAATAGTGGTTTTGGCCGTTAGTAGATTGTCTGTTAGTTTTAGGAGAGCAGTTTCTGTGGAGTGTTGAGGACGAAATCCAGACTGAAGGGGATCAAGAAGGCCATTATCAGCGAGGTGGACGCTCAGTCGGTTGTAGACCAGACGTTTGAGGAGTTTGGATAAGAAGGGGAGTAAGGAGATGGGGCATAGTTTGTTAAGATTGGATGGGTCCAGTGAGGGCTTTTTAAGTATGGGTCTGACAAGTGCATGTTTTAGAGAGTTAGGGAAGATGCCAGAAGAGA
This sequence comes from Lithobates clamitans, assembly GCA_037952925.1. Classification (NCBI taxonomy): domain Eukaryota; kingdom Metazoa; phylum Chordata; class Amphibia; order Anura; family Ranidae; genus Lithobates; species Lithobates clamitans. The sequence continues at coordinate 2,158,022 of JBBGZY010000498.1, forward strand.
GGGAGAGATTGAAGATGTGGGTTAGAGAGTGTAGCATAGGGCCAGAGGGTGAACGTAGCATTTGTGAGGGAACAGGATCCAGAGGGCAGGTGGTAAGGTGGACATTAGCAAGTAGATTAGCAACTTTGTCTGTAGTGGTGGGGTTGAAACAGGGAAATAATGATTGTGCCTGTGGGCATGAAGTGTAAAGCGTGGAGGTTGTTGGCACAGTAGAGATCTCCGCGCGAATAGTATCAATCTTCTGTTTGAAGTGATTGGCGATCTCCTGGGCAGTGAGTGAGTTGGTGGGTGGAGGCGGTGGAGGACGAAGTAGAGAGTTGAAGGTGGAGAAGAGTTGACGGGGACAGGATGATAAGTTACTAATGAGAGTGGTAAAATAGGTCTGCTTGGCAGAGAGGAGGCTGGAATTGTATTTTTGGAGGGCAGATTTATATTGGTTGAAATCTCTCAAGAGCATGACTATGTTTTTTCAGACTTCTAGTATCATCTGTTTGCCAAGGTTGAAGGGGTCTGGGCTTGATTCTGTGTGTAGTGAGGGGGGCCAGTGAGTTCAGTGAAACTAGAAGTGAAGCATTGTACACAGAAGTAGCTAGGTTGGTGCAGGATAGGGGTGAGATTTTGTCGTAGAGGTTGTTGATAGCAGAGTAGAGAAGAGAAGGGTTGAGATGACGTAGGTTTCTGCGGGTAACTGTAAGGCGGTTGGAGGGAGAGGAGGTGAAGGAAAGGGAGAGAGTGAAACTAATAAGGTGCTGATCAGAGAGAGGCAATGGATAGTTAGAGAGGTTGCATGGAGTGCAAAGGTGAGAGAACACGAGGTCAAGGATATTGCCTTCTGAGTGAGTTGGAGCATGTATCCACTGCTTCAGGTCAAAGGAGGATGTTAGGCTAAGAAGTTTGGAAGTGGAAGGAGTGTTAGTATTAATAGGGATGTTGAAGTCCCTGAGAATGATTGTGGGGATTTCAAAAGAAAGAAAGTAGGGTAGCCAGGCAGAGAAGTCTTCAAGAAAGGTTGATACTGGTCCAGGGGGCCTGTAGATCACAGCTATCCTTAGAGAAATTGGAGTGAAAAGACGAATGCAGTGTGCTTCGAAAGAGGAGAGTGACAGAGAGGGAGGTGGCTGAAGTAACTGAAAGGTGCTTTGTGGGGCTATAAGGATTCCGACACCTCCTCCTATACGTCCGCTGGATCTGGGGGTGAGTCCAGAGAAGACCACCATGGGATAGGGCAGCAGAAGATGCAGTGTCAGATTTGTGGAGCCAGGTTTCGGTAATGGCGAGTAGGTTAAATGAGTTGGCAATAAAGAGGTCATGTAGAGAGGACAGGTCTACAGACAGTTAAGTAAAAATAACATACCAGCATTAGAGACACATAAGAAAAAAGATAGCAGTGTTTCAGTTTTTGGGTGGAGTTGCAGCAGTAGGAGCATACCCGAGTTAAGAGACATAGGAGACAGTTTTCACGAATGCGATTCTAGCTGGAGTTGCAGCAGTAGGAGCATACCAGAGTTAAGAGACATAGGAGACAGTTTTCACTAATGCGATTCTAGCTGGAGTTGCAGCAGTAGGAGCATACCAGAGTTAAGAGACATAGGAGACAGTTTTCACTAATGCGATTCTAGCTGGAGTTGCAGCAGTAGGAGCATACCAGAGTTTAGAGACATAGGAGACAGTTTTCACTAATGCGATTCTAGCTGGAGTTGCAACAGTAGGAGCATACCAGAGTTAAGAGTTTACATGGCTAACTTTGCACATTGATTCATCACATTGTATGTTTTACCCATTTAGGAATTAATTTAATACCACTAAGTGTGTACATTGTATCACAGTGTTATTCAGTGACATATTTTTTGCGCAAGACCACTTTATTCAGCTTTACTATATTTGAGTGTTTTGTGATACACTTTGAGGTTTGGCTGCAATTATTGATTTATCATTTGAAGTTCTGTATTAGGTTTACTTATCATTACTCTTAATAGCGCAAGAGACACATTCACAATTTTTACCCTGGGGCACTGCCACCAAATGTGTGCTATCGTACCCTCCTGAGAACACCCACGAAAACATAGGGGAGAATATGTTGGGATAAAACTTGCTAATCTGGCCGGGGTGTAGTACCATCTATAAAGCACTTTATAGGCATTTCCCAAGAAAAGAACATTCTTGGAGCACTTGGACAGTGCGATAGTAATGACCTGCCAATCCTCTGGGTCCAGTTGCTTCCCCAATTCCGCCTACCACTGGAAATGGTATGGTCTCAAGGGTTGTTTTTTGGAGCTTATTATAGCTGTATATATTAAATGAATCAAACCCGAGGATTGGGGTCCTGATCTACGAAGGCTTTCAAAGGGGGTTAAAGTATAGGGGGTTGGTTGAGATTTTGTAAGGGTTTGGAGGAAATGTCGGAGTTGTATATAGCTATAGTGCTCCCTAAGGGGGATGTCATGGGAGGAATGTAAGGCTGCAAATGGGATAATCCTGGTGGGGGTAAACATAGAGTGGACATCCACAAAGCCATTTTCGGTCCACCATGTGAACTGCAGTGGGTTATCGCATCCAGGTGGGAATAGTGGACACTGAAGAAGGTGAAGTAGGGGGAGGTGGGGAGAGATTAAGCCCGCTGAGTATTTGACCGTGTCCCATAACTGGAGAGAGTGGGCCAAACATGGACCAATAGTGCGGGGGCCATGGGCTCGAGGGAGCCAAGGGAGGGAGGCTAATGGTATCGGGTGCGAGTCCATCAGATCAATGGTGGCCCATAACGGCATTTGTTGTTTCTCATGGAGGTGAGATAGTGGGGCGATAGCCGCTGCTGTATAGTAAGCGTGTAGGTTGGGATCCGAGAGGCCACCATTGTACTACAGCGTACAGCGCGCTACACCTGTCGCTTGATCCTAGGTCTTGTAGAGCCCCATATAAATTGCATAGTTTTGCATTGGTGTATGCGTAGAACATAAGAAGGGACCTGGACCAGTAAGACCCGAAAATAGTAGAGCAACTTTGGGAGATAGGTCATACGGACGGTTGAATTCCTTCCGAACCAGGACAATTGAAGGGTGGACCAGGAGGAGAGCATAGTCGCCAGCTTCCGAAACAGTAAGGGAAAGTTGGCTTGATATAGGCCTGAGTATTTTGGGGTGAGCCGGATCCCTAGGTAGGGTAATGATTTTAGCCATTGGAAGGAGAATGCAGATTGCAGGGCTCCTAACTCAGAGGGTGAGCAGATGATCGACATTGCTTTGGATTTGGCGGGGTTGACTGGTAGGCCCGAAAAGGTGGTAAAGGTGTCCAAAAGTGAAAGCTGATTCGGGAGGGAGATTCTAAGTTTGGTGATGGTCAGCAGGATGTCGTCCACGAATAATGATAACTTATGCGGAGTACCCGCTATTTCTACCCCTGCTATATCTGGATGGGATCGGATGGCCTCCGCCAAGGGTTCCAGTGCCAGGATAAATAAAAATGGAGAAGGTGGGCAACCTTGGCGGGTACCCCTTTTAATAGGGAAGGTAGTTGACTCAAACCCGTAGTATTTCAATTTGGCCTGAGGGGAATCATAGATAGCTGAAACCCAGCGCGTAAACGAGATGCCGAATCCATAGTGTTTAAGTACCTGTGTCAAGTAGGGCCATGACAATGTTTCAAAAGCCTTGTTGATATGATATCTAATGACAAAAACATTGTTTCTAGGGACCTGTTATGGATAATGTGCTGTATTTTAAGGAGACATCTTATAGCGTCACCAGCCTGTCTTTTTGGGACAAAGCCCACCTGGTCCTTCTTTATCAAGCATGAAAGAAAGGTGTTGAGGCGGTTGGCCAGAATCTTTGTTAAGATTTTCATGTCGATATTAATTAGTGAGATCGGCCTGAAAATTAGCCCAAGAGGACTTCCGAGACTTGTATGTCTCAGTCCATCAGGAACGTGTGGGTTTCGGATAGGGAAGATAGAGATAGATTTGTCAAAAAGGCATCAAGGCCGTGGGTGGAAGAGTGATCAGGTGCAGAATACAGATTAGTGAGGCGATACTGGAATTCTTCCAGAACTCGCTGGGGATTGCCGGTAAGAGTATTGTGGCGGGTGCGCAGAGCAATGGGAGCAAATTTTGGGGCAAAGGTTCGCAGTCTGTTAGCTAGCATTGCGTTAGGTTTATTGGCTTTAACGTACTATTTTTGCGTAGGGTGCATTCCGCTTCGTCCGTCAAACATAAATCTAGCTCTGTGCGGGCCTTATCTAGGAGTTTGCGGTTGACAGGGGTGGAGGATTGCTTGAAGGCCATTGATAAGACCTCCAAATTCGACTCCATATCGTTGCGTGCCTGTGCTCTCTCCCTTTTGCGCTTGGACGCTAGGCAAATAACGTGGCCTCAAAGAACTGTTTTGTATGATTCCCACAGTTTGACGGAAGATGAAACTGACCCTGAGTTAAAGCTAATATATTCCACAGAAGCTTTGTGGATGTCATTAAGGATCGCTTTGTAGGACAAAAGAGAGTCATTCATCACCCAGGGGGAGTGTTGCGGTTTGCTAAGCAAGGACTGACAAGCCGTCTGGATGGGGTCATGGTCCGACCATGGAGCAGCAAGGATAGAAATTGATTTTATTAAGGGGAGGTGTTTGCAGAGAACAAACATGGTCAATCCTGGAGTGAGAGTGGTGAGGGTGGGAGTAATTGTCAAGGGAGGGGCTCAATGTCATGTTGGAGTCACCCACCAAAAGGAGGGTACCTTTTTGGTGGGACTTCAACAGGGCACAGACATGGGTCAGAAAAGGCCCCGGATTTTTATTCGGGGCATAGTAAGTCATAACATAGTAAGTCATAATCATCACCTCGGTATCTTGAATAGTACCTTGCCGAATTAGGTACCTGCCGACTCTATAATTTCTTATATGCAAAATTATCTGCTGTTCATTTCCTTGCATTTTGTAATGCTATTAAAACTCAATAAAAAACATTTAAGTGAAAAAAAATGCAGTGGAGGCTCTCCTCTCACTGCAGCATCATAAAAGAGGACATGTGTCTAAAAGACACATGCTCCCTTCCAGCCCAGCCCTCTTAACTAGAAGGAAAAAGCATGGGTTTATGGGTATAAGATTTACCCATAATCCTATGTTTTTCTCACACAGTTAAGAGGGAGAATGAGAATCTGCTGCCTGCTGAAAAGGAACTGTTTTAATCAAGCTAAATCATATATTATGATGCTATATGTTATAGCTAGGGATGGGCTGAATGGACCCCTGTTCAGTTCACACCAAAACTTTGGAACACCGCAAAAGTTCGGACCCGAATATCGAACCCCATTAAAGTCAATGGGACCCGAACCTCAAAAATCAAAAGTGCCCATTTTGAAGGCTTATATGCAAGTAATTGGGCATACAATGGTTATAGGGGTCTGGGTCCTGTCCTGGGGGATATGTATACAAAAAAAAAAATTATGAAAAACGTAATTTTTAAATGAGCAGTGAATTTTTGATTTTTAAAGTAAAAGCATATAAATGAAAAATTCCTTCCAATATAGTACCTGGGGGGTCCCCTTAGTCTACCTGTAAAGTGGCAGATCTGTACCATGTCTAGAATCTGATGCAGCAATAATTGCATTTATAAAGCAAAAAAAATGACATTTTCCCTGCAAGCTGCCTTTATTTTGCTCAGCAACAGCTGGGGAGCCAGTGTGAGTATAATGAGGCCACAATGTAGTGCACTGGGAACAAAATTTTTTTGGATACATTCTGGTGTCACTTTGACTTTGCATAGAAGCAACGGGTGCGTAAAAATTGGTCTTTGGGTGTCGTGGCGCCTTCCCACCGTAACCCTTTAGAGGTAATCTTAATGAAAGCAAGAATTGCCCTTGCTGTAAAAATTTGCAATGATATGCACCTGTCAAACAGGTGCAGAAAAATTGGTCTTTGGGTGTTGGTGGCGCCCTCCCACCGTAACCCTATAGAGGTACTCTTGACGAAAGCAAGAATTGGCCTTGCTGTAAAAAATTGCAATGATATGCACCTGTCAAACAGATGCAGAAAAATTACTCTTTGGGTGTCAGGGGGTGCTTTCCCACCGTAACCCTATAGAGTTGCTCTTGATGACGGCAAAAAAAATTGCAATGATATGCACCTGTCAAACAGGTGCTGAAATATTTGGTCTTTGGGTGTTAATTGTGCCCGTGAAACCTATACCAAAAACATTCTTCCAGATGAAATTATTGAACACCCTAGAAGCTAGGCAGCCTCGAACGTCCTGCAGAGATTCCACATCCCAAAAAGACTTAATCAGTGACATCGGCATCAGGGGCTTCATAGCTGGTAATCCAGGACTGATTCATTTTTATGTCCACGACACTGTAACCTACTGGAGTCAGGAAAAACTGCACTCTCTGAGGGGACGGGATGAGTTCTGAGACCTTCCCCTTATAATGGTGGTCAAGGAGGATTGTAAACCAGTAATCATCCTTCTTCTTTATGCCACGTATTCGTAGGTCCTTTAGCAGGCTTTGAAGCATGAGGTTGCCCATGTACCTCAAATTTGCAGAGGCTTTAGAAGCAGACTCCTCGGGGTCACTCAGGATGATAGCATCTGGAACTTCCTCCTCCAAGCCACGTACTACTCCCAAGGGTCCTGGGGTTGGAAAGCCATCACTTACAGATTGACACGTCTTCCTCTTCTTCGAAGCCTATGAAAGCACCAGAATCCTCCTCCTCATTCTCCCCTCCTCTCTCCTCCTTTGTGTTCTGTGACATAGGAATGATGGTGTCTGGATAAAGTGGGCCTTGAGAGGAAAGGAAGTCCTTCTCTTCCTCCTGCTGCTCTGCCTCCAGTCCCCTGTCCATAATGCCATGCAGAGTGTGCTCCAGCAGGAACACAACAGGGATTGTGTCACTGATACATGCACTGTCACAGCTCACCATCCTTGTGACCGCCTAAAATGGTGACAAAACAGTGCATGCATCCTTAATGATCAGCCATTGGCGTGGGGAAAAAAAACCGAGGTGGTCTGAGCCTGTCATCGTGCCGTATTTGCACAGGTACCCATTGACGGCCCTCTTCTGCATGTATAGCCGCTGAAGCATTGACAAAGTCGAGTTCCACCTGGTGGGCATGTCACAAATCAGCTGGTTTATGGGCAGGTGGATTTCCTGCTGAATTTCAGCCAACCGAGCACTGGCTGTGTATGACCACCTGAAATGGCTACAGACTCTTCTGGCCAGCTTTAGCACATCTTGCAACCCTGGGTACCTATTTAGTAAATGCTGCACCATCAAATTGAGGGCATGTGCCAGGCATGGCACATGTGTCAACTTTCCCTGTCTAAGGGCAGACAGGAGGTTTGAGCCATTATTGTACACCACCATTCCTAGCTCCAGCTTTCATGGTGTGAACCACCTCTGGACCTGTCCCTGCAGAGCTGCAAGAATCTCTACTCTGGTGCGGTTCCTATCCCCTAAACACACCAGAGTAGAGATTCTTGCAGCTCTGTAGACTGTAGCTGGCGACTGGGAACTTGCCATTGTGGTACAGCACATTGTGCGAATTTACGGAAGGGGGCAGAATCCACCAGGCTAAACGGTAGAAGTTGGAGAGTCAACAGCTTTGACTAGCTTGTATTTAGACGCTTGGCATGTGGGTGGCAGGGACTGTATATTTTTTTTCCGCTGCAGCAGATGGGGCAGAGAAATTTGCCAGCTACAGTCTACAGCTGGTGGTGATTTGCTGGCAGATGTGCTGCTAGGACCTGGGACACCCTGTGCTATACCATCATCCCTGGCAGTGGAGGCTGCTGAGAGGTAAGGACTCAGTATAGCAGGGGCAGACTGAAGTGGGTAAGGAGGAGGAGAAGGAGGAGGAGGGACAGATTTGTGCTCCTTTCGTGTGGCTTTTAGATGCTCTTGCCAATGGGCTGAGTGGTTGGATGTTAAATGCCTTGTTAAGCATGTGGTACCCAAATGGCTGGTGTTTTTTCCACGTTTGATGTGCCTGAGACACAGTTTGCAGATAGCAACAGTGCGATCTGCTGCAGATGTGCTGAAAAATGCCCAGACAGCTCAGCTTTGGGGAGTGGGTCGGGAGATAACAGCTTCAGAATGTGATGGAATAGGGTGGCTGCTCGCTACTCTTTGTTGATGTCGGCCTCCTTGGGGTTATGACCCCTCACCTTCAGTTTCCTCCTCTGCTCTATCTGGCACCCAAGTCGCATCAGTGACCTCATCATCATCATCTCCATCTCCTCCATCATCATCATTACCACTGGAGACAACATGGCAATACGCTGCGGCTGGGGGAACATGAATGCCAATTTGTCTACCAGTGTTCTCCCCTCTCTCTAGGCCCTCTCTCGTGTTCCAGTCATCCTCAACCTCAGAACCAACATCTGAATCCAGTAATGGCTGGGCATCATCACGGAGCAAGTGGCTGATGCTGTGGTCAAATAACTCAGATGACTCCTCCATGGCTGATGTTGGGGCTATGGCAGGAATAGATGTGGACAAGGAGGTAGGTTTATCCACTCTGGCAACTGCAGGAGACTGCCTCTCCTTGTTGTCCTCTCAGACATTATTGGAAGGGGGCGGTGCTTATAAGCAAATTTAAAGGAGAAGTGGAAATCTTTATGTAGATACACTTTAATCAATGTAAAGTGGTGTTTGGTGCACTTTAATTTGAGTAATCACACTACACAGACACACTCCATGGATACACTATAATATACTGCAATAAAATGTGCCAAATGTACAGTGACGTACAGAACTATATGGCATTAAACTTGCAGTAACACACACAGAACTATATGGCGTTAAACTGGCAGTAACACACACAAAACTATATGGCGTTAAACTGGCAGCAATGCACACAGAAGTAAATGGCGTTAGGCTGGCATTAGCTAAATAAAATAGACGGTGTTCAACCGTTACTACACTGACGCTATCTGAACTGTCCCTACTCTAGCTATACACTAATGTGAAGATGACTGACATGGTCTCACTACACTACACTGAAACTATCAGAGCTGTCCCTACTCTAAGGGTAAGGGCAGACAACAGCAATTGAAGGAAGAAAATCGTATTACTTGGGGGAAGGGCAGGCAGCAGTTTAGAACATTATGGCAATAGGCTGCCCGTCTCAAATCAAGAAAAAAAATTATAGGCAAGCTTAAAAGGAGAAGTAGAAGTGAAGCCATATTTAGGCAACAGGTCTTGAGCCAAGCATTGCTAATGTGATTAGTGTAGAGTAGGGACACGCGAACACCGTTAAAGTCTATGGGACACAAACATGAATAATCAAAAGTGCTAATTTTAAAGGCTTATATGCAAGTTATTGTCATAAAAAGTGTTTGGGGACCTGAGTCCTGCCCCAGGGGACATGGATCAATGCAAAAAGAAGTTTTAAAAGCGGCCGTTTTTTTGGGAGCAGTGATTTTAATAATGCTTAAAGTGAAACAATAAAAGTGTAATATCCCTTTAAATTTCATACCTGGGGTGTGTCTATAGTATGCCTGTAAAGGGGCACATGTTTCCCGTGTTTAGAACAGTCTGAGCCATACCAGGCCACATGCCCTCAACATTGTCAGGGTGCTTTGGGGTAGCCCCCCAAAACACCTTGTCCCCATGTTGATGAGGACAAGGGCCTCATCCCCACAACCCTGGCCGGTGGTTGTGGGGGCCTGCGGGCGGAGGGCTTATCAGAATCTGGAAGCCCCCTTTAACAAGGGAACCCCCAGATCCAGGCCCTCCCCCCTGTGTGAAAAAAAACTGTCAAAAATGTTAAAAATGACAAGAGACAGTTTTTGACAATTCCTTTATTTAAATGCTTCTTCTTTCTTCTTTCTTCTATCTTCTATCTTCCTTCGGTTTCTTCCTCCATCTTCTTCTTCTTCTGGTTCCTCTGGCTCTTTTGGTTCTTCCTCTGGTGTTCTCGTCCAGCATCTCCTCCACGGCGTCTTCTTCCCGTCTTCTCCTCAGGCCGCTTCGCATCCATGGCATGGAGGGAGGCTCCTGCTCTTCTCTTCATCTTCTTCTCTTTTTCATCTTCTTCTCTTCTTCATCATGACGCTTCTCCTCTTCTGACGGTTCCTAAATAATGGGGGGCGGGGCCACCCGGTGACCCCGCCCCCCTCTGACGCACGGTGATTTGCCGGGACTTCCTTGTGGCGTCCCCGTTATTTAAGAACCGTCAGAAGAGGAGAAGCGTCACACAGCGGGAGCCTCCCTCCATGCCAGCATGGATGCGGAGCGGCCCGGAGAAGAAGATGAAGAAGAGAAGAAGAGAAGAAGAGAAGAAGATGAAGAAGAGAAGAAAATGAAGAGAAGAGCGGGAGCCTCCCTCCATGCAATGGATGCGGAGCGGCCCGAGGAGAAGAAGGTAAGAAGACGCCGCGGAGGAGATGCTGGATGAGAACACCGGAGGAAGAACCAGATGAGCCAGAAGAACCAGAAGAAGAAGAAGATGAAGGAAGATAGAAGAAAGAAGAATGAAGAAGCATTTTTAATAACGGAATTGTCAAAAACTGTCTCTTGTCATTTTTAACATTTTTGACAGTTTTTTAGTGAAATGGGAGGGGTATTTTTGTACCCCCTTACCATTTCACACAGGGGGGAGGGCCAGGATCTGGGGGCTTAAAGTGGGCTTCCAGACTCCGATAAGCCCCCCGCCCGCAGACCCCCACAACCACCGGCCAGGGTTGTGGGGATGAGGCCCTTGTCCTCATCAACATAGGGACAAGGTGTTTTGGGGGGCTACCCCAAAGCACCCTCCCAATGTTGAGGGCATGTGGCCTGGTACGGTTCAGGAGGGGGGGCGCTCTCTTGCCCCCCCTCTTTTCCTGTGGCCTGCCAGGTTGTGTGCTCAGATAAGGGTCTGGCACCGTTTTTTTTTTTTAATTTTGGCACGGGGTTCCCCTTATTATCCATACCAGATTTGAAGGGCCTGGTATGGAATTTAGGGGGACCCCCCACGTCATTTTTTTTTTAAATTTTGGTTCGGGGTTCCCCTATGGGGAATTCCCATGACGTTTTTATCAATGAACTTCTATGTGTATTGTCGGACCAGCAATGCATTAATAGCCGCTAGTAGTTTTAAATTACTTTTTTTCCTTTGAAATGTCATTTTGCTGTCAGACTGTTCTAAACACGGGAAACATGCGCCCCCTTACAGGCATACTATAGACACCCCCCAGGTACAAAATTTAAAGGGATATTACACTTTTATTGTTTTACTTTAAGCATTATTAAAATCACTGCTTTCGAAAAAATGGCCATTTTTAAAACTTTTTTTTGCATTGATCCATGTCCCCTGGGGCAGGACCCAGGTCCCCAAACACTTTTTATGACAATACCATGCATATAAGCCTTTAAAATTAGCACTTTTGATTTCTCCCATAGACATTTAAAGGGTGTTCCGCGGCATTCGAATTTGCTGCGAACACCCCAAATTGTGCGCTGTTCGGCAAACTTGCGAACAGCCGATGTTCGAGCCGAACATGAGTTCGACTCGAACTCGAAGCTCATGCCTATTCACTAGGGATGAGCTTCGAGTTCGAGTCGAACTCATGTTCTACTCGAACATTGGCTGTTCGCAAGTTCGCCGAACAGCGAACAATTTGGGGTGTTCGCGGCAAATTCGAATGCCGCGGAACACCCTTTAAAAGTCTATGGGAGAAATCAAAAGTGCTAATTTTAAAGGCTTATATGCAAGTTATTGTCATAAAAAGTGTTTGGGGACCCGGGTCCTGCCCCAGGGGACATGGATCAATGCAAAAAAAAGTTTTAAAAACGGACGTTTTTTCAGGAGCAGTGATTTTAATAATACTTAAAGTCAAACAATAAAAGTGTAATATCCCTTTAAATTTCGTACCTGGGGGGTGTCTATAGTATGCCTGTAAAGGGGCGCATGTTTCCCGTGTTTAGAACAGTCTGACAGCAAAATGACATTTGGAAGGAAAAAACTCATTTAAAACTACCCGCGGCTATTGCATTGCCGACAATACACATAGAAGTTCATTGATAAAAACGGCATGGGAATTCCCCACAGGGGAACCCCGAACCAAAATAAAAAAAAAAAAATGATGTGGGGGTCCCCCTAAATTCCATACAAGGCCCTTCAGGTCTGGTATGGATATTAAGGGGAACCCCAGCCAAAATTGAAAAAAAAAATTGACGTGGGGTTCCCCCTAAATTCCATACCAGACCCTTCAGGTCTGGTATGGATTTTAAGGGGAACCCCGCGCCAAAAAAAAAAAAAAAAACGGCGTGGGGTCCCCCTAAAAGTCCATACCAGACCCTTATCCGAGCACGCAACCTGGCAGGCCGCAGGAAAAGAGGGGGGGACGAGAGTGCGGCCCCCCCCCTCCTGAACCGTACCAGGCCACATGCCCTCAACATTGGGAGGGTGCTTTGGGGTAGCCCCCCAAAACACCTTGTCCCCATGTTGATGAGGACAAGGGCCTCATCCTCACAACCGTGGCCGGTGGTTGTGGGGGTCTGCGGGCGGGGGGCTTATCGGAATCTGGAAGCCCCCTTTAACCAGGGGACCCCCAGATCCCGGCCCCCCCCCTGTGTGAAATGGTAAGGGGGTACTTACCCCTACCATTTCACTAAAAAACTGTCAAAAATGTTAAAAATGACAAGAGACAGTTTTTGACAATTCCTTTATTTAAATGCTTCTTCTTTCTTCCTTCATCTTCTTCTTCTTCTGGTTCTTCTGGCTCTTCTGGTTCTTCCTCCGGCGTTCTCGTCCAGCATCTTCTCCGCGGCGTCTTCTATCTTCTTCTCCTCGGGCCGCTCCGCACCCATGGCATGAGGGGAGGCTCCCGCTCTTCTCTTCATCTTCTTCTCTTCATCTTCTTCTCTTCTTCATCTTCTTCTTCATCTTCTTCTTCATCTTCTTCTTCTTCTTCTCTTCTTCATGTCTTCTCCGGGCCGCTCCGCAGCCATGCTGTGGCATGGAGGGAGGCTCCCGCTGTGTGACGGCGTCTCTTCGTCTGACGGTTCTTAAATAACGGGGGGCGGGGCCATCCGGTGACCCCGCCCCCCTCTGACGCACGGTGACTTGACGGGACTTCTCTGTGACGTCACGGGGAATGCCACAGGGAAGTCCCGTCATGTCACCGTGCGTCAGAGGGGGGCGGGGTCACCGGGTGGCCCCGCCCCCGTTATTTAAGAACCGTCAGACGAAGAGACGCCGTCACACAGCGGGAGCCTCCCTCCATGCCAAAGCATGGCTGCGGAGCGGCCCGGAGAAGACATGAAGAAGAGAAGAAGAAGATGAAGAAGAAGATGAAGAAGAGAAGAAGATGAAGAGAAGAGCGGGAGCCTCCCCTCATGCCATGGGTGCGGAGCGGCCCGAGGAGAAGAAGATAGAATACGCCGCGGAGAAGATGCTGGACGAGAACGCCGGAGGAAGAACTAGAAGAGCCAGAAGAACCAGAAGAAGAAGAAGATGAAGGAAGAAAGAAGAAGCATTTAAATAAAGGAATTGTCAAAAACTGTCTCTTGTCATTTTTAACATTTTTGACAGTTTTTTAGTGAAATGGTAGGGGTAAGTACCCCCTTACCATTTCACACAGGGGGGGGGGCGGGATCTGGGGGTCCCCTTGTTAAAGGGGGCTTCCAGATTCCGATAAGCCCCCCGCCCGCAGACCCCCACAACCACCGGCCACGGTTGTGAGGATGAGGCCCTTGTCCTCATCAACATGGGGACAAGGTGTTTTGGGGGGCTACCCCAAAGCACCCTCCCAATGTTGAGGGCATGTGGCCTGGTACGGTTCAGGAGGGGGGGGGGCGCACTCTCATCCCCCCCTCTTTTCCTGTGGCCTGCCAGGTTGCGTGCTCGGATAAGGGTCTGGTATGGATTTTTAGGGGGACCCCACGCCGTTTTTTTTTTTTTTTTGGCGCGGGGTTCCCCTTAAAATCCATACCAGACCTGAAGGGTCTGGTATGGAATTTAGGGGGAACCCCACGTCAATTTTTTTTTAAAATTTTGGCTGGGGTTCCCCTTAATATCCATACCAGACCTGAAGGGCCTTGTATGGAATTTAGGGGGACTCCCACATCATTTTTTTTTTTTAATTTTGGTTCGGGGTTGCCTTGTGGGGAATTCCCATGCCGTTTTTATCAATGAACTTCTATGTGTATTGTCGGCAATGCAATAGCCGCGGTAGTTTTAAATGTGTTTTTTCCTTCAAAATGTCATTTTGCTGTCAGACTGTTCTAAACACGGGAAACATGCGCCCCTTTACAGGCATACTATAGACACCCCCCAGGTATGAAATTTAAAGGGATATTACACTTTTATTGTTTGACTTTAAGCATTATTAAAATCACTGCTCCTGAAAAAACGGCCCTTTTTAAAACTTTTTTTTGCATTGATTCATGTCCCCTGGGGCAGGACCCAGGTCCCCAAACACTTTTATTGACAATAACTTGCATATTAGCCTTTAAAATTAGCACTTTTGATTATTCATGTTCGTGTCCCATAGACTTTAACGGTGTTCGCGTGTTCGAACGAATTTTTTTCCTGTTCGCATGTTCTGGTGCGAACCGAACAGGGGGGTGTTCGGCTCATCCCTACTATTCACCAACACCCACCCCTCCGTCTCCTTTAACAACCTTCCCATGCTAGGTTTTTTGCTGGAGTAGAAGCAAATACATCTTGTAAATCCCCACATGAGGTTTGGCATCTCAGCTGCTTCCATACATCCATACATATCCAGCAGGTGAAAATCGATTGATCCCCTCAATTCCAAAAAGACTTGAAACATTACCTGTCTTATTTTCTCCCTGTTCTGCAGCTCTCACTTAATATTTCCCTGCTCATTCCCAATCCCATCCATATGGAAAAATCTGTGGAAGGAGCATTAGGCAATCTCGTGATATATGCTATATACTTCATATAAGGAATTCAGAAGTTGTTTAATGAGTAGTTGATTGGTGCAGTAGTAGTCACATGACTTAGTAAAAAAAACACACTTTTATAGTTTAAACAAAAACTACTTTGTAAATGTCAATACATTGTTTTAACCCTTCATTCATTCTTAAAAAACTTAATTTTTTCATGTTCAGTAAAATGGCTTCCATGCTCAATAAAACTGGAGCATGCATAGTACAGGTGCCAATGGTGAGATCCAGACTCTAATGCTGCAGTGGGGTCACAGACAAAGAGGTAGCACCAGTGAACAACAGGATCAAGTAGGTTTCTCTTGCTATACATATAGGTGTGCACAGGGGGTGTGCCAGATGTGCCTGGGCACACCGTAATCACTACATGCAGTGCTGATTCCCCGTACTGCCTGGGCGTCCCCTGTGTTGGCCCCCTGCAGTGCTGCTGGCTTCCCTTCTCTCCTCTCCCCCCAGCTGCTGCGGGGGGATGTTTCAGGATGGAGAGTGGGGAAAGGGCTAGTAAATAAGACAACCTTGAGATAAAAACCTGTAATAGCTCAACCAGCCCTATGGTAGCACATATCTATGGAACTTCACTCACCATACAAACATGATTAGCAAAAAGATGTATTGGTGTCAAAGATAAGAAAAAGACTTTAACCACCCAGCCTATAGCAGAATGACGGCTGGGCGGTGGTTCTGTTATCCTGACTGGGCATCATATGACATCCAGCAGGATAACATGCCGGCGCGTGCCCACGGGGGCACACAGCATCTCTGATGGTGGTATGGAGCCTCTGACCATTCGCAACAAATTCGTGTGGCGCGTCACGGCCCATAATTCACTGTGGCATTGCAGTGCATTGCTGGCTGATGATTGGCCAAGCATACACTATGACCCGCATGCTTGGCCAATCACAGCGCTGTCTGTAGAGAGAGCTGTAATTGGCCAAAACCAGGGTGGCTTTGGCCATTTATGGCTCAGGGGGTTTAGAACACGCCCCAAACTATATAAGGCCACCTGCACGGTGGCCCTGTGTAGTGTGTTCCGGCTTGACAGAGAGATAGACAGAGAGAGAGACAGTGTCATTTGATTTAAGTTAGATAGATTAGGCAGGACAGTCAGTCAGTTAGCTGCACTTACAGTGTATTGTGTATGTATATGCATCCCAGGTGTTGTGTCTATATATATATATATATATATATATATATATATATACACTGTATTCAGTTTAGCTAGATTGTTCCTGTTATCTTCCTACTGACATGCGGGCTTGTGTTGTTACAGTATTTACAGCTACCTGAAGAAAATTGCTGATGTTTTTTTGGTCCTATTAGTACCACAGTCAGGCAGCTAGATTATTTACAGTTAGTGTAGTGCGTCCTCCTCACAGTGTTCAGCTAAAGCTACAAGTTAGTTTAGTGTGACCTCTGGCCAATGTTCAGCTAAAGCTACAAGTTAGTGTGGTGCGTCCTCCTCACAGTGTTCAGCTAAAGCTACAAGTTAGTGTAGTGCGTCCTCCTCACAGTGTTCAGCTAAAACTACAAGTTAATGTAGTGCATCCTTTGAACAGTGTTCAGCTAAAGCTACAAGTTAGTGTAGTGCACAGTGTTCAGCTAAAACTACAAGTTAGTGTAGTGCGTCCTCCCCACAGTGTTCAGCTAAAACTACAAGTTAGTGTAGTGCGTCCTCTGAATAGTGTTCAGCTAAAGCTACAAGTTAGTGTAGTGCGACCTCTGCACAGTGTTCAGCTAAAGCTACAAGTTAGTGTAGTGCATCCTATGAACAGTGTTCAGCTAAAGCTATGGGTTAGTGTAGTGCGTCCTCCTCACAGTGTTCAGCTAAAGCTACAAGTTAGTGTAGTGCATCCTCTGAACAGTGTTCGGCTAAAGCTACAATTTAGTTTAGTGTGACCTCTGCACAGTGTTCAGCTAAAGCTCCAAGTTAGTGTAGTGTGTCCTCCTCACAGTGTTCAGCTAAAGCTACAAGTTACTGTAGTGCGTCCTCCTCACAGTGTTCAGCTAAAGCTACAAGTTAGTTTAGTGTGACCTCTGCACAGTGTTCAGCTAAAGCTACAAGTTAGTGTAGGGCGTCCTCCTCACAGTGTTCAGCTAAAGCTACAAGTTAGTGTAGTGCGTCCTCTGAACAGTGTTCAGCTAAAGCTACAAGTTAGTTTAGTGTGACCTCTGCACAGTGTTCAGCTAAAGCTACAAGTTAGTGTAGTGCGTCCTCCTCACAGTGATCAGCTAAAGCTACAAGTGAATGTAGTGCGTTCTCTGAGCAGTGTTCAGCTAAAGCTACAAGTTAGTGTAGTGCGACCTCTGCACAGTGTTCAGCTAAAGCTATCTGTAGAAGGTTGGTGGTGTTTTCCTGATCCTATTACTACCGCAGGCAGCTAAATTATTTACACATTAGTGTAGTGCGACCTCTGCAACATGTTCAGCTAAAGCTACCTGTAGAAGGTTGGTGGTGTTTTCCTGATCCTATCACTACCGCAGGCAGCTAAATTATTTACACGTTAGTGTAGTGCGACCTCTGCACCGTGTTCAGCTAAAGCTACCCGTAGAAGGTTGGTGGTGTTCTCATATTACAGGCAGGCAGTTGATTTTGCTAGCTGCAGTATCAGTGTATATATATATATATATATATATATATATATATATATATATATGTATATACATATATCCCAGCTTGGTGCAGCTACAGGCCATTAGTATGTCTGGAAGGCCAACAAGGAGAGGCAGACAATCACAAGCCAATAAAAGAGGGAAAGCAGGCTCTGTGTCTAGAGGCAACAGTGCTGGTCGTGGAGACGGTGCATCCTCATCAGCACGTGGCCGTGGGACACGCTTGGCCTTTTTTTCGGGAGCTGGCTGTGTTGAGCCGCAACATGCAGAAGACTTGGTCAAGTGGATGACCAAGCCGTCCTGATCCTCCTCATCCTCTCTCACCCATGCTCAGGGTACTTTGTCTGGCAAAGCAGCTGCCAATGCAGCCTCTTCCCTTGGCTCAATGGCATCAGTGACTCCTCCCCTAGCCCCACCATGTTCTCTTAAGGAGTCCCTTGAACTGTTTGACCACAGTGTTGGGTACATGCTCCAGGAGGATGCCCAGTGTTTACAAGGCTCTGATGATGATACTGAGCTAGATGAAGGCAGTAATGTGAGCACGAACAGAGGGGGTGCCCAAGAAGGACAGCAATCTGGCAGTCATGCTCCCCCTGCTGCAGCATACTGCCAGGTTTGCTCCAGTGATGAGGAGGGAGGGGATGATGAGGTCACTGACTCAACATGGGTGTCTGATAGGAGAGAGGAGGCACATCACCAACGAGGCAGTATGCCCTCCAGCAGCCAGCCTAAGGGCAGCACACTGACTGCATCACACCCCAAAGCTCCGCATGTGCAGGGCGCTGCTGTCTCTGCGCTTTATTCTAAAAGTCCTTTGGTGTGGGCCTTTTTTGAGACGAGTGCATCAGATCGCACCGCTGCTATTTGCAACATATTTCTCAAGCGTATCTCACGTGGCCAAAATATCTCCCGCTTGGGCACCACATGCTTGACAAGACATATGTTGACCTGCCATGCAGTTCGCTGGCAAGCGTATCTAAAAGACCCACACCAAAGAACAAAGAGGACCTCTCTTTGCTCCTCATCAGCTGAGATCTCCAACCCCACTATACCTTCAGTCCTCTCTGAGTCCTGCACTGAGAGGAATGAAGGTTTAGAATTAGGTGTGTCACAGCCAAGTACTTGTGGGCAATCTGCTTTCGGTAAACCGACGTCAGATTCTACCAGGCAAATTTCCCTGCCCCAGCTGCTGCACCGCCGAAAGAAGTTCGCTCCCAGCCATCCACATGCCCAGCGGTTGAATGCTAACTTGGCAAAATTGCTAGCACTTCAACTGCTACCTTTTCAGTTGGTAGACTCTGCCCCCTTCCGTGAGTTTGTGGAATGTGCGGTTCCTCAGTGGCAGGTACCCAAACGCCACTTTTTCTCACAGAAGGCAATGCCTTGGCCTCGCTGGACAGGTGCATATTACCGCTGACTCATGGTCCAGCAGGCCGGGACAGGGACGTTACCTATTTTTCATGGCGCATTGGGTCAATCTGCTGGCCGCTGGGAAGGATGCAGGACAAGGTGCAGTAGTGTTGGAGGTTGTTCCGCCACCACGCCTCCAAAATGCCACTACTAATGATTGTGACACACCTCTCTCCTCCACCCCTCCTCTTCTTCTTCCTCCATGGCCTCTTCCTGTGCTTTGTCCTCAGAACCAACGGTGCTTCGTATGCGTTCAAGGGGCTACGCAAGTACGCAGGCCAAAAGATGCCATGCCATGCTTGAGCTGGTGTGCTTGGGGGACAGGAGCCACACTGTGGCAGAGGTTCTGTCAGCTCTGCAGGGGCAGGTTCAGAGGTGGTTGATGCCACGCCAACTTAAGGCAGGAATGGTGGTTTGCGACAATGGCACCAACCTCCTCTCCGCCCTCCGACAGGGACAACTGACCCATGTGCCCTGTTTGGCTCACGTCCTTAACTTGGTGGTGCAGTGGTTCTTGGGCAGGTACCCGGGCTTACAGGATGCTCTGAGGCAGGCCAGGAGAGTCTGTGTGCATTTCCGCTGGTCATATAATGCCAGTGCTTAGCTGGCAGACCTCCAAAAGGAGTTTAACCTGCCCAAGAACCGCCTAATCTGTGACATGCCCACCAGGTGGAACTCAACATTGGCCATGCTGCAGCGGCTGCACACGCAGCAGAGGGCCATCAATGAGTAGCTGTGTGACTATGGCACCAGGACAGAGTCAGGGGAGCTTGTTTTTTTTCCCCATGCCAGTGGGCCATGATCAGGGATGCATGCACTGTCCTTTCACCATTTGAGGAGGCTGCGAGGATGGTGAGCAGTGACAGTGCATGCATCAGTGACACTGTCCTCCTTGTCCACCTGTTGGAGCACACGCTGCATGGAATAATGGACAGGGCACTTGAGGCAGAACAGAGGCAGGAAGAGGAGGACTTCCTTAGCTCTCAAGGCCCCCTTTATCCAGACAGTGTTCCTGCATGCTCACCGATCACACAGGAAGAGGACGTTGAGGAGGTGGAGGAGGAGGATTGTGTCAGTATGGAGGTGGAGCCTGGCACTCAGCATCAGCAGCAGTCTTTAAGGGATCAGTCCCAAGAAACACATGGACTTGTACGTGGCTGCAGACCATGTCATCCTTAGTGACCCAGAGGACTCCGGACCGAATGCCTCAGCAAACCTTCGCTGCATGGCCTCCCTGATCCTGCAAAGCCTGTGTAAGGATCTTCTTATTCGTGGTATCAAGGAGAAGGACCAATACTGGCTGGCAACCCTCCTTGATCCACGTTACAAGGGTAAGGTTATGGACCTTATCTTGCTGTCGCAGGGGGAGCAGAGGATGAAACATCTTCAGGAGGTCTTGCAGAAAGATCTGTGCAACGCGTTCCCAGAGACTGGGAGGTTACAAACTCCTGTTTCTGGACAACGTGTTGCTGAGGCTTCGCCAGTCAAAGAAGGAGCGGTGGAGAAGGTGGCCATCTGACTGATGCGTTCAGACAATTTTTTAATCCGCAGCCCCAAGGTATGATCTGTTCCAGCAACCATCGTCAGCATCTGTTTTACATGGTGCAGGAATACCTAGGGGCAAGATCTGACTTGGACACCTTTCCCACCAAAAATCCTCTGGGTTACTGGGTCTTGAGGATGGATCACTGGCCAGAGCTTGCACAGTATGCAATTGAGCTACTGGCCTGTCCTGCATCCAGCGTTCTTTCGGAACGCACATTCAGTGCTGCTGGAGGCTTTGTAACCGATCACAGGGTGTGTCTGTCTACCGACTCGGTCAATCGACTGACCTTCATAAAAATGAATCAGTCTTGGATCACCGCCAGCTACCAAGCACCTGATGCTGATGTAACCGAATATTTTTTTTTTAAATGTCAGAACCATTCAAAGACTGCCTATGCTGATGCTGAGTGACTATCCTGTTATGCTGAGTAATTATCCTCTTCCTCCTCAATGAACATGTTGATAGCTTGTAAGAACATTTTTGGTTCTGGGCGCCGCCACCAGTGCCTAAGGCCCAATTTTTAAGCCAGGCATGTAATTAAAATTGTTGATGCAATTCTTTGCAGCAGGGCTAGTTCCTGCGTTCCAACTAGAAAATCTGTGAGGAGTTGCAGTGTTGTGGCACCAGCACCGGTGACTAAGGCCCAATTTTTCAGCCCCTGTTTAACAGGGGCATGTAATTAAAATTTTTGATGAAATACTTTGCAGCAGGGCTCGTTCCTGCGTTCCAACTAAAGTATCTGTGAGGGGTTGCAGTGTTGTGGCACCAGTGCCTAAGGCCCAATTTGTCAGCCCCTTCCGGTTAGTGCACATTCATACCTGAGCAGTGATTTTAAAGCATTATATAGGTATTTTACAAGTATTTTTGCACGTGTATTAAAGCTTTAGCAGTTTATTTCCTACACTGCACAAGAGGAGGAAAGCAGTTCTAAGTAAGAAGAGTTCTTTGTGTGCAAAAATGTGTGTATCACTGTACTGTACTGTACATTGAAGTCTATGGGCCAAAATCACCTGAATGTGCTAAAAAAATCTTTAATGAACATAAGGCACATGTATAGAGCAACTGAACTTACAACTGCTCTTGTTCTGATGACAACTGTAACATTATGGATCTCCTCCCAAAAAATTGTCTCAGTGAAAATGGTCACAAGAACAAAAAGAGAGGGTGAATCTCCCAGCGAAGACAAAGGCAGCAATAAAAACTTGTTATTGGCTTTACATACACTTTAATTAAACTGGGGAAAAAAGATGGTCATTTCTAAGATTTTGTTAAATAATTGACCATAAACATTAACAATACGTGTTTAAATGTTCATCATGCTAGCCCAAAAACCATGTCTGTTCTTTTATAAAAAAAGGACTAGGAAAGAGTTAAAATCTCTGTCAGTTTATTTATTGCTATCCCTCACCCTATTTTCCCAGGAACTAAGTGAAATAAAGTTTCTAAAACTGAGAGAATTCCGGTTAGTGCACATTCATACCTGAGCAGTGATTTTAAAGCATTATATAGGTATTTTACAAGTATTTTTGCACGTGTATTAAAGCTTTAGCAGTTTATTTCCTACACTGCACAAGAGGAGGAAAGCAGTTCTAAGTAAGAAGAGTTCTTTGTGTGCAAAAATGTGTGTATCACTGTACTGTACTGTACATTGAAGTCTATGGGCCAAAATCACCTGAATGTGCTAAAAAAATCTTTAATGAACATAAGGCACATGTATAGAGCAACTGAACTTACAACTGCTCTTGTTCTGATGACAACTATAACATTATGGATCTCCTCCCAAAAAATTGTCTCAGTGAAAATGGTCACAAGAACAAAAAGAGAGGGTGAATCTCCCAGCGAAGACAAAGGCAGCAATAAAAACTTGTTATTGGCTTTACATACACTTTAATTAAACTGGGGAAAAAAGATGGTCATTTCTAAGATTTTGTTAAATAATTGACCATAAACATTAACAATGATGTTTTAGTGCTGACTATTATATTTGCATACCACCCACAATTCTAAGATGAAAAAGAGGGACACGTTTTAGCACAAAGTATGTACGCAAAAAACACATAGCTGCCAGGCCCCCCCCCCATTATGCAAACAATGAAAAGTTAATATGCAAAACAGGACCTCAATCATAAATTTGACTCCCTCCACCCAGCCAGTGTTACATAGCTAGATTTCTACACCTGAATGGGAGTGACTCCAAACGCTAGACGCCTTTCTCTTTATAAGGGCATAACTTTGAAATCCTGCTGTAAAAACATGCTTTTTGCTCCATTCTTCTAGAATGAGCTTTTAATTCAGTCACCATAGGGAAATTGCAAAGCTGTTTTTGGAGGCACTTGAAATACTTTCACTGCTTTCCTTCTATCCTAAGGCATTTTACCAGGCTTACAAAAGAGTGATCAAAAACTGGACAAAGGTCATCCTCCTCCACGTCTTCTTTTTTGGAAGAGTCTGAATATGGTTGGTTGGCCCGAGAAAGCTCCGGGACCAGTTTACTGGTTTTAGAAGGAAAACTGGACATTGCCAGAATAGATGACCCTTACACAAGGTGAGTTCAAACAACTCCTTTAGAGTGTCTTGACAACATGCTTGATGAATTGTGACAACTTGTTCATCATCACCTTAACCACTGATTGTTTGAACAAAACAGAATTCATGTAGTCATGCTCATCTGTATCTTATTTGGCAGAGTCTGAAGAAGGATGATTAGCCTGGGAAAGCTCTGCGATTAGTTGACCGCTTCTGGAAAGAAAACTGGCTGTTGTCAAAATAGATAACCCCTGCTTGGGTTGAGTGGAAACAATTCTTTTAGAGTGTCTTGACCATGTGCTTAATGAAATGTGACAACCTGTTGGTCCTTGTCATATTCCTCACTGACTGCCTGAACAAAGCAGGATTCATACAGTCATGTTCACCTGCATCTTCCTCTTTGGAAGAGTCTGAAGAGGACTGTTTGCCTGTAAAGCAGATGAGCACTGTCCCCTGCCTTCTCTAGTGGCACCGATCTTTATTAGGGGTTGGCATTTGTTTTCCTACAGAAGTAGAAGAAAGGCAAAAACTGAGCTTGTTCAATGACTAATAAGCAGCTGTGCCTCATCCACAAAGAAGCTCAGTATCTCAGTAATAATAAGGCAAGTGTCAGGGGCAGCCATCAGCCATGATATTGTACTGCTTCCCCACTGTCCCTTTACATGGTGAGTGGATACAACTCCTTTAGAGCAGGGGTCTCAAACTGGCGGCCCTCCAGCTGTTGCCAAACTACAAATCCCATGAGGCATTGCAAGGCTGACAGTTACAAGCATGACTCCCACAGGCAGAGGCATGATGGAACTTGTAGTTTCGCAACAGCTGGAGGGCCGCCAGTTTGAGACCCCTGCTTTAGAGTGTGTTGACCACATGTTTAATGAATATAACAGCCTGTTAGGTGTTGCCATCTTTATCCCTGGCTGCTTGAACCAACAAGAATAACACATTCATATTCATCCGCATCTACTTTTGGAGGAATCTGTAGAGTGAAGTTTTGCCTGGGGAGGCTACAAGACTGTCCCTTGCCATAATAATTAACCTCTTCACAGGGTGAGTGGAAACAACTCCTTTAGAGTGTATTGACCACATGTTTAATGTATGTGACAACCTTTTAGGTGTCATCAGGATTCATACAGGGCTTGCTTACCAAGGTATGAGCCACACAGACCCAATTTAGGTGTGCATGATGCATGCTGATCTGGAGGGACTAAATAACAAAGATCCCATTAGCTTCCCATTCACCTGAAAGAAAACTCTTATCTGAAAGATGCCCCTTACCTTCTTTGCAATGACTGGCTACAAGGATGAGGTGACAAATCGACTTAGGAAAGTAAGCAAATGGCTTTACAGCAACTGACAGTAGGAAATACAAGTAGATAGCAGCATACAGCTCACAGAAAGGCTGACAATCCAACAAAAATACCAGAAAGAAAGGCACTAGCATCCACTAGCTACTAACCTACATAGACCAGTCACAGCATTGCTGGGACTTGTAGTTTTGCAACATCTGGAGGGCCACCAGTTTGAGACCCTGCTCTAAGGGGGTTAACTACTGCAAAAGGGAGGCTAATACTGCAGCTTCCCAGACTAGAGCCCTGAGATTTTTAACAGGTGGTTAATGAATCAAACCCTGTCATGCCAGAAAGCAGGACGTGGGGAAAAGATTTTTAAGAACAGAAACAAAAGGTAGAAATATGTAACAGATTTACAAGATTCTGCAATGTACACAGATCACCCACGGGAATTATACATATGATCATTCATTTTTTTTTTTGAACAAAAATGGAGTTACACTTCAAATAACCCACATGCATCCTGGCAGCTGCCTTCATTCTACCCCAAGCCGCTGTGGAACTCAGAAAAGCATTCCAGCTGCCCCAATTGGATCCATTCAATCTAGAGAAGCATCACTAAATAAAATTAAGATGCAGCATGCATCACAGAGTCATATAAAAAGGCATTACAATCAGGCAGAATTTATATAGCAGACAGCTGCACATCCATGGTGTTACCCTTGGGAACAGCCTTGCATTTAGCAGGTCATAAATCCCAAATGCCAGCCACAGCACCCATGCAAAGAGCCTATTTAAGTATCCCTAAAGGGTTTGTAAGAGAAATTCAGTGTGTATTGGAACCAGAATGCTAGTACTTGCTCATGCTTCTAATTCTGAGTAGAGGCTCACTGTAGAAGGGATTCACACATTAACCCATGTTCGACTCGAACATCGGCTGTTCAGTCGTTCGCCGAATTCCGAACGTTATGGGCCGTTCGCGCCAAATTCGTGTGGCGCGTCACGGCCCATAGTTCACTGTGGCATCGCAGTGCATTGCTGGCTGATGATTGGCCAAGCATGCACTATGACCCGCATGCTTGGCCAATCACAACGCCGTCTGATCAGAGAGCCGTAATTGGCCAAAGCCAAGGAAGCTTTGGCCAATTATGGCTCAGGGGATTTAGTACACGCCTCACACTATATAAGGCCGCCTACACGGCGGCCCTGTGTAGTGTGTGTTCCGGTGTTGAAAGAGATAGACAGAGAGACAGTGTCATTTGATTTGAGTTAGATAGATTAGGCAGAACAGTCAGTCAGTTAGCTGCACTTACAGTGTATTGTGTATATATATGCATCCCAGGTGTTGCATATATATATATATACTGTATTCAGTTTAGCTAGATCCGTTCCTGTTATCTTCCTACTGACAGGCAGGCTTGTCTTGTTACAGTATATACAGCTACCTGAAGAAAATTACTGGTGTTCTTTTGATCCTATTAGTACCACAGTCAGGCAGCTAGACTATTTACAGTTAGTGCAGTGCGTCCTGCTCACAGTGTTCAGCTAGATCCGTTCCTGTTATCTTCTTACTGACAGGCAGGCTTGTCTTGTGTTCAGCTAAAACTACAAGTTAGTGGGGTGCGTCCTGCTCACAGTGTTCAGCTAAACCTACAAGTTAGTGCGGTGCGTCCTGCTCACAGTGTTCAGCTAAAACTACAAGTTAGTGGGGTGCGTCATGCTCACAGTGTTCAGCTAAACCTACAAGTTAGTGTGGTGCGTCCACCTCACAGTGTTCAGCTAAACCTACAAGTTAGTGCGGTGGGTCCTGCTCACAGTGTTCAGCTAAAACTACAAGTTAGTGCGGTGCGTCCACCTCACAGTGTTCAGCTAGACCTACAAGTTAGTGCGGTGCGTCCTGTTCACAGTGTTCAGCTAAAACTACAAGTTAGTGCTGTGTGTCCTGCTCACAGTGTTCAGCTAAACCTACAAGTTAGTGTAGTGAGACCTCTGCACAGTGTTCATCTAAAGCTACAAGTTAGTGCAGTGCATCCTGCTCACAGTGTTCAGCTAGATCTGTTACTGTTATCTTCCTACTGACAGGCAGGCTTGTCTTGTTACAGTATTTACAGCTACCTGAAGAAAATTGCTGGTGTTCTTTTGATCCTATTAGTACCACAGTCAGGCAGCTAGACTATTTACAGTTAGTGCAGTGCGTCCTGGTCACTGTGTTCAGCTAGATCCGTTCCTGTTATCTTCTTACTGACAGGCAGGCTTGTCTTGTTACAGTATATAAAGCTACCTGAAGAAAATTACTAGTGTTCTTTTGATCCTATTAGTACCACAGTCAGGCAGCTAGACTATTTACAGTTAGTGCAGTGCGTCCTGCTCACAGTGTTCAGCTAGATCCGTTCCTGTTATCTTCTTACTGACAGGCAGGCTTGTCTTGTTACAGTATATACAGCTACCTGAAGAAAATTGCTGGTGTTTTTTTGATCCTATTAGTACCACAGTCAGGCAGCTAGACTATTTACAGTTAGTGCAGTGCATCCTGCTCACAGTGTTCAGCTAAAACTACAAGTTAATGGGGTGCATCCTGCTCACAGTGTTCAGCTAAACCTGCAAGTTAGTGGGGTGCGTCCTGCTCACAGTGATCAGCTAGATCCGTTCCTGTTATCTTCTTACTGACAGGCAGGCTTGTCTTGTTACAGTATTTACAGCTACCTGAAGAAAATTGCTGGTGTTCTTTTGATCCTATTAGTACCACAGTCAGGCAGCTAGACTATTTACAGTTAGTGGGGTGCGTCATGCTCACAGTGTTCAGCTAAACCTACAAGTTAGTGGGGTGCGTCCTGCTCACAGTGTTCAGCTAAAACTACAAGTTAGTGTGGTGCGTCTACCTCACAGTGTTCAGCTAAACCTACAAGTTAGTGCGGTGCGTCCTGCTCACAGTGTTCAGCTAAAACTACAAGTTAGTGCTGTGCGTCCTGCTCACAGTGTTCAGCTAAACCTACAAGTTAGTGCGGTGCATCCTGCTCACAGTGTTCAGCTAAAACTACAAGTTAGTGCTGTGTGTCCTACTCACAGTGTTCAGCTAAACCTACAAGTTAGTGTAGTGAGACCTCTGCACAGTGTTCATCTAAAGCTACAAGTTAGTGCAGTGCTTCCTGCTCACAGTGTTCAGCTAAAACTACAAGTTAGTGCTGTGCGTCCTGCTCACAGTGTTCAGCTAAAACTACAAGTTAGTGTGGTGTGTCCACCTCACAGTGTTCAGCTAAACCTACAAGTTATTTTTTTGTGAGCTCTGCACAGTGTTCACCTAAAGCTACCTGTAGAAGGTTGGTGGTGTTTTCCTGATCCTATCACTACCGCAGGCAGCTAAAAAAGCTACAAGTTTTTTGCAAGCTCTGTACAGTGTTCAGCTAAAGCAACCTATAGAAGGTTGGTGGTGTTCTCATACTACAGGCAGGCAGTTGATTTTGCTAGCTGCAATATCAGTACATATATATATATATATATATATATATATATATATATATATATATATATATATATCCCAGCTTATTGCAGCTACAGGTCATTAGTATGTCTAGAAGGTCAAGAAGGAGAGGCAGACAGTCACAAGCCAAAAAGAGAGGGCAAGCAGGCTCTGTGTCTAGTGCTGGTCGTGGAGATGGTGCATCCTCATCAGCACGTGGCCGTGGGACACGCTTGGCCTTTTTTTCAGCAGCTGGCCGTGTTGAGCCGAAACATGCGGAAGACTTGGTCGAGTGGATAACCAAGCCGTCCTCATCCTCCTCATCCTCTCTCACCCATGCCCAGGGTACTTTGTCTGGCAAAGCAGCGGCCTCTTCCCTCGGCTCAATGTCATCAGTGACTCCTTCCCTAGCCCCACCATGTCCTCCTGAGGAGTCCCTCAAACTGTTTGACTACAGTGTTGAGTACATGCTCCAGGAGGATGCCCAGCGTTTGGAAGGCTCTGATGATGATACTGAGCTAGATGAAGGCAGTAACATGAGCACGGACAGAGGGGGTGCCCAAGAAGGACAGCAATCTGGCAGTCATGCTCCCCCTGCTGCAGCATACTGCCAGGTTTGCTCCAGTGATGAGGAGGGAGGGGATGAGGAGGAGGAGGAGGAGGCGGCACATTACCAACGAGGCAGGATGCCCTCCAGGGGCCAGCCTAAGGGCAGCACATTGACTGCATCACACCCCAAAGCTCCACATGTGCAGGGCGCTGCAGTCTCTGCGCGTTATTCAAAAAGTTCTTTGGTGTGGGCCTTTTTTGAGACAAGTGCATCAGATCGCACCACTGCTATTTGCAACATATGTCTCAAGCGTATCTCGCGTGGCCAAAACATCTCCCGCTTGGGTACCATATGCTTGACCAGACATATGTTGACCTGCCATGCAGTTCGTTGGCAAGCATATCTAAAAGACCCACACCAAAGAACAAAGAGGACCTCTCCTTGCTTCTCATCAGCTGAGATCTCCAACCCCACTATACCTTCAGTCCTCTCTGAGACCTGCACTGAGAGGAATGAAGGTGTAGAATTAGGTGTGTCACAGCCAAGTACTTGTGGGCAATCTGCTTTTGGTACACCGACGTCAGATTGTACCAGGCAAATTTCCCTGCCCCAGCTGCTGCACCGCCGAAAGAAGTTTGCTCCCAGCCATCCACATGCGCAGCGGTTGAATGCTAGCTTGGCAAAATTGCTAGCACTTCAACTGCTGCCTTTTCAGTTGGTAGACTCTGCCCCCTTCCGTGAGTTTGTGGAATGTGCAGTTCCTCAGTGGCAGGTACCCAAACGCCACTTTTTCTCACGGAAGGCGATTCCAGCTCTCTACCGGCATGTGGAAGGCAATGTCCATGCCTCGCTGGACAGGGCGGTCAGCGGTAAGGTGCATAATACCACTGACTCATGGTCCAGCAGGCAGGGCAGGGATGTTACCTAAGTTTCATGGCGCATTGGGTGAGTCTGCTGGCAGCTGGGAAGGATGCAGAACAAGGTGCAGTAGTGTTGGAGGTTGTTCCGCCACCATGCCTCCAAAATGCTAATGATTGTGACACTCCTCTCTCCTCCTCCCCCTCCTCTTCTTCTTCCTCCATGGCCTCTTCCTGTGCTTTGACCTCGGAACCAGCGGTGCTCTGTAGCCGTTCAAGGGGCTACGCAAGTACGCAGGCCAAAAGATGCCATGCGGTGCTTGATCTGGTGTGCTTGGGGGACAGGAGTCACACTGGGGCAGAGGTTCTGTCAGCTCTGCAGGGGCAGGTTCAGAGGTGGTTGACACCACGCAAACTTAAGGCAGGAATGGTGGTTTGCGACAATGGCACCAACCTTCTCTCTGCCCTCCGACAGAGACAAATGACCCATGTGCCCTGTTTGGCTCACGTCCTTAACTTGGTGGTGCAGCGGTTCTTGGGCAGGTACCCGGGCTTACAGGATGTCCTGAGACAGGCCAGGAAAGTCTGTGTGCATTTCCGCCGGTCATATAAGGCCAGTGCTCGGCTGACAGACCTCCAAAAGGAGTTTAACCTGCCCAAGAACCACCTAATCTGTGACATGCCCACCAGGTGGAACTCAACGTTGGCCATGCTGCAGCGGCTGCACATGCAGCAGAGGGCCATCAATGAGTAGCTGTGCGACTATGGCACCAGGACAGGGTCAGGGGAGCTTGTTTTTTTTTCCCCACGCCAGTGGGCCATGATCAGGGATGCATGCACTGTCCTGTCACCATTTGAGGAGGCCACGAGGATGGTGAGCAGTGACAGTGCATGCATCAGTGACACTGTCCCCCTTGTCCACCTGTTGGAGCACACGCTGCGTGGAATAATGGACAGGGCACTTGAGGCAGAACAGAGGCAGGAAGAGGAGGACTTCCTTAGCTCTCAAGGCCCCCTTTATCCAGACAGTGTTCCTGCGTGCCCGCCGATCACACAGGAAGAGGACGAGGAGGAGGAGGAAGATTGTGTCAGTATGGAGGTGGAGCCTGGCACTCAGCATCAGCAGCAGTCTTTAAGGGATCAGTCCCAAGAAACACATGGACTTGTACGTGGCTGGGAGGAGGTGGCTGCGGACCATGTCGTCCTTAGTGACCCAGAGGACTCCGGACCGAATGCCTCAGCAAACCTACGCTGCATGGCCTCCCTGATCCTGCAAAGCCTGCGTAAGGATCCTCGTATTCGTGGTATCAAGGAGAAGGACCAATACTGGCTGGCAACCCTCCTTGATTCACGTTACAAGGGTAAGGTTGCGGACCTTATCTTGCCATCGCAGAGGGAGCAGATAATGAAACATCTTCGGGAGACCTTGCAGAAAGGTCTGTGCAACGCGTTCCCAGAGACTGGGAGGTTACAAACTCCTGTTTCTGGACAACGTGTTGCTGAGGCTTCGGTCAATCAAAGAAGGAGCGGTGGAGAAGGTGGCCATCTGACCAATGCGTTCAGACAATTTTTTGGTCCGCAGCCCCAAGGTATGATCGGTTCCAGCAACCATCGCCAGCGTCTGTTTTACATGGTGCAGGAATACCTAGGGGCAAGATCTGACTTGGACACCTTTCCCACCGAAAATCCTCTGGGTTACTGGGTCTTCAGGATGGATCAATGGCCAGAGCTTGCACAGTATGCAATTGAGCTACTGGCCTGTCCTGCATCCAGCGTTCTTTCGGAACGCACATTCAGTGCTGCTGGAGGCTTTGTAACCGATCACAGGGTGCGTCTGTCCACCGACTTTGTCGATCGTCTGACCTTCATAAAAATTAATCAGTCTTGGATCACCACCAGCTACCAAGCACCTGATGCTGATGTAACCGAATATTTTTTTTTGAAATCTCAGATCCTTTCAAAGACTGCCTATACTGATGCTGAGTGACTATCCCTGAGAAATTATCCTCTTCCTCCTCAATCATCACGCTGATAGCTTGTAAGAACATTTTTGGTTCTGGGCGCCACCACCAGTGCCTAAGGCACAATTTTTCAGCCCCTGTTTAACAGGGGCGTGTAATTACAATTTTTGATGCAATACTTTGCAGCAGGGCTCGTTTCTGCGTTACAACTAGAGTGTCTGTGAGGGGTTGCAGTGTTGTGGCACCAGCACCAGTGCCTAAGGCCCAATTTTTTAGCCCTTGTTTAACAGGGGCGTGTAATTACAATTTTTGATGCAATACTTTGCAGCAGGGCTCATTTCAGCATTCCAACTAGAGTATCTGTGAGAGGTTTCAGTGTTGTGGCACCAGCACCAGTGCCTAAGGCCCAATTTTTCTGCCCCTGTTTAACAGGGGCGTGTAATTACAATTTTTGATGCAATACTTTGCAGCAGGGCTCGTTCCTGCATTCCAACTAGAGTGTCTGTGAGGAGTTGCAGTGTTGTGGCACCAGCACCAGTGCCTAAGGCCTAATTTTTCAGCCCCTGTTCAACAGGGGCATGTAATTACAATTCTTGATCTAATATTTCACAGCAGGGCCCATTTCTGCACCCACAAAGAGCGAGTGAGGACTTACAGTGTTGTGGCACCAGCACCACCACCACCACCACCAAAGGCCCAATTTTTCTGCCCTTGTTCAACAGGGGCAGGTAATTACAATTCTTGATCTAATATTTCACAGCAGGGCCCATTTCTGCACCCACCAAGAGCGAGTGAGGACTTACAGTGTTGTGGCACCAGCACCACCACCACCACCACCAAAGGCCCAATTTTTCTGCCCTTGTTCAACAGGGGCAGGTAATTACAATTCTTAATCTAATATTTCACAGCAGGGCCCATTTCTGCACCCACCAAGAGCGAGTGAGGACTTACAGTGTTGTGGCACCAGCACCACCACCACCAAAGGCCCAATTTTTCTGCCCTTGTTCAACAGGGGCATGTAATTACAATTTTTGATCTAATATTTCACAGCAGGGCCCATTTCTGCACCCACCAAGAGTGAGTGAGGACTTACAGTGTTGTGGCACCAGCACCACCACCACCAAAGGCCCAATTTTTCTGCCCTTGTTCAACAGGGGCATGTAATTACAATTCCTGATCTAATATTTCACAGCAGGGCCCTGTGAGGGCTTACAGTGTTGTGGCCACAACAACACCTAAGGCCCAAATTTCTGCTGAGTATATATGGCAGGCCCCTACTTTCAAACATCTAACTTACAAACGACTCCTACTTGCAAACGGAAGGAGACAACAGGAAGTGAGATGAAATCTACCCCTAGGAAGGGAAATTCTCTCCTGTAAGAGTTAATATGGGAAAAACATTTCTCCTTTCCACTGATGCTTTCCAATCCTTGTTCCACAAAAACCTCCAAATTTTCAAAAAACATTTGTCATTGGGACAAAAAGTGAGGTGAAATTTTCTGAAGAGGAGGACAGACAGCAAAACAAATGTCACAGGGGTGATAACCCTTCCCTATGTTTTCCAAAAAGCTTAAAAAAGATTTTTTGGCTGGAGCTAAACACGTTAAAAATGTACAAGTTCAAAATTACAAACAGATTCTACTTAACAACAAACCTACAGTCCCTGTCTTGTTTGCACCGCCTGTATACTGCTGTTCAGAGTATATTGGGCCTGGTTGCCCCACACCTTACCTTATTTTAATTTGGGTGCGGGGTTCCCCTTAATATCCATACAAGACCCAAAGGGCCTGGTAATGGACATTACATTGAACTCACAAGCAGTTTTAAAGCGGGGGTCCACCTATCTATTTTTTTTTTGGAGTTCATTCACAAACTTTTCTTCTCATGATTATCTACTCACATGTTCTGTGTAATAAGTCCGCCTGTGTCCGATTTTGTTGTAAAGAATAACTTATAAAATTCACTGAAGGCGGTTTCCATCTTCATTGTGGGCATTTGAAGCCCACAAGCATGTATTTCCTGGATGCTGTGAATGCTGTGCTCCCAGCATTCACCGAGATGTTGTGATGACGCTGTTGCACAATGCATGCTGGGAAGGCTGAGACTAGCTCCCAGGGGAATGTGGGAGGTCTGGGAGAGGCTAGAAACACGCCTACTCCCATGGGAGGAAAACCAGGAAGTGCTAAGAAGATTAGAAAAAAAAGGTAATTAGGGCGATTTAAAGTTTTTTATAAAGCATGTCAGCATCTAGGCAAGGAAGAGAATGCATAGAGATAATGTTCAAAATTTGGGTGGAACCCCGCTTTAAATGAGATTTTTTCCTTTAAAAATGACATTTTGTGCAGGGACTGTTCTAAACATGGGAAACATGCGCCACTTTACAGGCATACTATAGACACACCCCAGGTACGTTATTTAAAGGAATATTTCACTTTTTTTTTTTTTACTTTAAGCATCATTAAAATCACTGCTCCTGAAAAAACGGCCGTTTTTAAAAGTTTTTTTGCATTGATACATGTTCCCTGGGGTAGGACCCGAGACCCCAAACCATTTTTAGGACAATACCATGCAAATTAGCCTTTAAAATGAGCACTTTTGATTTCGAACATTCGAGTCCCATAGACGTCAATGGGGTTCTAATGTTCGTGCAAATTTTCGGTCCGTTCGCAGGTTCTAGTGCGAACCGAACCGGGGGGGTGTTCGGCTCATCCCTAGTTGTGACCTTGGCTTGCACTCTGGCCCTGCTCCTGTCTTGTGCTCCTGTACCTCGCTGTCCAACTGTGCACCGACCCCTGGGCTGTATCCTGACTCCTGTACTTCACTGCCCAGCTGTAGATGACCTTTTGGCTTGTGCCCTTGTCCTGGCTATGCTCCTGCCTGCAGATTACATATCACCATGCTCTAGTTGTTGCCTGGTGATCCATGGTCATCTGCTTCCTGCAAACCTCAGCTGGTGCTGCCTGTTACACCAGTCCTTGTGCCACTCTGTGTCTTCACACTTCCTGTCATCACTACCAGGGGTGTTGAACAAGAGGTGAAAGAGAAGCCCCCTCTACAGCTCAAACTTCAACAGGAACATGAAAGGTCTGCAGCTAGGAAGCAATAGGTGATTGAACACAAGTTTATTACAGCCAAGTAAGGGGGGCTGCTTGGACTTGTGAGGTGAGGAGGAAAAGAAAGGAACACTGAAAAACCAAAGACAATGGATTCAGGGCTCATCTGAAGAAAAGTCTTATTTGAAACAGGTCTCAGGGAAGTAGATAATAGCCTACATCACCGAACAATTGACCTATAGGGGAGTTACTTAAACACCTTTCCCTATGTGTGGAACTACAGCCACTGGAAGGGATCCTCTGAATATAAAGGCATAAATATAAAAAAAAAGGGCAGGGGGAGATATCCCTAAAGATAGTCTTCAGAAAGGACACAAAAGTATAAAGGACTAATAATCTTTATTAATAATCTATCACTACCAAGACAGAAAATAAATAAATACACCTCTGATGACAGACATTTAGAAAAATATAATTATTTGATTAATAAATACCTTCCTCCAAACATATTTAATAAAATTAAGACAAGAAAGTCTTAATGGAACATCGGTGTTCACAACAGAACCAGTCATACATTTCAGTCAACCATCCCATGCATACAAATCAACCTGGTTACTCTATGTTCACTGCTAATTGGCCTATTGGGTCTATAGGGACCAAAGTCACAATTAACTAGATTGAGATCGCCAGCAGTGACTTTATATGGGAAGTTTATAGGTTCAGTTGTCAGTTTAATTTCACTCAGGCATGTTTAAAGGCAATGCAGTAAGGAATTCAATATCTGGTTGCTCAGCAGGGGAATGTCAAGGAAAACAATAACGGTATTAAAGCAAAGAGTTAATCTGATACATTCTGACGCCTTGCTCCATGTATATGTGTTCCCTACACATTTTGAAATACATACAGGCGATCCACTCATTCAACGATAAAGACCATAGATCACAGGATAAACTCATGAGAGGGAGATTAGACAGGGACTCTTTCCATGTTGAGGATGGATACTAGTCCTTTGCAGACGTTACTCCAAATTGCTCCCAGTTAAATGATCTCAAGTGATATCTCAAGAAAACCCTGCATACCGTGCAACCGCTACAATAATGTCCAAACCGAGCCGGCCCAACTTGCTCATAAGGTGCTGAGTGCTAGATAGATATGCTGAACGGAAATTCAGGATGAATAGACTGGGTTTGCCATGTTAGTGGACAAGTCGGTGCTCACATCGCTGGAGACAGGTGAGTGTGAGGAGGAAAAGAAAGGAATGCCGACCTGGGGATGGAATCAAATTTATGAGTTAGGTCCTGCAGGTGGGGGTGTGGGCCGGGCATACCGAATGGTAGGCTGACATGGAGCCTTCAGGAAAACTATTTTTTGAATGCAAAGGTTTACCTTAAATGCAACATTACCTAGTTATTTTACTAGTTTTTCAAAATAAAAAAAGTAGTTTAAGGTTGTATAATACTTTCAGTTAACTAGTACAATTTTATAGAGGTCCATGCAACAAACAAAATAAGGACATCTGAGTAGAAAGAAGGACAGAGGAATCTGGTTCCAAAAGAGGAGCAGTCTCTCTAAAAGAGGGACAGTTGTATTTCAATGTAAATCTCAGTTGGAGCAGCCTGAAGATTTCTGTAAATTATTCTTCGCTAACTTAGAGCCACTGCAGGGGCATATTGGTTTTCAATTTTTATTGGCAGAGGTTTTGAAACTTGCTCTAAAGGGCAGATCCATTAAAAGTCTAACCACAATGATTAAAGTGGATGTAAACCCAATGTCATCCTTTCTAAACTACTGCCATAGGGGTTATCTACAAGGATATACATGCCTCCTGCATGTATCGTTACCTGTCAAATGTCTCCCCTCTGTCTGTTATGAGAGCTGAAAAACTGCAGGTTCTGTGGGTGGGTCTGGTGCTCGGTGGGTGGAGTCGTGATGTCAGTAGACTCCCCGCCCACCTCTACACTCCCCTTGTCATTATGCATTTTCTCCTGTGTATTTCTTTTTTCTTTTTTTTTTTAACATAAACGTTTATTTAAGCTTTAAACTTGTATACATGCATGTCTGTAGAGCTTAAAATTGAAAATGAAATGAAAAGTACAATGGAGTACAATTAGGTTACAGCAGATGGTATTAGAGATTAACAAGCATATATTGAAACCAAGTTAACCTTTATGACAAATGGTGATGATTAAGGCAGGATACTCCAAATGATCGTAATATATTGGACATGTCCTACCAATAATGTAGGCATTGTTAAATTAGAATATGATCTACCATTCTTACTAATAAACACTTCATTTATTATTGATAGCGGATATAAAAAGAGTGGAAAGAGAAAAAATAAGGAAAACATTGGGAGAGAGTAAAGTTTATAAGAAGAAGTAATAGTTGTGGTTACATTAGGTTACATTGCTAGGGAGGTCCTGTTAGTTTGATCGATGATGTGGAGGTTGTATCTTTGGTATTTAGCACAATATATTGTTCTAAATCCCTAGGGATTTATCAGAGTGCTTACATATCAGCATATCAAGAAAGTATTCAGACCCTTTATCTAGAGCGTTAACTGTTCATAGGCCTGTGAGTGCTTGAATACAAACCAGGGAGACCAAGTTTTATGATATCTCTCGATGATCTCAGATGATTGTGCTGCTGTATCTTCCATCTCAAAGATGTATGCAACTTTGTGCAGCCATTCTTTTAGTGTGGGGGCATGCGTGGATTTCCAGTAAAGTGGAATACGTGAATTGGCTGCATTTATTAGATGTTTAGAAAGAGAGGCTTTATATTTCTTATATGAGAAGTTTGTTACATGCAGCAAGCAGCAAGCCGCATCTAATTTTAGTTTGGTCTCCGTGATCTGCTGAATAACTTTCCTTACACCAAGCCAGAATGCTTGTATCATATCACATTGCCACCATATGTGTAGCAGTGTACCTCTAGCCTTATTACATCTCCAGCATAAATCGGGTGTCTGAGGGTACCACTTATGTAGTTTATCTGGTGTGGCGTACCAGTGGGTCAAAATCTTATAAGCCGTTTCCTGCATCCGTGTACTGATCGATCCTTTATGAGACAGTATACAGGCTGCCTCCCACTGTTTATCAGTGAACTGTGTGTCCAGTTCCCTTGACCATCCCTCTCTGAACCTATCCATGTCATTATTCTTCAAGTTCTGTAACCAAGCATAGGAAATAGATGTAGATTTTTCTACCAGTTCTCCTTTCATGCATATCTGTTCGAATTCAGTAAGATCTCTCGAAAAGTTATTCCTGTGTAGAGCGCAGTTAACAAAACTACGTACCTGGAAGTATGTCCACATGGGTAGGTGTGGCACTTTGTTATCTCTCCTAAATTGGTAAAGATCTTTTATTGTCTTGTTGGAGAAGCAATGCCATGCAAGAAGAGACATTTTGGTATCTGTTGTCAGTAGGTGATTACCTATGCCCGGTGGAAAGTCTGGGTTATCTTGTAGCGAAGTGAGAGGGCTTAGCAGTGAGGAAAATTTAGTCTGCTTTGCTAAGTTGTGAAAAATGTCCAAGGAAGTACCTATGAGCGGGTGTGTCTTCACGGCATGGGGGTATTTCAATTTGGAAACCCAAGGCGAGAATTGAAGTGGGATTGAGCTCATGTCATTTTCTATGGTGACCCAGTCTTTACTTTTTGAATGGCAGTGCCAATCAATGATACGGGCAAGATGTGTGGCGTAATAATAATTTTTAAAATCAGGTATCCCTAGTCCCCCCGAACTTTTGGGTCTAGTGAGAAGAGAGGCTTTAATGCGAGGCGGCTTGTGGCCCAGTTGAATTTCATTTGTAGTGCGTGTAATTTTTTGAAAAAGTTGTGGGGTATTTTTATGGGAAGAGTGAGTAGGTATAGAATCTTTGGCAAAACAGTCATCTTACATTTGGCTGCCCTGCCAAACCATGAAAAATATGAAGTGTGCCAGTTTTGTAAGTCTTTTTCAATATTTTTAATAAGAGTTGGAAAATTACGCTCAAAACTCGAGGAAAGTTTAGGTGTTAGCCAGGTACCTAGATATTTTATTGCGGAATTCACCCACTTGAAGGGGCTATCATTCTGTGCTCTAGTCAGTTTGTCAGCCGGAAACGTGATGTTCATAGCTTCAGATTTTGAAAAATTAATTTTGAGGTTGGAGATGTAGCCATATAGGGAAAACGCTTTCATTAAAGAGGGGATAGATATATGTGGGTCTGTCAAAAAAAATAAAAGATCATCTGCGTAAGCTGCGACCTTGAATTCTCTATCAGTCAGCTTGAAACCACTAATAGAGCTATTTAAGAGGATATGTCTGATAAACGGCTCCAATGATATGATGAAGAGCAGGGGAGATAGTGGACACCCCTGTCTAGTCCCATTTTTTATACTGACACTTTCTGATAACGTACCGTTTATTTTAATTCTGGCTGAGGG
This sequence comes from Lithobates clamitans, assembly GCA_037952925.1. Taxonomy (NCBI): domain Eukaryota; kingdom Metazoa; phylum Chordata; class Amphibia; order Anura; family Ranidae; genus Lithobates; species Lithobates clamitans. The sequence continues at coordinate 2,196,585 of JBBGZY010000498.1, forward strand.
ATTTTGATACAATGCTGAAATCCACGTCAACATATGTGGTCCCAGTCCTATGTGCTCGCAGGTCTTCATCATATAATCCCAAGCTACTCGATCAAAGGCCTTCTCCGCGTCAGTGGATAAGAGAAAGCCCTCGATCTTTCGCTGATGTGCTGCATATATCAGGTCTAAGGATTTCGTAACATTATCTTTGGCTTCCCTATTGGGGACAAATCCCACCTGGTCTGGTCCGATTATGTCATGTAGTAGGGGTTTCATCCTATTAGCAATGATCTTGGCCAAAAGTTTGGCATCTAGATTTAGGAGTGAAATTGGCCGATAACTGGCGCAATGTGTTGGGTCCTTGCCTGGTTTGGGTAGTACTGTTATGTGTGCTGCCAGGAAATCATGTGGAATGGTTCTCTGTTTAGATAGTGAATTCAATGCATTTGTTAAAGGGGAGGTCAGAATATCCATAAATGTTTTATAATAAATGGCGCTAAAGCCGTCTGGGCCTGGACTCCCGTTTTCAAATCTTTGATAGCGTTTTGAATTTCTGAAGCTTCTATGTGTTTTTCTAACTGTGCAATGTCATCTGTAGCTAGGGTTGGAAGTTTAGATTCTTTTAGATAGTTTTTAATTGCTATAGTCCTGTCTCTTAATATGTTGATTGGTTTATGTTGGGGTGGGAGATCATATAGCGCAGTATAAAATGCGTGAAAGTGGTGTGCAATTTTTTTCTTTGCTCTATCAATTTTACCTGATTTATTTTGAATGCCTAAAATTGAGTGTTGGGTTATTTGGCCTCTCAGTGCCCGTGCTAAAATTTTGCCCCTTTTGTCCCTATGTTCATAGTAGATCTTCTTTTTAAAAAAGAGAAATCTCCTAGATTTGGTTTCCAAGATATCTTTAAGGGATTTTCTCGTTTCCGATAGTAACGCCGCTGATTGGGTTGTGAGTGATTGCTTATGGAGGGTCTCTAATTCACGTATTTTATTGGTTAATTTAACTATTTCTTTCTCTGTTTCTTTTTTCTTGCGTGTTCCCATTTGGATCAATTCCCCTCTGATATAGCATTTGTGTGCCCGCCATACCATTAAGGGATCAGCTTCTGGGGTGATATTATGTGTGAAGTACTCTTTTAATGATGATGTTAGTTTTGGTAGTAGAGATGGGTCTGTTAAAAGTGATGAGTTTAATCTCCATGTGTTGGGTTTCGCAGTGGGTTCTGATATGTTCAGTGTTATGGTTATTGGGGCATGGTCCGAAATGGTCTGTAAACCTATGTTCGCTTCGATAAGCGTGTGTAGGTCCCTTTGTGTGACAAATAAAAAGTCTATTCTTGCATGACGATTGTGTGGGATCGAGTAAAAAGTATAATCTCCATCCTCCGGGTGCAAGAATCGCCATGTATCAATCAATGACAATGAATGTATCCGATTTTTTATCCTTTTGAGAGTTTTATACGTAAGGTATGTTTTCCCTGAGGATGTGTCTTCAGAGGGGTTAAGAGGGATATTAAAGTCCCCTCCTAAGATCAGGCGACCTTTATGGAAACTTGTCAATTCTGAGATCATTTTCTGGCAAAATTAAATTTGTTCTGTATTTGGGAAGTATACGTTGGCCAAAGTTATGGTGGTCCCGTGACATGACCCTTTCAGGAAGATAAATCTGCCTTCTGGGTCTACTAATTTATCTGTTAATTCGAATTTTGCGTCTTTACTGATCAAAATTGAAACCCCTTCAGATTTGGAGGTATTATTTGTAGCATGATGTGCCTCTGTGAAGTAGTGGTCAGTTAGTCTTGGTATATGATTCGTCTTGAAGTGTGTTTCCTGAAGGAAAACAAAACTGGGCCTACCTTTTTTTAATTCTCTGAGGAGAGTGGATCTTTTCTCAGGGATATTCAGCCCCCTAACGTTGTGTGAGATGATGGTAGGGTTGCGTCCCAAACCTGAGTAAGCCATGGTAGGTATTCAGAGAGAGATGCTCAGACACTCCCGTATGCACTACTTGAGAAATAAATGGAAAAATAAAAATAAAATTAAAAGAGATGTATAAATAAGTGAAAAATATATAGGTATCAGTTAAATAGTTATTATCTGGTGATTCTATCACTTTATACAGATATGTGTATATAAAGGACAGATCGAGGTTGTAGATAAGAAGTAGGTTAAAGAAGTAAGAATGGAGGGGATGTAGGTACTCCTTCCTTGAACGAATAACACGTCCTAGAAGATCAGGTTTAGTGTATACGGATGAGTACAAGAGTAACCCACCGTAGACACTATTGTGGGGTTGGGTAAGACACCCAGTGAGGGAAACCCCTTGAGAATAAACACCTGCCAATAAGTAAACGTGTGTGTCTAAATACTCTTTGCAATTAAGGTTCTATTCAACAGTGGGTAAACCAAGCATTGCCAGACTATGGCCCAAAACTCTAAATTAGTGTGCTAAAAGGTCTAATCTGCACTAACAATACTAATGGAGCAATATATAATGATGATCAATTGTCTACAAGCACCTTATTACTACCTTGTCAATCAGATAAATTCAACTATTCAAAGGAACATTAATAATTATAATGTAATTATGGTAGCTATAGCTGAGTTCTTGGTTGTTCCTGGGAAGCTGTAGGGTGAACATGAAACCATCCCTTCTTCTTAGATATAACCAAAGCATGAGAAGTAGTCTATAGGAAGCATTATATGAGCTATGCTTTGTTTCCCTAACTGTCTTATGTCAAGAGGGAAAAATGCGACAACCAACAGCTCTTAAATGAAAAATGAAACCAAAAAATGGTCAAAAATAAACAAAAATTATGCTGATTTTTCGGAATATAAAGTTACAGATGGTGTATGTTGATCAGCTAACAAATAATCTGCTCCTTAAGACCATATTGGGGTCTTGAGATATGCCAAGTAATCTGTATTTGGGCATTTTTACCCATGTTCCTTAAAGATCTATAAAATGCGAGTATATATCAACTTAACTTAGATCTTGTAGTGTTAAAACATAAAAACATAAATAACGTAAAACCGTAGAAAGGAACTAAACCGCTTGTAGAGAAGCTATCTGAAAAAGACATTAGCAGATCACACTTTCAACAAACATTTCTAGGCAGGGATGAGGCTGTTGCTATTACTCACGGTCCTCCATCATGTTTCTCGCGGGGTGTGAGTGACTACATGCCGTGCCTGCTGACTGTGGCTCTTGGCGAAATTGCTTTTGCTTTTTAGGGTGATGTTTCTCAGGTGTATTCAGAGGGGAGCGCAATGGACTGCATTCCTGGGGTGGTATGATGAATTCCTGGTACCAATCCGGAAGTTCAATCAATCCGAGTTGAAGTGTGTCACAGAAATCTGGAAGGTCTTCTGGTGTGCGGAGCGTGTGCTGCCTGCCATCAAAAGTGACCAACAGGGCAAAAGGGAAACGCCACGTGTATCTTATTTCTTTCTCCCTTAGTTTGTCTAATAAAGGTTGCAAGGCCATGCGATTTTTCAAGGTGATAAATCTTGAAATAGTTTAATGCATTCGCCGTTGAAAATTATTTGGTCGTTTCTGCGGGCTTTAAACATTATTTCTTCTTTGAGTGCAAAATTTTGCAGGCAGCAGATTATATCTCTAGGGGGTAAGGTGTCTGGACCCCTAGCCCTCAGAGCTCTATGCGCCCGAATAAATTTGATTTCTGTGTCTTCTGGTTTCTCTAAGAGGCTGTTGAAGACTCTTTGCAGGACTGAGGGGATTTGATCAGCCAGGACAGATTCTGGGATACCGCGGACTCTTATATTATTGCGTCTCCCCCTGTTGTCAAGATCTTCTAAATGCCTGTTCATATCTATGAAATGGCGCGCATGAGAAGAGGTAACTTTATCAAGTCTATTGATTCTAGTGTCCCTCTGCTTCCTTGCCGTTTCTGCTGTGACCATCTTTTCTTGTAATACCAGCAGACTGGTTTTGAGATCTGTGATGGCAGCAGAGAACGAGGCCTTGATGTCAGCTGCAAAGCCTGACATGTCCTTATATGTAAGGGGGTGATCAGCACGGGAGCTTCTCATACCGTTATCCTCTGCCGCTGACTGAGAATCTTCACTGAATTCATCGTCCGCGTGGGCCGGCGCCATCTTGCCTCCCTCCGTATCTCTCAGAGCCGCAGCCTGGTTCCTGAATATGTCGGAGATATCTCTCCCAGCACTTGTGGCCATAGATCGCCGTGATCGGGTGTGATGAAGGTGCTTGTTTTGTCTGCTCATCCTCCGTGATAAGTGCAGAAAAGACGTGCTCGGGCCGTGTGTCTGAAGGAGCTCTGGAGTTAAGCTGCCATCCTCACTGAGCGCCAAGTCACGCCCCCCCTCCTGTGTATTTCTAACTGAACTTCTGCTATGATCTCTAACATCCAGTGAAAAGACAGGAAAGTAACCACATGACTTCAGCATGCCAAATCATGTTGAGGTGTGGAACAGCCAATCCTTGCAGAGCTGCTGAAGAAAGGAATGGGGGAAGGAATTAAAAAATCATGTATGTGTCTTAGGCTGTCACTCACAGCAAGGGGAAGTATTTGACAAAGTTTTTGTCAGTTTGTCAAGATTTTTCTCACTGAACAATAAAAGGGGATTGCTCAGAGATGGATTAACTTTGTGTGGCAAGACTGGGCTCAAATGATAGGAAATCTTATACTCTACAGTATGATATATATATATATTAAAAAATTTGGGTTTACATCCACTTTAAGCAGGAAGCTCTCTATAGTCACACCATGTTTTTGTCCTTAATATTTCAGGAAATTATTCTAACACTATGCAATCCTTTTCAATATTCAAAACATTTATTTAAATTCCTCCAAAGGTAAGTTAAATGTACCCAGATATGAATGGTAAGTACTGTGCAAATTATTCCAGTGATGCAGTCATTGGATAAGGATTTATTCAATTACAGCGTGAACACCTGCCAATATGTATAAGAAAATGAAGCAGAGGCAAACTATGGTGTCTAAATATAAACTGTATTATCCATCATGGGGTATATATTATTGCGTGTATCAAATTAACTGTATATTAAGTACAGGAAGTCAATTAAAACAAAGGCTGATGAGCATTTTTTTTGTGAGCCAGAATTCCTATGGTGACCCAACAAACTATTGTATCTAGGCATTATTGGAACACCCATCGTGTTCCAAAAATTGAATATGGTCTGAAAAAAGGGCAAGCACAGCAAAACACATGTGCCATGTTTGTAAGAACAGTTGTAAAGACCTCAACAAAATTACATTAAAGATAAATGAATACAGGGGAAGAGCATAACCAGTGAGCACTTTCTTCATCATATAGTGTGTAGGCATGTTCCAGATTCATAAGGGGTAGCTTGCCATAAAACATACGTGTCTGCACATGTTAAAAAAAAATATGCAGATAGTGGCATATGGTAGATATACAATGAAGTAGGGTGGATGCTTCAGAGGGCAACATTTGTTCACAACATTAATTTAGATCTAATGCCGCTTACACACGATCGGAATTTCCGACAACAAATGTTCGATGTGAACTTGTTGTCGGAAATTCCAATCGTGTGTAGGCTCCATTGGACATTTTTTGTTGGAATTGGAATGTATCTGAATAAAGTCTCAAACCCACATGGGCTCATATCACATAAACATCACATACAATCAGGCTGAACAAGAAAATAATATCAAAAAGGAAAGGAAATACCAGCCGAAGGGCTGTCCCCATTAGGGATTTAGGGAAGTCTCATTGGAAATAATCACAGTGAACATATTTAGTATGCATACAAAAAAAATGGTATAGAAGAGCCTCTGCGTGATAGCCCTACCGCAGGTGCTAAGCCAGCGGGTGCTATCATTAATTTCTTAGTGAAAATAGGGTCACCTAGCCAGCGCCAGGCACCGGGGGAGGGGGGTGAAAATAGCCTCCAACCAACCTCCCCCTGCCCTCCGCATGAGCCAGGGGTACCTGAGATTAATTTTAAAAGCTTGGGGGGATAAACAGTGCCCCTTTGAGGAAGGGGCCCTCCCCTTCAGCGATGAGACATTAGGCATTATGTCCATCATCAGCATGTTATGCAATACATAAACCACCATCCCTGTAACAGGGGATGTATACGATGTCTGAAAGGTATAAGAGAGAGAAGAGGGAAACGGGGAAAGAGGAGATGACCATACCTGAAGTCCTGTGAAGAGCTTTTTTCATGCCCACACTGAGCACCTCATTCTTGAATGGAATAGGTGACCCATCGGGACTCCAAGAGCTGCTGTACAGTGAGGAATGTCCCCCTGTCCCCTAGGTTCCTGGTGACACAAAGGCTTTAAGGGATGGATCTGCCAACTCCAACAGAGCTGTGTCTAGGCTAGAGGACACATGTCCAGGGTCGGAAATGTATTCTATCCAGGGTGTCTAGATACCGACAAATCTGTCTTGAGAACCCCTGACAAGTTGCTATCCAGTCTTCCGCCTCCCGGATGTCACTCACCCTGCTGATCCACTCCTCCCCGGTGATTGGAATTGGAGGGATGTGCAGGAGGAAGTGAGTCGGGGATAAATGAACGTTGAGCCCTAGTATGTCTTTTATTTGGCCCTTGATATCTTCCCAAAAGGGTTTAATTAAGGGGCATTCCCACCATATATGGAGAAGTGTACCCCTGTGTCCACAGCCTCGCCAGCATAGCTCAGACCAGGAGGGATAAATGCATGCCAAGTCTGTTGGCACCCGGTACCAGTGGGACATTATCTTATAGTTTGTTTCCTGGGTTTTAGAGTCAATAGAGCATGAGTGGGTGAGCTAATATAAGTGGGTTAACTGGGTCTTGGTAAGTTCACGCCCCAAGTCTCTTTTCCACACCCGAATATAAGCAGGCTTAGACTCGTGGCAGAGCCCAGTAGTCGGTATGGTTCAGATACCATATAAAGGTATTGGTTCTTCATCTACAAAGAGGCATTCAAACGGTATGAGGGAGGAAAGGTCTCTGATTGAGCAGCTGTGCATCTCAAATAAATGATGAACTTGTCTATGCCTCCAAAAGTCCATTCATGTGCCCTTATGTCTAGCCTGCAGGGCATCAAAGCTCAAGAGCTTACCATCTTTCATGAGTTTACCACTTGTGCGGTCAGTCCTCGGTGGTTGCGAGGGCGGCTGGTTCCTCTGGGACATGGCAGGAGGTGTCTGGGGTGAAAATCTCCCTTGTAGCGGTGGTTAAGTGCGGCGGTGGTACGGAGTTGTGGACACACACATCCTCACTCCTCCATTGCCTGGACACGCCCCCAGATGTGACTTATTTGATGCCTATATTGCTTGAGGAGTCATGTATACAGTAGTGGTGGAATTGGCTTGGTCACTTTAATTTAGCAGCCAACCTTTTCTTAGATCTCTATTTTTGTAGCTATAACAGCTTCAACTCTTCAGGGAAGGCTGTCCAGGCGAGCAAAGATCGTGTCCCACAAAAGGGGATTGCATTCAATTACAGTATTCAACCTTAAAGGATGTTCTAAAGAAATCTAGGGAAAGGTATTTGAGCTTCCCTGCAGTTTTCCTCCTGCCTCTTTCCTGCTATTTCCTTCGTTACTTGGTTCAATAAAGCATTGAACTCAAGTGTTGGTGCTTATATCGTCCAGAGGTAAACTCAACAGAACCCTAGACCCGGCGCCGGTGAAACAGAGGTATCGAGAGTGAAGGTAATAGCCCGCTTAAACCAGCAGCTCCACCGAGAGTTAGTGCTACATATATATATATATATATATATATATATATATATATATATATATATATATATTGAACTGACATTGTAATATGTTAAGGGCAAGCTTGTGGATGAATAGAAGTGTCAAACAGAAAGCATTAATAGTGATGGTGCTTCTGACACAGAGTTTGCTTTAAAGATGAAAAATAGGAATAAAAACAGTAACATACAACAATAAACACCTGAATGTTTTGTGTGCAAGAATCAAGGTCATTTAAAAGCAGATTGCTATGAGCTAGAATGCAAAAACAAACTAAGCTACAATAGGCCAAAAGTGTGAAGGAAGAAACTGATTTTGCTTCAGATAAAGAATATTTTTTAATCCAATAGTTTCATCTAATCTTTACAGGCAAATAATGGAATCAGAAGGAATAGGAGACTGTTTTCTTTACTGCCATATATAGATACATGTGAAAAATGCCCTCTATGTCCCTGCTCTTGAAATCTTTTGTCAGGAAAGAAGCTCACAAAACAAGGCAATGTTCAAGATGACAGTTGTGCCATTAAAAAAGGTAATATCTTACTTGCAAAGGCTAAAATTACAGATGAACTGTATCATATGAACTGCAATGAGGTGGTTAATATAGCCAAGGAGGAAAAACATTTAAACTGTATTCACACATCCATAGACTCCTTGGGCACAGAAGATGAATGGCTATGCAAGTGGAATAAAAATTAGTCCATGTGATCAAACAATAAAATGTACCAAAAAAAAGTAAAAATTTTGTGTAAAAATGGAAAATTTATAAGAAAAACCTTTCCAAAGCAGAGTAACAGCAGGGCTAGAAAACCTCAGGACTCAAATTATTCAGATCTTTGGGGTTTAATGGAAAAAAATTGATGCCAGGAAAGAAGAGATATTTCTTCACTTTTATAGATGACTACTCCAGGTGTACTACATTATATCTGTTACACAACAAAAGTGAAGTTCCAGAGAAACTTGAACAGTATTTGGCTCAAGTAAGCAACACATTTGACAAAATGTGGAGTGTATTGTGCACAGACATTGGAACTGAACATACATTTGATAACACACAGGCAATTCTCAGAAAGCATGGCATAAAATTTCAAACTACTGTAACATACAACCCAAAACAAAATGGGGTTGCAGAAAGAATGAACCGTACTCTATGTGAGAGAGGAAGAACCATGCTATTTTATGCAGATATGCCAACCAAATACTTGGGGAAGGGAATTATGACAGCATGCTAGCTTCAAAATCGACTGGGAAAACTCCATATTAACTGTGGAATGGACAGGCCCAGGATTTCAACCAAGGGAGATATAGTTTTACACAAAGACACAAACAAGGCAACCATCGGTAGAAGTGTAATTATCGATGAAACTTTGGTGTGTTCAAAATTTCATGAACTAACACAAACACTTCTACATCAGTGTCACACGAAACAACAAAGTGACACAGACATAGAAATTAACGCAGACATTTCAAACATTGTAAAAGAAGAAACCAGGCCACGAGAGGCTTCAATCAGGAAATCCACCAGAAGCAATAAAGGCATCCCAGCCAAACAACTGTCCTATATTGCTCACATAGCATTAAAACGAGAGCCAGATTCATGGGATGAGATGCAAAAATGTCCAACTCATGAGAAACAAAAGTGAATCAGATGTTTTAATGTTTTAACAAAACCGCTTACAAGAAACAGAACTGAGACCCGAAATGGAACTAATATAAGCAGTAGTTTGTTGCGTGGGGGTGTTGGAAAACAGAATTGTATTTTGTGTAGAAATTATTGTACATCAGTATTTAGTAGAGATATATTCTTCAATCAATAGATGGTAGGAGTTTGTAGATGCATGTATGGTATGCAGGAGGCTATGTACAGCATCCTTCTAATACTTCCCCTCAGCCATGATCTGCCTGACTTACGTAGAGAAGCCCAAAAACCCAGTGATGTCATTCCCAGGTGTAAAATAATGTACAGTATGTAGAACACAAAGATTTTATTAAAACTGTCATTAGCATCTTAAAGAGGGGTAGGGAAGAACCAGGTAAGCAACATTTATAATGCTCTCTCTGTACAGAACAACTCTATTCATAAGTGTGACAGTTATGCCCCGTACATACGGTCGGATTTTCCGATGGAAAATGTCCGATCGGAGCATGTTGTCGGACATTCCGACCGTGTGTGGGCTCCATCGGACATTTTCCATCGGATTTTCCGACACACAAAGTTTGAGAGCAGGCTATAAAATTTGACGACAACAAAATCCAATCGCGTCAATTCCGACCGTGTGTGGCCAGTTCCAACGCACAAAGTGCCATGCATGCTCAGAAGAAATTCCGAGACGGAACAGCTCGGTCTGGTAAAATTAGCGTTCGCAATGGATACAGCACTTTCGTCACGCTGCAATGTAAAAAATAGTTTAATACAGCGCACTCTCTTCTTCTTTATAATGTGAGAAGAATTAGGTTGTTTTGCTGCTTATATTCACACAGACTTCTCACAAACTTCTTTCTTTATTATCTAACAGGATTCCCTCATATTTTTATTTGGCACATCTGACTAATTTTTTTTTTGTTTGTTTTTAATTGTAAAAAATTTTGTTTCAAGGCTGTTTTTTTTTGTCATTTTTTTGGCTTTTTAGTCCAGTATATTTTTGTGTGTGTTTTGTGTGTCAAGTTACCACAACACCATTGATATCTTGTATTATTTAATCTCAAGGAGGTTGTTTGGTGTTGGTGTCTCTTGTTAATTTCACATTGTATTTTTGAAATGTACCTGCTTCCTCACCAACAAACTGTTTTTTTTTTTGAAGGAAAACACACATAGGCAAGTATAATTGAACCAAAAATTCCTTTATTAAGGGCTCAGAACCAAACAAAGAGGGAGGCAACACTGGAGAAACAGCAGAAATTGGTGAAGCCTTTGGCCCCCAGGGCACACATCAATTATTTGACTGTAAAATTGGTGGGATGAGGACTCCATATCTAAGGGAGTGCAGTCTGGTCCAGAAGTCACAGAGATCCGGAAAGCAGCAGATGACATCTGTGTCCCCAGGCTGTGGTACTACAAGAGACTGCATCTTTTGTCAGACCAGACTGAACCCAGGGCCATCACTCTCTGGTCTTCCTTCCACGCTTCCTTCCACGCTTCCTTCCACGCCGTGGCTGTGGTGGTGGAGTTGTGGCAGCAGGAGGAGGAGGAAGAGGATGGTCCAACTCAATCACGTCAGTATTGGGTGTGATTTTGCCACTCACCCCCTTAGTTAGGACTTTATAAATAAGTTTCTCACACATGAGGCGTTGGCCCTCCTGCATGCCTTTCAGTTTGGTGGCAGCCATGCAGGCAAAGGCCTCTTCAGGAGTGGGTAAGGCTCTGAGGGACGCATAAGCCTCCTGAATGAGCCTGAGCGCTGAATCCTGCACGTTACTCCCCTTCCTCGGTCTTTTGTATGGAAGGCAGAGGGGAGGAACCTGCGATTTGGTCAGGCTCCGACTGGTCCCAGGCTTCTCCTGGCTTCCACTTAGCCCCACCTCCTCCTGGCTGCCACTAACCCCCGCCTCCTCCTGGCTGCCACATTTCACAGCCTCCTCCTGTGTGCCACATTCCACAGCCTCCTCCTGTGTGCCACATTCCAAAGCCTGCTCCTGGCTGAGGTCTTCCTGTATATGAAAAAGGGACATAGTTTGAGTTTTTTTCTTCATCAATCACACACAATTTTCACCTCATGACTGTTGCAAATTGAATGTTAAGAAATATAACTGATGATCTGAGCCCAGCATTTTTCATTCTTGTCCCCAATATTTTTGCCCACTACTGTCTATTGATATGTCAAACACTTTAATAAATCTGCAATTAGTGATCAATAATAACATCTAGTAAACATCATTTATGTTTTGCTAAGAAATCTGTAGAAGAATGCTATACCTGGCTCAAGCTGGGCTCCTCCACTTCTTCCTGGCTGGAAGTCCCAGGTTGGACATCGGAAGCCTCAGCTGGGGTGGAAGGAAGAGTGGAAGGAAGGGTTGAGAGGGATTCCCTGACTCCAGTGTGGTCTGACAGAAATCGCAGTCTCTCATAGTACCACAGCCTGGGGACATAAACGTCATCTGCTCCAGCTCCTGATCTCTGGGAATCCGTGACCTTCTTGCACTCCCTAAGATAAGTGCTCCTCAGGCCACCAATTTTGGTTTTTAAATAGGGGATGGTTGCCGTGGGGACCAACTTCAGCAGTTTCTCCAGTGCTGCCTGCCTCTTTTGTTTATTATTATAATGCGGATGTTTCACCTGCCACAGACAGGGCAGCTCCCTGTACTTGTCTATGAACAGGGGGAGGAAGTTGTGGTCATTGAAGCCATCCATTTTTTCTGCAAAACACAACACGAGACAAACCCTAATGTCAGGCAAAACTCTCCTAATCTTGTTACAATATAGGCCTCAATCTCGAAGCAGTATAGGCCCAAGTTTTGCTCTTACCTTCGTTATCACGATCGGCGCATCTGATACTCCTTCCTCCGCTCACAGATCGTACGTACTATGCACGCGTGTAACATTTTATACACACTGTGCATGCGTGTAACTCCGGCCCCTGATGTTCTTTCTAGCCTATTCCCCACCCCTTTTCGTTCGGCGCAGTGGGGGAAGAGCACATGGTGGAGACACAGCAGGTGCGTGCTAAATACATCAACGAGGAGGAGGGGGAGGAAAGCCTGGAGCTGGAAAAGTCCCGATTCAGAAGGAGAAGATTTAAGGCCTCAAATATGTCCTTTGGGGAGATGTTGGAGATGGTCGACATCCTGAAGAAGGCCGACTATGATGGAAAGTATGGACCTTACCACAACCCCAATGTCAGAAAGGCCAAAATAATGGCGAAAGTGGTCAAGAGTCTGCACCGGAATTTCGGTGAACGACGATCGAAAGATCAGCTCAGGAAGCGGTGGTCGGACCTCAAATTAAGAGAACACGAGCAGTACAGAAAGATCCGGAGAGTGCTGCAAAAAAGTAAATAGTTGTGCTGTGTTCCTATTCTTTTTATGTTTATTACGTTCGTGCTGCTCCATGTGCTTTTCTTAACTGTTATCCAGTTTAAAATGGCAACTTTCATGTTCATGGGCACATTATTCGTTCGTATCAAACATCTTTCGGCCTATAAAACACCATTGTTTGGGCCATATGCATTTGCCAACAATTTTTAAGGCCTACTTGTCTGAAAATAATTTGGTTGTGTAGATGTGTTTGTTACTAGAATGAAAGGCAAACTAGATTCTGTGTAAGGAGAGGACACTCAGCAGCTGTTTACACATCTGGACGCTGGAGCACTAGTGTGGGACACAAGAACACCCTTTTTATTAGGGGGCCCACACAGGTGCTCCAGTGTATACTATAGGGGTGTCTCCATATGTGAAGCTTGTACAAAACAGGTAAAGTATTCAAGCTTGACAAAGGACACTAAAAATTCTACATCTTGGAACTCAGCCAAAATAGACAATTGTACCCCACTTCAAAGCAATGTTTCATATGTATAGTTCTTCCTTCAAATATCTGTGTGCTAAGTATACGATTTTTTTTAACATAGGGGAGAAAAGACTCGGAGGACACCCCTCATCCGAGGAGACCAGAGACCCCCCACCTCTGGAAGAAGGGGAAATCCCCCAAAGACAAGAAGAGCAGGAGGAGGAGGACGTGGTGGAAATTGGCACCACAACAGGTGAGTGTCTGCGACCACAGGCTCAGGTAAGAGATGGATGCCAGCATATTTATAATACATGGTTTTTTTTTGGTTTCTATCTTTTTAGGTGATCGTGATGTTGTGGATCCAGATCCTTTCACCTCGGAAAGTCCACAGACCCTGATGGGGGAGATCATGGGGTGTAATGTTGCATTGGAAAACATCAAGAAAAACATCAATGATGCTCTTCAAAAAAATAAGAACATCATTGATGTTTTGGGGAGAGTTTAAAACCCCTCCAAATCCCTTTGTTTTATGGTGTACTACAATTTTAAAATTTTTTGACAAATAGTAGAAAAGCCAAATTTTGAGGATGCACAGTGTGTCAACATGTGCTATCTGCCATCACGGGAGATCAATGGACGCATTTTGGGGGTGCAACCCCTTCCTCAATAATAAAGTAGCTGAGAGGTAGGGGTTGCTCCCCCAAAACATGTCCCTCGATCCCCCATGATGGCAGCTAGCACATGTTGACATTCGTAAATTTGTGTGCATCTTCAAAATTTGGCTTTTCCGGGGTTGACTTCACCCAATCTGAATGCAATATCAAACACAGTTCCTAAATACTCATGTCTGATATTCTACCAAATGTGAACTTTGTAAGTTCAAGATTTGTGTCTTTCTTGTTGGTTTTAAACATGCCTGTTTTATCTTAAATGGACATTTCTACTTTTTCTAATGCCACCCCAAAAATTGTTATACAACAAACATGTTGGTTTGTTTTAAAAACCTTTTCTAAATGCACATATGATTGTGCTGGTATTAAAAAGGTTGTTAATCAACAATGTGTGGATTATTGTCTCCACGCTACAACACTTTTGTGGTGCTCTAATTGCTGATTTCTGTGACAATGGGGGTTATTTCCTAAGGGCAAATCCACTTTGCACTACAAGTGCAGTTTCAAGTGCACTTGTAGTGCAAAGTGTCTTTGCCTTTAGTAAATGTCACCAAAGATTTGCTTCATGTTTTTTTTATTTGATAAAGGTTTCACACATTGTCTGGCATACTGATAGCCCCCCTACCCGCAAAGAATTCAAGGTATCTTAGCCGGACATCACGGGCACTCAGGGAGGGCAAGCCAGGACAGCCACTTTAAAGCGCCGTCAGGGTTGGTTCATTTTGAATTCCGGCTTCAGGCCCAACTGAGCCAGCATAGTTGGCAGAATGTTGCCGTAAAAAGTTGTGTAGAACACAGCACGCCAGGATAATGTGATTCAGTTTATACTCCGCCATATGTATGGATGTTAGAAATAGGCGGAACCGGCTGGCCATGATTCCAAACGTGTTTTCCACCACTCTCCTGGCTCTGGCCAGCCGGTAATTAAAAACCCTCTGGTCCGGGGTGAGGGTCCTCATCGGGAATGGCCGCATAAGATGGTCCCCCAGTGCAAAGGCTTCATCCGCAATGAAGACGAATGGGAGTCCTTCAACATTGTCTTCTGGAGGTGGCAAGTCCAAGCTGCCATTCTGGAGACGCCTGTAGAACTCTGTCTGGGCGATGACTCCACCATCGGACAGGCAGCCATTCTTCCCCACATCCACATACAGGAACTCATAAGTATCCGACACCACCGCCAACATCACAATACTATTGAACCCTTTATAATTATAATAGTACGACCCCGAGTTGGGTGGTGGGATGATGTGGACATGTTTCCCATCAAAGATATAAATACACACTGTACACATTTTAGCACATTTGGACATTCTGCTATTACCTATCATGATAATAATAGGATACAAAACCTTTAAACAGTACCATTTGAGAGTATACAGGCAGGCCCTTGCACTACATGCTTTGGGGAATTCATCCATACATCTGACCACAAAAGAGATGGGTATAGTGTGTATGGGTTTGGCAAAGTCAGCAGATAGATTCTTGAGGATAGATAGAGAATTGTTATCAGCTGACTTAGCAGTTGGGGGGAGGGAGGGTTTCAAATGATTTGGGGACCCCCCAAAAAAGCCTATGGCACTCTGCCAGAATTTAAAGCACAAATCACATTTAAAAACATTTTAGGGGGTGTTTGGGGTAAAGCCCTACTATGGAGGTGATAAAATACATTGTTAAGTGACTACATGAGGTGAATATAGGGCCAGGAGACCATGTTGGGGAGGTAAGTGAAGGCAAATATGTATTAAGGACAAAAAAAATAATTACATAAAAATCCAGCATGCATGAGAACAAAGGGGACATTCACAGCATATTACAATCATGGTAATTAGGGAATGAGGCAAGAAATACATATATATATTATCAAACATTAAATACAATAAAATGTGATATTAAAGGATAAAAATCTTACCTTAATATACTCCTTCTGCAGGACCTGTATGATGGCAAAACAGGTCTCCGGGATAATCATCCCCAGAGCCTGGGGGGGATGCCTGTCGAGAACTTGAGGTCCTGCAGGCTTCTCCCCGTCGCCAAGTACTGCAGGGTGGCGACTAGCCTTTGCTCCGGAGTGATGGCTTGCCTCATGCAGGCATCCTGCCTGCTGATATAGGGGGTCAGCAAAGCCAACAAACGGTGAAATACGGGGTCAGTCATCCGGAGAAAGTTCCTGAAATCATCAGGATTGTTCTAACGGATCTCACGGAGCAAAGGCATATGACAGAACTGGTCACGCTGGAGCAACCAATTCTTGGTCAATGAACTCCTCCCCACCCTGTTCATGGACTGGTCAAGGTCAGGACCCCAACACCAAGCCCCCGCACAGCACAAACTCTATGAGGAGTATGTATACGCAACCTGGCTAGAAAACGGTTGGCTGCTCAGAATGATGTAACAGAACGCACTGAAGAACAGCAAGGCCTGTGAAGAGCGACCTGAAAAACAGTAACGAACGAACAAGAACACAATGACAAGCCACGCGTAGTTTGCTTGCACGCACTGAAGAGCAGATACAAACCCACAAGCACAAACTGAACAGCAGAAAACGATCTGAAAACCACGAGTCTGAAAAAGCACGAATCGTCTCTCACCAAACTTTTACTAACACGAGATTAGCAAAAGGAGCCAAAAGGGTGCCGCGCTTGGTTTTGAACTGGCCTTTTCTAGTCTCATCGTACGTGGTTTATGTCACCGCGTTCTTGGCGATCGGAAATTCTGACAACTTTGTGCGACCGTGTGTACGCAAAACAAGTTTGAGCCAACATCCGTCAGGAAAAAATCCTAGGATTTTGTTGTCTGAATGTCCGATCAATGTCCGACCGTGTGTACGGGGCATTAGAATTCTCATGTCTTATGTATGGGAGAGCTGGGTCTGCCAACCAGACAGTATATACTGTATAAAAACCTGTTACAGACACAGGCACATAAATGAGGTTTCTTACAATATTGAAAACATGGGAACATCACTGTGTACTACTCCACCATACATAAAATGTAGCAAGACATTTTATAAATATGTATATTTAATTTGTGCATTCAAGCCCAGCCCCACAGGATGGAGGGACATCAGTTCATGTATGACTTAGGGGCATGTTTATAAAGCAGTGAATGTGACTTTCCCCAAATATTCACTGGTAAAGAAAAATTCACTGTCATTTAAAACACATGCACCTAGAATTGCACCTGAAGTGAATGCCTGGTGATCGTCAGACTTGCTGTGCTTTATAAGTCTGTCCCACACCTCTCAAATACATGCTCCCACAGCCAAAACATGCTGCTCTTTTACAGATGCAGGTACAGGTACAGCAGGTACAGCAGCCCATTCACTCTTCCACTCTTCTGAGAAACAATAGGGAGTATTAAGTCTAATCTATTTCTGATAGCAGAAAAGGACAATGCATCAAAATTATTGACATTGGAATATGGACAAATAAACTAAACAATAGGTAGGCAGGTACATATGTCACAATATTAATAGCCAAGATATCTATTATGGATGCCAACTTGATAAGAGGATTTATCATAATGAGAAACGGAAAATTAAGTACTGGTTCAATTATTAAGAAACATAATATTTCCCTTATCTGGAGTTATGACTGTAATCCCAGAATGCTTATCACAACTAGAAGAGAACCTGCCTAAGTTGCCCAAATGCATGTCCCATGGATCTAACTGCAGAAATACTGATGAAAGGTAACTAAGCAATGAGGACTTGGAGAGGACTTGGCGAGGGAGAGAAGTGAGAGAAAGACCTAGAGAAGAAACCTAGGTGGCACTGTATGCTACAGGGGCAGATGTACATATATAAGCTCCACTGTTCCCACACTGCCTCCAATGCTTTAGTAGTGTCCATGTGTGTGCTGACCACCTTTTCCTAGACCAATATCCATGGAATTTTTCATTTGGCTTCAGTAAATGACACAGACGATTGCTTCTATGCTCAAGCCAAGGTCATCTTGGTGCCAGGCAGTATAAAGTGAGTGAGTTTTAGAAGAGGCTTTGAGCATCCAATTGGCTTGCTATTCAGCAAGGCAATTTCAGGAGTTTTAGGGAGTTTTAGGGATTGCAAAAGAAATTAATTACAACTAATTACAAATTAAAGATTCTATTCCAGAAGCCCCTAATGCATTCCCACCAAGAGTGTAAGAGAGAGCCCACATGGCCACATCCCCTGAAACATAGGGGAGGAGCCAGGAAATATTATTACCAGTCAGGAGGGGACACGGTACCAGCGGGTAAATAACTTCACATTCGCTTTCATTAAGGAGACATTTACTATTTCTTTAAATGACCTGTGGAAGAGACTATACCATGTATCGACCTCCCAGCTAGAATCCAGATCCCTTTCCCAACTCAATGCATACACAGGTTTTTCTGAGGATTCCAGAAAACCACCACTCATAAGTAGGGATGAGCTGAACACCCCCCAGTTCGGTTCGCACCAGAACCTGCGAACGGACCGAAAATTTGCACGAACATTAGAACCCCATTGACGTCCATAGGACTCGAACGTTCAAAATCAAAGTGCTCATTTTAAAGGCTAATTTTCATGGTATTGTCCTAAAAAGGTTTTGGGGACCCGGGTCCTGCCCCAGGGGACATGTATCAATGCAAGAAAAACTTTTTAAAAAGGCCGTTTTTTCGGGAGCAGTGATTTTAATGATGCTTAAAGTAAGAAAAAAAAGTGAAATATTCCTTTAAATATCGTACCTGGGGGGTGTCTATGGTATGCCTCTAAAGTGGCGCGTGTTTCCCGTGCTTAGAACAGTCCCTGCACAAAATGTAATTTTTAAAGGAAAAAAGGTCATTTAAAACTGCTTGTGGGTTTAATGTAATGTCGGGTTCTGGCAATATGGATGAAAATCAGTGAGACAAACGGCATGGGTACCCCCCAGTCAATTACCAGGCCCTTTGGGTCTTGTATGGAACCCAGCACCCAAATTAAAAAAGGAAAGGTGTGGGGCAACCAGGCCCTATATACTCTGAACAGCAGTATACAGGTGGTGCAAAAAAGACAGGGATTGTAGGTTTGTTGTTAAGTAGAATCTGTTTGTAATTTTGAACGGGTACATTTTTAACGTGTTTAGCTCCAGCCAAAAAATCTTTTTTAAGCTTTTTGGAAAACATAGGGAAGGGTTATCACCCCTGTGACATTTGTTTTGCTGTCTGTGCTCCTCTTCAGAAGATTTCACCTCACTTTTTGTCCCAATGACAAATGTTTTTTGAAAATTTGGGTTTTTTTCTGAAACAAGGATTGGTGATAAAGCATCAGTGGAAAGGAGAAATGTTTTTCCCATATTGACTCTTACAGGAGAGAATTTCCCTTCCCAGGGGTAGATTTCATCTCACTTCCTGTTGTCTCCTTCCGTTTGCAAGTAGGAGTCATTTGTAAGTTGGATGTTTGAAAGTAGGGGCCTGCCATATATACTCAGCAGAAATTTGGGCCTTAGGTGTTGTTGTGGCCACAACACTGTAAGCCCTCACAGGGCCCTGCTATGAAATATTAGATCAAGAATTGTAATTACATGCCCCTGTTGAACAGGGGCAGAAAAATTGGGCCTTTGGTGGTGGTGGTGGTGCTGGTGCCACAACACTGTAAGTCCTTACTCGCTCTTGGTGGGCACAGAAATGGGCCCTGCTGTGAAATATTAGATCAAGAATTGTAATTACATGCCCCTGTTGAACAGGAGCTGAAAAATTGGGCCTTAGGCACTGGTGCTGGTGCCACAACACTGCAACCCCTCACAGATACTCTAGTTGGAACGTAGGAACGAGCCCTGCTGCAAAGTATTGCATCAAAAATTGTAATTACATGCCCCTGTTAAACAGGGGCTGAAAAATTAGGCCTTAGGCACTGGTGCTGGTGCCACAGCACTGCAACCCCTCACAGATACTCTAGTTGGAATGCAGGAACGAGCCCTGCTGCAAAGTATTGCATCAAAAATTGTAATTACACGCCCCTGTTAAACAAAAAAAAAAAGAAAAATTGGGCCTTAGGCACTGGTGATGGCACCCAGAACCAAAAATGTTCTTACAAGCTATCAGCGTGATCATTGAGGAGGAAGAGGATAATTACTCAGGATAGTCACTCAGCATCAGCATAGGCAGTCTTTGAAGGGATCTGAGATTTCAAAAAAATTATTCGGTTACATCAGCATCAGGTGCTTGGTAGCTGGTGGTGATCCAAGACTTATTCATTTTTATGAAGGTCAGTCGATCGACCGAGTCGGTGGACAGATGCACCCTGTGATCAGTTACAAAGCCTCTAGCAGCACTGAATGTGCGTTCTGAAATAAAGCTGGATGCAGGACAGGCCAGTAGCTCAACTGCAGACTGTGCAAGCTCTGGCCAGTGATCCAAACAGGAGTTTGTAACCTCCCAGTCTCTGGGTACGCGTTGCACAGACCTTTCTGCAAGGCCTCCTGAAGATGTTTCATCCTCTGCTCCCTCTGCGACGGCAAGATAAGGCCCGCAACCTTACCCTTGTAACGTGGATCAAGGAGGGTTGCCAGCCAGTATTGCTCCTTCTCCTTGATACCACGAATACGAGGATCCTTCCGCAGGCTTTGCAGGATCAGGGAGACCATGCAGCATAGGTTTGCTGAGGCATTTGGTCCGGAGTCCTCTGGGTCACTAAGGACGACATGGTCCGCAGCCACCTCCTCCCAGCCACGTACAAGTCCATGTGTTTCTTGGGACTAATCCCGTAAAGACTGCTGCTGATGCTGAGTGCCAGGCTCCACCTCCATACTGACACAATACTCCTCCTCCTCCTCCTCCTCCTCTTTCTGTGTGATTGGCGGGCACGCAGGAACACTGTCTGGATAAAGGGGGCCTTGAGAGCTAAGGAAGTCCTCCTCTTCCTGCCTCTGTTCTGCCTCAAGTGCCCTATCCATTATTCCACGCAGCGTGTGCTCCAACAGGTGGAATAGGGGGACAGTGTCACTGATGCATGCACTGTCACTGCTCACCCTCCTCGTGGCCTCCTCAAATGGTGACAGGACAGTGCATGCATCCCTGATCATGGCCCACTGGCGTGGGGAAAAAAAAAACAAGCTCCCCTGACCCTGTCCTGGTGCCATAGTCGCACAGGTACTCATTGATGGCCCTCTGCTGCGTGTGCAGCCGCTGCAGCATGGCCAATGTTGAGTTCCACCTGGTGGGCATGTCACAGATTAGGCGGTTCTTGGGCAGGTTAAACTCCTTTTGGAGGTCCGCCAGCCGAGCACTGGCATTATATGACCGGCAGAAATGCACACAGACTTTCCTGGCCTGCCTCAGGACATCCTGTAAGCCCGGGTACCTGCCACCACCAAGTTAAGGACATGAGCCAAACAGGGCACATCGGTCATTTGTCCCTGTCGGAGGGCAGAGAGGAGGTTGGTGCCATTGTCGCAAACCACCATTCCTGCCTTAAGTTGGCGTGGCATCAACCACCTCTGAACCTGCCCCTGCAGAGCTGACAGAATCTCTGCCCCAGTGTGGCTCCTGTCCCCCAAGCACACCAGCTCAAGCACCGCATGGCATCTTTTGGCCTGCGTACATGCGTAGCCCCTTGAACGCCTATGGAGCACCGCTGGTTCCGAGGACAAAGCACAGGAAGAGGCCATGAAGGAAGAAGAAGAGGAGGGGGTGGAGGAGAGAGGTATTTCACAGTTATTAGTAGTGGCATTTTGGAGGTGAGGTGGCGGAACAACCTCCAACACTACTGCACCTTGTCCTGCATGCTTCCCAGCTGCCAGCAGACTCACCCAATGCGCCGTGAAACTTAGGTAATGTCCCTGTCCATGCCTGCTGAACCATGAGTCAGCAGTAATATGCACCTTACCGCTGACCGCCCTGTCCAGTGAGGCATGGACATTGCCTTCCACTTGCCGGTAGAGAGCCGGACTCGCCTTCCGTGAGAAAAAGTGGCGTTTGGGTACCTGCCACTGAGGAACTGCACATTCCACAAACTCACGGAAGGGGGCAGAGTCTACCAACTGAAAAGGCAACAGTTGAAGTGCTAGCAATTTTGCCAAGCTAGCATTCAACCGCTGCGCATGTGGATGGCTGGGAGCAAACTTCTTTTGGCGGTGCAGCAGCTGGGGCAGGGAAATTTGCCTGGTACAATCTGATGTCGGTGTACCAAAATCAGATTGCCCACAAGTACTTGGCTGTGACACACCTAATTCTACACCTTCATTCCTCTCAGTGCAGGTCTCAGAGAGGACTAAGGGTATAGTGGGGTTGGAGATCTCAGCTGATGAGGAGCAAGGAGAGGTCCTCTTTGTTCTTTGGTGTGGGTCTTTTAGATATGCTTGCCAACGAACTGCATGGCAGGTCAACATATGTCTTGTCAAGCATGTGGTACCCAAGCGGGAGATGTTTTGGCCACGCGAGATACGCTTGAGACATATGTTGCAAATAGCAGCAGTGCGATCTGATGCACTCGTCTCAAAAAAGGCCCACACCAAAGAACTTTTTGAATAACGCGTAGAGACTGCAGCGCCCTGCACATGCGGAGCTTTGAGGTGTGATGCAGTCAGTGTGCTGCCCTTAGACTGGCCCCTGGAGGGCACCCTGCCTCGTTGGTGATGTGCCTCCTCCTCCTCCTTCTCCTCTCTCCTATCAGGCACCCATGTTGAGTCAGTGACCTCATCATCCCCTCCCTCCTCATCACTGGAGCAAACCTGGCTGTATGCTGCAGCAGGGGGAGCATGACTGCCAGATTGCTGTCCTTCTTGGGCACCCTCTCTGTCCTTGCTCACGTTACTGCCTTCATCTAGCTCAGTATCATCATCAGAGCCTTCCAAACGCTGCACATGCTCCTGAAGCATGTACCCAACACTGTGGTCAAACAGTTTGAGGGACTCCTCAGGAGGACATGGTGGGGCTACGGAAGGAGTCACTAATGACATTGAGCCGAGGGAAGAGGCCGCTGCTTTTCCAGACAAAGTACCCTGAGCATGGGTGAGAGAGGATGAGGAGGATGAGGACGGCTTGGTAATCCACTCGATCAAGTCTTCCACATGTTATGGCTCAACGCGGCCAGCTGCCGAAAAAAAGGCCAAGCGTGCCCCACGGCCACGTGCTGATGAGGATGCACTGTCTCCACGACCAGCACTGTTGCCTCTAAACACAGAGCCTGCTTGCCCTCTTTTATTGGCTTGTGACTGTCTGTCTCTCCTTGTTGGCCTTCCAGACATACTAATGGCCTGCAGCTGCACTAAGCTGGGATATATATATATATGTACTGATACTGCAGCTAGCAAAATCAACTGCCTGCCTGAGAACACCACCAACCTTCTACAGGTAGCTTTAGCTGAACACTGTGCAGAGCTCGCCAAAAAATAACTTGTAGCTTATTTAGCTGCCTACAGTAGTGATAGGATCAGGAAAACACCACCAACCTTCTACAGGTAGCTTTAGGTGAACACTGTGCAGAGCCCGCCAAAAACTAACTTGTAGCTTATTTAGCTGCCTGCGGTAGTGATAGGATCAGGAAAACACCACCAACCTTCTACAGGTAGCTTTAGCTGAACACTGTGCAGAGCTTGCACTACACTAACTTGTAGCTTATTTAGCTGCCTGCGGTAGTAATAGGATCAGGAAAACACCACCAACCTTCTACAGGTAGCTATAGGTGAACACTGTGCAGAGCTCACCAAAAAATAACTTGTAGCTTATTTAGCTGCCTGCGGTAGTGATAGGATCAGGAAAACACCACCCCCCTTCTACAGGTAGCTTTAGGTGAACAGTGTGCAGAGCTCGCCAAAAAATAACTCGTAGCTTATTTAGCTGCCTGCGATAGTGATAGGATCAGGAAAACACCACCAACCTTCTACAGGTAGCTTTAGCTGAACACTGTGCAGAGCTTGCAAAAAAATAACTTGTAGGCTTAGCTGAACACTGTGAGGAGGACGCACTACATTAACTTGCAGCTTTAGCTGAAAACTGTGCAGAGGTTGCACTACACTAACTTGTAGTTTTCGCTGAACACTGTGAGGAGGACACACTACACCAACTTGTAGCTTTAGCTGAACACTGTGAGGAGGATGCACTGCCCTAACTTGTAGCTTTAGCTGAACACTGTGCAGAGGTCTCACTAAACTAACTTGTAGCTTTAGCTGAACACTGTGAGGAGGATGCACTAGCCTAACTTGTAGCTTTAGCTGAACACTGTGCAGAGGTCGCACTACACTAACTTGTAGTTTTAGCTGAACACTGTGAGGAGGACGCACTACACTAACTTGTAGCTTTAGCTGAACACTGTGCAGAGGTCGCACTACACTAACTTGTAGTTTTACCTGAACACTGTGAGGAGGACGCACTACACTAACTGGTAGCTTTAGCTGAACACTGTGCAGTGGTCGCACTACACTAACTTGTAGCTTTAGCTGAACACTGCGCAGAGGTCACACTACACTAACTTGTAGTTTTAGCTGAACACTGTGAGGAGGACGCACTACACTAACTTGTAGCTTTAGCTGAACACTGTGCAGAGGTCGCACTACAATAACTTGTAGTTTTAGCTGAACACTGTCAGGAGGAGGCACTACCCTAACTTGTAGCTTTAGCTGAACACTGTGCAGAGGTCACACTAAACTAACTTGTAGCTTTAGCTAAACACTGTGAGGAGGATGCACTACCCTAACTTGTAGCTTTAGCTGAACACTGTGCACTACACTAACTTGTAGTTTTAGCTGAACACTGTGAGGAGGACGCACCACACTAACTTGTAGCTTTAGCTGAACACTGTGCAGATGTCTCACTACACTAACTTGTAGTTTTAGCTGAACACTGTGAGGAGGACGCACTAACTTGTAGCTTTAGCTGAACACTGTGCAGAGGTCTCACTACACTAACTTGGAGTTTTAGCTGAACACTGTGAGGAGGACGCAATACCCTAACTTGTAGCTTTAGCTGAACACTGTGCAGAGGTCACACTAAACTAACTTGTAGTTTTAGCTGAACACTGTGAGGAGGACGCACTACACTAACTTGTAGCTTTAGCTGAACACTGTGCAGAGGTCTCACTACACTAACTTGTAGTTTTAGCTGAACACTGTGAGGAGGACGCAGTACACTAACTTGTAGCTTTAGCTGAACACTGTGCAGAGGTCTCACTACACTAACTTGTAGTTTTAGCTGAACACTGTGAGGAGGACGCACTACACTAACTTGTAGCTTTAGCTGAACACTGTGCAGAGGTCGCACTACAATAACTTGTAGTTTTAGCTGAACACTGTCAGGAGGAGGCACTACCCTAACTTGTAGCTTTAGCTGAACACTGTGCAGAGGTCACACTAAACTAACTTGTAGCTTTAGCTAAACACTGTGAGGAGGATGCACTACCCTAACTTGTAGCTTTAGCTGAACACTGTGCACTACACTAACTTGTAGTTTTAGCTGAACACTGTGAGGAGGACGCACCACACTAACTTGTAGCTTTAGCTGAACACTGTGCAGATGTCTCACTACACTAACTTGTAGTTTTAGCTGAACACTGTGAGGAGGACGCACTAACTTGTAGCTTTAGCTGAACACTGTGCAGAGGTCTCACTACACTAACTTGGAGTTTTAGCTGAACACTGTGAGGAGGACGCACTACCCTAACTTGTAGCTTTAGCTGAACACTGTGCAGAGGTCACACTAAACTAACTTGTAGCTTTAGCTGAACACTGTGAGGAGGACGCACTACCCTAACTTGTAGCTTTAGCTGAACACTGTGCACTACACTAACTTGTGACTTTAGCTGAACACTGTTCAGAGGATGCACTACACTAACTTGTAGCTTTAGCTGAACACTGTGCAGAGGTCTCACTACACTAACTTGTAGTTTTAGCTGAACACTGTGAGGAGGACGCACTACACTAACTTGTAGCTTTAGCTGAACACCGTGCAGAGGTCGCACTACAATAACTTGTAGTTTGAGCTGAACACTGTGAGGAGGACGCACTACCATAACTTGTAGCTTTAGCTGAACACTGTGCAGAGGTCACACTAAACTAACTTGCAGCTTTAGCTGAACACTGTGAGGAGGACGTACTACCCTAACTTGTAGCTTTAGCTGAACACTGTGCACTACACTAACCTGTAGTTTTAGCTGAACACTGTGCAGAGGTTACTAACTTGTAGCTTTAACTGAAGACTGTGAGGAGGACGCACTACACTAACTGTAAATAGTCTAGCTGCCTGACTGTGGTACGAATAGGATCAAAAGAACACCAGCAATTTTCTTCAGGTAGCTGTAAATACTGTAACAAGACAAGCCTGCCTGTCAGTAGGAAAATAACAGGAACGGATCTAGCTAAACTGAATATGAAGTGTATATATATATATATATATATATATATATATATATATATATACAACACCTGGGATGCATATATATACACAATACACTGTAAGTGTAGCTAACTCACTGACTGTCCTGCCTATTCTAGCTAACTCAAATGAAATGACACTGTCTCTCTGTCTCTGTCTCTCAACGCCGGAACGCACTACACAGGGCCGCCGTGCAGGTGGACTTATATAGTGTGGGGCGTATTCTAAATCCCCTGAGCCATAATTGGCCAAAGCCACCCTGGCTTTGGCCAATTACAGCTCTCTCTACCGACGGCGCTGTGATTGGCCAAGCATGTGGGTCATAGTGCATGCTTGGCCAATCATCAGCCAGCAATGCAGTGCGATGCCGCAGTGAATTATGGGGCGTAACGCGGCACAGAAATTTGGTGCAAACTGCCCATATCGTTTGCAATTCGATGAACGATCGAACAGCCAATGTTCAAGTCGAACATGGGTTCGACTCGAACACGAAGCACATCCCTACTCATAAGTCATGATACTTGGGGGATCTGGTTTAGTGCTCCAAAGTGAGAGGATGAAGTTTCTGATTTGTTGGGGTTTCTCCAATTTACAATGAGACACCGTCAAGGGTCCCACAGATGAGTGGAAATGTCCAATTCTGAATAGACCCTTGTTCGTCCTACATTGGAATGCCTTAATGTTCTGTCCAGGGGGAAAGAGGGGGTTGTGGAACAGATGTGCCAGTGGTCTAAAGTCGGTGGTTATCGCCTTCGATTTGGAGACAGAATCACATAGGGCCATAGAATAAGAGAGCGTAGGTGCTAATATCGGGCTCTGCTTAGAGGGCACCCTATCTTGGTCCCTGCCTTCAGGGCATGAAGCCCATCTGGTCCTTATGAATGTAGCTTCCAATAAAAGCAGATAATCTATTGGCCATGATTTTAGTCAAGATTTTAAGATAGCTTTATATTAGGGATACAGGCCTGTAGTTACTAACTTCTGTGCTATCTTTTCCTGGTTTGGGAATAACTGAAATGAAGGCCATGTTTGCTGCATTATCTATTTTAGAGCCCGTATGGGGCGAGTTAAAGAACAGTCAAATATGATAAAAGTGAGGATCCAAAGGTCATGTAGTAGCAAGCAGAAAACCCACCAGAACTTGGGGCAGACCCTGTCTTAAGGTTTTTAATAACCTCCAAATCATCTGCTTCGACTATGGGTTTTCCAAGATCCAACCTGTGGTCGGCTTTCAATTTGGGGATGAATATGCCCACCAGAAAATCTGATATGAGGAAAGGGTTGTTTGCCCTGTAGAGCTTAGAATACAAATCTTGGATTTGGCCATAATCTTTTGTGGATCCTGTTTAAGTGCCCCTGTGGAGGAATGTAGTTTTGGGCATGAATAGGAGCGGGGTTGGGGTATCAACCTCACAGCAAATCTGGGACCTTTTTTATCCTTATGAAGATTGAATCGAGTACCTGACTATCTAATATTTTTTTCAGTCTGAGTGGTAAGGGCTACATTTAGGGATAAGCAACTAGATTCCAAAAGCACTCAGGACTTAGGGGTGGGATTTCGTCTGTGGTCCTTAGAAAGTTTATGGAACTCTTGTTCCAACTTTTCTATATCAGCCCGTCTTTTGCGTTTGAGTTTGGAGGCAAGCTGGATGATGGTGTCCCTAATGACAGCCTTATGGGCAGCCCAAAGCATCTCAGGAGAGACTACCCCATCATCGTTAACCCAAAATTATTATGTGACCAATGTACATCCGCTGCCAAGTGAGTGTGTATCAACCACGTAGAAGCAGAGGGAGAAGCATTGCTGCCGCCCCGGCCCATGCAAACACCCAATTTAGCTGATTGTAAAACACCCACTCTTTTAAGGTGATAAGGTATAATAAGGGTAAGGGAAATCTCCCCATTTTAAGAACATCTCCCCGGAGCCAGGGGGAAAGTGAGGGGAACTTTGGCGATTCCTGCCCAACCCACAAAGTAGAGCTCTCACTGGAAAAAACAAAGGGACATAGGGCTAGCAGACCCACATGGAGATTAATATATGGCCCCAAATGCAAGAGGGGCTAAAAACTATAATATATAGTAAACAGTACCTTCAGTCACAGAGGACCTTGTATAGGATAAACTCTCTACCCATCCCACTGCCTGGACCTCCCCGAATGAAGTCAAACATATTAATGAGCAGACAATCAAAATTGCAGAAACTTGTCAAAGTCTAACTGAGAAACTCAAAAAAACAAAACAAAAAAAACCCCACAATTTTCAGAGAACAAAACAGATCCCTCAAACAGCCAGTCAGTAGGTTAAGAGTTCCACACATAGGAAATAAAAAAGGGATCAAGCGGGGGAAGCTGGACCCCCTTTCTTAGAGGGAAAAATCAAGGAGGGTGAGAATCTTTAGATCTTTTCGGCTGCTGCTTTTGCTGAACCAGAGTTATCAGACTTGGTGGTGAAGGAAACTTGGCGGATCCCGGATGCTTGTAATGAGAGGCCGATGGATGGTCCAGGGAAAGCAAACCCATCTGGAGTAGAAGGCGTTCACCTTCTTGAAGCGAGGAAAAGCCATGGGTTTTGTTCTTGAAGATGAAAGATAGTCACAATGGGAAGGACCATCAGTACTTGATTTCCTTTTGAAAAAGGACATGGAGAAGGGGCTTCAGTGACCTCCTCTTCTGAATATTGAGCAGGTAAAGATCAGCAAAGATTTGGACCGGGTGCCCCTGAATGGACGGTTGGTCTGCTCTCCCTGGTTATTCTCATGATGTCTTCCTTCACCTTGTGAAAGTGCGGTTTGACCACTATGTCTCTGGGAAGGCCAACCGAATGGGGAGGTTGGTGACCACCGCTCCAGGTAACTGGGTTTAAATTTCCCGTCCTCCGCTGGGTGAATGGTTGTGAGAACTCCAGCTGCTGGCGATTGCTATTCCAATGGTATAGGTGCAATGAAAAATCTGGACTGCCGCACTCCGGATTGGAATAATAAAGGTAAAATCTTCTTTATTGAAAAAATGACATGGTATAAAATGCGTACTTTGCTCTGTTGAAGTGATACAGCATAACCGCTGACGCGTTTCACGCTCCCATAGAGCGCTTACTATTAGCTGGTTTGTACAACAATGAAAGTCACTTATATACGTCTCACACATGACCCCATACTGATTGTGTAACTCTGAACAGCTGATCGTTAGATGTATGGCCTCTTAACATAGAACATCTATGTTAAGAGGCCATACAATCTAACGATCAGCTGTTCAGAGTTACACAATCATGTCATTTTTTCAATAAAGAAGATTTTACCTTTATTATTCCAATCCGGAGTGCGGCAGTCCAGATTTTTCATTGCACCTATACCATTCGAATGGGGAGGTTGTAGTGCTCTATGAGCTCTATCTAGCTCCAACCTGTGCTCCAGAATGTCGGTAATAAGATACCCGAGATAAAGGAGCAGACCGCCGCATGAACATTTTTTTTTTTTTTTTATTTAAATATTTTTTATTGAACATTGTACAAGATATGATACATACGATTGTGTACTGTTGACTTTCTTTCCAGTACATTATAGTACTGTAGCATTCTACACACTTTTCTCATTACAATAACTGTATCTTACGTTATGTTAAGTATATGTAATAATCCTGTTGTGGTATATATTCATGGCCTCTCCATCGTTGGGTTGAGCGATCTCTCATTATGGTCGCATCCTCCGACATGAAGCCACGTTTGCTACAACTTGCTCTTAGTGCTTTTAGCGGTTACAAATACTTGACTGTTTGTATTGGTAAATTAGTAATTTCTTGTACCTTTATAGATAAAGTACCTCTGGTCTTAATATTTATTTAAGGTAACGTAGAAGGAAAAAAAAAAAATAAGAAAACAAGTAAACAAATAAAACTTGACCCAACAGACTTATTGCTTCCCCTGGGAAGACGGCCCAATTCAACTTATTATTACTCTCAGTAAATCAATCGCCTTGAGTACCATGAATTCCATGGTGTCCATAGTTTGGATATCTTATCATAATTCCCCATAGCTGATGCGTGTAAAACTTCATATGTACCGTAATTGTGGACTGTGGTTATTACTTCTGATATGGATGGGGGTTCTATATCCTTCCAGTGTCTAAGAATTGTAAGCCTAGTTACCAACAATATGTGTGAAATTATTGTTCTGAATTGGTTTGGAATAGAATCTAGGTTCATTGATAGTATTGCCATTGATAAGCTTAAAGGAGGGGTTTGTTGCGAAAAATTTCGTATTAAACTTTCTATTTGCCTCCATAATGGTTTTATTTTGGGGCAGTTCCATAGTATGTGGGATAACGTACCGCACTCCCCACATAGTCTCCAACATTCAGGAGAGGAGTTGTGATAGATTTTAGATATGCGACTAGGTGTGAGGTACCACTTGTGGAATATTTTTTGCTGCATTTCCCTTAGGTTAGTGCTTTTAGTGGAGTTGTATATATTGTTAAAAGTTATTTCCCATTTTTTTGCTGGGTAACATTGTCCCATTTCTATTTCCCAAGCTATTATGTTTTGGGATTTTATGCAAACCTTTTTTTCTTGGAGACCCAGGTATAGGGTTGATATCCCTTTTAATTTTGTTGTGGTTTGTGTTAGAAATTGGAGTATCTTTGTTGGTAAATTGGTAAATATGTTGGGGTGTTTTTTCAGGAGTTGAGTAATCTGTGCGTATTTGTAATATTCTGTATGTGGTATGCCAAATTCCTCCTGTAACGTGTTGAATGCTTTGATGGAATTACCCTCTGCTAGATCTTCAATATGTTGTATACCCTTCATCTTCCATGACTTTAAGTTAATATCTGGAATGATATGGCTGAGTGCGGAGATCTGGAGCTTAAGTGGGGCCACTGTTCCCGTCCATCCTGGGTAATTTCTAAGGTAACCCCACGCTCTTATTGCTGCTAGTATGGTTGGGGATAGCTTTGCATCTAGGGAGAAGTTCATATGGGCTGTCATGAGAAAGTCTTTCAATGATTTATCTTTTATTTGGATTTTTTCTGTCTCTGCCCACAATGTAGACAGATCCATCTCCGATGTCATCCAATTTCTTGTTTGCGCTAATATGGTTGTAAAGTAATAGTCCTGCATGTGTACATGTTTCACCCCTCCTGCTGTTCTATGCTTTATTAGCTTGGTGAATGCACATCTTGCTTTCTTTCCTTGCCATATGTATCTATTTATTATAGGTTGAAGGGAATTAAAGAAAGAGTTTGGTAGTGGGATTGGGAGGGTCCTAAATAGGTATAGTATCTGTGGTAGAATTTGCATCTTGAAAGCTGCAAGTCTACCCAGCCACGAGAGTTCAGTTTTTGCTAGTTTTTTTAGTTTGTCGGGAAGCTGTTTCAGAAAGGGGTAGTAATTGGCTGACAATAGATCTCCAGAATTAGGAGTTAGTATAATGCCCAAGTATTTTATTCCCTCTTTTTTCCATATGTATGGAAAATTTTGTTCTAGTTTGTGACTAACCTGTGGCGTTATTCCTAGGTTTAAGATATAGGACTTAGATTCGTTTACTTTATAGTACAATATTTTGTTGAATGTTTGTAGGGCCTTGTGGACTGACGGTAGGGAGGTTTCTGCATTTGTGAGCATCAGTATGATGTCATCTGCGAATAGGCTGATGGTATGGTTTCTTTGGCCTATCTGTACCCCGGAGATGCTTGGGTGTGTTCGTAGATGGGTTGCCAATGGTTCCATTAATAAGTTAAAGATCAGGGGGGAAAGGGGGCACCCCTGTCTCATCCCATTAGTAATTTGGAACGAGGCAGAGAGTGCTCCTGCTACGAGTACTTGTGCTGATGGATGTGTGTATAGGGCCATAATGGCAGAGTATACTGTACCCTCAAACCCAAATTTCCCCAGTACCTGGGAGAGAAACTGCCAATGGATTCTATCAAACGCCTTCTCTGCGTCCAAAGCGAGGAGCAGAGAAGGCGTTCTACATCTGTCCGCAATGTGGATTACGTTGATCAGTCTTCTTGTGGCATCTGAAGTTTGCCTACCCTTTGTAAACCCTGATTGATCTATGTGAATAATTTCAGGGAGAATGTGCATTAACCTGTTCGCTAGTAGTTTTGCATAAGTCTTGATATCCATATTTAATAGGGAGATAGGTCTGAAATTTTGTGGGGAATCCGGAGCTCTCCCTGGTTTAGGTAATGCTATTATGGTTGCTTTCAACATCTCCGGAGGGAATGACGAGGAGGCAAAAGCAGCACCGGACATCTCTGTCATATGTGGGGTTAGTATATTATGAAAGGCCTTATAATATTCCCCTGAGAAGCCATCTGGTCAGGGGGATTTGTTTATAGGTAGTGACTGAATAGTAGGACTGACTTCCGATTCTGTTATAGGGGAGTTCAATGTTTGAAGGTGTTCTGCGGTGAGTTTAGGTAAATGTATAGTTTGTAGGAATGTTTCTATATTTTCTATATTAGGTTGCGGTATTGTAGAGTCATTTTTAAGATTATATAAGGAGCCGTAATAGTGGCTAAAGGCATCGGCTATTTCTTGTGGATGTTGGTGTTTGATTTGTGTTTTTGGATGCGTGATATATGGTATGTGTGTTTTATGTCTGTGACCTTTTAATTGATTGGCAAGAAGTTTCCCTGCTCTATTACCACTAGTGTAGTATGTCAATTTTAGCTTCCTGGAGGCCTTTTCGAAGTCCTCTAATAGAGTTAGCCTCAGCTCTGTACGAAGCGTATTAAGTTGGTCTATTAATTCTTGAGAAGTAAGTGTCATATTTTGCTTCTCTAAAATTTCAATTTAGTTTATGATTTTCGTTGTCTGCTGTTGCCTCATCCTCCTGAACCTCTCCTCTTGTTGCATCAACACCCCTCTTACAAATGCCTTGTGGGTATTCCACAGGGTGAATGGATCTGAGACCGACCCCTTATTAAGTGAAAAAAATTCCTTCATCTGCTGCTCTATGTACATCTTGGTCGGGCCATGCTGGAACAGCCTGGGGTTGGCTCTCCATATGTAAGTGCTTTTAATTGTAGAAGGTTTCCCCACTTGTAGCTCCACTGGGGCATGATCCAACCAAGTTATACTGTGTATTTTAGCAGTTTTACATTTAAACAGCAATCCTTTATCAACCAGAAAAAAGTCTATTCTACTGTAAGATTTATGGCAATGGGAAAAAAAAGAGTAGTCTCTTTCATTAGCATTGAGGCATCTCCATGCATTATACAGTGAATACTTGCGAAGTATAGGTTGTAGGGTTGGTGGAGATCTTTTAGGATTGGATGTTGAGTCCATAACAGAGTCAGGCACCATGTTAAAGTCTCCGCATATCACTGTTGCTCCTTGGCGTATTTGTTCAATTTTCTTGAGGACTGAGTGCAGGAATTTGAATTGCCCTGCATTTGGGGCATAAATGTTTGCCAGAGTGAAAGTTTCAGAGTTAATGTCACACACCATAATTATGTAGCGGCCATGTGGATCCAATAAGATCTTATGCAGGATGAATGTGATAGTGTCCTTAATTGCTATCATCACCCCTTTCGTTTTGGCCTTTGCGTTTGCGCAGAAAATATGGGGGAATCTCGGATGGGAGCATTTAGGTGGTGAGTCAATGTGAAAATGGGTTTCTTGTGTGCATAGGATGTCGCTGTTTTTTTGTATCGCTTCCTTCCATAAGGACTTTCGCTTGGCCGGGTGATTTAGTCCCTTTGCATTAATGGTCAGGAAATTCACTGCCATGTATTCGGTTTATGTGATGGTGTGAATGATTTATAATATAAGTTGCACTTACTTCGCTTAGGTGCCTGACCTGGATGTTGATTTTTTGCTGGGCTTAGAGACTCTCTAGAGATGACTGTTCTTGATTGATGCGACATCCTCCCAGGTGTGAAGCAATGGTCTTGACTGTCTGGGTGAGAAGAGAAGAAAAAAAAAAGAAAAAAGAGGAGAAAAAGAAAAAGAAACTTGTAGGAACCGAGGTTCAACATTCGTGGCTACGTGCCAACTAGTAAATTCGTTAAAGTGTGACTCTTAGTCACTCAGGTATTAACTTGTGGGTAGTAAGTTTAAGCAAACTTAACGGAGCGGAAATGTGTACTCCAACGCGGGTCGTTGGTAATGTGATTTGCCCATGCTGGTATCAGTGATGAGTGCGGGCATTCCTGCGATCAACCGTGCGCCATTCTGGACCCGGGCTTGTGTTGGGGCTTCTTGACCTAGGGGGTAACTGTTTGTCTGAGATTATCCCCCAGGAGCTGAGTAGTGCCATGCCTTTAGCTAGGGAGTCCATCACATACTCCTTGCCTTCTTTTGTTACTATCAGTTTGGTTGGGAAGCCCCATTTGTACCCAATCTTGTGGTTTCTGGGTGCTTTAGTTAGGGTTGTCATATTTCTCCTTTTTTGTAGCGTGTATTGTGATAAGTCTGCGTAGAATTGCAGGTTTGAATATGGCGATAGAATCGCTTCCTTCTGTCTTGCAGCCGCCATTATTCTTTCCTTAATTTGGTAGAAGTGTAGGCGCAGGATCACGTCCCGCGGTATGTCTTCTCCCAAGTAGGCGGGTTTAGGTAACCTTTGAATCCTGTCCACCGTGAGGTCTAATGTCGATAGATCTGGTAAAATGGTTGTGAATAGCTGGGTGGCATAGTCCCTCAAATCTTGTTGTTTAACTGTTTCTGGGACCCCTCTGATCTTCATATTATTTCTTCTGGATCTGTCCTCAATGTCCGCCATTTTGGCTTTGATCTCTTCTATATCTTCATCTTTAGCTTCATTTGCATCTACCAGGTTGTTTATTGTTGTGGCGTATTCCCCCATTTTATGTTCTATATGGGTCACTTTGTTAGTTACTGATTTGATTTCATTACTGAATTTGTGCATACAAGAGATCATGTCTGAGTGAAGTGATCCTCTCAGTGATACTAACATTTCTTTTAACATAATATCTATGACAGGCTGGCCTTTTGTAGGGAATGTATCAATGGAGTCAGGCAGCTCCCTGGTATCATCACCTGAGTCAGGGGGAGAGCTCACCTCAGTGCTGTCATCCATGGCATCCGCCTTGAATCTGGACTTCTCTGGGCTCCCTGTTGATGGGGTAGCTGGGGGAGACCTTGAATCTTTAGGAGGGCTGCTTCTTTTTTGGGTTTTCATCTGCTTGCAGTTGTTTTTAGCCGCGGATGTTGGCGTGGATGCCGGGCCGGCGCCATCTTGCCTGGCCTCATAGGAGTAAAACTCCGTCAGTCTCATCGGCCGATTCCCTTCCTTTTTCCTCCTGGTCATGGTATCGGTACATTCCCCGGGTTCTTGCGGACCGGAACGCCGTGGTTTGGGCTTAGTATCGGTCCCGGGCAAGGTGCTGTGAGCCGCGTTGTTCCCGCTGGTGTTGGAGCTCTGCTCTTACACGTCCATCTTGGACTCCGGCTAGCTCCGCCCCCCGCATGAACATCTTTTATGTACTCGGGGTGGCCTCTTATACGGAAATTGTATCACCTTGAGTGGTTCCCTAAGTCATTATTTTTGATATGGCCGTACCCAAGCAGTCTTGTAGATCCTTTATGCGGTCTG
The DNA here is from genome assembly GCA_037952925.1 of Lithobates clamitans. NCBI lineage: Eukaryota > Metazoa > Chordata > Amphibia > Anura > Ranidae > Lithobates > Lithobates clamitans. Next base: position 2,232,260 of record JBBGZY010000498.1, read on the forward strand.
TGTTTTGATTAGTTATGAGATTGTATGTTCCATCTTGTTTTCTATGACTTCTATTCTAGAGCCTAGGTTTTGCAGGTCTGCATGTATTGCTGAAGTAATTTTGGATGCTGTTTAAGCCAGCCCTTTTGAGAGAATCCTAGAGAAAGTATTTATCATGGTAGTAAAGTCCATAGAGGTTGCTGGAGAAGGCTGCCCCATAATTGTGGGCACAGTGGGGCTTGCTTTCAGGTCTCTCAGGGGGGTGAGCAGCAGTTCATCCAATGTTCTCTCCAGGAGAGATTCAGTTGAGGTGTTGGGGACAGTATATGGGGAAGAGGGGTACTCACAGGAGTGGCGCTCTGTTGTAAGGCAGCCTTTAGAGCTGAAGCTGAGCTCTCCTCCATTTTCTCTCCCCTGTCCTCTGAAGCAGACTGTGGATCTGGTGCCATTTTAGAATTCCCAGGGGCCGTAGATCTGAAGTTGGTCTGGTGAGTGAGGTCCCTCCTAACCGACCCCAATGACATGGGGGTGATCCCGGGCGTCCCGGCTAGCAATAGAGACCGGTGGGCTCAGGTGCGCTGAAGCTGCTCGCAGCGGTGGGGCTTCAAAGACTGGAGCGGGAAGGAGTGGGAAGATCACGCTGCCATTCTCGGGAGCCCTGCGCATGCGCCTCAATCCTCAGCACTTTTTTTAATTGGAGGAGCTTACTTCTGTGATGTACAGAATGTACTACAACAGCACTAACATTTACAAATTAAAAAGTATTTAAAATTGATGGTAAATGACTTGTCATTAACAGCTTTTTTGTTTTTTGTTTTTTAAAATCACACAGACCCCCTCCAACTGTCTGCTATGTATTTTTAGGGGGCCTTTAAAGGGGTTTGTGTGCAATAAATGAGATGTCATTTGCTGGCAATTTACAGTAAATTGTATCATTGTTTTTCTTTGTAAATGTCACTTTTGCTGTAGTACATACTACAAGAACAATTAAAAAAAATGTGTAGCGTCCCCTCCACCAAAAAAAAATAAATAAAAAATACAGACCCTTTGAGTCTGGAATGGGTTTTAAGGGGTGACACATGCAAAAAAAAAATTCAGGAAATCCAAACCAGATTGTTCAGGTCTGATATGGATTTTAAAGTGGACAACAGACTTTGTAGACTAATAAAGGGGGGAATTTGGGACTTTAGATAAGGTAATTGTGGCTAAAGGATGAGTCAATGTTCAAGTATAGCTTTTATTCACATACATAGCAAAATATACAGGACATACCTTTGACATTTGACCTGAACCTGACAGTCACACAAGGTAAACACAGTGTGCATGAAAGCAATCAAAATTGTACATAGTAAAATAACCCTGATGAAGTAAAGGACTGATGTCCCCATGTAAAAACATTTAAAATTACACAGCCATAGTCTATAAGAGGTGATGAAAATGAGTGCATCCAGAAAGCACCATGTGTTTCGTGGTTTCAACCACTCTTCAGGGGCATATGCATGAATGGCTACAGAAAAGGATATAAATAAGCCAATGTCGTAATAATCGTAATGTAATAAACCAATATAATGGAAAATTTAAATACACAGGGAATAAACAAAAGGAGGGGGACACTTCTCCCCACTAGATACTCACATAACAGTACATCTGAGAATGTTTATTATTTTTATGTTATGATACCCGGTGCGGGAATATCTTTGATGGCTAGGGTGGTGGGTCTTCTCCTGCTGGTCCGACTTGTCATCACATTTCACTTAATTACCTGATGGCCTCTTTAAAGATAGTCACATGGAATGTGAGGAGGTTGTGTGATAGGTCCAAACGCTTAGCCGTACTGTCTCACCTTAAGCGCATGCGCGCGGAAATATCTGTATTAGTGGAGACACACATCATAGGGCAACTTCAAATTGCCCTAAAAAAACCATCGGTGGGCTGGATATACCAGGCTCCATTCACCAACAACTCCAGAGGTATAGCCATCCTCATAGCCAAAACAGTTAATTTCCAACTACACAATATAAGGTCGGACCAGCAGGGGAGGTTTTTATTCTTGCATGTAACTGTGGGGGGTCTTGAAACCCTTTTACTGGCTTTCTATATACCTCCACCCTTCCAATTTACTACCCTCAGAGAGGGGCTAGCCTTTATGTCTGAACACCCCACGGTACCAGCGATCTGGAAGGGGGATTTTAACATGGTAATTGACCCTTCCCTGGATAGGCTTCACCCAACAGATACGCCACAAACCAAGCAGACCCTCACCAGATTTGGTAGATTCCTTTCGGAGTTTGCCCTATCCGACACGTGGAGACTTAAATATCCCAACACAGCTGCATACTCTTGCTTCACACCTGCACAAAATGCAATGTCTCGCATAGACATGATCATGCTCACCCCCACTCTCATTCCGGGCCTCCTTGCAGCGGGTTTCGGCGTGAGAGTTCTCTCTGACCATTCACCCTACTGGATTACTCTGCGGCTCCAGTCCTCCCCGTCGTCACGCCTGTGGAGACTAAATCCATTCTGGCTCACAACCCTCACTGACATAGAGATCATACAGCGCGAATGGTCTCTCTATTTCCAGACTAACCAGGGGTCGGCCTCGCCCGGAGCGGTATGGGAGGCCTTCAAGGCCCATGCCCGCCTGATTCTATCCATCCACATCAACAGGCACAAAGCCTCCTCTAACAACATTCTACTACAGGCCGAGGAGCACCTGGGCTCCCTCGAACAGGCTTTCCTGTCACACCCAACTCCCTCAAACTCCGCCCAACTGCGTTTGCAATCTAGGCTTACTGATAACCTACACTTTGAAAAAGCAAAGAAGGGAATATTTTTTAGAAAACAAAGGATCTTTGAGCATGGAGAACGAGCGGGGAAACTTTTAGCCTACATGGCCCATCTGGACCATTCGCCTCCGGTGGTGGTTCAGCTCCGCTCACAAGATGGTACCATGCTCACAGACCCTGAACAAGTTGCCCGCGAATTCAAAAGATTCTACGCTGACCTTTACACCTCTAGGACCGACCGCCCTATGGACGAGCTACATCTCCTTCTAGATAGTATAGACTTTCCCTCCCTCTCAACCACTCAGGTAGAAACCTTGGAGGCACCTATAACTGAGGAGTAGGGATGAGCCGAACACCCCCCGGTTCGGTTCGCACCAGAACCCGCGAACGGACCGCAAGTTCGCACGAACGTTAGAACCCCATTGACGTCTATGGGACTCGAACGTTTGAAATCAAAAGTGCTCATTTTAAAGGCTAATTTGCATGGTATTGTCCTAAAAAGGGTTTGGGGACCCGGGTCCTACCCCAGGGGACATGTATCAATGCAAAAAAAACTTTTAAAAACGGCCGTTTTTTCGGGAGCAGTGATTTTAATGATGCTTAAAGTAAAAAAAAAAAAGTGAAATATTCCTTTAAATATCGTACCTGGGGGGTGTCTATAGTATGCCTGTAAAGTGACGCGTGTTTCCCATGTTTAGAACAGTCCCTGCACCAAATGTCATTTTTAAAGGAAAAAATCTCATTTAAAACTGCTTGCGGGTTTAATGTCATGTCGGGTCATGGCAATATGGATGAAAATCAGTGAGACAAACGGCATGGGTACCCCCCAGTCCATTACCAGGCCCTTTGGGTCTTGTATGGATATTAAGGGGAACCCCGCACCCAAATTAAAATAAGGAAAGGTCCCTATATACTCTGAACAGCAGTATTCAGGCGGTGCAAACAAGACAGGGACTGTAGGTTTGTTGTTAAGTAGAATCTGTTTGTAATTTTGAACATTTTTATTGTGTTTAGCTCCAGCCAAAAAATCTTTTCTAAGCTTTTTGGAAAACATAGGGAAGGGTTATCACCCCTGTGACATTTGTTTTGCGTCTTTCCTCCTCTTCAGAAGATTTCACCTCACTTTTTTGTCCCAATGAAAAATGTTTTTTGAAAATTTGGGTTTTTTTGTGGAACAAGGATTGGAAAGCATCAGTGGAAAGGAGAAATTGTTTTCCCATATTAACTCTTACAGGAGAGAATTTCCCTTCCTTAGGGGTAGATTTCATCTCACTTCCTGTTGTCTCCTTCCGTTTGCAAGTAGGAGTCGTTTGTAAGTTAGATGTTTGAAAGTAGGGTCCTGCCCTATATACTCAGCAGAAATTTGGGCCTTAGGTGTTGCTGTGGCCAAAACACTGTAAGCCCTCACAGGGCCCTGCTGTGAAATATTAGATCAAGAATTGTAATTACATGCCCCTGTTGAACAGGAGCTGAAAAATTAGGCCTTAGGCACTGGTGCTGGTGCCACAACACTGCAACCCCTCACAGACACTCTAGTTGGAACGCAGGAACGAGCCCTGCTGCAAAGTATTGCATCAAAAATTGTAATTACACGCCCCTGTTAGACAGGGGCAGAAAAATTGGGCCTTAGGCACTGGTGCTGGTGCCACAACACTGCAACCCCTCACAGACACTCTAGTTGGAACGCAGGAACGAGCCCTGCTGCAAAGTATTGCATCAAAAATTGTAATTACACGCCCCTGTTAGACAGGGGCAGAAAAATTGGGTCTTAGGCACTGGTGCTGGTGCCACAACACTGCAACCCCTCACAGACACTCTAGTTGAAACGCAGGAACAAGCCCTGCTGCAAAGTATTGCATCAAAAATTGTAATTACACGCCCCTGTTAGACAGGGGCTGAAAAATTGGGTCTTAGGCACTGGTGCTGGTGCCACAACACTGCAACCCCTCACAGACACTCTAGTTGGAACGCAGGAACGAGCCCTGCTGCAAAGTATTGCATCAAAAATTGTAATTACACGCCCCTGTTAGACAGGGGCAGAAAAATTGGGTCTTAGGCACTGGTGCTGGTGCCACAACACTGCAACCCCTCACAGACACTCTAGTTGAAACGCAGGAACAAGCCCTGCTGCAAAGTATTGCATCAAAAATTGTAATTACACGCCCCTGTTAGACAGGGGCTGAAAAATTGGGTCTTAGGCACTGGTGCTGGTGCCACAACACTGCAACCCCTCACAGACACTCTAGTTGGAATGCAGGAACGAGCCCTGCTGCAAAGTATTACATCAAAAATTGTAATTACACGCCCCTGTTAAACAGGGGCTGAAAAATTGTGCCTTAGGCACTGGTGGTGGCGCCCAGAACCAAAAATGTTCTTACAAGCTATCAGCGTGATGATTGAGGAGGAAGAGGATAATTACTCAGGGATAGTCACTCAGCATCAGCATAGGCAGTCTTTGAAGGGATCTGAGATTTCAAAAAAAATTATTCGGTTACATCTGCATCAGGTGCTTGGTAGCTGGTGGTGATCCAAGACTGATTCATTTTTATGAAGGTCAGCCGATCGACCGAGTCGGTGGACAGACGCACCCTGTGATCGGTTACCACGCCTCCAGCAGCACTGAATGTGCGTTCCGAAAGAACGCTGGATGCAGGACAGGCCAGTAGCTCAATTGCATACTGTGCAAGCTCTGGCCAGTGATCCATCCTCAAGACCCAGTAACCCAGAGGATTTTCGGTGGGAAAGGTGTCCAAGTCTGATCTTGCCCCTAGGTATTCCTGCACCATGTAAAACAGACGCTGGCGATGGTTGCTGGAACCGATCATACCTTGGGGCTGCGGACCAAAAAATTGTCTGAACGCATCGGTCAGACGGCCACCTTCTCCACCGCTCCTTCTTTGACTGACCGAAGCCTCAGCAACACGTTGTCCAGAAACAGGAGTTTGTAACCTCCCAGTAGGGATGAGCTTCGTGTTCGAGTCGAACCCATGTTCGACTCGAACATCGTCTGTTCGGTCGTTCGCCGAATTGCGAACGATATGGGCCGTTCGCACCAAATTCGTGTGGCGCGTCACGGCCCATAATTCACTGCGGCATCGCAGTGCATTGCTGGCTGATGATTGGCCAAGCATGCACTATGACCCGCATGCTTGGCCAATCACAGCGCCGTCAGTAGAGAGAGCTGTAATTGGCCAAAGCCAGGGTGGCTTTGGCCAATTATGGCTCAGGGGATTTAGTACACACCCCACACTATATAAGGCCGCCTGCACGGCGGCCCTGTGTAGTGTGTGTTCCGGTGTGCTGAGAGATAGAGAGAGAGAGAGACAGTGTCATTTGATTTGAGTTAGATAGATTAGGCAGAACAGTCAGTCAGTTAGCTGCACTTACAGTGTATTGTGTATATATATGCATCCCAGGTGTTGCATATATATATATACACTGTATTCAGTTTAGCTAGATCCGTTCCTGTTATCTTCTATCTAGACTATTTACATTTAGTGCAGTGTGTCCTGCTCACAGTGTTCAGCTAGATCCGTTCCTGCTATTTACATTCAGTGCAGTGCGTCCTGCTCACAGTGTTCAGCTAGATCCGTTCCTGGTATTTACATTTAGTGCAGTGCGTCCTGCTCACAGTGTTCAGCTAGATCCGTTCCTGCTATTTACATTCAGTGCAGTGCGTCCTGCTCACAGTGTTCAGCTAGATCCGTTCCTGGTATTTACATTTAGTGCAGTGCGTCCTGCTCACAGTGTTCAGCTAGATCCGTTCCTGCTATTTACATTCAGTGCAGTGCGTCCTGCTCACAGTGTTCAGCTAGATCCGTTCCTGCTATTTACATTCAGTGCAGTGCGTCCTGCTCACAGTGTTCAGCTAGATCCGTTCCTGGTATTTACATTTAGTGCAGTGCGTCCTGCTCACAGTGTTCAGCTAGATCCGTTCCTGCTATTTACATTCAGTGCAGTGCGTCCTGCTCACAGTGTTCAGCTAGATCCGTTCCTGGTATTTACATTTAGTGCAGTGCGTCCTGCTCACAGTGTTCAGCTAGATCCGTTCCTGCTATTTACATTCAGTGCAGTGCGTCCTGCTCACAGTGTTCAGCTAGATCCGTTCCTGCTATTTACATTCAGTGCAGTGCGTCCTGCTCACAGTGTTCAGCTAGATCCGTTCCTGGTATTTACATTTAGTGCAGTGCGTCCTGCTCACAGTGTTCAGCTAGATCCGTTCCTGCTATTTACATTCAGTGCAGTGCGTCCTGCTCACAGTGTTCAGCTAGATCCGTTCCTGCTATTTACATTCAGTGCAGTGCGTCCTGCTCACAGTGTTCAGCTAGATCCGTTCCTGGTATTTACATTTAGTGCAGTGCGTCCTGCTCACAGTGTTCAGCTAGATCCGTTCCTGCTATTTACATTCAGTGCAGTGCGTCCTGCTCACAGTGTTCAGCTAGATCCGTTCCTGGTATTTACATTTAGTGCAGTGCGTCCTGCTCACAGTGTTCAGCTAGATCCGTTCCTGCTATTTACATTCAGTGCAGTGCGTCCTGCTCACAGTGTTCAGCTAGATCCGTTCCTGCTATATACATTTAGTGCAGTACGTCCTGCTCACAGTGTTCAGCTAGATCCGTTCCTGTTATCTTCCTACTGACAGGCAGGCTTGTCTGGTTACAGTATATAAAGCTACCTTAAGAAAATTACAGGTGTTCTTTTTGATCCTATTAGTACCACGGTCAGGCAGCTAGACTATTTACATTTAGTACAGTGCGTCCTGCTCACAGTGTTCAGCTAGATCCGTTCCTGTTATCTTCCTACTGACAGGCAGGCTTGTCTGGTTACAGTATATAAAGCTACCTGAAGAAAATTACAGGTGTTCTTTTTGATCCTATTAGTACCACGGTCAGGCAGCTAGACTATTTACATTTAGTACAGTGTGTCCTGCTCACAGTGTTCAGCTAGATCCGTTCCTGTTATCTTCCTACTGACAGGCAGGCTTGTCTGGTTACAGTATATAAAGCTACCTTAAGAAAATTACAGGTGTTCTTTTTGATCCTATTAGTACCACGGTCAGGCAGCTAGACTATTTACATTTAGTACAGTGCGTCCTGCTCACAGTGTTCAGCTAGATCCGTTCTTGCTATTTACATTCAGTGCAGTGCGTCCTGCTCACAGTGTTCAGCTAGATCCGTTCCTGGTATTTACATTTAGTGCAGTGCGTCCTGCTCACAGTGTTCAGCTAGATCCGTTCCTGCTATTTACATTCAGTGCAGTGCGTCCTGCTCACAGTGTTCAGCTAGATCCGTTCCTGCTATATACATTTAGTGCAGTACGTCCTGCTCACAGTGTTCAGCTAGATCCGTTCCTGTTATCTTCCTACTGACAGGCAGGCTTGTCTGGTTACAGTATATAAAGCTACCTTAAGAAAATTACAGGTGTTCTTTTTGATCCTATTAGTACCACGGTCAGGCAGCTAGACTATTTACATTTAGTACAGTGCGTCCTGCTCACAGTGTTCAGCTAGATCCGTTCTTGCTATTTACATTCAGTGCAGTGCGTCCTGCTCACAGTGTTCAGCTAGATCCGTTCCTGGTATTTACATTTAGTGCAGTGCGTCCTGCTCACAGTGTTCAGCTAGATCCGTTCCTGCTATTTACATTCAGTGCAGTGCGTCCTGCTCACAGTGTTCAGCTAGATCCGTTCCTGCTATATACATTTAGTGCAGTACGTCCTGCTCACAGTGTTCAGCTAGATCCGTTCCTGTTATCTTCCTACTGACAGGCAGGCTTGTCTGGTTACAGTATATAAAGCTACCTTAAGAAAATTACAGGTGTTCTTTTTGATCCTATTAGTACCACGGTCAGGCAGCTAGACTATTTACATTTAGTACAGTGCGTCCTGCTCACAGTGTTCAGCTAGATCCGTTCCTGTTATCTTCCTACTGACAGGCAGGCTTGTCTGGTTACAGTATATAAAGCTACCTTAAGAAAATTACAGGTGTTCTATCCCAGCTTAGTGCAGCTACAGGCCATTAGTATGTCTGGAAGGCCAAGAAGGAGAGGCAGACAGTCACAAGCCAATAAGAGAGGGCAAGCAGGCTCTGTGTCTAGTGCTGGTCGTGGAGACGGTGCATCCTCATCAGCACGTGGCCATGGGACACGCTTGGCCTTTTTTTCGGCAGCTGGCCGTGTTGAGCCGCAACATGCGGAAGACTTGGTCGAGTGGATGACCAAGCCGTCCTCATCCTCCTCATCCTCTCTCACCCATGCCCAGGGTGCTTTGTCTGGCAAAGCAGCGGCCTCTTCCCTCAGCTCAATGTCATCAGTGACTCCTTCCCTAGCTCCACCATGTCCTCATGAGGATTCCCTCGAACTGTTTGACCACAGTGTTGGGTACATGCTCCAGGAGGATGCCCAGCGTTTGGAAGGCTCTGATGATGATACTGAGCTCAATGAAAGCAGTAACATGAGCACGGACAGAGGGGGTGCCCAAGAAGGACAGCAATCTGGCAGTCATGCTCCCCCTGCTGCAGCATACTGCCAGGTTTGCTCCAGTGATGAGGAGGGAGGGGATGATGAGGTCACTGACTCAACGTGGGTGCCTGATAGGAGAGAGGAGGAGGAGGAGGAGGAGGAGGAGGTGGCACATCACCAACTAGGCAGGATGCCCTCCAGGGGCCAGCCTAAGGGCAGCACATTGACTGCATCACACCCCAAAGCTCCACATGTGCAGGGCGCTGCAGTCTCTGCGCGTTATTCAAAAAGTTCTTTGGTGTGGGCCTTTTTTGAGACGAGTGCATCAGATCGCACCGCTGCTATTTGCAACATATGTCTCAAGCGTATCTCGCGTGGCCAAAACATCTCCCGCTTGGGTACCACATGCTTGACCAGACATATGTTGACCTGCCATGCAGTTCGTTGGCAAGCGTATCTAAAAGACCCACACCAAAGAACAAAGACGATCTCTCCTTGCTCCTCATCAGCTGAGATTTCCAACCCCACTAGACCTTCAGTCCTCTCTGAGACCTGCAGTGAGAGGAATGAAGGTGTAGAATTAGGTGTGTCACAGCCAAGTACTTGTGGGCAATCTGCTTTTGGTACACCGACGTCAGATTGTACCAGGCAAATTTCCCTGCCCCAGCTGCTGCACCGCCGAAAGAAGTTTGCTCCCAGCCATCCACATGCCCAGCGGTTGAATGCTAGCTTGGCAAAATTGCTAGCACTTCAACTGCTGCCTTTTCAGTTGGTAGACTCTGCCCCCTTCCGTGAGTTTGTGGAATGTGCGGTTCCTCAGTGGCAGGTACCCAAACGCCACTTTTTCTCACGGAAGGCGATTCCGGCTCTCTACCGGCATGTGGAAGGCAATGTCCATGCCTCGCTGGACAGGGCGGTCAGCGGTAAGGTGCATATTACCGCTGACTCATGGTCCAGCAGGCATGGACAGGGACGTTACTTAAGTTTCACGGCGCATTGGGTGACTCTGCTGGCAGCTGGGAAGGATGCAGGACAAGGTGCAGTAGTGTTGGAGGTTGTTCCGCCACCACGCCTCCAAAATGCTGATTGTGACACACCTCTCTCCTCCACCCCCTCCTCTTCTTCTTCCTCCATGGCCTCTTCCTCGGAACCAGCGGTGCTCCGTAGGCGTTCAAGGGGCTACGCAAGTACGCAGGCCAAAAGATGCCATGCGGTGCTTGAGCTGGTGTGCTTGGGGGACAGGAGCCACACTGGGGCAGAGGTTCTGTCAGCTCTGCAGGGGCAGGTTCAGAGGTGGTTGACGCCACGCCAACTTAAGGCAGGAATGGTGGTTTGCGACAATGGCACCAACCTCCTCTCTGCCCTCCGACAGGGACAACTGACCCATGTGCCCTGTTTGGCTCACGTCCTTAACTTGGTGGTGCAGCGGTTCTTGGGCAGGTACCCGGGCTTACAGGATGTCCTGAGGCAGGCCAGGAAAGTCTCTGTGCATTTCCGCCGGTCATATAATGCCAGTGCTCGGCTGACGGACCTCCAAAAGGAGTTTAACCTGCCCAAGAACCGCCTAATCTGTGACATGCCCACCAGGTGGAACTCGACGTTGGCCATGCTGCAGCGGCTGCACACGCAGCAGAGGGCCATCAATGAGTACCTGTGCGACTATGGCACCAGGACAGGGTCAGGGGACCTTGGTTTTTTTTTCCCACGCCAGTGGGCCATGATCAGGGATGCATGCACTGTCCTGTCACCATTCGAGGAGGCCACGAGGATGGTGAGCACTGACAGTGCATGCATCAGTGACACTGTCCCCCTTGTCCACCTGTTGGAGCACACGCTGCGTGGAATAATGGACAGGGCACTTGAGGCAGAACAGAGGCAGGAAGAGGAGGACTTCCTTAGCTCTCAAGGCCCCCTTTATCCAGACAGTGTTCCTGCGTGCCCGCCGATCACACAGGAAGAGGACGAGGAGGAGGAGGAGGAGGAGGAGGAAGATTGTGTCAGTATGGAGGTGGAGCCTGGCACTCAGCATCAGCAGTCTTTAAGGGATCAGTCCCAAGGAACACATGGACTTGTACGTGGCTGGGAGGAGGTGGCTGCGGACGTTGTTGTCCTTAGTGACCCAGAGGACTCCGGACCGAATGCCTCAGCAAACCTACGCTGCATGGCCTCCCTGATCCTGCAAAGCCTGCGTAAGGATCCTCGTATTCGTGGTATCAAGAAGAAGGACCAATACTGGCTGGCAACCCTCCTTGATCCACGTTACAAGGGTAAGGTTGCGGACCTTATCTTGCCATCGCAGAGGGAGCAGAGGATGAAACATCTTCGGGAGGCCTTGCAGAAAGGTCTGTGCAACGCGTTCCCAGAGACTGGGAGGTTACAAACTCCTGTTTCTGGACAACGTGTTGCTGAGGCTTCGGTCAGTCAAAGAAGGAGCGGTGGAGAAGGTGGCCGTCTGACCGATGCGTTCAGACAATTTTTTGGTCCGCAGCCCCAAGGTATGATCGGTTCCAGCAACCATCGCCAGCGTCTGTTTTACATGGTGCAGGAATACCTAGGGGCAAGATCAGACTTGGACACCTTTCCCACCGAAAATCCTCTGGGTTACTGGGTCTTGAGGATGGATCACTGGCCAGAGCTTGCACAGTATGCAATTGAGCTACTGGCCTGTCCTGCATCCAGCGTTCTTTCGGAACGCACATTCAGTGCTGCTGGAGGCGTGGTAACCGATCACAGGGTGCGTCTGTCCACCGACTCGGTCGATCGGCTGACCTTCATAAAAATGAATCAGTCTTGGATCACCACCAGCTACCAAGCACCTGATGCAGATGTAACCGAATAATTTTTTTTGAAATCTCAGATCCCTTCAAAGACTGCCTATGCTGATGCTGAGTGACTATCCCTGAGTAATTATCCTCTTCCTCCTCAATCATCACGCTGATAGCTTGTAAGAACATTTTTGGTTCTGGGCGCCACCACCAGTGCCTAAGGCACAATTTTTCAGCCCCTGTTTAACAGGGGCGTGTAATTACAATTTTTGATGTAATACTTTGCAGCAGGGCTCGTTCCTGCATTCCAACTAGAGTGTCTGTGAGGGGTTGCAGTGTTGTGGCACCAGCACCAGTGCCTAAGACCCAATTTTTCAGCCCCTGTCTAACAGGGGCGTGTAATTACAATTTTTGATGCAATACTTTGCAGCAGGGCTTGTTCCTGCGTTTCAACTAGAGTGTCTGTGAGGGGTTGCAGTGTTGTGGCACCAGCACCAGTGCCTAAGACCCAATTTTTCTGCCCCTGTCTAACAGGGGCGTGTAATTACAATTTTTGATGCAATACTTTGCAGCAGGGCTCGTTCCTGCGTTCCAACTAGAGTGTCTGTGAGGGGTTGCAGTGTTGTGGCACCAGCACCAGTGCCTAAGGCCTAATTTTTCAGCTCCTGTTCAACAGGGGCATGTAATTACAATTCTTGATCTAATATTTCACAGCAGGGCCCTGTGAGGGCTTACAGTGTTTTGGCCACAGCAACACCTAAGGCCCAAATTTCTGCTGAGTATATAGGGCAGGACCCTACTTTCAAACATCTAACTTACAAACGACTCCTACTTGCAAACGGAAGGAGACAACAGGAAGTGAGATGAAATCTACCCCTAAGGAAGGGAAATTCTCTCCTGTAAGAGTTAATATGGGAAAACAATTTCTCCTTTCCACTGATGCTTTCCAATCCTTGTTCCACAAAAAAACCCAAATTTTCAAAAAACATTTTTCATTGGGACAAAAAAGTGAGGTGAAATCTTCTGAAGAGGAGGAAAGACGCAAAACAAATGTCACAGGGGTGATAACCCTTCCCTATGTTTTCCAAAAAGCTTAGAAAAGATTTTTTGGCTGGAGCTAAACACATTAAAAATGTTCAAAATTACAAACAGATTCTACTTAACAACAAACCTACAGTCCCTGTCTTGTTTGCACCGCCTGAATACTGCTGTTCAGAGTATATAGGGACCTTTCCTTATTTTAATTTGGGTGCGGGGTTCCCCTTAATATCCATACAAGACCCAAAGGGCCTGGTAATGGACTGGGGGGTACCCATGCCGTTTGTCTCACTGATTTTCATCCATATTGCCATGACCCGACATGACATTAAACCCGCAAGCAGTTTTAAATGAGATTTTTTCCTTTAAAAATGACATTTGGTGCAGGGACTGTTCTAAACATGGGAAACACGCGTCACTTTACAGGCATACTATAGACACCCCCCAGGTACGATATTTAAAGGAATATTTCACTTTTTTTTTTTTACTTTAAGCATCATTAAAATCACTGCTCCCGAAAAAACGGACGTTTTTAAAAGTTTTTTTTTGCATTGATACATGTCCCCTGGGGTAGGACCCGGGTCCCCACACCCTTTTTAGGACAATACCATGCAAATTAGCCTTTAAAATGAGCACTTTTGATTTCGAACGTTCGAGTCCCATAGACGTCAATGGGGTTCTAACGTTCGTGCGAACTTGCGGTCCGTTCGCGGGTTCTGGTGCGAACCGAACCGGGGGGTGTTCGGCTCATCCCTACCTCCCAGTCTCTGGGAACGCGTTGCACAGACCTTTCTGCAAGGCCTCCCGAAGATGTTTCATCCTCTGCTCCCTCTGCGATGGCAAGATAAGGTCCGCAACCTTACCCTTGTAACGTGGATCAAGGAGGGTTGCCAGCCAGTATTGGTCCTTCTCCTTGATACCACGAATACGAGGATCCTTACGCAGGCTTTGCAGGATCAGGGAGGCCATGCAGCGTAGGTTTGCTGAGGCATTCGGTCCGGAGTCCTCTGGGTCACTAAGGACAACAACGTCCGCAGCCACCTCCTCCCAGCCACGTACAAGTCCATGTGTTCCTTGGGACTGATCCCTTAAAGACTGCTGATGCTGAGTGCCAGGCTCCACCTCCATACTGACACAATCTTCCTCCTCCTCTTCCTCCTCCTCCTCGTCCTCTTCCTGTGTGATCGGCGGGCACGCAGGAACACTGTCTGGATAAAGGGGGCCTTGAGAGCTAAGGAAGTCCTCCTCTTCCTGCCTCTGTTCTGCCTCAAGTGCCCTGTCCATTATTCCACGCAGCGTGTGCTCCAACAGGTGGACAAGGGGGACAGTGTCACTGATGCATGCACTGTCAGTGCTCACCATCCTCGTGGCCTCCTCGAATGGTGACAGGACAGTGCATGCATCCCTAAACATGGCCCACTGGCGTGGGGAAAAAAAACCAAGGTCCCCTGACCCTGTCCTGGTGCCATAGTCGCACAGGTACTCATTGATGGCCCTCTGCTGCGTGTGCAGCCGCTGCAGCATGGCCAACGTCGAGTTCCACCTGGTGGGCATGTCACAGATTAGGCGGTTCTTGGGCAGGTTAAACTCCTTTTGGAGGTCCGTCAGCCGAGCACTGGCATTATATGACCGGCAGAAATGCACAGAGACTTTCCTGGCCTGCCTCAGGACATCCTGTAAGCCCGGGTACCTGCCCAAGAACCGCTGCACCACCAAGTTAAGGACATGAGCCAAACAGGGCACATGGGTCAGTTGTCCCTGTCGGAGGGCAGAGAGGAGGTTGGTGCCATTGTCGCAAACCACCATTCCTGCCTTAAGTTGGCGTGGCGTCAACCACCTCTGAACCTGCCCCTGCAGAGCTGACAGAACCTCTGCCCCAGTGTGGCTCCTGTCCCCCAAGCACACCAGCTCAAGCACCGCATGGCATCTTTTGGCCTGCGTACTTGCGTAGCCCCTTGAACGCCTACGGAGCACCGCTGGTTCCGAGGAAGAGGCCATGGAGGAAGAAGAAGAGGAGGGGGTGGAGGAGAGAGGTGTGTCACAATCAGCATTTTGGAGGCGTGGTGGCGGAACAACCTCCAACACTACTGCACCTTGTCCTGCATCCTTCCCAGCTGCCAGCAGAGTCACCCAATGCGCCGTGAAACTTAAGTAACGTCCCTGTCCATGCCTGCTGGACCATGAGTCAGCGGTAATATGCACCTTACCGCTGACCGCCCTGTCCAGCGAGGCATGGACATTGCCTTCCACATGCCGGTAGAGAGCCGGAATCGCCTTCCGTGAGAAAAAGTGGCGTTTGGGTACCTGCCACTGAGGAACCGCACATTCCACAAACTCACAGAAGGGGGCAGAGTCTACCAACTGAAAAGGCAGCAGTTGAAGTGCTAGCAATTTTGCCAAGCTAGCATTCAACCGCTGGGCATGTGGATGGCTGGGAGCAAACTTCTTTCGGCGGTGCAGCAGCTGGGGCAGTGAAATTTGCCTGGTACAATCTGACGTCAGTGTACCAAAAGCAGATTGCCCACAAGTACTTGGCTGTGACACACCTAATTCTACACCTTCATTCCTCTCACTGCAGGTCTCAGAGAGGACTGAAGGTCTAGTGGGGTTGGAAATCTCAGCTGATGAGGAGCAAGGAGAGATCGTCTTTGTTCTTTGGTGTGGGTCTTTTAGATACGCTTGCCAACGAACTGCATGGCAGGTCAACATATGTCTGGTCAAGCATGTGGTACCCAAGCGGGAGATGTTTTGGCCACGCGAGATATGCTTGAGACATATGTTGCAAATAGCAGCGGTGCGATCTGATGCACTCGTCTCAAAAAAGGCCCACACCAAAGAACTTTTTGAATAACGCGCAGAGACTGCAGCGCCCTGCACATGTGGAGCTTTGGGGTGTGATGCAGTCAATGTGCTGCCCTTAGGCTGGCCCCTGGAGGGCATCCTGCCTAGTTGGTGATGTGCCACCTCCTCCTCCTCCTCCTCCTCCTCCTCTCTCCTATCAGGCACCCACGTTGAGTCAGTGACCTCATCATCCCCTCCCTCCTCATCACTGGAGCAAACCTGGCAGTATGCTGCAGCAGGGGGAGCATGACTGCCAGATTGCTGTCCTTCTTGGGCACCCCCTCTGTCCGTGCTCATGTTACTGCCTTCATTGAGCTCAGTATCATCATCAGAGCCTTCCAAACGCTGGGCATCCTCCTGGAGCATGTACCCAACACTGTGGTCAAACAGTTCGAGGGAATCCTCATGAGGACATGGTGGAGCTAGGGAAGGAGTCACTGATGACATTGAGCTGAGGGAAGAGGCCGCTGCTTTGCCAGACAAAGCACCCTGGGCATGGGTGAGAGAGGATGAGGAGGATGAGGACGGCTTGGTCATCCACTCGACCAAGTCTTCCGCATGTTGCGGCTCAACACGGCCAGCTGCCGAAAAAAAGGCCAAGCGTGTCCCATGGCCACGTGCTGATGAGGATGCACCGTCTCCACGACCAGCACTAGACACAGAGCCTGCTTGCCCTCTCTTATTGGCTTGTGACTGTCTGCCTCTCCTTCTTGGCCTTCCAGACATACTAATGGCCTGTAGCTGCACTAAGCTGGGATAGAACACCTGTAATTTTCTTAAGGTAGCTTTATATACTGTAACCAGACAAGCCTGCCTGTCAGTAGGAAGATAACAGGAACGGATCTAGCTGAACACTGTGAGCAGGACGCACTGTACTAAATGTAAATAGTCTAGCTGCCTGACCGTGGTACTAATAGGATCAAAAAGAACACCTGTAATTTTCTTAAGGTAGCTTTATATACTGTAACCAGACAAGCCTGCCTGTCAGTAGGAAGATAACAGGAACGGATCTAGCTGAACACTGTGAGCAGGACATACTGCACTAAATGTATATAGCAGGAACGGATCTAGCTGAACACTGTGAGCAGGACGCACTGCACTGAATGTAAATAGCAGGAACGGATCTAGCTGAACACTGTGAGCAGGACGCACTGCACTAAATGTAAATACCAGGAACGGATCTAGCTGAACACTGTGAGCAGGACGCACTGCACTGAATGTAAATAGCAAGAACGGATCTAGCTGAACACTGTGAGCAGGACGCACTGTACTAAATGTAAATAGTCTAGCTGCCTGACCGTGGTACTAATAGGATCAAAAAGAACACCTGTAATTTTCTTAAGGTAGCTTTATATACTGTAACCAGACAAGCCTGCCTGTCAGTAGGAAGATAACAGGAACGGATCTAGCTGAACACTGTGAGCAGGACACACTGTACTAAATGTAAATAGTCTAGCTGCCTGACCGTGGTACTAATAGGATCAAAAAGAACACCTGTAATTTTCTTCAGGTAGCTTTATATACTGTAACCAGACAAGCCTGCCTGTCAGTAGGAAGATAACAGGAACGGATCTAGCTGAACACTGTGAGCAGGACGCACTGTACTAAATGTAAATAGTCTAGCTGCCTGACCGTGGTACTAATAGGATCAAAAAGAACACCTGTAATTTTCTTCAGGTAGCTTTATATACTGTAACCAGACAAGCCTGCCTGTCAGTAGGAAGATAACAGGAACGGATCTAGCTGAACACTGTGAGCAGGACGCACTGCACTGAATGTAAATAGCAGGAACGGATCTAGCTGAACACTGTGAGCAGGACGCACTGCACTGAATGTAAATAGCAGGAACGGATCTAGCTGAACACTGTGAGCAGGACGCACTGCACTAAATGTAAATACCAGGAACGGATCTAGCTAAACACTGTGAGCAGGACGCACTGCACTGAATGTAAATAGCAGGAACGGATCTAGCTGAACACTGTGAGCAGGACGCACTGCACTAAATGTAAATACCAGGAACGGATCTAGCTGAACACTGTGAGCAGGACGCACTGCACTGAATGTAAATAGCAGGAACGGATCTAGCTGAACACTGTGAGCAGGACGCACTGCACTGAATGTAAATAGCAGGAACGGATCTAGCTGAACACTGTGAGCAGGACGCACTGCACTAAATGTAAATACCAGGAACGGATCTAGCTGAACACTGTGAGCAGGACGCACTGCACTGAATGTAAATAGCAGGAACGGATCTAGCTGAACACTGTGAGCAGGACGCACTGCACTAAATGTAAATACCAGGAACGGATCTAGCTGAACACTGTGAGCAGGACGCACTGCACTGAATGTAAATAGCAGGAACGGATCTAGCTGAACACTGTGAGCAGGACGCACTGCACTGAATGTAAATAGCAGGAACGGATCTAGCTGAACACTGTGAGCAGGACGCACTGCACTGAATGTAAATAGCAGGAACGGATGTAGCTGAACACTGTGAGCAGGACGCACTGCACTAAATGTAAATACCAGGAACGGATCTAGCTGAACACTGTGAGCAGGACGCACTGCACTGAATGTAAATAGCAGGAACGGATCTAGCTGAACACTGTGAGCAGGACGCACTGCACTAAATGTAAATACCAGGAACGGATCTAGCTGAACACTGTGAGCAGGACGCACTGCACTGAATGTAAATAGCAGGAACGGATCTAGCTGAACACTGTGAGCAGGACGCACTGCACTGAATGTAAATAGCAGGAACGGATGTAGCTGAACACTGTGAGCAGGACGCACTGCACTAAATGTAAATACCAGGAACGGATCTAGCTGAACACTGTGAGCAGGACGCACTGCACTGAATGTAAATAGCAGGAACGGATCTAGCTGAACACTGTGAGCAGGACGCACTGCACTGAATGTAAATAGCAGGAACGGATCTAGCTGAACACTGTGAGCAGGACGCACTGCACTAAATGTAAATACCAGGAACGGATCTAGCTGAACACTGTGAGCAGGACGCACTGCACTGAATGTAAATAGCAGGAACGGATCTAGCTGAACACTGTGAGCAGGACGCACTGCACTAAATGTAAATACCAGGAACGGATCTAGCTGAACACTGTGAGCAGGACGCACTGCACTGAATGTAAATAGCAGGAACGGATCCAGCTGAACACTGTGAGCAGGACGCACTGCACTGAATGTAAATAGCAGGAACGGATCTAGCTGAACACTGTGAGCAGGACGCACTGCACTAAATGTAAATACCAGGAACGGATCTAGCTGAACACTGTGAGCAGGACGCACTGCACTGAATGTAAATAGCAGGAACGGATCTAGCTGAACACTGTGAGCAGGACGCACTGCACTAAATGTAAATACCAGGAACGGATCTAGCTGAACACTGTGAGCAGGACGCACTGCACTGAATGTAAATAGCAGGAACGGATCTAGCTGAACACTGTGAGCAGGACACACTGCACTAAATGTAAATAGTCTAGATAGAAGATAACAGGAACGGATCTAGCTAAACTGAATACAGTGTATATATATATATGCAACACCTGGGATGCATATATATACACAATACACTGTAAGTGCAGCTAACTGACTGACTGTTCTGCCTAATCTATCTAACTCAAATCAAATGACACTGTCTCTCTCTCTCTCTATCTCTCAGCACACCGGAACACACACTACACAGGGCCGCCGTGCAGGCGGCCTTATATAGTGTGGGGTGTGTACTAAATCCCCTGAGCCATAATTGGCCAAAGCCACCCTGGCTTTGGCCAATTACAGCTCTCTCTACTGACGGCGCTGTGATTGGCCAAGCATGCGGGTCATAGTGCATGCTTGGCCAATCATCAGCCAGCAATGCACTGCGATGCCGCAGTGAATTATGGGCCGTGACGCGGCACACGAATTTGGCGCGAACGGCCCATATCGTTCGCAATTCGGCGAACGACCGAACAGCCGATGTTCGAGTCGAACATGGGTTCGACTCGAACACGAAGCTCATCCCTACTGAGGAGTGCATCAAAGGGGCGATAGCAAGCCTTCCAGCGTCGAAGGCCCCTGGCTCAGACGGCCTTCCTCTGGAATTTTACTCCCAGTTCCAGGAGGTCCTCATTCCCAGACTTGAGGCTTTATATTCACATATATACGCATCAGGCACACTCCCGCACACCATGAGTGAGGCATTAATTGTCCTCATTCCCAAACCCGGCAAGGATCCCCTCCAACCCGAGTCCTATCGCCCAATTTCTCTCCTTCAATTGGATGTGAAAATTCTCGCTAAAATCCTAGCCATGAGACTCAACAAAGTCATTCTTAGCCTAATCCACCCTGACCAAACAGGCTTTATGCCCAATAAGAACACTGCATTTAATCTGAGAAGGCTATTTACCAATCTTCAAGCTACACATGATGAGACTGGGTCTAGGGTAGTGGTCAGCTTGGACGCCGCCAAGGCGTTTGATTCTGTGGAGTGGAGCTACCTTTGGGAGTGCCTCCATAGGTTCGGCTTCGGCCCCAGGTTCATTAAATGGCTTCAGCTCCTTTACCAGGCTCCCACCGCTCGGATCCAGGTCAACGGGAAAATGTCCACCCCATTCTTACTGTCAAGGGGAACAGGACAGGGTTGCCCAATCTCCCCCATGCTGTATGCCCTAGCTGTTGAGCCATTGGCCATAGCCATCAGAGCGCACCCTGGCATTAAGGGCCTCCGTCGGGGGCAGTTCAGCGAGGTACTTAGTTTATATGCTGACGATATGCTACTCTACTTATCAGATGCTGGTCCCTCGCTGGCTGCGGCCCTGCAGCTTATTCAGCAGCATGGGACCCACTCAGGGCTACAAATCAATTGGTCTAAGTCCCAAATACTCCCCATTGATATCTCCGTTCCAGCGAATACTCAGGTGCCCCTCCCATTGGTAAGAACTAACCAGCTCAAATACCTAGGCATACAGTGCTCACGATCCCTAGCAGATTACATACACCTGAATATTGAACCAATTTTCAAATATCTTAAAAACAAGACGCAAATTTGGTCCAGACTCCCTTTGGGGGTGATGGGTCGCAACAGCTTGGTGAAGATGATTCTACTTCCCAAGCTGCTGTACCTATTCTGGCATGCCCCTTTGTATATCCCAGCTCATGTGTTCAGGTCCCTTGAGTCCATACTTAACACATTTATATGGGGCACATCCAGACACAAGCTATCATGGCAGATCCTTAAATGCCCTACCCGCCTGGGGGGCACGGCCACCCCAGATCTCGCACTTTACTATTTAGCTTCCCAGCTGTCCCACTTTTACTATTTTAGCAAGCACGACAGGCTTCGCTACACTATTCTAGCATGCACACGAGCCTCTGACGTTGTGGCTCATCCCTTCCAGATAATCTTCTGCAAACACAGGGGTATTTCTAGCCCTGTGGGCGGGAACCGACTATTACAACATCACAGCAGAATTTGGCACCGTGCACTCACCACTATTGGAGCTCCCCCTATCCACGCTCATACTCCGCTATGGGATAATCCTCAGCTCCCTGAACTATTGACCATCCCTGACTACAAACTATGGATCAATTATAAAATCATATATCTGCATCAGGTCGTTGCGGGGGGAGAGGTCAGGCCCTTTCAAGCTCTGAAAGATGAATTTGCCCTTCCTAACCATATGCTTTTTAGGTATCTCCAGATACGCCACGCCCTTCAATCCCAGTTCAACAACTCTATCCCCACGCTAGAAGTGGTAACAGTCACAGATCTACTCCTGGGTGATGACCCCAAAAAACTGATCTCCACCCTATACAATATCCTACTCCTACCCGCGGCCACCAACCACACACAAAAATTAAGAGTTAAATGGGAGGCAGACACCGGAGCCTTCGACGATGACCAGTGGGGGGACATACTTGAGACTTGCACAAAAGTTTCCCCGAAATTATCAGACCACCTCACTCACTTATATATCCTCCACAGATCTTATCTCACCCCCGCCCGCATCCTTAAATATAGGCCAGAGGCTACTTCAGACTGCCCTCGATGCGGCAGCACCCCCAGTACATACTATCACTTAATATGGTCTTGCCCAATTATTCAGAACTACTGGATGCAAGTAGTCAAATTTCTTCATGATCAAATGGGCTCCCCTCTGACACTATGCCCTCGCCAATGTCTACTTGGTTTGCTCGTGGTCTCAGAGGAGGAGAAATATTTATCAATATTTATGCAGGAATCCCTCTTCATAGCCAGGTTGAAAGTTGCCCAACTATGGCTTCGACCTGACCCCCCACGGTGCAACAGTGAACGAGAGCAGTGAATCTTACCCTACCCTACAAAAAATTTCTGTATACCCACCGCGGCTGTCCAGCCAAATATCACAAAATATGGGATAGATGGATAAACGAGGCCTCTACGTGCACGGACGGGTAATGCATAATATGTATATGACTGTTGGTTTAATGGCATTTAACTTTACATATGACCAAACCTCTTACTAATCCAATTAAAAGGTACACCCTGACATTGGTTTGTAATCATCTGTCAAGACTTTCAGTATAAAAGCTAGTCCAATTGTTTCCAAAGTATGTTATACACTGTACTTCAATATTTCCAATATGTACTGTCTATTATGCTCAATAAACTTTATCTTTGATTAAAAAAAAACAGTACATCTGAGACATGTGAATGCCAGATACAGTAGGGATGAGCCGAACACCCCCCTGTTTGGTTCGCACCAGAACATGCGAACAGGCAAAAAATTAGTTTGAACACACGAACACCATTAAAGTCTATGGGACACGAACATGAATAATCAAAAGTGCTAATTTTAAAGGCTTATATGCAAGTTATTGTCATAAAAAGTGTTTGGGGACCTGGGTCCTGCCCCAGGGGACATGGATCAATGCAAAAAAAGTTTTAAAAATGGCAGTTTTTTTCAGGAGCAGTGATTTTAATAATGCTTAAAGTGAAACAATAAAAGTGTAATATTCCTTTAAATTTCGTACCTGGGGGGTGTCTATAGTATGCCTGTAAAGGGGCGCATGTTTCCCGTGTTTAGAACAGTCTGACAACAAAATGACATTTCAAAGGAAAAAAAGTCATTTAAAACTACTCACGGCTATAATGAATTGCCGGTCCGACAATACACATCAAAGTTTATTGATAAAAATGGCATTGGAAAAACCCCAAACCGAAATTTAAAAAAAAATGATGTGGGGGTCTGGTATGGATATTAAGGGGAACCCCGGCCAAAATTTAAAAAAAAAATGGTGTGGGGTCCCCCTCAAAATCTATATCAGACCCTTCAGGTCTGGTATGGATTTTAAGGGGAACCCCGCACCAAAATAAAAAAAATGGTGTGGGCCCCCCCCAAAAATCCATACCAGACCCTTATCCGAGCACGCAACCTGGCAGGCCGCAGGAAAAGAGGGGGGGATGAGAGAGCGCCCCCCTCCTGAACCGTACCAGGCCACATGCCCTCAAGATTGGGAGGGTGCTTTGGGGTAGCCCCCCAAAGCACCTTGTCCCCATGTTGATGGGGACAAGGGTCTCATCCCCACAACCTTTGCCCGGTGGTTGTGGGGGTCTGTGGGCAGGGGGCTTATCGGAATCTGGAAGCCCCTTTAACAAGGGGACCCCTAGATCCTGGCCCTCCCCCCTGTGTGAAATGGTTAGGGGGTACAAAAGTACCCCTACCATTTCACAAAAAAAGTGTCAAAAATGTTAAAAATGACAAGAGACAGTTTTGACAATTCCTTTATTTAAATGCTTCTTCTTTCTTCTATCTTCTATCTACTTGCTTCTATCTTCTATCTTCTATCTTCCTTCAGTTTCTTCCTTTATCTTCTTCTTCTGGTTCTTCTGGTTCTTCTGGTTCTTCCTCCAGTGTTCTCGTCCGGAATCTTCCTCCGTGGAGTCTTCTTCCCTTCTTTTTCTCAGGCCGCTCCGCATCCACCATGATGGGAGGCTCCTGCTGTGTGACGTTTCTCATCTTCTGACGGTTCTTAAATAATGGAGGGTGGGGCCTCCCGGTGACCCTGCCCCCTCTGACGCACAGGGACTTGACGGGGACCAGAACCAGAAGAAGAAGAAGATGGAGGAAGAAACCGAAGGAAGATAGAAGAAATAAGATAGAACATAGAAGATAAAAGAAAGAAGAAGCATTTAAATAAAGGAATTGTCAAAAACTGTCTCTTGTCATTTTTAAAATTTTTGACACTTTTTTATGAAATGGTAGGGGTACTTTCACACAGGGGGAGGGCCGGGATATGGGGGTCCCCTTATTAAAGGGGGCTTTCAGATTCCGATAAGCCCTCCGCCCGCAGACCCCCACAACCACCAGGCAAGGTTTGTGGGGATGAGGCCCCTTGTCCCCATCAACATGGGGACCAGGTGCTTTGGGGGGCTACCCCAAAGCACCCTCCCAATGTTGAGGGCATGTGGACTGGTACGGTTCAGGAAGGGGGGCGCTCTCTCATCCCCCCTCTTTGCCTGTGGCCTGCCAGGTTGCATGCTCGGATAAGGGTCTGGTATGGATTTTTGGGGGGACCCCACACCATTTTTTTTTAAATTTTGGCACGGGGTTCACCTTAAAATCCATACCATACCAGACCTTCTATCTTCTATCTGCTTTTTAAATTTTGGCCGGGGTTCCCCTTAATATCCATACCAGACCTGAAGAGCCTGGTATGGAATATAGGGGGACCCCCACGTCATTTTTGTTTAAATTTTGGTTCAGGGTTCCCCTGTGGGGAATTCCCATGCTGTTTTTATCAATGAACTTTTATGCGTATTGTCAGACCGACAATTCATTAATAGCCATGAGTAGTTTTAAGTTAATTTTTTTCCTTTGAAATGTCATTTTGCTGTCAGACTGTTCTAAACATGGGAAACATGTGCCCCTTTACAGGCATACTATAGACACCCCCAGGTACGAAATTTATAGGAATATTACACTTTTATTGTTTCACTTTAAGCATTATTAAAATCACTGCTCCTGAAAAACGGCCGTTTTTAAAACTTTTTTTT
The DNA here is from genome assembly GCA_037952925.1 of Lithobates clamitans. Taxonomy (NCBI): domain Eukaryota; kingdom Metazoa; phylum Chordata; class Amphibia; order Anura; family Ranidae; genus Lithobates; species Lithobates clamitans. Next base: position 2,257,164 of record JBBGZY010000498.1, read on the forward strand.
GCATTGATCCATGCCCCTTGGGGCAGGACCCAGGTCCCCAAACACTTTTTATGACAACACCATGCATATAAGCCTTTAAAATGAGCACTTTTGATTTCTCCCATAGACTTTTAAAAGGTGTTCTGCGGCTTTCGAATTTGCCGCGAACACCCCAAATTGTTCGCTGTTCGGCGAACTGGCGAACAGCCGATGTTCAAGTCTAACATGAGTTCGACTTGAACTCGAAGCTCATCCCTAACCAGGAGGCTGCTAGAGATGTCCCCCCCCCCCCCCGGGAGCTGAGGCAGGGGCCCATACAGGAAAACAACAAGCTTACAAACACATTCCCCAATAAGGGGAACAGATGTTGGCCAATGATATATATGGGCACCAATTTCAGAAAATACATTGAATATGCTTAAAAATATTGATATATCAAGGGGGAATAGTAGAATGGAGCCCAATAGACCAAAGTGCAAACAAGACAAGTGATAATAGGGTGTCAATTCCTATGTGCAAGGAAAACAAATGCTTGATAGGAAGAAAGGAAGAAACAGGACTGTGCATAGGAGGTGCCCAAAAAAAGGGGTGAGAGTGGCCACATAGTGAGCCTGCTACAAAAAGAGTAAATACGGGATTACCATGATAGCATGATAAGGGAACCTCCTACATACAGATAGCAGTGTGCATCCACCGTGCTGTCTCAGTGGACTGACAAGACCTGGATGGAAATGTTGTGGATGTTAAATACGCCTAGGCCACCTGGAGACCCCTCCCAACATCATGTGGTACAAACGAAGAGGAGGGAGGCATCACTGCCAAGGTTTTAGGTTCCCCCTGAAAATCTATGCAAAGCCTTTTGTACAAGCATGCAGGAAAGGGGGCATAAGCATGCATATTTTTCCCCTGCACTGCACCAGGCCCTCAACATGGGAGTCACCCCTGGCAAAGCACCTTGTGCCCATGTTGACTATTAAAAGGGTGTCTTCCCCACAACCCTGGCCTATTGGTTGTGGGGGCTCTTCGGATGGGGAGCTATTGGGATCTAGAAGGCTCTTTTAATAATGAAGGGGCACCAAGATATATTGTGAATGTGCCCCTACTCATTCACAAAATAATTTATGAATTATTATTTATAAAAAAATTAAAGTCTCCAAAAAGTTCCTTGTTGTAAATCCGTCATCAGTCACATGGTCCTGTAATGCCGTCCTACTATGGGGCCAGTGATGCCACTCGTTGATAAGAATTTGGTGGTTCTTGAACCCACCAGTGTCCTTAAAGCAGAACTAAAAGGTGAATACTCACCTATTTAATGGCCCCTCTCCAGCAGAGTCATCTTCCTCTGAATGCCAGTCTTTGGGTCTCTTCATTGGCTGACATGTGATGACATCATCCCTACACAGGAGCCAGTCATCCCCCACTCAGAGATGAAGTCATTCCCCCACATACTGAGCACGGCACAGTATGCTGAGCTGCGCATACTCAGCTTAATTTACAATGCCGTAGAAGACAGCGAGCAGGCAGGTAGGGACATTTTGTTGCAGAAGAGCCATTGCATGTTTCTTCTGCAATAAAAGCCCAAGTCTGTCTTCTCACCGTTTCTTACAGTGGAACTTTAGTTTCTCTTTAAAAACAATTTACAGCAGTAAACTGTCATGTGCAATAGCACCACCCATGTCCGAACGCTAGAAAAGCCAAACCAAAGTGATGTTCAGACTGAACCTTAAGCTCATCCCTAATCATAACAGAGAATTAAACTCTGTAGGGCCTCATGTACACTGCTGCTGGTCGTTTAGGAGCAGTTGGGCACTTTTTTCAACTGCGCCTGAACTCTCCTCTATGTTATCTTATCAGTACATGTACATAGGGTCGTTTATAGTCGTTTCCAGGCAATTGACGTTAGAAGCATTTTTTGGAAAGCAAAAGCATTCAGAGGCATTTGAAACACTAAATGCCTGTAACAGCTTGTAAACACGCGTAAACACAGTAACTCAAGTTTAGCCACGTTTTGTTTACAGGCATTTTTAATGGAGATACATTTCTGACCATTTGCAATGCAAAAAATTCTTCTAAATGCAAACGCGGCTAAACGCAGCATGTAAACACGGCACAATGGATGTTTTTAACCATTGATTACTAGCTGTCAAGTTCCACCTTTCAGGAGAGGTTTAAAAACATCCCAGGTACATTAAGCTTAAGAAATATTCCAACAACGGCCAATACTGGCCTTCAAGCAACCAACCTAGCTTAGATACACCATAAAATAACATAAGAAATATGATTACTGCACTTTTGTGGGGCATTATTTTTAGTCCACATCAGACCACAAGGTAGAAAGACGTGAATTATTGGTTCTTAAAGGGAACTTTAAAAACACTTAGAAAATGAAGCTTTTGAAATATAAATGACAGTTCTATTTGACAAAAAAAAGATAGTGGATCTCAATTTTGTAAATCACTATCTGACAGATTTATGACCATTCTCACCTCTGTGACTTTTACTCCACCATCCTCTTTTATAGTGCACTCCTTTCCTTATCTCAACAACTATTCCAGTGTAATTACAATTGCTCTGTGTATGTGTTGTTTTTTTTTCCCTCAGATGTGCAAAAAAACCCCAAAAAATCATGAACAATTCTTCATTGTTTTTGTATTGATCATTACAAATAGTTAATGGATACACGTGACACGGATTTCTAGTTTTGGAGTATATATCCTGCATGTAATTGTGTTCATTGTACAGTTGCCTTACCTGAGGATGCGTCTGAAGGAATCTCAAACTGTTGTAACTAGATTATAAGCTGGTTTCTTCTGTATAAATTATAAATATACTGTATATATTGTGACAGTGCAATGCCCTGCCACTTTGTAAAAGTAGGACTCTGCCACGGGACCCCAGAATATCAATTTTGGGCAGAGAAAACTGTTTTTTACAGCTCTCACCAGGTTTTGTTAATCTCAGATTTGACTCTGAAGTTTGAAGATTTTAAAGTGCTTTGGGAGGGAAGAAATCTGCAACTCGGTGTCCAGGTCTTGCTTTAGACCAGCAGATTGTGTGTCCAGGTGCGCATAGCCCTTATAATGTTAAGCTTGCTCATAGCTCAGACTCCACCTGGGGACAAAAAGTTTCTTGTCCAGGAGACATATGGCTGCAGGGGCAATGTGTCTGCATATACAGGTCTGTACAGTGTGGCAGACAGGTGCCTTGTTCAGCCAAACACACAGGCAGACAGGTGCCTTGTTCAGCCAGACATCTGACATCTGTGGGTCAATGTGGTGTGCTGTGGAACAGTGGTGCTGCAAGGAAGTAGTGTGTGCAACCAAGACATGACCTAAGTGTTTGTTCTAGCCTGAGCGAGAGGCATTCTGACAAGGCTGAGACCTGTGTAGCCTGAGGTGAGCTGCTAAATAGCCAGGAGGCTGTTTTCCTTTAAATTCTGTGTGAAACTGGAACCTTGTGTAGGAAATCCTGATGTAAAGGACTTTTCTTTTTGGTTAATAAAATTGAGCTGGCAAGCCCTAGAACAGGCATCACTAAATGGCAGATGGAGGTCAGGATCTGGACCGAGCCACTGTCCCATCCGGACCTGCGGTTGCATCATTTAGGAGCCGATTCTGTTCCCCAGCCTTGACCGCTGTCATTCTCTGTATGTCAGATGGCACAATGGTAGGGGGGCAGATAATAAGCTGAGTGTTGGTAATAAGCTGATTTTGGGAGGCACAGTACTGCATTGGAAAGGAGCAAGAGCTGCCGGCTGTTAACCTTTCATATTAACCAGCAAGTGATTGGTGGCTAGGATTGCCCTGTATCCTGTGCCTCCTGAAGTCACCTTATTACCAGCACTCAGCTTATTACCCGCCCTCCAATGCAGATCTGTTCCTCCTGAAGTCAGCTTATTATCAGCACTCAGCTTATTACCCGCTCCCAATGCAGAGCTTTGCCTCCCACACCTGGCATAGTACCTTCCTGCCTTCCTTCTTCCACTCAATCTAAGATAGGAGAGTGAAGGGCAGGGGGCAGGATATCCAGAGAGCAGAGCACACTACTGTGGTAAAAGGGGGTTAGTGCTGTTGGGTGTGAAGGTAGGGAGTGCTGTGAGAGGGGCTGTGAAGAGGCGGGGTTGTGATTTAAGAGGGGCAATGTTGTAGGGGAGTGAAGAGGGCAGAGCACATCACTAGGGGATTTGTGATGTAAGGGTGATGTAATGAGTGGCAGTATTATGGGGGGAAGGTGATGTAAAGGGGATGCAGGTGATGAAAAGAGGGCAGATCACACTATTGTAGGAGATGTGTGATGTAAGCGAGCAAAGCTGTGGGGGGGGGGTGATGTAAAGTTGGCAGTGCTGTGTGTGTGTAGGGGGGTTAATATGAAGAGGGCAGTGCTGTGGGGGGGGGGGGGGGTTGAGGATTTGAAGGGTGTGCTGTAATAATTTTATTCAATACCCCTGCCCTAGAACCACAGTTTGAACTGGCATGATGCCCTAAAATTAAGGTGTATTTCCCACATGAAATATTTTATTATATTTTTTTATGTGACAACACTGAAGAAATGACACTTTGCTACAATGTGACCCCGCCCCCCTCTGACGCACGGGGACTTGACGGGGACTTCCCTGTGGCATTCCCCATAATGTCAGAGGGGGCGGAAGTCACCGTGCATCAGAGGGGGGCGGGGTCATCGGGTGGCCCCACCCTCCGTTATTTAAGAACCGTCAGAAGAGGAGAAGCGTCCCACAGCGGGAGCCTCCCATCATGGTGGATGCGGAGCGGCCCGAGAAGAAGAAGGGAAGAAGACACCGGCGCCGTGGAGGAAGATGCCGGACGAGAACACCGGAGAAAGAACCAGAAGAACCAGAAGAAGAAGAAGATGGAGGAAGAAACCGAAGGAAGATAGAAGATAGAAGATAGAAGAAAGAAGATAGAAGAAAGAAGAAGCATTTAAATAAAGGAATTGTCAAAAACTGTCTCTTGTCATTTTTAAAATTTTTGACACTTTTTTTGTGAAATGGTAGGGGTACTTTTGTACCTCCTTATCAGTTCACACAGGGGGGAGGCCCGGGATCTGGGGGTCCCCTTGTTAAAGGGGGCTTCCAGATTCCGATAAGGGTTGTGGGGCAAGGGTTGTGGTGATGAGGCCCTTGTCCCCATCAACATGGGGACAAGGTGTTTTGGGGGGCTACCCAAAGCACCCTCCCAATATTGAGGGCATGTGGCCTAGGGCCTAGTACGGTTTAGGAGGGGGGGGCGCTCTCTCGTCCCCCCTTTTTTCCTGCAGCCTGCCAGGTTGCATGCTCGAATAAGGGTCTGGTATGAATTTTTGGGGAGACCCCACGCCATTTTTTTTTACATTTTGGCGCGGGGTTCCCCTTAAAATCCATACCAGACCTAAAGGATCTGGTATAGATTTTGAGGGGGACCCCACACCATTTAAAAAAAAAAATTTGGCCAAGTTTCCCCTTAATATCCATACTAGACCTGAAGGGCCTAGTATGGAATTTAGGGGGACCCCCACATCATTTTTTTTTTAAATTTCGGTTCGGGGTTCCCCTGTGGGGAATTCCCATGCCATTTTTATCAATGAACTTTTTTGTGTATTCTCGAACCGGCAATTCATTATAGCCGCGAATAGTTTTAAATGACTTTTTTTCCTTTGAAATGTCATTTTGCTGTCAGACTGTTCTAAACACGGGAAACATGCGCCCCTTTACAGGCATACTATAAACATCCCCCAGGTATGAAATTTAAAGGAATAATACATTTTTATTGTTTCACTTTAAGCATTATTAAAATCACTGCTCCTGAAAAAAACTTCCATTTTTAAAACTTTTTTTGCATTGATCCATGTCCCCTGGGGCAGGACCCAGGTCCCTCAACTTTTTATGACAATAACTTGCATATAAGCTTTTAAAATTAGCACTTTTGATTTCTCCCATAGACTTTTAAAGGGTGTTCCGCGGCTTTCGAATTTGCCGCGAACACCCCAAATTGTTCGCTATTCAGCGAACTGCCGAACAGCCGATGTTCGAGTCGAACATGAGTTCGACTTGAACTCGAAGCTCATCCCTAGTCTTGGCAATTTTCTTATAGCCTAGGTCATCTTTATGTAGAGCAACAATTCTTTTTTTCAAATCCTCAGAGAGTTCTTTGCCATGAAGTGCCATGTTGAACTTCCAGGGACCAGTATGAGAGAGTGAGGGCAATAACACCAAATTTTAACCACTTGTCGACTATCCGCCGCAGTTGTACTGTGGCAGATTGGCACAGCTGGGCGAAACAACGTTATGTAACATCGCTTTGCCCTGTGGCCACTAGGGGGTGCGCGCGCCCCCCGCTCACCCCCCAAGCCGATGCACGTGCCCGGCCGTCACGATCACTGCCGGGCTCCCACGATCACTCAGGGGACACGGATAACCGGAATCTGTGTGTGTAAACACACAGTTACTAGATCTCTGAGGGGAGAACAGACAGATCGTCTGTTCATACAGAGTATGAACAGCAATCTGTCATCTCCCCTGCACAGTCCCATCCCCCCATCAGTTAGAACACAAACTAGGTAACACATTACCCCTTGATCGCCCCCTAATGTTAACTCTTTTTACAGTAATCAATGCATTTTCTATAGCATTGATCGCTGTATTAATGCCAATAGTCCCAAAAATGTGTCAAAATTGTTTGATGTGCCTGCCATAATGTCGCAGTCCCAATAAAAAACGCAGATCGCCGCCATTACTAGTAAAAAAAATTACTAATACATATCCCTTATATTACTAAAACTATCCCTTATTTTGTAGATGCTATAACTTTTGCGCAAACCAATCAATATACGCTTATTGCGGGTTTTTTTTACCAAAAATATATAGAAGAATACATATCGGCCTAAACTGAGGAAAAAAAAAAATTTTTTATATATTTTTGGTGGATATTTATTACGGCAAAAAGTAAAATATTATGCATTTTTTTTCAAAATTGTCACTCTTTTTTTGTTTATTGAGCAAAAAATAAAAACCGCAGAGGTGATCAAATACCACTAAAAGAAATCTCTATTTGTGGGAAAAAAAGGACGTCAATTTTGTCAATTTTTCACTTAGGGTCTACTCACTTTTGTTGCCAGTGGTTTAGACATTAATGGCTGTGTGTTGAGTTATTTTGACAGCAAATTTACACTGTTATACAAGCTGTACACTCACTACTTTACATTGTAGCAAAGTGTCATTTCTTAAGTGCTATCACATGAAAAGATATAATAAAATATTTACAAAAATGTGAGGGGTGTGTACTCACTTTTGGGAGATACTGTGTGTGTATATATATATATATATATATATATATATATATATATATATATATATATATATATATATATACATATACATATATATATACTGTATATATATATATATATATATATATATATATATATATATATACATATATACATATACATATATATATATATATATATATATATACATATATACATATACATATATACATATACATATATACATATATATATATATATATATATATATATATATATATATATATATATATATATATATATATATACATATACATATATATATATATATATCTATATATATATATATATATATATATATATATATATATATATATATATATATATACAGTGGGGACGGAAAATATTCAGACCCCCTTCAATTTTTCACTCTGTTATATTGCAGCCAAAATCATTTAAGGCTAAAATTCATTTGCTAAAATCATTTAAGTTTATTTTTTTCCTCATTAATGTACACACAGCACCCCATATTGACAGCAAAACACAGAATTGTTGACATTTTTGCAGATTTATTAAAAAAGAAAAACTGAAATATCACATGGTCCTAAGTATTAAGACACTTTGCTGTGACACTCATATATTTAACTCAGGTGCTGTCCATTTCTTCTGATCATCCTTGAGATGGTTCTACACCTTCATTTGAGTCCAGCTGTGTTTGATTATACTGATTGAACTTGATTATTAAAGCCACACACCTGCACCTGTCTATATAAGACCTTACAGCTCACAGTGCATGTCAGAGCAAATGAGATTCATGAGGTCAAAGGAACTGCCTGAAGAGCTCCGAGACAGAATTGTGGCAAGGCACAGATCTGGCCAAGGTCACAAAAAAAATCTGCTGCACTTAAGGATCCTAAGAGCACAGTGGCCTCCATAATCCTTAAATGGAAGACATTTGGGATGACCAGAACCCTTCCTAGAGCTGGCCGTCTGGCCAAACTGAGCTATTGGGGGAGAAGAGCCTTGGTGAGAGAGGTAAAGAAGAACCCAAAGATCACTGTGACTGAGCTCCAGAGATGCAGTCAGGAGATGGTAGAAAGTTGTAGAAAGTCAACCATCACTGCAGTCCTCCACCAGTCGGGGCATTATGGCAGAGTGGCCCGACAGAAGCCTCTCCTCAGTGCAAGACACATGAAAGCCCACATGGAGTTTGCTAAAAAAACACCTGAAGGACTCCAAGATGGTGAGAAATAAGATTCTCTGGTTTGATGAGACCAATATAGAACTTTTTGGCCTTAATTCTAAGCTGTATGTGTGGAGAAAACCAGGCACTGCTCATCACCTGTCCAATACAGTCCCAACAGTGAAGCACGGTGGTGGCAGCATCATGCTGTGGGGGTGTTTTTCAGCTGCAGGGACAGGATGACTGGTTGCAAATAAGGGAAAGATGAATGCAGCCAAGTACAGGGATATCCTGGACAAAAACCTTCTCCAGAGTGCTCAGGACCTCAGACTGGGCTGAAGGTTTACCTTCCAACAAGACAATGACCCTAAGCACACAGCTAAAATAATGAAGGAGTGGATTCACAACAACTCTGTGACTGTTCTTGAATGGCCCAGCCAGAGCCCTGACTTAAACCCAATTGAGCATCTCTGGAGAGACCTAAAAATGGCTGTCCACCAACCTTTACCATCCAACCTGACAGAACTGGAGAGGATCTGCAAGGAGGAATGGCAGAGGATCTCCTGGTGTGAAATCCTGGTGTGAAAAACTTGTTGCATCTTTCCCAAAAAGACTCATTACTGTATTAGATCAAAAGGATGCTTCTACTAAATACTGAGCAAAGGGTCTGAATACTTAGGACCATGTGATATTTCAGTTTTTCTTTTTTAATAAATCTGCAAAAATTTCAACAATTCTGTGTTTTTCTGTCAATATGGGGTGCTATGTGTACATTAATGAGGAAAAAAATGAACTTAAATGATTTTAGCAAATGGCTGCAATATAACAAAGAGTGTAAAATTTAAGGGGGTCTGAATACTTTCCATCCCCACTGTGTATATATATATATATATATATATATATATATATATATATATATATATATATATATATATTAGTAGTTAGAAGATTGTAGTTCTTGTTGCTGTCTGATTAGTTTCTGCCCTTCTTTGCTTTTATCTTGTTCAACACTTGTTCCTGTTAACTAACTTAAAAATATAGATAATCTTCAAGACATCTTCTAAATATAAAAGAAGAATCATGTTCAATAATAAAGCTGACACAGGGCCACTTACAAAGTTAATGTATACAGCCAGCATGATTTATTTTCTTAGAACTATGTCATTGTTTTGTAAAATACTTAGGTCTATCATTTTTATATTACATTCTTCATTCAGGCTCTCCTATATTATTTTTCAGCTTTTATATTTCTCTTTTCCTTGTTCTTTTAAAGAAGGTTGCTTTCAAGAGGGTATTCTATATATAAGGTTTTGTCTGAGTGAGTTTCTGTGTCTATGTACTTGTCAAGGTTAGAGTGTTGTACTGTTAAAATGCTTTCAGGACAAAACAAAGCTTGCACTATGCTCTTTGAAGTTTAAAGCACTGCAAAAGCACAGGGTAGATTTAGCTAATGCTTCACAAATGCACTTTCCCATTAATGAGCTTTAAAACTGGTCATGTGAGACATGCTTTAATGGTGTCTGGTAAAAAGCGCTATACTCCTACCCAAAATTTTCAAGTGTTCGAAAAAATAATTTAGGCATGCTGATTTTTCCAGCCTTTGAAGCATACTTTTCTTGTTGCTGGACACCACATCACACATAATGCATTTTCTGTAGCTGTCGAAGTAAATCCAATAGAGCTCTGCCTATACTCAATTTGAGGTGTCCTTTTAATCTTCTTCTAAAAGTGAAGAGATGACAGTTTGGGCCAAACTTAATGTCCAAAACTAATAAAGACAAACCTCAGCAGAGGAAAAATATACATATTTTGAATGTTTTGCTTGACAAAGTTCTAGCAGGCTTCCTCAACTACAACATAATATATAGCAATGCAGGGACGTGTGGTGAGGTCAGTGGCTGGTGAGGCATTGGCTAGTATCAGAGCCAGATACACACAGGTTATATATGTCACGAACGTTAGAATGAGAGCAATAATTCTATCACTAGGACTCCTCTGTAAAAAAAAAAAAAAGAAAAAATAAAGAAAAAAAAACTAAAACATCGCCTATGGAGATTTTTAAGTACCGAACGTTTGGCGCCATTCCACGAGTGTGCGCAATTTTAAAGTGTGACATGTTAGGTATCTACTTACTTGTCATAACATCATCTTTCACATTATACAAAAAAATTGTGCTAACTTTAGTGGTTTTTTTTTTTTTGTACATTCATGAAACAGTTTTTTCCCCAAAAAAAGCATTTGAAAAATTGTTGCACAAATTCCACGTAACATAAAAAGTTGCAATGACCACCATTTTAGCTAAAAAATATATATATACTGTTTGGGGGTAGGGATGGGTGAACGGTTCGGCCCGAGCATACGTTTGGGCCGAACGTTCGCTGTTCAGACGTTCGGTGAATAGCCGAACAAACAGGTCATTCAACTGTTTGTTCGGCCCCCCGAACCAACCGCAATGTATTGCGGTGCTGAATAGTGCATTGCAACTACTGATTGGCTGAAGCAGTGAAAGCTTCAGGCAATCAGGGCACTCAGAGCACTCTCAGATTCATGATTGGACACTGTCATCATGACTTTATCCAATCATGGCTCATTCCCGCCTCACAATATAAGTATTCTTTCAATGGAAGACATTTTCAGTGTGATTTCGGCGTGGAGAGAGATAGAACAGGGCTCTGTTTAGTGCTATTACTTAGTGTGCTATACTGTGCTATTTTGCTTCAATTGTCAGTGTAGAATTTTAGTTTAGTGTCAGTCTAGGGATAGTGTGAGTGTAGTGAGGAGGACCATCATTTAGCTTTGCATAGTGTGCAGCTAGATTAGGGACAGCTCAGATAGTTTCACTGTAGTGTAGTGAGACCGTGTCAGTAATCTTTACATTAGTGTATAGCTAGAGTAGGGACAGTTCAGATAGTGTCAGTGTAGTGATGGTTGAACATGGTCTATTTGATTGCATTACTGCCAGTTTAACATCATTTACTTCTGTGCGCGTTACAGCCAGTTTAACGCCATTTACTTTTCTGTGCGTTACTGCCAATTTAAACCCATATAGTTTTGCGTGCGTTACTGCCAATTTAACACCATATGGTATTGTGTGCGTTACTGCCAGTTTAACGCCATATCGTTTTGTGCGTTACTGCCAGTTTAACGCCATATAATTCTGTGTACGTTACTGCCAATTTAACGCCATATAGTTCTGTGTGTGTTACTGCCAGTATAACGCCATGTACTTCTGTATGTGTAACTGCCAGTTTAACGCCACATAGTTCTGTGTGTGTTACTGCCAGCTGAACGCCATAAAGTTTTGTGTGTGTTACTGTCAGTTTAACGCCATATTGTTTTGTGTGCGTTACTGCCAGTTTATTGCTATATAGTTTTGTGCATTACTGCCAGTTTAATGACATTTACTTCTGTGTGCATTACTGCCAGTTTAACGCCATTTACTTCTCTGTTCGTTACTGCCAGTTTAACGCCATATCATTTTGTGTGCATTACTGCCAGTTTAACACCATATAGTTTTGTGCGTTACTGCCAGTTTAATGCCATTTACTTCTGTGTGCACTACTGCCAGTTTAACGTCATATAGTTTTGCATGCATTACTGCCAGTTTAACGCCATATATTTCTATGTGCGTTACTGCAAATTTAGCGCCATATAGTTCTGTGTGCATTACTGCCAGTTTAACACCATTTACTTCTGTGTGCATTACTGCCAGTGAACATCATATAGTTTTGTGTGTGTTACTGCCAGGTTAACTCCATATAGTTTTGTGTGCGTTACTGCCAGTTTAATGCCATATAATTTTGTGTGCATTACTGCCAGTTTAACGCCATATAGTTTAGTGCATTACTGCCATTTTAACGCCATTTACTTCTCTGTGTATGACTGCCAGTTGGACGTCATATCGTTTTGTGTGCGTTACTGCCAGTTTAACGCCATTTACTTCTCTGTGCGTCACTGCCAGTTTAACGCCATATAGTTCTGTGTGCGTTACTGCCAGTTTAGCGCCATATAGTTCTGTGTGCGTTACTGCCAGTTTAACGTCATTTACTTCTGTGTGCGTTACTGCCAGTTAACGCCATATAGTTCTCTGTGTATGACTGCCAGTTGGACGTCATATCGTTTTGTGTGCGTTACTGCCAGTTTAACGCCATTTACTTCTCTGTGCGTCACTGCCAGTTTAACGCCATATAGTTCTGTGTGCGTTACTGCCAGGTTAACGCCATATAGATTTGTGTGCGTTACTACCAGTTTAACGCCATATAATTTTGTGTACGTTACTGCCAGTTTAACTCCATATAGTTTAGTGCATTACTGCCATTTTAACGCCATTTACTTCTCTGTGCATGACTGCCAGTTTAATGTCATATCGTTTTGTGTGCGTTACTGCCAGTTTAACGCCATTTACTTCTCTGTGCATTACTGCCAGTTTCATGCCATATCGTTTTGTGTTCGTTACTGCCCATTTAACGCCATATAGTTTTGTGCGTTACTGCCAGTTTAACATCATTTGTTACTAACAGTTTAACGCCATTTACTTTTCTGTGCATTACTGTCAGTTTAACGCCATACAGTTTTGCATGTGTTATTGCCAGTTTAGTGCCATTTACTGTGTGTGTTACTGCCAGTTTAATGCGATATAGTTCTGTGTGTGTTACTGCCAGTTTAATGCCATTTACTTCTGTTTGCGTTACTGCCAGTTGATGCCATATAGTTCTGTGTGCGTTACTGCCAGGTTAACGCCATATAGTTTTGTGTGCATTACTGCCAGTTTAACGCCATATAATTTTGTGTGTGTTACTGCCAGTTTAACGCCATATAGTTTTGTGTGTTACTGCCATTTTAACGTCATTTACTTCTCGGTGCATGACTGCCAGTTTAACGTCATATTGTTTTGTACGCGTTACTGCCAGTTAATGCCATTTACTTCTCTGTGAGTTACTGCCAGTTTAATGCCATATAGTTTTGTGTATTACTGCCAGTTCAACGCCATTTACTTCTGTGTGTGTTAATGACAGTTTAACGCCATATAGTTCTGTGTGCGTTAATGCCAGTTTAACGCCATATAGTTCTGTGCGTCACTGTACGTTTGGCACATTATATTGCAGTATATTATCGTGTATCCACGGAGTGTGTCTGTGTAGTGTGAGTACTCAAATTAAAGTGCACCAAACACCTCTTTACATTTTAAAGCACATTCACGTACAGATTTCAACTTCTTCTTTACATTTGCTTATAAGCACCACCCCTCCCTCCCAATAATGTCTGGGAGGATAACAAGGAGAGGCAGACATTCCCATGGCACTGTAAGGGGGCCAGCAACAAATGCGTCCACAAGAAAAGGTGGATGTGGTGGTCAGTCCTCAGGTAGGGCATCATTTCCTCTGTTTAGTGAGTTTCCCCAAGCTATCCAGCCACAGCATGCAGATGAGGTGGTGGACTTGTTTTCTTTAACTTTCCTCATCCATCTCATCCTCTGTCATGCAAACAGAGACAAGTGTGCAGTCCCCTGCAGTTGCCAGAGTGGATAAACCTGCCTCCTTGTCCACATCTATTCCTGTCATAGCCCCAACATGAGCCATTGAGTAGTCAGCAGAATTATTTGACCACAGCGTCAGCCACTTGATCCTTGATGGTGCCCACCCATTACTGGATTCAGATGTTCGGTCTGAGGTTGAGGATGACAGGAACATGAGCCTAGAGAGAGGGAGGAATACTGGTAGACAAATTGACATTCATATTCCCCAAGCTGCAATGTATTGCCAAGTTGTCTCCAGTGGTAATGATGAAGATGGAGGAGATGGAGATGATGATGATGATGATGAGGTCAATGATGTGACTTGGGTGCCAGATAGATAAGAGGATTAAACTGAAGGTGAGGTGGCACAACCCCAAGGAGGCCGACATCAAGAGAAAGTAGAGAGCAGCCACCCTATTCCATCACATTCTGCAGCTGTTGTCTACCGTTCCACTCCCCAAAGCTCAGTTGTCTGGGCCTTTTTCAGCACATCTGCAGCAGATCGCACTGTTGCTATCTGCAAACTGTGTCTAAGGCACATCAAATGTGGCAAAAACACCAACCATTTGAGTACCACATGCTAACAAGGCATTTAACGTCCAACCAATCAGCCCATTGGCAAGAGCACCTAAAAGCCACACAAAAGGAGAAAAGATCTGTCCCACCTCCTCCTTCTTACCCACTTTAGTCTGCCCCTGCAATACCGAGTCATTACCTCTCAGCAGCCTTCACTAATAGGGATGATGGTATAGCACAGGGTGTCCCAGGTCCTAGAAGCACATTTGCCAGCAGCACACCACCAGCTGTAGACTGTAGCTGGCAAATTTCTCTGCCCCATCTGCTGCAGCGGAAAAAAAAAACCCTGCCACCCACATGCCCATCGTCTGAATGCAAGCTTGTCAAAGCTGTTGGCTCTCCAACTTCTGCCTTTCAGCCTGATGGATTCTGCCCCTTCTGTGAATTCGCGAAGGCCGTTCCATCGCTCTACCATCACATGGAAGGGAATATTCTGGCATCATTGGGCAAGGCAGTCAGCCGTAAAATCCACCTTACCGCTGACACATGGTCCAGTAAGCATGGGTAGGGATGATATATTTCGTTCACAGCACACTGGGTGACACTGCTTCCAACTTGAAAGGATGCAGGACAAGGCTCAGTGCTGCAGCTTGTTGTGCCCCCACGTCTCCCTACAGCTGGTGGTGATGATGCCAGAACTATAAGCTCTACCCTCTCCTCCTCCTCCTCCTCCTCCTCCGCAATATAGATAAAACTCATTGAAAAAAGGCAAGGGTCCTCCCCATCCATTACCAGGCCCTTTGGGTCTGGTATAAATATTAAGGGGAACCCCGAACCAAAAATGTAAAAAAAAATTGCGTGGGGGTCCCCCCAAAATCCATACCAGGCCCTTTGGGTCTGGTATGGAAATTAAGGGGAACCCTGCGCCAAAATGTAAAAAAATGGCATAGGGATCCCCCAAAATAAATACCAGACCCTTATCTGAGCACGTAACCTGACAGGCCACAGGAAAAGAGGGAGGATAAGAGAGCAGCCTCCCTCCTGAACCGTACCAGGCCACGTGCCCTCAACATGTGAAGGGTGCTTTGGAGTAGCCCCCCAAAGCACCTCATCCTCACCTCATGCAGGCGGGGGCTTATCGGAATCTGGAAGCCCCCTTTAACAAGGGAACCCCCAGATCCCGCCCCCCCCCATGTGAATTGGTAAGGGGTATTCCATTCCACAAAAGAAAGTGTCAAAAAGACAGGAGACACTTAGAGACAAGTCCTTTATTATGTACAGTAATATATCCCTTACCAATTCACATGGGGGGAGGCCGGGATCTGGGGGTCCCCTTGTTAAAGGGGGCTTCCAGATTCTGATAAGCCCCCCGCCCACATACACCCCACAACCACCAGGCAAGGGTTGTGGGGATGAGGCCCTTCAACATGGGGACAAGGTGCTTTGGGGGCTACTCCAAAGCACCCTCCCTATATTGAGGGCATGTGGCCTGGTACGGTTCAGGAGGGGGGGCGTTCTTTCATCCCCCTATTTTCCTGTGGCCTGCCAGGTTGCGTGCTTGGATAAGGGTCTGGTATGGATTTTGGAGGGACCCCTATGCCTTTTTCTTTTAAATTGGTGCAGGGGACACCTATGCCATTTTTTTTTAATTTTGGTGCAGGGTTCCCCTTAAAATCCATACTAGACCCTCAGGTCTGGTATGGATTTTGGGGGTATAAATGGAGAGAACCGCGCTTGACCACAAATTATAATAAAAAACGGCAGCAGCAATATAGTGCGATTACACCAAACATAAATAGTCCAATAAAGAAGGCTGCGCTCAGAAAAAAAACAGTCTATGCAAATGACATCAAGGAGATTTTCAAATCCTTTCAAAGTAAAAACACCACCACCGTGTACTTCTAAGCAGTAGTGACAATCCACCGTAGTAGTTAAGCCTGCTTACCAGATGGCAAGCATAAAAGGGCAGGTGGCTATAGCCCAGCCAAGGCCTTTTAGCTTGCTGGCACTCCCGGTGTTCATATGGGGGGTAAATCTCCAGGTTCACTTGCGTTGTCACATATCACAATTCGCCACGAGAACCACGGGTAACCCAGAAGAAAGAAGAACTCACCATAGTATAAAATCTTTCAGATATTTATTAAAAAAGTATTCACTTACAGTTAAGTTAGTAAAATTGCATGTACGAAAAGCCGGCCGGCATGCAAACATACGGAGCCCGTCCTCTCACTCCGAAAGCGTGGTGACATCAGTGCGTACCTTCCCAGATGCGTTTCGTCATCATCTGACGTTGTCAATGGGGAACAGGCTAACGTTCCCCATTGACAACGTCAGATGATGACGAAACGCGTCTGGGAAGGTATGCACTGACGTCACCACGCTTTTGGAGTGAGAGGACGGGCTCCGTATGTTTGCATGCTGGCCGGATTTTCGTACATGCAATTTTACTAACTTAACTGTAAGTGACTACTTTTTTAATAAATATCTGAAAGATTTTATACTATGGTGAGTTCTTCTTTCTTCTGGGTTACCCGTGGTTCTCTTGGCGAATTGTGATATGTGACAACACAAGTGAACCTGGAGATTTACCCCCCATATGAACACCGGGAGTGCCAGCAAGCTAAAAGGCCTTGGCTGGGCTATAGCCACCTGCCCTTTTATGCTTGCCATCTGGTAAGCAGGCTTAACTACTATGGTGGATTGTCACTACTGCTTAGAAGTAAACGGTGGTGGTGTTTTTACTTTGAAAGGATTTGAAAATCTCCTTGATGTCATTTGCATAGACTGTTTTTTTCTGAGCGCAGCCTTCTTTATTGGACTATGGATTTTGGGGGCACACCTATGCCATTTTTTTTTTAATTTGGCGCAGGTTTCCCCTTAATTTCCATACCAGACCTAAAGGGCCTGGTATGGATTTTGGGGGACCCCCACGCAATTTTTTTGTTAATAATTGATTCGGGGTTCCCCTTAAATTTCATACCCAACCCAAAGGGCCTGGTAATGGACTGGGGGGAACCCATGCCATTTTTTCAAGGAGTTTTATCTATATTGCTGAGACATGACAATTCATTACAGCCGCGATCAGTTTTAATTGACTTTTTTCCTTTAGAAATGTCATTTTGCTGTGGTACTGTTCTAAACACTGGAAAACTGTGCCACTTTACAGGCATACTATAGACACCCCCAGGCACGATATTTAAAGGAATATTTCATTTTTATTGTTTCACTTTAAGCATTTTGAAAATCACTGCCCCCGAAAAAACGCCAGTTTTTAAAACTTTTTTTTGCATTGATACATGTCCCCTAGGCAGGATCCGGGTCCCCAAACACTTTTTTATGACAATAACTTGCATATAAGCCTTTAAAATGAGCACTTTTGATTTTTCATGTTAGTGTCCCATAGACTTTAAAAGTGTTCCGCATCTTTCGAATTTGCCACGAACAAACACATTGTTCGGTGTTCGCAGAACATCCGAACAACCAAAGTTTGGCCCGAATTTATGCTCGGGCCTAACCGTTCGTCCATCCCTAGACATGCCCACAGGGTGGAACTCAACTTTGGGAATGCTGCAGCGGCTATACATGCAGCAGAGAGCCGTCAACGAGTACCTGTGCCAGTACGGTACGATGACAGGCTCAAGCTGCCTCAGCTTTTTTTCCCCACACCAATGGCTGATCATTAAGGATGCATTCACTATATTGTCACTATTTGAGGAGGCCACAAGGATGGTGAGCCATGACAGTGCATGCATTAGTGACACAATCCCTGTTGTGTTTCTGCTGGATCAGACTCTGCATGGCATTATGGACAGGGCACTGGAGGCAGAGCAGCAGGAGGAAGAGGAGGACTTCCTTTTCTCTCAAGGCCCACTTTATCCAGACACCATCATTCCTATGTCACAGAATACACAAAGAAGAAGAAGAAGAGGAAGACATGTGTCAATCTGTAAGCGATGGCTTTCCAGCCCCAGGACCCTTGGGAGTAGTACGTGGCTGGGAGGAGGAAGTCATCCTGAGTGACCCCAAGGAGTCTGCTTCTCAAGCTTCGACAAATTTGAGGCACATGGGCAACCTCATGCCTCAAAGCCTGTGAAAGGACCCAAGAATACGTGGCATAAAGGAGAAGGATGATTACTGGTTGGCAACCCTCCTTGACTACCGTTATAAGGGGAAGGTCTCAGAACTTATCCCGTCCCCACAGAGAGTGCAGAAGATAAAATCTCTTGAGAACAGGTTAAAGAGAATTTCATTGAAATTTTTCCTGACTGCAGTAGGTTATAGTGTCGTGGAAAACTTAGTTTTAAGTCTTCTGTTGGTCAAGAGAGGAGTGTTGGAGAAGGCTCCCGCCTAAGAGGCATTTTTGAATTTTTTTAGTCCTCACCGCCCAGGGCTGTCAGCTTCCACATCCTATCAGCAGCGCCTGGCATCACATGGTGGATGATTACATTGGGGCGAAAACAGAGATGGAGAGCGTTCCAGCTGACGATCCACTGACTTACTGGTTCATGAGAATAGACCATGGCCCAGTATGCTATTGAGTTGTTAGGCTGCCCTGCATCCAACATGCTTTCAGAACGGGCATTCAGTGCTGCAGGAGGTTTTGTTACTGATCATAGAACGCGTTTATCCACAGACTCTGTGGATGGTTTGACCACCCAAAGAGTAATCTTTCTGCACCTGTTTGACAGGTGCATAGTATGGCAATTTTTTACAGCAAGGCCAATTCTTGCTTTCATCAAGATTACCTCTATAGGGTTATGGTGGGAAGGTGCTGACACCCAATTTTTATGCACCTGTTACTTCTATCCAAAGTCAAAGTGACACCAGAATGTATCCAAAAAATCTTTAATCTTGTTCCCAGTGCACTAAATTGTGACCTCATCATACACATTGGCTCCCCAGCTGTTGCTGAGCAAAATAAAGGCAGCATGGAGGGACAATGTCATTTTTTTGGCTTTATAAATGCAATTATTGCTGCAGCAGATTCTAGACATGGTACAGATCTGCCACTTTACAGGTAGACTAAGGGGACCCCCCAGAACTATATTGGAAGTTTTTTTCATTTTTATGCTTTCACTTTAAAAATCAAAAAATCACTGCTCATTTAAAAATGTCATTTTTCACAAACTTTTTTTATTAATACATGTCCCCCAGGGAAGGACCCAAACCCCTATAGCCATTGTATGCTATTGACTTTAATGGGGTTCATTATTCAGGTCTGAACTTTCACGTTTTTTTCGAAAGTTCTGGTGCGAACCGAACAGGGGTCTGTTCGGCCCATCCCTATTTGGGGGTTCTGAGCAATTTTCTAGCAAAACAATATGATTTTTACATGTAGGAGAGGCGTGTCAGAATTGGCCTGGGTTTCAAGTGGTTAATTACCCTAAGTAAGTAATATACAAATAATTAAGATAATTTAATATATTTTCAAAAACTGTACTCAAGCAGGTGGCTTAACAGACAAATTACTGAAGGTTGAAGTTATAACTTCAAACCAGTAATTTCACAATAAATAGATATATAATACATTATGTTATAACATACAGCATGATAATATAATATTTAGCTTGATTAAAACAGTACCTTTTCAACAGGAAGCAGATTCTCATTCTCCCTCTTAACTGTGTGAGAAAAACAGTTAAGAGGTCTGGGCTGGAAGGGAGCATGTGCATTTTAGACACATGCCCCCTTCTATGACAATGCAGTGAGAAGAGAGCCTCCACTGCAGCATTTTTATTGGACAGCTTGTTCCAATGATGCTTTACCATTGGTCCAAGGCTCCAAGCTGTCCATTAAGCTCCGTGCTTCTAACAAGAAGTGAGAGGCATGCTGAGTTCATACTCTCAGTCTGCTGCAAACAGAGTGTGCTAACTTGTATTTAAACTGGCCGCTCTGTATGTAGCTTCTGACAGGCTGCACAAGGAATCCCGTATCTCCAGAACTGCACGTCCATGTAACAGTACAGTAGCAATAGCAATGATAAATCATTGTCTAGACAGAGAAAAAACAGTGAATGTTTCCCAGATGGGGGTGTGCAATAAAGTTTGTTCCTTTTCTAGTGTCAGTTTCTGTGACAACCCCCCATGATTCTCAGCATTATACCATGTAAAATTTTATACTGTATGAACTAGCATACAGTTGATAACCTTAAAAGATAAAAATTCACAACAGAAAGCCAGTTATTAAAGTTAAGAGAAAGGTTATTCATAACATTTTTGGAATTGTTAAAGGAACAGAGAAAGAGGTTAAATGAAAAAATTAAGACCGTAAAAGCGTTTGCTAAACATGTTCACTGAGATTGCCCATGCACATGAAAATATCTTCAAGATGAGTCTCTATGGAGAATACATATATATATATAGAATACATATAGAATACATATATATATATATATATATATATATATATATATATAGATAGATATATAGTATATGTCAGTGTCAGTGAGCATGTCACCGTCAGTGAGCATATCTGACAATCTGACATTGGTCTGTTGGCTATTTTCTCACCAGCCACCTTGTCACTTTGTTGCTCTGGTGATTCATCTGTTGATAGGGTCAAGATGCAGGTACCTCCTTCTACATTCCTAAATAAACACATATTACAGATGAATCAAGAAAATGACTTTTTTACAGAATGAAGTATTGAGCAACATCAAATGCAAACTTTACTTTTTGCAAAGTAATTTATTTTGCAGAAAACCCTATTCTATTTTCAGGAACACCATTCTCATAAACAGCTACACTTGTACTTCTGTAATACTATCTTATTTAGAAACAACACTAAATCAGGACACCTCGAATGCAACATTATGGTCTACAGCCCTTATTCTTCTTCATTTTATTACTCTCCTGAATTTAGAAGAGTTGGCTGTTTGCAGGGTGGTTCAATAAAGCTCATTGGTTGAGTTAGCCTCCTAATCTCAGATTGAAGAGCACAACATGCAGACAAGCAATATCAGCACCTGGACTGGCAATCCACATACATGTGGGGAAGTTTCTAAAGAGTAGCATGCAAAAAAACTGCCAAAAATGATTGCACTGATCTAAATCAATTATCCTCAAATACTATTAGTGAACTCAAATATGATGATCATGGGCAGGATAATATTTGCAAATGATGGCTGTTTTCAGATTACCGATGATTTAAAAAAAACATGACTAAGCACCCCATAGTGGTGTGAAACACATTTTATTCATATTTTTATTATAACATTTTACATATTTTATTCATATTTTTCATGCATCATTATGGGAGTTTTCCATTATATGATATGGTCACAGAGTTGGTGTCATGCCACTCACTATCAGATTTACATTCAATAGTCTTTAAATTTAAAATTTTAATTGTTTATTTACAAATAGACTGACTGATATTTTAAAAGGTATTGCACCCTTTAGGGACGAATGCTATATGTATTGTCTCTGACTGGGGGTTTTTCCATCCAGCAGCGGGATGTACAATGGCCACTGGGGGTGGCATCCGGGTCTGTATTGCGGATGTCATCCTGTCCCGTCATCGCCGTCCGTCACCGCGCTTGCCCACCTATTTTATAGGTCCTCCTATTGCAGGCTTTCTTCCTCTCTGAGTGTCACCTGATTTGAGGTCATGTGCCAACAGATTGAAATGAGGCTTGGACCGTGCCATGCATGCTTCCCGACTCATAGGCTGTCCTATGGCAGCCTTTCTTCTAATGTCACGTGATACAAGGTCACGTGTTAGCAATCCAGAGCGGGGCTTGGATCGCATCATGCGTGTCTTCTGGCTCAGCTCCTATGGCCTTTCTGTGATGAGTTCTGGAACGCACGCTGAATGTGCAGCTTTCTCTTCAAGTCTCTCTGTTTTTTCCTGTGAGTGCTTGGAACGAACGCCGGACATCATGGAGGTAACTGTTCCAGTCTATGCAAGTTCAGGCCCACATGATTTCATTGATTAATCAATTTAGATTATTGTTATATATTGGTGTGATACATGGGGAGCCAGCCTGTACCCCGGATGATGT
The DNA here is from genome assembly GCA_037952925.1 of Lithobates clamitans. Taxonomy (NCBI): domain Eukaryota; kingdom Metazoa; phylum Chordata; class Amphibia; order Anura; family Ranidae; genus Lithobates; species Lithobates clamitans. The sequence goes on from JBBGZY010000498.1 coordinate 2,279,619, forward strand.
CTTAGTGGAGGAAACATTGGGATGTATTGTGCTGGCTCCATGTTATTGCGCTTCTTACTATCCTCCTTTATGATCACATATATACAGTGCCTGTATTCATCCCAATTGATGTAAGTGCATTATTTATTCAATAAATATATTTGGTAAGGATTTTATGCTATGTTGGTGTTTTTTTCTCCTCCATTTATATATGCCTGGTTGAGCCTTGGATTTTTTGGACGTTGAGTTGGAGTGGCTGCATTCCCGCTGGGCTGGTTCTGTGTGTGCTGGTTCCGTGTATGCTGGTTCCTGTGTATGCTGGTCCCCGTGGAGTCCAATCTGCCTTGGTTTCTCTGCACATTTGGCTGCTTGCTAGTAGCCCATTTGATCTGGTAAGCGTACCACTCTTGGTGGTCCTCTTCACAAAAGCACATCTAACTTCTCCCCAAAAGCAGAAGTTTGAATTTTTTTCCAGTCATCTACTTCCTCCTTGGAATCCTTGTGTTTTCTCATGTGCATTTTTTTATGGACATTATGAGATATTGATGTTTATATATTTTTTTATCAGTATTATTTTTGTATGATGTTTATATATTTTTTTATCAGTATTATGGTTGTATGATCTACACTCTTTATTGATGTTAGTTATTTATTTAATTCATTTTTTTGTACTCTCATTTTGTTTGCACATCTCAGCGCTGAACTTTATATCACACTCCAATGCTAAAGATTTGCGGCTTGGTTTGCTGAACATTGCACTGTTAACTAATCCATAATCATTAATACAGTCCTGAGTGATATGGGTTCACTGTAGTTGCAAATAACTGCAACACTGAGCCGCTGCTCACAAAAAATGTAACCTGTTTAGCAATTGCAGCAATTAACAAAGCTGTTTTTCTTTTAATCCTATTTTGATACTATTTACTTAATACCACACATTATCTAGCTCATATCTTGTAGCTCTCAATTTACAAAGCAGTATAATGTGCTTTATTTAGGCTGCTCTGCTAATAGCGGTATTTTACCTTTATTAGTGCTATTATAGCACTGTCAGCTTTATTTTATCAACCCTTGAGATAAATCAATACAAAAAGTCGATTACCACACCTGTTATCGCTCTTTAAAATAATGCTAGCCTCAGGGTAGTTATAGCTGTGAGTTTTAATAGATGTATATTGAGGAAATTAGAAACAAGGGCCATTTCAGGTGGTGATAAAATAACACTTTGGCTCAAGGCTAGGTAGCATTTACATCCTTCTGTGAATTGGCAGGCCTTGCAGTACTGTGCATGCACTGAAAAGTAACTAAGCAAAGCAAAAGTTAAAATATCACTAGTTGCTACAGACAAGAAGTTTTTTCTTTAGTCTTTTATCATTTTAAATAAATTGTTCTGGGACATGTATGTCCCTCTGTGTTTTTTCTTGTTTTTTCTTTTTTTCCCCATATATTGGGGTACTTTCATTATAAACATCTATTTGGAAGCAGCCGCAGTACAGATAGATTTGCTGGAGACCTCGTGTGACAGTGTTTTTAATGTGAACATGAAATCTTCATGTATATATGACTGGAATAGATGTAAGTGGCAAAGTGTATACATACTCCTTATATCAGGGTATTATCAGGTGGATGTATTTTTTTTCTCTTCTCCTCTCCCTCTCTCCATTTGGTGGGGGGGAGCGAGGAGAGGGGGAGATCTAACAACAAGATCGGAGGGGTGCCGGGCTGGGCAATCCCTAATGCTATCGGCAGGATTATATAAGATACGATTACTTATTTTATAAATATCTATTTTTTCTGTTTGTTGTCTACCTCTATGTTTCTATATAAAATATGGAATGTAGATATTGTTTGTAATAAATGAATATGTTTAACTAAAGATGAATTAATGAAAGATGTATCGATTTATTGTTTGACTGCCTGTATTTAAATTTTATAGACTACATACATCCTGCTAACCCCTGATGAAAGAGTCGACAATCAGCTCTGAAACACGTTGGGTATAGGATAATGGATCTACATGTTATATATCTTGATTTTCCAGTTTCCATGACCATGTTCAGTTTCCATGTCTGATGTTATCTTTCAATAAATTATTATTACATTTGTATTCTCTGTAGTGCCTTTAAAGTCCCACCCTCAGGGTTTTTTCCTTATCCAAATAAGGATTTTAGGTTTGTTTTTTATTTTTTGTGAAAACTGTGATTTGATAAACATTTGCGCAACTATTGTAGAGCCTAAGGGGGGTCTGGCACAAACTTTGAAAGCTGTAGGTGAAAAATGAAAACATCCAGGTTTTTAGAGAAAGTTGGTTATTTACAGTTTTGCGTACCTTCGATTTTCACCATTTCGCAACTAGGCACAACTTAAAATTTATAAATATTTGTTATTTATTAAAAGAAAAGTATTGGAAAATGTTTTTTCCCATAATCATACTTACCTAGGTGGATGCAGCATCGGTCTGATGCTGCATCTGTCCTCCATCGCCTCTGCACTGAGAACCAAGCCACCGAACACGGCCGATGGCTCGGTTCTCTGAGATCCCTGAATCGAGAGCTGCTGCCTGTCAGTCAGCAGCTCTCCTGCTCTGCTCCTCCATGCTCATTGGAGCGCTGAGCTGTGGAGGGGCAGAGAGTGGCCGTCTCAGCCTCTCAGTGGCTTACTGAGAGGCTGAGACAGTCATCAGTCCAGACACCTGGCGGATCCAGACTCCCAGAGTCGGGATGACGAGGTGCCTGGACTGAACTGTGTGACGTCAGCAGAGAACAGACATCAGACTCTCTCTGCTGAAAACGGGTTACAGGAGTGCAAAATGAATCACACTCCTTGACCTTTAGGAGAAGACCAGCCAAACAAGCTCAGGCTGGACTTCTCCTTTAACTCAATACAGGTTTGCCTTTTTTACTTATTAGGAATTTAGTAGAATTTGCTGTCTTCATATCTGCTAATAATTATTTTAGTGTATTTTTAGCAAAAATATTGTTTTTGATATACATTTGCACTAATATTAGGGGACCTTAAAAATCTGTAGCACCTTCTTTTTATTCTACTGGTCATGTGCTTTCAGAAAATGTATGCTTTTGGGGTCTTTTAAAAACCTGAAAGCTGTAAGAGAAAATGAAAAGTTAAGGGAAAATTTGCAAAAATGGTCTGGTCACCTGAATATAAAATTGAAGCCAAGGGCCTGGCAGTGAAAAGGTTAAAGTGTCTCTAAACCCAAGAAAAAAAATGTATAGTATTGCAACTTCCTGGTCCTTAGATTTGTTGGCTGTATTGGTTTTCTTTTTTCACACTAGTTCCCTTTATTTTATGTAGTAATCCTTCTATTAACATGCTTCCTGTCATTGGGTGACAAGCATACAAAGCAGGACAGGGGATGTGTTAGGATTACATAACACTGAGATGGACTGCATTACATCTCCCTCTCTTTTCCATAACAGTAGAAAGTATTTTTTGTAGTCCACAGAGATATCAGGGAACAATTCTTACTAATAAGAGGCAAAGAGCACAGGAAGTTATTAGTTCACAAAATTTGTGGCTGGATGGACAGTTTTAATTAAAATAATATTATAAAACATTTAAATGTTATATTAGACAAACCAAAAGAGAGCAAATAAGAGAAATGTATTGTTAGAGATTACGTACACATCATGTATTCTTGCATTCATTTATTATATATCGTAAATATACTGCAGTCACTTTAAAACTGAGCATACATTTAAAAAAAAGAAGGTAAACATATTTAGAACAAAATAGTTTTAGCCAAAAAGAGAAATCTGTCTATAAACTTTCAGATGACTTCCAAACAATGCTTTAAGTTGAAATCAAGATGCACAGTTTGACTCCAAGCAAGGTTATGGACAGGTGCTGGCGCTTTTCCAGAGAGAAAGACATCTTTCAGGACACATAGGGGAAAAAGAGGCAAAACATGTGCACTTTCCAATTTGTCACAGTGTCCTGACAGTTAATTCAGTTAGATCCAGGTGGTTAATAGGGGTTCTGTAGCAAGGGATTCCACAACTATGTGAAAGCTGTGGAGACCTGACACATATCTTGAATCAGAATGATTTTAATAATAAAATAATAATAAAATTGGTGGGCTGTGCCAGCTGCAGCCACTTCAATGTGACTGACTGTGTGTGTTGTAATTTTGGGCAAGAGTTTATTTCTCATTCCTTTTGTTTGATGTATAAATGTCAAATTATAGTAATTTGTCTTTCCTATTATAATACTGTACATTCTTTACTGTTAATTTTAATTTTTAATTATAACTAAACTGAAATCAAGGTAAGATTTTAGAGAAAAATATGCAATGTAAATAAGTAATAATGATGGGCAAACCAGTTAACCAGGTCAATTTTTACAACTCCTGGAATCCTCAGACAAAGCTACATACAAATGTTCAGAAGAATCAACGATGGTTAATTAAAACCCCCTTTGATCCAATAGCCTTTATTTTCTTATTATTAGTTAAAAAATGTCATACTAAAAATACTTTAAACATTAGATCAAAACTTGTGAAACAGTCATGATAAGAAGTAGCGGAGATTTAAAAGTTGCTCAGCTTACAAATAGTTGAAGTTGGGCTTTAAATTGCTTGTCTTTTACTTAAACTCCATTTAAAATGATATGTCCATCTAATGCCGTGTACACACGACCGGACTTTTCGACAGCAAAGGTCTGACGGAACGAATCCGCCGGACAATTCGATCATGTGTGGGCTTCATCGGACCTTTGCTGTTCGAAAAATCAGACGGACTTTAGAAAAAGAACATGTTTCAAATCTTTCCGACAGACTCGAGTCCGGTCGAAAAATCTGTTCGCCTGTATGCTAGTCTGATGAATGAACAACAACGCAAGGGCAGCTATTGGCTACTGGCTATGAACTTCCTTATTCTAGTTTGGTCGTACGTCATCACGTTCGAATCAGTCAGACTTTGGTGTGTAGGCAAGTCTGTTGCGTCGGAACTCCATCGAAAGTCCGTCAAAAAGTCCTTCGGAGTTCAGTCCGTCGAAAGTCTGCTCGTGTATACAAGGCATTAGACTACCCTACCACAGTGGTGTCTGTAGTGAGCCCAGAGCGCCCACAACACAAGGAATGGATTGACTACACTGATGATATCCCTATGTTTGGACCAATGCTTATTTTGACCACATAAATGTGAGTTTCCTGTGAATTTTTATCTATATTAAACTTGTCCTATATCTGCACCCAGAGACACCTCCCCTGGTGTCTTTTCAGTGCATTTGGAACAGGGATTCTGTTCTCCCCTGATGGTAGCCCTGAGTGTGGGAACCCCCTTCATCATCACCCCATATAGTTCGTGGACGTTTTAAATTACCATAAGACTGTGGACTTTTACTATGTTATCTTTAATGTGCATATATTAATATGCCTATACAGCACATTACCTAATACTGTGGGATATTTACTGTTCTAGTTCTCTGCACCTTTACTTGTATAATGAGTTTATAACAACTAACACTTCTTGTTGAGAAGCTACTACATATCCTACAATCCGTTGGTCTCTCAGTCTAGTGCTCTGCAGGTGAAAACAGCTTAGTACTTAGACACAAGCAGGCATAACAATGAAGAGAAGAGTTTTTATCAAGTTAGCACTCCCACATTTGATGATGAAATCATGATGAATTGATTGGACACTGTATGACCCAGAGCAAGAAGTTGCTTGTTCCTTTAGCGAATAGGGACAAGCTAGGTGAATGAATACACAGACATAAGGGAATCGATCAGCCATGATACTACCAAATGCAGCAGCAACATGTGATCCCATTATTACAAATTAAAGCAAGCAAATAAGACAAGGACTATAACTACACTATTAACTAGTTAAAACAACAAAAACATGTGAAGGTGTACAATGCTTTTAATCTGAGCTGATCTATCCAACAAACTTGTATGCAGTTCCACATAGGATCGCTGGTAGTGTATGCCATTTACTAAAACATGAAAGTGCAAAATCTGTTGCAGCTGTGCATGGTATCCAATCAGCTTTGAACAATCTGCTTGTTCAATTAAGCTTTGACAAAAAACATGGATGTGGATTTGTTTCTATGCAGAGCTGCACCAGATTTTGCACTCTACAGTTTTATTAAATCAACCACAGAGTGCCCCAACAAAATACCAAACAAATTCAAAACTAGAAAAATGTGGAGTTGGGATTTAACATTCACAGAAATACAATATGCTATTTCTTACATTTATACAATCAACAATGAAACAGATATTTTTAATACAACTCAAGAGGAGTTCATATGAAGAGCAGAATAACAGAAACTAGAAGAGTGCCTTCTCTAATTACTTTTATTGGTGCTTCTCAAATTGTCAACTCCTTATCGGTTTCACTTTCTTTTTAGCAACTTATATCAAAAATAAAGTCAGTTATGGAATTCTCATACATGCTAAACAGATTATTCAAAGAAATTTTACAGATAAAAAATGAAAGCAATGTATCAACAAGAATGAACAAAGAACAAAGGCAATAGATGTTTTTTTAGATCTCCTATTACTCACCATGTCACATATGACCACTCTATACTGAACACAGTTCTTTTAAGTCAATACCCAATTTGTCAATGTCACAAAATATATTTGGTGTTATGTGATCAAGTCTCCAAGCCATGTATTTTTCCCACACAATCTATCATTATATACAGTAAGCACACCACATTCATGCTTTAATGCACAGTATATATTTCTCAAAATCAGAAAACTGCTAACTTCATTTCACCACCATTTTGTTTACACACATTTTTTGATTTCTGATTGAATAGTATGATCATGTCCATATAGAGCCGTTCAAATGGCTGGCAGAAATGGTCTCACCTCTAGCTAGCTTTTTTTCAAACTTTCCTTCCTACAGCCACCAAGTGGTCCCAAAAGAAACTATGCCAGGCACTGAAATGTCTATGCCATGTCACACACACTGATTTCCTAGGGAAAGCTCCAAACTAGCAAGCACTTACGGCAAGTCTCCATTGCAACCCTGCATATTTCCCTGATCCAGAAACACTAAAGCTTTTAAGCATTGAGTACACAGATTTGCATAGCAAAATTAATTTTAACACATATGGGTTAATTTACCAATGGAAAAAAAAGCCACTTACTTTGCAAGGGAATATTCTTTTGGTTTAGTAAATGTGGAGAAAATTCATTTTGCAAATAATACCCAATCTTATACAAGGAAAAAAAAATTGGATTGTGATTGGATGGTAGAACTCAAGAATTTCACCTCATTCACTAAGCTAAGAAAAAATTCAATGGCAAAGTGAAAATTCCCTTGAAAAGTGAATATCATATTTGCCTTTAATAAATCAACACCATATAGATTTTACATAACAACTTGCTTCATTATAGTTTGTTTTAGTTACAGTATAAACTGCATTTATTTAGGAACTACAGCAAGTTCACAGAAAACAACCACTGACCATAAAGCATGAAGAAACTCACTTCTTCTATTAAAATTACATGTGGGTAATAAATAATTTGGCATTAAAAATGAGAACACACAATTTTCTGTTGAAATCCACGATATAGGCTTTTTAATAAAAAGTAATTTATTTTTTATGTAAATGTATCTTTGATGACACATGGTGATGTATAATAAATCTTTCAGAGAAAACAGAATTATATTGGTTAGTGATAAATTGATTCTTACCTGCCGTTGTTTTGATAATATCTGATGTGTTCCTGAGACCCATAAAGTCAAATTGGTAAAGTCTCCAAGATTTTTGATTTGTAGCTTCCACTGAGTTTTTCCTCCATCTGTATATCATTTCCTCCTTTGGGTAACCATCTGTTAACAAACAAAGATCTTATCTTTATCAGTCAAGTGAAGCACTTCATACTGCTTTGTCCTTGTAAGACATTGTTTAGCAAAGTGCTGCTTCTAATATTTAGAGGGAAAGAATAATTAGCTTTAGTCAATTTGATTTTGTTTTTGTTTTACACATTTCTTGCAAGTTTATCAATTATTCCAGCTTTTATTAATATAAAAACTTTATTTTGAAAACAAACTTTTAACTTTAGTTCTATTTGCAGGTGAATCAAACAGCAAACTTACATTAGGAGGAGGAGAGGCATGCTGCCAATGGGTGAGTAATTCTACAATGTATTTATTACCTTTTCCCTGCTCTTTAGGTTTATTTTAGGTCACAGATGTTACATGAACTTTCAGAACTTGCAGCTGCTACTCTTGTTATGGTAAATATGAAACATAAATTGTAATATATCACACAACACATTTGTCAGATTAACCACTTGCTAAATGCCGCATGCCGATTTACGTTAGCAGCATGGCACGGGCAGGCAAAAGGGCATATCCTTTGAATTTTCCACCTAGCGGGAGCTGGCGCCCTCCGCGCACTGCAGGAACGTGCCTGCAGGTCCTGCAAACGCAATGTTCACCAGTGGCCCACATATGCAGTGAGGAGAGGCAGAACAGGGAGATGCCTATGTAAACAAGGCATTTCCCTGTTCTGCCTAGCAACATGACAGGGATCTACTGCATTCTGTCATTGGGAGCAGTGATCTCTGTCATTTTGTAGTGAGCCCATCCCCCTACAGTTAGAACACATCCAGGGAACACACTTAACCCCTTGATCACCCCCCCTAGTGTTTAACCCCTTCCCTGCCAGTGTCATGTATACAGTAACCAGTGGCTATTTGTAGCTCTGATCGCTGTAAAAATGTCAATGGTCCCAAAATAGTGTCAAAAGTGTCCGATCTGTCCGCCATAATGTGGCAGTCCCGATAAAAATCGCAGATAGCCGCCATTACTAGTAAAAAAAAATAATAATAAAAATGCCATAAATCTATCCCCTATCTTGTAGATGCTAGAACTTTTGAGCAAACCAATCAATATACACTTATTGCGATTTTTTTTTACCGAAAATATGTAAAAGAATACATATTGGCCTAAACTGTGGAAGAAATGAGCTTTTTTTCAAAATTGTCGGTCTTTCTTTGTTTATAGCGCAAAAAATAAAAACGCAGAGGTGATCAAATACCACCAAAAGAAAGCTCTATTTGTAGGAAAAGTGGGTACAATGGGTACATGGGTACAATGTCGCACGACCATGCAATTATCAGTTAAAGCGACGCAGTGCCATTTCGCAAAAAATGCTCTGGTCAGGAAGGGGGTAAATCCTTCCGGGGCTGAAGTGGTTATAAAAGGAAATTAAGACATTTTTAATCGTATTTTTACTGTTGAACAGAATACATAGATATAAAAGGATATATATGTTAAAAATACTATACATTTCCTATAATAAACTATATATTACGGAGGAACCCCCAGATTCCACCATGACTATCATGTAAAGCTGGCCATACACTGTTAATTTTTTTGCATTAGACCACTGGGCTGAAGAAAACAAATTTCTCCATTCACCCAAACATGGTGGATGGAGAAATGTACCCATGCCAGAACATTGTATTCTGACTACTGAACTGTCAGAATACACTGAGCAGCAGGACATTCCTTCAACTGAAGTTGATCAAAGAATTGACTGCTGAACTGATTGAATTTCAATCAGTTTATCGACAGCTTAATTATGTATAAACATGTTGCAGTAAAAAAAGGCCACACAATTTTTTTTTATCTGTAAGGAAAAGTATGAAAAGAAGAAATCCTAATTATTTTGAGAGATCTTAACGTAATCGATACAGTGAATATATCAGACTCTTCACTCCATGGCATCCATTTCATACATGCTATGCCATATGTTATTACATAAGTACTACAAATTCAAATAAGTGTCAGATTACCAATTATACACATTGAAAAGTAATACTTGGTCAGACTCTACAAATAACGAACAAAAGATATATATATATATTTTTAACTATGCAATTTCTTTGTGAATTTAAATTATATATAAAGTCATATAGGATAAAGTAACTGTAGACTTAGCAGGAATTAAAATGATGAGGTTTATTTACTAAGGGCAAATTGGCTAATCACATGCATGTACTGTATATTCCCAGGGTTGCCATCATAGGGACCACTATCCCTGAGATTAAAGATCAATAACAAAAAACGTGATGAAACATGCAATTTTAAAGGTGCCTAATAATTTGATGCACACATTCCACTGTTAAATTAAATCCATGTATTAAATTCACATAAAAGTGTTAAAATAATAGCATAACATAATCCATCATGGCTTGTTTGCTATATTTAAAAATGTAACACATAAACATTTTTTACAAATTAGTTTCACAGCTTGTCATTGATCCTCCCACCCTTACCTCGTACCACATGGCTCCTTTGTTATTGTTAGAACTGAAAAACGTGTGAGTTTTGGATGACTTTAGCTGGAGGGATTTCAATGACTTTAGGAGTAGGGGTTGGAGGATCAACGACAAGCTCTGAAAATAAATTTGCAAAAAATGTTTATGTGTTACATTTTTGAATATACCAAGCAAGCTATGGTACATACATAGTTAGTCTGGTTATAAACAGACACAAGTCCATGTAGTTCAACCAATAAAAAGGAAAAAATAAAAATACCCCCCCCCCAAAAAAAATCATAAAATCCTATATACAGGATCCTATAACCACAGTTGATCAACAGGAAGGCAAAAAAACCCAGCAAGGAAAAAAATCCTTCCTGATCCCATGACAGGCAATCGGATATTTCCTGAATAAACTTTACCTATAAATGTTAGTATTATGTTAGTTGGACTATGTCATGCTACTATTTTATTTGCCTTTATGCAGCCCATCTAGAAGGGGTGGTGAGGGTAGTGCAATGAGGCCTAGACAGTTGCTGGTAATAGGGGATTCTATAATCAGACAGACTCATAGAATAACTTGTAGCCAGGATTGCCTAAACCGAATAGTTTGCTGTCTCCCTGGTGCCAGGGTTCGGCCTGTGGTGAACCGGGTTGATAAATTACTGGGAGGGGCTGGGCATGTTCCAGCTGTCTTGGTCCATGTTGGAACCAATGACAGAATACATGGAAGGTGGAGGCTCCTTAAGAATCAATTTAAGGAACTAGGCTGCAAGTTGAAGGGAAGAACCTCCAAGGTGATTTTATCTGAAATATTGACTGTGCCATGTGCAACTTAGGAAAGATGGGGGAGATTAGCGAACTGAATGCATGGCTAAAGACCTGGTGTAAGAAGAAGGGAATTTGGGTTTCTAGAGTACTAAATGGAAGGGGGTCTGCATTGCTGGGGGAGAGGTTTCTAGGGAGGCTGAGGCGTATTTAAACTAGGTTTGAGGGGGAAGGGAAAACTAGATTATATTGGGGCAGACAGCCCAGACAGGGGGTCAGTCCCTATTGGTGGGTGGAATAGGGAAAGATAGCGGTAGGGCTATGGAATAAACTTGACCAAACATGGGACTTTAAATGTGTCTAATAATATGATGCACACCTACTACTGTTAAAATTCCATTAATGTATTTAGTTCACATAGTTACATACTGTAGTAACATAGTTAGTCTTGTTGAAAAAAAACTATCTAGTTCAACCAATAAAAGGCAAAAATAAATATTTTAATATAATTACCCCATAATATAATTATGTTATTATTCTAAAGGCAAATTGCACATAGTACTAAGTGGATAATTTTATTAAAGGATAGAAGAAGAATTGCACTTACAGTTGCATTAGAAATACTAAAGCACCTCAGGTGTGAAGGTATTTATATTTACAATAAAGGCAAACTAACAATTCACTTTGCAGGATTTGCAACAGAGCTTATACAGATTGGAGTAAAGCTCTGCTGACTTCTATCAACCAATCACATGCAAGCAAAACTGCTTTATGATGTTATTTTTCTTGTATGGGTTTGGGTATTCATTGCAAAGTAAAAACTTTACCACATTCACTAAACTCTGGTACAAATTCTCTTGCAATGTGATATTTTTCCGAAATGAGGGAAATCCACTTTTAACCATTTGCTATAGAAACAAATGTCTTTATAGTAATGTTCCCTTCTGCTCCTGTTTTGATGGCAACTCACATTTTTAGATTTGCATGAAAAGGTTTGATATGGAGTTGGGATTTAAAAATTCACAGAAATACAGTAAGATATTTCTTACATTTATGCAATCAACAATGAAACAGATGTTTTCAAGACAACTCAAGAGGAGTTCATACGGTATGAGGAGCAGAATGACAGAAGCCAGAAGCCAGAAGAGTGCCTACTCCGATTACGTTTATTGGCGCTTCTCAACTTGTCAAATGCTTACCAGTTCCGCTTTTTTTTATCAACTTATATCAAACATAAAGTCAGTTTTGGAATGCAAAAATGAACGCTGCTCATGCACGCAAAACAGATTATTCAAAGAAATTCTACAGATAACAAATGAAAGTAATGTAACAACAATGACTAAGAACAAAGAATGTAGGCAATATATATTATTTTTAGGTCTCTTATTACCCACCATGTCACATTTGGCTACTCTTTACTCAACACAGGTCTTTTACAGTCACTAGCCAATTTGTCAATGTCCCAATATATATTTGATGTTATGTGATTAAGTCTGCAAGCCATGTATTTTTCCCACACAAATCTATCACTATGTATAGTAAGATCACATTGAAAAACATCAAAAGTGTGGATGAGGGAATTGTGTCATTTAGTTTCTTTTTTTAATTCAATAATGCATGGGCTGCTTTACTATTGCTTTACAAAATAATTACTTTATAGTCTAATTAACAGCTGATATATGTAGCATTACCTCCACAGGACACAGTGGTATGTTACCGGGTCTTCCCCACTTTTTGCTCCACAGCCAGGCACAAGGAGATTCTGCTCATCTGCCTAGTCTTCACCTATAGCCCAGAACCCTCCTAGATTGCTAGGACACAGGAGCACTCAGACAGCATGAGCAGCACAAGAGCATACTGAGCACCAAAACTAAACGATCGCAGCGTCTGTTAAGCAGACATGCCCCATTAATTTACCTAGCTGCTCCTCTCTTAAGCAGAGGAGCCCAAAACTATTCTAACTACTCTAGCACCTACCTAGGAGAGTGCTACATATAGTACCAACTTTTAACCACATATTAAGACAATCTGCATTAGTTACATTTAAAGGGTTAACCAAAATAATATTCTGACAGCAACCACTAAGGAAAAAAAAGGTGCGAAAAAGAACATGCCCCAAGCATTTTGTGTCACATCGAATAATATAATGTATAGATCCAGGTGTAAAAATGCAAGTAATATTGATTGACTACAAAATGAAAAGTCATAACACCAACACTATGATTTAAGTGATAATCTTGGTAAAAATTCCATGGTTAAAAGAATAAAAATTGTAACACCTATTTATACAGGGAAAAAAGTGTACTGCAACCTATATAGGCGGCAAATGAAATTAGTTAGTGAGGGGCTAAAACTTTTTGTTTGTGATGCCGCGTACACACGAGCGGACTTGGTCCGACGGTCTTTCCGACGGACTTTGTAGCGTAGGTGCGCCGGACTTACAAACGGACGAACTTGGACAAATACACGATCACTCCAAAAGTCTGAAGGTTTTGACCGCGGAGACGTACAGCATGTACAAAGGGACTAGAAAAAGGAAGTTCAAGCTCCATTACGCCACCCTTTGGGCTCCCTCTGGTAATCTCGTGTTTACCGTGTGTTAGTAGAAGTTTGGTTAGAGACGATTCACGCTTTTCAGACTTCAGCTTATTTCGATTGTTTTCTGCGGTTTAGTTTGTGCTTGTGAGGTTTGTATCTGGTTTTCAGTACGTGTTGGTCAGTTCGTAACCTGCATAGCAGGCCGTTCTGGTCCGCTCGTTCCTGATCTTCAGTTCACTCTTCATAGGCCTTGCTGTTCTTTAGTGCGTTTGTTCTAAGTTTGTTTGTTTGACCAGCCGACTGTTTTGAAGCCATGGTGCATGGACGTACTCGTTCTCGAGTTCATGCTGCATGGGGGCTTGGTGTTGGAGTTCATACTTTGACCCAAGCTCAGTCCATGAACAGGGAGAGGAGGAGTTCATGGATGAAGAATTTGTTGCGCCAGCGTGACCAATTCTTGCACATGCCTTTGCTCCGTGAGATCCGTGAGAATAATCCTGAGGATTTCAGGAATTATCTCAGGATGACGGACCCCGTTTTTCAACGTCTGGTGGCTGTGCTAACCCCTTATATCAGCAGGCAGGATACCTGCATGAGGCAAGCCATCACTGCGGAGCAGAGGCTAGTTGCCACGTTACGTTACTTGGCGACTGTGAGAAGCCTTCAGGACCTGAAGTTCTCAACAGGCATTTCCCCCCAGGCTCTGGGGGTCATAATCCCAGAGACCTTTTCTGCCATAATTCTGGTCTGCAGAAGGACTATATGAAGGTACGTTTTTTATCCTTTAACATTACATGATATGTATTTAATGTTTGCTAAGGTATTGTATTAATTTCGTTACCTAATTACCATGCTTGAAATATGCTGTGAATGTCCCCTTTATCTTCATGCATGCATTTTTTTTATCGTAAATCATTTTTTGCCCTACATGCATATTTGCCTTCACTAACATCCCCACCATGCAATCCTGGGCCCATATACACCTATAGCCTATAGTCCCCTTAACGATGTATATTGTCAGCTCCATTGTACTGCTTTACCCTCCCCACCCCCTCAAATGTCTCCAAATGTCATGTGTGGTCTTCTACTAAATTAGAACCCCCTCACCCCCTCAAATGTCTCCAAATGTCATGTGTGGTCTTCTACTAAATTTGAACCCCCACCCCCCACATACAAATTGATCAATGGGCCATCAGAGAGGGTGAGAAATCTTATAAGCGGGCCTTATGTTTTAGCTTTTTATAAATAATACATTTAAAAAATGTTAGACTGCTGTTGTTCAAGAATGTTTTTGTGTAATCTGCTAGCAAAGTAATGTTTAAAAGTACTTATATTTTTTTTTTCTTGTTTGACTCCACAGTTTCCTTCCAACCCACAGGAATGGCAGACTGTGGCCTCCCAGTTCACTGACCATTGGGACTTTCCCAACTGTGTCGGGGTGATCGATGGGAAGCATGTCCGCATTGTGCCACCACCCCATTCGGGGTCTTACTACTTTAATTATAAGGGGTTTAATAGTGTAGTATTGATGGCGGTGGTCTTGGCACAATTGGATTTTATGTTCATGGACGTGGGGAAGAACTGCCGGATGTCGGACGGAGGAGTCTTTGCACAGACCGAGTTGTGCCGGCATCTCCAGACTGGTGGCCTGGGATTGCCACCTGATGACGAGAATGTTGATGGACTCCCCTCTGTTTTAATCGCAGATGAAGTGTTTGCACTTGGCGAGCACCTGATGAGGCCATTCCCCCAAAGGTCCCTCACCCCGGGGGGGATGGTATTTAATTACCAGCTGGCCAGAGCAAGAAGAGTTGTGGAGAATGCCTTCGGGATTATGGCCAGCCAGTTCCGTTCGTTCCTCTCGGCCATCAATATTGCGGACTATAAAATCAATTATGTCATCATGGCATGTTGCATTCTCCATAATTTTTTAAGAAGACATTCTACAACATATCTCACTTCTGTTGGGCCTGAGGCCGGACTTAATGCTGAATCTGCACTCACTGGCCTGGATACTGGCCGTACTGGCTTGGCCTCCCAAACTTGTAGTGGCAAGTGCATATCCCTTTAGTCAATAAGGCCCTTTGTCACTGCAAACACCAAAAAAAAATAATAAACTGGTATTGAGAAATAATAAGCCACACACATTGTAGTAGTACAAACATTTTACTGTACGCACATTCAAAGGTGCATTTTTTTAAAAACGTGTTATTTTTATTTTTTAATTTTTTTTAACAATTTTTTTTATTTTTTAACAATATAATTTTTGGGGGGGTTATTTTACGCATATTTCTCCAAAAATATTTGTTGTGACACATTTTGCCTTGACAACAGGGTTTGTTCACACATAATAAAAAAAAAAAAAAAACAGGAACTTACAAAGTTCAACATGTCAAAAACTGTGCTGGTGATGTCACCTATTTAAAAGCAAAATTTAGCAGATGCACACAAATTGTGAGTCCAAATGGGTAAAGTCAACATGTGCTATTTCCCATCATGGGGGATCAATGGACGTGTTTTGTGTGTGCAATCCCTTTTTTCCTCTCACAAACTAACATTATTATGAGGAAGGGGTTGCAAACACAAAACAAGTACATTGAGATCCCCTGATGGCAGATAGGACATGATGACACATGAGGACATGATGACACACCGTGTGCATCTGCTAAATTTTGCTATTACTATTTCTATTGCTATTTCATAACTGTAAAAAATTAACAAATATAAAATCTTACAATGAAATGAAGAACATGATTGATGTTTTAAGGCAAAAACTGATTAGATTCTGCCCAAAACATCAATCATGTTCTTCATGCTGTCCAGTTGATTTCTCTTGCTTGTCAATTTGTTCTCGCATTCGATCAATTTGGCCATTCCACACCATTATCTGCCCAATCAGTCTTTGTGCACTGTCTGTGCTAAATGAGTCCACCGCTTGGCCTTCCACAACCAGAACATCACCTAAAATTTGTGGAGAAAAATGTATTTAGAAATATGCACACCTAATTAGATTACCTTAAGCTGGGGTGTCAGTCACTCACTTGGTGGGGTGCAAATCTCGCCCACTTCCTCCACCTCTCCTTCCTCAAGATCGTTGGGTGGGCGTGGTCTTGGGCTGGGGCTTGGGGTAATTCCAGATTCAGGCTGGTGACTTGGGGGGTCCTGGGATCCTCTGACTGTTGTCTGAGTCTTTTCTCCCCTATGAGAATGAAACAAAAGGTATACTTAACACAGTGATATTTCTGGCAAGAAATAGGAATATGAAACCTTGCTTTGAAGTGGTGGACAATTGTCTGTTTTTTTAATAAAAATTTTTAAAGACAGAATTCAAATGCACTTTTAACAAAACTGCAATACTTAACATTTTTATGCAAGTTTTACAGATGGAGACACCTGAATTATCCCCTGGAGCCCCTGTGTGGATTACCCTCAAAAATGTTCTCTGGTGTCACACAGTACACTAGTGCTCCTGAGTCCAAATGTGGAAACGGCTGCTGTGTCCTGTCCTTACATTACACTGAATCATTTTTTAATAGGTATTCTAGTTTCAAACACATCTACACAACATCCAAAACTTATTTTAATACAACAAATAATCAAGTCCTAAATGTATGTACAACCCTGTACCATCGTATTTCTTTCAAAACAAACGCCATTTTATTATAATCATATGTAGTTTCAAAATAACGATCTTTACAAACGATGCTGTATAAACGAAAAACATATGGATCAGCATGCAAGTTAAGTATCTCAATAGGAACACACAAGTACTTACTTTTTTTAAGCACCTTCTTGATTCACCAATATTGTTCAGGCTCCCGAGTTTTTAGGTCAGACCAGCGCTTCCTCAATTGCTCTTTAGCCCATTTAATTCCTAATTTTTCCTCAAAAGTGGTGACAACTGAGGACATTATTTGGCCTTACGCATATTGGGTCTGGTGTACGGTCCTTTTTTGCCATCATAGTCCTCCCTCCTCAATATGGCCACCATTTCCACCATCTCTTCAAAGGCCATGTTGGTGGCCTTATATCTCCTCCTGGATCTGGATGTTTGTGGCTCCGGGCTTTCCTCCACGCTAGTTCCAGATAATCTATCCGCCATCTTTCTATGTATACTCCCACTGCACAACGAAGAGTGAAGGGGCGGAGAAAAATCATCCTAAAGAACATCAGGGGTGGGCGACGCAGGCAGAGCATGACACATGCGCAGTGTATATAAAGCTAGTACGCTGGCCTACGTATGTCCGAACGGAAGTAGCAAACTTCATAAACGAAGGTAAAGATTGAACGTGGGTGTGTGTGTGTATGTGTGTGTGTGTGTGTGGGTGTATGTGTGTGTGTGTGTGTGTATGTGTGTGTGTGTGTATGTGTATGTGTGTGTATGTGTGTGTGTGTGCACCCTATATTCTGTATAAAATAATACTGGGAGTTTGGATTGACATTACAGTTTTTATCTTGTGTCTTGTCTTTCAGATAAAATGAATCCCTTTAAGGAGGAGGATTTTTTCACTCAGTTTATTGACCTCTATCAAGAGAACCGAAACCTGTGGGAGGTCAAGCACCCCTTGTATTTTAATAAGCAAGCAAGGCAGGCAACACTGGGGAGACTTTTGGAATTTGTAAAGACTCGAGTCCCCCAGGCAGACATTTTAGTGGAAAATAAAATTGGGATCTTGCGGAATATGTACAGGCGGGAACACAAGAAGATACAGGATTCCCTCAAATCAGGAGCAGCAGCCGACAAGGTTTATGTCCCCAAGCTGTGGTACTACCCCAAACTGAGATTTCTGGATGACCAGACAGAAGCAAGGCAATCACTTTCGACCCTTCCCTCCACCCTTCCCTCCACCCCAGCTGAGGCATCCCAGGAAGAACCGGGCCCTTTCACAATTATTATCATGTATACATATTACTAGACAGTAGTGGCCAAAAATGTACTTAAAAGATTGGTGAACAGCTAGAATAATAGTGGGGTCAAAATTATAGCCTATTTGTTTATAATTAAGAGGGGTGGTTAATTGCTCACAGGTGCTTGAGGCATATATAACCTTGTGTAGGACTCATAGTGAGCCTGCTCATTTGTGAGGCTGTTGGAACTCTGTCCAAGTGGTGAGTTAAACCAGAGGGGGGACCTTAAGTGGAGAGTGAACAAGTCTTGCTTTTTGATTGATGGGTTGCATTTTTGGGGCTTTTCCTTTAGCTTTTCAATCACCTTTTTCTGTCACTTTTTAAACAGTTTTTTTTTCTTTGGTTTCTTCAGACTACCAAATAAGGGGGTGTTTAATTGCTCACAGGTGCTTGAGGTCTATATAACCTTGCGTAGGACTCATAGTGAGCCTGCTCATTTGTGAGGCTGTTGGAACTCTGTCCAAGTGGAACTGGTCTAAATGGTGAGTTAAAACCAGAGTTTAAAACAGGAGGTTATAACAGGGGTCATAGTACCTGTATAGTGTGCGTACCTGAGTGTTGCCTGAGTAGTGTGTGTGGATCGTTAGTACTTGTGTATTGTGTACTGTATACTTGTGTATTGCGAGTGCACGTAGGTCTGCGAGTGGCCTGCGAGTGCACATAGGTCTGCGAGTGCACGTAGGTCTGCGAGTGGCCTGCGAGTGCACATAGGTCTGCGAGTGCACGTAGGTCTGTGAGTGGTCTGCGAGTGCACGTAGGTCTGTGAGTACCTGTGTATTGTCTTGTTGTGTACCTGTGTATTGTCTTGAGTATTAGTGCCAGGAAGCTAGCTGTTAGGTAATTTGGACAGGGTATAATCCCCAATCCTCACCAAATGTAATAGGTGCGATGCCCGGCGGGTGTGGAGAGGCGACTCTTTGTACATCTTGCTGCATGTATGTGTTCCTTGATCATCCGATCGAGGGCGAATACTGCTGTGCAAAATGTAAGCACATTGTTTCCCTGGAAGCCTAGGTTCTGAATCTGGGGAAGCAACTGTCAGCACTGAGAAGTCCCTCCATACTAAAGGAGAGCCAGGAACGTACAGGGCAGGTGCCGGCAGGGGCCAGCACAGAGGCGGGTGGAGACAAATAGGTGCAGGCAATGACAAAGAGTAGATGGGTGACAGTCAGGAAGGGTAGAGGGGTAAGTGCCAGGGAGGCAGATCCAGGACTGGAGCATCCCAATAAGTACACTCCATCAAGTGAAATTGGTGAAACCAGTCAGGGACCAGCACTGCTGGAGCTGAGGGACTCTCCTAGCTGCCGGGGGAAGAACTCCTCCAGTGAGAGTGGGGGGGCAGCGAAGGGAAAGGAAAGACAGATTCTGGTGGTAGGGGACTCAATTTAGAAGGACAGAGAGGGCAATCTGTAACCAAGAACTGAAGCGCCAAACAGTATGTTGTCTACCGGGTGCTCGGGTTCGACACATCACGGATCTTGTGGACAGATTACTGGGAGGGGCTGGGGAAGACCCAGCTGTCATGGTGCACATGGCACCAATGACAAAGTCAGAGGCAGATGGAGTGTCCTAACGAACGATTTTAGGGACTTAGGAGCTAAATTGAGGAAAAGGACCTCCAAGGTAGTATTCTCAGGACTACTACCGGTACATCGAGCCACACCAGAAAGGCAGAGGGAGATTAGGAAAGCAAACAAGTGGCTGAAGAGCTGGTGTAGTAAGGAGGGGTTTGGGTTCCTGGAGGACTGGTCCGACTTCTCAGTCGATAACTGGTACTATAGAAGAGATGGAGTGCACTTAAATGAGGAGGGTGCAGATCTGCTTGGAATAAAGATGGCCAAAAAGTTAGAGGGGTTTTTAAACTAGGCGATGGGGGGAGGGTCCAGAGGTAGAGATAGTCAGCATGGAAGATATTCCAGAGGGTAGTATTAGGGGCATTAGTGGTAGGTTGACCAAAGCACAAAAACACAAGGTAAGTATAGTAGCAAGTCCTAGTTGCAATCTCGAAACACCCATTACGAGGACAATATGCGACCGGTCTAAACTATGTGGCATGTTCACCTATGTCTGGAGCATGGCGGACAAGATGGGTGAACTAGAGATACTGTTGTACCAGGAGGATTTGGATTTTTTGCGAATTTCAGAGACCTGGTTCAACAGCTCTCATGATTGGCTGGCAAACATTCAAGGGTATACCCTTTACCGCAAGGATAGAGAGGGTAAAAAAGGGGGAGGGGTATGCCTATATATCAAGAATAATGTACAAGTGAATGTGAGAGATGACATCACTGAGGAAGGTAGGGAGGAGGTGGAATCCTTATGGGTAGAGCTCCAAAGGGATGAAGCTAAGGGGAAAATAATACTGGGAATATGCTATAAGCCCCCTAACCTGAGGGAGGAAGTGGAGACAGATCTCCTATCACAATTTGGATTAGCAGCAAGAATGGGAAGTGTTATGATAATGGGGGATTTTAATTATCCAGACATAGACTGGGCGGAGGGAACCGCTCATTCATTTGAGGCTCGCCAGTTCCTTAATGTCTTGCAGGACAATTTTATGGGTCAGATGGTAGACGCACCAACTAGAAATAAAACATTACTGGATCTACTGATTACAAACAATACAGACCTGATCACGGATGTGGAAATACGGGGCAATTTTGATAACAGCGATCACAGGTCAATTAGTTTCAGTATAAATCACACAAATAGGAAACATAAAGGGAATACAAAGACACTGAATTTCAAAAGAGCCAACTTCCCTAAACTACAAACCTTGCTAAAAGGCATAAATTGGGATAAAATATTAGGAGTAAAGAATACAGAGGAGAGATGGGTTTGCTTTAAGAGCATATTAAATAAGGGCATTAGCCAATGTATCCCATTGGGTAATAAATTTAAAAGAGCGAACAAAAGTCCTGGATGGCTTAACTCCAATGTAAAAATGCATATAAAAGCAGAGGAGAAGGCCTACAAAAAATACAAGGTTGAGGGATCATCCTCAGCATTCAGACTTTATAAAGAATGCAACAAGAAATGTAAGGGTGCAATTAGGATGGCTAAGATAGAACATGAAAGACACATAGCGGAGGAGAGCAAAAAAAACCCAAGAAATTCTTTAACTATGTAAACAGTAAAAAAAGGGAGGACAGACCATATTGGCCCCATAAAGAATGAGGAAGGACATCTGGTTACAAAGAATGGGGAGATGGCGAAGGTATTGAATTTATTCTTCTCCTCAGTCTTCACGAGTGAATCGGGGGGCTTCAGTAACCAAAACTGCAGTGTTTATCCTCATGACACAACTCAGGAAGCACCTCCATGGTTAACAGAGGATAGAATTAAAATTAGATTTGAGAAAACTAACATTAATAAATCACCGGTACCAGATGGCTTGCATCCGAGGGCACTTAGAGAACTCAGTCAAGTGATTGCCAGACCGTTGTTCCTAATTTTTACAGACAGTCTACTGACTGGAATGGTACCAGCTGATTGGAAAAAAGCCAATGTAGCACCAATATTTAAAAAGGGCCCAAAATACATCCCTGGGAATTACAGATCAGTTAGCCTAACATAAATAGTATGTAAACTCTTGGAGGGGATGATAAGGGACTATATACAAGATTTTAGTAATGAGAACGGTATCATTAGCAGTAATCAGCATGGATTCATGAAGAATCGTTCTTGCCAAACCAATCTACTAACCTTCTATGAGGAGGTGAGTTGCCATCTAGATAAATGAAGGCCCGTAGACGTGGTGTATCTGGATTTTGCAAAAGCATACGACACAGTTCCCCATAAACGTTTACTGTACAAAATAAGGTCTATTGGCATTGACCATGGGGTGATTACATGGATTGAAAACTGGCTACAAGGGCGAGTTCAGAGGGTGGTGATAAATGGGGAGTACTCAGAATGGTCAGGGGTGGATAGTGGGGTTCCCCAGGGTTCTGTGCTGGGACCAATCCTATTTAATGTGTTCATAAACGACCTGGAGGATGGGATAAACAGTTCAATCTCTGTATTTGAAGACGATACTAAGCTAAGCAGGGCAATAACTTCTCTGCAGGATGTGGAAAAATTTGCAAAAAGATCTGAACAAATTAATGGGATGGGCAACTACATGGCAAATGAGGTTCAATGTAGAAAAATGTAAAATAATGCATTTGGGTGGCAAAAATATGAATGCAATCTATACACTGGGGGGAGAACCTCTGGGGAAATCTAGGATGAAAAAGGACCTGGGGGTCCTAGTAGATGATAGGCTCAGCAATGGCATGCAATACCAAGCTGCTGCTAACAAAGCAAACAGAATATTGGCATTCATTAAAAAGGGATCAACTCCAGAGATAAAACGATAATTCTCCCACTCTACAAGACTCTGGTCCGGCCGCACCTAGAGTATTCTGTCCAGTTCTGGGCACCAGTCCTCAGGAAGGATGTACTGGAAATAGAGCGAGTACAAAGAAGGGCAACAAAGCTAATAAAGGGTCTGGAGGATCTTAGTTATGAGGAAAGGTTACGAGCACTGAACTTATTCTCTCTGGAGAAGAGACGCTTGAGAGGGGATATGATTTCAATATACAAATACCGTACTAGTGACCCTACAATACAAATAAAACTTTTTCGCAGAAGAGAGTTTAAAAAGACTCAAGGCCACTCATTAAATTTAGAAGAAAAGAGGTTTAACCTTAAACTATGTAGAGGGTTCTTTACTGTAAGAGCGGCAAGGATGTGGAATTCCCTTCCACAGGTGGTGCTCTCAGCGGGGAGCATCGATAGCTTCAAGAAACTATTAGATAAGCACCTGAATGACCGCAACATACAGGGATATACATTGTAATACTGACACATAATCACACATAGGTTGGACTTGATGGACTTGTGTCTTGTTTCAACCTCACCTACTATGTAACTATGTAATATTTGAAAGTCATGAGCTGAAAATTGTGTGTGATTGAGGAAGCAAAAATTACAACTATGTCCCTTTTTTAAAACACTGGATGAGCTCAGCCAGGAGGAGGCCGTGCCCAGTGGTAGAGAGGAGGAGGCCTTGCCCAGTGGTAGAGAGTAGGAGGCCATGCCCAGTGGCAGGCAGGGGGTGGCTGGGCCCAGTAGAAGCCTCACCAAATGCCAGGTGCCTCCCCTCCGCATTACCACCAATAGGCCCAGGAAGATGACCCGAACAGAGAAGGAATCACTTGCCCTCATTAGGGAAGCCAGCCAAATGCTGAGTAACCCCCCCCCAATGCTGAAGAGGCCTATGGTACTTATTTGGCCACCAGGTTGATGGAACTTGAGAAGGGGCAACGCCTCCTCTGTGAGGGGATTTTTTATGAGGCCCTTCAGAAAGGGTTGAGGGGCCAGCTTACTCAAATATTGAAAGAATTTGGATTCCTCTGAGTGGGACTTTTAGGAAGGGATAGATAACGCAATGAGGTATGAGAGTAATATAAAAAGTATATAAGATTTTATTGGAAAACATAAGTTTAAAATAGTAAGCACATATATACACTACACGTGTCAAAAAATCATAATTGGGTACTGGACAAGACTATTCAGACAGTGGCAGTTCAGAAAGGACAGCTGATAATCGCAAGGATCTGGTATGTTGAAGATGAACATAACAGGCAAGACCCAACGCGTTTCAAAAATACTATTTCTTCATCAGGGGTGAATGCGATTTTGTCGCAGAACCTATAAACGTCTGCAATTAGAGCAAATGAACACAAATTAAATGCATAATATTAATTATACATAAGCAGGTAGGTATGTATGTGGTCACATCATACTTTGCATTATAATGTGTTTAAGCACTGACCGTGTGAGCTGTGTAGTTCTATAATAGATTTCTTATCCAGGATTTAACATTTAAAAGCAGTTGTGTATTTCAGCTGTCAGCCTGTGGGGCCCCCGGCCTGGCGGTGAAGACCGGAGCACCAGCGCAGATGGATAGATCCAACGGCAGTAGGAGGGGGAGCAACAGCAGAATCCCACACAAAGGACAACCCAGGCTGGCCCTCCGAGATGTACCCCTATACCGTGATAGAGTGAAAAGAGAGAAACAAAGAAATGGCAAGTGTTAGATGGTTACTGGGATTGTAAAACCCCATAGAACCACACATTCAAAGGTACCTATCCATAAAAGGTCAATGTGCATGCATTCATGTACATGCATGCATACACCAATGCATACGTGCATATGTGCATAGGTGCATTTGGACAATTAGATTTGCTAAATGGAATTGACAAATGACCAAAGCAGCATCCACTGCACTGTAATAATATATAAAAAAAACGTGAGTGTGCCTGCACAAGCATGCATAAACACAAGTACACATGCAAGCATGCACATTTACACATGTACAGACATCCATCTAGACAATTCCAATAGTGTATATAATAGCTGACACAATGGTATATACCTTGCCTGAAGGCGGTCACAGTGAGAGGGGAGAAACAGATGCCAGGACCCAAGAGACAGTGATCTGTTCATATGTAGCTCTAAAAATCCATGAGTCAAAAGACCAGCAGTAACGCCCAGAGGAATAAGCTACGATAGTGAAAGAATGACATTACATAAAAGGGCGTCAGTCATTGGGGTTAGTTATGGGAGCGCATAAGGCATAAGCCTGAATGCCTCCCTGTTGTGCATATAAGAAGGATCCAAAAAGAAACAAAGCAAAAAGTCTAACCTGATGGATGTAACAGCTCAATGAAAGCGATCCTGTGCAGTGTTCACCCTCACAGCAGACAAGTAGCAGTTGGAGGGTGGAGGGGTTTAAAACTCATGCTTACATGTGTACTTGTGTTTATGCATGCTGATGCAGGCACACTCACCGTTTTTTTTATATATTATTACTGTGCAGTGGACGCTGCTTTGGTCGTTTGTCAATTCCATTTAGCAAATCTAATTGTCCAAATGCACCTATGCACATATGCACGTATGCATTGGTGCATGCATGCATGTACATGATGCATGCACATTGACCTTTTATGGATAGGTACCTTTGAATGTGTGGTTCTATGGGGTTTTACAATCCCAGTAACCATCTAACACTTGCCATTTCTTTGTTTCTCTCTTTTCACTCTATCACGGTATAGGGGTACATCTCGGAGGGCCAGCCTGGGTTGTCCTTTGTGTGGGATTCTGCTGTTGCTCCCCCTCCTACTGCCGTTGGATCTATCCATCTGCACTGGTGCTCCGGTCTACCCCGCCGGGCCGGGGGCCCCACAGGCTGACAGATGCAATACACAATTGCTTTTAAATGTTAAATCCTGGATAAGAAATCTATTCTAGAACTACACAGCTCACACGGTCAGTGCTTAAACACATTATAATGCAAAGTACGATGTGACCACATACGTACCTACCTGCTTATGTATAATTAATATTATGCATCTGTCAGAGAGCTCACCTTGCTGGTCATGGGATTGGCCGCCTTGGGGCGTGCCTGTGAGCAAGCTGGCCTATTTAGGTTTGTCAGGCACTCTGTTCAGTGCTGCCTGATCATCAGCTTCCTGTGCCATAGTTCCTGTTTAGCGGTTACTCAGTGACATTTAGCACTTTTTTCAATTAAGCTTACTCAAATAAGCCATATTTCGGAGGAAGCCCCTCCTCTTCCTCCTGCCACAAGTACACCACCAGAGGCACAGCCTCCAAGGAAGGCTGCAGGGCTGCGTGCAAGGATGGCTCCATGGAAGAGTCAAAAGTGATTGCCTGGCTTCAGTCTGGTCTGGGGTCTGACTCCACAAGATCCCAATTTTGATTTCCACTGATTTGATGTGTGCCCTGGGGGACAAAAGGCTTCACACATTCCAAAAGTGTCTCCAGTGTTGCCTTCCTCATGTATGTTTTTCCCAGAATAAATGGCTATTTTATTTACCTAAAATTATTTACTATGTGTTTTTATTCAAAAAAGGACATTTTGTTTGTGAGTAGGCAGGTACATGTCAAAAAGACTATGGGGGTTATTTACAAAAGGCAAAATCATTTTTGCACTTGTTGGAAGTACAGTCGCTGTAAATCTGAGGGGAAGATCTCAAATGGGGGGAAGCTCTGCTGATTTTATCATCCAATCATGTACAAGATAAAATGAATTATTTTTGGTTTCCTTGCATGTGCCCCTCGGATCCACAGCGACTGCAATTCCAAGTGCTCTTTCAGTGCAATTTCAAGTGCACTTTGCACTTGTAGTGCTAAATGAATTTGCCTTTTGAAAATAACCCCCTATGTCAAATTAACAAGGGACACCAACCTCATTAAGGTCCATTAAAACAATACAAAATAATAAGGTTATTGTGGTAACTTGAAACACCATAAAAAAATTAGAGAATTTATCACAAATTGTAAAATAGATATTGATGAAATATAAAAGTTAAAAAGAGGAGTAAAAAAAATATTTTGCTACATTATTTATGGAGATCTTACTTTTAAAAACTATAATATTAGTTATGACATGAGGATAAAAAAAAAAGAAAGTACTTTGTGAGAACTCTGTGTGAATATAAGCAGCAAAACAACTTCATTCTTCTCGCATTATAAAGAAGACAAGAATGCGCTGTATTAAAAGATCACAGAATTAGCAGCATGAGGAATGTGCTAGCTTCAATACAAAGGCTAGTTTTACCAGACCGATCGCTTCCATCCTGTACTTGCTTCAGAGCATGCGTCAGTTTTGGTCCATTGGACTTGCACACAGACTAACTGTTTGTACGCTAGAAAGCCGAGTTCGTCGGAAAGATTTGAAACATGTTTCATTTCTAGGTCCTTCGAACTTTTGGGGAAAAAAAGTCAGCTGGAGCCCACACACGATCAAATTATCCGACGGAGTCTAGTCCGCTGGACCAAGTCTGTCGTAAGGTCCGCTCGTGTGTACGCGGCATAAGAGTCAACAAACATCCTGCAGTGGGTGTGTTTGGGAACAGATTTTCAGATTATGTGGTTAGTAACAAAAATGACTGGGTGGTTTAGGTGTTCTCCAGATATGTCTGGATGAAAAATGTAAGTGTTGATCATGTAGACTGTGGTCACTGTATGTATTTCAAGGTTTAACCACTTGCCGACCGGGCCATAGCCGAAAGATGGCTACAGCGCGGTCAGCTAGTTCTGGGTGGACGTCCGTGGGATGTCATTCCAGAATGTTGCTCCTGCGCACCCCCGGGAACATTCGTGACTGCCGGGTCCAGAGGACCCGGTGCATCACAGATCACAGTAAATAGCTGCTGATCGCAGCCGTTTACCACGTGATCGCTCCGTCAAATGACGGAGCGATCACTTGTAAACAAACTGGCATCACGTCATGACGCCGGTTCCTCCCTCCCCCCTCTGTACCGATCGGTACAGTGAGAGGGGGAAAGGGGGTGAGATTGCAGCAGCGCTGTGGGCTGGATGTTTAGTGTCTACAGCGCTGCTCAATGTAAATAATCTGCAATACTCTGCAAAACTGCAATACTCTGCAACACTGTGCAACACTGTGCAATACTCTCAACATTGTGCAATACTCTGCAACACTGTGCAATACTCTGCCAATATTCTGCAACACTGCAAAACTCTGCCAATACTTGCCAATACTCTGCCAATATTCTGCCAATACTCTGCCAATACTCACCAATACTCTACCAATATTCACCAATACTCGCCAATACTCTGCCAATACTCTGCCAATACTCACCAATACTCTACAAATACTCCCCAATACTCTGCCAATACTCGTCAATACTCTGCCAATACTCGTCAATACTCTACCAATACTCTGCCAATACTCGTCAATACTCTGCCAATACTCGCCAATACTCTGCCAATACTCGCCAATACTCTACCAATACTCGCCAATACTCTGCCAATACAATAAATTTTAACAGAAACAAAGAAATTTTTTTTTTTAAATCGAATTTTCATTCTTTTTTGATTTATAGCGCAAAAAATAAAAAACCCAGCGGTGATTAAGTACCACCAAAAGAAAGCTCTATTTGTGTGAAAAAAGGGACAAAAAATGTCATATGGGTACAATGTTGCATGACTGAGTAATTGTCATTTAAAGTGTGAGAGCACTGAAAGCTGAAAATTGGTCTGGTTAGGAAGGGGGTTTAAGTGCCCACTAGAGATGAGCCGGACACCCCCGGTTCGGTTCGCACCAGAACCTGCGAACGGACCGAAAGTTCGCACGAACGTTAGAACCCCATTGACGTCTATGGGACTCGAACGTTCGAAATCAAAAGTGCTCATTTTAAAGGCTAATTTGCATGGTATTGTCCTAAAAAGGGTTTGGGGACCCCAGGGGACATGTATCAATGCAAAAAAAACTTTTAAAAACGGCCGTTTTTTCGGGAGCAGTGATTTTAATGATGCTTAAAGTAAAAAAAAAAAAAAGTGAAATATTCCTTTAAATATCGTACCTGGGGGGTGTCTATAGTATGCCTGTAAAGTGACACGTGTTTCCCGTGTTTAGAACAGTCCCTGCACCAAATGTCATTTTTAAAGGAAAAAATCTCATTTAAAACTGCTTGCGGGTTTAATGTAATGTCGGGTCATGGCAATATGGATGAAAATCAGTGAGACAAACGGCATGGGTACCCCCCAGTCCATTACCAGGCCCTTTGGGTCTTGTATGGATATTAAGGGGAACCCCACACCCAAATTAAAATAAGGAAAGGTGTGGGGCCACCAGGCCCTATATACTCTGAACAGCAGTATACAGGCGGTGCAAACAAGACAGGGACTGTAGGTTTGTTGTTAAGTAGAATCTCTTTGTAATTTTGAACGGGTACATTTTTAACGTGTTTAGCTCCAGCCAAAAAATCTTTTTTAAGCTTTTTGGAAAACATAGGGAAGGGTTATCACCCCTATGACATTTGTTTTGCTGTCTTTCCTCCTCTTCAGAAGATTTCACCTCACTTTTTGTCCCAATGAAAAATGTTTTTTGAAAATTTGGTTTTTTTTGTGGAACAAGGATTGGAAAGCATCAGTGGAAAGGAGAATTTTTTTTCCCATATTAACTCTTACAGGAGAGAATTTCCCTTCCTATGGGTAGATTTCATCTCACTTCCTGTTGTCTCCTTCCGTTTGCAAGTAGGAGTCGTTTGTAAGTTAGATGTTTGAAAGTAGGGTCCTGCCCTATATACTCAGCAGAAATTTGGGCTTTAGGTGTTGCTGTGGCCACAACACTGTAAGCCCTCACAGGGCCCTGCTGTGAAATATTAGATCAAGAATTGTAATTACATGCCCCTGTTGAACAGGAGCTGAAAAATTAGGCCTTAGGCACTGGTGCTGGTGCCACAACACTGCAACCCCTTACAGATACTCTAGTTGGAACGCAGGAACGAGCCCTGCTGCAAAGTATTGCATCAAAAATTGTAATTACACGCCCCTGTTAGACAGGAGCAGAAAAATTGGGCCTTGGGCACTGGTGCTGGTGCCACAACACTGCAACCCCTCACAGACACTCTAGTTGGAATGCAGGAACGAGCCCTGCTGCAAAGTATTACATCAAAAATTGTAATTACACGCCCCTGTTAAACAGGGGCTGAAAAATTGTGCCTTAGGCACTGGTGGTGGCGCCCAGAACCAAAAATGTTCTTACAAGCTATCAGCGTGATGATTGAGGAGGAAGAGGATAATTACTCAGGGATAGTCATTCAGCATCAGCATAGGCAGTCTTTGAAGGGATCTGAGATTTCAAAAAAAATTATTCGGTTACATCAGCATCAGGTGCTTGGTAGCTGGTGGTGATCCAAGACTGATTCATTTTTATGAAGGTCAGTCGATCGACCGAGTCGGTGGACAGACGCACCCTGTGATCGGTTACCACGCCTCCAGCAGCACTGAATGTGCGTTCCGAAAGAACGCTGGAAGCAGGACAGGCCAGTAGCTCAATTGCATACTGTGCAAGCTCTGGCCAGTGATCCATCCTCAAGACCCAGTAACCCAGAGGATTTTCGGTGGGAAAGGTGTTCAAGTCTGATCTTGCCCCTAGGTATTCCTGCACCATGTAAAACAGACGCTGGTGATGGTTGCTGGAACCGATCATACCTTGGGGCTGCGGACCAAAAAATTGTCTGAACGCATCGGTGAGACGGCCACCTTCTCCACCGCTCCTTCTTTGACTGACCGAAGCCTCAGCAACACGTTGTCCAGAAACAGGAGTTTGTAACCTCCCAGTCTCTGGGAACGCGTTGCACAGACCTTTCTGCAAGGCCTCCCGAAGATGTTTCATTATCTGCTCCCTCTGCGATGGCAAGATAAGATCCGCAACCTTACCCTTGTAACGTGAATCAAGGAGGGTTGCCAGCCAGTATTGGTCCTTCTCCTTGATACCACGAATACGAGGATCCTTACGCAGGCTTTGCAGGATCAGGGAGGCCATGCAGCGTAGGTTTGCTGAGGCATTCGGTCCGGAGTCCTCTGGGTCACTAAGGACGACATGGTCCGCAACCACCTCCTCCCAGCCACGTACAAGTCCATGTGTTTCTTGGGACTGATCCCTTAAAGACTGCTGCTGATGCTGAGTGCCAGGCTCCACCTCCATACTGACACAATCTTCCTCCTCCTCCTCGTCCTCTTCCTGTGTGATCGGCGGGCACGCAGGAACACTGTCTGGATAAAGGGGGCCTTGAGAGCTAAGGAAGTCCTCCTCTTCCTGCCTCTGTTCTGCCTCAAGTGCCCTGTCCATTATTCCACGCAGCGTGTGCTCCAACAGGTGGACAAGGGGGACAGTGTCACTGATGCATGCACTATCACTGCTCACCATCCTCGTGGCCTCCTCAAATGGTGACAGGACAGTGCATGCATCCCTGATCATGGCCCACTGGCGTGGGGAAAAAAAAACAAGCTCCCCTGACCCTGTCCTGGTGCCATAGTCGCACAGGTACTCATTGATGGCCCTCTGCTGCGTGTGCAGCCGCTGCAGCATGGCCAACGTTGAGTTCCACCTGGTGAGCATGTCACAGATTAGGCGGTTCTTGGGCAGGTTAAACTCCTTTTGGAGGTCCGTCAGCCGAGCACTGGCATTATATGACCGGCGGAAATGCACACAGACTTTCCTGGCCTGCCTCAGGACATCCTGTAAGCCCGGGTACCTGCCCAAGAACCGCTGCACCACCAAGTTAAGGACGTGAGCCAAACAGGGCACATGGGTCATTTGTCCCTGTCGGAGGGCAGAGAGGAGGTTGGTGCCATTGTCGCAAACCACCATTCCTGCCTTAAGTTGGTGTGGCGTCAACCACCTCTGAACCTGCCCCTGCAGAGCTGACAGAACCTCTGCCCCAGTGTGGCTCCTGTCCCCCAAGCACACCAGCTCAAGCACCGCATGGCATCTTTTGGCCTGCGTACTTGCGTAGCCCCTTGAACGACTACGGAGCACCGCTGGTTCCGAGGAAGAGGCCATGGAGGAAGAAGAAGAGGAGGGGTGGAGGAGAGAGGTGTGTCACAATCATTAGCATTTTGGAGGCGTGGTGGCGGAACAACCTCCAACACTACTGCACCTTGTCCTGCATCCTTCACAGCTGCCAGCAGAGTCACCCAATGCGCTGTGAAACTTAGGTAACGTCCCTGTCCATGCCTGCTGGACCATGAGTCAGCGGTAATATGCACCTTACTGCTGACCGCCCTGTCCAGCGAGGCATGGACATTGCCTTCCACATGCCGGTAGAGAGCCGGAATCGCCTTCCGTGAGAAAAAGTGGCGTTTGGGTACCTGCCACTGAGGAACCGCACATTCTACAAACTCATGGAAGGGGGCAGAGTCTACCAACTGACAAGGCAGCAGTTGAAGTGCCAGCAATTTTGCCAAGCTAGCATTCAACCACTGGGCATGTGGATGGCTGGGAGCAAACTTCTTTCGGCGGTGCAGCAGCTGGGGCAGGGAAATTTGCCTGGTACAATCTGACGTCGGTGTACCAAAAGCAGATTGCCCACAAGTACTTGGCTGTGACACACCTAATTCTACACCTTCATTCTTCTCAGTGTAGGTCTCAGAGAGGACTAAAGGTCTAGTGGGGTTGGAAATCTCAGCTGATGAGGAGCAAGGAGAGGTCCTCTTTGTTCTTTGGTGTGGGTCTTTTAGATGCGCTTGCCAATGAACTGCATAGCAGTTCAACATATGTCTGGTCAAGCATGTGGTACCCAAGCGGGAGATGTTTTGGCCACGTGAGATACGCTTGAGACATATGTTGCAAATAGCAGCGGTGCGATCTGATGCACTCGTCTCAAAAAAGGCCCACACCAAAGAACTTTTTGAATAACGTGCAGAGACTGCAGCGCCCTGTACATGTGATGCAGTCAATGTGCTGCCCTTAGGCTGGCCCCTGGAGGGCATCCTGCCTCGTTGGTGATGTGCCGCCTCCTCCTCCTCCTCCTCCTCTCTCCTATCAGGCACCCACATTGAGTCAGTGACCTCATTATCCCCTCCCTCCTCATTACTGGAGCAAACCTGGCAGTATGCTGCAGCAGGGGGAGCATGACTGCCAGATTGCTGTCCTTCTTGGGCACCCCCTCTGTCCGTGCTCATGTTACTGCCTTCATCTAGCTCAGTATCATCATCAGAGCCTTCCAAACGCTGGGCATCCTCCTGGAGCATGTACCCAACACTGTGGTCAAACAGTTCGAGGGACTCCTCAGGAGGACATGGTGGAGCTAGGGAAGGAGTCACTGATGACATTGAGCCGAGGGAAGAGGCCGCTGCTTTGCCAGACAAAGCACCCTGGGCATGGGTGAGAGAGGATGAGGAGGATGAGGACGGCTTGGTCATCCACTCGACCAAGTCTTCCGCATGTTGCGGCTCAACACGGCCAGCTGCCGAAAAAAAGGCCAAGCGTGTCCCATGGCCACGTGCTGATGAGGATGCACCGTCTCCACGACCAGCACTAGACACAGAGCCTGCTTGCCCTCTCTTTTGGCTTGAGACTGCCTGCCTCTCCTTCTTGGCCTTCCAGACATACTAATGGCCTGTAGCTGCACTAAGCTGGGATATATATATATATATATATATATATATATATATATATATATATACTGCAGCTAGCAAAATCAACTGCCTGCCTGTAGTATGAGAACACCACCAACCTTCTACAGGTAGCTTTAGCTGAGCACTGTGAGGTGGACGCACCCCACTAATTTGTAGGTT
Organism: Lithobates clamitans; assembly: GCA_037952925.1. Lineage (NCBI taxonomy): Eukaryota > Metazoa > Chordata > Amphibia > Anura > Ranidae > Lithobates > Lithobates clamitans. The sequence continues at coordinate 2,313,185 of JBBGZY010000498.1, forward strand.
TAGCTGAACACTGTGAGCAGGATGCACTGCACTAAATGTAAATAGTCTAGCTGCCTGACCGTGGTACTAATAGGATCAAAAGAACACCAGTAATTTTCTTCAGGTAGCTTTATATACTGTAACAAGACAAGCCTGCCTGTCAGTAGGAAGATAACAGGAACGGATCTAGCTGAACACTGTGAGCAGGACGCACTGCACTAACTGTAAATAGTCTAGCTGCCTGACCGTGGTACTAATAGGATCAAAAGAACACCAGTAATTTTCTTTAGGTAGCTGTTAATACTGTAACAAGACAAGCCTCCCTGTCAGTAGGAAGATAACAGGAACGGATCTAGCTGAACACTGTGAGCAGGACGCACTGCACTAAATGTAAATAGTCTAGCTGCCTGACCGTGGTACTAATAGGATCAAAAGAACACCAGTAATTTTCTTCAGGTAGCTTTATATACTGTAACAAGACAAGCCTGCCTGTCAGTAGGAAGATAACAGGAACGGATCTAGCTGAACACTGTGAGCAGGACGCACTTTACTAAATGTAAATAGTCTAGCTGCCTGACCGTGGTACTAATAGGATCAAAATAACACCAGTAATTTTCTTTAGGTAGCTGTTCATACTGTAACAAGACAAGCCTGCCTGTCAGTAGGAAGATAACAGGAACAGATCTAGCTGAACACTGTGAGCAGGACGCACTGCACTAAATGTAAATAGTCTAGCTGCCTGACCGTGGTACTAATAGGATCAAAAGAACACCAGTAATTTTCTTCAGGTAGCTTTATATACTGTAACAAGACAAGCCTGCCTGTCAGTAGGAAGATAACAGGAACGGATCTAGCTGAACACTGTGAGCAGGACGCACTGCACTAACTGTAAATAGTCTAGCTGCCTGACCGTGGTACTAATAGGATCAAAAGAACACCAGTAATTTTCTTCAGGTAGCTTTATATACTGTAACAAGACAAGCCTGCCTGTCAGTAGGAAGATAACAGGAACGGATCTAGCTGAACACTGTGAGCAGGACGCACTGCACTAACTGTAAATAGTCTAGCTGCCTGACCGTGGTACTAATAGGATCAAAAGAACACCAGTAATTTTCTTCAGGTAGCTTTATATACTGTAACAAGACAAGCCTGCCTGTCAGTAGGAAGATAACAGGAATGGATCTAGCTGAACACTGTGAGCAGGACGCACTTTACTAAATGTAAATAGTCTAGCTGCCTGACCGTGGTACTAATAGGATCAAAAGAACACCAGTAATTTTTTTTAGGTAGCGGTTAATACTGTAACAAGACAAGCCTGCCTGTCAGTAGGAAGATAACAGGAACCGATCTAGCTGAACACTGTGAGCAGGACGCACTGCACTAAATGTAAATAGTCTAGAAGATAACAGGAACGGATCTAGCTGAACACTGTGAGCAGGACGCACTGCACTAAATGTAAATAGTCTAGAAGATAACAGGAACGGATCTAGCTAAACTGAATACAGTGTATATATATATATGCAACACCTGGGATGCATATATATACAAAATACACTGTAAGTGCAGCTAACTGACTGACTGTTCTGCCTAATCTATCTAACTCAAATCAAATGACACTGTCTCTCTGTCTATCTCTTTCAAGGCCGGAACACACACTACACAGGGCCGCCGTGCAGGCGGCCTTATATAGTGTGGGGCGTGTACTAAATCCCCTGAGCCATAATTGGCCAAAGCCTCCTTGGCTTTGGCCAATTACGGCTCTCTGTTCAGGCGGCGCTGTGATTGGCCAAGCATGCGGGTCATAGTGCATGCTTGGCCAATCATCAGCAAGCAATGCACTGTGATGCCGCAGTGAATTATGGGCCGTGACGCGCCACACGAATTTGGCGCGAACGGCCCATATCGTTCGCAATTCGGCGAACGACCGAACAGCCGATGTTCGAGTCGAACATGGGTTCGACTCGAACACGAAGCTCATCCCTAGTGCCCACTGCCATCGCCAAATACTGCCATAACCAATATGAATGGTACTTGCAAATGCTAGGCTCGGGACCGACTTTGAGGCTGGTTATTGGACAGTCATTAGTGCTCTGTGAGAAGGCAGTGGGAATTTTGAAAGTTCCTTTACATCCAGAAATAGTGAGACTTTAAACCAGGTGTCAGAAGAAATGTGTCCTAAATAAGACTCCTCCTTGTAGTAGCAATAAGATTTTGCTCATAAAAGTAGTATGATCAAACTATTGTTATTTGTAGAGGGTTGCCAGACCAAATCTACTCATGCAAATGTAGCAGTACTTAGTGGAGTTATAATATAGTATCTTAACCCCCCTGGCGGTATTCCCGAGTCTGGCTCGGGTTGGATTTTACATACCAAAAGCGGTATCCCCGAGCCAGACTCGGGCTTGCATCGCAGGATCCAGGAAGAGCATACTTACCTTGTCCCCTGGATCCTGCGATGTCTCCCCGCTGTGATCGGCGAGCCGCTGTGTCTCGCTCGATTCACAGTGCCGAGCTCCGTTCCCTGCGAGCGTTGCGACGCATGGGGACGGAGTTCGGCGGTAAATTCAAATAGTGAAACACACAGTATAGATACAGCATACTGTAATCTTACAGATTACAGTACTGTATCAAATAACTACACATCCCCTTTGTCCCTAGTGGTCTGCCCAGTGTCCTGCATGCAGTTTTATATATATAAAACTGTTCTTTCTGCCAGGAAACTGGAGATTGTCCATAGCAACCAAAACTGTCTCTTTACATCAAAAGTGGTTTTAGAGCAGCTAGAAAAAAGCGATAATAAATTAGAATCACTCGCAGAATTGAGCGATAGTGATTTGTGGGGAGATCCGTCATCAAACACTAAAAGTAACGAAAGCTAAAATTCTGCAACTGAGCAAATTTCAGTGTTTTTGATTTGATTATATTATTATATAATTTTTATTATTATTATATTATTATTTGTTTTAATTATTTATAGTTATTTATTATATTATAATTTTTTATTTCGTTTTTCAAACTTTATCATACCCGGGATGTCTACTAGACTCTTGTTTGGACAGATTTAAGTGAACTATTCCTAAGAATTACAGGCCTACAATATAAAACGCCAAATTTCTGTGCAAAATAATTGTACCGCTTTCAGCACCTAAAATCAGAAATAATCATACCGCCAGGGAGGTTAAAATAAGTGATGCTGTACAGTGAATTTAAGAATTCAAATCATCAGTCCATTTGTATTCACAGCGCAATAGAACTTTGTGTTCAATTTTTCTACAACATTATGGAGTATATTTATAAAGAAGTGGATGTTACTTTAACTTTAACCAACCATGCACTGCAGGTGTATCTTCTGTTTGAGTGCAGTTAAAATGACAGAGATTCACCTCTAGTGAAAGTTTGATGAAAATCACATTCACTACTTTATATGCTGCATAGGAAATAACAGTGTGGTCCAAGGTCATTGTAAAGGGTTAAAAGGGTTTATGTTCTTTTTGCAGAATGTACCAGGGCTCTTGATGTATAAAGTTCCAGTAAAGCAGTGGTTCTCAACTCCAGTCCTCAGGGCCCCCCAACAGGCCAGGTTTGCAAGATAGCTGAAATACATCACAGGTGATATCACTTGCTGCTCAGTGATTGCAGTATTCTAGTCTGCAACTCCCCAAGGTAATACTTAAAATCTAGCCTGTTGGTGGGTCCTGAGGACTGGAGTTGAGAACCACTGGATTAAGGAGAAGTAAAAGGGAGAGTAGAAATTCCTACACACTGGGGCTTGCCCCATACCCCGACCATTCCTGAATGGCTTAAAGGCATATGCAAAATAGTAGGGATGGAAGAACCGATCTACAGTATATAGCACATGATACACCTACCAAATTCTCTTGGATATGGGCATGCTGGACCCATTTCCAAACCACGGACAGATACAAAAGTCTCATGAGTCTAGTCCCCGCCAACTTCTCCAATAGAACACAGATCTAGAAACATTTAATCCCCAAATAAACAAGACTTCTGACTATAGACGCTGGGCCTCCTTCCCCTACCCAAGGGACAAGTCTGGGAGGACTTCACTTCAAGAATGAACAATGGCACTACTAATAACTTTACACAAAAAATCTAGTTCATGAATCTTTAACATACCTCCACTTCAATCATATCATTATGTTGCCACCTAATGCCTGCAAGGTGTATTTCATGGAGACCAAGAGGGTAGATCCCCCCTCCACCACTCTAACCCCATTCCCCTTCTCCTCCTCTTCTGTACCTTTCCCTACACTCCTAATTAGGGATGAGCCAAACACCCCCAGTTCGGTTCGCAGCAGAACTTGCGAACAGGCAAAAAATTTGTTTGAACACGCGAACACCGTTAAAGTCTGTGGGACACGAACATGCATAATCAAAAGTGCTCGTTTTAAAGGCTTATATGCAAGTTATTGTCATAAAAAGTATTTGGGGACCTGGGTCCTGCCCCAGGGGACATGTATCAATGCAAAAAGAAGTTTTAAAAACGTCAGTTTTTTCGGGAGCAGTGATTTTAATAATGCTCAAAGTGAAACATTAAAAGTGTAATATTCCTTTAAATTTCGTACCTGGGGGGTGTCTATAGTATGCCTGTAAAGGGGCGCATGTTTCCCGTGTTTAGAACAGTCTGACAGCAAAATTACATTTCAAAGGAAAAAAAGTCATTTAAAGCGGGGTTCCACCCAAATTTTGAACAATATCTGTATGTATTCTCTTCCTTGCCTAGATGCTGACATGCCGTTTAAAAAAATTTAAATCGCCGTAATTACCTTTTATTTTTCTATTCTTCTTTGCACTTCCTGGTTCTCCTCCCGTGGGAGTAGGCGTGTTTCTAGCCTCTCCCAGACTCCTGGGAGCTAGTCTCAGGCTTCCCAGGATGCCACTGAGCATGTGCGGGAACGAGCGGTGAATGCTGGGAGCACAGCATTCACCACATCCAGGAAATAGGCAGAAAGAGGGTGGGACTTTATATGAGGCACACTGTTACAAAACATAGTATGAACCAATCAAAGTAAATATTAGTATTTATTAATTACAAAAAGGCATACATGACATAGTAACATAGTAAAATTCATACAATTGCATAATATATAGTGGGTAACATACATATCTTTATATAGCAATCAATATATAGTACATATTAAGCTTACAATAAAAACTCAATAGACCTAGAAATGCAAGCCTGATTGTAATGGTAGCGTAAAACTCAATAATAATAGATTGGTGCATAACAATAATTTTGATAGTAGTCAGATAGAGTGGTAGAACATGGGGGAATGTGACGTCGCATCATAGGAAAGCTCTACGCGTTTCGTGGTTAAGTATACCACTTGTCAGGAGCAGATTTTCCAAATGATTAGGGATGGAGGTAAATCTCAGTTATTGCCTCATATAAAGTCCCAACCCCAAACTCTTTTTTCACATCCAGGAAATAAATGCTTGTGGGCTTCAAATGCCCACAATGAAGATGGAAACCGCCTGCAGTGAATAATATAAGTTATTCTTTCCGACTAAATCTGACACAGGCGGACATATTACACACAATATGTGAGTATGTAATGCTGAGAAAAAACGTTTGTGAATGAACTAAAAAAAAAAACAAAAACGATAGATAGGTGGACCCCTGCTTTAAAACTACTTGCGGCTATTTTTTTGTAATTTTGGCGCGAGGTTCCCCTTAATATCCATACCAGACCCGAAGGGCCTGGTATAGAATTTAGGGGGACCCCTACGCATTTTTTTTTAAATTTTGGTTCGGAGTTCCCCTTTGGGGAAATCCCGTGCCGTTTTTATCAATGAACTTTTATGTGTATTGTCGGACCAACAATTCATTTAGCCGAGAGTAGTTTTAAATTACTTTTTTTCCTTTGAAATGTCATTTTGCTGTCAGACTATTCTAAACACCGTAAACATGTGCCCCTTTACAGGCATAGACACCCCCCCAGGTACAAAATTTAAAGGAATATTACACTTTTATTGTTTCACTTTAAGCATTATTAAAATCACTGCTCCCAAAAAAAGTTTGTTTTTAAAACTTCTTTTTGCATTGATACATGTCCCCTGGGGCAGGACCCAGGTCCCCAAACACTTTTTATGACAATACCATGCATATAAGCCTTTAAAATTAGCACTTTTGATTTCTCCCATAGAATTTTAAAGGGTGTTCCGTGGCTTTCGAATTTGTCGCGAACACCCCAAATTGTCCGCTGTTCAGCGAACTGGCGAACAGTCAATGTTCGAGTCAAACTCACCCGAACAAAAAGCCCATCCCTACTCCTAATACAATCTAGACAACCCTAAACAACCTCATGGCTTTTCACATTACTATTTTGTAATATCGGCCTGTATCAAATGGAACACTTAATCTATAACATTGGAGGTAGAGATTCGCTTTTGATATGACTTCTACTCAATCATTTAATTAGTTAGTCTCTGTTATCCTAATTTCAAAATCTCTACCTTACAGAACTGAGACTCCAGCTACACTTACAATACCCCGTACACTGAATATGACAACGACTGATCCTTTTTCTAAAAAGGTTTGTTGATGGTTTCATCTAGCAGAACAGACCGATAATTGTTTAAAACACTATTATATTGACAAATGTACTTTGTGTATGTCACTAACATGTACTATGTTTTATTTATCTTCAATAAAACATTGTAAAGTAACAAAAAAAAAAGGAGAGTTGAGCGGTAGAGGGTAGGCCAATGACATCACTAGTAGATCCTGGCCCTTTGATCTGTCGTTGGTGGACCTGGCATTCGCTTGATGTCAGTCAGACGCAAACTTCTCCCACTCTCTCCTAGCCTACTAGGCTAAATGCTTAAATTGGTGGTGTGGTATGGATGTGGTTGGACCCCACCCTTTTTTTTTTATTTTGGGGGAACTCATATCATTCTTTTTCATTTTGTTGCATGGGTTTCCCCCTTAAAACGCATAAGAGACCTGAAGAGCCTGGTATTAATTTTTGGGAGGACACCATAAAAAAACAAAAACAAAAAAAACTAAAACCACCTATTATTGACAAAAGAAACACATTAAAATTAAAAACATGGGGAAAACGAAGTGACACAGTAACACAGCCTGCCACTGACAGACAAACAAAGTGGGCTTACTCTTGTCTTGCTTACTCTCTCTATATTGTCTCTATAGCAGACAATATAATACTATACAGCACTGAATATTGCAGGATGCTGAAAGCTCACTACACTAACCTGTCTTTCCCATAATCCATTGTCAACTGTCCCTCGCTCACACTAAAACCACCAACATAATGACAAAAAGGCTGCTGGAAAAGCAGCCTTTCATAGTGTGTGGGCTACAACTTTACTGTGAACCAACATTGGCCAAAGTATTGCACCTGACCAGAGGTCAGGTGCATGACCTTTGCCAATAATGGCTCAAGCAATTCACTGTGGGACATTCGGCGGGAGGAATTCTTGGTGAATATTCTTAGAATATTTTAATATTCTTTGAATATTCTTGGATTTTTACCAAGCAGAGAATGTTTGGTTCAAACTTATGTTTGGACAAAATGTTTAGCTCATCCCTACTACCTACCCTGCATCCTCTCCTTCTGCAAATGCTGCTCACCATTATATCTCCACCATAATCCACGTAACATTACAGTTGATGATGCTGCTGACACACCCCCATTACATTCGCTGCCCCAGAGTAACATGCTTCAATTTTAGCAAGCCCAGTTTTTGGACTGATTTCTTACTGCCCTATAAAACTCTCTGTGTAGGAGCACAGCTACAAAACTGTTGCTTTACAATTAGAAAGTGTTGTGAATGGGTGCCAAAAGCATTATAGGCCATTTACCCAACCCCTTCCAGTCACTTGTATGGCTATGATAATTCATAGTGATTTTATCGTTAAGTTCAAACTGTCATGCCCTCTGCATTCTTCTCCTGCATGTAACCCCCGTATTATACCCTCCACACTACTTTACTTCTACATACTACCTTTACCTCACTCCCTTAACTTCATTCAGCCACCAGATGTTCGTAAAGGAAGCCTTGTGTAATCTCTAAGTCACTCTAGTCACAGGTTACACAAGGCCAAGATTATGAGATAAAATGGAGCAATTTAGGTCTAGTATAAAACATGTTTATATGGAGATGAAAGAAAAATTGGCCACTCACATTGAAGAGCAAAAACACTGGTTCATTAACAAGTTGGGGCATCTAGTGGAAGTCATCAGCACAGTAAGGCACCTGAGTCCAGACAAACACAAGAGGTAGGCTAGTGGAGTAACCTGTAGGGCCAAGAGGAGACACCAGGGGGTGCCAAACTAAGTGTAGTATGTTACACACAGTATTGGGTGCATATAAATTGGCAACTCACATGATGGAAATTAATTAGTGCTTAAAGTATCACTGTGGTCAGCAGCTGGCCTGTACATGTGGAGCGTGGAGTCCTATCTTAAAATTTGGAGTCTTGCTTGTCCAGTGATGGGGCCCAGGTCCAGCTGTAGTAAAGGAAGAAAAAAGATGGCGGAGGACTCCCTTAAAATGCATAGTGAACCAGATGTGATGTCAGGAGGATGAGGTTACATGTTTCAAGGCTGCCCAAGCCTCTTTATCTGTGTACATTCACCACTTATTGTACCATACACTCCTTTCCCCATACACACGCCCAGGGACTGCACTGGACCAGTCACCAGGTACAGCACTGTTGAAGGAAAGGATTCCAGAGATTGCTCCACAGCTGGAGGTATGGGTTTGATGTCATTCTTTTTTTTAACTAACTTACTATTACCGATATGGTGAAATTAGGTCTTAAAAAAATGCATGTACACTTTAAAAACTTCAGGTCTGGACTCTTTCACCCCCTTTCAGTCAAGGCCCTTTTTCAGTTTTCAGTGCTGCCACACTTTACATGACAATTACTCAGGCATGCAACACTGTACCCAAATTAAATTTTTTTGAGATAGAGGTTTCTTTAGGTGGTATTTAATCACCACTGTTTGTTTTTGGATTTATAAAGATTTAAAATTAAAAAAAAAACAACATTTTTTTCATAAAGTTGTAATTTTTACAAGGTTTTTCTCACATACAGCATAAGCATACTTACAATTACACCCCAAAACACATTCTGCTAAGAGGAGTGGCTTGGCTATGGAGGAGTAAGGACGTGCATCCCTTCAGCTCCTTGTCCACCGTCGCAGAATCAGCAGCACAAAGGGGAGACATTGCCCCCAGAATGGCAGAAAACATGTCACAGGGACGGCGGGCACTCTCCCAGAAACCGAGGACGGATGGGACCCGGCAGGAGCACCTGGAAGCTTTCTTCAGCAGGACCCACGGACCGGGACATGAGGCCTCCAAAATGGTGCTGACACCGAAGGCATTCAAAGCAGCCAAGGCAGCGCAGAAAGCTGCAGCCCAGCAGCAATGGATTGCTGACTCCCAGATTCCCTCTCCAGAGCTGGTGAGTGACTATGCTCCCCCACTCTCCCTGGGATCCTCTACCTCCCAAGACCGGGGCCCTGACATGGCGGACTTCCTAGGGGATGGGGACATTAAGCGCCATATCTGGTCCCTCCCCACCCAGGAAGATTTAGAAAGATTCACTGCCAGGGTGGAGAAGGCCTTCAAAGCTGACATAGCACAGCTCAAAGCGGACACTAATCACCTAGGGGCTAGAATGGAGTCTGTGGAACAGAGACTTGATGAGGCCTTACTAGCCATCCCTATGCTACAAGACAGATGCAGCGCCCAGGATCAGAAAATTGAGGCTTTATTATGTCGGTTAGATGATTTTGAGAACCGCAGCAGGAGGGCCAACATCTGCATACATGGCCTGCCAGAAGCCACAGCTTCTAAGGATATTGTCCCCACCCTGGAAGACATATTCAGAGAAATCCTAGGTCTGCCTGGAACAGCGATCATTGAGATCGATCGTGCCCATAGAGCCCTTAGACCTCCCTCCCAAGATGTAGACAATCCTAGAGATGTAATTTGCAAGCTCCACAAGTATACATTGAAGGACCGGATCATGCAAAAAATGCGAGGAAGGCAGTACTTTGACTTTGATGGGGCCCATCTTTCTTTCTACCAGGACATATCCAGGCGCACCCTTATGCAGCACAGGGCCCTCCAACCACTGTTGGAGGCTATCCAAAAAGCTGGCCTGCCTTATCGCTGGGGATTTCCCTTTTACCTTCAAGTGACCAAAGACGGCAAGCAAGCCATGCTACGCAACAAAGATGACCTCCCACATTTCCTAGACACCCTGGGGCTAGAACCAGTAGATTTCCCAGATTGGAGAGGATTGCAGGAGCACACCCACATGCAGCTTCCCCAACCCTGGATACCAGCTAAGCGCAGATGTCGCAGACGAGATTGCAGGCTCCCCTCTTCTACCTCACCTCGAGGCCAAGCATTCCCAGGGAACTGACGGAACTTTCTTTCCCACACATCTGTTGCTGCTCCCCAGTTACTGGTATTTTTCCCTCATCCCAGGTTTTTTCTTTTTACTTGCACTTTTTTATTTGCACTCTGAGAAGGGCCTGAGCCTTTCAAACGTGTCTTCCTGCCTTGAAGGCAGGTATTGACTCTGTCGCGTTAAGCATCACGTGCTTCCCTGCAGGGACTAATACCTCTATTAGACTAATCGAGCCTGACTTCCAGCCATTGGCCTTTACAGATGGCTTGAAGCTGGAGCCTTGACCCCTGCCCCACTCCCCCCCGATGGCTTCCCTGCCTTCCCAGTTTATCTTTTTGGTATAGCAAATTGGTTTAGGTATATTTCCTTTTTGGAAATGAGGATGGGTTCTTTTAGGGCCGAACCCGGTGCTCACCCCCCAGGTATTTCAGGATGGGGTATTACCCCCCATGTTATGATATGTGTTATATGTTTTTTTTATGTCTCTCACTCTTTCTCCTTCTCACTACATACTTTTTCACAGGAAGGACCTCTGGCTCCACCTCCCGCGATACACCCGTCATCATGGCAAAAGAACCTCCTGCAAAAAGGACTCCCTATGGCATCACTTATGGTAATTTCCTATAACGTCCGAGGTCTCTGTTCCCCTTGTAAGCATAGCAAGTTATGGTGGGAACTGAAATGGTCCAGGGCTCAGGTAGTCCTCTTGCAGGAAACACATTTCACCCCCCGATCAATGCCCAAATTGCTGACACACCTATATAATCAGTGGTACCTAAGCAACTCACCGGTCGCAAAATCTAGGGGCACGGCTATTGCCGTACATAAATCTTGTCCGTTCCAAGTCACAGAGAGCAAAATTGACCCCCTGGGAAGATATGTCTTCCTAAAGGGCGCTATAGCAGGTCAGAAACTCACAGTGGCCACGATTTACGCCCCTAACTCTAATCAACTCATGTTCATTGACAGCACCTTGGACTGCCTGGCAGACTTCAGGGAAGGCCCCCTGATTTTGGGAGGTGATTTAAATGTCAGCCTAGACCTGCAGCTTGACACATCGCACAGCCGCCCCTCACATTCACACACCTTCCTTAGACATTTTCGTAGATCCCTGCAGGCCCACCGCCTGTTAGACAGCTGGCATGTGCTTAACCCCTCATACTTGATTTGTTGTAGCCGTATTAGTGCAACTGTGACAGAGAAAATTGAGTACTGTCCGTGATACTTTTTTTATTTGCACTAACATACAATTTTTCAGGACAAGCTTTCGGGGTATGTCCCCTTCTTCAAGGTCCAAGCAGTACTGATTCACAAATTTTTAAGCAGAATGTTAAAGAAAAAGAAGAAAAAAAAAATCAATGGTAATAAAGATAGCAGCAGAGTTAGTGAGATATGACAGAGGGAGAGCTAGGGGGAATGCAGGGGGGGTACTAATCATAGAGGGGGTCGTAAAACTTTAGCATAATGTGTAAGGAAACCAATATCTAAATTCAGGCCATTATTCTTCGTGTCAAAAAGAAGTATCATTCTTAGTTCAAACGTTTTCCTTTCCTGGATAGATCTGAAATTCCCTTTAAGAACTAAGACATTGAGGTCTTCTATAGTGTGGTCCGATTGTGAGAAATGATGTCCTACAGGTGTACATAAACTGTCTTCTTTATGTTCTTTGATGGTATGTCTGTGCAAATTCATCCTCGCTTGCAACTTCTGTCCTGTTTCACCAACATAAGATCCTTTGCTGCACCTTTTGCATTGGATGAGGTACACAACATTACTCGAGGTACAGCTGTAAGATCCCATGATATTGAAGGTCCCATTTGTGTGTGTAACACTTTTGGATAGATTTATCTGGTTGCATAGTTTGCAGCGTTTTTTATTGCAGGGTTTGCTACCATTATTTTTGACTTCATAATCAGAGTGAAGTTTCCTGCTGATTAGTTTGTGTCTGAGGTTGGGTGGTTGTCTGAAAGCCAATAATGGGGATTGTTGGAATATTCCTTTCAGAGTATCATCCTCTGTTATAATGGGTTGTAAATCTTTAATTATCTTTTTGATCCCTTCAAGTGCTGGGTTGTATGTGGTGACTAGAGGTACTCAGTTATTTGTTTTTTTCTCTGTGTATTGGAGGAGATTTTCTCTTCGGGTTTTCAAGGCTGTGTTTATGCTGTTGTTTATGGTTTTGTCTTTGTAACCTTTCTTATGGAAGGAGTCTGCCAGTGTTCTGAGATGTTTATCTCTGTCTTCTGGGTCTGAACAAATTCGGTGGTATCTGATGGCCTGGCTGTGTATGATGGCCCGTTTGGTGTGTTGGGGGTGAAAACTGGAACTATGAAGATAGCTGCATCGGTCAGTCGGTTTTCTGTATATTGACGTGTGTAGCTTGTCATCCCTGATGTATACTGTAGTGTCCAGGAAGTTGACATGTGTGTTCGAATAGTCCATTTTTAGTTTGATAGATGGGTGAAAAGTGTTGATCAATGAAAAGAATTGGTTTAGATTTTCTTCACCTTCAGTCCATATCATGAATATATCATCAATATAGCGATAATATCTGTATGGCTTTTGTTGTATGCTGTTCAGAAATTTGTCCTCCAGGTCAGCCATAAATAAATTTGCATATTGGGGTGCCATTTTGCTTCCCATAGCAGTACCCATACACTGGAGATAGATGTAATTATTGAAAGTGAAGTAGTTGTGTGTAAGAATGAATTCAATGAGCCGTGTCACATCCTCAGCAGTGTATTTTTGGTCTGGTGAGGATGATAAGAATCTGTGACATGCCACCAACCCATCCTTGTGAGGGATGTTACTGTACAGAGATTCTACATCCATAGTGACTAGAAGTGTATTAGGTGGTAATTGTTGTATATTGTTAAGCTTGTTCAGAAAATCAGTGGTGTCTTGCAGGAAACTTGCAGTGTTCATGACTAAAGGTTTTAACATGTTTTCTACAAGGCCTGAGATATGTTCAGTAAGTGTATTCATACCTGTTATAATGGGTCTGCCTGGATTTCCTGGCTTGTGGATCTTGGGCAGCATGTAGAAGTCTTCAATTTCTGGATTATCCGGAATCGCATTGATGAGTTCTGAATGTAGGTGGATTGGCATTGTCGCAATGAGACCTTTTAATTGCTTAGTAAAATCCTGGGTCGGATCATAATCCAGTTTTTTGTAGTAAGTAGTATTTGCCAGCTGCCTCTGGCCCTCAAAAAGAGGAATCTCATACCACAGGGTCTCCGGATTAAAAATCCTTGTGCAAATACACTGAACTCTCCTTATGCAGAAGGACTCTGCAGACGTACCAGCGAAAGGTTAAGGAACAACCTCATTCATAAACTCTATGGAAAAAGGGAAACAATCCGGAAACAAAAGCAGTTGGTGTTTGAAGCCTCAACACCATTGGATCCCACAAGCATCAACCAAATTAAGAATGAAATTGAAACCTTACAAAGACAACTGCAAAAACTTGCCATGAACAGGAAGCAAAAAAAACTCCAAAAGCTACACCAAGAGCAGACCTTTTGGATACAACCTAAACAACACAAAACAAACACAACTTCTATAACTCCTGCTATCAGCAACTTGGAAGCCAATCCAGAATCCCAAGGTATCCCTTGTGTAAATGCTGACTTTACAGAAAATGTGGATATAACAGAGGAACTCGGAATAATAAATTTGTCAAATCATCAACTTACTACACCAGAAACAACAGTCCTCTCCAAAGGCCTCACATTCTGCCCAACCACCAAATTGGATAAATTACAGGTATGGTCAGATATGGAGGAATTCTTTAGGAGACTAAGGCTCAAAGAATATTTTGACAGTAAGGAAAGGAATCCTAGGACAATAGATGGTTACAAAAGGAAAAAGAACAGCAAATTCACACCTCCACAAGGACGCAACCCCAAACTGGATACCTATATTGACAGCTTCAGGCTGCGAGTTACATCCCTGATATCCACCCAGCAAAAGAAAACATTATACAACCTTTCACCACTGGAGCGAAGAGCTGTACATGATCTGCGCAATAATCAGGCCATAACCATCAAACCAGCAGATAAAGGGGAAGCAGTCGTTGTGATGGATACAGACAAATATATACAAGAGGGCCAGGGCAGCTGGCAAATACTACTTACTACAAAAAACTGGATTATGATCCGACCCAGGATTTTACTAAGCAATTAAAAGGTCTCGTTGCGACAATGCCAAGCCACCTACATTCAGAACTCATCAATGCGATTCCGGATAATCCAGAAATTGGAGACTTCTACATGCTGCCCAAGATCCACAAGCCAGGAAATCCAGGCAGACCCATTATAACAGGTATGAATACACTTACTGAACATATCTCAGGCCTTGTAGAAAACATGTTAAAACCTTTAGTCATGAACACTGCAAGTTTCCTGCAAGACACCACTGATTTTCTGAACAAGCTTAACCACTTGCCGACCGCCTCACGCCTATATACGTGAGCAGAGCGGCACGGGCAGGCAAAATCACGTACCTAGTACGTGATTGCCTTCCCGCGGGTGGGGGGTCCGATCGGACCCCCCCCCGGTGCCAGCTGCGGTCGGCATTTGGTTGGGAGCGATGACAGACGAGGGGGAGGCCATCCGATCGTGGCCCCCCCCTCGCGATCGCTTCCAGCCAATGAGAAACATCCCCTGCCTCTGTATAGTACACAGAGGCAGAGGATGTGATGTCATCTCTCCTCGGTCTGGCAGTTTCCGTTCCAGCGCCGAGGAGAGATGACATGTAAGTGCACCAACACACACACAGTAGAACATGCCAGGCATACATTACACCCCCGATCCCCCCCCGATCGCCCCCCGATCCCCCCCCAATCACCCCCCCCTGTCACAAACTGACACCAAGCAGGTTTTTTTTTTTTTCCTGATTACTGCATAGTGTCAGTTTGTGACAGTTAGCAGTGGTGGGACAGTTAGTATTAGCCCCTGTAGGTCTAGGGTACCCCCCTTACCCCCCCTAATAAAGTTTTAACCCCTTGATCACCCCCCCTCACCAGTGTCGCTAAGCGATCATTTTTCTGATCGCTGTATTAGTGTCGCTGGTGATGCTAGTTAGGGACGTAAATATTTAGGTTCGCCGTCAGTGTTTTATAGTGACAGGGACCCCCATATACTATCTAATAAATGTTTTAACCCCTTGATTGCCCCCTAGTTAACCCTTTCACCACTGATCACCGTATAACCGTTACGGGTGACGCTGGTTAGTTCGTTTATTTTTATAGTGTCAGTTTATTACCGAATAAAGGTTTAGCCCCCTGATCGCCCGGCGGTGATATGCGTCGCCCTAGTCAGCGTCAGATTAGCGCCAGTACCGCGAACACCCACGCACGCACCGTACACCTCCCTTAGTGGTATAGTATCTGAACGCATCAATATCTGATCCGATCAGATCTATACTAGCGTCCCCAGCAGTTTAGGGTTCCCAAAAACGCAGTGTTAGCGGGATCAGCCCAGATACCTGCTAGCACCTGCTTTTTGCCCCTCCGCCCGGCCCAGTCCAGCCCACCCAAGTGCAGTATCGATCGATCACTGACACTTTTTTTTGTAGCGTTTTGGTGAACTGGCAAGCACCAGCGGCGTAGTACACCCCGGTCGTAGTCAAACCAGCACTGCAGTAACACTTGGTGACGTGGCGAGTCCCATAAGTGCAGTTCAAGCTGGTGAGGTGGCAAGCACAAGTAGTGTCCCGCTGCCACCAAAAAGACAAACACAGGCCCGTCGTGCCCATTGTGCCCTTCCTGCTGCATTCGCCAATCCTAATTGGGAACCCACCGCTTCTGCAGCGCCCGTACATCCCCCATTCACATCCCCAACCAAATGCAGTCGGCTGCATGAGAGGCATTTATATATCCTCCCGAGTACCCCTACCCAACGAACCCCCCCAAAAAAGATGTTGTGTCTGCAGCAAGCGCGGATATAGACGTGACGCCCGCTATTATTGTCCCTCCTGTCCTGACAATCCTGGTCTTTGCATTGGTGAATGTTTTGAACGCTACCATACACTAGTTGAGTATTAGCCTAGGGTACAGCATTGCACAGACTAGGCACACTTTCACAGGGTCTCCCAAGATGCCAGCGCATTTTGAGAGACCCGAACCTGGAACCGGTTACAGTTATAAAAGTTACAGTTACAAAAAAAAGTGTAAAAAAAAAAAAACACAAACAAAAATAAAAAAAAATAGTTGTCGTTTTATTGTTCTCTCTCTCTCTATTCTCTCTCTATTGTTCTGCTCTTTTTTACTGTATTCTATTCTGCAATGTTTTATTGTGATTGCTATTATGTTTTATCATGTTTGCTTTTCAGGTATGCAATTTTTTATACTTTACCGTTTACTGTGCTTTATTGTTAACCATTTTTTTGTCTTCAGGTACGCCATTCACGACTTTGAGTGGTTATACCAGAATGATGCCTGCAGGTTTAGGTATCATCTTGGTATCATTCTTTTTAGCCAGCGGTCGGCTTTCATGTAAAAGCAATCCTAGCGGCTAATTAGCCTCTAGACTGCTTTTACAAGCAGTGGGAGGGAATGCCCCCCCCACCGTCTTCCGTGTTTTTCTCTGGCTCTCCTGTCTCAACAGGGAACCTGAGAATGCAGCCGGTGATTCAGCCAGCTGACCATAGAGCTGATCAGAGACCAGAATGGCTCCAAACATCTCTATGGCTAAGAAACCGGAAGCTACGAGCATTTTATGACTTAGATTTCGCCGGATGTAAATAGTGCCATTGGGAAATTGGGGAAGCATTTTATCACACCGATCTTGGTGTGGTCAGATGCTTTGAGGGCAGAGGAGAGATCTAGGGTCTAATAGACCCCAATTTTTTCAAAAAAGAGTACCTGTCACTACCTATTGCTATCATAGGGGATATTTACATTCCCTGAGATAACAATAAAAATGATTTAAAAAAAAAAAATGAAAGGAACAGTTTAAAAATAAGATAAAAAAGCAAAAAAAAATAAAGAAAAAAAATAAATAAATAAAAAGCACCCTGTCCCCCCTGCTCTCGCGCTAAGGCGAACGCAAGCGGCGGTCTGGCGTCAAACGTAAACAACAATTGCACCATGCATGTGAGGTATCACCGCGAAGGTCAGATCGAGGGCAGTAATTTTAGCAGTAGACCTCCTCTGTAAATCTAAAGTGGTAACCTGTAAAGGCTTTTAAAGGCTATTAAAAATGTATTAATTTTGTTGCCACTGCACGTTTGTGCGCAATTTTAAAGCATGTCATGTTTGGTATCCATGTACTCGGCCTAAGATCATCTTTTTTATTTCATCAAACATTTGGGCAATATTAAAAAAGATTATTAAAATTAAAATTTAAAAAAGTGTGTTTTTTCCCCAAAAAATGCGTTTGAAAATCGCTGCGCAAATACTGTGTGAAAAAAAAAAATGAAACACCCACCATTTTAATCTGTAGGGCATTTGCTTTAAAATAATATATAATGTTTGGGGGTTCAAAGTAATTTTCTTGCAAAAAAAAATAATTTTTTCATGTAATCAAAAAGTGTCAGAAAGGGCTTTGTCTTCAAGTGGTTAGAAGAGTGGGTGATGTGTGACATAAGCTTCTAAATGTTGTGCATAAAATGCCAGGACAGTTCAAACCCCCCCAAATGACCCCATTTTGGAAAGTAGACACCCCAAGCTATTTGCTGAGAGGCATGTCGAGTCCATGGAATATTTTATATTGTGACACAAGTTGCGGGAAAGAGACAATTTTTTTTTTTTTTTTTGCACAAAGTTGTCACTAAATGTTATATTGCTCAAACTTGCCATGGGAATATGTGAAATTACACCCCAAAATAAATTCTGTTGCTTCTCCTGAGTACGGGGATACCACATGTGTGGGACTTTTTGGGAGCCTAGCCGCGCACGGGACCCCGAAAACCAAGCACCGCCTTCAGGCTTTCTAAGGCCGTAAATTTTTGATTTCACTCCTCACTACCTATCACAGTTTCGGAGGCCATGGAATGCCCAGGTGGCACAAACACCCCCCCCAAATTACCCCATTTTGGAAAGTAGACACCCCAAGCTATTTGCTGAGAGGTATAGTGAGTATTTTGCAGACCTCACTTTTTGTCACAAAGTTTTGAAAATTGAAAAAAGAAAAAAAAAAAAATTTTTCTGGTCTTTCTTCATTTTCAAAAACAAATGAGAGCTGCAAAATACTCACCATGCCTCTCAGCAAATAGCTTGGGGTGTCTACTTTCCAAAATGGGGTCATTTTGGGGGGGTTTGTGCCATCTTGGCATTTTATGGCCTTCAAAACTGTGATAGGTAGTGAGGAGTAAAATCAAAAATGTATGCCCTTAGAAATCCTGAAGGTGGTGCTGGGTTTTCGGGGCCCCGTATGCGGCTAGGCTCCCAAAAAGTGCCACACATGTGGTATCCCCGTACTCAGGAGAAGCAGCTGAATGTATTTTGGGGTGCAATTCCACATATGCCCATGGTCTGTGTGAGCAATATATCATTTAGTGACAACTTTTTGTAATTTTTTTTTTACTTTTTTTTGTCATTATTCAATCACTTGGGACAAAAAAAATAAATATTCAATGGGCTCAACATGCCTCTCAGCAATTTCCTTGGGGTGTCTACTTTCCAAAATGGGGTCATTTGGGGGGGTTTTGTACTGCCCTGCCATTTTAGCACCTCAAGAAATGACATAGGCAGTCAGAAACTAAAAGCTGTGTAAATTCCAGAAAATGTACCCTAGTTTGTAGACGCTATAACTTTTGCGCAAACCAATAAATATACGCTTATTGACATTTTTTTTACCAAAGACATGTGGCCGAATACATTTTGGCCTAAATGTATGACTAAAATTTAGTTTATTGGATTTTTTTTATAACAAAAAGTAGAAAATATCATTTTTTTCAAAATTTTCAGTCTTTTTCCGTTTATAGCGCAAAAAATAAAAACAGCAGAGGTGATCAAATACCATAAAAAGAAAGCTCTATTTGTGGGAAGAAAAGGACGCAAATTTCGTTTGGGTAGAGCATTGCATGACCGCGCAATTAGCAGTTAAAGCGACGCAGTGCCGAATTGTAAAAAGTGCTCTGGTCAGGAAGGGGGTAAATCCTTCCGGGGCTGAAGTGGTTAACAATATACAACAATTACCACCTAATACACTTCTAGTCACTATGGATGTAGAATCTCTGTACAGTAACATCCCTCACAAGGATGGGTTGGTGGCATGTCACAGATTCTTATCATCCTCACCAGACCAAAAATACACTGCTGAGGATGTGACACGGCTCATTGAATTCATTCTTACACACAACTACTTCACTTTCAATAATGACATCTATCTCCAGTGTATGGGTACTGCTATGGGAAGCAAAATGGCACCCCAATATGCAAATTTATTTATGGCTGACCTGGAGGACAAATTTCTGAACAGCATACAACAAAAGCCATACAGATATTATCGCTATATTGATGATATATTCATGATATGGACTGAAGGTGAAGAAAATCTAAACCAATTCTTTTCATTGATCAACACTTTTCACCCATCTATCAAACTAAAAATGGACTATTCGAACACACATGTCAACTTCCTGGACACTACAGTATACATCAGGGATGACAAGCTACACACGTCAATATACAGAAAACCGACTGACCGATGCAGCTATCTTCATAGTTCCAGTTTTCACCCCCAACACACCAAACGGGCCATCATACACAGCCAGGCCATCAGATACCACCGAATTTGTTCAGACCCAGAAGACAGAGATAAACATCTCAGAACACTGGCAGACTCCTTCCATAAGAAAGGTTACAAAGACAAAACCATAAACAGCAGCATAAACACAGCCTTGAAAACCCGAAGAGAAAATCTCCTCCAATACACAGAGAAAAAAACAAATAACCGAGTACCTCTAGTCACCACATACAACCCAGCACTTGAAGGGATCAAAAAGATAATTAAAGATTTACAACCCATTATAACAGAGGATGATACTCTGAAAGGAATATTCCAACAACCCCCATTATTGGCTTTCAGACAACCACCCAACCTCAGACACAAACTAATCAGCAGGAAACTTCACTCTGATTATGAAGTCAAAAATAATGGTAGCAAACCCTGCAATAAAAAACGCTGCAAACTATGCAACCAGATAAATCTATCCAAAAGTGTTACACACACAAATGGGACCTTCAATATCATGGGATCTTACAGCTGTACCTCGAGTAATGTTGTGTACCTCATCCAATGCAAAAGGTGCAGCAAAGGATCTTATGTTGGTGAAACAGGACAGAAGTTGCAAGCGAGGATGAATTTGCACAGACATACCATCAAAGAACATAAAGAAGACAGTTTATGCACACCTGTGGGACATCATTTCTCACAATCGGACCACACTATAGAAGACCTCAATGTCTTAGTTCTTAAAGGGAATTTCAGATCTATCCAGGAAAGGAAAACGTTTGAACTAAGAATGATACTTCTTTTTGACACAAAGAATAATGGCCTGAATTTAGATATTGGTTTCCTTACACATTATGCTAAAGTTTTACGACCCCCTCTGTGATTAGTATCCCCCCCCCTGCATTCCCCCTAGCTCTCCCTCTGTCTTATCTCACTAACTCTGCTGCTATCTTTATTACCATTGATTTGTATGCGTTTGGTTTTCTCTTCTTTTTTTTTTTTCTTCTTTTTCTTTAACATTCTGCTTAAAAATTTGTGAATCAGTACTGCTTGGACCTTGAAGAAGGGGACATACCCTGAAAGCTTGTCCTGAAAAATTGTATGTTAGTGCAAATAAAAAAAGTATCACAGACAGTACTCAATTTTCTCTTAACCCCTTAGATAGAGACTATAGCTATTACTCGAAGGTCCATGATGTCTATACCCGTATAGACCTAATCTATGTAGACCGTTTGGCTCTAGAGATGCTGCAGGCCTCGTCCATCAGGAGTCTCACTATATAAAGATATTTCAGCGTAGAAATCACCTTTTCACACAGTTTAAAAGCAGATTATCTTTAAATAATATACCGCATATTTCAGTACCATTTAGGCAATTATATCATGCTCTTCCATGTGCAATTCTCTAGGTTTTAGCAGAGTAAGGGTTTGGGTACTATTTAGTTTCAGGTAGCTATAGTAAATTCGATTTTAGGAGAATTTTCTCACCAGCACTATAGTGAATACCGTTTTACGGCGCTAATTCTCGCTAAATTGCCGCAAATTAGCGCTAATTCGCGGCAATGTGCGCGAATTAGCGCCGTGACGCTATAGTAAATGACCCCCACTATGACTGATGTGGTGGTGATATATAGTCATTTACAATTTTTTTGTCAGAGCGGGGCAATACTGCTGGGGGGGGCAGCAGTATAAGCAATGTGTTTTTAACTGTGTTTGGCATCCATTTATGATGCTTTTGTTTACTATTATGATTGGCCACAGGTATCACATAGTACAGGGCTGCTGTAATTGGCCCTGTACACTGTGATCACTGTGACCAATCACAGGGAAACTCACTTGGATTGTGTAAGTGTAGTATCTTAACTAAACTTAAATAAACTGTTAAATCTCTGCACTGAGCTGGTGCTTCCTTCTCTCCCCCCTTCTTAGCAATGGTGTTATAAAGGACAATCATTGTTCACTACTGGACATATGATCGCTGCGATTGGTCACAATGATAACATGGTACCAGGGCGAATCCCAAGTGCGCACATGAGCAGGATATGCAGGAAGGTGTACAGATACATTAACCTACACCAGTGTTGCTCCTGTCCCTTAGTGTATATGCATTGGCCAGACGGGAGGTGGTTAAACTATGAAATGCAATCTGTAGCAGTTATATATGGTATATGTTTTTTAAGTTTTCTTTTAAGTTTTTCCTAATATCATGTTCTGATATTTGCATAGAAAAAAATGCTTAATAAATTTTATAGTTTAGGAAGAAAACATTTCTCTAAACTCTCGATTCCCCTGGTGGATTATCTGTTTTGAATGGCATAGAAATTTACATAAGCTAATTTAGGTTGATGTTTGAAAATATATTAGCTAAAGGTTAGGTATTTAATTGAGACATTTTATAGTGTGATTTTTTTCCTAATGCAGTAAAGGAAAAACAATTTATTTTGAAGACAAAGAAGTCGAATGGATTTAACAAATTAAAAAGCAAATGTGTGACCTGGAATGTTAACACAATATGCCATTAATGCACTTAATTAAGGCAAAGCGCTAAGCTTTCAGCTTTAACCATAGAGTATAAAAAAAGGAACATGTAATACTTTTGTATATCTTAAAGGAAACCTGTCATAAGAGAAATATGTACTGTAGGTGTTCTACATAGCTGGAACATAGATATGTTCCAGTCTGAAAATGATAGTATTAAAGAACTTCTAAAAGACTAATTTAGTTGTAGTTTGCTCAAAGTTTTAAAAATTCATCAACTTTTGAAATGAAGGATCTCTAAACTAGAAGTCAGGAATACTAACCAGCTTCTAAAAAAGTGTATTAAAGAGGAAAAAATGATGCCAATTGTGCAGAATGGTTTGGAAAGCTCCTGTCACCCTTGTCTGAAGAGATGATTGGACCAAAAAACAGCCTAGAGATACTATGTTAGGAGGGGGTAGCTGGTGGCACTGCCAGTCAAGCTACCAGTGCCTAGGCAATAGCAGAAGCAGCTATAAGACAGAAACAAAGTTTGGAGCAGCCTTTGGTTTCTTTCTGCTCAAAGCTTTTGGAAGCCCAAACTGCCAAAAGTAACGCTGAAATTCAGATTCAGCCAAAGACATCCACATTTATGCAAAGCAGGCCATAGATTGTGCAAAAATTACTCAATTTCCCCATCAACACAGTCAGTGTTAATGAGGGACTCTCTCCTGCAGCACTATTGTGTTCTGCTGGTGGGGAACGTGCCAGCAGAACATAATGATTAGTGTTGCCTAGTATAGCCAGCGGCACTATTCATTTGGGAAAAACCCAACAGGCTGGTTGTGCAGAAATCAATTGATAGATCAACTTGTGTACAACCAGAGTTCCCATACATGGATCAAAATCCACCCAGTCCCTGCTGAACCAACCAAATTTTAATCAATGAATGGTCGGCTTAAGTCTAATGTCACATCATCCAATGGATCAACTTAAGGCCAGGGTTCTGATGTCCATACTTGTTTGGAATTTCTTAGATTTCTTTTCTTCAATTTCATGAAAATTATGAAAAAAGTTATTTTATCCAATCAATTCTGACCTAAAAGATTTCATCTAAGAACAATAAATAAAATTAGCTTACACATCAGTGCAGCTAACTAAAATGTTTCTCTCTATTTGATTGCTGTGTTTTGAATTCTACATCAAAAATTAAAATGGGTCTTTCATGGATTTGACTCAGCTCACAATATATAAAAAATGAATAATTGAATAACGTGATTAAAACATGTGTGGGGAGGGGAAGCGGTATGTGCAATGTTGAGAAAGGTGCGTGTCCAATGAATTAGGATAGTGGAATACTTTGTACATTAGCACGATTTGGCTCAGTGGGGCAAACATAAATAACTAATATAATGTAATTGCAATCTGTGACTTACAAACATTGAATTATTTAAGTTCTATATCAATAGTTTGTCATTTTACAGAAATAGTAAGAAGAACATAGTGGTGTATTGTAATTATCAATGGTAGATGATTTACTTACTTATATCACCTCTACTTTGGATACCTTTTTACCATCTGTGCCTATTTAACTCCAATTATCTCCAATTATCACCTCGCTATCACTATATTGCTGTTTTGTTTATATAGCATATTAAATGCAACAGTGCTTCACCCTGGAAATGTGGTGGGAGACTTAGGTCCATATGCTGTCTGACTTAGCTGGAAAATTTTCATTTTGGTGCTGGGACAATATCCCATCTCCTAAATCACTTATTTGGCAAGTAATTTTTCCTGTGGTACCATGCTATTGGTACATGATGTTACCTGATTGGAAGATCAGAAGGCAGTAGGATGACCAAATAAGGAAGTTCCTTAAATATATACTCTTTAACCGCTTCAGCCCCGGAAGGATTTACCCCCTTCCTAACCAGAGCACTTTTTGTGATTCGGCACTGCGTCGCTTTAACTGACAATTGCGCAGTCGTGTGACGTGGCTCCCAAACAAAATTGACGTCCTTTTTTTCAACAAATAGAGCTTTCTTTTGGTGGTATTTGATCACCCCTGTGGTTTTTATTTTTTGCGCTATAAACAAAATAAGAGCGAAAATTTTGAAAAAAACACATTATTTTTTACTTTTTGCTATAATAAATATCCCCCAAAAATATATCAAATTTTTTTTTTTCCTCAGTTTAGGCTGACATGTATTCTTCTACATATTTTTGGTAAAAAAAATCGCAATGAGCGATTATTGATCGGTTTGCGCAAAAGCTATAGCGTTTACAAAATAGGGGATAGTTTTATGGCATTTTTATTAATAATTTTTTTTTTTTAAATGGTTGCGATCTACGATTTTTCTCCCAATTCTACTTTGCACTCAGTCTACCCATAGCTCTACCATACTTATTACCATCTCAGTGCATACACTCCATACCTTCCCCTCTTTAACTTTTTGCCTTCCTCCCATCTTCTCCCCCCCTCTTCTCAGCTCACCAATTCAATATTAGGCCCTCTCACCTTAGGACCCACAGATATTGGTTACACTATGTCACGTTCTCCACACAATGGCAACCGCCTTAGAGATTAAGATATCCTCATTAAATTGGCGAGGATTTAATACACCTGAAAAACGCAGGCAGATACTGCATCATTTCCACAAAGCCAAAATGCAAACATTACTATTACAAGAAACTCACTTTCATTCAGACACAGTCCCATCACTTCCAGACAAACACTTCACCACATGGTTTCACAGCACTAATCCCGTATCTAGAACGAAAGGGGTTTCAGTGGCCTTCCACAGATCCTTTACTCCAGAGGTGCTCGATATTGACATAGATCCAAAGGGCAGGTTCTTGTTTTTGAAATTGCAATATTTACAGAATGTTTTTACAATTGCCAATGTTTATCTTCCCAATCAGGAGCAGCTCCACGTCCTTTCCTCTGTGATAGCCCACCTGATGGCCTTTGGGACTCCCAATTTAATCTTAGAGGGTGATTTCAATATCCTCCTCACACATCACACCCTCCTCCCTAGCTAAAATATGTACCACACTAATGGAGTTGTCCCTAGTTGACACGTGGCGACTCCTACACCCTGTTGAGAGAGACTACACATACTACTCCCCCGCACATAAATCTTACAGTAGAATAGATTATATTTTTCTTTCACAAACATTATTGGATCTAGACCCTGCTTGTGGGATTGGCCTCAAATTATGGTCAGACCATGCTCCGGTACACGTCACTCTTGGTAGGCTACCACAACGTGCACAACGCCACACTTGGAGACTGAATGATAATCTCCTGAATGACACTGTGTGCACTGTGGCAGTATCCAAAGCCATTACAGACTTTGTCCAGACCCACATACGAGACGAGACATCTGCCACGAATAAAGTGTCCCTTTCAGATGCGGATACTCTGGAACAACCTATAACCTAGTCCGATTTTTTACTCACGATCAAAGGTCCTAAGAACAGAAAAAGTCCAGGCCCAGATGGATACACTCCCCTGTTTTATAAAACGTTTGCTTAACAACTAGTCTCGATTATGGCACAAGCATTTGAGGAAGTAGACAAGACGCACCCTTTACCATCACAACTCCTCCAAGCCCAGATAGTAGTATTACCAAAACCCGGAAAAGACCATGCGCATTGCAGCAATTATAGGCCCATATCCCTATTGAATATCGATCTCAAGCTCTCCTCCAAAATTATAGCCACACGTCTAGCTCCCCTGCTTCCTTCCATAATCCATAGTGACCAAGTAGGATTTATTCCGGGTCGCAAAGCTAGGGATAACACCACAAAAACCCTACACCTCATATCATATGTCAATCACCACAACATCCCCACTTGCTTACTGGCGTGAGATGCCGAGAAAGCTTTTGATAGAGTTAGCTGGCCCTTCTTACAGTCATCCCTACATCAAATAGGTCTAGGCCCAAAGATATTGTCCAAAATAATGTCACTATACTCAAATCCCTCAGCAAAAGTAACGGCCAACGGTGAGTCCCTGGAGGCCTTTGGGATAAGAAATGGCACAAGGCAGGGATGTCCATTATCACCATACTGTTTGCGCTTACTATCGAACATTTGGCCCAAGCCATCCACGGTAATGACTCTATCCACGGGATTCCCACACCCTCAGCCCCCCCTGCAAATTATCGCTATACGCGGATGGCTTGCTCCTCTATGTCACTAAGCTGCAAGTTAGCACGCCCTCCATTCTGATGGAGCTTGACCTATTTGGAGCGCACAGCAACTTTAGATTAAACATCGCTAAGACAGAAGCCCTGAATATTTCGATGGCAACGAAAGATGTAATCCTTACTCGAGAAAATTCCTTTTCCGCTGACAACCACGCTCGTTTAAGTATTTGGGAACCGAGATCCCTAGGGACTTACAAGACGTATACGCCTTGAATTATAGTACTATGCTGACAAAAACACGACGTTCTCTAGAATCCTGGCATCATCTCAAACTTAAGACTTAAGCACAGAATCTTGTGTACCCACAAAATTCGAGGAGGCATTGGCCTCCTGGACTTTCAATTGTACCATACCTCTGCCATAATCTCGAGACTCCTTGAGTGGTTCCCGAGACCCTTAACGAAACCATCCACCAATATAGAGCAAGATATGGCACAGGTAGACCTTCGGGCCCTCCTTTGGAGATATAACGTCAAATTCCGCACCATGAATGGGATCTCTCCTATGACCACAGCAGCGCTCACCTTATGGTATAGCAAATATAACAAACTCTCCCTATCCACTGACCCTAGCCCTCTTTCCTCTCTATTCGATAACCCATCACTTCTGACTTATGTCTCCAGAGGACAATGTGGTTCATACATGAGCGAACAATGGCCTACTGCCAGACAGTTTGATCACCCCACCACAGGTCAATTACAACCACCACCAGATAGTCAGTCATCCACCCCGACTGACTGGCTCTCCATGTTATTCCTAACTCAACACAGCAAGTCACTGCATCTTTCAGGACAGGCCCACAGACCACTCACGACATTTGGGGATATGTGTAGTCTCTCTTAGATTCCCAGACACACCCTATCTCTGATATATAGAGACATATAGACCCACATATGTGATTCTCTACCTAATTACATGCAAAAATAGTCCGGGGATCTGGGCATAGAGATATCCCCGGAACAATGGTGCACATCATTCACACTTACACACAAATCGTCTAGATCAGGATTCACACAGGAGAAGAATTACAAATTGTTATCACGTTGCTACAGAGATCCAGTCACGGTACACAAAATGTATCCAGCTACTTCGGACATATGTTGGCGCTGTCACAGAGGAAAGGGCTCCTACATTCATGTGTGGTGGGAGTGCGACAAGGTCCGCCCATTCTGGGACAAAGTTTTCAGCATTTACAATGATATATATCATGCCATTTTAATTCCATCCCCCCTAGTGGTTCTTCTATCCATACTCCCAGGTCCAGTCCAATCTCACAAGAAGAATCTCCTTAGACTCGTCATGCCATAACCCTATATTGGAAAACAGACACCACTCCATCTATCGCCAGATGGACAGACATCCTTAATGACATAATGCTCATGGAGGAGTTACAGGCAAAATTAGATGATACTTTTGAAAAATTCAACATGTTGTGGTCCCTTTGGCTCCACCACTCCTCTTCTGATCTCCTCCTCAACAGAATTTCTGTATGAGGACTAGGTCATATACTTTACGATGTTGGAGGAAGGTGCCGTCTTTATTGTTTATTATTTTAAGTTTCGGTTTTCTTGGGTCCAAATGTACTTGTCTCTGACAATTTCCTATAATGTAAAATATAGATAACCTGGACAATACAAGTCCTATGATGCTGAGTTCCCCCCTCCCCCCCTCTCTTGGATCTCCCATCCCCTACTGTTCCTCCTCCCCATACCCTCCCCCATAAGACAGTTTGATTGTACGTAATAAGGCTCGGGCGGTGTCCAGAGAGAGAAGACACCGCATAGAGAGGTATTTTTCTATGAAAAACTGTTTTAAGCATTTAAATATACCTGAAGTTATACTATTTTATACTAAGGGGAAGATGTGGTTCGCCTTCCCCATTCCACTCCTTTTCCCTTTCTTTATTCTGTTCCCTCTCCCCACCTTCTTACTGGTTTTCTTATATTGTGTTTTATTGTGAAAAAAAAACTCATGTAATTGTTTTATGATAGAACCTGTTTTATGATAGAATCTTGTGCATCCCTATGAATTTGGGGAGTACTAAAACTGATATAGTTAGCATCAAGTAATTACAGTACAATATTTCTGGCTATTGTCTCTGAAATACCACACTCTAATATTTACTTCATAATTTTTGGAACCCAAACCGATTTACTCATACCTACCCAATTTTATATATATAATGTGATGTTATGTTTAAAGAAGCTTGTCTTACTTTGTATTATCTCCTGTAAGCTATTTTTTTTTCAAAATATAATTAAATAATATATCTAAAGACAAGAATTTTTAAAAATTCATTCAAGGCTAAAACTGCTTCAAAGCAGAATAATAAATGCTGAAAAATAATAAAAGAATGTAACAGTTTTCATATTAGTTGAAGTAGAACAAGGTGCCATAAATTGTTTTATAGAAATTATTTTCATCAATTTTTTTTAGCATATTTTTTAATATAAAGGAGGGGACTGAAAAATGTCCTGTGTTCCAAATGTATAATTTCTTGTATTAACTGGAAACATATTTGGTACTTTATGTAGGCTTTTATTTTCTACAATAATAGTAATACACACTTGACAATTATTTTTGAAATGATTTTCACCTATTTAATGTTTTTTGTGCCCAATTTTTTTCAAGTTTTAGATTGGGACTGGTGAACACTGAACAATAGTTAGATAAGACCAAATTGGAGACAGTATGGAGCACTACAAGAGGTATGACTTGAGCAGCCAGTAAATATTTTGAGAAATCAGGGATTCCAATGCCACCTGTTTTTTTCCCCCTATAAAGTACATGAGCTGGATCATGAGGTTTTGTGGAACTGCAAATTTAAGTATCTCTTTCTGTTCAATTTTAAGTATATGAGATGGAATGGAAATGGACAATACCCTAAAGAAATCCAATAGTTTTGGGAGGTATGACATTTTCACTGCATTTATATGACCAAACCAGGATAATTGGTATGTACTCCAAGTGGATAGCAGTGGAGATAATTCCTTGAAGAGGGGTAGGTAATTAGCAGCATAAATAGAATCAAAAGTAGATGTAATATACATTTCCTTAATACGGTAAAGCCATGAAAAATTTTAGTTATTTTGAACAAAAGTGTAGCAATGAGGGTCGGGTGAGATATTTAGTGCACTAGATTTATTTTTGTTAACAGAGAGACCTGAAATAAGAGAAAATTTGTCAAGTAAATGAAAGAGATTCAGCAAAGTACGGTGTGGGAAGGAGATAAGAAGAAGAATGTTGTCAGAAAAAAAGTACTATTTTGTGATGGATATTGGTGATTTCAAGGCCTTTAATAGATAAATTAGTATGGATTACAATTGATAAAGGTTTGAAAGCTAATATGAAAAGAATAGGAGACAATGGAAAACCCGGTCTTGTGGGTCGAAGAATTGGAAAGCGTGGTGATGAAAAAATATTTGAAGCATTGGGATTAGCATATAGAGCATTTATCCATGCAAGAAAGTGATCCCCTTTCCCCTTTTTGGGGAACTAATAATAGAGGATACACGTATCCCGAGGGGTAGGGCAATTGTAGTAGAGGAGGAAGGCGCAGAGGTAATGGTGACCCTTATATACCTCCTCAGGAACCAGCCTATTGGCAGGATCACAGGGGTGCATCACGACCATCTAGCAGAACCCCCAATGGCCCGCCTAATAGGGAAATTTACCATCATAATAGCTATAATCAATACCCCAGGGGAAATGAATACCCTAGGGGAAATGATTATTATATCAAGATAGAGCACTACCAGTTCATAACCATTTTACACCCCTTTTTAATGATGAGTCAAGGAGAGGGTTTTTAGGGAACCATCAACCCCAATGACAAGGTCCTTGGGGACAGACACCCACTGAAAACAATATAACAAGTGTTTGGCACAAAAGTTAAAAGCAATAATCCACATAAATGACAATATTATGCATATAAATGATGAACTGGAACAAGGGGTGGGAAAGGATAATAATAGTCCATGGTGGTGTGCATAAAGTCGATGATGAGGTATAAAGTCCACCTTCACGGCAGCCTTCCAGTGGGTATGGAAACCATATTCCCAAAAAGCACTGTAAGAAACAAAGAAAGGAGGCGCCTCTGGGTGCAGACTTAAAAACAATTTTAATAAAAAGAGCAGCAACAGAGATTGCACTCACATTTGTGTAGAGTTAAAAATGCATGAGAGTCCCAGATGTAACTGGAGGGGTCTGTGAGGTCGATCATCCCTGCCATGGATGTGTAATCAGGCTGGTCTTTTATATGCCCTGTGTCCACCTGTCAGCAACGATGGAGGAGTACCAGAATGAGGCTTGGAAGACAAACAGCAATCCAGGCGAGGGGCGATGACGTCACACACATGCGACGCATCTCCTGAGTCAGCAAGCCGTGAATGGCATGACGGCTGCACTCCTTTGTCAAGCTAGTTACTATGGAACTAGTGAAGAGAATATATGTGAGGGGAGTGGTCATGAGAAGAAGCTGTATGGAGTAGGGGGAGTGGTCATTAGTTATTAGCATTATTAGGAGTAGTGTCAGCAATGAAGGACGTGTGAGCAGAACCAAAAGGGGAACAAAGTGAAAGTACAGAAAAAAAGCAGAGGGGACATGATTGAGATGGAAACATAAATGGATGTGTAATACTGGAGATGAGAATGTAATTAAGAATGAGAGGTGGAGTGTAAATGTAAACGGACTATAAATAGAGGCAGGAATTGCTGAAGGGAAATTAAAAAATATATATAGAGAATAACAAATTAAAAATTAAAATTAAAATTAAAAATATAAAATGTAAATTAAAGCAAACCTGATCTGTGTCATGGTATGTAGTATATAGTATATAGTAAAGTCTGAAAAGAGGCTATAGTGACTATAGTGACTATCCCTCTAAAATGATGTAATATATGGGATATGGGAGAACAGTGTCAGGAAAGGGTCTATCCGCTGGTAAGATATATTGTTTGGCATGCAGTACTGGGGTCCACCAGCAGGTGTCTCCTGGCAGTGTTGAACTGTCAGGAGAATATTTCCCTGCTGGTGTCATTTCATCTTCTGGCCGCAGTACTGACGTCCACCAGCGGATGGATCCTGGCAGTATGGAGCAGACAACACTCCCTGCGCTCAGGTGTGACTTGAAGTCAATTATAGTCAGTCCTATAAATACCCGGCAAGCCCTCACATGCTCGCCTTGGTATCTTTCTCCCTGTGCCCTGACTTTGCTGCCTGTATCCTGATCGTGAACCTGTTTCTGTCCTGCTCTGCTCTGATCCAATCCGATCCCTATCCCAAGCCCATCCTGTTCTTGTCCCTCCTGATTCCCTTGGATCCCTGCCCTGCAGCTTTACCATCCATCCTCTCCCTGTCCTGCTGGTTTCCCGTCCTTGCCCATCTGCTGACCTACCTGTGTATGACCTTGGCCTGGCTTTGTTTACGATTCCGGTATCTCCATTTACTTGTATATATTTTTGTTTGTAGTGGGTTTGTTGTGTTGGTTTTGCACTGTTTATATTCCTTTTACTTGTCACTTGTTTAATAAACACCATTATTTTTTCACTTACATGTGTTTCTGGTCTCCTCTGTGCAGTCCACACAGTCTGGTCAAATAGATCCCCTGACAAACAGTCATTAGAAAAGGGGAGGGAGAGGGGAGGGGGGAAGGGGGGGTGAGAAGAAATGAGGAGGGGAAGGGAAGGACAAAGAAAAGACATGTGTACACACTCCATGTGCAAACTGATATAACAAGATAAACTGGTAATATGATCATGGAAAAAACACACACATAAGCATATATATGCACAGGCATCACAGAATAGCAGATGTTTCAATGCACTCATTGATGCCTCCAGGTGAGAGGACATCAAGACGATAGATCCAATAGGTCTCCCTTGCGCACAATTTCTTGAACCTTTCGGCAGGCGGGAGAGATCTAGGGATCTGTTCTATAACCCAAACAGATAGCCCCAGAGTAGAACCCTTGTAAGAACCCTCAATATCAAACGATATTTTCTCTTCAAACCTGGTGAGAGACTTTCATTACCTACCTATGTGGCTCCCTCTGCAGTTCACTCTAACCTAGCCAACAAATCGGTATTTAATCCGCCAAAAAATGATCATAGACACATTGAAGTGTTTAAAAATATGGTCTCTAATGACTAGAATCAATGAAAATTAAAAAAGTAAGAAATCCTGTCTATCTTAAATTAGGAATTGCTGCTCTGGAAAAAAACTAAAATGTAGTTGTCTGCCCCGATGATAAGGGAGGCGAACTAGTAGTTATAAGCAAAGGTTTATACAAGAGAGAAATAGAACGGCTCTTGGCTGGCCGGTCTACATATAAAGTGTTGAACAATGATCCGGTATTTCAGTACAAGAGTGAGTTATATGTATTGATTGAATGTGGAAAAAGTATTGGAGTTTTGAACAAAAAGGAAGCTGGGGTCTAGCTGTATTTAGACCCCAGTGCATGTAGGAGACCTATTGTGTACTTTTTGCCTAAAGTGCACAAAAACACTCAGTTGCCTCCAGGGAGGCCTATAGTCAATGGTATTGACTTAGTGACGGCGCGTTTGGGTCAATACATTGACTATTTTTTAAAACCTCTAGTGTCAAAAACAACAGCATTTCTGAAGGACACTAAACATGTCATTCAGATTGAGACTTTATCGTGTAATGATCATGGTCACGGTAGACGTTGCTTCATAATACACAATTATTGGTCATGAGGATACACTGACGTCTGTCAAATGGGCCTTGGATAATTCTGATCTCCCATATTTACATAAGGGGTATCTGTTGGAATCATTAAAATGCTATTTAGCCAAAAATTACTTTTGGTATAATGGAAAATTCTTTTTGCAGGTCTTAGAAGTTGCTATGGGCGCTCGGTTTGCCCCATTGCTAATTTATTTGTGGCACTCTGGGAGGAAGAATCCATTTTTTGCAATAGACCTACACAGTTGAAATGCTACCAAAGGTACATTGATGACTTGATCATGGTCTGGGAGGGAGACCTGGTCAGTCTACAAATGTTTATGTCTAGACTTAGTGGCAATAATAAAAATATTAATACAAGTAAAAAAGGCGCAATCCAAAATACCTCATATAACATTTCCTATGTACACAGGGGCAGGATCCATACAAACATATATATACCATATATATGGGTGGAAAAAAGAGTCATTCAAGGCAGCCGCCAAAAAGAACCAAAAGCCAAGTCCAATGTGCTAGAAGAAAAACAAGGAGAAGGGGCGCCACTGAGTATGTATCAAAATAAATTTATTATTAAAAACAATAACCACTCACATGTAGGACTAAAGTGTAGATTTCAGATACATCTCACACAGGAGAAGGAGCGAGGACTACAGGTGGCAGCAAGTCCGGATACACTAACATCACATCAAATGGGCTGAAGATGAGCTGCAGTAAGCCAATATGGTAGTCCAATGGCACACCAAGTAAAAGAAAGCAGGGGAGTCGTCAGAGGTGGTGTGGGTTCCGAAGGGAGGAAGATGGGGGCGTCCGAGCTGGTCTTCACCTGTGTAGCGGTGTTCCACAGGGCCTCGTCCGGCGTCCATGATGGAAGTGGAACACGGCCGTGTAATCAGAGCCGAAGCAAGGCTTGGATCGCAAAACACAGTGGCGCAGAGCTGTGACGTCACTCCTGTGCGACGCGTTTCCGAGTTAGCTCGCTATCGATGGAGGAGATAGCGGCACTCCTTTGTCAAGCATCTAATAAAAATATTAGGCTCTCTTGGAATGTCGATGCTACCTGCATGACATTCCTCGATTTAGAGATTTTTAAAGAAGGGCATTCATTTAAAACAAAACATTTCTTCAAGCCCACAGACAGAAATGGCTACATATCTCTAGATAGTTGCCATCACCAATCTTGGTTGTGCAACATTCCAAGAGGTCAGTTCATCCGTCTGCGGCAAAACTGTACTTTAGAGTCTGATTATTATGTGCAGTCTAAACTTTTAGCTGATCGCTTTCTCCAAAAAGGGTACAAAAAAGAACAGATTACTAATGAGATCCAAAATATTGAGAATTTGGATCGAACCCTGTTAGTAGCTGATTCAAATAAAACTAATCAACAGAGAGACAATACGTTTGAATATAAAATTGTTTTGGATTACAACATACAACATAAAATTTTTTTAAAAATTATCATGAAACTCTGTGAAATCTTAAAGAAAGACAGAGTTTTAGGTATAGTGTTACCCCCACGCCCTAGGTTTATTTATAGAAGTGCTCTAATGTTGAGGGATGTCTTAGCCCCAAGTGTTGTAGACCCTCCTGTCATTAAGAACAATAGAATTTTTTCATTCTTGTCTGGTTTTTATGCCTGTGGAAAATGCCCCCATGTAGACAGTGTAAGCACAACAAAAAAAGACGTAGGGATTTTGTAGCCTCCGTCACTAATAGAACATCCTATTAAAAATCTAATTACGTGTAATACAATGGGTGTTGTGTACATGTTGGAGTGTGATTGTGGACTCCAATATGTGGGAAGGACCTAGAGACCCCTTAGTGTTCGCATTGCCGAGCATGTTAATAACATTAAAAAAGGCCTAAGAACACATAACGTGTCTAAGCATTTTAGGAATTTTCATAACAGAGACCCTAAGTGTCTTAAATTTTGGGGCCTAGAGAGGGTTAACAAACATTGGAGGGGAGGGAATTCTATACGCCATCTAAGTCAGCGAGAATCCTTCTGGATCCATGAGACACAAGTTTTGGTTCCGGGAGGGTTAAATGTTGATTTAAATTTGAATTGCTTTATATCAGACAAATTAAATTTTTATATTGCATTTTATTTTAATTTTCATGCTATTATATATTTTTGCCGTGAGATGGCTGTGGGTTTCTTATTTCGTCCATTTTATTCATTGTTTTAAACAATTATTACGCTTATTGCATAGTTTTGCATTTGCTATTTTTATTAATCTCTTATATATAGGTATTTTATTCCATATATATTTATTATGTGTGTCTCTCTCTATCTTGTGACCCCATGATAGAGTGAGCGCAATTGATCGCGTGGTAAGTTCCGGTACTTGGATTTCCGTTTTTCGGAGCTTCCAATCCTTTGCGCTCTCCATGGTGACCTGGAGGGTATTTAAACATCCGGGTGATGTGATAGCCCCGCCCTCACTGACGAAGTCCCATAGGACATAACGCATACAGGGGTGGAGCTATCTTGCGGACGTCACCTGCAGTCCCCTCAGGCTTACCACTGTTTTTACACTGCTGTTTGTATCGCTGTTTCAGCGCCTTTTATGTCACAGTGTCAGTATTTTTATATTGTGGACCTTCTTATTAAATGGACTGTACAAAGAACACTTAGATTGTGTTTATTTCCATTTCATATCGGATCTTGAGTCATCTGGTATCATTGTCACACTCACCAACTGCCTCTTTTTAGAGACATCAAGCTCCCACTTCCTCCCGGGGCTCTGCGGCATCGGAAGGAAGTTCACCTCTCCCCCTCCCTCCCTGCAATCTTCTGGGACACATCACAGGTCCCAGAAGATTGCCCGGCCATTCACAGCATGCAGTGTATGCCCAACTGTCGGCCACAGCCGAGCACCCACAGTAAGATTTCTGGCGCTGTGGAGAGGAGGGGGAAAGGAGCGGGGCTTCGTACATCCGCATCGCTGGACCGTGGCACAGGTAAGTGTCCAATTATTAAAAGTCAGCAGCTACACTTTTTGTAGCTGTTGACTTTCTAATTTTTTTTTATTTTCGGTGGAATCAATTGTAAAGGGAGATGTATCTTTATAGAGTTTTGAGAGATGTAAGTGAAATTCTCAATAGGAAGAATCTCAATAGGGTCGTTAGTGAGCTTATTCTTAGAAGTAGGGAGAGAAATAGGATGGGAATCTGGGTTGTAAACTAAACACATGTGACGTTTGAACACTGTTTTCATATGTGGGCGGGACTTACGTATGCGTTTGCTTCTGCGTGCAAGCTCACGGGGACAGGGGCGCTTTAAATATTTTTTTTTTTATTGTTAATTTTTTTTTTTTTGCCATTTCAGCGAAATTTTCCGAGAGACTTATTTCAACTTTCCATTTCAATCTCGTCCCTACTCATCTTCACATCATTGTGGCATTTTATATGGATTTTTGCAGAATCATTCATAATATATTAGAAAAACCCCATTACAATTGCTATCCACCTTTAAAACACAAATAGAAAAATTTTAACCCCGTAAATTCCCCATACCTCCCGCTCCCCCTCCCCCCCATGAGGCTCTCCACCCTCCCACTCTCTTCTTACCCAACTCCTCCTCCCCTTTACTCCTATTGGATCTAGTCGCCACTTTTATCTCCTTCTTGGATACAGTCAGTCTAGCTACTTCAGGGCCTCACCCCTTTATTTAATCTATATACCCATCACCTCGTCACACCCCAATGAGCACTTATACTCTGCCCATGCCCTCCATTTCTTTTCAAAGTCTTCCAATCCCATCCCTTCACTGAACCTTAAGTATTCTAGGCTTTGAATTTTGTTTATTTTATTGAACCAATTCCGTAACGTGGGTCTCCCTTTTTCTTGCCAGTATCTAGGTATGAGACTTTTAGCCGCATTTGTGAGCTGTGGCATTAACGTTCTCAGATATTTCTTCGTGGGCATTCTGATCCCATGAAATAAGCACCCCCATGGGTCATCTGGGATTTCAATGTTAGTAATCTCACTGATGATTCACCTAATCTCCCCCCAGTATTTTTTAATGTCCGGGCACTGCCACCATATAGATGCCATCGTCCCAATCTCTTGACAATCGCTCTGATATTTATGTGCTCTATCAGGAGTAATATACCATCTCGCCAAGCACTTGTAGTTTAATTCAAGCATCTTGCAGTTAACCGACGTGGTGTTAACCCTCTTCAATATTTGCCAAATCTCTGGTTCTTTAAGCTGAATATCTAATTCTTTCTCCCAATTCTTAATAAATGGTGGAATCTCCGTCCCCTTCATTTCTATTAACACTTTATAGATCTTAGAGATCCCCCTCCTCCCTATTTTCTCCATACAGATTTTCTCCAAAGGCCGTAGGTTTTTGGCTGATCTAATGGGCTGCGGGAGTGTTTTGATAAAGTGATTCAATTGGCTATACTGCCATGGGTCTATGACCAGCAATTCACCTTTATTTTTTAATTCCTGATATGTGCATATTTTACCCTGTTTCATGACGTCCTTTAGTTGTACATCCTCCTCTAATATCCACTTCCCAAACAAGACTTCTATCCCCGATACAAAGTATTCTGTATCCTTAAGTGGGATTAAAGGTGAATTAAACTCCCAATGCTCCCTTATGTGTAAGTTGTCCCAAGTTGTTAGTACATGTCTAGTGATATCCTGTGTTTCCGTGCTAAGCTTTCTGAATTGTGGTGGGATCCATATTATCTTACCCATTGTGGCTTTACAAATTGTGCTTTCCATTTTACCACATCTTTTTTCTTTATTATTTTTAACCCATTCTATTATTCGTGATAAAACAATTGCCTCATAATATTTTCTAATATCAGGTGCCCCCCACCCCCCCTTCGCCTTATCTTTACCTAACTGTGTGAAACTTATACAAGGTTTTTTTCCCACTCCAAATAAACCTTAAGAACATGGTGCAATGTTTTAAGATAGACTTGTGGAAGTGAGATTGGGAGCATTTGCATTTTATATGTAATTTTGGGTAGGATTACCATCTTATATATGTTGATTCTCCCCCCCCCCCATGATAGCTGTACTCTTGTAATTCTATTCAACTCTTTTTTGATCTCATTAAGAAGTGGCATGAAATTAGCCTGGTATAATGTCTCCCTCGATGTGGTTATTTTAACTCCTAGATAATTTAGTTCCCCCCCTGATTTTCTTTTATTGATGTCTAATGCTTCAGATTTAGCCGGTTTTACCTTAACTTCCCATATTCTTTTAGGGCTGTGATTAAATTTGGTAGAGTAGTCCTAGGGCTGGTAACATAGAATAAAATGTCATCTGCAAAGGCGGCCAGTTTATGGACTTCTTCACCAATTTTTATCCTGCTAATGTCCGGGTTTTGCCTTATCTTTGTTAGAAGGGGTTCGAGTGCCAGCACAAACAGTAATGGGGAAAGTGGGCACCCCTGTCTTGTGACACTGAACATTTCAAATGGCTTTGAGAGTAAACCATTTACCTTCACTCTCCCTGTAGGTCAGGTATATAATGCCTTTATCCATCTGGTCATATTTTCCCCAAGCCCTATCTCCTCCATTGTGCACTGCGTAAAGCCCCAGTCCACCCTGTCAAAAGCTTTTTCAGCATCTATTGACAGGAGTAGTCCAGGAGCTCCACTATCTTTAATTTTCTGCACTGCCAAAAGCGTTTTAGTACCATTATCCCTCCCCTCTTTTCTTGACATAAACCCAACCTGGTCTGGGTGTATGATCTCGTTCATTATCTTTTTCATCCTTTCGGCTAATACTTTACCAAATAGTTTCGTATCTGCATTTAAGAGTGATATGGGCCTGTAACTGGAACAGAGTGTGCTATCCTTACCTTCTTTCAAGATAATGGTGATATTGGCTTCCAACGCTTCCTTCCTCATCTCTCATTTGTCCCCAATCCCGTTCATATAGGAACACATTTTGGGGATGAATTGATCCTGAAATTTTTTGTAGTAATACTGTCAGGCCATCGGGGCCCAGACTTTTGCCAACTGGTGTTTCCTGCAGCATTTTTTTTAACTCTTCTACTGTTATGGGGGCCTCTATAGTGCTCTGATTGATTTGTGCAATTTTAATTAATCCTATATCTTTTAAGAAAGCTTTTATTTTCTCTTGTTTTTTTCCAATCTCTTCTTGGGTATCTTTCTTGTTAATTGCGTATAGCCCCCCGTAATAGTCTTGGAATGTTTTGGCAATATCTCTGGTTCTATATCTAATGTCCCCTGTCCTTTTCTTTATTTTTTCTATATAATTGATAATTTCCTTTTTTTTCAATACCTTTGCCAGGAATTTACCCGGTTTGTTCCCTCCTAGATATCTTTCTTTTTTGATTAAATTATATGCCATGCGTGTTTCTTGTTCTACTAGATCATGCATGGCCTCTCTTTTGCCGTATAGCTTTAACAATACCATCTCCAGTTACCTAATGTTGTTGTTCTAAGTCAGAGATTTCTTTTGTTCAGGCTATTTTATCTCTCTTAGTTCTTTTTTTTTCTCCGATCCGGCCATAATTAGAGTACATATAGGCTTTGTGGGCCTCCCAGACTGTAGCTTCTGAGATATCCACTGCAACATTTGTTTTAAAATACAATTCTAGTTCTTCCTTTATTCGCTTTTCAATTTCTTTGTCGTGTAGAAGGTCCTCATTTGACCTGCATATATTACTCTTTTTTTGGCTCTCCCTAATTTTCAATTGTAAACTCACAGGCGCGTGGTCTGAGAAGGTCATTATTTCAATATTTGTGCTAGTCACAGCCTCGAACAGCCAGTGCTCAACCAGAAAAAAATCGAGTCCTAATAATCCTTAATAATCCTTAATAAACCCTTAATAATCTTAGTAATTCCTTACGTTATTGTGTTGCATCCTCCATGCATCTACAAGTTGATATTTCTTTTTCAGTTTATTCATCCATACCCCACCTGTCTCCTTTTTGTTGTTAATTTGACTTTTTTTTTAGTTTGACACTTTAAAAAAAAAAAAATTTGATCACTTTTATTCCTATTACAAGGAATGTAAACATCCCTTGTAATAGGAATATGGCACGATCTGTTCTTTTTACAGTGAAATATAGGGTCAATAAGACCCCATATCTCACCTCTAGGCTGGGATGCCTAAAATGAAAAAAACCCCAAAAAAACGATCACGGCTTCCCAGCCGTGGCGGCGCTGTTTTTTTTAATGCAGAGGCCAGGTGTGACGTCATAACATCACGCCTGGCCTCCGAACGATCATAGAGACTCCAGCGACCATCTGGTCCACCGGAAATCTCTATCATTACCACCCTGCGGATCCTGTCTCCGACTCACCGATGGAAGCTATGAGTTGGTAGAAGCACCCGTAAGAATGGAACAGCCGCTATGATCGTTCTTATGGTGTAAGGAATCACCAGCTGAAAACGGCAATATCTGAATGATGTCTGTAGTTGCAGGCATCATTCAGATATCACTGCATAAAGTCAAGGACATTCCTGAACGTCCTACGGGGCGAAGTGGTTAAGGGAAAAATATTCAGAGGAGACAGATTTAAGTTGGTCAAGAATCGCAGGGATGGATAAAATAGAGTCATTGAATGACCAGAAAGGGGCCAAGACTCAATTGGAGAAAACAACAGTAAATAATTGTGGGATCATGATCTGACCATATTAGGGACAAAATATTTGCTTTAGAAATAGAAGGAAGGAAAGAGCGAGAAACCTAAATGTGGTATATCCGAGTGTAAAGGTTATGTGAGCTAGAAAAATATGTGTAATCTCTAATGCCCCGTACACACGGTCGGACTTTGTTCGGACATTCTGACAACAAAATCCTAGGATTTTTTCCGACGGATGTTTGCTCAAACTTGTCTTGCATACACACGGTCACACAAAGTTGTCAGAAAATCCGATCGTTCTAAACGCGGTGACGTAAAACACATATGTCGGGACTATAAATGGGGCAGGGGCCAATAGCTTTCATCTCTTTATTTATTCTGAGCATGCGTGGCACTTTGTCCGTCGGATTTGTGTACACACGATCAGAATTTCCGACAATGGATTTTGTTGTTGGAAAATTTTATATCCTGCTCTCAAACTTTGTGTGTCGGAAAATCCGATGGAAAATGTGTGATGGAGCCTACACACGGTCGGAATTTCCGACAACAAGGTCCTATCACACATTTTCCGTCAGAAAATCCGACCGTGTGTACAGGGCATAAGAATGGGATTCAGAGCACACCATAAATCAATATACCATGCATTCGAGAAGAGCTCTTTAAAGCGAGTGGAATTAGGCTTAGGGGGCCGTTATCAGGTTTAGGAATAAAGTGCCTTTAGAATGAATAGAAACTAAATGCAGGATGTGTGTAAAATAAGGAATTTAATTTTTGTTAGGGGCATAATAATGTGTTTCTTAAATACAAAATTGTTATGTTTGTGGACAGTGATCACTACCCCTCTGTGCTTTGTTGTTTTACTTCCTCTTCTCTTTCCTTTTTTTTCTGTTTCTTTTTTTCCTTTTTCTAAGTTTTTATTTAGATTTTTTTAAGTACTGGAAAAGATAGCATTGATAGTAAATACATTGTTCTTATATAACTGTATAAATCTTGTGTTTAGCAGTTGTGGAAGTATAGGATTGTAGGTTGTCATTATAATTGTTTGGTGGTTATAATGCAACTATGTAAATGGCATCAAGTGATTTTTGGCTATCATAGTGCCAAACCTCGTAATAAACACCCCTCTGTGGTTTATAGGAGCAGATGCCAAAAAAGTA
Organism: Lithobates clamitans; assembly: GCA_037952925.1. NCBI lineage: Eukaryota > Metazoa > Chordata > Amphibia > Anura > Ranidae > Lithobates > Lithobates clamitans. The sequence continues at coordinate 2,355,374 of JBBGZY010000498.1, forward strand.
GCAGAGTAGGAGGGATAAAAGCTACTTGGAGCAGACTGATAAAAAATGAGTCTCTTGAAAATAAGCAATATTGATATTTTGTATCTTTAGGAAATTGAAGGCCATAGAGCATTTTGATGTAGAGTTCAAACCCTGAAGGTTAATGCCCCATACACACAATCGGATTTTCCGACAACAAATGTTGGATGTGAGCTTGTTGACTGAAAGTCCGAACGTGTGTATGCTCCATCGAACATTTGCTGTTGGACTTTAGACATCAAATGTTTGATAGCAGGTTCTCAAATTTTCCACCAACAAAACTTTGTTGTTGGAAGTTCCGATCATGTGTACACAAGACTGACGCACAAAAGTTTGCGCATGCTCGGAATCAAGCAGAAGGAGCCGCACTGGCTATTGAACTACCTTTTTCTTGGCTTTCTTGTACGTTACCACATTCCCACATTCGTACTTGTTGGCCAACATCCACTGTTTTGTTGTCAGAAAGTCCGATCATGTGTACTACATCATGTGATTAGAGTGGGAATTTTAGATGTCATAAGGATATAAGGGAACATCAAAGCAATTAGGAAGCTCGGTAAGGGAATTATAGGGGAAAATAAGTGAGAGAGAAATGAAAGAGAATAAATAGGAGATAAAGAAATAAGAAATAAAAGTAACAATAAAAAAGAAAAACAATAAAAAAAATAACTAAAGCAAACTAAAAGCCCTACAAAAGGCTGTTTGAACATCACCAGACTACCATACTACGTTCAAGGCCAATAGACCTTGTTGGAATACGAATCTCCAAGGGGACAGCATCGACAGTGCATGCGCGCAAGCTCCAAGATGGACACCTGATCCGGGAGCTCCGCAGCACCTCTGCCCTACGAGCCTCTCAGCAGCTGCAGCACCCAGGGAAACGAACCCCCTTCAGCCAATCCGAACTCGGGACTCCTCCGGGACCCCCCTGGATGTTTATTCCGGCCACCAGGCGTGATCTGGGGCCAGAATTTGACCGAGAAGGCCGTGGTGGGTGTACCAAGATGGCCGCCGGCATCTCCTCAGCACAGCAACACGCGGCCTATGAGGAGAAACACCAGGAATTCAGGCAAGTGATTGCTCCAGCCACGCTGACCTTCTCCCAAGTGGTCCAGGGAGCCTCTCAAAGCTGTCCAGCTCCCTCCCCAGCTTCCACAGAGTCCCTTATTACTAGAACACTGGAGGATTACAACCTATCCCTTGCAGGGCCTGCTCCTTCACCATACCAGGCTGACTTATCTCCCTACCAGCAGGAACATGATCTTTCATCAGCACAGGGGGACCTCTTCCTGAAATTCTCTGCCTTACTAGAGAGGGGTCTGGCTAACACAGCTGCCCAGATCACCAGAGACATTAAATCTGACTTTGCCAACCTCGGCTCCAGAATGGAAGTTATAGAAGCCAAACTGGATATCACTGTATCCCACACCAACCAGAATGTGGCCCACATACAGGACCAACTGGACACAACCCTGGCCAGGATAGATGACCTTGAGAACAGGTCGAGAAGATATCATTTTCGAGTCAGAGGTTTGCCCAAAACTATCACGGATATTCCCCCCGCAATTCAAGACCTCATCAAGGAGCTGATCCCAAACATGCCCCCCCATCGTCTAGAACTAGATAGGGCCCATAGAGCCCTTGGTCCCCCAGAAGGGATGGATCACCAAGAGACATCATCGTCAAACCCCACTTTTATGCAATAAAGGAGGAGGTGATGAGGCAATCTCACCTCAAACAGCAAGTTTTATGCAGAGGTCAGCAGATTCAAATTTTCGTGGACTTGGCCCCTCGAGCATCCAAAAAAGACGGTCCCTTATACCGTTGGAACTTCCCCTTCTAAGTTAAGTTTTCCATCCAAGACAAAGCTTACTCCTTCTCCTCCCTTCCAGAAGGAGAGAAACTATTCCTTCACCTTAAGTTGATTTCCCAGGAAGCACCCATGGACCTCACCGCGGCTCCAGGAGCATCCACCAAACGACAGACATCGGCGAGCCCAGTCTCCCCTCTCTGGAACAAAGGCATATCCATGAAATCAAAAGAGGGCCGACCACCATAAGACGCTTTCAGGGAGTCTTTCATCCTTCTAGCCCTCAAAAGGGCCTCCCACTTAGGGAATCATACCCCCCTGTCACTGTAGCCCAGGGCTCCATTCTACTCCCATGTTGCCAATCGTTCGCCTATTGAAGTTTCAAATTTTAGTTCTCTGTTTTTCACAAGTCTTCCCACATCACTGCCAGTCTGTTTTCTGGTTTAAAGGCTATTCATCAAAGCCCCAACCCTTAGTTGGTTCAGAGAGGAAAGATGGAAACTGATTTTGTGGCTTTCAACAGACTTTCCCTTTAACGGTGCCCACCCTACCATCACCCGGAAGATCATCCTACAGAGCGGACAAACAGGGAAACTAGCAATCTCAGGAATCTTTGTCAGACTACATCACTGGTCTTCAAACCTGGAAACAGCACTGCTATCAAAATGATGACATCACTTGCAGGACCCCCTGTGCTCCCTACCTCCCTGAAACAGAGGGTTAGGGTTTCAGACATTGTTCCCTGCAGTAGAACACCCAACATTCTGGGCCCCAAATCCCAAGAGAGCCTTTTATACTCCTTATGATTGGTAGGACAAGTTGGTAATTAGCTGAGTTAGTTTACTGTTCTGAATTTATCTTATATGTAAGGGCCAGGGGTGCTACCCCTGCACATTCACTCATTCCACAGATGAGGGTTCTTTCACTCCTCAGTGGCACGAGTCTTTGGGAACCTCCTAGAGGCTTCCAAAGCCATATTGCGGATGCCAGATAGGGTTTTGCCCCAACGTTCATCCTCAGTCTTCCTAGAAGACCTTGTTTTTTATTTCATATATTATTCTTCTCCTCCCCTCTCCTCCCTAACCTCTTCTTTCTTTTGAGCCGCACGGCAGGTCTCGCGAAGCATCTAACAACAACTTCGATCCCCTCAAAGTTATCCCAATGGACAGAACCCAGGCCCAACAGTCTTCCACGGTTAAGTAATGTACTCCGCAGCAGCATTCCACCCCTCTGATTCAATGGCAGTAAAACACACAACATTTAAAGACCTTAGAGTGACCTCTCATAATGCTCAGGGTCTGAACTCTCCTAAGAAACATAGCATGGCTTTTGAAAACTACAAAACCCTGAAGATAGATATAGTATTAGTACAAGAGACTCATTTCCCGATCCAATACAGCCCCAAATTCCTCCACGCACATTATCCCACATCCTACATAGCGAATGCCTTTAATAAAACCAAAGGAGTAGCTGTGCTATTCTCTAAAAACAGTAAGTTCTCTTATATTTCAGACCATAAAGACCCCAAAGGTAGATATATCCTTGTGAAAGGCATGATTGAGGGAAATATTTACTCCATAATTTCCTATTATGCCCCCAATAAAGGACAAACTGCATTCTTCCAATCTCTCCTCAATACCCTTATGCCCCTAGTGAAAGGCAAGGTAATCTTTGGAGGTGACTCAAATATAGCTTTCGATCAGGGGCTTGACAAAACTAGACCCCCCAAAGCCCAACTGATGGGCCCTACCAAAGCTAGCTTGAGCATAGCGAAAGCCCTTCATATGTCAACTAGTCCATGCGCGTGGAAGAAACTGAATCCCTCAAAAATGGACCCACTTTTTGGCTCCTCATCAGTCATATGCAAGAATAGACCATATACTGGTTCCCTTCTCCCTTATCCCATCAACATATAAGGCGAACATAATTGACTCGACATGGTCAGACTACTCCATAGTTCTACTTTATATGCAAAACACCCTCTCCAAGCCTTCAGGCTTCCATTGGCGCGTGAACAAATCCATTCTGAGTGACCCTATATTATTACATCCAAATTAGAAAAGTCACTAAAGGAATACTTCCTTATCAGCAACACAGAAGATATCTCCCCTGAGACCCTCTGGGCGGCTCACAAAGCCACCATCAGGGGTAAAATTATTAGTATGGCCACTAAAATAAAGAGAGAGAGACTAATAGATATCCAAAAACTAGAAAAGAGCTTTGCCGCTCTAAAACTTAGACATAAGAAAAACCCCTCTAAAACCCTTCTTGCACAACTGGACACAATTAGACTTGAATTTAGCTCTCACGGTAAAAGCAGAGCAGCATATCTGCTGGAGTGGAGCTAGATTCTACCATCAAAAAGACAAAATTGGTACGATGTTGGCTTCTAAATTGTCTCCACATCCACGGTCTCACTGTATTCCCAGAATTAGAACACCAGGACATCCCCCTATGGCTGACCCCAACAAGGTATTGGAGGCCTTTAGGGACTTCTACACCAACCTGTATGCCAAACCCACCAAGAATAAGGATTCTTTGATATCCAGATTTCTTCAGGAGCTTCCATTAACAGCACTTTCGGAGGATCATAGGGAGATTATGGAGGCTAGCATATCAGTTGAGGATATAAAGGAGGTAGTTAAAAATCTAAAAACAGGCTCCACTCCTGGTCCTGACAGTTTATCAGTGCCATACTACAAGGCCTTCGTGGACACGCTAGCTCCCCACATGGCTAAATTCTTTAACATGAAAGCTCTGGGATCCCCTTAGATCCTCATCTGAATGCGGCCTACGTTTCTATAATTCCCAAACCCAATAAAAATCCCAAAGCAGTTTAAAATTATAGACTAATCTCCCTCATAAATAATGACCTCAAAATATTAACAAAAATAATGGCCAATCGTCTCTCTTCCTTTATTAGTCATTACGTCCATAAGGACCAGGTTGGGATCATACCAGGGAGGCAGGGGCCTGATCAAATTAGAAGGGCCATCGATTTAGTCTCCCTTCTACAATCAGGATGGGACAACGGCCCCAAACAGGAAGGGATGTTGTTATCTTTAGACCTGCACAAAGCCTTCGACACAGTCGAGTGGCCCTATCTGTATGGGTTACTGGAGAGATGGGGTTTTGGCAACCGCTTTCTGGGCATTCTCCACTCCCTTTATTCCAACCCTTCGGACCAGATTCGAATCTGAGGGCATCACTCCAGACCCTTTAACATCGCACGGGGCACCAGACAGGGCTGTCCCCTATCCCCATTAATTTTCTCCATGGCTATTGAGACACTGGCGGTGGCGATTCATTCTAACCCCAATATTCAAGGAATTTCCTGCGGATCCCAAATTCATAAATGCGGCCTATTTGCCGATGATATGCTAATTTTTATCACTTCATCTATCACTTTCCTCCCCAATCTATGTAAACTCCTAAACGTCTTTGCTAAGGTGTCAGGTCTAAGGGTTAACTATGACAAGTCCCATGCCCTCAACGTCTCTCTGAAACCAGCCATAGTAGAATTGTTAAAAAAGTCATTTAAGTTTAAATGGAACGAATCGTCACTAGAGTATCTAGGGATTCATCTTACAGCCAAAATGAACCAACTATACTCAGCCAACTTCCCGCCCACATATAAGAAACTGAAATCAGAGCTAAAGTCCTGGGGCAGTAAGGAGCTTTCCTGGCTAGGGAAGATCCATTCAATTTAAATGACACTCCTCCCCAGACTACTATATTTATTTAGAGCTTTACCGATTATCCTTAAGAAGGATCACTTACAATCTCTACAAAGGAAAATCAACAAGTTTATTTGGGGAGGAAAGGATCATAGACTTCCAAATAACACTCTTTACAGGTTGCGGACACAAGGGGGCCTAGGGTTACCAAGACTTTTCTGGTATTACCAGGCAGCAAGAATCTCCCAACTCTCAACTGTTTTTTCCAGGACAGAAAAACCAGATTGGATCCAAATCGAAAGACAGTCAGTCCCTAATCATACTCTTGACTATTTACTATGGATCCCCTCCAAGGACAGACTCCCCATACTCTCACCAATCCTTTCACAATCCATGTCCATTTGGGACAAAATAATGACTCAGTCTTCATTAACCTCTAAATGCCGCCCTTTGGCACATATTTTTAATAATCCGGACTTCACTCCAGGTCTAAACATACTCTGCTTCAAATGTCGGTTGGACAAGGGGCTGTATCGGATTGGTCACTTCTTCACAGCAACAGGCCCATTAACTTTAAAATTTTGTCAGAAACAATTAGACATCCCCAGGGAGGAACACTTTAGGCTTCTCCAAATCCAACACTTCCTACACAAAATTTGGGTAGAGAAACCCATTCCGCCTAGGTTCACACCTTACGAATTATGGATAGGTCAAGCCACGAATCAGAGGGGTGGAATTTCTGTCATATACCAATCGTTGGCTAAAATGGCAGACAAAACCCTATATATGTCCGTTTGGGAGAGAGATCTCCAAATCCAATGGGACCTGGACAAATGGCAGATATCCTTCTCCAGAGCCTACAAGGGGATTAAAAATATTTCCCTAATAGAAGCAAATGTTAAAGTGATGACCAGGTGGTATCTCACACCTTCTAAATTATCCCACATGTTCCCCTCTGTGGATCCATGATGTTTAAGGGGCTGTGAACTGAATGGCTCTATGGCCCACATATGGTGGGAATGCCCTAAAATTAGGTCTTTCTGGAGGAGGATATTCGCTCTGATTCATAAAGTAACAGGGCAACAGATCCCCATAACTCCCGCAATGGCCCTCTTGAATGCCAATATCCCAGGAGTAGGGATGAGCTTCGTGTTCGAGTCGAACCCATGTTCGACTCGAACATCGGCTGTTCGACCGTCCGTCGAATTGCGAACGATATGGGCCGTTCGCGCCAAATTCGTGTGGCGCGTCACGGCCCATAATTCACTGCGGCATCGCAGTGCATTGCTGGCTGATGATTGGCCAAGCATGCACTATGACCCGCATGCTTGGCCAATCACAGCGCCGCCTGAACAGAGAGCCGTAATTGGCCAAAGCCAAGGAGGCTTTGGCCAATTATGGCTCAGGGGATTTAGTACACGCCCCACACTATATAAGGCCGCCTGCACGGCGGCCCTGTGTAGTGTGTGTTCCGGCGTTGAAAGAGATAGACAGAGAGACAGTGTTTGATTTGAGTTAGATAGATTAGGCAGAACAGTCAGTCAGTTAGCTGCACTTACAGTGTATTGTGTATATATATGCATCCCAGGTGTTGCATATATATATATACACTGTATTCAGTTTAGCTAGATCCGTTCCTGTTATCTTCTATCTAGACTATTTACATTCAGTGCAGTGTGTCCTGCTCACAGTGTTCAGCTAGATCCGTTCCTGCTATTTACATTCAGTACAGTGCTTCCTGCTCACAGTGTTCAGCTAGATCCGTTCCTGCTATTTACATTCAGTGCAGTGCGTGCTGCTCACAGTGTTCAGCTAGATCCGTTCCTGCTATTTACATTCAGTGCAGTGCGTGCTGCTCACAGTGTTCAGCTAGATCCGTTCCTGCTATTTACATTCAGTGCAGTGCGTCCTGCTCACAGTGTTCAGCTAGATCCGTTCCTGCTATTTACATTCAGTGCAGTGCGTCCTGCTCACAGTGTTCAGCTAGATCCGTTCCTGCTATTTACATTCAGTGCAGTGCGTGCTGCTCACAGTGTTCAGCTAGATCCGTTCCTGCTATTTACATTCAGTGCAGTGCGTCCTGCTCACAGTGTTCAGCTAGATCCGTTCCTGTTATCTTCCTACTGACAGGCAGGCTTGTCTGGTTACAGTATATAAAGCTACCTGAAGAAAATTACAGGTGTTCTTTTTGATCCTATTAGTACCACGGTCAGGCAGCTAGACTATTTACATTTAGTACAGTGTGTCCTGCTCACAGTGTTCAGCTAGATCCGTTCCTGTTATTTACATTCAGTGCAGTGTGTCCTGCTCACAGTGTTCAGCTAGATCCGTTCCTGCTATTTACATTCAGTACAGTGCGTGCTGCTCACAGTGTTCAGCTAGATCCGTTCCTGCTATATACATTTAGTGCAGTACGTCCTGCTCACAGTGTTCAGCTAGATCCGTTCCTGTTATCTTCCTACTGACAGGCAGGCTTGTCTGGTTACAGTATATAAAGCTACCTGAAGAAAATTACAGGTGTTCTTTTTGATCCTATTAGTACCACGGTCAGGCAGCTAGACTATTTACATTTAGTACAGTGTGTCCTGCTCACAGTGTTCAGCTAGATCCGTTCCTGTTATTTACATTCAGTGCAGTGTGTCCTGCTCACAGTGTTCAGCTAGATCCGTTCCTGCTATTTACATTCAGTACAGTGCGTCCTGCTCACAGTGTTCAGCTAGATCCGTTCCTGCTATTTACATTCAGTGCAGTGCGTGCTGCTCACAGTGTTCAGCTAGATCCGTTCCTGCTATATACATTTAGTGCAGTACGTCCTGCTCACAGTGTTCAGCTAGATCCGTTCCTGTTATCTTCCTACTGACAGGCAGGCTTGTCTGGTTACAGTATATAAAGCTACCTGAAGAAAATTACAGGTGTTCTATCCCAGCTTAGTGCAGCTACAGGCCATTAGTATGTCTGGAAGGCCAAGAAGGAGAGGCAGACAGTCACAAGCCAATAAGAGAGGGCAAGCAGGCTCTGTGTCTAGTGCTGGTCGTGGAGACGGTGCATCCTCATCAGCACGTGGCCATGGGACACGCTTGGCCTTTTTTTCGGCAGCTGGCCGTGTTGAGCCGCAACATGCGGAAGACTTGGTCGAGTGGATGACCAAGCCGTCCTCATCCTCCTCATCCTCTCTCACCCATGCCCAGGGTGCTTTGTCTGGCAAAGCAGCGGCCTCTTCCCTCAGCTCAATGTCATCAGTGACTCCTTCCCTAGCCCCACCATGTCCTCCTGAGGATTCCCTCGAACTGTTTGACCACAGTGTTGGGTACATGCTCCAGGAGGATGCCCAGCGTTTGGAAGGCTCTGATGATGATACTGAGCTCAATGAAGGCAGTAACATGAGCACGGACAGAGGGGGTGCCCAAGAAGGACAGCAATCTGGCAGTCATGCTCCCCCTGCTGCAGCATACTGCCAGGTTTGCTCCAGTGATGAGGAGGGAGGGGATGATGAGGTCACTGACTCAACGTGGGTGCCTGATAGGAGAGAGGAGGAGGAGGAGGAGGAGGAGGAGGAGGAGGAGGAGGTGGCACATCACCAACTAGGCAGGATGCCCTCCAGGGGCCAGCCTAAGGGCAGCACATTGACTGCATCACACCCCAAAGCTCCACATGTGCAGGGCGCTGCAGTCTCTGCGCGTTATTCAAAAAGTTCTTTGGTGTGGGCCTTTTTTGAGACGAGTGCATCAGATCGCACCGCTGCTATTTGCAATATATGTCTCAAGCGTATCTCGCGTGGCCAAAACATCTCCCGCTTGGGTACCACATGCTTGACCAGACATATGTTGACCTGCCATGCAGTTCGTTGGCAAGCGTATCTAAAAGACCCACACCAAAGAACAAAGACGATCTCTCCTTGCTCCTCATCAGCTGAGATTTCCAACCCCACTAGACCTTCAGTCCTCTCTGCGACCTGCAGTGAGAGGAATGAAGGTGTAGAATTAGGTGTGTCACAGCCAAGTACTTATGGGCAATCTGCTTTTGGTACACCGACGTCAGATTGTACCAGGCAAATTTCCCTGCCCCAGCTGCTGCACCGCCGAAAGAAGTTTGCTCCCAGCCATCCACATGCCCAGCGGTTGAATGCTAGCTTGGCAAAATTGCTAGCACTTCAACTGCTGCCTTTTCAGTTGGTAGACTCTGCCCCCTTCCGTGAGTTTGTGGAATGTGCGGTTCCTCAGTGGCAGGTACCCAAACGCCACTTTTTCTCACGGAAGGCGATTCCGGCTCTCTACCGGCATGTGGAAGGCAATGTCCATGCCTCGCTGGACAGGGCGGTCAGCGGTAAGGTGCATATTACCGCTGACTCATGGTCCAGCAGGCATGGACAGGGACGTTACTTAAGTTTCACGGCGCATTGGGTGACTCTGCTGGCAACTGGGAAGGATGCAGGACAAGGTGCAGTAGTGTTGGAGGTTGTTCCGCCACCACGCCTCCAAAATGCTGATTGTGACACACCTCTCTCCTCCACCCCCTCCTCTTCTTCTTCCTCCATGGCCTCTTCCTCGGAACCAGCGGTGCTCCGTAGGCGTTCAAGGGGCTACGCAAGTACGCAGGCCAAAAGATGCCATGCGGTGCTTGAGCTGGTGTGCTTGGGGGACAGGAGCCACACTGGGGCAGAGGTTCTGTCAGCTCTGCAGGGGCAGGTTCAGAGGTGGTTGACGCCACGCCAACTTAAGGCAGGAATGGTGGTTTGCGACAATGGCACCAACCTCCTCTCTGCCCTCCGACAGGGACAACTGACCCATGTGCCCTGTTTGGCTCACGTCCTTAACTTGGTGGTGCAGCGGTTCTTGGGCAGGTACCCGGGCTTACAGGATGTCCTGAGGCAGGCCAGGAAAGTCTGTGTGCATTTCCGCCGGTCATATAATGCCAGTGCTCGGCTGACGGACCTCCAAAAGGAGTTTAACCTGCCCAAGAACCGCCTAATCTGTGACATGCCCACCAGGTGGAACTCGACGTTGGCCATGCTGCAGCGGCTGCACACGCAGCAGAGGGCCATCAATGAGTACCTGTGCGACTATGGCACCAGGACAGGGTCAGGGGACCTTGGTTTTTTTTCCCCACGCCAGTGGGCCATGATCAGGGATGCATGCACTGTCCTGTCACCATTCGAGGAGGCCACGAGGATGGTGAGCACTGACAGTGCATGCATCAGTGACACTGTCCCCCTTGTCCACCTGTTGGAGCACACGCTGCGTGGGATAATGGACAGGGCACTTGAGGCAGAACAGAGGCAGGAAGAGGAGGACTTCCTTAGCTCTCAAGGCCCCCTTTATCCAGACAGTGTTCCTGCGTGCCCGCCGATCACACAGGAAGAGGACGAGGAGGAGGAGGAGGAGGAGGAGGAAGATTGTGTCAGTATGGAGGTGGAGCCTGGCACTCAGCATCAGCAGTCTTTAAGGGATCAGTCCCAAGGAACACATGGACTTGTACGTGGCTGGGAGGAGGTGGCTGCGGACGTTGTTGTCCTTAGTGACCCAGAGGACTCCGGACCGAATGCCTCAGCAAACCTACGCTGCATGGCCTCCCTGATCCTGCAAAGCCTGCGTAAGGATCCTCGTATTCGTGGTATCAAGGAGAAGGACCAATACTGGCTGGCAACCCTCCTTGATCCACGTTACAAGGGTAAGGTTGCGGACCTTATCTTGCCATCGCAGAGGGAGCAGAGGATGAAACATCTTCGGGAGGCCTTGCAGAAAGGTCTGTGCAACGCGTTCCCAGAGACTGGGAGGTTACAAACTCCTGTTTCTGGACAACGTGTTGCTGAGGCTTCGGTCAGTCAAAGAAGGAGCGGTGGAGAAGGTGGCCGTCTGACCGATGCGTTCAGACAATTTTTTGGTCCGCAGCCCCAAGGTATGATCGGTTCCAGCAACCATCGCCAGCGTCTGTTTTACATGGTGCAGGAATACCTAGGGGCAAGATCAGACTTGGACACCTTTCCCACCGAAAATCCTCTGGGTTACTGGGTCTTGAGGATGGATCACTGGCCAGAGCTTGCACAGTATGCAATTGAGCTACTGGCCTGTCCTGCATCCAGCGTTCTTTCGGAACGCACATTCAGTGCTGCTGGAGGCGTGGTAACCGATCACAGGGTGCGTCTGTCCACCGACTCGGTCGATCGGCTGACCTTCATAAAAATGAATCAGTCTTGGATCACCACCAGCTACCAAGCACCTGATGCAGATGTAACCGAATAATTTTTTTTGAAATCTCAGATCCCTTCAAAGACTGCCTATGCTGATGCTGAGTGACTATCCCTGAGTAATTATCCTCTTCCTCCTCAATCATCACGCTGATAGCTTGTAAGAACATTTTTGGTTCTGGGCGCCACCACCAGTGCCTAAGGCACAATTTTTCAGCCCCTGTTTAACAGGGGCGTGTAATTACAATTTTTGATGTAATACTTTGCAGCAGGGCTCGTTCCTGCATTCCAACTAGAGTGTCTGTGAGGGGTTGCAGTGTTGTGGCACCAGCACCAGTGCCTAAGACCCAATTTTTCTGCCCCTGTCTAACAGGGGCGTGTAATTACAATTTTTGATGCAATACTTTGCAGCAGGGCTTGTTCCTGCATTCCAACTAGAGTGTCTGTGAGGGGTTGCAGTGTTGTGGCACCAGCACCAGTGCCTAAGACCCAATTTTTCAGCCCCTGTCTAACAGGGGCGTGTAATTACAATTTTTGATGCAATACTTTGCAGCAGGGCTTGTTCCTGCGTTTCAACTAGAGTGTCTGTGAGGGGTTGCAGTGTTGTGGCACCAGCACCAGTGCCTAAGACCCAATTTTTCAGCCCCTGTCTAACAGGGGCGTGTAATTACAATTTTTGATGCAATACTTTGCAGCTGGGCTTGTTCCTGCGTTTCAACTAGAGTGTCTGTGAGGGGTTGCAGTGTTGTGGCACCAGCACCAGTGCCTAAGGCCTAATTTTTCAGCTCCTGTTCAACAGGGGCATGTAATTACAATTCTTGATCTAATATTTCACAGCAGGGCCCTGTGAGGGCTTACAGTGTTTTGGCCACAGCAACACCTAAGGCCCAAATTTCTGCTGAGTATATAGGGCAGGACCCTACTTTCAAACATCTAACTTACAAACGACTCCTACTTGCAAACGGAAGGAGACAACAGGAAGTGAGATGAAATCTACCCCTAAGGAAGGGAAATTCTCTCCTGTAAGAGTTAATATGGGAAAACAATTTTTCCTTTCCACTGATGCTTTCCAATCCTTGTTCCACAAAAAAACCCAAATTTTCAAAAAACATTTTTCATTGGGACAAAAAAGTGAGGTGAAATCTTCTGAAGAGGAGGAAAGACGCAAAACAAATGTCACAGGGGTGATAACCCTTCCCTATGTTTTCCAAAAAGCTTAGAAAAGATTTTTTGGCTGGAGCTAAACACATTAAAAATGTTCAAAATTACAAACAGATTCTACTTAACAACAAACCTACAGTCCCTGTCTTGTTTGCACCGCCTGTATACTGCTGTTCAGAGTATATAGGGACCTTTCCTTATTTTAATTTGGGTGCGGGGTTCCCCTTAATATCCATACAAGACCCAAAGGGCCTGGTAATGGACTGGGGGGTACCCATGCCGTTTGTCTCACTGATTTTCATCCATATTGCCATGACCCGACATGACATTAAACCCGCAAGCAGTTTTAAATGAGATTTTTTCCTTTAAAAATGACATTTGGTGCAGGGACTGTTCTAAACATGGGAAACACGCGTCACTTTACAGGCATACTATAGACACCCCCCAGGTACGATATTTAAAGGAATATTTCACTTTTTTTTTTTTACTTTAAGCATCATTAAAATCACTGCTCCCGAAAAAACGGCCGTTTTTAAAAGTTTTTTTTGCATTGATACATGTCCCCTGGGGTAGGACCCGGGTCCCCAAACCCTTTTTAGGACAATACCATGCAAATTAGCCTTTAAAATGAGCACTTTTGATTTCGAACGTTCGAGTCCCATAGACGTCAATGGGGTTCTAACGTTCGTGCGAACTTGCGGTCCGTTCGCGGGTTCTGGTGCGAACCGAACCGGGGGGTGTTCGGCTCATCCCTACCCAGGAGTTTCTAAAGGATCACGCAAATTAACCCATTTCATTCTCCTAGGCGCCAAACTAATGATTGCTAAGGCCTGGAAATAGCCCAAGGTCTCTTTTATTGCTGCCAAGCAGAAAATCTCCTGGGTGATGTCTCAGGAGAAATTGACCAGTATTCTGTTAAACTCCAGGGCAAAGTTTGAATCAACCTGGCAACCCTGGGTTAATCACATAGGTCTATCCCTCATCCCTGGGTTACAGAATAACCAAGATAATGTCAACAACATTGCTCCATCGTGAGGCTTGCTGAGTGGCTCTCTGACCCCTTCCCTCTCTTCCCCCCCTTCTATATTCTTTTTGTTCCTTTTCTCCTGTTTTGTTTTGCTGGATTTTCCTAATGTAAATTGTCGGCGAACAGATATCTCGTCCAAGCTGTTACTGCAATTCAAAGGCGCCCATTTCCAAAGGTCAAAACCTCCCCCAGGAGCCTATGGGACAACCGAAAATGCCACACTTGTTTTCTGGGTTCCTATTTTATTGTCAATAGTCCTTGATGTTCTTCTGGGGCATTGGGAGGGCTTCCCCGGCAAAGATTGATCCCAATAGGGGTGGCGGGGGGTCTTCTGGGGCAACTTTAGCGTAGATTGGCATAGACCGAGTACCAAGAGGCCTCCCATGGAATCCATTGGTTCATTGGTTCTTAATAATTTTGGAGGTGCCATAATCCTTAGTCATTGCATGTACCCATTTTATGCATATTAGAAAAATCCTTTGTTAAGATAGGTATTGTCGCATTATTGTTTCTTTTTATTTTTTATTTTTTTCTTCTTCTTTTGTTGTCTCTATGCAATGTCTGTACTCGATATTGCTTTGTTAAAAATGAAAAATTGTTAAAAATTCAATAAAAACTTTGAAAGTAAAAAGAGAACACTATTAATAAAAAAACAAATACTGTATAAATCGTTTCTACTATATAATGAACCAAAGAAATGTTATACTAGAAAAGAGATATTATCGATATAAAAAATTGTTAATGGCAAAAAAAACTATATAAGATTAAGTAGAGAAAATGTGTAATACATCAACCCTCCAATCTTGTGGTACAAGACATTTATACAATTTATTAGTAGTCAAATTCAAACAATTTTGGATAATTTTGATGTGATTGTCAAGATAATCCTGAAGAACCAGGGCTTTTTTTCAGCTGGAACTTGGTAGAACTCAGTTCCACCACCTCTGGCTCAGGCCCTCTGCTCCATGCTTACCACTATCACATGTAAACACAAAAGTTCGGCTTCTGTGTTTTCATATGACAGCTTGTCTCCCAATGGCTCTCATAGATCTGAACTCCTGAGTGGCCCCCACTGAATGCAGGATGGGGACAAGGGAGATTCAGGTGCCCATGTGCAGTGCGGTTGCCGACACCCCCATGGATAATCTCCCAGCAAGTAAGAGAGGTGGAGCCAACTACAGTGTTTGGGGAGGAACTAAAGCCTACAGAAACAAAAGTAAGACATGTGGAAGATGGTGGAGCTTTTAAAGAGGTGGGGAGAAGATTGGGCAGAGGTGTGGGGGGGGGGGTTATTGCATGCAGGGGTCAGAGTTGAAAAGGGGTGAAAGTTAGATGTGGATGGGGGTTGCAGAGGTAAGCAACTGTGGAAAAAGGCTGAACTGCATTCTGTATGCAGTGCACCCCTGAACACTGCACTCTGTTCACACCCCCTTCCCGAACTCTGTATGTAATGCACACCTTTAGGACCCTCCCACTGCATTTGACCACACCCACTATTTGGGTTTGGAGGCATTTGACCACACCCACTATTTGGGTTTGGAGGGTGTGGGGGAGGGGTCTTTTGAGGGGGTCGTGTTAGAGTTCCTGTACCTATTTTCTGAGAAAAAAAAGCCCTGTGAAGAACCATAAGTGACCCTAGGGCGCCATTGTATTGAATTAAAAAAAGCGTGTGCTAAGGGAATGAATCAGTATTTGCATTTATATTTACATGTCAATCATTATCCTAAATGTTTTAGGGTAAATCCTAAGATGAAAAACATAACAGTCAGAAGATATATATAAATTTTGACCATCAGAGGATATCTCAGAAGAATATAATTGGATAAGGTTCAGTAGTGACATAAAATGCACAATTGAAGAGCATAATAATATAGGAAGCCAAATAAAGCAATATAAAGAGCATGCAATAGTTATGGATAGTTGTTGTTACATGCCAGAACTGATAAGAGCTAAAATCAAAACGGATCAGTAAAGACAAAGTGTATAATAACAATATAGAATAAAAATATAACAATATATCGTTCCAGAGAGAGGAGAGGAGACATCTCACAGTACACCAACACTACACTGACACCAGCTCATGTAGGTACACTTGTCAACCCCCGATCACCCCCGATCACCCCCCCCAGTTAACCCCTTCACCCCCCTGACACTGTCACCCAGTGAAGTGTTCATATTCTTTTTGATCACTGTACTGGTGTCATTAGTGACACTAATCAGTGTTAAGGTACTTAGGGTAGGCCCAGATAGGGATAGTGTAAACCCCCTAATAAAAGTCTAACCCCTTGATAACCCCCTGTCACCAGTGATCACTGTATTAGTGTCACGGGTGACGCTGGTTAGCTAGTTTTTTTTATAGCATCATTGTAACAGCCGTATATTACCTGAATTAAGGTTTAACCCCCTGATTACCCGGCGGGTGAAATCAGTTAGGTTTTCATGTCAGTTAAAATCTGCGTTGCCCCAGGCAGCGTCGGATTAGTGCTAGTAGCGCTAACACCCATGCACGCACCATGCACCTCCCTTAGTAATATAGTGTCTGAATAGATCGATATCTGATCTGATCAGGTCTATACTAGCGTCCCCAGCAGTTTAGGGTTCCAAAAATTCAGTGCTAGATACCTGCTAGCATCTGCGTTTAGCCCCTCCGCTCAACCCAGCCCACCCAACTGCAGTATCAATCGATCACTGTCACTTACAAAAACACTAAACACATAACTGCAACATTCGCAGACTCAGGCCTGATCCCTGCAAATGCTAAAAGTTTTTTTTGTAGGGTTTAAAGTAGTCGCTGACAGTCAGGAGTTCTTTTTCCTGTGAGTCTCACTACTGTACCAGTAAATTTAGAGACCAAAATGTCAAATCGAAGGTACAGTAGTGAAGAGGCCTACACGTTTCTGAGCATGACAGATAGTGAAAAGGAAGTGACACATCTGTCAGATTCAGGCTCAGAATACGAACTGGTAGACAGCAGCGGCACCCTGACAGAGCTCTGACGACGGAGTAGTGGTCCCTGCCAAGGTTAGGGGTACCTGATCCCGTTCTTCTGCTGTCGTTGAGGTGCAAGAACCGCAGGGCTCTCGTATGGAGCAGAGAGCCAGTACCAGTGCCGCTCATCCTTCTGGTGAACTGGAAAGCACCAGCAGCCTTGTACATCCTGGTCGTACATCCAGCACTGCAGTAACACTTGGTGACGTGGCGAGTGCAGTTCAAGATGGTGAGGTGGCTAGCACGAGCCACCAAGAAGAAGACAAATACAAGCCTGTCGAGCCTATAGTGCCCTTCCTGCTGCATTTGCTAATCCTAAATGGGAGCCCACCACTTCTGCAGGACCCGTACTTCCCCCATTCACTGGCCAACCCGGAATTCAGGTGGAAACTTTTGATTTTACGTCACTTGATTTTTATTCGCTGTTTTTCACGGAAGATCTCTATAGATCTATTGTGGACCAAAGCAATCTGTATGCTGGTCAATTTATTACCGCTAATCCCCAGTTGACCCTTGCCAGAGATTGGAGACCTGTTACGGTCTCCGAATTTAAGACCTTCCTGGGCCTATCCCTCCTTATGGGTATAACTAAAAAGAGTGAGTTGAGGTCATATTGGTCCACTGACCCAATTCACCATATGTCGTGTTCTCTGCCTCCATGACCAGGACACGATACGAGCAGATCTTGTGGTTCATGCACTTCAATGATAATGAACTCTGTCGTTCTCATGGTGATCCTGGATTTGATTGGCTTTACAAAATTTGGCCCCTTGTAAACCACTTTAACCAACAGTTTGCAGCCTTGTTTACTCCCGATCAAGTTGTCAGCGTTGATGAGTCTCTGATGAAGTCTTCTTGCCGCTTGTCTATCAAACAGTATCTTCCCAGCAAGCGTGCCAGATATGGGGTCAAGATGTATAAGTTCTGTGACAGGGCAACAGGCTATACAAATAGTTTTATGGTTTACGAGGGAAAAGATCGTCACATAGAGCTGGGGAACTGCCAAGGCTACATGGGGAGCGCTGGTAATATTGTGTAGGACTTGGTGTCACGCTTATTCGGAAAGGGGTACCACTTGTACGTGGACAATTATTACATGAGCGTTCCACTTTTTAGTCACCTTTTGATCATGGAATTGGCGGATGTGGCATTGTGCAATCTAATCACCAGGGCTTCCCCCAACGGCTTGTAGAATCCTGACTTAGATGGAGGGAGAGAGCCTGCTTGCAGTGTAATAATTTGTTAGCAGTGAAGTGGAGGGATTCACGGAATGTTTTTGTTCTGTCCTCCCTTTACGCAGATACGACAGTCCAAATTCCTACGGCGACTGATGTTGTGGAGAAACCCCTCTGTGTCCTCGAATACAACCTTAACATGGGAGGGGTGGACCTCAACGACCAGTTGTTGGTGCCGTACCTAATTGCCCATAAGGCCAGACTCTGGTACAAAAAAGTGTCTGTATACTTATTTCAATTGGCTCTGCTGAACACTTTTGTGATATACAAAGCTTCAGGACAAACTGGATCCTTCCTAAAATTCCAGGAAGAGATCCTCACAGCCCTGTTTCCAGATGGTGCTATGGCCCACCTTCCCAACGCAAATGCAGTGAGCTGGCGGCATGAGAGGCATTTTCCGTATGTCCTCTCTGGTACCCCTAACCAAAGAACACCCCAAAGAAGATGTTGTGTCTGCAGAAAACGTGGATTTAGGCATGTCACCCGCTTTTATTGTCCCTCCTGTCCTGACCAACTTGGTCTCTGCATCGGTGACTGTTTCAAACGCTACCACACACTAGTGGAGTATTAGCGTATTGTACAGCACTACACAGTCCTAGGGCAAACTAACACAGGGTCTCAAAAGATGAGATGGCCATCACATTTTGAGAGATCCTAATCTCCAATGTTCAGTTTACAGTTTTTATAAAAGTAAAAAAAGTGAAAGAAAAACACACACAAAAACTAAAAAATAAAAAAGCCAAAAATAGTTGTGGTTTTTATTTTTCTTCTCTCTCTCTATTGTTCTCTCTCTTGTGTTCACTCTCTACTGTCCGCTCTAATGTTCACTCACTATTATTCTATATCTATTGTTCTCTCTCTGTTTTATTTTTACTATGTTTTATTGTATTTGCTTTGCAGGTATGGTGTGGCTTACTGTTATACTGTAATGTTACTTTGTTTTATTGTTAACTATCATTTGCTTAGCAGGTACGCCATTGAGCTGCAGCACGGGTTTATTTATTCTGACAGCAACAGCGTTTGCTCCCACGATACGTAAAGCCATGACTCTAGCGATGTCAGAGGTGATTTCACCATCACAGTTAAAAAAAGAGCATATATGCCGAAGCATGGTGGCAGGGGTGGAGGAGTGATTTGCTCCTAACATTAGGGGTGGATTGCCCCCATTCTTCTGCATATATTTTTTAGGCACAGATTGCGTTAAAAAATGTTTTATTTTTACTATGTTTTATTGTATTTGCTTTGGAGGTGTGGTAAGTCTTACTGTTATACTGTAATGTTACTTTGTTTTATTGTTAATCATCATTTGCTTAGCAGGTATGCCATTCAGCTGCAGCATTGATTTATTTATCTTGACAGCAACAGCGTTTGCTCCCACAATATGTAAATCAGTGACTCCATCGCTGTAGGAAGTGCGTTAAAAAGAAAATGGTGCATGCATGCCCATCATTAGAAGTGGGTGGATGAAGGGTGGTATTCTAATGGTGGGCATACCCACCGATCAACCTCTTTTTTTCCTTCAGCCCACAGGCTGCATAAAAAAAAGAACATTACAATGTATGCCCAACAAGGACCAGCAACATACTGGTATGCTGATGGACTTTGAGTGGTTATACCAGAATGATGCCTGCAGGTTTAGGTATCATCTTGGTATCATTCTTTTCAGCCAGCGGTCGACTTTCATGTAAAAGCAATCCTAGCAGCTAATTAGCCTCTAGGCTTCTTTTACAAGCAGTGGGAGGGAACATCCCCCCCACCTTCTTCCATGGTTTTCTCGGGCTCTCCTGTCCCAACAGGGAACTCGGGAATTCAGCCAGTGGTTCCGCCAGCTGACCATAGAGCTGATCAGAGACCAGAACTGCCCCAATCATCTCTATGGCATAAGAAACCAGAAGCTACGAGCATTTCATGACTTAGGTTTCGCCGGATATAAACAGTGCCATTGGGAAATTGGGAAAGCATTTTATCACACCGATCTTTGTGTGGTCAGATGCTTTGAGGGCAGAGGAGAGATCTAGGGTCTAATAGACCCCAATTTTTTCAAAAAAGAGTACCTGTCACTAACTATTGCTATCATAGGGGATATTTACATTCCTTGAGATAACAATAAAAATGATTTTAAAAAAATGAAAGGAACAGTTAAAAAAAAAAAATCACCCCTGCCCCATGCTTACGCGCAAAGGCATCGGTCTGGTGTCATATGTAAACAGCAATTGCACCATGCATGTGAGGTATCACCGTGAAGGTCAGATCAAGGGCAGTAATTGTAGCAGTAGTTGTGCTCTGTAAATCTAAAGTGGTAACCTGTAAAGGCTTTTAAATGCTTTTTAAAATGTATGTAGTTTGTCGCTGCTGCACATTTGTACGCAATTTTAAAGCATGTCGTGTTTGGTATCCATGCACTCGGCATAAGATCATCTTTTTTATTTCATCGAACATTTGGGCAATATAGTGTGTTTTAGTGCATTCAAATTAAAAAAAGTGTGTTTTTTCAAAAAAAATTGAGTTTGAAAAATCGCTGTGCAAATACTGTGAAAAAAAATTGCAACACCCACCATTTTAATCTGTAGGGCCTTTACTTTAAAAAAAAAAAAAAAAAAAAAAAAATATATATATATATATATATATATATATATATAATGTTTGGGGGTTCAAAGTAATTTTCTTGCAAAAAAAAATATTTTTTCATGTAAACAAAAAGTGTCAGAAAGGGCTTTGTCTTCAAGTGGTTAGAAGAGTGGGTGATGTGTGACATAAGCTTCTAAATGTTGTGCATAAAATGCCAGGACAGTTCAACCCCCCCTCAAATTACGCTGTTTTGGAAAGTCAACACCCCAAGCTATTTGCTGATAGGCATGTTGAGCCCATGGTATATGTTATATTTTGCCACAAGGAAAATGACAATTTTTTTTATTCTTTTTGCACAAAGTCATCACTAAATGATATATTACTCAAATATGCCATGGGCATATGTAAGATTACACCCCAAAATACATTCTGCTGCTTCTCCTGAGTACGGGGATACCACATGTGTGAGACTTTTTGGGAGCCTAGCCGTGTACTGGACCTCGAAAACTAAGCACTGCCTTCAGGCTTTCTAACGGCGTAAAATGGTGATTTCACTAACTCACTACCTATCACAGTTTCGGAGGCCATTAAATGTCAAGATAGCACAAACCCCGCCAAATGACCCCATTTTGGAAAGAAGACCCTATTTGCTGAGAGGCATGTTGAGTCCATGGAATATTTTATATTTTGACACAAGTTTCTGGAAAATATATATATTTTTTTTTTACAGAAAGTTGTCACTAAACGATATCTTGATCAAACATGCCATGGGCATATGTGAAATTACATCCCAAAATACATTTTGTTGCTTCTCCTGTGAGGTGTTAAGAGTGAAATAAAAAATTTACACCCTTAGGAAGCCTGAAGGCGGTGCTTGGCTTTCGGGGTCCTGTAAGCAGCTAGGCTCCCAAAAAGTCTCACACATGTGGTATCCCCATAATCAGGAGAAGCAGCAGAATGTATTTTGAGGTGTAATTCCACAAATAACCATGACATGTGTGAGCAATGTATCATTTAGTGACAACTTTATGTATTTTTTTTGTCCTTTTTCAATCACTTGTGACAAAAAAATAAAATATTCAATGGGCTCAACAAGCCTCTCAGCAATTTCCTTGGGGTGTCTACTTTCCAAAATGGGGTTATTTGGGGGGGGGGGGGTTGTACTGCCCTGCCATTTTAGCACCTCAAGAAATGAGATAGGCAGTCATAAACTAAAAGCTGCATAAATACCAGAAAATGTACCGTATCGTTTGTAGACGCTATAACTTTTGCGCAAACCAATAAATATACGCTTATTGACTTTTTTTACCAAAGAAATGTGGCTGAATACATTTTGGCCTAAATGTATGACTAAAATTGAGTTTATTGGATTTTTCTTATAACAAAAAGTAGAAAATATCTTTTTTTTTTTCAACATTTTTCGGTCTTTTTTCCGTTTATATCGCAAAAAATAAAAATCGCAGAGGCAATCAAATACCATCAAAAGAAAGCTCTATTTGTTGGAAAAAATGACGCAAATTTCATTTGGGTACAACATTGCATGACCATGCAATTACCAGTTAAAGCAGCACAGTTCCAAATTGTAAAACGTGCTCTGGTCATTGAGCAGCCTAATCTCCGGGGGATGAAGTGGTTAAGGACGATTTCCTACAAATGTTCAGTTTCAAACTAAGGATAGCTTCTTAACTAATAAAAACTTATCAATAAGGGAAGGACTATTTCTGTACTGGCATGCATATCTATATTTATAAACACTGTAAATGGACCAATATATTTGTACAGCAAGAAGTAGAAAGGAAGTAATTAAAACCCTTGTCTTATTCATGCAGTTTCCTAAAAGTGAATTGATTTAATTCCTGGCCCAATAGAAAGTAATGGAATATCTCTCCAAAACTGAGGGGAGAAATCCCCTATAGACACTTGTCACAAGCACATCTGTCACCTTTGTTAGGTTTCAACCCATTTTCTGACCAAATAAAATTTGAAAACTGTTGCCATCATTATCTCTCATAGTCACAGTGGTCACTAAGACAAACAGAGGAGTGAATCTCCCCAACCAGATTAAGCCAGTGTTTGGATATTTAGTATTTAGGATGTATCAATACAATAGCCAGTACTGGAGATTCTTCCATTCACACTGTGAAGCATGAATGGGGGAGTCGATTATTTTTCTCATATAGCCTACTGCCATCATGTGCAGTACTTATAAATAATATCAAAATTAAATATACCAATAAAGTGGCGTCATCCTATCTACCACCATTATACTCTTTATAAAAGTTCTTGTTGTGCATTACCAATAATGTGCAGCTGCCCCTTTAAAGCAGAACTCTGGGATTTTCAAAAAAGCCCCCATTAGTACACCCCCACACACAAAACACTAAATGGTTATAACGGTTAGCCTTATAAATATAGAGCATTTTAATATAAATGCACACCAGTGCAACGTGTCCACCATTGCCAAATGCCAGGGACCACCAGAGCCAATTGTCAGGGACCACCAGAGCCAAATGTCAGGGACCACCATTGCCAAATGTCAGGGACCACTATTGCTGAATCTCAGGGACCACCATTGCTGAATGTCAGGGACCACCAGAGCTAAATGTCAGGGACTACCGGAGCCAAATGTCAGGGACCACCATTGCCGAATGTCAGGGACCACCATTGCCAAATGTCAGAGACCACCAGAGCCAAATGTCAGGGACCACCAGAGCCAAATATCAGGGACCACCAGTGCCACATGTCAGGGAGCACCACTGCAGATTATCAGTGCCCATCAGAGCAGTGTCACCAGTGCAGATTATCAGTGCCGATCAGTGCGGTGTCACCAGTGCAGATTATCAGTGTAGATCAGTGCGGTGTCACCAGTGCCTTATCAGTGCCCATCAATGCAGAGCCAGGATAGTTACAGATCATCGGGATGACAGAGCGCATCTTGGGCTGATAGGTCTGTATGTAAGAACACCGCTCATGGTACATCCCCACCTCCCTGCCCTGGAATTGTGATAGACAGCACAAAGCGCACTGTTCCAATGTGCAGAGAGGCGGGGCTGTACCACGAGCGGTGTTTACACATCTCGATATGGGGCATCAGAATGAAAACATCAGGAAGTAAGATAAGATGGGTACTCTTACCAGATGACGTAGACTCCACTGTCGTATGACATGGAGTCAATGGTGCATGGAGCCAAACCTAGGCTGGAAAACGATATACGGAACGGTGGAACCTTTGTCTCACTTCTCGACTTCTCTGGTGGGGTGAAGAAACATCAGGAAGGGCTGCCAACTGGATATCAGCGAATAGACCTCAAGGATGTGTTCCAAGGAGAAGCCGGGACAGATTTGATCCAGACCCCGTGATGGAAGTAGGGCTACTGCAAGGCAGTTTCTTGCATCGGGATAATATGCAAATAAAAAATAAAAAGCTTCTGCATAGTGCAGGTAAACCAGGGATATTTATTTCTAAAAACACCATACAAAAAATGGATAAAAGTGATCACAATTGAAATAAAATCTAAGCAGCGCGAGGAAGGGGAGATCGCCCGATGCGTTTCGACCAAGAGGGTCTTCAACAGGGGCACTCTCTTCTTCTTTATAACGTGAGAAGAATGAAGTAGTTTTGCTGCTCATATTCACACAGACTTCTCACAATCTTCTTTCTTTATTATTTATTGTGATTCCCTCAATATATTTTGATTTGTCACATCTGACCAAATTTCTTTTTTGTTGTTTTATTTTTGTTTTGTATTTTTTTCAAGGCTGATTTTTTTTTAGTTTTGTTTTGTATTTTTTTCAAGGCTGATTTTTTTTTTTTGGGTTTGTATTTTTTTCAAGGCTGATGTTTTTTTTTTTTTTTTTTTTTGGGTTTTACTCCATAATATTTTTGTGTGTGTTTTGTGTGTCAAGTTACCATCACACCATTATTATTATTCTTGTATTATTTCATCTCAAGGAGGTTGCTTGGTGTTGGTGGCTCTTGTTAATTTCACATTGTATTTTTGAAATGTACCTGCCTCCTCACAAACAAACTGTCCTTTTTGAAGGAAAACACACATAGGCAAGTATAATTGAAATAAAAATTCCTTTATTAAGGGCTCAGAACCAAACAAAGAGGGAGGCAACGCTGGAGAAACAGCAGAAGTTGGTGAAGCCTTTGGCCCCCGGGGCACACATCAATTATTTTCCAGCAAAATTGGTGGCCTGAGGAGTCCATATGTAAGGGAGTTCAGTCTGGTCCAGAGGCCCCAGAGATCCGGAAAGCAGCAGATGACATCTCTGTCCCCAGGCTGTGGTAATACAAGAAGCTGCATATTTTGCCAGACCAGACTGAACACAGGGCCATCACTCTCTGGTCTTCCTTCCACGCTTCCTTCCCGGCTGTGGCTCTGGTGTTGGAGATGTGGCAGGAGGAGGAGTAGGACCTGGAGGAGGAGTAGGACCTGGAGGAGGAGGAGGAGGATGACTATGTGCGAGGTCACAAATGTGGGTAGCACATGTTATTTGGCCCCTCAACCCCTTATTGAGAGCTTCCAAAATTAAGAACTCACACAGGAGTCGTTGGCCCTCCTCCATCTGCATCATTTTGCAGGCAGTTATGCCAGCAAAGTCCTCCTCCACACTGTGGGAGGTTCTCAGGGCCTCTGTAGCCTTCCAAAAGAGGCCTATGGCAGCCACCTCCAGGTTACTCCTCTTCCTGCCACTTTGTCTTTGAAGGTGTAGGGGAGGGACCTGGGTATTGGCCAGCCTGCTTGGCCTGGCCACCTCCTGGCTGAGACTTCCCTGTGTATGAAAAAGGGACATGGTTTTAGTTTTTGCTTCATCAATCACAATCATAAATTAGTACTCCAAACTAACATATATTTAACATCATTGATTGGACAACCAGAAATATTTAGAGGAATGCTATACCTGGCTCAAGCTGGGCTCCTCCATATGTTGCTGCCTGGAAGGCCCAGGTTCGGCGTCAGAAGCCTCAGCTGGGGAGGAAAGAAGCATGGAAGGAAGAGTGGAGAGTGCTGGCCTGGGTTCAGTCTGACCTGCTAGAAAATGCAGCCTGTCATAGTACCACAGCCTGGGGACATAAATGTCATCTGCAGCTCCGGATCTCTGGGAATCCTGGACCTTCTTGTGCACCCTTAGATAAGCGCTCCTCAGGCCACCAATTAGGATCTTCAAATAGGTGATGTCTGCCGTGGGGATCACGACTTCACAAATTGCAACAAATTATCCAGCGTTGCCTTCCTCTTTGTTTGGTTCTTATATTCAGGGTGGTTTACCTGCCACAGACAGGGCAGCTCCCTGAACATATCAATGAAGATTGACATAAAGTCCTTATCTTTTAAGATATCCATTTTCACTGCAAGACACAGCACAAGACAAACCCCAATGTCAGCCTAAAGTCTTCTAAACTTGTGCCAATACAGGCCTCAATCTAGAAACAGTATAGGCCCAATGTTAAATCTTACCTTCGTAATCACGATCAGCACCTCCGTTACTCCTTCCTCCGCTCACAGATCGTACGTACTACGCACGCGTGTTACGCTTTATAGACACTGCGCATGCGTAAAACTCCGCCCGCCCCTGACATTCTTTCTAGTCTATACCCCGCCCCTTCTCGTTCGTCGTAGTGGGGAAGAGCACATGGCAGAGACACAGCAGGTGTCTGATAATTACACCAACGAGGAGGAGGAGGAGGAAAGCCCGGAGCCAGAAACGTCCCGATCCAGAAGGAGACAATTTAAGGCATCAAATTTGTCCTTTGGGGAGGTGTTGGAGATGGTGGACATCCTGAAGAAGGCCGGCTATGATGGGAAGTATGGACCTTACCCCAACCCCAATATCAGAAAGGCCAAGATCATGGTGAAAGTGGTCAAGATTCTTTATACGGAATTTTGGGTTACGACGATCGGAAGATCAGCTCAGGAAATGGTTGTCGGACCTGAAATTAAGAGAGCATGAGCAGTACAGAAAGATCCAGAGAGTGCTGCAAAAAAGTAAGTAGTTGTGCTGTGTTCCTATTCTTTTTATGTTTATTACGTTTGTGCTGCTCCATGTTCTTTTCTTAACTGTTATCCAGTTTAAAATATCAACTTTCATGGGCACATTATTTGTTCGTATCAAACATTTTTCATTCGACCTAGAAAACACCATGGTTTTGGCCATATGCATTTGCCCACATTTTTTAGGGCCCACTTGTCTGAAAAAAAATTGGTTCTGTAGATGGGTTTGTTACTAGAATGAAATGCAAACTAGATTCTGTGTAAGGAGAGGACACTCAGCAGCTGTTTACACATCTGGACGCTGGAGCACTAGTGTGGAACACAAGAACACCCTTTTTATTAGGGGGCCCACACAGGTGCTCCAGTGTATACTATAGGGGTGTCTCCATCTGTGAAGTTTGTACAAAACAGGTAAGTATTCAAGCTTGACATAGGACAAGAAAAATGCAACATCTTGGAACTCTGCCAAAACAGACAATTGTACTCCACTTCCAAGCAATGTTTCATATTTATAGTTCTGCCATCAAATATCTGTGTGCTAAGTATACCTATTTTTTTTACATAGGGGATAAAGACTCTGAGGACACCCCTCATCCGAGGAGACCAGAGACCCCCCACCTCTGGAAGAAGGGGAAATCCACCCAAGCCAAGCAGAGCAGGAGGAGGAAGACGTTGTGGAAATTGGCACCACAACAGGTTAGTGTCTGCGATCACAGGCTCAGGTAAGAGATGGATGCCGGCATATTTATAATACATGATGTTTTTTGGTTTCTATCTTTTTAGGTGATAGTGATGTTGTGGATCCAGATCCTTTTACCTCGGAAAGTGCACAGACCCTGATCGGGGAGATCATGGGGTGTAATAGGGACTTGGAAAACATCCAGAAAAACATCAATGATGTTTAACAAAAAATGAATAACATCACTGATGTTTTAGGGAGAGTTTAAAACCCCTCCAAATTCCTTTAGTGTTTTGTGTGCTAAAAATGATTGACGTTTTTTGACAAATTTGCGAAAAGCCAAATTTTGAAGATGCACACAGTGTGTCAACATGTGCTATCTGCCATCAAGGGAGATCAATGGACGCGTTTTGGGGGTGCAACCCCTTGCTCAATAATAAAGTAGCTGGGAGGAAGGGGGTTGCACCCATAAAACACGTCCCTTGATTCCCCATGATGGCAGCTAGCACATGTTGACATTTGGAAATTTGTGTGCATCTTCAAAATTTGGCTTTTCCTGGGGTGACTTCACCCCATCTGAACGCAATATCAAACACAGTTTGTAAATACTCATATTTGATATTGCCTTCAAGTTCTACCAAATGTGAGCTTTGTAAGTTCAAGATTTGTGTCTTTCTTGTTGGTTTTAAACATGCCTGTTTTATCTTAAATGGACATTTCTACTTTTTCTAATGTGACACCAGAAATTGTTATACAACAAACATGTTGGTTTGTTTTAAAAACCTTTTCTAAATGCACATGTGATTGTGCTGGTATTAAAAAGATTGCTAATCAAGAATGTGTGGATTATTGTTTCAACGCTCCAACACTTTTTTTGTGTTTTCTGTGACAATGGGTGTTATTTCCTAAGGGCAAATCCACTTTGCACTACAAGTGCACTTTAGTGCAAAGTGTCTTTGCCTTTAGTAAATAACACCCAACAGTGCTTTGTAAGGTTACACAATCATGCCATTTTCAGGACTCATCACATTTCTGTCAGGGTCAGCTAAAAGAAACACAAGCAGTAAATGTCACCAAACATTTGAGTAGTTATTTTTTTATTTGAAAAAGGTTTCAGACATTGTCTGCCATATTGATAGCCCCCCTACCCGCAAAGTATTCAAGGTATCTTAGCCGGACATCACGGGCACTCAGGGGGGGCAAGCCAGGACGGCCACTTTAAAGCGCCGTCAGGGTTTGTTCATTTTGAATTCCAGCCTCAGGCCCAACTGAGCCAGCATAGTTGGCAGAATGTTGCCGTAAAAAGTTGTGTAGAACACAGCATGCCAGGATAATATGATTCAGTTTATACTCCGCCATATGGATGGGTGTAAGAAATAGGCAGAACCGGCTGGCCATGATTCCAAACGTGTTCTCCACCACTCTTCTGGCTCTGGCCAGCCGGTAATTAAAAACCCTCTGGTCCGGGGTGAGGGTCCTCATCGGGAATGGCCGCATAAGATGGTCCCCCAGAGCAAAGGCTTCATCCGCAACGAAGACGAATGGGAGTCCTTCCACATTGTCTTCTGGAGGTGGCAAGTCCATTCTGGAGACGCCTGTAGAACTCCATCTGGGCGATGACTCCACCATCGGACATCTGGCCATTCTTCCCCACGTCCACATACAGGAACTCGTAAGTAGCCAACACCACCGCCAACATCACAATACTATTGATCCCCTTGTAATTATAATAGTATGACCCCGAGTTGGGTGGTGGGACAATGTGGGCGTGTTTCCCATCAATTGCCCCTCCGCAGTTAGGAAAGTCCCACCGCTGGGCAAAGTGGGAGGCCACAGTCTGCCATTCCTGTGGGTTGGAAAGAAACTGTGGAGTCAAACAAAAAAAAATTAGTCATTTTGCACATAAACAGGGAAAGATGATTAGACACAAACATTCTTGGCCAACATCAAGATAACATTTATTTGAGGGAGTTTTTAAAGACCAAAGTATAAGGTACAACTATCAGATTCCCCCTCCCCCCCTTCTCATGGGCCATTTCTAACATTATAGGGGGGGAACTCTTGGACAGGTAACCCTCTCCACTTCATTGAGAGATGAATGCCTAAATAATGGGTATTACTTTGGCCAGCCCCTCCTTAGTTACACTATTGGCAGCCCACTGGACAGGTAAGAAGTGTCATAATACAAAGATATAAATACACACTGTACACATTTGAGCACATTTGGACATTCTGCTATTACCTATCATGATAATAATAGGATACAAAACCTTTAAACAGTACCATTTGAGAGTATACAGGCAGGCCCTTGCACTACATGCTTTGGGGAATTCATCCATACATCTGACCACAAAAGAGATGGGTATAGTGTGTATGGGTTTGGCAAAGTCAGCAGATAGATGATTGAGGATAGATAGAGAATTGGTATCAGCTGACTTAGCAGTTGGGGGGAGGGAGGGTTCAAAATGATTTGGGGAAGCCTCTGGCACTCTGCCTGAATTTAAAGCACAAATCACATTTAAAAACATTTTAGGGTGTGTTTGGGGTAAAGTACTACTTGGGAGCTGATAAAATACATTGTTAAGTGACTACACAAGGTGAATATAAGGCCAGGAGACCATGCAGGGGAGGTAAGTAAAGGCAAATAAGTATGAAGGACAACAAAAATAATTACATAAAAATCCAGCATGCATGAGGACAAAAGTGACATTCACAGCATATTACAATTGTGGTAATTAGGGAATAAGGAAAAGAATACAATACATTAGCAAACATTAAATACAATAAAATGTGATGTTAAAGGATAAAAATCTTACCTTAATATACTCCTTCTGCAGGACCTGGATGATGGCAGAACAGGTCTCTGGGATAATGACTCCCAGAGCCTGGGGGGAGATGCCTGTCGAGAACTTCAATTCCTGCAGACTTCTCCCCATTGCCAAGTAACGCAGGGTGGCAATGAGCCTCTGCTCCAGAGTGATGGCTTGCCTCATGCAGGTATCCTGCCTGCTAATATAGGGGGTCAGTAAAGCCAACAAACGGTGAAATACGGGGTCCGTCATCCGGAGAAAGTTCCTGAAATCATCAGGATTATTCTCACGGATCTCACGGAGCAAAGGCATATGACAGAACTGGTCACGCTGAAGCAACCAATTCTTGGTCCATGAACTCCTCCCCACCCTGTTCATGGACTGGACTTGTGTCAAGGTAAGGACCCCAACACCAAGCCCCCGCACAGCATGAACTCTACGAGGAGTATGTATACACAACATGGCTAGAAAACGGTCGGCTGCTCAGATCGAAGTAACAGAACGCACTGAAGAACAGCAAGGCCTGTGAAGAGCGACCTGAAAAACAGTAACGAACGAACAACAACACATTGATAAATCAATGGTACTCGCTGCACGCACTGAAGAATAGATACAAACTCACAAGCACAAACTGAACAGCAGAAAACGATCTGAAAACCACGAGTCTGAAAAAGCGCAAATCGTCTCTCACCAAACTTTTACTAACACGAGATTAGCAAAAGGAGCCAAAGGGTTCCGCGCTTGGTTCTGAACTGGCCTTTTCTAGTCTTGTCGTACGTGGTGTACGTCACCGCGTTCTTGGCGAGCGGAAATTCCAAGAACTTTGTGCGACCGTGTGTATGCAAGACAAGTTTGAGCCAACATCCGTTGGGAAAAATCCATGGATTTTGTTGTCGGAATGTCCGATCAATGTCCGACCGTGTGTACGGGGCATTAGTGTAACAGATGAACATACACATTTACCTATGAAGAAAAAAGATTTGAAATCTTTGGAATTTTATGGATTTCTGCATAAATAGTTCCTAACATTAGATGAAGTCTTCATCTGAGCCATAATAATACATAAAGACAGTTTTATTAAAAAAAGATGTTGTCTTGACATATTTTTATTGCATAAATGGTTTAAATAGTTAAGGTAAGTAAAAGAAAAGTATATTAACTGTTAAGTTAGTGACACCTTGAAAAGAAGATAATTACAGTCAGGTGTTCCAATGAAAGACGCAAGTGTTTCAGTTTTAACAGAATTTGGGCTAAGCAAAGACAGACAGATAACTACCCATAAGTGTTTCACTAGGTTTATAATAGTGTAACTCAGTCCTCAAATTTTCCACTCGCTTGCTCGCATTTGGCGAGTGGAAATAATCTGAGGGTGAGTGTTCCAGCTCGGGTGGGGGGGGGTCCAATAAATTATATTGTGGGGTGTGACAGTGCTGAGGCCAAATGGAAGGAATGTGACTGCAGTCTGGTCTCTGCTGGCTCTGCACACTGACACTGCACGGACAAGTGACAACTAGCAATGGGACAGCTGGGCATCTTTTGTTCTTGACTGGCTGTCACTTGTCCTGACTCCTGAGTGAATGTGAATGCTATTTTCTCTGCTGAATGTCGCTGGCTCTGCCTCCATGGTCTACCCGCCGCCCAGCCAGGACTCCATGACTGGGTGCGGTTTGAGTGCACAGTTAACTGTGCTGCCTTAGTAGCTGCATGTGCCAATCCTGCAGTGTCAGTCAATATCTCACTCACACAAGTTCTGTGAGTGAGATATTGGAGACAGGATTCAGCACAGGCCCCAAGGGTGCTGAAGACCCCTTGCATAGTGACCAATCCTTGCTGTGCCTACGCTAGCAGCCCCTGATGTGCACACACACACACTTACACACAGCATAGTGCTAGATAGGTGTGTGTGCAGCTGCAGCAGGTGAAAACTTCACTTGGAGGACACTATAGACTGCAAAATTGGTCCACTGTCCAAACACCCCCCTCAACTTGACAAATGCCTATGTCCTGCTCCTTTGCTGCTTTGAGTCTCGTACTGTAAAAGACTGCCACTCCTCTGAAAAGCAAGTCATGAAGCAAAGCATTGTGGCTCCAGCACATGTACACCCCCAGCTGCTGCCTTGTCAGCAAAGCCCTGGTTGGCACTGGTGCGGTTTTGAAATTGCGCTACTTCAGCACCATTTAAAAGCCGCAGATCAGTGCAATTTGCACCACCAATTTCATTGCAGCTTGTGTCTTAATTTAACAGAATTCTATGTAAGTCGCAAAGAAATCAGAAAAAAAGTAGTGCAGGAACCTTATTCATAATCAATGCAACATGAGTCGTAGTGATATGAATGCCTCCATTGCCGGCAATGGGGAGCTCACCTCTCAACCCTGCACTGGGTACATAGCACACTTCTCAACCCTGCACTCGATACGTAGTGCACCTCTCAACCCTGCACTTGGTACATAGTGCACCTCTCAACCCTGTGGTCTGTAAGTAGCGCACCCCTTCACTCTGCACTCTGTAAATATAGCATATTTACTTATCAAGGCAGTAATGATGTGTACATTGCCTATAGTAGCCAATCATATTTTATCCTTATTTTATTTAACACAGTCAGATCAATGAAATATGCTTTATGTTAATATTGTTAAAGCTGTTGTTGTTAATATTTTTTTTCTGTAGCATAATTCTGCATTATACATTTAACAGTGTAATTTCAAAAGACAATTTACGAGGGCGTGTTTAAGGGCAGAATTAGGGGCGGGGCAGGATAGAGGTTGGGTGGGGTAACTGGGGCCGAGTAAGGCGTGGATAGTAGCTTAGGACTTGAAATTTTGAGCCCTGGTGTAACTCAACTGATGAACTGAAAAGCCCAACAAGCAGTTAAAACCTTTACTACCCCAAGCACTTCAAAGGGAAAAGACCAAGTTGTGGAAAGATTTTCCATCAATTCCAGAAATCTGAAGCAAGCTGTTTAAGTAAGACAGTCCAACAATCTACAATTGTACCCAGAAATTGAACAATACTGTTGAGGTGATTCGCATAATAGATGTAAAAATGGGATAAAAATACTTTTACTGTTATTTGATATTTATGGAACTTATGAACTTATGGAACATGCAATATTTTTCCCATTGTCGTCTAAAGAACTTAAATATCAACAAATTGCACCAAAAACTAGCGAAAAGAATCCAAAGAAGGATATAAATTGGTTTTGTTTGAATTTTCTTTAGACAACAGGAAACAAGGTCAAATAGCATCTGAAAAGTATACAGATTATAAGAAATATTTTGC
Organism: Lithobates clamitans; assembly: GCA_037952925.1. Lineage (NCBI taxonomy): Eukaryota > Metazoa > Chordata > Amphibia > Anura > Ranidae > Lithobates > Lithobates clamitans. The sequence continues at coordinate 2,388,810 of JBBGZY010000498.1, forward strand.
TGATACTGTATGTGTTAAGAAACATCAAACAGCAGGAAAATACACAGTCTCTACTTTTTAAGGTGCTATTTTCCTTGGTAAAATTTGCTACCAGTAGGGTTTCATCATCCATTATTATTATTTACTACTCTCCTATTTTTGCTACTATTTTAGGCTCTCTGATCTGCCTCTTAGTCTGGTTTCCCCCTTGTGGTTGTTTTTCTGGCTGTTTGGCATTCAGGCACTAATGGGGGACATATGGTCCCTATTTAGGAGCAACCTATCAGCCTCTGAAGCAGGGTTATTTCTGCCCCCATCCCCTTTTATATATCAGAGGCATCTTAGTTGAGGGTTTTGTATCCAGAGGGATAGAACTCAAATAAGTGTACACCTAGTGAGTCAATCAAGCTTTGTGGTATAATATACCCAGGGGATATCAGGTTCACAATCCGGGTATGACCTCCAGATGGATATAAGGTGTGAGTGGGATCAGTTGATTTGGGCAATCAACCCCACCAGAGGGATTGAACACAAATAGGTGTACACCTAGTTAGTCAATCAAGCTTTGTGGTATAATATACCAAGGGGATATCAGGTTCACAATTGTGAACCTGATGTCCAAGGGGATATCAGGTTCACAATCCGGCTATGACCTCCAGATGGACCTCCAGATGGATATAAGATGTGAGTGGGATCAGTTGATTTGGGCAATCAGCCCCACCATTAAGAGAAGAAAGAAGGCATATTGGGAACCCCAGATGATGACTTCTAAGTTGAAACGCGTCAAAACGCGAAACTATGACCACTGTTACCTTTTATCTAAGCGCTTTTTTTACTGCTATAAACATGAGTGTATTTCCTTTGCTTTTTTATATATTAAACATTTTTCATACAGAATTACGCTATATGCCTTCCTTCTTCTCTTAATAGTGGGGCTGATTGCCCAAATCAACTGATCCCACTCACACCTTATATCCATCTGGAGGTCCATCTGGAGGTCATACCCAGATTGTGAACCTAATATCCCCTTGGTATATTATACCACAAAGCTTGATTGAAGTTGAGGATTGTCATCATACCTTATGTACACATATGAAGTTGAAGATTGTCACCACATCTTATGCACATATATGAGGTTGAAGATCATCACTGACCTTTTTTGGACATTGCACTTTGAAGTTTTCTTTTTTTTATAGACATTTTATGTTTTACTAGAGGACTTTTTTTGATTCACCTGTGCACATCATCAAGTTTGTTCATATTGCTTGTTATGATTTAATGATTGCTTAGCGCTGCACATTCTATCTATTAGTATGCATTTGTTACATCTGAAGTTCACACTGAGAGATCCATTTAGCAAGACACTAGGGTTTGTTTACTAAAGGCAAATAGATTGTGCATTTTGCAAGTGCAGTTGCTCTGAAGCTTAGTAAATGATCGCCCAACCATGTGCAAGCAAATATGCAGTTTTTTTATTTTCCTTGCATGTGATTGGGTATTCTTTGCAAAGTGAAGTTTTACCTCATTTACTAAGCTCTAGAGCAACTGCACTTGCAAAGTGCACAGTCTACAGTATGTGCCTTTAATAAATCAACCATGCAGTCTGGTAAGCTGAGGATATGATTTGGATGCCTGTTTAATGTTTTGTGAAGAGGTTCACTTCCATCGCTTCTTAATCTGTTTGGGTTTTTCTGCTCCACACGTTTTGCCTGCAGTACCCCCTCTATGCCCATGTATCTACTTTTTGATCTAGAATCCTGATTAGCAAGGGAATGCTAATAGCTTGGTGGGGGAATAACATTGTAGGCATTGTAGGATATTTTGTACTGTAGCCATGCATCCGGTGTGTAACTTGGTATCTGGGGCTTTGAGGGCTTTAACTCTAGTTTCTTGTCTATATTGGTGTCCATTTTTTTAGATTCAAGTATTCCTTGTAGCACTATACTTTCAAGGTCATGCTGGGTGATATCGATTGGGTGTGGTGGTTAATAGATATTACCTGGAAAAACTTGCTACAGTAGGGTTTTATTATCCATTATTATTATTATTTACTATGCTCCTGTTTTTGCTCCCATTTTAGGCTCCTTGATCTGCCTCCCAGCCTGGGTTCCCTTTTGTGGCCTTTGTGAACACATCTCTGGCCCATTTGTGTCTTTATATGCTACTCACGGCATTGTGAGATTCTTTTAGTGGTGACTTCTGGTCCATTGAGGTTCTTTTATGCATGTGTTTGGCTGGTTAAGCATGTATTGGTACAGCATTTGTAATATCAGGCTGCAATGTACATGCATTGTTTTTTTCACACTGTTATGTATACTGTATGTCAACATTAATTGTGACTACTCCACAGATACAAGAGTCTCTTCACACTCCTGAGGAAGAGGGAAAATAAGTATCCTCATAGCATGTTTTATTTCCATTGAGGAAATTGTATACACGATACATCATTGTTATACTTTCCTACTGTAGCTACTGTACCGCATTGGTCCAGCACAGGGTAACTCATCACTCAGAACTCGGAAGAACATTGAGTTTGTCACTCAGTTGGCAAACTCATCTTGGGCTCCAGATTTAAAGAACAAACTACCATTTGATCTTAAGGTGATAGGAGATATTTACTCCAAAGGAATTGTGAATTCAAAGTTTGCAATAAGGAAGATAATGTTGTTGGAGTTCAGATACGGAACACAAAAAGTATCTCAAAAGGTTTCAAACAACATAGCGTGTCTCTCCACTTTAGGCAATGTCATGCATGAGTGAGCCTATTAGCTTATGGTGGTTATCCGGACTCTTATGAGGATTTATTTATGTGGAAGGATTATTTCAGTGCCTGTTTTGCCAATCAGTAAAATGATGGGCAAATATTGTCAGAGTGTTGAACCAAAAGGGGAGTGGGTGTTACTAATTCACTGTGGTGAAGTGGATCTTAAAAATAAGAAGCACTTTGAGATTTAAACACTGTGTGCCTTTAGAAAAGGAAACTTTTCATCTGCGTGATTTCCTATTATCAATTTGTGTGGGACTGTACTTACATATTTTTTCACTATTAAGGTGGACTGATTTTTTTTCACTTGTCACTGCGTGATATTATTATTATATGCATGATAGCACTGCCTGGAGGAAACAAGTAGTCTTATGTGCTTTTTCTTTTTTGTATGTTAATTTTAATGGTATAGTAGCAGCTTTTATGTGATTTGAATAATCTTTAAAAGGTGAAGGATTCCTCCTAAACGCAGTAGTAGTGTGGAATATTACTCATATTGTGTAATTTTGTGTAACACAAAATATATTGTGTAACAACTTGTGCTCCTTCAAGTTGGAATATTCTATCGATTTGGATCGGATCTACATCCACCGCATGTCGGTACAAGCTCGTTTGACTCACGGCTAATGGCCTGTGAGTCCACCACCGTCGGTAAGAGTACCTCATCTCTCTCCTCATTTTATGCATAAATATGAAGAATGTTGGTCCAGTATCAAGAAGCAATATAGAGACCCAGATGGAATAACAATACTATTATATATTTATCCGTATGAATTCTCTTTGCAGATATATTAACATGGACTATATATGTTAAAACACTCCTATTTGTATTATTGCCTTTGATATTTCTTTTTGAATCATAGGCACTTTATTACATTGTTCTAATTATCACTATTATTCGGGTTTTCATTTATATGTTACTAAGTGACCATTTATGTTAGCTTGAGAGAGTTAACTTATAGGCGGTGGATGCATGGCCTTCCTTTTTCTATTCACACACCTTTTTCACTAACCTTTAGGGTCTATGCGATTTTGTGTGCCCCACGATCGTCTATATATTTCTGTGCTGTCTTAGTGGATCACACCCATATGCCCCGTACACACGGTCGGATTTTCCGATGGACAATGTCCGATCGGAGCGTGTTGTCGGAAATTCCAACCGTGTGTGGGCGCCATCGGACATTTTCCATCGGATTTTCCGACACACAAAGTTGGACAGCAGGAGATAAAATTTTCCGACAACAAAATCCGATCGCGTCAATTCCGACCGTGTGTGGCCTGTTCCGACGCACAAAGTGCCACGCATGCTCAGAAGAAATTCCGACACGGGACAGCTCGTTCTGGTAAACGTAGCGTTCGGAATGGATACAGCACTTTCGTCACGCTGCAATGTTCAAAATGGTTTAATACAGCGCACTCTCTTCTTCTTTATAATGTGACAAGAATTAAGTAGTTTTGCTGCTCATATTCACACACACTTCTCACAAACTTATTTTGTTACTATTTATCGGGATTCTCTCAATATATTTGGATTTCTCACATCTGACAACAAAATTTTTTTTTTTTTTTGGACTTTAATGTAGATTCTTTTTTTGTGTTTCTCTTTTTTATTTCTATTTTTTTGGTGATTTTGATTTGTATTCCCGAAAATGTTTGTGTGTTTTTTGTGACAAGTTCCCACAACACCACTAATATGTTGTTCTATTTAATCTGTAGGAGATTGTTTGGTGTTGTTGTCCCTTGTTAATTTCACATTGTACTTTAGAAATGTACCTGAATCGTCACCAACAAACTGTCCTTTTTGGATGAAAACACACACAGGAGAGTAGAATTTACCCAAAAAAATTTTATTAAGGGCTCACAACTAAACAAAGAGGGAGGCAACGCTGGAGAAACTGCAGAAGTGGGCGAAGCCTTGGACCCCCAGGGCAGACATCAACTATTTAAAAGCAAAATTGGTGGCCTGAGGAGTCCTTATCATAAGGGAGGGCAGTCTGGTCCAGAAGTCCCAGAGATCCGGAAAGCAGCAGATGAGATCTGTGTCCCCAGGCTGTGGTCATACGAGAGACTGCAGATTCTGTCAGACCAGACTGAACCCAGGGCAATCACTCTCAGGTCTTCCTTCCATGCTTCCTTCCAGGCTTTGGCTGTGGTGGTGGAGTTGTGGCAGCAGGAGGAGGAGGAGGAGGAGGATCGTCCCTCTCCATGACATCCGTCTTGTGTGTCAGTTCCCCACTCTCCCCCTTACGTAGGACTTTATAAATCAGGTCCTCAGAGATCTTGCGTTGGCCCTCCTGCATGCCCTGCAATTTTGTGGCAGCCATGCAGGCAAAGGCTTCTTCAGGACTGGGGAAGGCTCGGAGGGACGCCGAAGCCTCCTGGATCAGCCTGTACGCTGAATCCTGCACGGGACTCGGAGTGGCCTTCCTGGCTCGTTTATATGGCAGGCGGAGGGGAGGGACCTGAGACTCAGTCAGGCTGCGACTTGTCCCTGGCTTCTCTTGGCTGCCACTTAGCCCCGCCTCCTCCTGGCTGCCACTAATCCCCACCTCCTCCTGACTGCCACATTCCACAGCCTCCTCCTGGCTGAGGTCTTCCTGTGTATGAAAAAGGGACATAGTTTTAGTTTTTTATTCATCAATCACACACAATTTTCACCTCCTGACTGCTGCAAATTGAATGTTAACAAATATAACAGACTATCCTTCTGAGCCCAGCATTTTTCATTCTTTTCCCAATTTTGGGTGCCCACTACTGTCTATTGATATGTAAAGCACTTTTTTAATCAGCAATTAGTGATCAATAATAACATCTAATAAACATCATTTATTTATTGACCAGAAATCTGTAGAAGAATGCTATACCTGACTCCAGCTGGGCTCCTCCACTTCTTCCTGGCTGGAAGGCCCAGGTTGGACATTGGAAGCCTCAGCTGGGGTGGAAGGAAGCGTGGAAGGAAGAGTGGAGAGGGATTCCCTGACTTCAGTGTGGTCTGACAGAAATCGCAGTCTCTCGTAGTACCACAGCCTGGGGACATAAACATCATCTGCTGCAGCTCCGGATCTCTGGGAATCTGTGACCTTCTTGCGCTCCCTAAGATAAGTGCTCCTCAGGCCACCAATTTTAGCTTTCAAATAAGGGGTGGTTGCTGTGGGGACCACCGGCTTCACCAACTCCAGCAGTTTCTCCAGCGCTGCCTGCCTCTTCTGTTTGTGATTATAGTGGGGGTGTCTCACTTGCCACAGACAGGGCAGCTCCCTGTACTTGTCTATGAACAGGGTCAGGAAATTGTGGTCGTTGAACCCATCCATTTTCTCTGTAAGACACAACACAAGACAAAGCTAATGTCAGGCCAAACTCCCCTAATCTTGTTACAATATAGGCTTCCATTTCGAATCAGTATAGGCCCAAGTTTAGATCCTACCTTCGTTAGCACGATCGGCGTCTCCGATGCTCCTTCCTCCGCTCACAGATCGTACGTAAGACGCGCGCGTTACGATTTATACACACTGCGCATGCGTATAACTCCGCCCACCCCTGACGTTCTTTCTAGTCTTTTCCCCGCCCCTTTTCGTTCGGCGCAGTGGGGAAAGAGCACATGGCGGATAGACAGCAGGATCATGCTAATTGTAGCAACGAGGAGGAGGAAAGGCTGGAGCCTGAAACGTCCCGATCCAGAAGGAGATTAAAGGACTCAAATATGTCCTTTGGGGAGATGTTGGAGATGGTGGACATCCTGAATAAGGCTGACTATGATGGAAAGTATGGGCCTTACCCCAACCACAATGTCCGAAAGGCGAAGATCATGGCGAAAGTGGTCAGGAGTCTGCACTGGAAATTTGGGGTACGACGATCGAAAGATCAGCTCAGGAAGCGGTGGTCAGACGTGAAATTACGAGAACATGAGCAGTACAGAAAGATCCGGAGAGTGCTGCAAAAAAGTAAGTAGTTGTGCTGTGTTCCTATTCTTTATGTTTATTACGTTCGTGCTGCTCCATGTGCTTTTAGGAACCGTTGTACAGTTTAAAATGGCAACTTTCATGTTCATGGGCACATTATTCGTTCGGATCACACATTGTTATTTCGGACGATAAAATACCATTGTTTAGGCCATATGCATTTGGCCACCATTTTCACGCCCTATACTTGTCTTCAAAGAATTGGGTTGTGTAGATGGCTTTGTTACTAGAATAAAATGCAAACTAGATTGTGTGTAAGGAGAGGACACTGAGCAGCTGTTTTCACATCTGTACACTGGAGCACTAGTGTGGGACACAAGAACACCATTTTTATTAGGGGGGCCACACAGGTGCCCCAGTGTATACTATAGGGGGGGCTACATCTGTGAAGCTTGTACCAAACAGGTAAAGTATTGCAGCTTGACAAAGGGCACTAAAAAAGCTACATCTTGGAACTCGGCTAAAATAGACAATTGTACCCCACTTCCAAGCAATGTTTCATCTTTATAGTTCTGACATTAAATATCTGTGTGCTAATTATACCATTTTTGTTTTACATAGGGGAGAAAAGACTCGGAGGACACCCCTCATCCGAGGAGACCAGAGCCCCCCCCCTCTGGAAGAAGGGGAAATCCCCCCAACACAAGATGAGCAGGAGGAAGAAGACGTGGTGGAAGTAGTTACCACAACAGGTGAGTGTCTGCGACCACAGGCTCAGATAAGAGATGGATTGCGGCATTTTTTTGAAACCTAATTTATTTTGGGGTTCCTCTCTTTTTAGGTGATCGTGAGGTTGTGGATCCAGATCCTTTCACATCCGAAAGTGCCCAGATCCTGATCGGGGAGATCATGGGGTGTAATTTACAATTGGAAAACATCAAGCAAAACATCAATGATGTTATTCCAAAATATAAAAACATCATTGATGTTTTGGGGCGAGTTTAAAACCCCTCCAAATCACTTTCTTCTTTTGTGTGCTACAATGTCCGAAATGTTTTTGTGATTTTTCCCAAAGCCAAATTTGGAGGATGCACACAGTGTGTCAACATGTGCTATCTGCCATCACAGGAGATCAATGGACGCGTTTTGGGGGTGCAACCCCTTCCTCAATAATAAAGTAGCGGTGAGGAAGGGCTTTCTCCCCCAAAACACATCCCTTGATCCCCCGTGATGGCAGCTAGCACATGTTGACATTGTGAAATTTGTGTGCATCTTCCAAATTTGGCTTTTCCAGGGGTGATTTCCCCCCATCTGAATGCAATATCAAACACAGTTCCTAAATACTCATGTCTGATATTGCCTTCACGTTCTACCAAATGTGAACTTTGTAAGATCAAGATTTGTGTCTTTCTTGTGGGTTTTACACAGGCCTGTTTTCTATAAAATTGACATTTTGATTTTGGATAATGACACCACAAAAATTGTTATACAACAAACATGTTGGTTTGTCAGAAAAACCTTTGGTAAATGCACATGTGATTGTGCTGGTATTAAAAAGATTGTTCATCAAGAATGTGTGGATTATTGTCTCACGCTACAACACTTTTGGGGTGATGTAATTGTTGTTTTATGGGAAAATGGGGGTTATTTCCTAAGGGGAAATCCTCTTTGCACTACAAGTGCAGTTTCAGTGCAGTTGCAAGTGCACTTGTAGTGAAAAGTGTCTTTGCATTTAGTAAATAACAGCCAACAGTGCTTTGTATAAGGTTACACAATCACGCCATTTTCTGCACTCCACACATTTCTGTCAGGTTCAGCTCAAACAAACACAAGCAGTAAATGTCCACAAAGAAGAGCCTGGGGGGAGATGCCTGTCGAGAACTTGAGGTCCTGCAGGCTTCTCCCTGTGGCCAAATACCGCAAGGTAGCGACCAACCTCTGCTCCGCAGTGATGGCTTGCCTCATGTAGGTATCCTGCCTGCTGATATAAGGGGTCATCGAAGCCAACAAATGGTGAAACACGGGGTCCGTCATCCTGAGAAAGTTCCTGAAATCATCAGGATATTTCTCACGGATCTCACAGAACAAAGGCATATGAGAGAACTGGTCACGCTGAAGCAACCAATTCTTGGTCCATGAACTCCTCCTCACCCTGTTCATGGACTGGACTTGTGTCAAGGTCAGGACCCCAACACCAAGCCCCCGCACAGCACGAACTGTACGAGGAGTACGCATACGAAACATGGCTAGAAAACGGTCGGCTGCTCAGAACGAAGTAACAGAACGCACTAAAGAACAGCAAGGCCTGTGAAGAGCGACCTGAAAAACAGCAACGAGCAGGCAAGATCACACAGAAAACTCTGATACGAACTGACTGCACGCACTGAAGAGCAGATACAAACCCACAAGCACAAACTGAACAGCAGAAAACGATCTGAAAGCCACGAGTCTGAAAAAGCGCGAATTGTCTCTCACCAAACTTTTACTAACACGAGATTAGCAAAAGGAGCCCAAAGGGTGCCGCGCTTGGTTCTGAACTGGCCTTTTTTAGTCTTGTCGTACGTGGTGTACGTGACCGCGTGGTTGTCGATCGGAAATTCCGACAACTTTGTGCGACCGTGTGTATGCAAAACAAGTTTGAGCCAACATCCGTCGGAAAAAATCCTAGGATTTTGTTGTCGGAATGTCCGAACAAAGTCCGACCGTGTGTACGGGGCAATACACTACTATGCTTATTTAGAGCACATGTTTTTTTATTTTTCCTTTATTGAATACTTTATTTGTATGTGTGCGATTTTCTGCGACTTTGAATTACATCGTTTAACGTTTATATATTCACTACAGTTGCATTTCACATTTTTATTATATGTGTGATTTTTAATTCAGGCATAGTTGCATTTTTGCAAATAGATATATGTTTTTTATCACATATACACTGTTTAATTCACTCCAAATCCCAGAGTGTTACATTATCGTCCAAGGCACAATTTGCATTCAGACTCATATTCTGACATGCTTTTGTGAATTATATACATCACTAGTGCTACACTTTTATTTACATTTCACCATACAATTAGTCTGTTTGTTGTGTTGGCTGCTCACTTTTAGGGTAGGCGCAGTATTATCACTATATTTTTGAACCTGTATGATGTCTAGACTTGTGCACCTCGGTAGAAGTCTTCCATTGGGTAGGTGTTGACTACCACTGGGGGTTTTCTTTGATTACCTACAAAAATGTGAAAACTGCCTCTCTAAATGTAAAACAGATTTGCCCTGTTTTCCTGGACCTGTCTAAAACGAATTTTCCCAAATCGTCTTTCAGGACAGTCCATGAGATATAGGCACTTCCTTCAACAGGAACAGAAAATGCATCACCAAAAGCACTTTAAAATGAAGCCCCTCTTCTGAAATGGTCAGTTTTTTGTGTTTCCTCTGGACAGAGGAGATGCATCACCTGAAACCTGGGTGAGGGAGGCCTCTGTTTCTCTGGCTATCCTTTTCTTCTACACACTACTTTACCTACCTGGCCCACCGGGATCAGCTAGTAAGATTTTCTGCAATATTGCAACCTAGGACCCCTCCTCAGTATAGGAAGGTTGAAGCTTGGTGCCCTTTCTCCTTCTGTGCCTGGGAAAGGTCTTGTCTGGAATTGAGACACCACATTGACAGCGACCAGCATGGGCAGCATGGGTTCTCAGTCCAGGTGTCAGTGCGTGCACTGTCTGTACTTTAGGATACATTGGTGGGGACACACATGGTAGCTGTGTTGGTTTGTGGCATTTTGGATTCTTTAATGAAGACTACAGCTCAGGCGGATACTTGGCACCAGCAGGACACAGGTAAACTATAGGTTTCTGTACCTACCTACAATCACTTGTGTTTGCTTCTAGGTTTTCACCTAGCCTGTAATCTGTCAACTCGGGCCCCTGGGTGTTGGGCTTAATGTGACATGGCCCTGTTGGGCTCTCCCTGATAATTCTTTCTGTGAGTATGGTTGCTAATGCCCTGGCAGTAAGGGAGGACAGTAGATTAAATTTTCAAGGGTTATTGTCCCTAGAAGAAGTGGATGTCCTTTTTAGGGCTATCTTAGTATCTTTCAGGGAAAAGTGTCTATGTTTTTGCATGCTAGATTTTCTAATCACTAGTCTATGTTTGCAATCCACTCTAGGCTCACAGATCATACTAATTAGCCTTAATTGTTTCTATTATCTGTTACCTGGGTGTGGCTGCCTCACATGTGTTTGGCTTGCCTGCCTACACATATTACAATCTGCAGTCTGTTAGCACATCTCAGCTGGCAGAAGTTTAATCTCTATCTGTCTCACAGAGCCTTCTATTTCCACTAGAGCACAGCTGAGAGAATGAATTGTAATTCTCTCAGCTCGTGATGGAGGACTTGTTACCTGGTATACTATGCCTTCACTCACTTGGGACTATAAAAGCCTCAGTGGTTGTGGGGCTTATCTTTGCCATACTTGTTCTCTGCGATAGAGGTCTGTCTCAGGGTAAACTTATAACCTTAGCACAAGTCTGTGTTTTGGGCCAAAGGTTTGATGTTGTACTTTACATCGTGGGTAGGGATGAGCCGAACCCCCCCCCGCGCGCTCGGTTCGCAACAGAACATGCGAACAGGCAAAAAATTTGTTCGAACACGCAAACACTGTTAAAGTCTATGGGACACGAACATAAATAATCAAAAGTGCTAATTTTAAAGGCTTATATGCAAGTTATTGTCATAAAAAGTGTTTAGGGACCTGGGTCCTGCCCCAGGGGACATGGATCAATGTAAAAAAAAGTTTTAAAAATGGCCAATTTTTTGGGAGCAGTGATTTTATTAATGCTTAAAATTAAACAATAAAAGTGTAATATCCCTGGGGGGTGTCTATAGTATGCCTGTAAAGGGGCACATGTTTCCCTGGTTTAGAACAGTCTGAGAGTAAAATGACATTTCAAAGGAAAAAAAGTCATTTAAAACTACTCGCGGCTATTAATGCATTGCCGGTCCGACAATACACATAGAAGTTCATTGATAAAAACGGCATGGGATTTCTCCACAGGGGAACCCCAAACCAAAATAAAAATTACGCGGGGGGTCCTTCAGGTCTGGTATGAATATTAAGGGGAACCCGGCCAAAATTTAAAAAACAATGACGTGGGGGGTCCCGTTAAATTCCATACCAGGCCCTTCAGGTCTGGTATGGATAATAAGGGGAACCCCGTGCCAAAATTTAAAAAAAAACAACGTGGGGTCCCCCAAAAATCCATACCAGACACTTATCCGAGCACGCAACCTGGCAGGCTGCAGGAAAAGAGGGGGGATGAGAGAGCGCCCCCCTCCTGAACCGTACCAGGCCACATACCCTCAACATTGGGAGGGTGCTTTGGGGTAGCCCCCCAAAACACCTTGTCCCCATGTTGATGAGGACAAGGGCCTCATCCCCACAACCCTGGCCGGTGGTTGTAGGGGTCTGCGGGCGGGGGACTTATAGGAATTTGGAAGCCCCCTTTAACAAGGGGACCGCCAGATTCCGGCCCTCCCCCCTGTGTGAAATGGTAAGGGGGTACAAAAGTACCCCTACCATTTTACTAAAAAACTGTCAAAAATGTTAAAAATGACAAGAGACAGTTTTTGACAAACCCTTTATTTAAATGTTTCTTCTTTCTTCTATCTTCTATCTTCCTTCTTCTTCTTCTGGTTCTTCTGGTCCTTCCTCCAGTGTTCTCGTCCAGCATCTCCTCAGCGGCGTCGGCGTCTTCTTCCCTTCTTCTCCTCGAGGCGCTCCGCATCCATGATGGCATGGAGGGAGGCTCCTGCTCTTCTCTTTATCTTCTTCTCTTCATCTTCTTGTCTTCATCTTCTTGTCTTCATCTTCTTTTTGGGCCGCTCCGCATCCATGATGGCATGGAGGGAGGCTCCCACTGTGTGACGCAAAGTACCCCCTTACCATTTCACACAGGGGGGAGGGCTGGGATCTGGGGATCTGTTAAAGGGGGCTTCCAGATTCCGATAAGCCCCTGCCCGCAGACCCCCATAACCACCGGCCAGGGTTGTGGGGATGAGGCCCTTGTCCTCATCAACATGGGGACAAGGTGTTTTGGGGGGCTACCCCAAAGCACCCTCCTAATGTTGAGGGCATGTGGCCTGGTATGGTTCAGGAGGGGGGGCACTGAAGGGCCAGGTATGGAATTCAGGGGGACCCCCACTTCATTTTTTTAAATATTTTGGCCAGGGTTCCCCTTAATATCCATACCAGACCTGAAGGGCCTGGTATGGAATTTAGGGGGACCCCCACGTCATTTTTTTAAATATTTTGGCCAGGGTTTCCCTTAATATCCATACCAGACCTGAAGGACCTGAAGGACCCCCCACGTCATTTTCTTTTTAAATTTTTGTTCGGGGTTCCCCTGTGGGGAATTCCCATGCCGTTTTTATCAATGAACTTCTATGTGTATTGTCAGACTGGCAATGTATTAATAGCCACGGGTAGTTTTAAATTACACTACATACACTATTATTGTTTCACTTTAAGCATTATTAAAACTTGCGAACAGCCCATGTTCGAGTCGAACATGAGTTTGACTCAAACTCGAAGCTCATCCCTAATTGTGGGCCTGATATGCAGTAACCATTTTGTGCAACTGGTTTTGCATGTGGAGTCGCATTATGTTTGCATGGGACTCCTATGCTTATACTCTTGCCAGGACCTTAAGTTGTTCAGGTCCAGTGTTTATTTATACATCATGCTGTTGTTTTTCACCTCTGCTTACTGCCACCTGTAACCTCTAGAGGTACTCCAAAGGTTGGATGTTTCTCTGGAAAATCTTTTATAGCTAAGACCTCTCACATTTTTTTTAACATGGTCTCAAGTTGGAGGATTCACATTCCTTGTCCACTTGTGGATGAGTCCTCAAGATTCATTGACCTTACATAGGATTTGGTGGTTGTATTTACTGTCTGCACCACTTCTTTCATAGTGGATGTTTTCTTTTACTTGGAGGGGGTTCCTATTAGACTGTTTCTTGCATTTGTCAGGGAGCTTATATATTGTTTCCTTATAAATAACAATATAAATAATTTACTCCACAGTTCTGTTGATGGCCTTCACTTGTGGCAATGTGCAGCAGAAGAGGCTTCTATATTCAGTGGGAAAGCAGCAGGGGTCTCCTGCATTGTTTTTAAGTGTCAGTAGAAGATATTTAACTCTTTAACTTTTTACATTGTTTTGCCTTTACATGTATTGTAGTGGGATTATCCTTTAGCACAATATTAACCTCTCTCAGGACTTCTATATACTGTATATATGTTCTGATATATTGCATAGGGTTAATACATGTATGTAACATCTCATACTGCATGTCAGCACTGGTGTTGCAGCAGTTACACTACAAGCCCTTGTCAGAACTAAGGATGAGCTGAACACCCGCCCAGTTCGGTTCACACCAGAACATCCGAACAGGCAAAGAGTTTGGACGAACAAACGAACACCGTTAAAGTCTATAGGACACGAACATGAAAAATCAAAAGTGCTCATTTTAAAGGCTTATAGGCAAGTTATTGTCATAAAAAGTGTTTAGGGACCCGGGTCCTGCCCCAGGGGGCATGTATCAATGAAAAAAAAAGTTTTAAAAACGTCCGTTTTTTTGCGAGCAGTGATTTTAAAAAAGCTTAAAGTGAAACAATAAAAATGAAATATTCCTTTAAATATCGTGCCTGGGGGGTGTCTATAGTATTCCTGTAAAGTGGCACAGTTTTCCCGTGTTTAGAACAGTACCACAGCAAAATTACATTTCTAAAGGAAGAAAAGTCATTTAAAACTGATTGTGGCTGTAGTGAATTGTTGGGTCTTGGCAATATAGATAAAACTCATTGAACAAAAACAGCATGGATTCCCCCCAGTCTATTACCCGGCTCTTTGGGTCTGGTATGAATATTAAGGATTAGGGATGAGCTTCGAGTTCGAGTCGAACTCATGTTCTACTCGAACATTGGCTGTTCGCAAGTTCGCCGAACAGCGAACAATTTGGGGTGTTCGCGGCAAATTCGAATGCCGCGGAACACCCTTTAAAAGTCTATGGGAGAAATCAAAAGTGCTAATTTTAAAGGCTTATATGCAAGTTATTGTCATAAAAAGTGTTTGGGGACCCGGGTCCTGCCCCAGGGGACATGGATCAATGCAAAAAAAAGTTTTAAAAACGGACGTTTTTTCAGGAGCAGTGATTTTATTAATGCTTAAAGTCAAACAATAAAAGTGTAATATCCCTTTAAATTTCGTACCTGGGGGGTGTCTATAGTATGCCTGTAAAGGGGCGCATGTTTCCCGTGTTTAGAACAGTCTGACAGCAAAATGACATTTGGAAGGAAAAAACTCATTTAAAACTACCCGCGGCTATTGCATTGCCGACAATACACATAGAAGTTCATTGATAAAAACGGCATGGGAATTCCCCACAGGGGAACCCCGAACCAAAAAAAAAAAAAAAAAATGATGTGGGGGTCCCCCTAAATTCCATACAAGGCCCTTCAGGTCTGGTATGGATATTAAGGGGAACCCCAGCCAAAATTTAAAAAAAAAATTGACGTGGGGTTCCCCCTAAATTCCATACCAGACCCTTCAGGTCTGGTATGGATTTTAAGGGGAACCCCGCGCCAAAAAAAAAACGGCGTGGGGTCCCCCTAAAAATCCATACCAGACCCTTATCCGAGCACGCAACCTGGCAGGCCGCAGGAAAAGAGGGGGGGACGAGAGTGCGGCCCCCCCCCCTCCTGAACCGTACCAGGCCACATGCCCTCAACATTGGGAGGGTGCTTTGGGGTAGCCCCCCAAAACACCTTGTCCCCATGTTGATGAGGACAAGGGCCTCATCCTCACAACCGTGGCCGGTGGTTGTGAGGGTCTGCGGGCGGGGGGCTTATCGGAATCTGGAAGCCCCCTTTAACAAGGGGACCCCCAGATCCCGGCCCCCCCCCTGTGTGAAATGGTAAGGGGGTACTTACCCCTACCATTTCACTAAAAAACTGTCAAAAATGTTAAAAATGACAAGAGACAGTTTTTGACAATTCCTTTATTTAAATGCTTCTTCTTTCTTCTTTCTTCCTTCATCTTCTTCTTCTTCTGGTTCTTCTGGCTCTTCTGGTTCTTCCTCCGGCGTTCTCGTCCAGCATCTTCTCCGCGGCGTCTTCTATCTTCTTCTCCTCGGGCCGCTCCGCACCCATGGCATGAGGGGAGGCTCCCGCTCTTCTCTTCATCTTCTTCTCTTCTTCATCTTCTTCTTCTTCTTCTTCTTCTTCTTCCTTCTTCTCTTCTTCTCTTCTTCCTGTCTTCTCCGGGCCGCTCCGCAATCCATGCTGTGGCATGGAGGGAGGCTCCCGCTGTGTGACGGCGTCTCTTCGTCTGACGGTTCTTAAATAACGGGGGGCGGGGCCATCCGGTGACCCCGCCCCCCTCTGACGCACGGTGACTTGAGGGACTTCCCTGTGACGTCACGGGGAATGCCACAGGGAAGTCCCGTCATGTCACCGTGCGTCAGAGGGGGGCGGGGTCATCGGGTGGCCCCGCCCCCCGTTATTTAAGAACCGTCAGACGAAGAGACGCCGTCACACAGCGGGAGCCTCCCTCCATGCCACAGCATGGATTGCGGAGCGGCCCGGAGAAGACAGGAAGAAGAGAAGAAGAGAAGAAGGAAGAAGAAGAAGAAGAAGAAGAAGAAGATGAAGAAGAGAAGAAGATGAAGAGAAGAGCGGGAGCCTCCCCCCTCATGCCATGGGTGCGGAGCGGCCCGAGGAGAAGAAGATAGAAGACGCCGCGGAGAAGATGCTGGACGAGAACGCCGGAGGAAGAACCAGAAGAGCCAGAAGAACCAGAAGAAGAAGAAGATGAAGGAAGAAAGAAGAAAGAAGAAGCATTTAAATAAAGGAATTGTCAAAAACTGTCTCTTGTCATTTTTAACATTTTTGACAGTTTTTTAGTGAAATGGTAGGGGTAAGTACCCCCTTACCATTTCACACAGGGGGGGGGCCGGGATCTGGGGGTCCCCTTGTTAAAGGGGGCTTCCAGATTCCGATAAGCCCCCCGCCCGCAGACCCTCACAACCACCGGCCACGGTTGTGAGGATGAGGCCCTTGTCCTCATCAACATGGGGACAAGGTGTTTTGGGGGGCTACCCCAAAGCACCCTCCCAATGTTGAGGGCATGTGGCCTGGTACGGTTCAGGAGGGGGGGGGGGCCGCACTCTCGTCCCCCCCTCTTTTCCTGCGGCCTGCCAGGTTGCGTGCTCGGATAAGGGTCTGGTATGGATTTTTAGGGGGACCCCACGCCGTTTTTTTTTTTTTTTTTTGGCGCGGGGTTCCCCTTAAAATCCATACCAGACCTGAAGGGTCTGGTATGGAATTTAGGGGGAACCCCACGTCAATTTTTTTTTTAAATTTTGGCTGGGGTTCCCCTTAATATCCATACCAGACCTGAAGGGCCTTGTATGGAATTTAGGGGGACTCCCACATCATTTTTTTTTTTTTTATTTTGGTTCGGGGTTCCCCTGTGGGGAATTCCCATGCCGTTTTTATCAATGAACTTCTATGTGTATTGTCAGCAATGCAATAGCCGCGGTAGTTTTAAATGTGTTTTTTCCTTCAAAATGTCACTTTGCTGTCAGACTGTTCTAAACACGGGAAACATGCGCCCTTTTACAGGCATACTATAGACACCCCCCAGGTATGAAATTTAAAGGGATATTACACTTTTATTGTTTGACTTTAAGCATTATTAAAATCACTGCTCCTGAAAAAACGGCCGTTTTTAAAACTTTTTTTTGCATTGATTCATGTCCCCTGGGGGAGGACCCGGGTCCCCAAACACTTTTTATGACAATAACTTGCATATTAGCCTTTAAAATTAACACTTTTGATTATTCATGTTCGTGTCCCATAGACTTTAACGGCGTTCGCGTGTTCGAACGAATTTTTTTCCTGTTCGCATGTTCTGGTGCGAACCGAACAGGGGGGTGTTCGGCTCATCCCTATTAAGGATATTAAATGCACTGATTCTCTATAGTAATATCTCTACTGCACTGTTTACACTCTCCTCTTCCACCTAATGCTAGAAAGAGTAAGATGAGAATTCACCTTTTTTTTTTACAGCAGTAGAAAGTTGGAACCTGTCAGGAGTATGCACAGGAGATGATCAGATATATGTAGCTACACAAGGAAACTGGGACCAAACAAAGTATAATGAAGTAAATGTATTAACAGCAAGCAAAAAGACTTGCACACACCAGCAAATAGTGAACATACATAACAAGTGACACACAACCAAAAATGCCTAAGTACAGTAACAGAAACCTAGCAAACTAACTATATAGAATATAAAGAAATATGTACAATATGGGAAGCAAGGGTAACAGGGGCAATGCAAGAAAAAGAGGGGAATGCAAGAAAAAGAGGGGAATCAAGACTGGGTACAGGAACAAGGAACAGGAGTAAAGCAGCAGGGTACTGGATGCAAGGCTAGCTCAGGAGAAGGATATGGATCTGGCAGCAAGCATGGCAATCAAAACACTGATGCAAGTTGCAGTAGCAGAGGTGGGACTTAAGTACCCTCCCAGCAGCCGGGGCCAGGTGGAACTGATTGCAGGAACCCACTGGCTGCTGGAAGACACCCGCTGATGGCCACTGGAACTACAGCTTTCAGCTCAGAGACCCACAGTGCCATCAATAGGTAAACCAGGTCCTGACAGAACCTCTCCATGTTGCAATATGAAGCATGCCTGTTAACAAGGAAGTTCTATTTCTCATGGATAACCCCTTTAACCACTTACTGCCTGGCCTAACATGCTTCATGCACCTAGGGCCTGTGCGGTGGTGCAATCTGTCACTGTTCATAGCCATTGCTTGCTATTGCGATCTGTGTGATTGGTCACAGTGATCACATAGTACAGGGCAAATCACAGTAGACCAGTACCATGTGATAGCTGTGCTATCACAATTGTAAACAAAGGCACATGACTGGATGCCATTCACAGTGTAAAATGATTGCTTATACAGTGATCATCACTGCAATAAGCAATGATAGTTTTTAAAAAAAAACTCTCCGGGGCAGTATAGGGTCACTATGGTGACCCTGTACTGCTCTTGCAACAGTATGTAAAAAAGAATTGTAAAAAGGTTGCAGGTACGCTTTTGCATTTTTTTTGGTCTTGCCCATTACTACAGCTATTTTAGAAGGAGGTCAGACTGATCACCCAGCAATGTACACACTTTAGTGTTCCTGATCACCTGGAATTCTTCTTTCTGCACCACTCTTAAATTTTTTGGTATTTTTTCATTTATATAGCAAAAAATTTAAAAAACACCAAAAGAAAGCTCTATCTGTCTTAAAAAATTATCAAAATTTAATTTGAGTACAGTGTTGCATGACTGAGTAATTGTCATTCAAATTGTGAGAGCACAGAAAGCTGGAAATTGGCCGTTGCAGGAAGGGGATGAAAGTGTATGGTATTGAAGTGGTTAAATCAATCAAGATATTTAAAATCACCCTTTAGGAACAGGTCATGTATGCTCTCAGCCCTTCTGTTTTTGGGAACTTGAATGCCCTGGTGCCTTTTAATTGGCCTCCACAGCACTATGTAAGCTTTGTCAAGTTGGTTTGTAGCTTACACAGGGCTTTCCCTGGTCCAAGTATTTAAACTCAGCTTGGGGGAATTGAGATGTAAGTATACATGCTGTAGGGGAAGTAAGGAGTTAAGTGACCTGTTTACTTTAACCTGCATGGGGAAAGGAAAGAGTCAACCAAAAGAATTTACAATGGATTGTTAAAAATATAAAATGATCAATGGGTTTACAAAATGATTTGAAAAAAAGATTTAAATATTTTACCACACTATTTACAACAGCAGGTATATTATTTTTATTTAAGCCTAAATGTTTCTTTCTGAGCTCAGTTGGCACATTATTTGGCAGAACTGCATTAATAATGAATGCAGAATATTCTCTATAAAAATGACTACACCTACCAAGACAAGCATCAAGAAGATAATACCTGTCAAAACACTGACTGAATGTTAACGTTGCCACATGTCAGAATGATTTATACAAGGTTTGAATTTGGAACTCTGCCTAGCAGATGCTGTAAAGTAGGGCAGACACATAGCAAGGAGATGTTTGTAAGCATTTAGATTCATGTTCATAAAAATATATTTTTTTGTAACTTTCACCATATATATATATATATACAGTGCTTTGCAAAAGTATTCACCCCCTTGGCTTTTTGCCTATTTTGTTACATTACAGCCTTTAGTTATCTGAATTATATGTGATAATAGTCTAAGTTGGTGAAGCAAAAATAGAAAAATATATACATAAAACTATTTTTCAGAAATAAAACACTGATAATTGGCATGTGCGTATGTATTCACCCCCTTTGTTATTAAGCCCATAAAAAGCTCTGGTGCAACCAATTACCTTCAGAAGTCACATACCGTATATACTCGAGTATAGGTCGAATTTTTCAGCCCTTTTTTTTTGGGCTGAAAGTGTCCCTTCGACTTATACTCGAGTCACCGCCGTCTGTCTGCATGATCAGCGTGTCATGCAGGCAGACGGCGGCCGACGTGTGATGATAGTGTTAAGCGGCTATTGCAGCTTTCAAAAGCCGCGCCTCCTGCTCGTCTGTGATAGGCTGAACAGCTGTCAGTGTACAGCCTATCACGGACATTCTCTCATCCTCGTCCGCGGTATGAGAATGAGAGAATGTCCGTGATAGGCAGTCAGCGGTCAGCCTATCACAGACGAGGAGGAGGCGCGGCTTTTGAACTGTGGAATGGCCGCCGAACACTATCATCACACGCCAGCCGCCGTTTGAGGATGGAGATCACCACAGGGAGGCTGCACAGGACACAGGTAGGCTGCACATGCACACAGGGACACAGGAACACAGGACACACATGTACAGGACAGGACACATGCACACAGGGACACAGGACACACATGTACAGGACACACATGTGCAGGACAGGACACATGCACACAGGGACACAGGACACACATGTGCAGGACACACATGTACAGGACACACATGTAGAGGACAGGACACATGCACAGGGTACAGGTAGGCTGCACAGGACACAGGGAGGCAGGCAGCTTCAGATGGGCATTGTTGACCCTTTGCATTTCTCACCCTCGTCTTATACTAGGGTCAATACATTTTTCCCAGTTTTTTGTGGTAAATTAGGGGCCTCGACTCGGAACGACTTATACTCGAGTATATACGGTAATTAGTGAAATGATGTCCACCTGTGTGCGACCTAAGTGATCTGTCATTACATATACAAACCTTTCTGAAAGGCCTCAGAGGCTGCAACACCTAAGTAAGAGGCATCACTAACCAAACACTGCCATGAAGACCAAGGAACTCTCCAAACAAGTAAGGGATAAGTAAGGGGTATAACCTAACCCTGACTTGAGAAGTATAAGTCAAAGTTAGGCTATAAAAAAATATGCAAATATTTGATGTTTCCTAGGAGCACCATCAAATCTATCATAACCAAATGGAAAGAACATGGCACAACAGCAAACCTGCCGAGAGACAGCTGCACACCAAAACTCACGAACCGGGCAAGGAGGGCATTAATCAAAGAGGTAGCACAGAGACCTAAGGTAACCCTGCAGGAGCTGCAGAGTTCCACAGCAGAGACTGGAGTATCTGTACATAGGACGACAATAAGCCGTAGGCTCCTTAGAGTTGGGCTTTATGGCAGAGTGGCCAGAAGAAAGCCATTACTTTCAAATGGCACGTTTTGGGAGACTCCCAAAATGTATGGAGGAAGGTGCTCTGGTCTGATGAGACTAAAATTGAACTTTCTGGTCATCAAAAGGAAACACTATGTCTGGCGCAAACCCAACACATCACATCACCCAAAGAACACCATGCTGTGGGGATGTTTTCAGCAGTCGGGACTGGGAAACTGGTCAGAGTCGAGAGAAAGATGGATGGTGCTAAATACAGGGATATTTTTGAGCAAAACCTATACCACTCTGTGTGTGATTTGAGGCTAGGACAGAGGTTCACCTTCCAGCAGGACAATGACCCCAAACACACTAATAAATTAACACTTCAGTGGTTCAATCGGAAACATGCAAATATGTTGGAATGGCCTAGTCAAAGCCCAGACCTTAATCCAATAGAAAATCTGTGGTCAGACTTAAAGATTGCTGTTCACGAGCACAAACCATCCACCCTGAAGGAGCGGGAGCAGTTTTGCAAGGAGGAATGGGCAAAAATTACAGTGGTGAGATGTGGCAAGCTCATAGAGACTTATGCCGCGTACACACGGTCAGACTTTTCGTCTACAAAAGTCCGACGGAAGCCGACGGACTAAAGCTGGCTGACAATCCGATCATGTGTGGGCTTCCCCGGACTTTCAGCGGACTTTCAGCGGACTTTCAGCGGACTTTTCCAGCCTCAAATTTGACAGACTTTAGATTTGAAACATGCTTCAAATCTTTACGTCATAACTACGCCGGACCCAGAAATCCACTCGTCTGTGTGCTAGTCCGACGGACAAAAACCCATGCTAGGGCAGCTATTGGCTACTGGCTATCAACTTCCTTATTTTAGTCCGGTGTACGTCATCACGTACGAATCCGTCGAACTTTTGTGTGATCGTATGTAGGCAAGTCCGTTCGTAAGAAAGTCTGCCGCAAGTCCGCCAAAAGTCCGCCAAAAGTCTGACAAAAGTCCGTCGAAGGTCTGTCGGACAGGCTGTCGGACTTTTGTAGCCGAAAAGTCCGACCGTGTGTACGCTGCATAATCCAAAGCGACTTGGAGCTGTGATAGCCACAAAAGGTGGCTCTACAAAGAATTGACTTTTGGGAGGTAAATAGTTATGCACATTGAATTTTTCTGTTATTTTGTCCTATTTGTTGTTTGATTCACAATAAAAAAAAAAATCTTCAAAGTTGTGGCCATGTTCTTTAAATTAAATGATGGAAATCCTCAAACAATCCATGTTAATTCCAGGTTGTGAGGTAACAAAACACGAAAAATGCCAAGGGGGGGGTGAATACTTTTGCAAGGCACTGTATTTATATATATATATATATATATATATATATATATATATAGGAAGGCAGGTTTACCGGCCTGAAATTATGGGAGGAGCCCGGAGGGTATATAACCAGACCATCCACGATGGTCTGTGTCGGTTCCAGTGCGCGGTACCTACGTCACCAGGCCGACTTTTCGAGGAAAGCACCGCATGTTAGCAAGTTCCTACGCTCCAGTTCCAGCGTCGCAGTTCCCCGTTCGCAGTCCCTGACTTTCGTTCGTTACACCGGCGCAGGTAGGAGGTATTGTTACCGTTTATAGAACGTATTTGTTACCTTATCCGTACAGACCCACGCACGGGACAAGCCGCTTACAATATGCTTCTTTATTCGACCGATCTGAGTCCAGTCGCAACAGCGACTCAATGATTCGGATCTTCAGCCACACAGGCATCCACTTACAACATGCTTCTTTATTCGACCGATCTGAGTCCAGTCGCAACAGCGGCTTGATGATTCAGATCTTTAGCATACACTAGTACTCACCCACAATTTGCTTCTATAAACATACATAAGCACTCACCAACAATGTGCTTCTTTCATCCGACCGATCCGAGCCCAGCTGCTACAGCGGCTCAAGGATTCGGACCTGCAGCATACACAAGCACTCACCAACAGTATGCTACTTTCATCTGAACGGCCAAGTCCAGTCGCAACAGCGGCTCAAACGATTCGGATCTTCAGCATACAAGCACTCACCAACAGTGTGCTTCTTTCATCCGACCGATCTGAGTCCAGTCGCAAAAGCGACTCAATGCTTCAAATCTTTAGCATAAACAAGCACTCACCAACAGTGTGCTTCTTTCATCCCACCGATCCGAGTCCAGTCGCAAACAGCGGCTCTGCGATTCGGATCTTCAGCATACAAGCACTCACCAACAGTGTGCTTCTTTCATCCCACCGATCCGAGTCCAGTCGCAAACAGCGGCTCTGCGATTCGGATCTTCAGCATACAAGCACTCACCAACAGTGTGCTTCTTTCATCCCACCGATCCGAGTCCAGTCGCAAACAGCGGCTCTGCGATTCGGATCTTCAGCATACAAGCACTCACCAACAGTGTGCTTCTTTCATCCGACCGATCTGAGTCCAGTCGCAAAAGTGACTCAATGCTTCAAATCTTTAGCATACACAAGCACTCACCAACAGTGTGCTTCTTTCATCCCACCGATCCGAGTCCAGTCGCAAACAGCGGCTCGACGATTCGGATCTTCAGCATACAAGCACTCACCAACAGTGTGCTTCTTTCATCCGACCGATCTGAGTCCAGTCGCAGAAGCGACTCAATGCTTCAAATCTTTAGCATACACAAGCACTCACCAACAGTGTGCTTCTTTCATCCCACCGATCCGAGTCCAGTCGCAAACAGCGGCTCTATGATTCGGATCTTCAGCATACAAGCACTCACCAACAGTGTGCTTCTTTCATCCGACCGATCTGAGTCCAGTCGCAAAAGCGACTCAATGCTTCAAATCTTTAGCATACACAAGCACTCACCAACAGTGTGCTTCTTTCATCCCACCGATCCGAGTCCAGTCGCATACCGGTTCAATGATCCAAGACCCCCGGCACAGCAAAAAACCCCACCGCCCATTCCGAATCCAGTCATAGCACCGGCTCAAACGATTCGGATTCTCGCCAACCCAACTTTCACTGACCGATCCCAGTCCAGTCGCATACCGGCTCAAATGATTCAGGATCCTCGGCACCACAAACCCCACCATCCAATCCGAGTCCAGTAGTAGCACCGGCTCAACGATTCGGGTCTCTCACAACAAATACCCACCACCTATTTTTTTTTTTTTTACCAATGCCGCGCACGGTTTTCCTACATAATCAAATTTCGGCAAAAAAACAAAAAAACAAACAAAAAAAAAACAAAACAAAAGAAAAACAAACTCTTTCACTTTGTAATCACCGCAAACATTTACGAAATGGCTTCATACAGCCATTCATCTCCCGTAGCAACACGGCTACTCATCGATTTCTCCACCCCTTCCCCCTTTTCAGGTCAGTAGAGTTCTTCAGTTGATCCATCCTGCAACAGGTGTGGACAGTATCTTCCTCAGCTTCCTGGTCGACCCAAGTCTCGACCTCAAAAAACTAAAACATCCACTACTAGGACTTCAAGGCAGGTGCGTAATTCAAAAAAAAAAAAAAAACAAATCTCTATCCCCTTCAACTTTTTAGAAAATTGTCTAAAACAAAACATACGCATTTCCCCCCCTATCTTAGCGGACACCATGTCGCAGGCCGGCAGCGAGGACCTCGCCTCCACCCCGTCGTCACCTGGGGCAGACTCAGCAAAGGACGACTTACAGTCTCTCAGAGCTTGGACCATCCCCAAGCTTACAGCTGAACTACGGCGCAGGGGAATAGCTGAGCTTTTCAGGTTGCTGTTTTCTCCGCCAGCGGCAGCCCAATCGGGCACCCAGGCATCGCTACAGTCAATCTCATCAGCAATCACTCAGCTGCACTCCTTGGTGACCACACTATCGGCAGCAGTCACCGATGTCCAGACAAGAGTGGGAACCCTGGAGGTACATCAAGCTGCACCCTCACCATCTACAGT
Source organism: Lithobates clamitans (assembly GCA_037952925.1). Lineage (NCBI taxonomy): Eukaryota > Metazoa > Chordata > Amphibia > Anura > Ranidae > Lithobates > Lithobates clamitans. The sequence goes on from JBBGZY010000498.1 coordinate 2,414,118, forward strand.
AACCACCGCCACCCCCATGCCTCTCCTTACAGGTACGCCCGACATCTATACCTACGTCCTCCCCGCACATCTCGTCCCAGCAGGTATCAGGAAGGACATCATGGATGGGAAGGACATTAACTTAGCATCCCTCCTCATCGCAGTACACGACCCAGCCGAAAACAAGTCCTATTCGTGGGGAGACGTTTCCCTCGTGCTGAAGGCCAAAGACCATAGGCTTACCCGCAAACTCAATATTGCGGAGTTTGTACTAGCATTTGGCATGTTCAGAGACGTGCTATGCACGATCAACCCCAACAGGAGAGAGGAGCTGGACCTATACCTACACGCAATAGTAGATCTAGGTTATAAATATGGGGGATGCTCCTTTTATGACTATCACAGGTCATTTTCAGCAAAAGCAGCAGCCAGACTTTCGCAGTTTCAAGTAAAAACCAACTGGAGTACCATCGATACAGAGCTGTTCTGTCGCCATTTCGCTGGCCTACGTTCCCCACTCTGTACTAACTGCCAGTCGTCCACCCATACGGCCAACTGGTGCTCCGAGTCAGGTGGCAGACGCCCCCCCAACCCTCCCTTCTTTCCCAGCGTCACTCGTTACTCAACGGCATTTACTCAGCCGGCTCAGGCAGACAGATTAGGACGACCCGTCCAGGCACTAGGGGGAGCAGCCATATGCAATAACTTCAACTTTGGGGGTTGTAACTTCCCCCACTGCAAACTACTTCATGTCTGTCTCACATGCCACAAAGCTCACCCCAGGTACGCTTGCGCTGTGAAACAGCCTAAACCCAAATGACTAAGCCGAGTGCACGTCGGATGGCTCACGTTTTACCTCACCTCACACCCAACACCTTCACTGGCAGCCTTTCTTATCCGGGGATTCACGACAGGCTTTCACACCGGACTTATCACACTCCCAAACGCAACTCACGAATGCAAAAACCTGCTTTCAGCCGCTACCGACGAGGAAACCATCACCACCCTGCTGCAAACAGAACTAGACCGGGGATACATAATCGGCCCCTTTACATAATCACCTTTTTCTGTATGGAGAGTCAGCCCTATCGGCCTTGTGAAGGGCAGGTTTTCAAATAAACTCCGTTTAGTTTATGATTTGTCCGCGCCTCATTGTTCCCACATACCCAGTTTAAATTCCCTAATACCTTCAGAAGAGTTTTCACTTAAATATTCAACGGTAGACTCAGCTATTCAATCCATCATTCTCGCAGGAGCAGGCGCCTGGTTGTCTAAACAGACTAAGCAGACATCTCGGACGCATTCAAATTGTTGCCAATTGATCCGTGTCTATGGCGGTGGCACGGAATCAAATGGAAAGGCCTATACTATTTCGCCACCAAGTTAACGTTCGGCTCCAAAAGCAGCCCGTGGCTATTCGACACTTTCGCTCAGTCTCTTTCCTGGATTCTCTCACAACATGCGTCCTGTCAGAAAGTGATCCACTACTTAGACGACTTCCTACTCATAGAGAAACCCAAAGAGCCCCCAGTTGATCTAAACAGCCTTAGAACAATCTTTCATAATCTTAACGTACCTTTAGCGGATAAGAAGGTAGAAGGCCCGGCACAGATCGTCACCTTCTCAACACTCACACCATGCAAGCTAGCCTGCCTCCCGACAAATTGACCCGCATCAGGACAGTCATCCACACATTTACTAATACGCAAGGCTGCACAAAAAAGCAACTACAATCCCTCCTTGGCATGCTGAACTTTGCCATAAGGATCATCCCTCAAGGGCGATCCTTCGTCTCACGTCTCCTGGTGTTCCTTTCCCAGGTACAAGACCCCGACCTAATATTTAAACTAGACAAGGCAGCCGTAGCTGACCTAGCCATGTGAGACGATTTTCTAACAAACTGGAACGGCATTTCGATGTTTATCCCATCAGCGTCTCCCACTTCACCTCAAATAATCACGGACGCCGCAGCCTCCACAGGTTTTGCAGCTATTTTTGGCCACCACTGGTTTGCAGCACCATGGCCGCCAGAAATACTCTCGATCCCCGGGTTCAGTCAATCCTCCTCAATGTTCGAGATCTACCCCATTGTTGCAGCAGCCCACGTCTGGGGCAACAACTGGGTAGGACAAACAGTGACATTTTCCACAGATAATCAAGCCACAGCCTCTATTATAAACAAAGGTCGCTCCAAGTCCTTGGCCATCATGTCCTTCCTACGCAGGCTGGTGCAACTCTCACTACAGCACCAATTTAACGTCCTCTGTGTTCATATCCCCGGTAAATGCAACACTTCGGCCGACGCGCTATCTCGTTTTAACTTCACAACCTTCTTTTCGCAGGAACCTGGAGCCGACCCGACCATGTCTGCTATCCCACATTGGTCACAGCTAACCCTGGATTAAAGCGACATCTTCATGACGCCACTAGTCTGATTAACCAGTCACTATCTCACAATACCCTGAAAGGCTACCATGCTGCCTGGAAAAGCTATCACAGGTTTCTAGCGGCTCACCCCGGGGCTATACCAGGAGGTCTCCATCATATCCTGGCCTTCATTTCATACTGCCACACTCAGCTGAAGTTATCCTACAACACTATTAGACTCTACCTAGCTGGCATCCAGCATTTCACCTCTTTACTAGATCCTAACAAACCATCTTTGTTCGCTACCCATGCGGTCAAGGCCATCCTCCGAGGCATCCACAAGCAGAAACCCCAAGTTAGCGGTAAACGCTTACCAGTCACCAGTGCCATGTTTCGAGACATGTCCACCATACTCTCACGCTCACCTTTCGGTTTTTTGCCCAGCTTGGTCATCCAAGCAGCCATCTACCTGGCATTTTATGGCTTTCTACGACCCAGCGAATTCACAGTCAGCAGCACCAGTCATAGGGCCTTACGCAGACGCCACCTCACGCGTCACCACAGCCACTTCACAATACACCTCGAGGTGTCCAAAACACAACAGTCCGGTCCAGGGGTTGACATCAAGCTCTTCAGAACGCACAGCGCCTGGTGCCCCGTAGCCATCCTAGATAGTCTATTAGCCCATTTACCTGATCCCTCGCAGGACAGCCCATTGCTGCCGTTCCCGATCAACCCGCTTAGTACCAACCAGTTCACTACTCACGTCAGGATCCTTCTGCGCAACTTAGGCCTTGACCCCAACCGTTATTCTGGACATTCTTTCCGCATTGGAGCAGCATCAGCAGCCTCACGAAACGGAGTCCCGGACCACGTGATCAGAAAAATGGGAAGGTGGAAATCCACCTGCTTTGCTCGCTACATTCCCAATCCACAAGTAGAAACGTCACGAGCCTTTTGCAAGCTCGCTCTGTAAGATGACCATAAACTTAAATAAAACATTACCTCCCTAAACCAAGTCTTTTTGCGCCCTTCTCTGGCATACCGCCCAGCAGATCTGGGTTTACCATACAGCAGGCCAGGGCACACTTCAGGTCTATTTATGTTGTTAGTCTTGTGACGTGTTTATGTATTTCATATCTGTCAGGACGGAGGGCTCCGACCATAAATAGTAAGGCCGGTTTACCGGCCTGAAATTATGGGAGGAGCCCGGAGGGTATATAACCAGACCATCCACGATGGTCTGTGTCGGTTCCAGTGCGCGGTACCCACCCACCCATTCCCCTTCTCAAGGTACTTCTCTTCAAACAATTTCTCTACAGAAATATCCATTACTTTCTTAAGGTATGCGCCCTTCTCTGGCATACCGCCCAGCAGATCTGGGTTTACCATACAGCAGGCCAGGGCACACTTCAGGTCTATTTATGTTGTCAGTCTTGTGACGTGTTTATGTGTTTCATATCTGTCAGGACGGAGGGCTCCGACCATAAATATATATATATATATATAAAAATCTCTCTCTCTCTTTCTCTCTCTCTCTCTCTCTCTCTATATATATATATATACTACCTATATATATATCTATCTAGGTATATATCTATCTATCTATCTATCTATCTATCTATCTATCTATCTATCTATCTATCTATCTATCTATCTATCTATCTATCTAGATATAGATATAGATATATAGAGAGAGAGAGATATAGATAGATATATAGAGAGAGAGATAGAGAGATAGATAGATATATCTATATATATAGATATATATATATATATACACAGTATCTCACAAAAGTGAGTACACCCCTCACATTTTTGTAAATATTTTAATATATCTTTTCATGTGACAACACTGTAGAAATGACATTTTGCTACAATGTAAAGTAGTGAGTATACAGCTTGTATAACAGTGTAAATTTTGCTGTCCCCTCAAAATAACTCAACACACAGCCATTAATGTCTAAACTGCTGGCAACAAAAGTGAGTACATCCCTAAGTGCAAATGTCTAAATTGGGCCCAAAGTGTCAATCTTTTGTGTGACCGCCATTATTTTCCAGCCCTGCCTTAACCCTTTTGAGCATGGAGTTCACCAGAGCTTCACAGGTTGCCACTGGAGTCCTCTTCCACTCCTCCATGATGACATCGTGGAGCTGGTAGATGTTAGAGACCTTGCTCTCCTCCACCTTCCATTTGAGGATGCCCCACAGATGCTCAATAGGGTTTAGGTCTGGAGACATGCTTGTCCAGTCCATCACCTTTACCCTCAGCAAATTTACACTGTTATACAAGGTGTACACTCACTACTTTACATTGTAGCAAAGTGTCATTTCTTCAGTGTTGTTGTCACATGAAATTATATAATAAAATATTTACAAAGATGTGAGGGGTGTACTCACTTTTGTGAGATAATAGATAGATAGATAGATAGATAGATAGATAGATAGATAGATAGATAGATAGATAGATAGATAGATAGATAGATAGATAGATAGATAGATAGATAGATAGAGTATCTATATATATAATATATAAAATTTTGTTTTATTTTATAAATAAATAAATAAATACCCCCAAGTAGACAGTTTAAGGTATTTAGTAAGAGGCATGGCAAGTTTTTTGAAGTTGTAATTTTTTATCACAATTATTTGGAAAATTAAGAAATTTTTAATTTTTTTTTTTACATACTGTCACAAGTGCAGTACAGCGTTATCATATAACGGACAAACAAGTACACATTCTCCTGCGCTTGAGAGTGGAGCCCAGAGGTAGCAGTTGCTTATATTTGTATCCTGGGTTTTGTGGAAGTCTGCATACAGTGAAACCAGAAACAAAACAGTGCACCATCCTAGTGCATTACTCAAAACATATCTTTTATTATTTAAAAAAGTGGTAAATATAGGCCAATAAGAAAAAAAAAGTTAATATATATATTTTTTTCAAATATAGATTTTATTTATTTTAGAAAAAGCCCAACATGGGCTTAAACAATACAATACATACATATATTGGGAACATCAGGGAAGGAAGGGGGAAGAGAGAGGAGAGGAGAGGGGAAAGCAGAAAAAAAAAGGGCGGGGGGAATATACACATTTACTACATCATAAAAATGGAAGGAGAAGCAAAGTGTATATATATTTCATATACATTCATGTACATCAGGTAACAATATCTGTGAATAGCTGTTGAGGTGCCCAAACCCTCTTGATCAAAAATCTTTCAGAAGGTAATAAGTACACAGCCAGTCCCTCTCCATCCCCCACTCCACCTTTGTAGAAACTCCTGCTATTAACCTGACTTTTAATTAATCAATTGGTGTTAGAAATAGCTCATATGAAAAGCTAAAGCCCTCCCAAATGATGTTTAATGCACTGAAATAAATTAGTTTCACTGAAAAAAGATTTATCATTTAATCAAGACAGACAGGTCAAATTTTGGCAAGACAAAAGTTTTGTCATCTATACAGAAATTGAACAACTTTACTGAAAATCCCAAAATATGTCAGCAAATTAAGTATTGGTGCTGTGAGATCCAAATTTAATATCTTGTATGACTTCCATGAGCTTGAAGGACAGAATCCATGCGGTTTGGCAAGTATTCATACAATTTATTGATGAAGTCATCAGGAATAGCAAAGAAAACAGTCTTGCATGCCTCCCAGAGTTCATCAATAGTCTTTGGTTTCGTCTTCCATGCTTCATCTTTCATCCTACACCACATATGCTCAATGATGTTCATGTCTGGTGACTGGGCTGGCCAATCCTGGAGCATCTTGATCTTCTTTGCCTTAAGGAACTTTGATGTGGAAATGGAAGTATGCGATGGAACACCATCCTGCTGCAAAATGTGGCCTTTTTTATCATTGGGAATATAAGAGGTAGCTAAGATTTCTTGGTATTTTAGACTATTGATGTTGCCTTCCACCCTGCAGATCCCTCGCACACCCCCATACTGGATGTAACCCCAGACCATGATTTTGCCTCCACCAAACTTCACTTTTTTTCTGGGTAAATCTCGGCTCCGTGCGGGTTCCAGTAGGTCTCCTGCAATATGTGCGGCGACTGTGGTGTAATTCAACAGAAGATTCAGCTGAAAAATCCACCTTCTGCCACTTTTCCAGAGTCCATCCTTTTAGCAGGCTGTGGCCCTTGGCAAATGCCACACGGTTTTTCAATTGTCTTTTGTTTAGTGCTGGCTTATGGGCACTGATTCGACCATGGAGGCCATTTCGAGACAGAATCCGACAAACTGTTCTGGTTGACACAGGGACTTCAGGTGACCAGGTCTCGTGGAGCTCTGCTGCAGTGGAAAATGGGCCGGCCTTGGATTTTCGAGCCAACAAACGGTCCTCTCAAGCAGTTGTCTTGCGGGGTTGGCCTGACCTGGTCTTGTCCAAAACGCCTCCAGTCTCTTCAAATCTTTTTTTTATCCTCTGAACTTGACGCTGAGACACATTGAAGGTGTCTGCCACATCAGCAGTGGATCTGGTCTTCAGCCTCTTGATAATCAACACTTTAGTCTCCGGGTGAATCTTAGGCATGTTTGCAGAGGTCTAGTTGCAGTTGAGAAGGTCTAGTGTACTGGTCTTTTTTTTATACACACCTGAGACCTGATTGATCCATTATTAGTCACAGGTGAAGCTCATATAACAAGGCGACAACACTTATGTCTTGGCAAAAATTGACTCAATGGGCTTTACCAAGCTGTGAATATTAGAATACATTTTGTCAGTTTCGTTTTGCACTGAAATATTATTACAAAAGCTGTTGGGATTAAAATGACCCATTTCTTGTAACAAAATCTTGATTAGAAATATATTTTAGCGGCACTTCAGGTCAATTTGTACACAAGCGACAAGACTTTTGTCAGGGACTGTATATTATCAATAGTAAAGTTCAGGCTTCATTAGCGATAATAAGATACTGCAGCATTTAAAGGATTACTGAAAGCAAGAATTCAGAAAATAAATATGACTGAAGCAGTTATCATAGACATTTTGCAGCTGGTTGGAAAGGTTTTGATGATAAGTCTAAAATAGTCTGATATAAGTCTGATATAGTCTGATGGATAAACAGATTCAGGTTTGCAAGTAACAGGATTTACAGATGGCTCCATGAGTCATCAGTATTTCCTGACTTTTATTAGGCATTCCACTAAATACTCAAACTGTCTGTAAATAGTGGGACTACAGAAAGAATGCACAGCAGTCTATCACTTAAACCGCTGTATTTCAACAGTTTGCAAAATGGTCAAGAGTCTGCTAATAGAACTTTAACACAATGACATTTATTACTGAAAGTGGTTCTAAAGGCAGAAGGTTTTTATTTGATTTTATTTGATGTATTTACTAAAGGCAAATAGGCTGTTCATTTTGAAAAGGAAGTTGCATTGTGCAAGGGAATTTCCTCAGAGCTTTATGACTGTGGTAAAATTTCACTTTGTAAGGAATATCCAATCATGTGCAAGAAAAATAACAAAAAGAACATCCTTGCTTGCACATGAGAGCTTGAATCAATTTATTAAGGCCCCTTTCACACTGAGGCACTTTGCAGGCACTAAAGTGCTAAAAATAGCACTCAAGACTGGATACTCAAGACCCCTTTAGGTGGAAACATAAGAGACTTAAAAATATCAGGCCAGTGGTTGCAAAACTCCTGTTTAGTAAATCAATTTTAAAGGGTCATGGGAAAATACAAGATGAAATACCGTATTTATCGGCGTATAACACGCACCCCAATTTAGGAGGGAATTTTAAGGAAAAAAAAACTTTTAGGAGGGAAGTTGAAGGGAAAAAAAACCTTACATTTAAACGCCCATCATTGCAGCCTTCTCAGTGCAGCCATGTCAGTGCAGCCTTGTCAGTGCAGCCTTGTCAGTGCAGCCATGTCAGTGCAGCCATGTCAGTGCAGACTTCCCCAGTGCAGCCTTGTCAGTGCAGCCTTGTCAGTGAAGCCTTGTCAGTGCAGCCTTGTCAGTGCAGCCATGTCAGTGCAGACTTCCCCAGTGCAGCCTTGTCAGTGCAGCCTTGTCAGTGCAGACTTCCCCAGTGCAGCCTTGTCAGTGCAGACTTCCCCAGTGCAGCCTTGTCAGTGCAGACTTCCCCACTGTAGCCTTGTCAGTGCAGACTTCCCCAGTGCAGCCTTCCCCAGTGCAGCCTTCCCCAGTGCAGCCTTCCCCAGTGCAGCCTTTCCCCAGTGCAGCCTTGCCCCAGTGATCCCAGCCATTCTGGGCTTCAAAATTGCCGATCGCGATTTGAAAATGGCGCCGCCGGCGCCGAAATACACAGAGCCGGTCCTCGGCTCTTTCCGGCGGCTCTTGTTCACTTTCGGCTCCACTCGTAGTCCCGAGCGGAGCTATCCGAACCTAGCCGAGTAGGTTCGTATAGCTCCGCTAGGGACTACGAGTGGAGCCGAAAATGAACAAGAGCCGCCGGGAAGAGCCGAGGACTGGCTCTGTGTATTTCGGCGCCGGCGGCGCCATTTTCAAATCGCAGTCGGCGATTTTGAAAATGTGACAGGTCGGGATCGCAGGGGATCGGCGTATAACATGCACCTGCGATTTTCCCCTGGTTTTAAGGGGAAAAAAGTGCGTGTTATACGCCGATAAATACGGTAGCTACAACTGAAAATCCATGATCACACCGGTTGTAAACATGAATGTCCCTTGTCCACATTGATTCAATTTACCTTTTTTGGTTGATCTGATATTGTCTTCTTTAACCACACTGTAAACTGTCATTGTGTGGCACCTAAAATAAAATATGCTCCTCCTTACCCTTCTGCTCTCTTTTTTTTACGATATCCACACTATACATTCTATCCTACAAAGATTACCTATAAACTTGAGGACCACTTCCACATAAAAGTAAAAAAAAAAAAAAATAAAGTGAAAGAGGACTCATGTTCATATATGATAGGCTGTCTTTACTCCCTGGTTGCAATGCAACACACCATTCAACATTTTCCCTGTTTGCAATGCAACACACCATTTTTTCAACAATGTATTTGTACTTGTGGCTTGCCAGTGAATTGTAAACACTGATTCATTCACAATGAATACTATGGCCTGAAAATTGGTCTGGTTAGAAAGGGGGTTTAAGTGCCCACTTGACCACTGGGCACTTAAGCCCCCTTTCTAACCAGACCAATTTTCAGCTTTCGGTGTTCTCACACTTTGAATGACAATTACTCAGTCATGCAACACTGTACCTATATGAAATTTTTGTCCTTTTTTCACACAAATAGAGCTTTCTTTTGGTGGTATTTACTCACCACTGAGTTTTTTATTTTTGGGCTATAAATCAAAAAAGACTGAAAATTTGCTAAAAAAAAAATTATTTGATTCTGTTAAAATTTATTGCAGGATATTGGCGAGTATTGGCAGAGTATTTGCGAGTATTGGCAGAGTATTGGTGAGTATTGGCAGAGTATTGGCGAGTATTGGCAAGTATTGGCAGAGTATTGCAGAGTATTGGCAGAGTATTGCAGAGTATTTCAGAGTATTACAGAGTATTGGCAGAGTAAGGCACAGTATTGCAGAGTATGGGCAGTGTACTGCAGAGTATTGGCACTGAGCAGTGCTGTGGGCACTACAGATCCAGCCCACAGCACTGCTACAAATGATCTCTCCCCCTCTCCCCTTGCACTGTACAGATCAGTACAGGGAGGGGAGGGAAAAACCGGCGTCATGATATGACGCCGGTTTGTTTACAAGTGATCGCTCTGTCAAATGACAGAGCGATCACATGGTAAACAGCCGCTACCAGTGGCCATTTACCGTGATCCGTGATGTGCCGGGTCTTCCGGACATGGCGGTCACGGATATTTCCAGGAGCGCGCCTCAGGGGGCGCGTGAGAGCAACATTCTGGGAGGATGTCCATGGATGCTCTCCTAGAATAATCCGACCATGCTGTAGCCGTTTTTCGCCTTTGGCCCAGGCGGCAAGTTGTTAAAGTCAATGGGACCCGAACGTCAAAAATCAAAAGTGGCCATTTTGAAGGCTTATATGTCCTGCCCTGGGGGACATGTATGAATAAAAAAAAAATTGTGAAAATGAGCAGTGATTTTTTTGATTTTTAAAGTGAAAGCATAAAAATGAAAAAGTCCTTTCAATAAAGTGCCTGGGTGGTCCCCTTAGTCTACTTAAAGTGGCAGATCTGTACCATGTCTAGAATCACCAATAATTACATTTATAAAGCCCCCCAAAAATGCCATTTTCCCTGCATTCTGCCTTTATTTTGCTCAGCAACAGCAGGTGAGCCAGTGTGTATAATGAGACCACAATTTAGTGCACTGGGAACAAGATTAGAGATTTTTTGGATACATTCTGGTGTCACTTTGACTTTGGATAGAAGTAACAGGTGTGTAAAAATTGGTCTTTGGGTGTCGGTGGCGCCTTCCCACCATAACCCTATAGAGGTAATCTTGATGAAAGCAAGAATTGGCCTTGCTGTAAAAAATTGCAATGATATGCACCTGTCAAACAGGTGCAGAAAAATTGGTCTTTTAGGTGTCGGTGGCGCCTTCCCACCGTAAACCTATAGAGGTACTCTTGATGAAAGCAAGAATTGGCCTTGCTGTAAAAAATTGCAATGATATGCACCTGTCAAACAGGCGCAGAAAAATTACTCTTTGGGTTTGGGGGCTCCTTCCTACCGTAACCCTATAAAGGTGCTCTTGATGAAGGCAAAAAAATTGTAATGATATGCACCTGTCAAACAGGTGCTGAAAAATTGGTCTTTGGGTGTTAATTGTGCCCATGAAACCTATACCCAGGGATTTTTTTCTCGATGCATGAACTCCTCCCATCTGAGTCACCCCTTGTCTCTGCCCCCTACCCACCCCTGACCACCGTCCCTTGATTCCACCCCCTACCCACCTACCAGTACTGCCCCTTTTTTAGAGAATATAGAACCAAGTATCATTTTGTGGTGCTAAATCTTTTGTATGAAACATGTTGATGATAAAAAGAAAATCAGTAAAATAGATCCCCTGCAGTCAGCAACAATAGAATCCCAGCAATAGATCCCCACACAACAATAGACTCCCCCAGCAACAATGGACTCCACCACAACAACAATAGATTCCGTGCAGCAACAGTGAACTACCCACAACAAAATATCACACCCAGTAACAAAATATCCACCCAAGCAACATTAGACCCCCCCAGCAGCAACAACAGATCTCTCAGCAGCCAGCATCAATAGATTCTCCAGCAGCCAGGAAAAATAGACCTCTCCCTCAACAGTAGATCCCTTCCAGCAATATAAGACCCCCCAGCAACAATAGATCCCTCATCAGCAACAATAGACCCTCACACAAAAGCAGATCCCCACCAGTGACAATAGATCCCCCAGCAGCCAACATCAATAGACCCTCCAGCACACCCCACACCCCATGCTATTACATACAGTCAGTGCTTGAGGTGCCAGAACTGCGTTCCCCTGCGTTCCCATGCGTTCCCGCTGAAAAAAAGCCCTGCCTATACCAAAAACATTCTTCCAGATGAAATGATTGAACACCCTCAAAGCTAGGCAGCCTTGAAGTCCTACAGAGATTCCACATCCCAAAAAGACTTAATCAGTGACATCGGCATCAGGGGCTTCATAGCTGGTAATCCAGGACTGATTCATTTTTATAAAAGTCAAACGGTCCACAGAGTCTGTGGACAGACGCGTTCTATTATCAGTAATGAATGCAGAAAGCAGGGCAGCCCAACAAATTAATAGCACACTGGGCAAGTTCTGACCAGTGGTCTATTCTCATGACCCAGTAAGTCAGTGGATTGTCAGCTGGAAAGCTCTCCATCTCTGTTTTGGCCCCAAGGCAATCATCCACCATGTGATGCAGATGCTGCCGATGGGATGTGAAAGATGACAGCCCTGGGTGGTGAGGACTAATAAAATTCCAAAATGCCTCACTTAGGCAGACCCCTGCTCCTCTCTTGACCAACAGAAGACTCAAAACTAAATTTTCCACGACACTGTAACCTACTGGAGTCAAGAAAAACATTCAATAAAATCCTGTTAAACTTGTCCTCAGGAGATTTTATCTTCTGCACTCTCTGTGGGGACGGGATGAATTCTGAGACCTTCCCCTTATAACGGTGGTCAAGGAGGGTTGCGAACCAGTAATCATCCTTCTCCTTTATGCCATATATTCTTGGGTCCTTTCGCAGGCTTTGAAGTATGAGGTTGCCCATGCGCCTCAACTTTGCAGAGGCTTGAAAAGCAGACTCCTCGGGGTCACTCAGGATGACAGAATCTGGAACTTCCTCCTCCCAACCACATACTACTCCCAACAGTCCTGGGGTTGGAAAGCCATCACTTAAAGATTGACGCATGTCTTTCTCTTCTTCAAAGGCTATGAAAGTGCCAGAATCCGCGTCCTCATCCTCCTTCCCTCTCTCCTCCTGTGTGTTCTGTGACATAGGAATGATTGTGTCTGGATAAAGTGTGTCTTGAGAGGAAAGGGAGTCCTCCTCCTGCTGCTCTGCCTCAAATGCCCTGTCCATAATGCCATGCAGAGTCTGCTCCAGCAGGATACAACAGGGATCGTGTCACTGATGCATGCACTGTCACGGCTCACCATCCTTGTGACCTCCTCAAATGGTGACAATACAGTGCATGCATCCTTAATGATCAGCCATTGGGGTGGGGAAAAAAAAGCTGAGTCTGAGCCTGACATCATGCCGTATTCGCACAGGTATTTATTGACGTCCCTCTGCTGCATGTATACAGCATTGACAAAGTCGAGTTCCACCTGGTGGGCATGTCACAAATCAGGCGGTTTATGGGCAGGTGGATTTCCCGCTAAATTTCAGCCAACCAAGCACTGGCTGTGTATGACCGCACATGTGTCAACTTTCCCTGTCTAAGGCCTAACAAGAGGTTTGAGCCATTATCGCACACCACCATTCCTGGCTCCAGCTGGCGTGGTGTGAACCACCTCTGGGCCTGTCCCTGCAGAGCTGCAAGAATCTCCGCTCCGTTGTGGTTCCTGTCCCCTAAATACACCAGCTGAAGCACTGTATGACACCTTTTAGCCTGACTCTTGGAATATCCCTTTGAACGCTTAGGGGGCACCTGATATTCATAGGACAATTCTGCAGAGGAGGGCATGGAGGTGACTGAGGAGGAGGAGGAGGAGTGGGTGGAGCTCACAGGTCTGGAATCATCACCACCAGCTGTATGGAGATGTGGGGGCACAACAAGCTGCAGCACCGAGCCCTGTCCTGCATTCTTTTGAGTTGCAAGCATCGTTACCCAGTGTGCTGTGAACTAAATATATCGTCCCTGCCCATGCTTGCTGGACCACGTGTCAGCAGGAAGGTGGATTTTACGGCTAACTGCCTTGCCTAACGATGCCACTACATTCCCTTTCATGTGATGGTAGAGAGATGGAATGGCCTTACGTGAAAAGTAGTAGTGACTGGAAACCTGCCATTGTGGTACAGCACATTGTGCAAATTCACGGAAGGGGGCAGAATCCACCAGGCTGAAAGGCAGAAGTTGGAGAGCCAACAGCTTTGACAAGCTTGCATTTAGACGCTGGGCATGTGGGTGGCAGGGACTGTATTTTTTTTACACTGCAGCAGATGGGGTAGAGAATTTTGCCAGCTACAATCTACAGCTGGTGGTGTGCTGCTGGCAGATGTGCTGCTAGGACCTGGGACACCATGTGCTATACCATCATCCCTGTCAGTGGAGGCTGCAGAGAGGTAATGACTCGTTATAGTAGGGGCAGACTGAAGTGGATAAGGAGGAGGAGGAGAGGAACAGATCTGTGCCCCTTTTGTGTGGCTTTTAGGTGCTCTTGTCAACGGACTGAGTTGTTCGACTTTAAATGTCTTGTTAAGCACGTGGTACCCAAATTGTTGGTGTTTTTGCCACGTTTGATGTGCCTGAGACACAGTTTGCATATAGCAACAGTGTGATCTCCTGCAGATGTGCTGAAAAAGGCCCAGACAGCTGAGGTTTGGGGAGGGGGCTGGGAGGTAATAGCTGCAGAATATGATGGAATAGGGTGGCTGCCCTCTACTCTTCCTTGATGTCGTCCTTCTTGGGGTTGTGCTGCCTCACCTTCAGTTTCCTCCTCTGCTCTATCTGGCACCCAAGTCGCATCAGTGACCTCATCATCATCATCATCTCCATCTCCTCCATCTTCATCATTACCACTGGAAACAACTTGCCAAAATGCTGTGGCTTGGGGAACATGAATGCCAATTTGTCTACCTGTGTTCCTCCCTCTCTCTAGGCTCATGTTCCTGTCATCCTCAGAGCCAACATATGAATCCAGCAATGGCTGGGCATTATTAAGGAGCAAGTGGCTGATACTGTGGTCAAATAACTCGGCTGACTCCTCAATGGCTGATATTGGGGCTATGGCAGGAATAGATGTGGACAAGTAGGCAGGTTTATCCACTCTGGCAACTGCGGGGGACTGTACACTTGTCTCTGCTTGTGTGACAGAGGATGTGGAGGATGAGAAAGGTTTAGTAAGCCAGTCCACCACTTCCTCTGCATGCTGTGGCTGGATAACAGTGGCAAAACTAAACAGGGGAAATTATGCCCTGCCTGAGGACTGACCACCACGGGCACCTCTGCCTGTGGACACATTTGTTGCTGGCCTCCTTTACAGTGCCAAGGTAAGTTCTGCCTCTCCTTGTCCTCCCAGACATTATTGGGGCAGAGGGGGTCGGTGCTTATAAGTAGGGATGAGCCCGATGTTCGAGTCAAATGTAAGTTTGACTCGAACAACGGGTGTTCACCTGTTCGCCGAATAGCAAACAATTTTAAAAAAAGCCATTTTTTCAGGGGAAGTGATTTTAATATTAAAGTGAAACAATAAAAGTGAAATATTCCTTTAAATTTTGTACCTGTGGTGTGTTTATAGTATGCCTGTAAATTGGTGCATTTTTCCCGTGCTTAGAACAGTCCCTGCACAAAATGACATTTCTAAAGGGAAAAAGTAATTTCAAACTACTCGCAGCTATAATGAATTGTCTAAGGGAGAAAACAAAAGTGCTAATTTTAAAGGCTTATATGCATGGTATTGTCAAAAGTGTTTGGGGACCTGGGTCCTGCCCCAGGGGACATGTATCAATGCAAAAAAAAATTTAAAAACTGACTTTTTTTGGGAACAGTGATTTTAATAATGCTTAAAGTGAAACAATAAAAGTGAAATATTCCTTTAAATTTCATACCTGGGGGTGTCTATAGTATGCCTGTAAAGTGGCACATTTTTCCTGTGTTTAGAACAGTCCCTGCACAAAATGACATTTCTAAAGGAAAAAAAGTAATTTAAAACTACTCGCGGCTAGTAATGAAATGTTGGGTCTCGCCAATACAGATAAAAGTCATTGAAAAAAACAACATGAGGGTCCCCCCAAAAATACATAGCAGGCCCCTTGGTTCTGGTATGAATATTAAGGGGAACCCCAAATAAAATTTTTTAAAAAATTGCGTGGGGGTCCCCCCAAGGTCTGGTATGGATTTTAAGGGGAACCCCGCGCCAAAATTGAAAAAAAATGGCGTGGGGTTCCCCCAAAAATCCATAGCAGACCCTTATCGGAGCATGCAACCTGGCAGGCCACAGGAAAAGAGGGGGGACGAGAGAGCACCCCCCCTGAACCATACCAGGCCACATGCCCTCAACATGGGGAGGGTACTTTGGGGTAACCCCCCAAAGCACCTTGTCCCCATGTTGATGGGGACAATGGCCTCATCTCCACAACCCTTGCCCGGTGGTTGTGGGGGTCTGCGGGTGGGGGGCTTATCGGAATCTAGAAGCCCCCTTTAACAAGGGGACCCCCAGATCCCAGCTCCCCAGATTTGAAATGGTAATGGGTACAGTGTACTCTTACCATTTCACAAAAAAGTGTCAAAATGTTAAAAAACCACAAGACACATCTTGGGATAAGTCCTTTTTTAAAAAACAAAAAAATAAAAATGTCCCACAAAGTCCATTCATCTTCTCTCACTCCGCTGACGAACCGAAAAAAAACCCCTGCATACCGCCACCGATCCGCCTCCATGGGAGGCACCCGCCATAATGACCGTCCTCTCAGGTAGCAGTTCTTTTATAACTGGCAGCGCGCAGGGTTTTTTTTTTCGGTCCCTCGGCGGAGTGAGAGAAGAAGATAAATGGACTTTGTGGGACATTTTTATTTTTTTTATTTTTTAATAAAGGACTTGTCCCAAGATGTGTCTTGTGGTTTTTTACTATTTTGACACATTTTTTGTTAAATGGTAGGGGTACAATGTACATGTACAATGCCCGCAGACCCCCACAACCACCAGGCAAGGTTTGTGGGGATGAGGCCCTTGTCCCCATCAACATAGGGACAAGGTGCTTTGGGGGGCTACCTGAAAGCACCCTCCCCATGTTGAGGGCATGTGGCCTGGTATGGTTCAGGAGGGGGGGTGCTCTCTGCGGCCTGCCAGGTAGCGTGCTCAGATAAGGGTCTGGTATGGATTTTTGGGGGACCCCCATGCCATTTTTTTAAATGTTGGCGTGGGGTTCCCCTTAAAATCCATACCAGACCTGAAGGGTCTGGTATGGATTTTGAGGGGGACCCCTACACCATTTAAAAACAAAAAAGTTTTAAATCACTTTTTTTCCTTTAGTAATGTCATTTTATGCAGGGACTGATCTAAACACGGGAAAAATGTGCCACTGGTATTTTGGGGGGCCGCCACGCAATTTTGAAAAAAAAATTTGGTTTGGGGTTCCCCTTAATATTCATACCAGACCCAAAGGGCCTGGTAATGGACTGGGGGGAACCCATGCTGTTTTTTTCAATGAGTTGTATCTATATTGCCGAGACTCGACAATTCATTACAGCCGCGATCAGTTTTAAATTACTTTTATCCTTTAGAAATATCATTTTGCTGTGTTACTGTTCTAAACACGAGAAAACTGTGCCACTTTACAGGCATACTATAGACACCCCCAGGTACGAAATTTAAAAGAATATATTTCACTTTTATTGTTTCACTTTAAGCATTATTAAAATCACTGCTCGTGAAAAAACTGCAGTTTTTAAAACTTTTTTTGCATTGTACATGTGCCCTGGGGCAGGACCCAGGTCCCCAAACACTTTTTATGAAAATAACTAGCATATTAACCCTTAAAATTAGCACTTTTGATTTTTCATGTTCGTGTCCCATAGACTTTAACGGTGTTCACGTGTTCGAACATATTTTTTGCCTGTTCGCATGTTCTGCTGCGAACCAAACCGGGGGGTGTTCGGCTCATCCCTACTTATAAGCAAATGTAAAGAAGAAGTTGAAATCTGTATGTAGATGCACTTTAATCAATGTAGAGAGGTGTTTGGTGCACTTTAATTTGAGTACTCACACTACACAGACACACTCCACGGATACTATAATATACTGCAATATAATGTGCAGTAAGTATAGAAAGTATAGTGACGCACAGAACTATATGGCGTTAAACTGGCAGTAACGTACACAAAACTATATGGCGTTAAACTGCCAGTAACGCACACAGAACTATATGGCATTTAACTGGCAGTAACACACGCAAAACTATATGGCATTACACTGGCAGTAATGCACACAGTACTATATGGCGTTAAACTGGCAGTAACGCACACAAAACTATATGGCTTTAAACTGGCAGTAACGCACACAGAACTATATAGCGTTAAACTGGCAGTAACGCACACAAAACTATATGGTGTTAAACTGACAGTAACGCATATAGAACTATATGGCGTTAAACTGGCAGTAACACCCACAAAACTATATGGCGTTAAACTGGCAGTAACACACACAGAAGTAAATGGCGTTAAACTGGCAGTAACGCAATCAAATAGACAGTGTTCAACCATCACTACACTGACTCTATCTGAACTGTCCCTACTCTAGCTATACACTAATGTAAAGATTACTGACACAGTCTCACTACACTACACTGAAACTATATGAGCAGTTTCTACTGTAGCTGCACACTATGCAAAGCTGAATGATGGTCCTCCTCATTACACTCACACTATCCCTAGACTGACACTAAACAAATATTCTACACTGACAATTGAAGCAAAATAGCACAGTATCACACACTAACTAATTAATAGCACTGAACAGAGCCCTGTTCTATCTCTCTCCACGACGAAATCACACTGAAAATGGCTGCCATTGAAAGAATACTTTTATACTGTGGGGCGGGAATGAGCCATGATTGGCTAAAGTCATGATGATGGTGTCCAATCATGACTCTAATGCCGCGTACACACGATCACATTTTCCGACAACAAATGTTCGATGGGAGCTTGTTGTCGGAAATTCTGACCGTGTGTTGGCTCCATCGGACATTTTCCATCGGAATTTCCGACAAAAAAAATTTGAGATCTTGATCTCAAATTTTCCAACAACAAAATCCATTTTTGTAAATTTCGATCATGTGTACACAATTCCGATGCACAAAGTTCCATGCATGCTCTGAATCAATTACGAGACGGAAGCGCTCGGTCTGGTAAAACTAGCATTCGTAGTGGAGATAGCACATTTGTCTCGCTGCAAATTTTTAAATCTTTTAATGTAGCGTATTCTCTTCTTTATAATGCTAGTATAATGAATTTTTTTTTGCTGCTGATATTCACACAGAGTTCTGAAAAAATGGTTTCTTTATTATTTCCGTGATCTCCTGAATAATATTAGTTTTTTTTTTCATCAGATCTGCATAATAATGTTTTGTATTTATTTTTATAGTGATTTCTTTTTTTTATCAAGATCTCCTGTTTTATATTTTTTTCTACTGATCTCCATAATATTTTTTTTTTAATTTTGTGTGTCAAGTTACCACAACACCATTATTTTCTTGTATTTTTTAACCTCAAGGAGTTTGGTTGGTGTCCCTTGTTAATTTGACATTGTATTTTTGAAATGTACCTGCCTACTCACAAACAAACTGTCCTTTTTGAATTAAAACACATAGGCAAGTATTTAAAAAAAATCAATAGCCCTTTATTATGGGTTATAACAAAATAAAGAGAAAGGCAATGCTGGATAAACTGGTGAAATTTTTAAAGCCTTGTACCCCAGGGCACACATCAAAACTATTTTACAGGCAAAACTGGTGGCCTGAGGAGTCCATATAATAGTGAGCACTAATAGTGAGCACAATCCGGTCCAGGAGTCCAAGAGATCAGGAACAGCAGCAGATAACATATATGTCCCCAGGCTGAGGTCATACAACAGCCTGCATCTTTTCCAAGAACAGACTGAACGCAGTCTATCACACTCTTGTCTTCCTTAGATGCTTCCTTCCAGGCTGTGGCTCTGGTGTGGGAGGAGGTGGAGGAGGACGATGGTCGACCTCCTGGCTGCCACTTACCCCCGTCACCTCCTGGCTGAGGCTTTCCTGTGTATGAAAAAGGGACATAGTTTTTTTTGTTCATCAAACACCTTTTTGAGCTCATGACTGTTGCAAATTGTAATGTTAACAAATATCAAAGACATTATTCTGAGCCCAACATTTTTCATTCTTGTCCCAATCCTTTTTTGCCACTACTGTCTATTGATATGTAAACAACTTTGTTAAATCAGCAATTAGTGATCAATAATAACATCTAGTTAACATCATTAATTTTACGACAAGAAATATGTTAAACAATGCTCTACCTGACTCAAGCTGTGCTCCTCCACATCTTCCTGGGTGGAAGGCCCAGGTTGGACATCGGAAGCCTCAGCTGAGGTGGAAGGATGCCTTGAAGGAAGAGTGGAGAGTGCTTGCCTGGGTTCACTCTGGTCTGACAGAAAATGCAGTCTGTCATAATACCACAGCCTGGGTACATAAACATCATTTGCTGCTCCTGATCTCTGTGAATTCTGGACCTTTTTTTGCTCCCTAAGATAAGTACTCCTCATGCCACCAATTTTGGCCTTCAAATAGGTGATGTCTGCAGTGAGAATCACCGGCTTCACAAATTTAAGCAGTTTCTCCAGCGCTGCCTTCCTCTTTCTTAGCTTATTAAAAAATGGGTGGTTCACCTTCCACAGACAGGGAAGCTCCCTGAACATGTCAATAAATATTGCTTGAAATTCCATATCATTAAATGGATCCATTTTCTCTGCAAGACACAACACAAGAAAACCCCTAATGTCAGGCTAAACTCTTCTAATCTTGTCCCAATATAGGCCTCAATCTATAAGCAGTATAGGCCACTGATGCACCAAGTTCAAATTGTACCTTCGTTATTACGTTCGTTGCTTCCGCTACTCCTTCCTCCACTCACAGATCCTACATACGATGCACGCATTTTAAGCTTTATGTACACTGCGCAGGCGTGTAACTCCACCCGCCCCAACATTCTTTCTAGTCTTTTCCCCGCCCCTTGTCTTTCGGCGCAGTGGGAGAGCACATGGTGGAGACAGAGCAAGTGCATGCAGACAGCAGCAGCAATGACGAAAGGATACTAGGGGTTTCTCCATGTGTGAAAATTGGACCATAAAGGTAAGTATTCCAGCTTTATGAAGGGAAAAATATAATGTCTTCAGCTTGGAACTCTGCCAAAAAAGACAATTGTACAACACTTCCAAGCAATGTTTAAAATTACTATTTCTCGCCTCAAACATCTGTGTGCTAAGTATACCTTTTTTTTATTTACATAGGGGAGAAAAGATTCAGGACATCTGAGGACACCGGGGACCCCCACCTCCTAAAGAAAAGGAAATTCCCACACCACAACCAGAAGATGTGGAGGAAGGAGAGGTTTATGAAGTGGGAGAAATAGTGACCACAACAGGTGCGTGTCTGAGACCACAGCTTCAGGTAATAGATGTATGCCTGCATATTTATAATACATGGTGTTTTTTTATTTTAGGTGATGTGGATGTTGTGGAAGAAGAATCTCATTTCACAAGTGCACATGTCCTCATCAGGGAGATCATGGTGTGCAATCGGGATTTACAGAAGATCAAGGAAGACATCAATGATATGGAAAAAAGACTCAAAAACATCATTGATGTTTTAGGCAGAATCTAAAACACCCCACAATTCTTCTATTTTGTTTGTATTTTTATTATTTACACACATTTTAAATATTTTTTAGAAAGCCAAATTTTGAAGATGCACACAGTGGGGCTGATTTACGAAGCATTTGCGCCATGACCTGCGGTGCACGCCGATGCGCAAATGACATTTTCATATTTACAAAGCATTTACGCTGGTAACACAGCGCGATCCCCCATTTACTATTCTCTTCCCGGCGCACGGGAAGAGGTGATCTGTACGCCACTATAGACCTGGTGCACAGCATGTTTATCTTGAAATTTAAACAAGGTGGAAGTGCCACTAATATGGGGGTGATGTGGGGAAGTGTACTAACTGCCCAAGTCACAAATATGGCCAATATAGAACGAGAAAGTGACTTTCTCTGAACAAGCCGGCAGCGCCGGCAAATACATTTAAACTGCGGGAGGTGAATTTATACACTGCGCATGCTCAAATGGCATTTGCGCTTGTTCAAATACTTTAGTTCAGTGCGCCGGCAAAATATTAGTAAATGTCAGGCAACGTAAAAGCATTTGCATAGATTGAACGGGCGCACCTCTAGACTTTTTTTTTTTTTTTTTTTAACGCTGGTTCACTTCATGCGGCTCTAATGAAATGTCAGTCCGGCAAAACACATACAAGTTCATTGATAAAAATAGTATTAAGAAAGCAAACACAATTCAGAAAAAAAAATGCGTGGGGTTCCCCCGAAATTCAGTACCAGGCCCTTCAGGTCTGGTATGGATTCCCTGTATGCCACAGGGAAGTCCCTTCATGTCCCCATTCGTCAGAGGGGGCGGGGTCACCAGGTGACCCCACCCCCGTTATTTAAGAACCTTCAGAAGAGGAGAAGCGTCACACAGTGGGAGCCACCCACCATGCCACCATGGGTGTGGAGCGGCCTGGAGAAAAAGATAAAGAAGAAGGGAAGATGAAGAGAAGAGCTGGAGGAAGAACCAGAAGAAGAAGATGGAGAAAGAAACCGAAGGAAGATAGAAGAAAGAAGATAGAAAATAGAAGAAATAAAGGAATTGTCAAAAACTGTCTCTTATCATTTTTAACATTTTTGACAGTTTTTTAGTGAAATGATAGGGGTACTTTTGTACCATTTCACACAGGGGGGGGCGGGATCTGGGGGTCCCCTTGTTAAAGGGGGCTTCCAGATTCTGATAAGCCCCCCGCCCGCAGACCCCCACAACCACCGGCCAGGGTTGTGGGGTTGAGGCCCTTGTCCTCATCAACATGGGGACAAGGTGCTTTGGGGGGCTACCCCAATGTACCCTCCCAATGTTGAGGGCATGTGGCCTGGTTCCCCTTAATATCTATACCAGACCTGAAGGGCCTGGTATGGAATTTAGGGGGACCCCCACATCATTTTTTTTTTAAATTTTGGTTTGGGGTTCCCCTGTGCGGAATTCCCATGCCGTTTTTATCAATGAACTTTTATGTGTATTGTCGGACCGGCAATTCATTAATAGCCGCGAGTAGTTTTAAATGATTTTTTTTCCTTTGAAATGTCATTTTGCTGTCAGACTGTTCTAAACACAGGAAACATGTGCCCCTTTACAGGCATACTATAGACACCCCCAGCTACAAAATTTAAAGGGATATTACACTTTTATTGTTTCACTTTAAGCATTATTAAAATCACTGCTCCCGAAAAAACGGCAGTTTTTTAAACTTTTTTTATGACAATACCATGCATATAAGCCTTTAAAATTAGCACTTTTGATTTCTCCCATAGACTTTTACTTTTGATTTCTCCCATAGACTTTTAAAGGGTGTTCCTCGGCATTCAAATTTGCCGTGAACACCCCAAATTGTTCGGTGTTGGGCAAACTTGCGAACAGCCAATGTTCGAGTCGAACATGAGTTAGACTCGAAGCTCATCCCTACATATAAGCTTTTCAAATTAGCACTTTTGATTATTCATGTTCTTGTCCCATAGACTTTAACGGTGTTCGTGTGTTTGAAAACATTTTTTGCCTGTTCGCAAGTTCTGGTGCGAACCGAACAGGGGGGTATTCGGCTCATCCCTAATTGCCGGACCGACATTTCACTATAGCCGCGAGTAGTTTTAAATAACTTTTATTCCTTAAGGGCCAGTTCACACCACATGCAGTCCAGTGCATTTTTTTCTGCATCAAAAACGCACGGAAAGTAGGTTATATGGTTTTCAATGACACCAGTGCTTGCAGTTCCAGTGCGTTTCCAGTTCCCAAAAAAAAGTCGAACATGCCGTATTTTTTATGCACTGGACTGTACTGGAACGCTGTAAAATGCATCAAAAATGCACTGGAACACACCTAAATGCACCAAAAACGCACTGCAATACACTTGTCCTTATTTAGGCCTGATTCACATCTATGTATTTTTAGTGCTTTTTGCATTTTGCAGATTTGCAAAATGCAAAAAGCACTAAAAATGCATAGGTGTGAATCAGGCCTTAAGGTTAAGAAAAAGAGTGGGGGGTAGCACTGGACTGCATCAAAAATGCACCAAAAACGCACTGGAATGTAAAAAAAAGTGCATGCAGAAAAGCACCTGGAACGTGTCCGGACTGCGTTTCTATGGTGTGATCTTGCCCTTAGGGCCCTTAGGGCCAGTTCACACCATAGAAACGCAGACTGGACATGTTTCAGGTGCTTTTCTGCATGCATGTTTTTGATGCGTTCCAGTGCATTTTTGGGGCGTTTTTGATGTAGTCCAGTGCTTTTTTTCACCCCTCTTTTTTCTTAACCTTAAATAAGGACAAGTGCATTCCATTGCGTTTTTGATGCGTTTTACAGCTTTTCAATACAGTCCAATGCAGAAAAAATGCAGCATGTTCTACTTTTTTCTGGAACTGGAATGCACTGGAACGGCAAGCACTGGTGTGAACTATGCCATTGCACACCATATAACCAAATTTCCATGCATTTTTGATGCATAAAATATGCACTGGACTGCATTGGTGTGAACTGGCCTTTAAGCAATTTGGCATATTTAAAGGCATTTCTCCTTGTTTTGTTTTTGGGGTTGTCCAATTGGTGACATTGATATATGTCCCTTAGTGCCGGTTCACACTACCGCGACTTGGGATCCGACTTGTCAGACCTCAAGTCGCCCCAAGTCGCTTGACATCTGAAAGTCCATGTAAGTGAATGAGAGCCGTCTATATGTACGCTACTGAAGTCGCTCCGACTTCAGAAAAGGTCCCTGTACTACTTCAAGGCGACTTGTAGGTGACTTGTACCCATTGATTTCAATGGAAGTCGCCTACAAGTCTGATCATGGTCTATAGTGAAGCGACTTCACAGGAAGAGAAGATGGTTTTTTCAAGCAAACCCCTCCCTCCCCCAGAGCTGATTGTTGTTTGATTGGCCACTGGAAAGTTGCCTGTACTGGAGGCGACTTGAAGTCGCCTTGTAAGTCGCCCCAAGTCGCCCCAAGTCGCGCTGTCGTGTCGCCCTCAGGTCGTGTCCAGGTCGCCTCGCAAAGTCGCGGCCAGAGTCGTGTTGCCCCTGTGTGAACCGGCGCTTAGGGTGGGACCTGGGTCCCATACTCATTTTAGGGCCAATAACTAGAACATAAGCCAGCCAAGTGGGGACTAGTAAAATTGCCAAGTCAGTTCCCTTAGACTGCAATGGTATTTGTTGTATCACTTTTGCACATGTTAGGCTCTATAGTTGCCCCCCTGGACTGGGGGATGTTTTGTCCCATCTGTAATTTTGGTGCGTGCTGGATGATGTGCTTAATTTTGGACAGCGGGGTGGCTTATTTTGTCCTAGCTGCATTTGGGTTGTTCTGAGCATGCTCGGGGACTTTGTTTTTTTTTTGGTGGTGCTTTTTGTGTGTGAACAGCACTTGGATTTTTCTGGGCATGCTCAGAGTGTGTTTTTTGGGTTAGTAATTTAAGGACATCCTTAACAGGTGTACCCACTTTGAAGTTCTCTCTACATTGGGTGAACTTGCATTTTGTGTGTGTTAATGGACTGTCCATGTGTTTGCAAATGCCTCATTAGCAGACAAACCTATGTTATATAAAGCTTGCAGATAGCAATCTTTACTTTGCCCTGAAAAGAGCCAAGTGTGTGTGTAAATTTGGGTGTCCTTATCGAGTTTCTAACACATGTATTTTCTATTTGTATTTTGTTTGTTATGTTGTTGAAAAACAGATGTGTTTTTATGCAATTTATTTGTTACTTTGGTTTGCTGTTTTTTTGGGTGGTGGTTAATTTACCATAAAATCTTTTTTATGTTGCCAATTTTTGTTTTTACGTTGTTCACTTTGATTTAACTGTCTGTGCTGCCTTATTTTTAAAATTCTTTCTCAAGATGTTGTGCCTAATGTTGTTTTAATCCTTAATAGATGTCCATTTGTGGGTGCACTCCTTTTTAACTCCTGTTAATTTACACTGCAAAGGGGTCACACCTATTCTGTTAGTGTCTCAAATTAACATACATGTGTGTATTTTGCTTTCCTTGCTTCTTTTCCAAGTCCTGTGTTTTTTTTTTTTTTTTTTTTGTTTTTTGTTTTTTGTTTTTTGTTTTTTTGTTTTTTTTTGACCAATCAAATTGTTTCACAGTCTTTGTTTTATGTGTGTTCTTTTCATGCATCGGATTTCCCAGCTGCAGCTTAAATAGGCTGATTGGCATGTCTTGGACAAATCCCTTTTTCAAATTTTTTTTATGTTTTTTTAGTTTTAAGTTACTTTCCTGGTGCCTTCATGGTAGCACATGCATGGATTGTGCATATGCTGCCATGGATAGTGACCAGGAAAGTAACGTTTCAGAGTGGTAAGTATTCAATTTTCTTTTTGAGCTGTGGTTTTCAGCCTCAGTCCTCAAGTACCCCCCTGACAGGACATGTTTAGGAAATTTTATCTTCTCTAAAATAGCTGTCCAATACAAAGCCATTGACTTGGATTTAAAGCACCCGTGCAAGATGAAGGAAAACCTGCAAAATGGCCTGCTGGGGGTAGAAGGGTAGCACTGGTGATTTTATCATTCAATCATGTAGAGGCAAAGATGCTGTTTTTTTCTTTTCCTTGCATGTCCCCCTCGGATCTCCAGCAACTGAACTTCTATGTGCACTTGTGGTGCAAAGTGGATTTACCTTTTAGTAAATAAACCCTAAGATAAATAATAAGGGATGTACATGGCAAAATGCTAGAGTGCAATTTCCCAAATGGGGAAACTATTTAGATTGACCTGTGTGTCTCCAAGGACGTACATTGGTAGGGTTTTACCCTCACTTCCTGATTGGCTATGTGACGGGAAGTCAATAATTTTGAATGCGAAATTGGCAAAATTTGGTAGGTGTCTTCACCCTATCAGCGGTCTAGACATCCCCCAAAACTTATAATCCCTCTGCAGTCTATCCCCAAGCAAAAATAATAGAATTTTAATGAGTTTAACTTTGCAAAGACACATTCCTAAGTTCAATTGTGATGCATGTTAATAGCCCATTTAGACCTTTAATAGAAAGTCATCAGTTGCCTTTGACTCTAAACCAGGGCTCCTTAAACTACGGCCCTCCAGCTGTTGCAGATCTACACATCCCATGAGGCATTGTAAAACTCTGACATTCACAGACATGACTAGGCATGATGGGAATTGTAGTTCCTGAACACCTGGAGGGCCGCAGTTTGAAGACCCCTGCTCTAAACATTATTTTTGGCCAGTCCTAGAAATCTGCATCTGTTTTTCTATTAACCACTTGGTGTCTGTGCTATAGCCAAATGACGGCCACAGCGTGGACCTGAATTTCTGGGAGGCTGTCATAGGACGTAGTCACTGAGACTCGGGTGATCACAGATCGAAGTAAGGGCCGGTCTGTTTATTTTTTCTACTCACGCTGACAGCATGAGGATAAAAATAAAAGCTGATCACCGGCTTAGGTGCAAGGGACATTGGTCCTGAAGAGGCAATTCTGCCTCATCTGTGCCCACCAGTACCCCCTTCCAGTGCCACCTATCAATGCCCACCAGTGATCCCAAGCAGTGCTGACTATCAGTGTAACCAATCAGTGCCGCCTCATCAGCGTACATCAATGAAGGAGAAAAATTACCTGTTTGCAAAATTTAATATCAAAATATCCAAAAATATACCAAATTATTTTTAAAAATCTGTCTTTTCTTTTGTTTGAACAAAAGAGAAAAAAAACACACAGGTGATCAAATACCACCCAAAGAATGCTCTATTTGGGGGAACTTAAAAAAAAACATTTGGCTAAGTATGACCGCGCAATTGTCATTCAAAATGGATCAGCGCTGAAAATTGGTCAGGACAGCAGGGGGGTTTAAGAGCCCAGTAAGCAAGTGATTAATTGCCATGCCAACTATGGATTTCTGTAATAAAGATGTGTGCTCGCTGTGTATACGGCATATGCATAAGCAAGTCGCACACATATGAATGGTACACTTGTGATGCAACTTTTCAGTACCAAGTGGCCTTAGGTTGTCTTTCCACTACTGCGAGTTGTTGTGCGACTTGACACATGTGAAGTCGCAGGACAAGTCAAAACACATGTATTTCAATGTTCCCCCGTTCTAATTGGTGCAACTCCAAAAAAAGTTCTTGCACTACTTTGTTCCAACTTCAGTGCGACTTTTTCTCAGATGTTTTGAATTAGTCGCGTGGCATTAAGGCTCGGTTTCCACTATTGAAAGGCCAAAGTTGCATGCTTTTTGCCGCAAGTTTCCCCCAACTTTTTGCCAAAACTTGAAGCAATGCCTGTGTATTTTTGAGGTCTATAGACCTCAAGTCGCATCAAAGTGGGACCAAAATAGTGCAGGGACTACTTTGAAGTTGCTGCAACTTGAAGTCGCAGACATCTGAATGGTACTCATTGTAAATCATGGGGTAGAACTTGTGATGCAACTTTTCAGTCCCTAGTGGCATGACAAGTTGTAATAGTGGAAAACAAGCCGAAAAAGCACATTGTAAATCACGCAACTTTGGTGTTGAAATAGTGGAAAGAGAGCATTAGGCTAAAGCAGTAATAGAAGTAATTATTACAGTGCATCTTCCTAATTGTAGAAAATCAAACCGGCTCTTGCACTGAATCTAATTTATGGAAGATCTAACTGATTGGCCAGTGTATGGTGACCTTTAAAGATATGAAAACTTGAATTTCTGGTGTTTAAGCCTCATACACACGATGGGACTTTGTACCCCGTGTACGGAGCCCGCTGTGCTCAGCGGGGGATCGCTCCGTCGATCCCCGCTGGGCAGGCAGATGACAGGTCTGTCTCCGCACACTGTGCAGGGACAGACCTGTCAGAGTGCCACTCTCCTCTATGGGGGATCGGATGATGATGGACCGTAGAGTCCGTCGTCACCCGATCCGATCTGCAGATGGATGGAAAAATAGGTTTTTCCTCCGTTACACTTTTTAGGATTGGAGTGGGTCGGATGTCAGCAGACATGTCACCACTGACATCTGACCCTCCATAGAGGTCTATGGAGTGTCCGTTCAGGTCCGAGGTGGACCTGAAAGGTCAGTTCGTGTGAGGGGGGCCTTAGACCCCTTTCACACTGGGGCGGTGCGGGCGGCAGGGCTAAAACGGCGCTATTTTTCATGCTGCTTTACCGGTGGTATTTGGCCGCTAGCGCATTTAACCCCTGCTAGCGTCCGAAAAAGGGGTTAAATCCGCACACAAAACACCACTGCAGCAGCGTTTTGCCGGCGGTATAGCCGCGCTGTCCCATTGATTTCAATGGGCAGGAGCGGTTTATACACCGCTCCAAAGATGCTGCTAGCAAGACTTTTTTTAGGCCCCTTTCACACTGGGGCGTTTTTAGGCGCTACGGCACTAAAAATAGCACCTGAAAAATGCCCTAAAGAAGCGGCTCCCTTCACTCCAGTGAGGGCTTTCACACTGGAGTGGTGCGCTGGCAGGGCGTCCCAAAAAGTCCTGCCAGCAGCTTTTTTGGAGCGGTGAACTCACTGCTCCTCCCTATTAAAATCAATGGGGCAGCGCTGTGATACCGCCAGAAAAATGCCGATCCATCGGCATTTTGCGGACGGATTTAACCCCTTTTTGGCCACTAGCAGAGGGGTTAAAACTGCCCCGCTAGCAGCCGAATAACGCCGCTAAAACGACAGTAAAGCGGCGCTGAAAATAGTGCCGCTTTACCGCAGACGCCCCCACCGCCCCAGTGTGAAAGGGGCCTTAGGCTCTATTCACACTAATGCATTTTTTTTGCAGAAATGCATGGGAATTTTTTAACAGGGGTTCCTATGGAACATGTTCACATCAATGCATTTTTGCACCTCTGCGTTTTTGGAAAGGGTCCGGGACTTTTTTCCCGCAAAATGCAGCATTTTGCTTGTAATAGATTTCACTGGACCTGCATCCAAAACGCAAGTACCGCGTTTTTACCGTGATTTGCGTTTTTTTTATGCTGTATACAGCTGGTTGCTAAGAAGGGGCCGGGAAGCCGGCCACCGCATCCTTAACCACTTCCCGCCCACCGTATGCAGAATGACATCCGGGAAGTGGTTCTGTTATCCTGACTGAGCGTCATATGATGTCCAGCAGGATAACATGCCGGAACGCGCCTGCAGGGGCGCGCATTGCGGCGATCGCGAGTGCAGCGTGTCAGTCTGACACCCCGCATCTCCGATCATGATAAGAAGCCTCGGTCAGAGGTTTCTTACCACGTGATCAGCTGTGACCAATCACAGCTGTTTATCGCGAGAACCAGGAAGTGCCGGTAAACGGCATTCCTTGGTTTGCGCTGACAGGGAGAGCCGATCTTGGCTCTCCCTGTCAGAGGGGGGGCTGTGCTGATAATCAGCACATTAATTATCAGCACAGCCCCTTCAGATGTGCCACAACACCTCAGATGTGACCCCTCATCTGTCAGTTCCCCAAATAAAAGACAGCTCACAGTGCCCATCAAAGTGCCAATCAGTGCCCATACCAGTGCTAAACAGTGCCCACCACAGTGCCCATCTCAGTGCCCAGCAGTAAAACCTGTCAGTACCTCAACATCAGTGCTGCCCATCAGTGCCACCTGTCAGTGGCAATCAGTACTGCCTGTCAGTGCCCATCACAGCTGCCTATCAGTGCCGCCAGTCAGGGCCCATCAGTGCTGCATATCAGTGCCCATCAGTGCTGCTTATCATTGCCACATATTAGTGCCTATCAATTCTACATATCAGTGCCCATCAGTGCCACCTTATCAGTGTCAACTCATCAGTGCCCATCAGTGCCCGACAGTGAAGGAGAAAACAAAAATTTATAACTGAAACAAAGAAAAACTGTTTTTTTTTCCAAAATTGTGTTCTTTTTTAGTTTGTTTAGCAAAAAAAAACCTGCAGAGTTGATCAAATACCACCAAAAGAAAGCTCTATTTGTGGGAACAAAATGCTAAAAATGTTGTTTGAGTACAGTGTAGCATGACTGCGCAATTGTCATTCAAAGTGTGACAGCGCTGAAAGCTGAAAATTGTCCAGGGCAGGAAGAGGCAAAAGTGTCTGATATTGAAGTGGTTAACAACCTATGAGTCATCAGCTGTCAGCTGACTTCCCGCTCAATGTAAAAAAAAAATGCCGGCTAAAAAAAAAAAAAATCGTGAAAAAAACAGCGTGGGGCCCCCCAGGGTCTGGTATGGATTTGGAGGGGACCCCCCTGCCAAATTTTCTTTTAAAAAATGGCATGGGGTCCCCACCCCCAGGGGCATACCAGGCCCTTCAGTCTGGTATGGATTTTAAGGGGAACTCCTACGACGAAAAATCGACGTGGGGTCCCCCCAAAATCCATACCAGACCCTTATTCGAGCACGCAGCCCGGCAGGTCAGGAAAGGGGGTGGGGATGAGCGAGCGCCCCCCCCCTCCTGAACCGTACCAGGCTGCATGCCCTCAACATGGGGGATGGGTACTTTGAGGAAGGGGGACGCGATGCGGGGGGGGGATGACTCTGGCTTCATAAGGGGGCATGACCCCAGAGTCCCTGCGCATGCCATATAAATGGCTCCGCAGCTCGGACACACCATTCCAGCAGGAGAGAGCGTCATGTCAACATCAGAAGAAGAGAAGAAGAGAAGAGGGGACAAGACAGCGCAGCAGACCGGTTCCCCTGCTAGCAATAGAGCTGGAAGAAGATAGCGGGGGAGTCTGGCAGAAGATAAGGGAGAAGAACCGGACAGCGGCAGTAGACCGGGCCCCCACTAGCAAGAGAGCTCGAAGAAGATAGCGGAGGGGCCCGGGAGAAGAGGTGAAACACCGGGAGAAATAGTTGGAAGAAGACCCCCGAAGTCGGAAGAGACCCCCCCCTGGAGCTGCCTAATAAATTTCTTTTAAAACCTGTGTGGTGTGTTTTTTTTATTAACACTTTATTTTCCTAGGTGAATGGGTAGGGGTACCATGTACCCCATACTCATTCACATAGGGTGGGGGGCCGGGATCTGAGGGCCCCCTTATTAAAGGGGGCTCCCGGATTCCGATAAGCAGTCCGACCGCAGACCCCGACAACCAACATCCAGGGTTGTCAGGAAGAGGCACTTGTCCTCATCAACATGGGGGCAAGGTGCTTTGGGGTAGGG
This sequence comes from Lithobates clamitans, assembly GCA_037952925.1. NCBI lineage: Eukaryota > Metazoa > Chordata > Amphibia > Anura > Ranidae > Lithobates > Lithobates clamitans. The sequence continues at coordinate 2,446,022 of JBBGZY010000498.1, forward strand.
GGGTCCGCAATTTTAAAATATTTTGGCGTGGGGTTCCTCTTAAAATCCAGACCAGACCCGAAGGGCCTGGTATAGATGGGGGGCCTCACACCATTTTTTGTCTTAATTTTTATATAGCCGGATTTTTTGAATTCCACATCATAATATTATTGATTACTTACATACCATTGCATGCATTTGAAGAGGTAAAGTTATGGAATCAACCAAACTGATGTGCATTGGCTAATTATGCTGCTGAGTACAATGCCAGTTTTCACTAGGTAATACCATCGGTGGGATTCTAACCCATGGCTTAAACCTTTGAAGCAGGTCATACTACTACGCTACGGAGCAGAGCACAATCATACATAGAAAATTACGTATGTTTGATTCTTTTCATTCTATACAATAATGTTTCGCATTTGAGACATTAATATTATGGTAACAACTATGCTCATGTGGCATTGTCTATTAGGCATTTGCCTATTGTCAGCATATGCTGCTGATTAAGATGTAAGCTCTGCCCCCCAAAGTACCTTGTACCCATGTTAAAGGGGACATGTTAAAGGGGACAAGGGCCTCTTCCCGACAACCCTGGCCAGTAGTTGTCTCGGTCTGTGGGTGGGGGGCTTATCGGAATCTGGAAGCCCTCTTTAACAAGGGGGCTCCCAGATCCTGCCCCCCTCTATGTGAATGGGTATCTGGTACATCGTACCCCTACCCATTCACTAAAATAACTTTGAGTTTTTCTTTTTGACAAGTCCTTCATTGTAAAATAGACTATGGGGTTGATTTAAGCACTTAAGGACCAGAAGGATTTGCCCCCTTAACCACTTGCCGGCCGTCGCCGTCAAATGTTTGGCACTCCTGCGTGAATCGCCGTAGCTGTATGGTGGATGCTTTAAGGAGTACAGGGGGTATGCAGCGCACACCGCGTGATGTAGAAGCCATCGGCTACCCATGATTGCTCATGAGAAGGACAGAACAGAGATCTGTCAATGTAAACAGACAGATCTCTGTTCTGTCAGGGGAGTAGAGACAGATCGTCTGCTCCAGTCAGTCCAATCCCCCCACAGTTAGAAACACACTGGGGGAACACACTTGACCCCCTAGTGTTAACCCCTTCCCTGCCAGTGACATTTATACAGTAATCAGTGGCTATTTTAGCTCTGATCGCTGTATAAATGTCAATGATCCCAAAATAGTGACAAAAATGTCCGATTTGTCCACCACAATGTCGCAGTCCCAACAAAAATCGCAGCTCGCCGCCATTACTAGTAAAAAAAATTGTAATAAAAATGCCATAAATCTTTCCCCTATTTTGTAGATGCTAAAACTTTTGCGCAAGCCAATCAATATGCGCTTATTGCAATTTTTTTACCAAAAATATGTAGAAGAATACATAACTGCGGAAGGCATTTGGTTTTTTTATATATTTTTTGGGAAATGTATTTTATAAATATATTTGGGGAGATTTATATTATAGCAAAAAGTAAAAAATATTGCTTTTTTTCGAAATTGTCGGACTTTTTCATTTATAGCGCAAAAAATAAAAACGCAGAGGTGATCAAATACCACCAAAATAAAGCCCTATTTGTGGGAAAAAAGGACGTCAATTTTGTTTGGGTACAGCGTCATACGACCGTGCAATTGTCAGTTAAAGCGACACAGTGCCGTATTGCAAAAAATGGCCTGGTCAGGAAGTGGGTAAATCCTGAAGTGGTTAATGACCAGGCCATTTTTTGCGATACGCAATTTAACTGACAATTGCTCCGTCGTGCGACATTGTACCCAAACAAAATTGACGCCTCACAAATACAGATTTCTTTTGGTGTTATTTGATCACCTCTGTGATCTCGCAATACATTGACGGTCTCTCTGTTCATTATGGCACATTCCGCGGGTGCTCAAATTTCCCGCGAACGCCCCATAATGTTCGGTATTCGGCGAACGGGCGAACACCCGGTCTCATCCCTAATTGTGAGTATGGTAGTTGTATTAAATAATGAGAACATTATATAAAGCTTCAGTTTGAATTATGGCCCACAGGAGTTTCAGTCCTACCCACAAATGTAAATTGCGTGTGGGATTTATTTTCTTTAAAGGCTTGAGTGCTTATCACTGCACAAAACTGAGCACATGTACAGTAAAATACCTACAGTATTGCAGTTAAAAACAATCACATGCAAATATACAATTTCATTACATTTACTGAAATTATCTCATAACACTCATCCATAGATCATTAAGTTTAACTGTATATGTTTTACTGTTGCAGCATTCCAGGTGTAAATAATTGTAATAGGAAGACTGATCAAATGCAATGAATTAGAAAGCCAGAAAATTAAAGCCAATTATCTGGAATTATCTGTTGAAAATATTACCATAGTTGTAAAGTATTATTTTATAGGTATGGTATATGCTTCTTTAAAGGGGTAAATGATAGCTTAGAGTGTGTGAGATTCCAGACATACTTGTTTTGATTTTAAATTCTTCTAACTGGATGCATCCTACATGGCTTCTTTATAGCAAAAATAACAATTAAACTAAAGCTACTGTATTAAACTTGATGCCCAATACATTATTCTGTACAGAAAGTTGTTATTTTTCTCAAAGTTTTCTAGTAGTTTTTTTTGTTTTGTTGTTTAGCAGCATGGGTATACACTGAAAAGAGATAATCATTCGTTTTCAACACTGAGTTTTAACAATGAAACAGGAAACATGACTAATATACATCTTAAAAGACTATTCTGAGTCAATTGTATTACTATTTTTTTAGAAATGTTTGAAAGCAGCAGGGTTTTTTGTTTAAATCTCTAAAGAACCATGAATCAGCAATTTCAGAAATAAAAAACATTTATAAAAAAATGCTGTTTATACGGCATCTCACAAACGTGAGTACACCCCTCACATTTTTGTAAATATTTTATTATATCTTTTCATGTGACAACACTAAAGAAATGACACTTTGCAACAATGTAAAGTAGTGAGTGTACAGCTTGTATAACAGTGTATATTTGCTGCCCCCTCAAAATAATTCAACACACAGCCATTAATGTCTAAACCGCTAAGTGAAAATGTCCAAATCGGGCCCAATTAGCCATTTTCTCTCCCCAGTGTCATGTGACTCGTTAGTGTTACAATGTCTTAGATGTGAATGGGGAGCAGGTGTGTTACATTTGGTGCTATCGCTCTCACTCTCTCATACTGGTCACTGAACGTTCAACATGGCACCTCATGGCAAAGAACTCTCTGAGGAAATGAAAAAAAGAATTGTTGCTCTACATAAAGATGGCCCAGGCTATAAGAAGATTGCCAAGACCCTGAAAGTGAGCTGCAGCATGGTGGCCAAGACCATACATCGGTTTAACGGGACAGGTTCCATTCAGAACAGGCCTCACCATGGTCGACCAAAGAAGTTGAATGCACATGCTCAGCTTCATTTCCAGAGGTTGTCTTTGGGAAATAGATATATAAGTTCTGCCAGCATTGCTGCAGAGGTTGAAGGGGTAGGGGGTCAGCCTGTGCTCCGACCATACGCCGCACACTGCATCAAATTGGTCTGCATGGGTGTCGTTCCAGAAGGAAGCCTCTTCTAAAGATGATGCACAAGAAAGCCCGCAAACAGTTTGCAGAAGACAAGCAGACTAAGGAAGTGGATTACTGGAACCATGTCCTGTGGTCTGATGAGACCAAGATAAACTTATTGGGTTCAGATGGTGTCAAGCGTGTGTGGAGGAAACCAGGTGAGGCGTACAAAGACAAGTGTGTCTTGCCTACAGTCAAGCATGGTGGTGGGAGTGTCATGGTCTGGGGCTGAATGAGTGCTGCCAGCACTGGGGAGCTACAGTTCATTGAGGTAACCATGAATGCCAACTTGTATTGTGACTTACTGAAGTGGAGCATGATCCCCTCCCTTTGGAGACTGGGCAGCAGGGCAGTATTCCAACATGATAACGACTCCAAACCCACCTCCTAGATGACCACTGCCTTGCTTGAAAATAATGGTGGCCACACAAAATATTGACACTTTGGGCCCAATTTAGACATTTTCACTTAGGGGCTACTCACTTGTGTTGCCAGCGGTTACGCTGTGTGTTGAGTTATTTTGAGGGGACAGCAAATTTACACTTTTATACAAACGAAACACTCACTACTTTAAATTGTAGCAAAGTGTCATTTGTTCAGTGTTGTCACATGAAAAGATATAATTAAATATTTACAAAAATGTGAGGGGTGTACTCACGTTTGTGAGATACTGTGGGTAATGTTTATAAATCCTACACATGCATCACAATTTTAAACATTTAGGAGCTAACCTGTTCATATTATCTCTGGAATAACAGTGATGAGTTTTAAAAAATGCTGAAATAAAAAAGAACCTACCACTGAAACCAATCAAGCTTATCGGAATTTCCACAAGCATTTCCTTTTGCCTCAATCCAATCCATAACCAAATATTCTAAAGTTCTTGGACTAGAAAACTTAAATGTTTTAATATAAAGATGCAGACATCACTCTGAATGATGCTGCCAGAGTTTGCCTATTCAGTTACATAGTTACATAGTAGGTGAGGTTGAAAAAAGACACAAATCCATCGAGTCCAACCTATGTGTGTGACTATATGTCAATATTACATTGTATATCCCCGTATGCTGCGGCCGTTCAGGTGCTTACCTAATAGCTTCTGGAAACTATTGATGCCCCCCGCTGAGACCACCGCCTGTGGAAGGGAATTCCACATCCTTGCCGCTCCTACAGTAAAGAACCCTCTACATAGTTTAAGGTTAAACCTTTTTTTCTTTTAATTGTAATGAGTGGCCACGAGTCTTGTTAAACTCCCTTCTGCAAAAAAGTTTTATCCCTATTGTGGGTCACCAGTAGGGATGAGCTTCATGTTCGAGTCGAATGTATGTTCAACTCGAACATCGTGTGTTCGCCTGTTTGCCGAATGACGAACGTTATGGGCCGTTCGCGCCAAATTTGAGCGCGTCACGGCCCATAATTCACTGCGGCATCGCAGTGCATTGCTGGCTGATGATTGGCCAAGCATGCACTATGACCTGCATGCTTGGCCAATCACAGCGCTGTGTGTACAGAGAGCTGTAATTGGCCAAAGCCAGGGAGGCTTTGGCCAATTATGGCTCAGGGGGTTTAGTACACACCTCACACTATATAAGGCCGCCTGTGTGGCGGCCTTGTGTAGTGTGTTGCAGCGGTGGAGAGAGATAGATAGAAAGAGAGACAGTGTCATTTGATTTAAGTTAGATAGAGTAGGCAAGTTGAGGAAGTTAGCTGCACTTACAGTGTATTGTGTATATATAAATGCATCCCAGGTGTTGTATATATATATATATATAAATATATATACACTGTATTCAGTTTAGCTAGATCTGTTCCTGTTATTCTCTTCCTAATATACTGACAGACAGGCAGGTTTTTTTACAGTATTTCCAGTTAGTTTACTGTGTAACCTACAGTTGCACCTACAGTATAGCTACCTGAAGCCAAGTGCTTGTGTGCTTCTTCTGATCCTATTAATAGCACAGGCAGGCTCTTGAAGTATTTACAGTTAGTGTACTGTGTAACCCTGCACAGTTGCACCTACAGTATAGCTACCTGAAGCCAAGTGCTTGTGTGCTTCTTCTGATCCTATTAATAGCACAGGCAGGCTCTTGAAGTATTTCCAGTTAGTGTACTGTGTAACCCTGCACAGTTGCACTTACAGCAAAGCTACCTGAAGACAGGTGCTTGTGTGCTTCTTCTGATCCTATTAATAGCACAGGCAGGCTCTTGAAGTATTTCCAGTTAGTGTACTGTGTGACCCTGCACAGTTGCACCTACAGTATAGCTACCTAAAGCCAAGTGCTTGTGTGCTTCTTCTGATCCTATTAATAGCACAGGCAGGCTCTTGAAGTATTTACAGTTAGTCTATTGTGTAACCCTGCTCAGTTGCATCTACAGTATAGCTTCCTGAAGCCAAGTGCTTCTGAGAGGAGGACTTCCTTAGCTCTCAAGGCCCCCTTTATCCAGACAGTGTTCCTACGTGCCCCCTGATCACACAATGTAGAGGAGGAGGAGGAGGATTGTGTCAGCATGGAGGTGGAGCCTGGCACTCAGCATCAGCAGCAGTCTTTAAGGGATCATTTACAGTCCCAAAAAACCAATGGACTTGTACGTGGCTGGGAGGAGGTGGCTGCAGATCATGTTGTCTTTAGTGAACCAGAGGACTCCGGACCGAATGCCTCAGCAAACCTTGCTAACGTCCACCTAATCACCTACCCTCTGGATCCTGTTCCCTCGCAAATGCTACGTTCACCCTCTGACTCTATTCTACACTCTCTAACCCACATCTTCAATCTCTCCCTCTCTTCTGGCATTTTCACCAACTCTCTAAAACACGCACTAGTCAGCCCCATTCTTAAAAAGCCTTCACTGGACCCAACCAATCTTAACAACCTACGCCCCATCTCCTTGCTCCCCTTTTTATCCAAACTCCTTGAACGTCTGGTCTACAACCGACTGAGCAACTACCTTTCCAAGAATAGCCTTCTTGGGAGGAGAGGGGCGTGACCGGATGTCAGAGTGAGAGGAGGGTTGAGTGTGTGCTTCCCAGCCCGATGCCTCCGTGTCCCCCGGACCTAGCTTAGCATCCTGGCCTGCCTAGCTGTGCCTCCAGCACCCTACAGAGCTCGGCGTTCGCCTGGCCGCCTGGCCCCCCCTAAACAGCGCTCGTCCCAGTGTGCCGGCGGTGTACTGACACAGCGGCTTGGGAGAGGAAGCAGTCGGAGCCCTCGGAGCGGTGTGGAGGAGCACGAGCTACTAGCTGTTTGTGGTTACCCGGGCAACAGCTTCGGTAACAGCAAGAGGAAGCGGCGGGGACGGCAAGTGTCACTAGCAGGAGGATCAAGAGGTTTCATTACCAGGAGTGTCCCTGCGCTGCTTAGGCACCTGGCAGCATAAAGGTACCAGCCCGTGCGGCCACAACAGGGACGGACTGTCCCCCCCATCTCTTTAAGGGCCAGTCCATTGTTGCAGACAAAGGTGAGGGGGGAGGCTCAGGTGGATCCAGGCAGAACAACACACACTGCAAATTAATGATCAGCCCTTTGGGCTTAGGCAAAAGTGGGTAGTCTGGTGTACTGTTATGCAGTGAATTGTACCTATTAGGGAGTAGACACCCTTCGAGGGCTAGTGGTGAGTCGCATTAACAAGATTGACGGACGCCAATTTCACGCCATATTATATAAATCTAACGGAGCCGAAACACCGCCTACCCTCAAACTTGGACAGTCTCCTTAGCGCAGCAGCAAACGGGAAAGGTCAAGAGAGGGGGGGATAGCATCAATTCCACGAGCGGCTCAAACTCTTTTCTATACTCTCATAATCTTATATAATAAGTTATGACAAGGAAAAAGGGAGAAGAATCACAACAGCAGGACAACACTAGCTCCCAAATGACTCGCACATCAAAAGAAAAGGTGAACCAGGCAGCAGCCGCCCTCGACCTCATCGCCATCTAAAAACACCCAGCTACAACAGGACAGATTGCATGTGGGGGGCCCAGGGGACAGGAGGAGCCTAGGAAAAGGGCCAGCGGCAACACATACAATAAAAACGGCGAGCAGTAATAACTCTGCGGGTGAAGCTGCGGGACTAGCAACCAACAAGGCTGCTGCGCACGACGCACCAATAGAAGCTGAACCCACACATAAAGATGTTCTATGCGCTGTTAACTCCTGTAGGGCCTCCCTAAGTGACCTGTGCGACCAGCTAACGAGCCTAAAGGAAGAGATAACTACACTAAGTCAAGAGCTGCAAAGGACCACTGCTAGAACAACTGTGCTGGAGGATAGAGTTAGCCAGGCTGAGGATGAATTAACCCCATTGAAAAAAGAACTCAAGTCTTTAAAAACGCAGATGGGCGTATATAAAGCCAAAATGGAGGAAATGGAAAATAGGTCTCGCAGGAACAACGTGAGGATAGTAGGCCTGCCGGAGCGGTGTGAGGGCCCTCACCCTGAGGAGTTCTTGGAGAAGTGGCTTAGGGGAATATTTGGGACGGAAACCTTCTCCCACTTCTTCACTGTTGAAAGAGCCCACAGAGTGCCAACTAGGGCCTCGCCAATAGGGGGGCACCCCAGGCCAATAATAATGAAACTTTTTAACTATAGAGACAAGGTAACATTGATGCGCAGAGCTAGAGAGCTGGGGGACATTTTATACAATGGAGCCAAGATCTTATTTTTTCCTGATTACTCCCCAGACCTCCAGAAACAGAGGGCTGAATTTAGGGACATTAAGCGTAACCTACGGTCCTACAATGTAGAATATGCCCTGCTGTACCCGGCGCGACTACGTATCACTGCCCTAGGGTCCACCCTTTTTTTTGACACAACAGCAGGGGCATCAAAGTGGCTGGAAGACAACAAAGCGGACCTGCAGAGCTAGGGGTTAATTAAGTCTAGATTTGAATAGGAAAAGAGGAAAATTTGATTTGTTTCTCTTTTTTACTTTTTTTCTTGTTTTTTCTCCTTTTTTTCATTTTTTATAGCAACCAGCAGTTTACACGGGGGACGTGGGAGGGGGGAAGGGGGGGTTTGCGAGTTGGAAGCACGGATGAAGGATGCGATCACATTAGTGTTACACGTTTTAAATGCTGAGCTAAGGGTTCGGAGGAGGGTGGTGGGAGGGGGGGAGGGGGGGAAGAGTGTGGTAGTGAGTCATAATGTATTTTCTCAATATATGTGTGGGGAGGTAATCCTTGTATGGTTGGGAGGAGGGAAAAAGGTCACAAGCACAGCCCCTAGGGCTAGCCTAGTTAGGCAGAAGGGGGGGTCACGAACAAGGGTGGGTAGTAGAGGTATGCACGAAGTTGAGGGTGGGGGGGAAGGGGGGTTTATAGAAAAACACAAGGTTAGGCAATGGAGTGAACGTCAGGCACATATAGTTACGAAGGGCGGGCTCATAAAAATAAATGCAAGGTTTATTAGCACATGTGGTTTATATTTTCACTTAGGAAATGGGGGGGAGTCCCCTTCTCCTCTCCCTTTTTCCTTTTCTATCTTTTTTCTTTTTCTACTTCTTTTTTTTTTTTCTCTCTTTTTTTTTCTCTCTAAATTCTCTTTAACATGTTAAAGATAGGCTCTTGGAACGTTAGGGGTATGGGCGACCCTGCTAAAAGGGCAGCAGTTTTCACGGCACTAGAAGCTTACGGGGTTGAACTGGTTTGCCTGCAGGAAACCCACCTCACTAATGACACCAAATTACAAGTCCGGAATTACAAATTCCAAGAACAGTACCACTCAGTCTATACCTCATATTCAAGAGGGGTGAGCATATTGGTGGGGAGAGGTATTTCGTTTTCCTGCAGGGAAACCAGAATTGATGCATTGGGCCGCTATATTTTTTTGAGCTGCATTGTGGAAGACAGGCCTCTGGTAATAGCAAATATTTACATCCCTCCCCCATTCAAAACAGAGATCATATTGGATCTGTTGGAATTTGTTGAGAATAAGCCAGACGTACCGATATTAGCGGTGGGGGATTTTAATGCAGTTTTGGATAATAAAATGGATCGATTTCTGCCCATGAATCGGGCGGAAAGGGTTCCGGAGGGTCGGTTAGGCCAACTCCTGGAAGAGATCGGGTGGTGCGATTTGTGGAGATCCCACAACCCAAAAACCCGGCAGTATTCCTGCTATTCAGGTTCACACTCGACTCTTTCGCGTATAGACATGGCAGTAGGCAACAGCGAAGTTTTACAACTAATAGGGACTATAGAATACAAGCCGAGGGGCATATCGGACCACTCTCCCCTGACCTTGACTCTGAACTTAAATGCCAGAACTAGCCGGAAAAGGTGGTCAATAAAACCGCTATGGTTGGACCTAATAGGCAGTCCAGCAGAAGTTACCTCTAAATTAAAAGAGTTTGTAGTATTTAACTCAGGCACAGCCTCTACGGCGGTAGTTTGGGACACTTTAAAAGCGGTTCTTAGGGGATTACTACACCAGCAGGTTGTCACAGTAAAGAAAAAGTCAAGGGAATGGGAGGTGAGAGAGAAGCTACGGAAGCAGAAGCACAATATGTGGCGGACCCGACCCCTGCAAAACAGGAGGTATGGCTTAGTAGGCAACAAGAGTATAGGGAATTAATTAACAGAAGAGCAGAAAACAAAAGACTATTCCAGAAGCAAAGCTATTATGGCGAAGGAGAGAAGGTAGGTCGGATGTTGGCATTAATAACTAAGTCCAACCTATCCCCATCGGCCATTCTTTCAATTAGGACACCGGTTGGAGAGATTACTTCTGATCCCGCCGAGGTCCTAGAGACCTTCACTACGTTCTATAGGGACCTGTACAGGTCGCGCCGGGGGTTGGATCGGCGTGATATGGATGGGTTTCTGAGAGGGGTGGACCTGCCTGTACTCTCGGAGGGGGACAGGAGCGAGATGGAGTCTCCCCTGACCCTGGAGGAGTTGCAAAAGGCTGTTGCAGAGCTGTCATGCCAGAAATCCCCCGGCCCAGATGGCCTGCCGCTGGAGATCTATAGAAAATATGGGGAGGTTCTACTCCCGGAGCTCTTAAAAGTTTTGGAGCAGACAATTAAGGACGGAAGGCTACCCCCATCAATGTTGGAGGCTGACATAGTGGTGATACCAAAAGAGGGGAAAGACCAACTGGAAGTCACCTCATATAGACCGATATCACTACTGTGTTCGGACGCCAAGATTGTAGCAAAGGTGCTGGCGTCTAGATTAAATAAGTGCATCGCAAAACTGGTTCATTCAGACCAATCGGGGTTTATCCCCGACCGGTCTACCAGCACCAATATCAGAAGGGTATATTTGAACCTCCAGGCTCCAGCGGAGAATGCGGGGCCTAGAGCCATACTGTCTCTGGACGCCGCCAAGGCCTTTGACAGCCTGGAGTGGGAATATCTCTGGCGGGTGATGGAGAGGTTTGGATTTGGCCCCGTATTCATCAGCTGGTTAAAAATCCTTTACAACCAACCAAGGGCAAGACTCAAAATAAACAATAACTACTCAGAAAGTTTTCCCCTCGAAAGAGGGACCAGACAGGGCTGTCCCCTATCCCCATTGCTGTTTGTCTTGGCCATGGAGCCGCTGGCGGGAGCGGTGAGATCATCATCCAAACTGCAGGGCTTCCGCAGAAATGGTGAGGAAGAGAGAATTGCACTTTTCGCGGACGATGTCCTCTTCTTTTTAGGGGACACGTCCTCCTCATTGGAGAAAGTAATACATCTAGTGGAGGACTTTGGGAAACTCTCAGGATTGACAATCAATTGGGAGAAATCATCGCTCCTGCCGGTTGATCCATTGACAAACCCTATATCAACGAGCTTACCCCAACTGAAAGTCACGGGGAAAATGAAGTACCTTGGTGTAGTGCTGTCCAAGGATCCCGGTGCGTTCATTGAGGACAACTTTGTCCCTCTTCTATCAAAATTCAAGAAAAAATGCGATACCTGGTGTAGACTCCCTCTATCCGTGGCGGGCCGGACAAACTTGATTAAGATGATATGGCTGCCTCAGCTGCTATACCTGTTCCACAACTCCCCAGTAGGGATGAGCCGAACACCCCCCTGTTCGGTTCGCACCAGAACATGCGAACAGGAAAAAAGTTTGCTCGAACACGCGAACACCGTTAAAGTCTATGGGACACGAACATGAATAATCAAAAGTGCTAATTTTAAAGGCTTATATGCAAGTTATTGTCATAAAAAGTGTTTGGGGACCTGGGTCCTGCCCCAGGGGACATGGATCAATGCAAAAAAAGTTTTAAAAACGGCCGTTTTTTCAGGAGCAGTGATTTTAATAATGCTTAAAGTCAAACAATAAAAGTGTAATATCCCTTTAAATTTCGTACCTGGGGGGTGTCTATAGTATGCCTGTAAAGGGGCGCATGTTTCCTGTGTTTAGAACAGTCTGACAGCAAAATGACATTTGGAAGGAAAAAACACATTTAAAACTACTCGCGGCTATTGCATTGCCGACAATACACATAGAAGTTCATTGATAAAAACGGCATGGGAATTCCCCCCAGGGAAACCCCGAACCAAAAAAAAAAAAAAAAAAAATGACGTGGGGGGGTCCCCCTAAATTCCATACCAGGCCCTTCAGGTCTGGTATGGATATTAAGGGGAACCCCGGCCAAAATTTTAAAAAAAAATGACGTGGGGTTCCCCCTAAATTCCATCAAAATTAACACCAATAGATTTGCGCTTACTCAAAGTAGTCAAAAAGGATATGAGCAGCTAACACCACAACTAGAATCGTTGCCACATAGGTAAATAATAAATAAAAAATGTGTAGCGCTATCAAGACAAGATAACTTAAATTGATAAGTTAAAAAGGTCTATACCCAAAATGTGACATGCACCAATAAAGGTAACACATATAAAATCGAACTGAAAAATAAAAGATATAACAGATAAACAGTCGAGACTGGATGGGTCACTACCCAAAACGTGAGGTGAGGAGCGCCTTCACCAGCATGTAACAGAAAAAGTCACAGAAGTTGATATTCTGCAGTCACTTAAAAAGTCACATCAATAGATAGGATGTTCCATTCATGAATACCACCATTCACCACTGTGTCTTCAAAAACATGCAGTGCACTTAGATGTGATGTATGGGGGCTTACCGGAGGGTTTGAACCCAAAACAGCGTATACTGTTAGGGTCAAACCAACTTTTATTGCACCCTGGCAATGGTGGGAAGATCTTTGACTGCCTGGAGATGTTGAATAGGGATGTTCTAATGATGCATCTTCTCCATAGGTATTAATGGATCTCTCCCCACAGGGTTCATAAAAGGCACAAAAAGGGGACTACATAGTGTGATACCGTAGATACCGTTTTTATTGTATAAAAAGGAAATACACTTACATGATAAGTAGATAAAAGCGCTTGTACGTAAAAAGGGGCAGCAGTGGAGTCCTCCCGACGCGTTTCGTCTGAGTAGACTTCGTCGAAGTCTACTCAGACGAAACGCGTCGGGAGGACTCCACTGCTGCCCCTTTTTACGTACAAGCGCTTTTATCTACTTATCATGTAAGTGTATTTCCTTTTTATACAATAAAAACGGTATCACACTATGTAGTCCCCTTTTTGTGCCTTTTATGAACCCTGTGGGGAGAGATCCATTAATACCTATGGAGAAGATGCATCATTAGAACATCCCTATTCAACATCTCCAGGCAGTCAAAGATCTTCCCACCATTGCCAGGGTGCAATAAAAGTTGGTTTGACCCTAACAGTATACGCTGTTTTGGGTTCAAACCCTCCGGTAAGCCCCCATACATCACATCTAAGTGCACTGCATGTTTTTGAAGACACAGTGATGAATGGTGGTATTCATGAATGGAACATCCTATCTATTGATGTGACTTTTTAAGTGACTGCAGAATATCAACTTCTGTGACTTTTTCTGTTACATGCTGGTGAAGGCGCTCCTCACCTCACGTTTTGGGTAGTGACCCATCCAGTCTCGACTGTTTATCTGTTATATCTTTTATTTTTCAGTTCGATTTTATATGTGTTACCTTTATTGGTGCATGTCACATTTTGGGTATACCCCTAAATTCCATACCAGACCCTTCAGGTCTGGTATGGATTTTAAGGGGAACCCCGTGCCAAAAAAAAAACAAAAAAACAGCGTGGGGTTCCCCCAAAAATCCATACCAGACCCTTATCCGAGCACGCAACCTGGCAGGCCGCAGGAAAAGAGGGGGGGACGAGAGTGCGCCCCCCCCCCTCCTGAACCGTACCAGGCCACATGCCCTCAACATTGGGAGGGTGCTTTGGGGTAGCCCCCCAAAACACCTTGTCCCCATGTTGATGAGGACAAGGGCCTCATCCCCACAACCGTGGCCGGTGGTTGTGGGGGTCTGCGGGCGGGGGGCTTATCGGAATCTGGAAGCCCCCTTTAACAAGGGGACCCCCAGATCCCGCCCCCCCCTGTGTGAAATGGTAAGGGGGTACTTACCCCTACCATTTCACTAAAAAACTGTCAAAATAGTTAAAAATGACAAGAGACAGTTTTTGACAATTCCTTTATTTAAATGCTTCTTCTATCTTCCTTCATCTTCTTCTTCTTCTGGTTCTTCTGGCTCTTCTGGTTCTTCCTCCGGCGTTCTCGTCCAGCATCTTCTCCGCGGCGTCTTCTATCTTCTTCTCCTCGGGCCGCTCCGCACCCATGGCATGAGGGGAGGCTCCCGCTCTTCTCTTCATCTTCTTCTTCATCCTCTTCTCTTCTTCATCTTCTTTATCTTCATCTTCTCTTCTTTTCTTCTCCGGGCCACTCCGCATCCATGCATGAAGGGAGGCTCCCGCTGTGTGACGGCGTCTCCTCGTCTGACGGTTCTTAAATAACGGGGGGCGGGGCCACCCGGTGACCCTGCCCCCCTCTGACGCACGGTGACTTGACGGGACTTCCCTGTGACGTCACGGGGAATGCCACAGGGAAGTCCCGTCATGTCCCGTGCGTCAGAGGGGGGCGGGGTCACCGGGTGGCCCCGCCCCCGTTATTTAAGAACCGTCAGACGAGGAGACGCCGTCACATAGCGGGAGCCTCCCTCCATGCATGGATGCGGAGCGGCCCGCAGAAGAAAATTAAGAAGAGAAGATGAAGATGAAGAAGATGAAGAAGATGAAGAAGAGAAGAGGATGAAGAAGAAGATGAAGAGAAGAGCGGGAGCCTCCCCTCATGCCATGGGTGCAGAGCGGCCCGAGGAGAAGAAGATAGAAGACGCCGCGGAGAAGATGCTGGACGAGAACGCCGGAGGAAGAACCAGAAGAGCCAGAAGAACCAGAAGAAGAAGAAGATGAAGGAAGATAGAAGAAGCATTTAAATAAAGGAATTGTCAAAAACTGTCTCTTGTCATTTTTAACTATTTTGACAGTTTTTTAGTGAAATGGTAGGGGTAAGTACCCCCTTACCATTTCACACAGGGGGGGGGCCGGGATCTGGGGGTCCCCTTGTTAAAGGGGGCTTCCAGATTCCGATAAGCCCCCCGCCCGCAGACCCCCACAACCACCGGCCACGGTTGTGGGGATGAGGCCCTTGTCCTCATCAACATGGGGACAAGGTGTTTTGGGGGGCTACCCCAAAGCACCCTCCCAATGTTGAGGGCATGTGGCCTGGTACGGTTCAGGAGGGGGGGGCCGCACTCTCGTCCCCCCCTCTTTTCCTGCGGCCTGCCAGGTTGCGTGCTCCGATAAGGGTCTGGTATGGATTTTTGGGGGAACCCCACGCCGTTTTTTTTTTTTTTTTGGCGCGGGGTTCCCCTTAAAATCCATACCAGACCTGAAGGGTCTGGTATGGAATTTAGGGGGAACCCCACGTCATTTTTTTTTTAAATTTTGGCCGGGGTTCCCCTTAATATCCATACCAGACCTGAAGGGCCTGGTATGGAATTTAGGGGGACCCCCCCACGTCATTTTTTTTTTTTTTAATTTTGGTTCGGGGTTTCCCTGTGGGGAATTCCCATGCCGTTTTTATCAATGAACTTTTGTGTGTATTGTCGGACCGGCAATTCATTAATAGCCGCGGGTAGTTTTAAATGAGTTTTTTCCTTCGAAATGTCATTTTGCTGTCAGACTGTTCTAAACACGGGAAACATGCGCCCCTTTACAGGCATACTATAGACACCCCCCAGGTACGAAATTTAAAGGGATATTACACTTTTATTGTTTGACTTTAAGCATTATTAAAATCACTGCTCCTGAAAAAACGTCCGTTTTTAAAACTTTTTTTTGCATTGATACATGTCCCCTGGGGCAGGACCCGGGTCCCCAAACACTTTTTATGACAATAACTTGCATATAAGCCTTTAAAATTAGCACTTTTGATTTCTCCCATAGACTTTTAAAGGGTGTTCCGCGGCATTCGAATTTGCCGCGAACACCCCAAATTGTTCGGTGTTCGGCGAACTTGCGAACAGCTAATGTTCGAGTCGAACATGAGTTCGACTCGAACTCGAAGCTCATCCCTACTCCCCAGTATGGATCGGGGAGAAGTGGTTTCAAAAAATCCAATCCCTCTTTAGGGAATTAATTTGGAAAAAAGGACAGGCTAGAATAGGCTTACAAAAATTGCAGTGTTCCACCATGGAGGGGGGGACTGGGGGTCCCCCACCCACGTATTTACTTTCTGGCAGCCCAGTTACAGCAATTAGGGGGATGCGCCATCGATGGAGGGGGAAATAAGAACGCCAAAATCATCCTACAGGGCAGCCCACACAACTCATTAGTCGAAGCACTGGAGGCAGACTCACTACTAGGAGGGACCCCGACACTTAAAATGATCACCAGGGTTTGGCAGACGGCCAAGCGAATAATGGGGTATAGGGGAGCCTCAGAATACTCACCAATTTGGGACAACAAGAACCTGCAGGAATTACTATCTGTTGATAGAAATAAGTTGTGGGAGAGGAAAGGGGTCCGCCGGTTGATACAGTTATACGAAGGGGGCATTTTGAAACCCTTTGAGGAGCTGAGGCACGAGTATGGGCTACCAAATTGTGTATTCTATAGTTACTTACAGATTAGACACGCCCTGGGAAAGCAGTTTGGAAGGCAACCCCCCACTTGGTGCAGGATCCCACTATTACAAACAATAATTAATTCAGAGACCTCCAAGGGGTTAATCACAGCAATATACAGTCAACTAATTAAGAAAACAAACATGAATGCTGGTTCTTCGGGGGGCAGGGACAGGTGGGCGGCTGATGTGGGGGAGATAACAGATATACAGTGGGAAAGGATCCTGGAAATGGGATCTGAGGTGTCGGTCTCTCCCTCGCAAAAGGCCTCCCACCTGATGCTACTGCACAGGTCTTATTATACACCAAAAAAGCTCTTTGCGATTGGCCGCCGAACCAACGATGAGTGCCCCAGATGCAGAGGAACAGGCGATCTGATTCATATGTTCTGGAGGTGCCCAAAATTGGCTAGGTATTGGTCCGAGATCTTAAAGAAAATAAATACCATATTTAAAATTAACTTAGAGCTAGATCCAAAGACCTGTGTGCTGGGGCATGCCACTAACGGTTTAAGAGATAGGAACATGGCGATGGCGGTGGCAAGATGCCTGTTCCAAGCCAGAAAACTGATTGCACAGTCCTGGCAATCAAGTACTCCTCCCACCCCGGAAGCCTGGATAGGGACTGTTAACTCCACAGTGTGGAGTGAAAGAACATTCTACACGAGGTCAGGCAATTATAATAAATTTGTGAGAATATGGAACCTGTGGATTCAGTCAATGCCGTGCCCGTCATCAGTGTTACTCTAGCTCCGAGAGTACCCACTCCCTATCAATGGGGTGGGCTATACTAGGAGCAGCCCAGTGCCTAGAGTTGAGTTGGAATAATACATTGAACCTATGTCGACTATTGGACGCGCCTTGAATATATAGGGTTTTAATAGGGGGGGTATCACAGGGGGTGGGTGGGTGGGTTCACTAAAAAGAAAAGTACCAATTATATAAAAATGTATAATAGTAATTGCGAGGACATACGGTCAACTGGCTTAGCGCTGCAGGATGTATGCTATGTTTTTTGTAATATGGCGCTACTGCAACTACACATATTTTGTAATGTATATTGCTACACAACATTTGCACAGAAGATTCATATATTAAAAAAAAAAAAAAAAAAAAGGGGGTAACTGCGACAAGCCACAATGATGCGACTTGATTAGAGACATATATGAATACCAGGCTTAAGTTAGTCTCTTGACAAAGTTATCTGATGTGGCAAAAAAAAACAAAAAAAAAGAATAGCCTTCTTGATCCCCTTCATTCTGGATTTCATCCTCAACACTCCACTGACACTGCTCACCCAAAATGAACAAACGATCTACTAACAGCCAAAACCAATGGACACTATTCTGTACTCCTACTCTTGGACCTTTCTGCTGCCTTTGCTAGGGTTGACCACCCCCTCCTCCTCCAAAAACTCCACACTGTTGGTCTCCGTGACTGGACTCTTTGCTGGTTCTCTTTCTACTTATCCAACCGCACCTTTAGCGTTACTGACAACTCTACTTCTTCCTCTCCTCTTCCTTTCTCTTTTGGGGTCCACCAATGTTCTGTTCTTGGGACTTTCCTATTTTCAATCTACACCTCCTCCCTGGGTCAGCTGATAGCCTCCCATGGCTTCAAATACCATTTCTATGCTGACGGCACCCAACTCTATTTCTCTACTCCCTCAGCTCACTCCCTCAGTCTCCTCACGTATCACTAATTTACTAACAGATATATCAGTCTGGATGTCACACCACTACTCAAACTCAATCTATCCAAAACCAAACTTATAATTTTTCCTCCACCACATGCCCCTTCCCCTGATCTCTCTGTCAAAATCAGCCTATGCCCACATGCCAAGGTCCTAGGTGTAGTCCTGGACTCCTTTAAGCGCCATGTCCAATCACTGTCCAAATCTTGCCGCCTCAACCTCTGCAACATCTCCAAAATATGCCCCTTTCTAACCAATGACACAAAAACACTCTTAATTTACTCCCTGGTCATCTCTCACCTCGACTACTGCAACTCCCTACTCATTGGCTTACCTCTACATAGGCTACCCCTCCTTCAATCCATCATGAATGCTGCTGCCAGACTTATCCACCTTATCAATCCCTCTGTGTCTGCTACTCCTCTCTGTCAATCCCTCCAATGGCTTCCGCTCACCCAACAAATTATATTAAAAATACTAACAACAACTTTCAAAGCCATCCACAAATTAGCCCCCAGCTACATCACTTGCCTACTCTCTTAATACCAACCTAATCGTTCTCTTCATTCCTCTCCTGCGCTCTAGCTCCCTCGTCACCTCCACTTTTGCTTGCCTCCAGGACTTTTCCAGAGCCTCGCAAATCCTATGGAATGCCTTACCCCAACCCGTCCAATTATCTGCTACTCTATTAGCTTTTAGATGATCCCTGAAAACCCTCCTCTTCAGAGAAGCCTATCCAAAAAAAAACCTAACAACTTCATTTTCATTTCTCCATCAGTTCCTCCCCCCAGTTATTGCCTTTTGGTTCACCTGACCCTCCCTTCTAGAATGTACAGTAAGTTCTAACGAGCAGGGCCCTCTGATTGTGCCTGTATTGAATTGTATTGTAACTCATGTTGTAAAGCGCTGTGCAAACTGTTGGCACTATATAAATCCTGTATAATAATAATAATAATAATGATAATAATAATAAAAATGATGTGATGAAAAGAAATTATTTGAAACCTGAGATTGTATTATGCATGGGAATATAGTGGGACTGTATGCAGACTGAGATTGCATTTGCTGTGACAATGTTCTTACTGTAACAGTAACTGGCCCAACCTCAATCAGTATGTGAAAATGTGTGAATGAAGCAGCGCTAGCGACCATGGACAAAATAATAAATATATTACCGCTGCTGTAAAAAAGTACTATTACTTAAAAAATAAAAAGCCAAACATATACAGCACTGGTAAAAAATATGTGACCACACCATAAATAAACTATATACTGTATAAAGTGCTTAGTGCGATATTGCTACACATAAATCCATAAATAACATAGGTAGTGGATATTGATATACAATGAGTGCAATACACAAATCAGCTGCTGCTTGCCAATATAACACATATATAAAGTGCAAATTACAAAAAATATGCGGTCGGTGCTACCCAATTGCAGAAAAAAGTAGGAGGTATATTGTGTACTAACAAAGTTGCAATAATAAATGCTGATAAATAGTCCTAGAAAAATACCATCAGCTGGGCTGCTACACAGAGTTCTTAACAACAGCCTCACTGGAAAGCAAACAGCAGCTCTTCACCCTGTGCTGTCAGTCAATCCCCATGGATGTTATAAAGTGATGCCTTTGATGTAGATATAGATATGAAATGGCTGATGTTCATAATAAATAGATAATATACTTGCAGATATCGATCCAAAAAACAAAGAGAGAAGCAATATGGTGAAATATTGCGGAGCTAGAAAGGTCACTTGCGCATCACAGCGCTACTCACAGAATCCTCGGTTGCAAGCAGGCATGTCAGAAAACTTCCGCGATCGCCGCTTACAGCGTGCGTTCCACGGAAGCAGGAAGAAGCGTCACTGGTTAGACGTGAGCCGGATGTTTCGTCAACGCGTTTCACCCCTCCCCCAGGGCGTCATCAAAGGACCCCTTTGATGACGCCCTGGGGGAGGGGCAAAACGTGTCGATATTTCACCATATTGCTTCTCTCTTTGTTTTTTGGGTCGACATCTGCAAGTATATTATCTATTTATTATGAACATCAGCCATTTCATATCTATATCTACATCAGAGGCATCACTTTATAACATCCATGGGGATGTCCCCCCAAAATTCATATCAGGCCCTTCAGGTCTGGTATGGATATTAAGGAGAACCCTGCACCAAGATAAAAAAAATGGCGTGGGGGTCCCCCAAACACTATATAATCTGAACAGCACTATATATACTATACTGCCTGCCCTATATACTCTGCAGAAAAACTGGGCCTTAGGTGTTGTGGTACCAGAACACTGTAACCCCTCACAGTTACTCTTGTTGGGCGCAGGAACAGGCCCTGCTGTGAAATATCATATCAAAAATTGTAATTACATGCCCCAGTTAAACAGGGACAGAAAAATTGGGCCTTTGGTTTTGGTAAGGGGGGCCATATGTGTGCGCCCCTTTTGCACGTGGCTCCATAATATCTCGGCTCCCGGGATGGACACCTCCTTTTGGCCCTGGTCTCCCATTCACATTCATATCCCCACCGTTAACTCCCTGTATGTAAGTACCGAGGACTGGCAAATTTGCCTTCTCCTGTTATGTTCAGTGCTACACTAGACTAATTATAATTATACTCTTTATAGATACTCATGAGCATCCGCCCCTGATGATTGTTCATACACGAAATGCGTTGGGCATATTTAGGATGCCAATACATTTAGGAAGCCAATGTATCAGCAATCAAACCAGTCAATTGTTTACCAAGCAATCATGTTTGTATCTTTTTACATCATGCTATTTATATTACAATGTGCCGCACCACTGACGTGTATATTTATGAATTTCATAGGAATTACTCATCAATTCTTTCCATATAATCATGTGTTGCCAAGTTGACATTATCATGTATCCTTGATGTCCATGTTATACATGTATTTGCATGTGTATTTTTATGATCCAAACATTTTTTATTTGTTATATACCATTGATACATTTTTTTATGTATCCTCCATGTCATTAAACATGTTTTTTCAACTACATAAAGTCCCAATCTCCTTTCTCGTTTTGCCTTAAATCAAAAATATTGGTGGAAGCTAGCATCATCAAGATTGAGGAGGAATAGGATAGTCAGCATAGGCAGTCTTCAAGGGATCCCAAATCCATAGCAAATTCAATCAGTTACATAAGCTTCAGGTGCTTGATCGCTGCTGATCCAAGACTGATTCATTTTTATGAATGTGAGCCTATCAACAGAGTCTGTGGACAAGCGCAGTCTTTGATCCATTACAAACCCTCCAGCAGCACTGAATGTGCATTCAGAAAGCACTCTGGATGCAGGACAGGCCAGTAGCTCGATTGCATATTGAGCAAGTTCTGGCCAGTGGTCCATCCTCAAGACCCAGTAACCCAGTGGATGCTCTGTTGGAAAGGTCTCCAAGTCTGCTCTTGCCCCTAGATATTCCTGCACTATATAATGTAGATGCTGGCGATGATTGCTTGAACCGATCAGACCTTGGTGCTGAGGACTGAAAAATTGTTTAAAGGCATCGGTCAGCCAGCCACCTTCTCCACCACTCTTCCTCTGACTGAATGAAGTCTCAGCAACACGTTGTCCAGCACCAGGAAATGGTAACCTCCCCGGATTTAGAAATGGGTTACATAAACCTTTCTTCAAGGCCTTCTGAAGATGTTTCATCCTCTGCTCCCTCTGTGAAGGCAGGATGAGTTCTGGAATTTTACCCTTGTAACGTGGCTCAAGAAGGGTTGCCAGCCAGTAATGATCCCTCTCCTTGATACCACGAATCCTAGGGTCCTTTTGCAGGCTTTGCAAAATCAGGGAGGCCATGCAGCGTAAATCTGCAGGGGCATTCGGTTCTGAGTCCTCTGGGTCACTAAGTATCACATTATCTGTAACTACCTCCTCCCAGCCACGTACAACTCCTTGGGTTCCTGGGGACTGAAAATCATCCCTTGAAGACTGTTGCTGAGTGTTATCCTCTACATCCATGCTGACACAATCTTCCTCCTCCTTTTCTTCCTGTGTGTTTGGCGGGCCCGCAGGAATGCTATCTGGATAAAGGAGGCCTTGAGAGGAAAGGAAGTCCTCCTCTTCCTCCTGCTGTTTATGCATTGTCGCTGCTCACCATACTTGTGGCCTCCTCAAATGGTGACAGGACAGTGCATGCATCCTTGATCAGTAGCCACTGGCGTGACGAAAAGAAGCCAAGCTCCCCTGACCCTGTCCTGGTGCCATACTTGCACAGGTACTCATTGATGACCTTCTGCTGTGTGTGCATCCGCTGCAGCATTGCCAACATTGAGTTCCATCTGGTGGGCATGTCACAGATTAGGCTGTTCTTGGGCAGGTTAAATTCTTTTTGGAGGTCAGCCAGCCGAGGTAGGTGGCAAAGTTGCATTCCCTTTAAATGCCAGCCAGCCGAGCACTGGCATTGTATGACCAGCGGAAATTACCACAGACTTTTCTGGCCTGCCTCAGGAGATCTTGTTAGATTTTGTTAGCCTGGGTACCTGCTCAAGAACCCCTGCACCACCAAATTCAGGACGTGGGCCAAACATGGAACATGGGTCAAGTGTCCTTGTTGGAGGGCAAAGAGAAGGTTGGTTCCATTGTCACATACAACCATTCCTAGCTGAAGCTGGAGTGGCATCAACCACCTCTGAGCCTGCCCCTGCAGAGCTGACAGAATCTCTGCCCTAGTGTGGCTCCAGTCCCCTAGGCAAACCAACTCAAGCACTGCATGGCATCTTTTAGCCTGACTGCTTGCATAGCCCCTTGAATGATTACAGGACACTGCTGGTTCAGAGTAAAAATCTGCAGAAGAGGCCATAGAGGAAGAAGAAGAGGAGGGGGTGGAGGAAAGAGCTGTAGCAGAATCACCACTAGCATTTTGGAGGTGTGATGGCGAAACAAGCTTCAACAACACTGAACCCTGTCCTGCATCCTTCCCAGCTGCCAGCAGAGTTACCCAGTGTGCTGTGAAGGAAAAGTAACGTCCCTACCCATGCCTGCTGGACCATGAGTCAGAGGTAATATGAACCTTACTGCTGACCGCCCTGTCCAACGTGGCCAAAACATTGCCTTCCACATGCTGGTAGAGAGTCATAATGGCCTGCCGTGAAAAGAAATGGTGTTTTGGAACTTGCCACTGAGGTACAGCACATTCCACAAATTAACGAAAGGGGGCAGAGTCTACCAGCTGAAAAGGCAGCAGTTTCAGTGCTAGCAATTTAGCCAAGCTAGCATTTAGACACTGAGCATGTGGATGGCTGGGACCAAATTTCTTTTTATGGTTCAGCAACTGGGGTAGGGAAATTTGTCTGCTAAAATCAATTGGTGGTGTACTGCTAGCAGATTGGCTGCAAGCAATTGTGACACCTATTGTGATACCCTCATTCCTCTCAGTACAGGTTTTTGAGAGGACTGGAGGTATAGTAGGGTTGGAGTTCCCAGATGAGGAGCAAGGAGAAGTCCGTCTTTTTCTTTGATGTGGGTCTTTCAAGTGCTGTTGCCAACGGACTGCATGTCAGATCGTCATATGTCTTCTCAAGCATGTGGTGCCCAAGCGGCTGCTGTTCTGGCCACACTTGATCAGCTTCAGACATAAGTTGCAAACAGCAAGGGTGCGATCTGCTGCACACGTGTCAAAAAAGGCCCACACCAAGGAACTTTTAAAAGTCAGTGGGGAGTCAGCAGTGCCCTGCACCTGCTGAGCTCTGCAGTGTGATGCAATAGGGTGGCCGCCCTTAAGTTGCCCCCTAGAGGACATCCTGCCTTGTTGGAGTTGTGCCTCCTCCTCCTCACTTTCCTCCTCTGTTCTCTCAGGCACCCAATTACAGTCAGTGACCTCATCATCCCCTCCCTCCTCATCAGTGGAGCAAACTTGGCAGTATGCTGCAGCTGGGGGAACATGACTGGTGCTCTGAACAAGGCTAAGTCCTGAAACGTGTCAGCGTGACACATTTTCATGGCCATGTTATAATAAAAGATTAAAGAAGAATTTCCAGAGTTGCTGGCATTTCATTTTTTATTCTCAAGTATCTTAGTTGGATGGAAGGAGGACATCCCAAGCCTGAGCACCTGGAGTAGGTGTGTCAGTCTTCTATTACCTCATCAGGGGCTTCACAGTCAGAGTGGTGCTTCTCTTGCATGCAGACATATGACTGCCAGTTTATTGTCCTTCTGTGGCACCCCCTCTCTCTAGGCTCACGTTACTCCCTTCCTCAACCCGGGAACCAATATTGGAGCCTTCAAATTGCTGCATCCTCCAGCAGCATGTATCCAACACTGTGGTTGAATAATTCTGAGGACTCCTCCATGCATGATGGTGGGGCTACGGAAGGAGTGACTGTGGACAAGGCCACTTTGGCATCTGGGTTGAAAGGCAAACTACTCTGAACCTGGGTGACAGAGGATGTGGAGGATGAGGACGGCTTTGTTATCCACTCCACAAACTCTTCTGCATGTTGTGGCTCAATAACACAGCCAGCAGCAGAAAAAAAGGACAAGCGTGCCCCACCACCACCTGCAGAGGATGCACCATGTCCACGGCCACCACTGTTGACTGTAGACACAGAAACTGCTTGCCCTCATTTAGTGGCCTGTGACCATCTGCTTCTCCTTGGTAGCCTTTCGGACATGATGTATTTTTTGTTTTGCAACACCACACTACACTGTATTATATACTGGTTACACCGCCTGAAGTGTATTAGAAACTATACACCACCGCCTGAAGTGTATATATGGGCTACACTGAATGGAGAGTATATACAGTATCTCACAAAAGTGAGTACACCCCTCACATTTAAATAAATATTTTATTATATCTTTTCATGTGACAACACTGAAGAAATTACACTTTGCTACAATGTAAAGTAGTGAGTAGTAGTGAGTGTACAGCTTGTATAATGCCCTGTACACACGGTCGGATTTTCCGATGGAAAATGTCCGATTGGAGCGTGTTGTCGGAAATTCCGACCGTGTGTGGGCTCCATCGGACATTTTCCTTCGGACAATCCGACACACAAAGTTGGAGAGCAGGAGTTAAAATTTTCCGACAACAAAATCCGATCGCGTCAATTCCGACCTGGGGTGGCCTGTTCCGACGCACAAAGTGCCACGCATGCTCAGAAGAAATTCCAAGACGGAACAGCTCGTTCTGGTAAACTTAGCGTTCGCAATGGATACAGCACTTTCGTCACGCTGCAATGTTAAAAATGGTTTAATACAGCGCACTCTCTTCTTCTTTATAATGTGACAAGAATTAAGTAGTTTTGCTGCTCATATTCACACACACTTCTCACAAAGTTTTATTTTTGTTTTTTTATTGGGATTCCCTGAATATATTGTTATTAGTTGTCACATCTGACAGAATGTTTTTTTTTATTTAATTTTTTTGGGGATTTTAAGCCTTTTTTTTTATTTAATGTTTGGATTTTTTCCAAGGCTGATCTTTGTTCAATGTTATTTTTATTTTTACTCCAGAATATTTTTGTGTGTGTTTTGTGTGTCAAGTTACCCCAACACCATTGATATCTTTTATTATTTAATCTCAAGGAGATTGTTTGTTGTTGGTGTCCCTTGTTCATTTCACATTGTATATTTAAAATGTACCTGAATCCTCACAAACAAACTGTCCTTTTTGAAGTAAAACCAAAAATCATTTATTAAGGGATCAGAACCAAACAAAGAGGAAGGCAACACTGGATCAACATGAGAAATTAGCGAAGCCTGGGACCCCCACGGCAGACATCAATTATTGAACATCAAAATTGGTGGCCTGAGGAGTCCATATGTAAGGGAGGGCAGTCTGGTCCAGAATTCGCAGAGATCCGGATAGCAGCAGATGACATGTGTGTCCCCAGGCTGTGGTACCACAAGAGGATGCATTTTTTGGCCAACCAGACTGGATCCAGGGTCCTCACTTTCTGGTCTTTCTTTCACGCTTCCTTCCGGGCTGTGGCTGTGCAGTTGGAGATGTGGCAGGAGGAGGAGTAGGACCTGGAGGAGGACTGGGAGGACCTGGAGGAGAGGGAGGACGAGGAGGAGGACCTGCAGGAGGAGGACCATCGCAAAGGTGTGTCTGAGCTGTCATTTGGCCCCTCATACCTTTGTTAAGAGCCTCCAATATGAGCGCCTCACACAAGACTTGTTGGCCCTCCTCCATTCTCTGCATTTTATAGGCAATGACGGCAGCAATGTCCTCCTCCACGGTCTGTCATGCTCCCAGGACCTCTGTAGCCCTCCAAAAGAGTCCTCCGGTAGCCTCCTCTAGGGAACTCCTCCTACTGCCACTTGCTCTTTTCAGGGGGGGTGGAGGGACCTGCAGATCAGCCAGCTGGCTCGGCCCGGCCACCTCCTGGCTGAGACTTCCCTGTGTATGAAAAAGGGCCATGGTTTTAGTTGTTGCCTTATCAATCACAATCCTAAATTAGTACTCCCAACTAACATCTAGTTAACATCATTGATTGGACAACCAGCAATATTTAGAGGAATGCTATACCTGGCTCAAGCTGGGCTCCTCCACATGTTGCTGCCTGGAAGGCCCAGGTTGGGCGTCAGAAGCCTCAGCTGGGGGGGGAAAGAAGCATGGAAGGAAGAGTGGAGAGTGCTGGCCTGGGTTCAGTCTGGCCTGCCAAAAAATGCAGCCTGTAATAGTACAACATCCTGGGGACATAGATGTCATCTGCTGCTCCGGATCTCTGTGAATCCAGGACTTTCTTGCGCTCCCTTAGATATGTGCTCCTCAGGCCACCAATGAAAATCTTTAAATAGGTGATGTCTGCCGTGGGGATCACCTGCTTCACAATTTCAGACAATTGCACAAGTGCTGCCTTCCTCTTTGCTTGGTTCTTGAAATGGGGGTGTTTAATCTCCCACAGACAGGGCAGCTCCTTTAAGATATCTATGAATACTGACATGAAGTCATTGTCTTTCATTAAGATATCCATGTTCACTGCAAGACACAACACAAGACAAAGCCTAATGTCAGACAAAACTCTCCTAATCTTGTTACAATATAGGCCTCAATGTAGAAGCAGTATAGGCACAAGTTTGTCTCTTACCTTCGTTCTTACGATCGGCGTGTCCAATGCTCCTTCCTCCGCTCACAGATCATACGTAATACGCACATGTGTTACGCTTTATACACACTGCGCATGCGTGTAACTCCGCCCACCCCTGACGTTCTTTCTAGTCAATTCCCCGCCCCTTTTCGTTCGACGCGGTGGGTGAAGAGCATGATGGCGGAGTTAGAGCAGGTGTGTGCTAATTATAGCAACGAGGAGGAGGAGGAGGAAAGCCCGGATCCGGACACGTCCCGATCCAGAAGGAGACGTTTTAAGGCCACAAATATGTCCTTTGGGGAGATGTTGGAGATGGTCAACATCATGAGGAAGTCTGACTATGACGGGAAGTATGGGCCTTACCCCAACCCCAACATCAGAAAGGCCAAGATCATGGCGAAAGTGATCAAAAGCCTTCACAGGAATTTCGGGGTACGAAGATCAAAAGATCAGCTCAGGAAGCGGTGGTCGGACCTGAAGTTAAGAGAGCCAGAGCAGTACTGAAAGATCCAGAGAGTGCTGCAAAAAAGTAAGTAGTTGTGCTGTGTTCCTATTCTTTCTGTCTTTATTGTGTTCGTGCTGCTACATATGCTTTTATTAATTGTAACGTTTAAAAGGGCAACTTTAATGTTCATGGGCCCATTATTCGTTCGTATCAAACATTTTTCTTTCGGCCTCTAAAACACCATTGTTTAGGCCATATGCATTTTCCCACATTTTTTGGGGGCCTACTTGGATGCCAAATATTTGTTTGTGTAGATGGGTTTGTTACTAGAATGAAATGCAAACTAGATTGTGTGTAAGGAGAGGACACTGAGCAGCTGTTTTCACATCTGGACACTGGAGCACTAGTGTGGGACCCCAGAACACCATTTTTATTAGGGGGCCACACAGGTGCTCCAGTGTATACTATAGGGGGGCTACATCTGTGAAGCTTGTACTAAACAGCTAAAGTATTGCAGCTTGACAAAGGGCAATAAAAAATATACATCTTGGAACTCGGCTAAAATAGACAATTGTACCCCACTTCCAAGCAATGTTTCCTATTTCTAGTTCTGCCATCAAATATCTGTGTGCTAATTATACCATTTTTGTTTTACATAGGGGAGAAAAGACTCGGAGGACACCCCTCATCCGAGGAGACCAGAGACCCCCCACCTCTGGAAGAAGGTGAAATACCCCAAACCCAAGAAGAGCAGGAGGAAGAAGAAGATGTGGTGGAGATTGGCACCACAACAGGTGAGTGTCTGCGACCACAGGCTCAGGTAAAAGAGATGAATGGTGGCAGATTTTTGAGACCTGTTTTTTTTTTCTTTCTGTCTTTTTAGGTGATCGTGATGTGAGGGATAGAGAACGTTTCACATCAGAAAGTGCCCAGATCCTGATCGGGGAGATCATGGGGTGTAATGCCGAACTGCAAAACATCCAGCAAAAAATCAATGATGTTATTAAAAAAAATAATAACATTATTGATGTTTTGGGGCGAATTTAAAACCCCACAAAATCACTTTTTGGATTGTGGTCCAATCTTTTAAATTTTTTTGCAATGTTTTGAAAAGCCAAATTTGGAGGATGCACACAGTGTGCCAACATGTGCTATCTGCCATCACGGGAGATCAATGGACGCGTTTTGGGGGTGCAACCCCTTCCTCAATTATAAAGTCGCGTTGAGGAAGGGCTTGCTCCCCCAAAACATGTCCCTTGATCCCCCCTGATGGCAGATAGCACATGTTGACATTCGTAAATTGGTGTGCATCTTCCAAATTTGGCTTTTCCAGGGGTGATTTCCCCCCATCTGAACGCTATATCAAATCCAGTTCCTAAATACTGATGTCTGATATAGCCTTCAGGTTTTACCTAATGTGAACTTTGTAAGTTCAAGTTTTTTGGCTTTCTTGTTGGTTTTAATCAGGCCTGTTTTATCTGAAATGGACATTTCTATTTTTGATAATGCTACTGCAAAAATTGTTATACAACAAACATGTTGGTTTGTTTTAAAAACCTTTGGTAAATGCACATGTGATTGTGCAGGTATAAAAAAGTTGCTTACTCAAGAATGTGTGGATTATTGTGTCAACACTACAATACAACACTTTTGGGGTGATGTAATTGTTGTTTTCTGAGAAAATGTGGGTTATTTCCTAGGGGCAAATCCTCTTTGCACTACAAGTGCAGGTTCCGTGCAGTTGCAAGTGCACTTGTAGTGAAATGTGTTTTTGCAATTAGGAAATAACAGCCAACAGTGCTTTGTATAATAAGGTTACACAATCACGACATTTTCTGGACTCAACACATTTCTGTCAGGGTCAGCTAAAACAAACACAAGCAGTAAATGTCCACAAAGAATTTCTTTTTTTGTTTTATTATAAAAAGGCTTCACATATTGTCTGGCATATTGATAGCCCCCCTACCCACAAAGAACTTCAGGTAGCGTAACCGGACATTACGGGCACTCAGGGAGGGCAAGCCAGGACGGCCACTTTCAAGCGCCGTCAGTGTGGTTTGATGTAGGATTCCGGCCTCAGGCCCAACTGAGTCAGCATAGTTGGCTGAATGTTTCCTTAAAAAGTTATGGAGAACACAGCACGCCAGTATAATATGGTTCAGTTTATACTCCGCCATATGGATGGGTGTCAGAAATAGTCGGAACTGGCTGGCCAGGATTCCAAATGTGTTCTCCACCACTCTTCGGGCTCTGGCCAGCCGGTAATTAAAAACCCTCTGTTCCGGGGTGAGGGTCCTCATTGGGAATGGCCGCATCAGGTGGTCCCCCAGCGCAAACGCTTGATCAGCAATGAACACAAATGGGAGTCCTTCCACATTGTCCTCTGGAGCTGGCAAGTCCAAGCTGCCATTCTGGAGATGCCTGTAGAACTCCGCCTGGGCGATGACTCCACCATCGGACATCCGGCCATTCTTCCCCACGTCCACATACAAGAAGTCGTAATTATCCGACACCACGGCCAACATCACTATACTATTAAACCCCTTGTAATTATAATAGTATGACCCCGAGTTGGGTGGTGGGACGATGTGGACGTGTTTCCCATCAATTGCCCCTCCGCAGTTAGGAAAGTCCCACCGCTCGGCAAAGTGGGAGGCCACAGTCTGCCATTCCTGTGGCGTGGCAGGAAACTGTTGAGGAAAAAACAATAAACATTACTATTTTTACTCTGAAACATGGCAAGCAGATTAGACACAAACATTATGGGGCAACCTCCAGATAGCATTTATTAAGGGGAATTTAACAACACCAAAGTATAAGGTGCACCTATCATATTCCCCCTCCCCCCTCTCATGGGCCATTTCTAACATTATAGGGGGTGTGTGTAAATCTTGGACAGGAAACCCTCTTCACTTCATTGAGAGATGAATGCCTAAATAATGGGTATTACTTTGAACAGACCCTCCTTAGTTACACTATTGGCAGACCACTGGACAGGTAAGAAGTGTCATAATACAAAGATTTAAATACACACTGTACACATTTGAGGACATTTGGACATTCTGCTATTACCTATCAAGATAATAATAGGATACAAAAAAATTAAACAGTACCATTGGAAAGTATACAGGCAGGCCCTTGCACTACATGCTTTGGGGAATTCATCCATAAATCTGAGCATTAAAGAGGTGGGTATAGTGTGTATGGGTTTGGCAAAGTCAGCAGATAGATGATTGAGGATAGAGAATTGGGATCAGCTGACTTAGCAGTTGGGGGAGGGAGGGTTACTAAAAATTATTTGGGGACACCACAAAAAAAACCTCTGCCACTCTGCCTGAATTTAAAGCTAAAATAACATTTCCAAACATTTTAGAGGGTGTTTGGGGTAAAGCACTACTATGGAGCTGATAAAATACATTGTTAAGTGACTACATGAGGTGAATATAGGGCAGGAGACACCATGCTGGGGAGGTTAGTGAAGGGCAAATATGTATGAAGGACATAAAATAATAATTACATAAAAATCCAGCATGCATGAGGACAAATGGGACATTCACAGAATATTACAATCATGGTAATTAGGGAATGTGGAAAGAAATACAATATATAAGCAAACATTCAATACAATAAAATGTGATATAAAAGGATAAAAATCTTACCTTCATATACTCCTTCTGCAGGACCTGGATGATGGCAGAACAGGTCTCTGGGATAATGATCCCCAGAGCCTGGGGGGAGATGCCTGTCGAGAGCTTTAAGTCCTGCAGGCTTCTCCCTGTGGCCAAATACCGCAGGGTAGCGACAGACCTCTGCTCCGGAGTGATGGCTTGCCTCATGCAGGTATCCTGCCTGCTAATATAGGTGGTCAGCGAAGCCAACAGACGGTGAAACACGGGGTCCGTCATCCTGAGAAAGTTCCTGAAATCATCAGGATTATTCTCACGGATCTCACGGAGCAAAGGCATTTGAGAGAACTGGTCACGCTGAAGCAACCAATTCTTGGTCCATGAACTCCTCCCCACCCTGTTCATGGACTGGACTTGTGTCAAGGTCAGGACCCCAACACCAAGCCCCCGCACAGCACGAACTCCTCGAGGAGTACGAATACGAAACATGGCTAGAAAACGGTCGGCTGCTCAGAACGAAGTAACAGAACGCACTGAAGAACAGCAAGGCCCGTGAAGAGCGACCTGAAAAACAGTAACGAATGAACAAGAATACAATGACTACCTAAAGTCACGCGGAACTTGCTTGCACGCACTGAAGAGCAGATACAAACCCACAAGCACAAACTGAACGGCAGAAAACGATCTGAAAGCCACGAGTCTGAAAAAGCGCGAATCGTCTCTCACCAAACTTTTACTAACACGAGATTAGCAAAAGGAGCCCAAAGGGTGCCGCGCTTGGTTCTGAACCGGCCTTTTCTAGTCTCGTTGTACGTGGTGTACGTGACCGTGTGGTTGGCGATCGGAAATTCCGACAACTTTGTGCGACCGTGTGTAGACAAAATAAGTTTGAGCAAACATCCGTCGGAAAAAATCCTAGGATTTTGTTGTCGGAATGTCCGAACAAAGTCCGACCGTGTGTACGCCCTATTTCAGTGTAAATTTGCAGTCCCCTCAAAATAATGCAACACACAGCCACTATTGTCTAAACCGCTGGCAACAAATGTGAGCACAGTGAAAATGTCCAAATTTGTCCCAAAGTACCAATATTTGTGGCACCCATTATTTTCCAGCACTGCCTTAACCCTCTTGGGCATGGAGTTCACCAGAGCTTCACAGGTGCCACCGAAGTCCTCTTCCACTCCTCCATGACATCACGGAGCTGGTGGGTGTTAGAGACCTTGCACTCCTCCACCTTCCGTTTGAGGATGCCCCACAGATGCTCAATAGGGTTTAGGTCTGGAGACATGCTTGACCAGTCCATCACCTTTACCCTCAGCTTCTTTAGCAAGGCAGTGGTCATCTTGGAGGTGTGTTTGGGGTCATTGTCATGTTGTAATACTGTCCTGTGGTCCAGTCTCCGAAGGGAGGTGATCATGCTCTGCTTCAGTATGTCACAGTACATGTTGGCATTCATGGTTCCCTCAATGAACTGTAGCTCCCCAGTGCCGGCAGCACTCATGCAGCCCCAGACCATGACACTCACACCACCATGCTTGACTGTAGGCAAGACACACTCATCTTTGTACTCCTCACCCGGTTGCCACCACACACACTTGACACCATCTGAACCAAATAAGTTTATCTTGGTCTCATCAGACCACAGGGCATGGTTCTAGTAATCCATGTCCTTAGTCTGCTTGTCTTCAGCAAACTGTTTGCAGGCTTTCTTGTGCATCATCTTTAGAAGAGGCTTCCTTCTGGGATGACAGCCATGCAGACCAATTTGATACAGTGTGCGGCGTATGGTCTGAGCACTGACAGGCTGACCCCTCACCCCTACAGCCTCTTTGCCATGAGGTGCCATGTTGAACTTCCAGTGACCAGTATGAGAGAGTGAGAGAGATAACACCAAATTTAACACACCTGCTCCCCATTCACACCTGAGACCTTGGAAAACTAATGAGTCACATGACACTGGGGAGGGAAAATGTCTAATTGTGCCCAATTTGGACATT
Organism: Lithobates clamitans; assembly: GCA_037952925.1. Taxonomy (NCBI): domain Eukaryota; kingdom Metazoa; phylum Chordata; class Amphibia; order Anura; family Ranidae; genus Lithobates; species Lithobates clamitans. The sequence goes on from JBBGZY010000498.1 coordinate 2,479,402, forward strand.
TACACTTAGGGGTGTACTCACTTTTGTTGCCAGCGGTTTAGACATTAATGGCTGCGTGTTGAGTTATTTTGAGGGGACAGCAAATTTACACAATTGTACAAGCTGTACACTCACAACTTTACATTGTAGCAAAGTGTCATTTCTTCAGTGTAAAAAGTATGAAAAGATATAATAAAATATTTAGCCTGGTGGAATTTGCATGTTATACATGTAGTTACCATTATTGGCCGCTTTCCACTTCCTGTGTGATGTGTCCCCATTATAAGTCATCTTATACTTCCAGGATGTTAATTAAAAAAAAAAAAACTGTAACTCGGTGTGACTGCTGTTGGTTTATATTGTTATAATTATATTTGGCTTACCTGAGTCAAGCATGGGATAAGCACAGCTACTCGGATTAATCACAATGTTTATGAGTTGGCTTTATGCAGATCTTTATGGGAAGGTTTAACAGCCTACCTAAGTGGTTATATCAACTAATGGTAACCAAATATGGAGAATTTCGGTTAAAGAAAGGGTATTCCCTTTCCTAAGATGGCCGATCCTAACCAATCAATATCCGAGGTTCAGACTGTATGGTATGATTTTTTTTCTTGGGGGGGTTATTACAGTTTTAAACAATCTAAAATACTCTTTAGCCTTTAGAACTGAAAGGAAGCATTTACCATATCTCCTACTATTTCTCTTTGCTTTATATGGTGGCATAGTTTTAATAACTGTAAACAACAGTCACAGTTTACTTGCCAACCAGCCGCCGCAGTTTTACTGCGGCAGAATGGCACGTCTGGGCGAAACAACGTTACCTTATATCCCTTTGCCTTTTGGCCACTAGAGGCGCCCACAGCCGATGCGAGTGCCCGTCAGGTGTGATGACCGCTGGGCTCCCGCAAATGCTCGTGACAGAACGAGAACCGGGCTCTGTGTGTGTAAACACATAGATCCCGGTTCTCTCATGGGTGTAGATACAGATCGTGTGTTCATACTATGTATGGGCACCGATCTCTCTCTCCTCCTTGACAGTCCCATCCCCCCTACAGTTAGAACACACCTAGGGAACACAGTTAACCCCTTGATCGCCCCCTAGAGTTAACCCCTTCCCTGCCAGTGACATTTATACGGTAATCAGTGCATTTTCATAGCACTGATTGGTGTATAATTGTCAATGGTCCCAAAAATGTGTCGAAAGTGTCCAATTTGCGTGGAATTGGGACGTGATGTGCGTGTGACGTCCGCACGGGGAGGAGCCTAGCGCCGGCTCCAGTGGAGGTGCAGAGACGGAGCATCTAGGAGGATGCCTCGTGGGGTGAGAGACCGCGGGACACCTGGACAAGAACAAGCGTGTGGCCGCCAACTCGTCTAGCCTATCCCCCCTGCTGAAGCTGTGGTTGCGGTGCTGTGAGCACCCCCAGCTGTGTTGTGTCTGGCAGAGTCGAGGCCGTCAGCGGAACATCCTCTCCCTTCTGAGGCTAGGACGCTGCGGACGGGCAGGATCGGCAAAAGCAAACGAGTCCTGATTCGGGAGGTCACGGGGCGGAGCAGCAGCTTATCTCAAGAATCTGAGGCCGGAGCCCTACGACGGGGTGCAACGTTAATAAAGCAAGTTCTGCTAAGTATCCGCTTCACTGTGAAAAAAGAAGCAAGGTATGAGAAGATCTGCTGTGTTATCTTTTATCTGTTAACAACTCATAGTATGAACAGTGGACATTAGACCCGGGTTGCCTGTTGGGTGATTGGGAGATCAGGAAGATATAAGCGATCAGGACTACTTTTGGTTTACTGACATATGCCTGGTTTTGAAAGGGTTGGCTGAAGACAGAGGTTTCTCCTGTCCCCTCTCCCTACGTATAATCTGTGAACAGGTATCTACCGGTGTGACAGAAAATTTAATATGGCCAAATAAATAGAATTAGTAGCTTCATTGTATGGTCAGGGGCTGAATCTCTCTAACAAATCGCCGTGAGCAAGGATCAAAATCCAAAAAACCTAAAAAAGATTTGCGAGGCCAAGCGCATGCTCTGCAGCACCCTCTGGGACTATGTGATTTGCCTCTACTACCTGTCTCACCTTTCTGATTAGTCATTGCTGTTAAGCAGGGTGCTTCCCTCCCTCCCCAGTGTTTGGTCCTTTTACCAAAGATAGGTATCAACAAGGGAAACTGATATAAGAGGCATACATCTATAGCACACTTTACGGACTGGGCAGGATAAGGAAGACGGTACGATTTTTACATAGCTCTTTTGTGTGCAGCGCATCTCTCAGCTTAACGGTCTGGGGTGGGAAGGGGATGGTTAAAGAGAGAAGCACTTAGAGGCGGTGACCTCGTTATCTCCGTATCCACCCAATTATTACTAGGGGCAAACTTCTGACAGGGAGAAGAAGCATGAGAGGCCGTTCATCAAGAACAACAGAACCTCAGAACACAAGGGAGAGTCTAAATACTAGCTCTATACAAAAATATTTAAAAGAAGCAAACGTAAAGAGCCCAGGAATGGAGGCAAAACAATCAGGAACAAGAACAGGAAGAAGAAAGAACAGCAGAAACAAAAGGGGGGACAGGGGGACAGAACCCGTGAAGAGTTTGACTTAGAGGGCGCATCCGCCTGGAGTGCCGCTGACGAACAAAGAATAATGGCCCTGGTACCAAGCAAAACAGACCTGAGCGAAATGTTCACTAAATTAGAAAACGTGATAAAAGCGGAGATTTTAAATGTCCGTGCGGACATGGGACATCTCCTCCGCCGGGTGGAGGAAGCAGAAGAGGCCTCAGGTATTCAAGCTAAAGAAATCTCAGACTTAAAAGAACAAGTCAGGAAAATGCGGAGTGAAAATCGCACACTGGCGTTCAGACTGGAAGAACAGGAGAACTAGAGCCGGCGGCAAAATCTGCGCATCACATTTATCCTGGAACAACAAAATGAGGATTTGGGAGAGAAGATGAAGAAGATTTTCAATTCTATTCTGGGTAGGCGAGAAGAAGAAGCTTTACGGATCGATAGGGTTCACAGAATAAGGAAGCCCCCCCACATAAAGCAAGACATCCCAAGGGACGTCATCGTCAAATTTCATCTGTATGAGGATAAAGAAAGAATTTGGAAGAACTTAAAGGGGGCCCCCCAATAAGTTTTGAAAATAAAAATTTGCAGATATTTTTAGACCTATCAGCGGGAACTCTGGCGCGGAGAAGACAGATGAGACCAATCCTCGATCAACTCAGGAGGGCAAACCTCAAATACAGTTGGGGGTTCCCAACATCCCTGATAGTTACAAAGGATGGGAGATCATACAGAATGAGATACTTGGAAGAGACACAGGACTTTTGTAACAGTCTGGGTATCCCCATCCCTGAAATGTTATAAATAAGAAAGGAAGAGATGGCAGAGGGGGGCTTAGGGGTAGGGGGGTTTTGTTTTTTTGTTTTTTTTTTCCCCCCTCCTCCCCCTCCCCTTAGAAAATACTCACCTTAGAAAATACTCACCTTAGGAGGTACGAGGAACAATGTTACTGGACTCTAGCTTTGTTAAATAATTTGTGGGGATTAGGCGGGGACGGACATTTGAGGACTCTTCCCAATTATGTATTGCCTGTGCAGGGGAGGGGGGTGTGGTGTTGGGGGTGTGTCACCAGGTTGGGACACTCTGAATCTCCACCTCCTGCGCCATTCTCTCCCTGGGGAGGGGTGGCGCTGGATGTCGGCGCTAGAGTTTCACCCCGGGGGAGGAGCTCCGTAGTTTGGAATGGGAGATGTTCCATATGTGCGGGCCCGGATCGATATCCTAGCCAAAGGGGGGGTGGAGGGTGAGAGGAGGGCGGGAATGGAGGGGGGGACGGGAGGGGGGTGGTGGTGTGTGGGGGGGTATAGGGAAGGGGAGGGAGGGGAGGTGGGTGAGGGGGGGAGGGGTATAGGTTCGGGAGGGGGCTACTGCAGGACGTGCTATGGAGGAGCAGGGGGCAGGGGAGAACGGCTGGTTTAACAGACATGCCTGAGCTTAAATGTATTTCTTACAATGTGAAAGGGTTAAATTCGCCCATTAAAAGACATAAAATATTAAGGGAACTGTGACACCTACGTGGGGACATAGTTTTCTTGCAGGATACTCATCTGACCCTTGATACTAGAATTAGGCTATTTTCTCCTAAGTTCCCTCAATGGCTTTATGGGGACTCCCCTGATAGAAGGTCGAAGGGAGTCGCCATAGGGTTGTCAAAGGCTTCAAATTTTTCGATACGGGATAGATTGATAGATCCTGAGGGTCGTTATATCTTTCTAAAAGGTAATATTGGATCTAGGTTGTTTACGTTAGTGAATGTCTACTGCCCTAACAAAAATCCAACGGTTTTCCTGGGACAAGTTTTGAAGAAGCTGTCGGAATTTGGGGAGGGGGAGGTAGTTTTGGGAGGGGACCTAAATTTTTGTCTCGACCCTGATCTGGACGGTACGTCCCGTGCCCAGGGGATAGGGAAGGTGTCATTAGGGTCAATTAGGCGGAAGCTGCATTGTTGTCATTTAATGGACGTGTGGAGACTGCAACATTCCAAAGAGAGGGATTTCACCTTCTTCTCCCCTGTGCACGGGACTTACTCTAGATTAGATTATATCTTTGTGGACCATAGTTTACTGGAGTGGGTTGAAGAAACTAGAATAGAAATAATGTCCCTCTCTGATCACTCTCCGGTCACGATGAGGGTGAAGATCCCAGAAGTGCTGGGGTGGCCCTTCTCGTGGAAGCTGAACGAGGATTTGCTGAAGGATCCTAAGGTGGTAGAGCGGATCCAGAACGAGGCAAATTTTTTCTTTAAATCAAATTATACGGGTGAGGTGTCACCTTCTATTTTATTGGAAGCACACAAAGCTTTCATCAGGGGGATCCTTATATCAATAGGAGCAGGTTTAAAAAAAAAGAGAAGGGAAGAAAGGGGAAAGCTGATAGAGGAAATTTTTTCCTTGGCGTAAGTACATAAAAAGGCAAAGGGGCAGGACCAGGACTGTTATCGCTTATTGGTCGCTAAGAGGGAGGAGCTGAGGGACATGATGGAGCAGGAGGCCAAGAGAGCTACCAATATAATAACCAGGAATAACTATCATTGGGCGAACAAGTCTAGTAAACACCTGGCCAGATTAATAAGGAAAAAAAGAGGCAGGAACTTTATTGACAAAATATATAACAAAGGAGGGGAGGCAATAGTGACTAGTGTAGGTATAGCAGATGAGTTTAAAAAGTTCTATGGTGACCTTTATTCGATAGGGCAACAGGGGTGGAGGATAGCGCCCGATTAGACAGGGGCGTGGAATTTTTAAAAGGAGCAGGACTAGTGGGGCTGCCCACTGAGGACAGCGACCTCTTGGATAAGCCCATCGAGGAAGAGGAAATACTAGCCGCCTTGAGGGACTCCCCGAAGGGTAAGAGCCCAGGTCCGGATAGATTTACCACCACCTATTTAGAGAAAATAAATAAGCAAGGGGCGAATACGCACATTCACGGAACTAAGTAATGAGTCAGAGTTATGGGTTATGGATAGATGGAGGTACCTCCAGCTCTCCCACTCTATTGAAAAGTTACCGAAACTGCTCAGAAGTGTGGAGGAGCTCAGACCGTTTGAGCAGCTCTGTATGAAGGAGCAATCAGGCGGTGTCATAGCTCAAATATATAGGATATTGGGAGCAGAGCAGGAGCTGGAGGTGCCCCCCTACATCAAAAGGTGGGAGCAGGATTTGGGGTCACAATGTAATAGAATTATGATAGATAAAATTTTGAGGCTGGTTCATTACCTAGCTGTAGATACTAGGAGAATGGAAATTCACTACAAATGCCTTGCAAGATGGTACGCCACCCCAGACAGGGTAAGCAAAATGGATAAGACGAATTCTAATACTTGCTGGAGGGGGTGCTCAAGTTTAGGAACAATGGCCCATATCTGGTGGGAGTGCCCTATCATTAAAATATATTGGAAAAAAATTCTAGGATTGATAAAGGACATCACTGGGAGGGAAATTGTGGAGGACCCGTGGGTTTGTCTCTTCCACAGGACTTCGGAACCAGTAAAGAGTTATAAATCCTCTTTGGTCCCCATAATGTTAGACGTAGCCAAGAGACAGATTGCTTCTAAATGGCTGGACTCTTCGAGTCCCAACACTCGAGACTGGCTCTTTGGCCTTAATGAAATATACAATGTCGAGTGTATTGTTGAAGGGGGAGCTGAACTTGAGGAGGAGGACCATTCAGGGAAATGGGCAGGCTGGATCAAGTTTAAAAGGACCTGGAGCTATTTAAAGGAGATTACAAATTTGGTATAATAAGGCAGGTACTTTTCGAAAAGCAGAGAGACCATGAAGGAAGGCGTCCTCTGTGAGCAGTGTCCTGCAGGTTGGGGCGGGTAGGGGGGTGGGGGGGTAGGTGGGAGGGGGGTGCGGGGGTTAGGTGGGTGTGGGGGATAATTATTTTTTATACCAATGTGGATTTGTATTATGGAATATTCCCAGTGGGAAATGTATTGTTACGAAAAATGATAAATAAAGAATAAAAAAAAAAAAAGTGTCCAATTTGTCCGCCGCAATATCACAGTCCCGATAAAAACATTGCTGCCATTACTAGTAAAAAAAAAAAAATAATTTAATAATAATAAAAATGCCATAAATCTATCTCCTATTTTGTAGACTCTATAACTTTTGTACAAACCAATTAATATACGCTTAGTGCGATTTTTTACCAAAAATATGTAGAAGAACACATATCGGTCTTAACTGAGGAAAAAATTTATTTTTTTGATAAAAAAATGTGGGATATTTAATATAGCAAAAGACAATGTGTTTTTTTCTAAATTGTCGCTCTTGTTTTGTTTATAGCGCAAAAAATAAAAAACGAAGAGGCAATCAAATACCACCAGAAGAAAGCTCTATTTGTGGGAAAATAAGGACATCAATGTTGTTTGGGTACAGCATTGCACGACCACGCAATTGTCAGTTAAAGTGATGCAGTGCCGCATAGCAAAAATTGGCCTGGTCATGGAGCAGCCAAATCTGCCGGGGCTGAAGTGGTTAAGAAATAGCAAAGCTTCCATGCCTGACCTCCTTCTGAAAATGCTGGTTACTCAATTGCCCCTGGCTTCAATCATTTCTGAGACACTTTCCTGTACTATGCGTGCAGATCAGGAGTGAAGTCAGACCAGGGCTTTCACTTAGTATTGCAGTCTATGGACTAACTTATCAGCCAAGAAACTAGCATCCGCAATGGTAGCCTCCATACCTCAGCATACACCTACTGTATCACATTTCGTTTTTTTTCCAATAGAATTTATTGAAAGAAATATCATTGTAATACCAAGAAGAAGCGACAGGACAGTGTCCAAGTCACTGAATAAAACACTTTAACGTAGTAATGTTTACAAAGATCAAAAACAATAATAATAATACTAAAGCCGCGTACACACGGGCAGACTTTTCAAACATAGCATATAACAAATAGAAATAGATCCTGAGCAGTTGGAATAAACAAACAAAAAAACTGGATGGATCCTCCTTGCAAGATTACCAGAACATATGGGGGGGTGAAGGAGTACACCAGATTCCTTTAGATAAGGCACCAGTGCCTGTGGTAGTGTTCAAGAGTCGGGTATGATCATCTGAGTTGCTAGAACAGACAGGGGAGTCGATTTTTGCTTTTATGACAATGTCCCTGGAAAGTTAATGAGAGAGGGAGGTTCTCAAGGAGTGTCCCCCTTTTCATAGAGCATGAAAAGTCCCTTGTAGTAAGAGAAATATTTTTTGAAGGTCTCAAGTTCCTCCTGAGACAGTCTTGAGTCCATAAAGTCCACCTTAGATAGAAGCATTTTCTAGAAGTATTATGGTTGAAGACAGTGAGGATTTTTTCCTTGTAGAGTAGTGACATCAGTTCTCAATTGACTTGTGAAATTTTTGAGCCACTAGAAGGCAAATTAGTATCCAGTCCCTGTGTCAAGTGTTGTCATTGGAGTGTCCCCCTTTTCATAGCGCATGAAAAGTCCCTTGTAGTAAGAGAAATATTTTTTGAAGGTCTCAAGTTCCTCCTGAGACAGTCTTGAGTCCATAAAGTCCACCTTAGATAGAAGCATTTTCTAGAAGTATTATGGTTGAAGACAGTGAGGATTTTTTCCTTGTAGAGTAGTGACATCAGTTCTCATTTGACTTGTGAAATTTTTGAGCCACTAGGAGGCAAATTAGTATCCAGTCCCTGTGTCGAGAGTTGTCATTGGAGGACCAAGCCAGGAGTCGTTTTTCCCAGTAGCCAACACTTAGAAGGAGAGGGTCTTTTGGGAGTTCAAGCAGACTAATCCCGTGTATAAAGGATATGACTTGATCCCAGAAAGAGGAGTTGCATAGATCACATAGGGAAGAGAATTACGTAAGTCCTTTTTGTTGCCATAAGGAGAAGATTTTGTGTTCCATCGCCGAGGGGAACATAGGGTTGCCTTGGATTGTTGAGTACCTAGATATGAAGGGTGAGAGATTCAAGCTCTTTTGCATCTCAGTTCGGCTATGACTGTGTCCCGCAAGATTGTTTTGTAGGTCTGAGCTGATGGATTTCCATTTGCAGTGTAGTAGAGCCACCAAAGAGTATGGGTATGTCATTGCTGATTCTATAGAGCAGTAAAGACGCCTACACATGAACGGAATGTCCGACAGAAAAAGAACGACAGAAGCTTTTTATCGTCTATTCCGATCGTGTGTATGCCTCATCTGACTTTTTTTTTTTTTTTGTGACGGACCTGGAAATGGAACATGTTCTAAATATTTCCAATGTAACCAATTCCTATCAGGAAAACCGTTCGTCTGCATGCTGTTCCAACGGACCAAAAACGACGCATGCTCTGAAGCAAGTACGAGACCGAAGCTATTGGCTACTGGCTATTGAACTTCCTTTTTCTAGTTCCGTCATACGTGTTGTACGACACCGCATTCTGGAAAGTCAGACTTTGGTGTGACCGTGTGTAGGCAAGACCGCTTGAGCGGAGTTCTGTTGGAGAAACCTTCAGAGTTTACTCCGACGGCAAAACCAGTCGTGTGTACAGGGCATTAGAGTAACAGTTGGCCTTAGAAATCCAGTCCAGGCCTATTCAAAATAAGCAGGCTAGATTATACATCTTGACATTTGGGAGATTGATACCTCCTCTTCTGGGGAGATAGAGTTTAATTATTGCTATGCGTGGTCGCTTTTTCCGCCAGATAAATTTGGAGATACTCGACTGTTTCACTAAGGGTCTTGTAAGCTTTCCCTGTGAATCCATCAGGTCCAGGGGCTTTGTTAGGAGCTAGGAGACGTATATATACTCTTTTCAATAGGGTCAGGAGTAGGGATGGGCCGAATACCCCCTAGTTCAGTTTGCACCAGAACATGCAAACAGGCAAAAATTTTGAACGAACATGTGAACCCTATTAAAGTCTATGGGACACAAACATGAAAGATCAAAAGTGCTCATTTTAAAGGCTTATATGCAAGTTATTGCCATAAAAAGTGTATGGGGACCTGGGTACTGCCCTAGGGGACATGTATCGTTGCAAAAAAAAGTTTTTAAAACAACTGTTCTTTTAGGAGCAGTGATTTTTATAAGTCAAACAATAAAAATGAAATATTCCTTTAAATATTGTGCCTGGGGGGTCCCCTTAGTCTGCCTGTAAAGTGGCGCATCTGTGTGATGTGTAGAACAGTGCCACAGCAAAATGACATTTATAAAGGAAAAAATGTAATGTAAACATGCTCGCGGCTGTAATGTATTGCCAGCTCCCGACAATATAGATGAAAATTAAAGAAAAAATTGGCGTGGGTTCCCCTCAAAATGCATACCAGATCCTTATCCGAGCATACAGCCTTGATGACAGGATTGGGGGGCGAGCGAGTGTCCCCCCTCCTGAACCATACCAGGCCACATGCTCTCAACATAGGGATGGTGCTTTGGGGTCCCCCCAAAGCACTTTGTCCCCATGTTGATGGGGACAAGGGCCTCTTTCTGACAACCCTGGCCATTGGTTGTCGGGGTCTGCAGTTGGGGGGCTTATCGGAATCTGGAAGCTCCCTTTAACAAGGGGGCCGCCTAGACCCCAGCCCCCCATGAGAATGATTATCTGGTATATTGTACCCCTACCCATTCACCAAAAAAGTGTCAAAAAGTAAAAACCGAATAGACCGTTTTTAACTATTTCTTTATCAAAGGGGTTATCAAACCTTATGCATTAAGGCGAAAAAACTTCTTCTAGTGACCGGTCACCCAGCCCCCCCCTTGTTTTACTTACCTGAGCTCTGGAATTTCCCTCCGCGGAGACGTGCTCTTCCTCTGTCCAGGGTTCTTGGCTCTTGATTGGATAGCTTGATAGCAGCGCAGCCATTGGCTCCCACTGCTGTCAATCAAATCCAATGACATGGCAACGGGGAGCGGGGCCGAGTCCGGCATTCTGTGTCTATGGACACAAGTGCTGGACCCGGGAGCTCATCCGCAAGGTAAACCACCGGGAGAGAGCTTCTCCTAGGGGGTTATACAATGCAGGGAGGAGCTACCAAAGCCACAGAGGGACCCCAGAAGAGGATGATCGGGGCCACTCTGTGCAAAACGAACTGCACAGTGGAGGTAAGTATGACATGTTTGTTATTTTAAAGAAAACACGAAGCTTAACAATCACTTTAAAAAAGAGAAAAAAAAAAGTGCCTGGCGATGTACATCCATCGTTAATCACGTCGACCGACGGACCCGAAAAATAGAAAAACAGGAACAAATTCCGTCTCCATGGGAGGCTGCCCGGTGACTGCTGTATTTTGGCTTTGACAGCTTTATATAGGCAAGGGCGGGGCCATCGGCTGACGTAACCGGATGACATAATGTCAGAAGGGGGCGGGGTCACTCGGTTACGTTCTTGCCTATACAAAAGCTGTCACAGCTAAGAGACAGCAGTCACTGGGAGGCCTCCCATTGAGGCAGAGCTTCTTTTTTTTTTTTTTCGGGTCCAACGGGCGGCGTGATTGAAGATGGATGGACATTTTGGGACACTTTTTTTCTTTTTTTTTTAATAAAGGAATTGTCAAAAACTGTCTGTTGTGTCTGTCTGTTGTGCTTTTTACTTTTTGACACTTTTTTTGGTGAATGGGTAGGGGTACCCAACCAAACACATAGGGGGGTGCCGGGATCTGGGGCCCCCTTGTTAAAGGGGGCTTCCAGATTCTGATAAGTCTCCTGCCCAGAGACTCCAACAATTAATAGCCAGGGTTGTTGGGAAGAGGCTCTTGTCCCCATCAACATGGGGACAAGGTGCTTTGGGGGACCCCAAAGCACCCTCCCCATGTTGAGGGCATGTGGCCTGGTATGGTTCATCGGGGGGGCGCTCGCTTGTCCTTCCCTTCTTCTGACCTCCAGGCTGCATGCTCAGATAAAGGTCTGGTATGGATTTTGGGGGGGACCCCATGTGTCAGGAAGGGCATGCCAGCAACCAAGATTGCAGCCAGAGAAGATCCCCTGTGCTCCATGTGCCATTGAGAAGAGCAGCACAGGCGCATTTGCGTGCACGCGTGCCAATCAAGGAAGGGATGCCACCACAAGTGCGTGCACCCAGTGACAGCCTTTGGCACCAAAGGGGCTATTTAAACGTGCTCATTCCCCAAGATCAATGTTGTCTGGTTTACAGCGTTTCCTGTGTCTCCTGCTATCCATTGCCTGTACCAGTTCCTGTTAACCTACCCGGCTTGCTCCTGACTACTCCTGTTATCTGCCTACATCTGACCATGGCTTGTCTATGATTACGCTCCTGCCTGTTCCTTCTGCTACCTTGCTCCCAGGCTGTTTCCAACCCTGCCTGCATCTGACTACTCTTCTGAATCAGCACCTGTTCTGGACTTGTTCTCTGGTGTCTGATTCAGCCTGCATGCACCTGCCTGTGCTCCAGTTATCACCAACACCAAGTTCCGCTAGCTGCTGTACCCACGCTCCTGTCCGTGGCACCCAAGTACCAGCCTACTCCAGTCTCCAGCCTGGTCATCCTGCTGTGTCGGTGTTCCTCCGCGGCTCTGCCTTCAGTTCAGGCTCCCTGCTAGCAACCTGCCAGGCAGTCGTGCAGCTCTGCACTCCTGTGCCCCCTGTCTTCTCTACCAGGGGATGGAGTCAGAGGTGTAAGAGAGGCCTTCCTCTGCATAACAGACTCTACCATCAGGTACGTGACACCACGTCAATTTTTTGGAGAATTTTGGCATGGGGTTTCCCTTAAAATCCATACCAGAGGGCCTGGTATAGACGGGGGGGGGGGGGGTGCACTCCATTATTTTCTTTTTTTAAATCTATATTGCCAGGAGCCTGCAATACATTACAACCATAAGCAAGTTTAAATTTTCTTTAGAAATGTCATTATTGCTGTGGCATGTTCTAGACCCCAAAGCACTCTCCCCATGTTGAAGGCAAGCAGCCTGTTATGGTTCAAGAGGGGGGGTGCTCACTCATCCCCCTTTCCTGGCTTGCCGGGCTGCTTGCTCGAATAAGGGTCTGGTATTAATTTCCACGCCAATTTTTTAAAAAAATTTGGCGTGGAGTTCCCTCTTAAAATCTATGCCAGGTTTTGTGATACCAAAATAGTTGTCCAGGGTAACAGGGACTAATATACTGAGGGATGTTAGTGAAAATTCCTTAAGCAATTTAGCTTTAGTCTGCGTGTTAGGCTGGTATGAGGACTTGGGCAATACTGGTGTAAAAATAAGGAATAAACATACAGAAAGGATAACAGAATTAAACCATACTGGAAAACAGTCATGGGACTTCGTTTTTTTCCATCACTGGGATCATTGTTTGAGCCAGCTCCCATCATCAGACCCGACAGATGGATCTTGAATTCGTCCGTTTGGTCAGGAGCTAACTCGGGTCTGTAGTGAGGGAGGCATAACAGCTGCAATTAGTGAAGCCTGTGATGAAAGATTAGCAAAATCTAATAGGATAGGTAGGGGCCATAGGCCTGTTCAAGGCTGCTATACCCAAGTAACAAGTAAAACAATAGGTACTATCATAAAGGTCATTAATAATTAATAATTAATAATGGTCATTGAATTACCCGTGTAACTTAGGAGAAGAGTTCCAGGGTAGTAGAAAGTCAACGAGGCCTGGAGCGGTTATTTAATCCTTCAAATTTAAGGCGCTTCGGGGAGTCTTTCCATGGGCCGCATTGATCCAATGGGCAAGGAACTGGGGATGACCTGTAGGGGGGATTCCGTTGACTTCCTGAGTGCAAAGAGTGTAGATTAGAGATGAGCCAAACACCCTTCGGTTCGGTTCGCACCGGAACCTGCAAACTTTGGAACCCCATTAAAGTCTATGGGACTCGAACGTTCGAAATCAAATGTGCTAATTTTAAAGGCTAATATGCAAGTTATTGTCCTAAAAAGGGTTTGGGGACCCGGGTCCTGCCCCAGGGGACATGTATCAATGCAAAAAAAAGTTTTAAAAACGGCTGTTTTTTTCGGGAGCAGTGATTTCAATGATGCTTAAAGTGAAAAACAAGTGAAATATTCCTTTAAATATCATACCTGGGGGGTGTCTATAGTATGCCTGTAAAGTGGCGCGTGTTTCCTGTGCTAAGAACAGTCCCTGCACAAAATGACATTTTTAAAGGAATAAAAGTCATTTAAAATTGCTTTTGACTTTAATGTAATGTCGGGTCCCGGCAAAATGGATGAAAATCAGTGAGACAAACGGCATGGGTACCCCCCCTAGTCCATTACCAGGCCCTTTGGGTCTTGTATGGATATTAAAGGGAACCCCGCACCCAAATTAAAAAAAGGAAAGGCGTGGGGCCCCCAGGCCCTATATACTCTGAACAGCAGTATACAGGCGGTTCAAACAAGACAGGGACTGTAGGTTTGTTGTTAAGTAGAATCTGTTTGGAATTTTGAACTGGTACATTTTTAAAGTGTAGCTCCAGCCAAAAAAATCTATTTTTAAGCTTTTTGGAAAACATGGGGAAGGGTTATCACCCCTGTCTGTGCACCTCTTCAGAAGATTTCACCTCACTTTCTGTCCCAATGACAAATGTTTTTTGAAAATTTGTGGTTTTTAGTGCAACAAGGATTGGTGATAAAGCATCAGTGAAGAGACACATTTTTCCCATATTAACTCTTACAGGAGAGAATTTCCCTTCCTAGGGGTAGATTTCATCTCACTTCCTGTTGTCTCCTTCTGTTTGCAAGTAGGAGTTGTTTGTAAGTTGGATGTTTGAAAGTAGGGGCCTGCCCTGTATACTCTGCAGAAATCGGGGTCCATAGGTGTTGGTGTTGCCACAACACTGTAAGCCCTCACAGTTATGCCCCGTACACACGGTCGGATTTTCCGATGGAAAATGTCCGATCGGAGCGTGTTGTCGGAAATTCCGACCGTGTGTGGGCTCCATCGGACATTTTCCATCAGATTTTCCGACACACAAAGTTGGACATCAGGAGATAAAATTTTCCGACAACAAAATCCGTTGTCGGAAATTCCGATCGTGTGTACACAAATCCGACGGACAAAGTGCCACGCATGCTCAGAATAAATAAAGAGATGAAAGCTATTGGCCACTGCCCCATTTATAGTCCCGACGTACGGGTTTTACGTCACCGCGTTTAGAACGATCGGATTTTCCGACAACTTTGTGTGACTGTGTGTATGCAAGACAAGTTTGAGCCAACATCCGATGGAAAAAATCCTAGGATTTTGTTATCGGAATGTCCAAACAAAGTCCGACCGTGTGTACGGGGCATTACTCTTGGTGGGCGCAGGAACAGGCCCTGCTGTGAAATATTAGATCAAGAAGTGTAATTACATGCCATTGTTGAACACTGGTAGAAAAATTGGTGGTGGAGGTGGTGGTGGTGGTGCCACAACACTGTAAGTCCTCACAGTTACTCTTGGTGGGCGCTGGAACGGGCCCTGATGTGAAATATTATATCAAGAATTGTAATTACATGCACCTGTTGAACAGGGGCAGAAAAATTGGGCCTTTGGTGGTGGTGGTGTTGCCACAACACTGTAAGCCCTCACAGTTACTCTTGGTGGGCGCAGGAATGGGCCCTGCTGTGAAATATTAGATCAAGAATTGTAATTACATGTCCCTGTTGAATAGGGGCAGAAAAATTGGGCCTTAGGCACTGGTGCCACAACACTGCAACCCCTCACAGATGCTATAGTTGGAGCGCAGGAATGAGCCCTGCTGAAAAGTATTGCATCAAAAATTGTAATTATACGCTCCTGTTAAACAGGTGCTGAAAAATTAGGCCTTGGGCACTGGTGCCACAACACTGCAACCCCTCACAGATACTATAGTTGGAGTGCAGGAATGAGCCCTGCTGCAAAGTATTGCATCAAAAATTGTAATTACATGCCCCTGTTAAACAGGGGCAGAAAAATTGCCACAACACTGCAACCCCTCACAGATGCTATAGTTGGAGTGCAGGAATGAGCCCTGCTGCAAAGTATTGCATCAAAAATTGTAATTATACGCCCCTGTTAAACAGGGGCTGAAAAATTGGGCTTGGGCACTGGTGCTGGTGCCACAACAGTGCAACCCCTCACAGATACTATAGTTGTAGCGCAGGAATGAGCCCTGCTGCAAAGTATTGCATCAAAAATTGTAATTATATGCCCCTGTTAAACAGGGGCAGAAAAATTGGGCCTTGGCCACTGGTGGCGGTGCCCAGAACCAAAAATGTTCTTACAAGCTATCAGCAGGAAAATTGAGGAGGAAGAGGATTGTGACTCAGCATAACAGGATAGTCACTCAACATCAGCATAGGCAGTCTTGAAGGGATCCCACGTTAAAAAAAAATCAATTGGTTACATCAGCATCAGGTGCTTCGTAGCTGGTGATCCAAGACTGATTCATTTTTATGAAGGTCAGCCGATCGACCGATTCGGTAGACAGGCACACCCTGTGATCGGTTACAAAGCCTCCAGAAGCGCTGAATGTGCATTCTGAAAGAACGCTGGATGCAGGACAGGCCAGTAGTTCAATTGCATACTGTACAAGCTCTGGCCAGTGATCCATCCTCAAGACCCAGTAACCCAGAGGATTTTCGGTGGGAATGGTGTCCAAGTCTGATCTTGATAATCCTGCACCATGTGAATCAGACGCTGGCGATGGTTGCTGGAACCGATCAGACCTTGGGGCTGCGGACTAAAAAGTTGTCTGAACGCATCGGTCAGATGGCCACCTTCTCTACCGCTCCTTCTGTGACTGACCGAAGCCTCAGGAACACGTTAGTTAGTATTTACACTAACTGTAAATACTGCAGTTGCCTGCGGTACTAATAGGATCAGAAGAACACCACCAATTTTCTTCAGGTAGCTTTAGGTGCACACTGTGCAGAGGACGCAATACACTAACTGTAAATACTGCAGCTGCCTGCCTGTGGTACTAATAGGATCAGAAGAACACCACCAATTTTCTTCAGGTAGCTTTAGGTGCACACTGTGCAGAGGACACAGTACATTAACTGTAAATACTGTAGCTGCCTGCCTGTGGTATTAATAGGATCAGAACAACAGCAATTGTCTTTAGGTAGCTTTAGGTACACACTGTGTAGAGGACACACTACACTAACTGTAAATACTGCAGCTGCCTGTGGTACTAATAGGATCAGAAGAACACCACCAATTTTCTTCAGGTAGCTTTAGGTGCACACTGTGCAGAGGACGCACTACACTAACTGTAAATACTGCAGCTGCTTGCAGTACTAATAGGATCAGAAGAACACCACCAATTTTCTTCAGGTAGCTTTAGGTGCACACTGTGCAGAGGACGCACTACACTAATTGTAAATCCACTTCAATACCAGGCACTTAGACACCTTCCTGCCCAGGCCAATTTTCAGCTTTCATCGCTGTCGCAATTTGAATGACAACTGCGCGGTCATGCTACACTGTATCCAAACAAATTTCTTATCATTTTGTTCCCACAAATCGAGCTTTCTTTTGGTGGTATTTGATCACCTTTGCAATTTTTATTTTTTGTGCAACAAATAAAAAAAGACGGAAAATTTTGAAAAAAAAACAAGTTTTTCTTTGTTTCTGTTACATTTTTTTGTAAATAAGTACATTTTCTTCTTCAATGACGGGCACTGATATGGCTGCACTGATGGGCACTGATAAGGTGGCACTGATTGACACTGATGAGGTGGCACCAATGAGGTGGCACTGGTATGCGGCACTGATGGGCACTCATAGGTGGCACTGATGGGCACTCATAGGTGGCACTGATGGGTACTTATGGGTGGCACTGATGGGTACTTATGGGTGGCACTGATAGGTGGCACAGATGGGCACTGATGGGAACTGATGGGCACTGATGGGCACTGATAGGTGGCACTGATGGACACTGATGGGTGGCACTGATGACACTGATGGGTGGCACTGATGACACTGATGGGTGGTATTGCTGGGCATCCCTGTTTTGTAATGTGCCACAGAGGTGCCAGTCAGTGCCCATTTGTGGGCACTGATTGGCATATTTTTTTACATGTGATATCAGTGAACCTGAAACATAAAAAGTGCTGGGTAGAGTTGAGACAGATGTCAAAGTAGGAACCCTGCAGTCTTAGGAGAGTAGATCTGGGAGAGGTGAGAAGAAATGTAAGCTCCCAAAAATTAGGAAGAATTGGAAGCACACCCGGAAAAAGAGGTGGGTGGAGTGCCCCTTTAGGAAGGTGGTCAAAAAAGGTTTGGACCCCTGGGGGTGGTAGTAGGCACAGAGGTGCCAGAGTAAAGGGTGGTATATTTTTTTCCTCCGGTGCGAAACAGGGGGGGGGATATGTGGAGATGTGACCCCGTGTCACAGGTGCATATGAGCAGTATATGCCTGATTTTGGCAGGAATGCTAATTGTACACCTGTGTTCTGGCTTCATAATCATCCCAGGAATAGAGGTCAGTGCTCAGACTTGGAGACAGCACTGCCCGGCAGACAGGAAGTCTGGCCTAGGAGGTCAGGAGGGAACCAGTAGGAGACAGCTATAGGAGAAAGAGACGGAAGGTCTCTGAGTCTAATGCCCTGTATGCTTGTTATTGGAAATTCCGACCGTGTGTGGGCTCCATCGGACTTTTTCCATCGTATTTTCCGACACACAAAGTTTGAGGGCAGGCTATAAAATTTTCCGACAACAAAATCCGATTGCGTCAATTCCGACCGTGTGTGGACAATTCCGACGCACAAAGTGCCACGCATGCTCAGAATAAATTCTGAGACGGAACTTCTCGGTCTGGTAAAATTAGCGTTCGGAATGGATATAGCACTTTCATCAGGCTGCAATGTTTTAAAATGTTTAATGCAGCGCACTCTTTTCTTCTTTATAATGCTAGAAGAATGAAGTTGTTTTGCTGCTCATATTCACACAGACTTCTCACAAACCTCTTTCTTTATTATTTATTGTGATTTCATCAATATAATATTTTTACTTGTCACATCTACCAAAAAAAAATTTTTTTGGGATTTTTTATAAAGCCTGAGCTTGTGTTTTCTTTTTCTTTTTTTTTTACTCCAGAATAGTTTGGGGTGTGTTTTGTGTGTCAAGTTACCAAAACACGTTTATTATCTTGTATTATTTAATGTCAAGGAGGTTGCTTGGTGTTGGTGTCTCTTGTTAATTTCACATTGTATTTTTGAAATGTACCTGCCTCCTCACAAACAAACTGTCCTTTTTGAAAGAAAACACACATAGGCGAGTATAATAAATCAAACCAAAAATGTATTAAGGGGTCCTAACCAAAGAAAGAGGGAGGCAACAATGGAGAAACAGCAGAAATTGGCGAAGCTTTTGGCCCCCAGGGCACACATCAACTATTTTACTGCAAAATTGGTGGCCTGAGGAGTCCATATATAAGGGAGTACAATTTGGTCCAGAAGTCCAAAAGGAGGAGGATGAGGGTCCAACTCACTCAGGTGGGTATTGGGTGTGATTTTGCCCCTCAACCCCTTATTTAATATTTTATAAATGATTTCCTCACACATGAGGCATTGGCCCTCCTGCATGTCCTGCAGTTTTGTGGCAGCCATGGAGGCAAAGGCCTCTTCACGAGTGGGGGTGGTTCTGAGGGATGCAGAAGCCTCCTGAATCAGCCTGAGTGCTGAATCCTCCACGTTACTCCCCTTTCTGGGTCTTTTGTTTGGAAGGCGGAAGGGAGGGACCTGCGATTCTGTGAGGCTCCTACTGGGCCCGACCTTCTCCTGGCTGCCACGTACCCTGGCCACCTCCTGGCTGCCACCAACCCCCGCCTCCTCCTGTGTGCCACATTCCACAGCCTCCTCCTGTGTGCCACATTCCACAGCCTCCTCCTGGCTGAGATCTTTCTGTGTATTAAAAAGGGACATAGTTTTAGTTTTTTCTTCATCAATCACACACAATTTACATCTCATGACTGTTGCAAATTGAATGTTAACAAATATAACAGACTACCAGCATTTTTCATTCTTGTCCCAATTATTTTTGCACACTACTGTTTATTGATATGTAAAACACTTAGGCGTCCGCGCTATAGCCGAAAGACGGCTACAGCGCGGACTCAAATTGCCGGGAGGGCGTCCCTGGACGTCCTCCTGTTTACTTCCGCATTGCGCGCTCCCGCGAGCGCGCATCGCGGAAGTTTTGTGCTGGCCGTGTCCCTCGGACACAGCCAGTCACAGATCACCGTAAACGGCCAATGACAGCGGCCGTTTACGGTGCGATCGGCGGTGCCAATGAGAGAGGATCTCATATGTAAACATATGAGATCATCTCTCATCGCCGGCTCTCCCTCCTCACACAGAGACAGCGTGTGAGGAGGGAGAGCGGAACCGCTGCGGCGGTGAGTGTAAAAAAAAAAAAAAA
Organism: Lithobates clamitans; assembly: GCA_037952925.1. Lineage (NCBI taxonomy): Eukaryota > Metazoa > Chordata > Amphibia > Anura > Ranidae > Lithobates > Lithobates clamitans. Next base: position 2,499,226 of record JBBGZY010000498.1, read on the forward strand.
AAAGTGTCCCGCTGTTAACAGTCCCTGCCATCTGCCCTGTCATCTGCCCTGTCATCTGCCCCTGCCATCTGCCCCTGCCATCTGCCCTGTCATCTGCCCCTGTCATCTGCCCTGTCATCTGCCCCTGCCATCTGCCCCTGCCATCTGCCCCTGCCATCTGCCCCTGCCATCTGCCCCTGCCATCTGCCCTGTCATCTGCCCCTGCCATCTGCCCCTGTCATCTGCCCCTGCCATCTGCCCCGTCATCTGCCCCTGTCATCTGCCCCTGTCATCTGCCCTGTCATCTGCCCCTGCCATCTGCCCCTGTCATCTGCCCCTGCCATCTGCCCCTGCCATCTGCCCCTGCCATCTGCCCCTGCCATCTGCCCCTGCCATCTGCCCCGTCATCTGCCCCGTCATCTGCCCCTGCCATCTGCCCTGTCATCTGCCCTGTCATCTGCCCCTGCCATCTGCCCCTGCCATCTGTCCCCACTGCCACGTATAAGTGCCATCTGTCATCAGTGCCACATAGTGCCATCTGTCATCAGTGCCACATAGTGCCATCTGTCATCAGTGCCACATAGTGCCATCTGTCATCAGTGCCACATAGTGCCATCTGTCATCAGTGCCACATAGTGCCATCTGTCATCAGTGCCATCTTTCATCAGTGCCACCTGTCAGTGTCACGTGCCATCTGTCATCAGTGTCACGTGTCATCAGTGCCACGTATTAGTGCCACCTGTCATCAGTGTCATCAGTGCCACGTATCAGTGCCACCTGTCATCAGTGCCACGTATTAGTGCCATCTGTCATCAGTGCCACGTATTAGTGCCATCTGTCATCAGTGCCACGTATTAGTGCCATCTGTCATCAGTGCCACGTATTAGTGCCATCTGTCATCAGTGCCATGTATTAGTGCCATCTTTCATCAGTGCCACATGTCATCAGTGCCACATATCAGTGCCATTTGTCATCAGCGCCACATGCCGTCAGTGCCACATATTAGTGCCATGTGTCATCAGTGCCACATATTAGTGCCATCTGTCAGTGCCACGTATTAGTGCCATCTGTCAGTGCCACGTATTAGTGCCATCTGTCATCAGTGCCATGTATTAGTGCCATCTGTCATCAGTGCCACGTCAGTGCCACGTATCAGTGCCATCTGTCATCAGTGCCACATCAGTGCCACGTATCAGTGCCATTTGTCATCAGTGCCACCTCAGTGTCACGTGTCATTGTCCTGGTGCTCCAGGGCCTTCAAAAGTGTAATAGGTAGTCAACAAATTAGATGTGTAATTTTTGCTCCTAGAACACGTGATGGTGCTCCATGCATGTTGGGCCTCTCTATGTGGCCAGGCTGTGAAAAAAGTCCCACACATGTGGTATCGTAATACTCAGGAGGAGTAGCAGAATGTATTTTGGGGTGTCATTTGTGGTATATACATGCCATGTGAGAGAAATAACCTATTACAATGACAATTTTGTGGGGGAAAAAAAAAAAAAAAAAAAAAATCTTCATTTTGCAAAGAATTGTGGGAAAAAATGACAACATCAAAAACCTCACCATGCATCTTACTAAATACCTTGGAATGTCTACTTTCAAAAAAGGGGTCATTTGGGGGGTATTTGTACTTTCCTGACTTGTTCGGGTCACAAGAAATGAGATAGGCCGTCAGTACATCAGGTGTGATCAATTTTTATGATTTGCACCATAACTTGTAGACTCTCTAACTTTTAGAAAGACCAAATAATATCCACTAATTTGGGTTATTTTTACCAAAGATATGTAGCAGTATAAATTGTGGCCAAAATTTATGAAGAAAAATTACTAATTTGAAAAATTTTATCACAGAAACTAAGAAAAATGCGTTTTTTTTCAAAATTTGCGGTCTTTTTTCATTTATAGCGCAAAAAATAAAAAACCCAGAGGTGATCAAATACCACCAAAAGAAAGCTCTATTTGTATGAAAAAAAGGACAAAAAATTCATTTGGGTACAGTATTGCATGACTGAGTAATTGTCATTCAAAGTGTGAGAGCGCTGAAAGCTGAAAATTGGTCTGGTCACGAAGGGGGTTTAAGTGCCCAGTTGTCAGGTGGTTAAATCAGCAATTAGTGATCAATAATAACATCTAGTAAACATCATTTTTTTATTGACCAGAAATCTGTAGAACAATGCTATACCTGGCTCAAGCTGGGCTCCTCCACTTCTTCCTGGCTGGAAGTCCCAGGTTGGACATCGGAAGCCTCAGCTGGGGTGGAAGATAGGGTGGAAGGAAGAGTGGAAGGAAGGGTTGAGAGGGATTCCCTGACTTCAGTCTGGTCTGATAGAAATCGCAGTCTCTCATAGTACCACCGCCTAGGGACATAAACGTCATCTGCTGCAGCTCCAGATCTCTGGGAATCCTGGACCTTCTTGCGTTCCCTAAGCTCAGTGCTCCTTAGGCCACCAATTTTGGCTTTTAAATAGGGGATGGTTGCTGTGGGGACCACCGGCTTCACCAACTCCAGCAGTTTCTCCAGCGCTGCCTGCCCTCTTTTGTTTATGACTATATTGCTGGTGTTTGACCTGCCATAGACAGGGCAGCTCCCTGTATTTGTCTATGAACAGGGGGAGGAAGTTGTGGTCATTGAAGCCATCCATTTTATCTGCAGTACACAAGACAAACCCTAATGTCAGGCTAAACTCTCCTAATCTTTTCCCAATATAGGCCTCAATCTATAAGCAATATAGGCCCAAGTTTAAATGTTACCTTTGTTATCACGATCGGCGCTTCCGATACTCCTTCCTCCGCTCACACAGATCATACATGATACGCACGCGTGTTACGCCTTATATACACTGCGCATGCATGAAACTCCGCCCTCCCCTGACGTTCTTCCTAGTCTATTCCCCGCCCCTTCTCTTTTGGCGCAGTGGGGAAGAGCACATGGTGGAGATACAACAGGTGCGTGCTAATTACAGCAACAAGGAGGAGGAGGAGGAAAGCCCAGAGCCAGAAACGTCACGATCCCCGAGGAGACAATTTAAGGCCTCAAATATGTCCTTTGTTGAGATAGTGAAGATGGTCAACATTCTGAAAAGGGCCGACTATGATTACTATGATTACTATGACTATGAAAATTTTTTTTTGCACATTTTTTTTAAATATTCTAGAAAAGCCAAATTTTGAAGATTCACAATTCCAGATTTGTGTATTTCTTGTTGGTTTTAAACATGCCTGTTTTACCTTAAAAGGTCATTTCTACTTTTAATGTCACCTAAAAAATTGTTATACAACAAACATGTTGGTTTGTTTTAAAAACCTTTTATAAATGCACATGTGATTGTGCTTTTATTAAAAAGATTGAGAATCAACAACATGTGGCTTCTTCTTTCAATGCAAAAAAGCATTTTTGGGTTGTAAAGTTGGTGTTTTCAGTGACAATGGGGTTATTTACTTAAGGCAAATCCACTTTGCACTACAAGTGCAGTTTCTGTGAAGTCTCAAGTGCACTTATAGCGTAAAGTGTCTTTGCCTTTAATAAATAACACCCAACAGTGGACTCCCCAAATTTCAGTCAGGGTCAGCTAAAAGAAAGACAAGCAGTAAATCTAAGCAAATATTTGTTCAGTTTAAAATTTTTTTTATTTAAAAAATGTCTCAGACATTGTCTGGCATATTGATGGCCCCTCTACCCGCAAAATATTCCATGTATCTTAGACGGACCTCGCGTGCACTCTGGGGGGGCAGGCCAGGATGGCCAGCTTCAAGCGCCGTCAGGGTTGGCTCATTGAGATTAATTCCGGCTTCAGGCCCAACTGAGCCAGCATACAGTAGTTCACAGAATTTCTCCTTAAAAAGTTGTGGAGAACACAGCAAGCCAGAATGATGTGATTGAGTTTATATTCCGCCATGTGTATTGGTGTAAGAAATAGGCGGAACCGTCTGGCCATTATTCCAAATGTGTTCTCCACCACTCTTCTGGCTCTGGCCAGCCGGTAATTAAAAACCCTTTGGTCCGGGGTGAGGGTCCTCATAGGGCATGGCTGCATAAGATGGTCCCCCAGCGCAAACGCTTCATCCACAATGAAGACGAATGGGAGTCCTTCCGCATTGTCTTCTGGAGGTGGCAAGTCCAAGCTACCATTCTGGAGATGCCTGTAGAACTCCGTGTGGCTGATGACTCCACCATCTGACATCTGGCCATTCTTCCCCACGTCCACATACAGGAACTCGTAAGTAGCAGACACCACCGCCAACATCACAATACTATTGAACGATGTGGATGTGTTTCCCATCAATTGCCCTTCCACAGTTAGGAAAGTCCCACTGCTAGGCAAAGTGGGATGCCACAGTCTGCCATTCCTGTGGGTTGGAAGGAAACTGTGAAGTCAAACAAGAAAAAAAAATCATTTTGCACATAAACATGGAAAGCAGATTAGACACAAACATCCTTGGCCAACATCAGTATAACATTTATTTTAGGGAGTATTTAAAGAAAAAGGTATAAGGTCCACCTATCAGATTCCTCCCCCCCTCTCATGGGCCATTTTAGAAATTTTATGGGGGGAGATGTTTTGGACAGGTAACCCTCTCCACTTCATTGAGAGCTGAATGCATAAATAATGTGTATTACTTTGGCCAGTCCCTCCTTACTTACACTATTGGCAGCCCACTGGACAGGTAAGAAGTGTCATAATACAAACATACTGTATAAATACACACTGTACACATTTTAGCACATTTTTACATTCTGCTACAAATACAAAAACTTTAAACAGTACCATTTGAAAGTATTCAGGCAGGCCCGTGCACTACATACTTTGGGGAATCCATCCATAAATCTGACCACAAAAGAGGTGGGTATAGTGTGTATGGGTTTGGCAAAGTCAGCAGATAGAGGATTGAGGATAGATAGAGGATTGGTGTCAGCTGAGTTAGCAGTTGGGGGGAGGGAGGGTTCCAAATGATTTTGAGATGCCTGTCAAACTTGAGGTCCTGCAGGCTTCTCCCCGTCGCCAAATACTGCAGGGTGGTGACTAGCCTCTGCTCCGCAGTGATGCCTTGCCTCATGCAGGTATCCTGCCTGCTAATATGAGGGGTCAGCAAAACCAACAAATGGTGAAATATGGGGTCCATCATCCGGAGAAAGTTCCTGAAATCGCCAGGATTATTCTTATGGATCTCACAGTGCAAAGGCATGTGACAGAACTGGTCACGCTGGAGCAACCAATTCTTGGTCCATGAACTCCGTCTCGCTCTGTTCATGGACTGGGCTTGTGTCAAAGTAAGAACCCCAACACCAAGCCCCCTTACAGCACAAATTCTACGATGAGTATGTACACGCAACATGGCTAGAAAAAGGTCGGCTGGTTAGAACAAAGTAACGCACTGAAGAACAGCAAGGCCTGTGAAGAGCGACCTGAAAATCAGTAACGAACAACTCGTTGCATGCACTGAAGAACAGATACAAACCCACAAGCACAAACTGAACACCAGAAAATTGAACTGAAAACCACGAGTCTGAAAAAGCGCGAATCGTCTCTCACCAAACTTTTACTAACACGAGATTAGCAAAGGGAGCTCAAAGGGTGCCGCGCTTGGTACTGAACTGCCCTTTTATAGTCTCGTCGTACGTGGTGTACGTCACCGCATTCTTGGTGTTTGGAAATTCTGACAACTTTGTGCGACTGTGTGTATGCAAAACAAGTTAGAGCCAACATCCGTTGGAAAAAATCCATGGATTTTGTTGTTGGAATGTCCGATCAATGTCCAACCGTGTGTACGGGGCATAAGGGTGCAGGTGGCAGCCTGTGTGTGCACGTCTGTAGCAGGCAGATGTGGCCTGCTACCAAAACAGCACGAAGCTGACAGTGAGTAAGCCAGGAGGCTATAGTTTATAGTTTTGTTACCTTTAAATAAAAGTGGGCTGCCCTAAATATGCAGTCTGGAGTGGCAGGTTACTGGAAAATTGCATGCACCACTTGAACCTAATCACCCCAAATCGTCACATGTGGTAAACATGAGCTTTTAACCCTCTACTACTCTAGCTAAAATTAATGAACTAAAACTTTTGGCTATACATACATTTAAACCATGATGGTATATTTTCTACCTAAGTAGTGCCTGGTATGGTACCGGGGGGGGGGCATGCCTTTTATTTTGTTTTTTTAACAGACACTTTTGTTTTTTATTGTTCAGCGGGGAGACCCGTTGACAGCTGATGACTCATCGGTTGTTAAGTACACTGTGGCTGGCTTTCCGCCTCCTTAAAAACCAGCGTACACTGTGCCGAGATTGGGCAAAACTTTGCTCAATCAGGGAGCAGAATGCACTGTGCAGCGCTCAGTGCATTGCAGGGTGTTCGTCACAATAAGCAACAACAGTATATTTTTTCTAAAAAACAAAAGCAGTCTGGGAAATCTGGGCTAGTGACTATGCTTAAGGTGAAAATGCAGGCTGAGAGAATAATGTCATCAGGGGAAACATTTCTATAGCTTATCTGTGTGAAACAATATGTGTAAACACAACCCATAACATGAAAGTTACTGCAAAGGCACTTTAATAATTTGTCATAGAGGAATGATTTTAATCCAATAGATTAGATACTGACTCTGGTCAATTTCTGAAGAAAGATAGCATTGTTTTTCTATAGAAAAAGGAAGATGAAAGCATTTTCAGGTGGAGCACTGGGATTGTTGTAAGGGTTAATTAGTTAGCTTGCATGTCCAGAACATAAAACATGTATCTGATGCTAGCTCTGTTTTAAGTGCAAAAGTTCCTTTCAAATATAACGTTTTGTTACTAATGTGTTTGTGGAACCTAACAGAACAGATCATGGTGGCTATAGCCCTTTACCTTGGATTCAATAAAAATGTTCAAACTGGAGTTAAAAGGCACCAGCTTGGTAGTGCTTGGAATTTGTAATGAGTCATTTAGCAAATTCCTTGAGGGGACATTTTAACTAAAAGCTAACTGACAGCTTCATCTGCCATTAGCAGCTGTGAAATTGTTAGAGGATCTCACTGTTACATAGTTAAAAACACTTACCTCCAAGGTGTACCTCCTGGTATACAGCACTAGCAAAACTTTAGCAGTCTGTCAAGACCTCTTTAGAATTTTGTGATCCTTTACTAAATGTAGGAATAGTATATATTGACTATTCTTTGCATAACATTTTACAATCAATAGTTTATTTCCTTTGAAGAGTACTGTAAAATTTTGAATCAATTGTTCATTACATAGGGTTTATCCTGTACATTAGTACTCAGTAAATCCACATGAGGTTATGTGGGAGATGCTATAGAACTGCATATTTTTATGTTTAGACAAAGAAATAGAAATATCTGACTTGTAGCTTCAGTCAATGAACTATAAAATAATCAGTGTTTTCACTAGAAGACACTATGAATAAAGTGTATTATCATATGCAAGCAAGGGTTTTGAAAACAATATGCTGAATACCTAAACAATCCTCAATGTATAATTCTTTCTTTATGGAGAAGCTGTATCACATTGACTGCTTAGTACCAAATTGCTGGGTACTTCAAGGCTAACATTATAGTCGTCCTCAGAGACTCATCATGTAAAGAAAAGGTTCCAGTTTTGATACCTGCATATTTTTTTCACTCAGTGGAGGATTACTGAATTCATAAATCATGACTGCTTGAATTCCTTATTTGTATGATTCTCTCCAAATTGGACATAAACAAATCATCAGGCAAATCCGCAATTTAAGATTTGCTGATCCTCCTCATTTAGTTATTACTGTATATCAGTTTGGATCCACTGCAATAATAACATAGGCATTGCCTAACAATGCCCCTGTGGGTTAATGAACATACTTGTGATGGACCGCCTGGCACCCAGCCTGGGTGCCTCCATCAATATACAGCTTCCTCCAATCTGGAACCAGGAACAAGGTATTATAGCTGAATATTGCACGCAAGAACTAGACTACACAAGCTTAGGTGCAAACTGGAAGTGACTTTATTGTAAATTCATACATAATTTATACCACACAAGATCAGTTAAGAGCTTGATCACATTATCCTAAACAATGCAAACTGAAAACAGTAATATCATTAACACATCTAAGGAACAGCCAACATAAACATAAACAGTAATCTAATTAAACAGTAAGCTAAATAACAACTAGTCACCTAGACAAGCCTAGGTGACTCAAGTCAGTGCCCACAGAGACAGCTCGATACCAGTATTCAAGAAGACCCAAGCCTGTCCAAATGTCATTAACCAGCTTTCTTTTCACATACATCTCCTCACTGAGTTTCAAGTTGGCAGAGACCATCATGGCTTCCTTGACTGTTAAATGTGGTAATGTCCTCCTGCATTATATAACAGAACATCTTCCTAAATGCTTGTAGCTCCTTCCAATGCTAGGGCCCATAGTCAGAAGGCAAGAGGCTACCACGCAGTCCCCTCCAAAACCCTTATCTCTCTTGGGTCTATGACAATACTATTCTCACCAATGCAAAATCCATCATTTATTAAGGTAAATGCACTTTAAGACATAGGTGTCCATAAGTTGAGAGCACAGCAAGACAAAGTGCACACAAGCAAGCAGAGTCTAGTCATGCAGAGCCACAGTCTTCACTAGTGAGTGAATACTGTAACTGTTCTCCAGCCCCTTGTATACCTCTCAGTCCATATTATCTCTTGAACACATGTATTTATACTATTTGTTGCCAATTGAGGAGTTGAGAGTATGAGCAAAGCAGTAACTGTCCTATCTTTGTTGTTGTTTGGAGATGTAACATTTGCTTATCTGTTTAAGAAACCCAGGATGGGGGTGGGAGAGTAGATGGGGGCAAAGGGAGAGGTACCTATATACAGTATCTCACAAAAGTGAGTACATCCCTCATATTTTTGTAAATATTTTATTATATATTTTCATGTTACAACACTGAAGAAATGACACTTTGCTACAATGTAAATCAGTGAATGTATGGCTTGTATAACAGTGTAAATTTGCTGTCCCCTTAAAATAACTCAACACACAGCCATTAATGTCTAAACCCCTGGCAACAAAAGTGAGTACGCCCCTAAGTTAAAATGTCCAAACTGGGCCCAACGTGTCAATATTTTGTGTGGCCACCATTATTTTCCAGCACTGCCTTAAACCTCGTGGGCATGGAGTTCACCAGAGCTTCACATTTTGCCACTGAAGTCCTCTTCCACTCCTCCATGACGACATCACAGAGCTGGTGGATGTTAGAGACCTTGCGCTCCTCCACCTTCCATTTGAGGATGCTCCTCAGATGTTCAATAGGGTTTGGGTCTGGAGACATGCTAGGCCAGTTCATCGCCTTTATCCTCATCTTCTTTAGCAGGACAGTGGTCATCTTGGAGGTGTGTTTGGGGTGTTATCATGTTGGAATACTGCCCTGCGGCCCAGTATCGTAGGGAGGGGATCATGCTCTGCTTCAGTATGGCACAGTACATGTTGGCATTCATGGTTCCCTCAATGAACTGTAGCTCCCCAGTGTCGGCCGCACTCATGCAGCCCCAGACCATTACACTCCCACCACCATGCTTGACTGTAGGCAAGACGCACTTGTCTTTGTACTCCTCACCTGGTTGCTGCCACACACGTTTGACACTATCTAAATCAAATAAGTTTATCTTGGTCTCTTAAGACAACAGGACATGGTTCCAGTAATCCATGTTCTTAGTCTGCTTATCTTTAGCAAACTGTTTGCAGGCTTTCTTGTGCATTATCTTTAGAAGAGGCTTCCTTCTGGGACAACAGCCATGCAGACCAATTAGATGTAATGTGTGGCGTATGGTCTGAGTACTGACAGGCTGACCACCCACCCCTTCAACCTCTGCAGCAATGCTGGCAGCACGCATACGTCTATTTCCCAAAGACAACTTCTGCATGTGACACTGAGTACGTGCACTTAACTTCTTTGTTCGACCATGTCGAGGCCTGTTCAGAGTGGTACCTGTCCTGTTAAACCGCTGTATGGTTTTGGCCACCGTGCTGCAGCTCAGTTTTAGGGTCTTGGCAATCTTCTTATAGCCTTTATATAGCCTTTCTTCTTATGGCCTTTATAGCCATCTTTATGTAGAGCAACAGTTCTTTTTTTCAGATCCTCAGAGAGTTAATTGCCAAGAGGTGCCATGTTGAACTTCCAGTGACCAGTAGGAGATAGTGAGAGTGATAACACCAAATTTAACACACCTGCTCCCCATACACACCTGAGACCTTGTAACACTAATGAGTCACTTGACACCGGGGAGGGAAAATGTCTAATTGGGCCCAATTTTGACATTTTCATCACTTAGGGGTGTACTCACTTTTGTTGCCAGCAGTTTAGACATTAATGCCTGTGTGTTGAATTATTCTGAGGGGACAGCAAATTTACACTGTCATACAAGCTGTACACTACTTTACATTGTAGCAAAGTATAATTTCTTCAGTGTTGTCACATGAAAAGATATAATAAAATATTTACAAAAAATGTGAGGGGTGTACTCGCTTTTGTGAGATACTGTATATATATTTTTTTAAATGTTGGAGGGTATGGGTTGCCATATCTTCTCTTCACTCCCAGTTGTTGCCTACTAGCAATGGGGGGGGAAGCGAACTTAGGACTTTAAATGGGACGCAAGGGAAAGTTTGCGCCCCCATCCTTAATATCATGAAAAAGAGGGGGGAGGAGGTTGGGACTTTGAATGAGGTGCGCATGATGCAGCCCAATCACACTCACAGAGGTGCAAACATATGTATGTTTATTAAGGACCAATGATCAACATGGCATAAAAACGCATTGCATACATTAAACATAAAAAAATCGCATATAGACAATAAATCTATGTATATACAATCATAGGACATGGGTAGGTACAATTATGCATCTTAATCCCCCAAGCAAGATAAAAGTCATGTGAAGTAAAAAACATCTGAAAATAGGTCAATGTGTGTTTGATGCATCAAAGGTAGGCCCGACGCTGCATTTCATGGACTTCAATCCACTCTTCAGGAGCCAGATGCATCTAAATTCTATAAAAAATGTATGAAAAGCAATATAGTTTCAGGGTCTAACAAGATCAGCAGAAAAGGGGGAAATTTGGGAATAATGGGCCATGCCAAAAAGGTTACTCACATGATAGCCAAAACTGGGACCGTGCGACAAAACAAAGCCAGGGGTGAGCCATGGAGCCTGGCCCGGGAGCTGAGAGGGTGATTGGGCTGCATCATGCGCACCTCATTCAAAGTCCCAACCTTCCCCCCCTCAGTTGCTGCCTGCTAGTATGCACAGTAAAGTAGAAGCATAGAATCTACATTTCTGTGCAGTATCAATACCAATAAAACAAGCCACATTAGAGAGGGGATGGAGCTTATTGGATGGGACAGACACTTTTAAAACATCTATTTTAGATGTCATTGCGTTTCTAATATAGCAACAGAAAGGTAGAGACCATAGCATCTACAGCCACAGTCTATCTAGCCATAGTCTATATATCTTTCTAAACACTGTGAATAAATGTTTGAAGTTTGGCTGTGGTTTAATGGGCATTCAAAATTGTATTTTTTTTCTTTTCTTTTTCTTTTTTTTGCACAGGGACCATGTGGTGACTATATCTGCCACTGTTAGATAATACAATAAGGACATATAAAAAGATTGCTTTATATTTTGCATCAAGTCCCATAAGGTTTTAGTAGTGCCTTCATGCCTTGTTAAAGACGTTAAATGGTCACAGCATGCACTTGTACTTTCTTACTGACTCTGCCTGCTGAAACTCCTCCTTTAGAGACTCTGTAGTTCAGAAGGCAGTCTCTGTGTAATGTGTGACACAGAAGTGTCTACTCACTCAGGACATAGTGAATATGTGTTAAATAATTCAAGGAAGTAAATGTGTGAGGATATTCATAAATTAGAATTACAAATTGCTAGAAATATATGCATATATGTATGTATGTATATGTATATATGTATGATTTTACATTTTGACCAGAGTTACACGTTAACATTTCTAAGCCCAGATTTGCAATAAGCAAAGCTATATCGAAAAATGTTGGCCTTCACAGCTGTTGCATGTTTGTTTATAGTCATTTTACTCAGTTCCCATCATGATTAATATAGCACAAATAACTGTCAAGAACTGAGAAGTCTGATGTTGAAAAGGAAAACATGAGTGCATTTTCTCAAGAATCATACATGTCATGAAAATAAATCACTATTACCCAGAGCAGCAGATTTGTATAAAATATATGTTGTTTCTGTTTTTATCTTTTAAATTGTCTGTCTGTCTGTCACTCAGTGTCAATGGCGCTACTTCCAGGAAAAACACGCCTGTTTATTTTTTTTAAAGATTTTATTGGAAATATGTGAAGCACTGCATAGTGTTTTGTTATGCAGCATTGATTGTCAACAAATGCAGATTTACCTGCTTACTACTCTGTATGCAATTATTCTACCCTATTAAATCCACAATACAACGTTCAGTAGTTAAATATTGTGAATGAGGTTTGGGTTCACTGCTACTATCGGTTCAAGATAATTCCTATGTGTTTGGTGAATATATGGTAAATAATTTGCAACCATAATGCGCTGCTTGACCCATGAACTTAGGTCAGAGTGCTTAGGGTGAATAATGGGGCTTTGTTCTGTGCAAGTCTCCTCTCTTTTACAGGGTGGGTTCCTTGAGGCTGTTTGTTAGTCCAAGTTGGAGTAGTTTTAGGTGTACCCCATGTGTGTCAGCACCAACTTTAGTTACTGTTTACCTGCTGACAACCTCTCCCCCCCTCACACAAACACACACACACACACACACACACACACACACACACACACACACACACACACACACACACACACACACACGCATTTTTTGCTGTAGATTTTTAATGCATGTCTATCCATGTTTTATTTTATGCTGGGTTTTTCAAGGCTTATTTTTGGATTAAGATATATTTTATTTTATAATCTTTTGCTGTGCCTTTTTTATTTATATTCAAAGATGTCCATTGTTTGCAGCAACACCCCATATGTGCATCAACACCCCATACTTATGGCATGTGCATTATCAAACCCATTTATTAAAAATGTCAGGCAGGTTTAAAGTGAGAGGCAAATGTTCAGCAAATGGAGTGAGCATGGCCACACCATCTAGAGGAAGGGCATATCTGCCTTTCCTATCTCAGAGGGGCCATTATATACAGTCACAGCACATGCAATCTATCCATGTCTCCGGCAGGGGAGTACAGGACCCAGGTGAGTAAAGTGGGGGGCTGGGGGGCCGGTCAGTGACAGAAGTTTTTTCACCTTAATGCATAGGATGCATTAAGGTGAAAAAAACATGAGGGTTTACAACCCCTTTAAAATGCAGTCTGCTTCTGCTGATTGTGGGTTGTGTCTTCTGATAGTATGTTTAGTGCAAGAGTTCCAGCATTTCAGGCCTGACAGCTGCAGTGAAGTCCCAAGTGGCTGTGCCTACTCTTCTCTGCAAACATCCTGTGGATTGTCTTGGTTCATTTATGGTGCATATTATACGGCTCCAGCTACAACATACACTAAGTGTATGATATTGAATATATAAAACATATATTTTTTACTCTTTACACACTGCGTTTTTTACACATGGAATCGTGGTTTTGATAAACCAACGATATTCATATGAATTACATGTCTAATAAAAGTAGGTTTTAACAGGATTGAAGTCTATGCAGGAAGCAGGATGATGATTAACTCATGCTGTAGCCATGGCAACCACTCTGCTGTTGTGCTATAAAGCTGAGTCCGTCAGAGCTTGTATTATCCTTGAAAAAGTCACGTGACTGTGTTGTAACGCGTGGGAGGAGCCAAGGACGCTCTGTGCAGATAAGCAGTAACACACAGTGTACTGCAGTGAATCTGCTCCTGTCTAAGGCGGCTGACTGCTATAGTAAAACCTGCATATGCCTTATCATTATAAGGCACACGTGAGTGGATTGAAGTTTGCCTGTGTACCTTGGTATCCTAACTATTGCACAATGATTGTTTTTTTCTCTTATCTGCCTGTCAAATGGGATCTGTTTATGATTCTCACATTGGTTGTGAACAGAAACAAAAGAAACATTGTTACTATAAAGGTCAATGAGCACCTTAATTAAGCAAGTGTTTTTAAACAGCTTTGCTAGTGGAACCGGATCAAAGCTCTATACCAATCTGATTCCACACTTAAAATTGAACCTTTTGAATACATCCCTATATATTTAATATTTATTTTTATGTGGATTTTTATGTGGATTTTTTACCCATTTGGTGTCACTAATTTTTTATAATTTTACACTATTTTGATTGCTGGATTTTTTAGGAATTTTTACTCACCGCTGGATTTATTTGAGTATTTATTCATAAATATTCATTTTTATGCACATTGTGAAGCGCTTCAAATATCATTATTTATTCTTTTTAAGTGTATGATATTGTTTTTAGTATTCAAATGTATCATTGTATTACATTTGCACCTTCTATGCTTCTTGTTTTTCTTTTCTTCCCCCTACTAGGGACAGAGCAGCCAGTTTATTGTCAACACTGCTAATGTGCCCTCTTCTTTCCATTCTATTCTGCCAATCCTGCTAAAGCCCCACAAACTGGCAATGAAGAATCAGCATAATCATTTCATCAATTGATCATTGACTTCAGAGGAATATTTTTGGTCATGTGCAAGTATTCCTTATTTCAGACATTGAGGATGAGGACGATAGCTTCAGAAGGAAGGGACATGAGGCAAGGAGCAGCAAGAGGCAGTGATGTTTCAGAAGCAGGATCTTACTGCCAAATATACTCCAGTAATGAGAAGTGGGTGAATGATGAGGTGGCAGACCTTCTATGAGTGTCACTGATTGGATTTGAAGGGAAAATTCCAAGGGAGAGTCAAAACAGTAAAGAGGGATGATTTTCGTGCTGAAATAGGGGCAGTGGCAGCTTGCAGGGCACTGGAGAGAGAAACCATCCTCATTTATCTTGCCTCTGACAATTTTCTGTTAACACTGGCATCAGTACAAACCGTTTGATCCATTTAGTACCTTATTACTACTAAACAGTCTGCTTGAAGCACTTTTTAGCCCATTCTACTATTTCACAGCAGCCCTAATGAAGTACTCTTAAGGTTTTAGTGTGGTTCTCTTATTGACTCATTACACCTGGGATTCTGAATTCACGTGACCCTCCTTCCCCAAAGAGACCCTATCTTGTGGATAGCTGCTGAATTCAAGTCATTAGGCTCAAGCAATGACTTTGTTCTCTCTCTCTTAAAATGTGTGCCTTGTCACAACCTGCTCTTGATCCTAATTCATCTGGCAGCATCGATACAGGCTGCACAGAGTTCTGCAGTGTGAGCCCTTTTTAATGTATTTTCTTCATGACAGAACCTTTGAGGGCAGCACCTCATTGAAACAAGTCAGCAGCAAAAAGCTTTCACTCCTCCTCTTCATTAATCCTACATTGCACCTTCAAGTTTGTTGCCTTTACTGGTGCTCCAGCACCGTAGAGGTGCAGCGCAATGTGTTACACAATATTTCCACAGCTGCATCTATTTTTTTGCAGCCTAAGCTGTTTGCACACTTTCTAGCCAGTGAACAATATTTGTGTCTATTGTCTCTCAAATAATACACTCAAAATTTTTTTTAAAGATAAAACCTGCCTTATCCCTCCCTCTTGCATTGTGGGGTTACCAAGCTGTTTATATACTGTGCAACTACTATACAATATTTGTAATTATTGTCTCTCAAATTATACATGTAATATTTATTTCAAAATAAAGCCTGCCTTGTCTTATCCTCTTATTGTGGCTTAACCAGGCTGCTTACATAAGAGGAGATTTACTAAAACTAGTGCAAACAGAATTTGATTCAGGTGGGCATAGAAACAGCTTCTAGGTTGTTTTGTCAAGCTTAATTGAACAAGCAGAAGTTAGAAGCTGATTGGTTACTATGCGCAGCTGCACCAGATTCTGCACCAGTTTTAGTAGGGCCGGGTTCACACTGGTGCGACAAACACTCCGGCATTGGGAGCTCATGTCACATGACGTGTGAAAATCAATGTTTCCCTATGGGAGCTTAGTCGGTCCGACTTTGAAAATGTTCCCTGCACTACTTTGGTCTGACTTTGATCCTACTTCAGCCCATTGAATATCATTGAAGTCGGATCAAAGTCGGATCACCGTCTTGCCTAAACCGACTTTGGTATGTGACTTGTGCTCTGATGATCTTTGAGGGGGAACTCCACGCCAAATTTTAAATAAAAAAACGGCATAGGTTCCCCCTCCAATAGCATACCAGGCCCTTCAGTCTGATATGGATTTTAAAGGGAACCCCCTACGCCGTAAAAACGGCGTGGGGGTACCCCCAAAATCCATACCAGACCCTCATCGAGCATGCAGCCTTGCCGGTCAGGAAAGGGGGTGGGGACAAGCGAGCTCCCCCCTGAACCATACCAGGCTGCATGCCCTGAACCATACTAGGCCACCCTGCGGCCCCCCCACCCCAAAGCACCTTGTTCCCATGTTGATGAGGACAAGGGCTTCCCTGGCTGTTGGTTGTCGGTGTCTGTGGGTGGGGGGGCTTATCGGAATCTGGGAGCCCCCTTTAAAAAGGCGGCCCCAGATCCCGGCCTCCCACCCTATATGAATGAGTATGGGGTACATCGTACCCCTACCCATTCACCTGGGGGAAAAAGTGTCAATAAAAAAAACACACTAGACCGGTTTTTAAAGTAATTTATTAGGCAGCTCCGGGGGTATCTTCCAACTTGGGGGGTCTCTTCCAACCTCTCTGCTCTCTCCGGCCTCTTCTCTCAGTCTCCGGTTCTTCTTCCACTCTCCAGTGTCTTCTGCCGGGCTCCACCGCTATCTTCTGCTCTTTTGCCCGCTCTTTTGCTAGCGTTGGCCCAGTCTTCTCTGTCGTCTTCCCTTTACTCCCTCAGCGGGGTCACCGGATGGTGATGCCATCCGGTGACCCCGCCCCTTATGACATCACCACCTGGGGTATGATGGGGTGGTGATGTCATAAGGGGCGGAGTCACCAGATGACATCACACGGTGACCACGCCCCATGCCTATATACATCGTTGTGCACCGTGCACATGGCATTACAGCGGGAGAGAGCGGCGTGTCAACATCAGAAGAAGACTGGAGGGAAGAAGACAATGGAGAAGACCAGGTCAATGCTAGCAAAAGAGCGGGCAAAAGAGCAGAAGATAGAGGTGGAGCCTGGCAGAAGACACCGGAGAGTGGGAGAAGAACCAGAGACCAGGAGAAGAGGCCGGAGAGAGCTGAGAAGTCGGAAGAGACCCCCCCAAGTCAGAAGAGACCCCCGGAGCTGCCTAATAAATTACTTTAAAAAACGGTCTAGTGTGTTATTTTTATTGACACTTTTTTCCCCCAGGTGAATGGGTAGGGGTACGATTAATCATTCACATAGGGTGGGGAGCCGGGATCTGGGGGCCCCCTTATTAAAGGGGGCTCCTGGATTACGATAAGCCCCCTGCCTGCAGACCCTGACAACCAACGGCCAGGGTTGTTGGGAAGAGGCCCTTGTCCTCATCAACATGGGGACAAGGTGCTTTGGGGTGGGGAGGCTGCAGGGTGTCCCCTGCCCCAAATACCCACCCCCATGTTGAGGGCATGTGGCCTGGTATGGTTCAGGAGGGGGGTGCTTGTCCCCACCCTCTTTCCTGACCGGCCGGGCTGCGTGCTCGGATAAGGGTTTGGTATGGATCTTGGGGGGAACCCCACGCCGTTTTTTCGGCGTAGGGGTTCCCCTTAAAATCCATATCAGACCGAAGGGCCTGGTATGTCCTTAGAGGGGGAACCCATGTCATTTTTTTATTTAAAATTTGGTGTGGAGTTCCCCCTCAAGATTCATACCAAACACAGTGCCCGGTGTTGGCGGGGATCCAAGTTGGATCCCCGTTCATTGAAGTCAGACGCGATACTCATCAAGTAGGATGAGTGTCGTGTCGCACCAGTGTGAACCCAACCTCAAACTCCAACACAATGTCTAGCCACTGAGCAATATTTGCAGATATTGTTTCTCAGATGATACACTCTACTTTTTTTATTGCAAGATAAAACCTATCTTTCTATTTGCTGCCTATTTTTGGCCTATTCAAGAGCTCATTTACTGTCCTTACAATTTCTGCCAAACAATATACTGTACCTAACATCTATATTTTGAATATTTTAGGCATGATTAGGGATTTAAGGAAATGACATGTTTTAGAAATTCAAGGTTGTGATTTTGAAGTGTTTTTGTGTACTTTGTTTTGAAGTTTTATACAGTTTTAAACAGTGCAGTGTGGTACTATGAAATAAACTCACAATCTATGCTATGAAACAAGCCAATTTATGTTTTTACAAGTCAACTTTCATTCAGCATTTAATTCTGTTAGACTACTTTCAGATTGATGCAGTGTGAATTAAACCTGTGCACACTGAAATATTTTGTTTCGGAATTTTGTTTTCTTCCGAAAAATACATTTATTTAGTTACTCCCGAAATTCGTTTTTATTTATTTTGTTTTTCATTAAAAATTGCATTTGTCCAAAAATCCAAATTAAGGTTGAATCTGTCATTGAAGGCTTATGGTGTCTGTCGAATGTTCAAAGAAGATTCGACGGAGCAGCTAAACTGTACGACGCCGTATAGTTTACCTGCTCTGTCGAATCTTCTTTCAACTTTCAACAGACACCATAAGCCAAAGTACGTGTGTACTTAGTTCTAGCTATTTTACTGCTCCTCCTCTTTGGTTACAATCAGCCAATAACATTCATCATCATCATTATTTTTATTTATCTTTTCTCCCCTACGTCGAATCTTTTCTCCCCTATGTCGAATCTTTTCTCCCCTACGTCAAATCTTTTCTCTCTATGTCGAATCCTTTCTGGTAGAAATAAAGGAAATGTCAAAAACTGTCTCTTGTCATTTTTTAACATTTTTGACACTTTTTTTTGTGAAATGGTAGGGGTACTTTTGTATCCCTTACCATTTCACACAGGGAGGGGCCGGGATCTGGGGGTCCCCTTGTTAAAGGGGGCTTCCAGATTCTGATAAGCCCCCCGCCCGCAGACCCCCACAACTACCAGGCAAGGGTTGTGGGGATGAGGCCCTTGTACTCATCAACATGGGGACAAGGTGCTTTGGGGGGACCCCCTAAAGCACCCTCCCAATGTTGAGGGCATGTGGCCTGGTGCAGTTCAGGAGGGGGGGCGCTCTCTCATCCCCCTTCGTTTCCTGCGGCCTGCCAGGTTGAGTGCTCGGATAAGGGTCTGGTATGGATTTTTGGGGGGACCCACACCATTTTTTTAAAATTTTGGAGCGGGGTTCCCCTTAAAATCCTTACCAGACCTGAAGGGTCTGGAATGGATTTTGAGGGGGACCCCCACGCCTTTTTTTTTTGCCGCGGTGTTTCCCTGTGGGGAAATCCCATGCCGTTTTTATCAATGAACTTTTATGTGTGTTGTCGGACCGACAATTCATATAGCCACGAGTAGTTTTAAATGACTTTTTTCTTTTGAAATGTCATTTTGCTGTCAGACTGTTCTAAACATGGGAAACATGCGCCCCTTTACAGGCATACTATAGACAACCCCCAGGTACGAAATGTAAAGGAATATTACACTTTTATTGTTTCACTTTAAGCATTATTAAAATCACTGCTCCCGAAAAAACGGCTGTTTTTGAAACTTTTTTTGCATTGATCCATGTCCCCTGGGGCAGGACCCGGGTCCCCAAACACTTTTTATGACAATAACTTGCATATAAGCCTTTAAAATTAGCACTTTTGATTATTCATGTTCGAGTCCCATAGACTTTAATGGTGTTTGCGTGTTCAAACTAATTTTTTGCCTGTTCCGATGTTCTGGTGCAAACCAAACCGGGGGGTGTTCGCCTCATCCCTGCCGATCAGTGCAGCCTATCAGTGCCTATCAGTGCCACCTCATCAGTGCACATCAGTGAAGGAGAAAAATTACCGGTTTTCAAAATTGTATCACAAAATATGAAAAACATTTTGTTTTATTTTTCAAAATTTTCTTTTTTTGTGTTTAGCAAAAAAATAAAAAATCCAGAGGTGATTAAATACCACCAAAAGAAAACTCTATTTGTGGGGAAAAAATTTTGCAAATTTTATATGGGTAGTGTTGTACGACCGCACAATTGTCGTTCAAAGTGTGACAGTGCTGAAAGCTGAAAATTTGCTTGGGCAGGAAGGGGGTACAAGTGCCAAGTAGGCAAGTGGTTAAGGCCAACACTCTCTTGGCTTAGAGAGAAAAACTGTCAGTAAGAAAGTACAAGTTCTAGACAAGTATATGAATTTGGTGCATTCTTCTCCACTTTTAGAATTCATGTGAGACACTTTCACATTATCTGCATGTGCCAATTTTTATGAGTTCTAAGTAATGAGTTCTTCTCTTTTTTTTATTTGAGTTATGATACATTTGGAAAAGTTGTTGGAGGAGTATTAACCCCTATGGGGTTGCAAGTGTTGTATGACTTCTTATGCCGCGTACACACGGTTGGACTTTTCAGCTACAAAAGTCCGACGGACGCTGACGGACCAAGTCCGGCGGACAATCCGATCGTGTGTGGGCTTCCCCGGACTTTCAGCGGACTTTTTCAGCCGCAAATCTGACGGACTTTAGATTTGCAACATGCTTCAAATCTTTACGTCGTAACTCCGCCAGACCCAGAAATCTGCTCATCTGTATCCTAGTCCGACGGACAAAAACCCACGCTAGGGCAGCTACTGGCTACTGCCTATCAACTTCCTTATTTTAGTCCGGTGTACGTCATCACGTACGAATCCATCGGACTTTGGTGTGATCGTGTGTAGGCAAGTCCGGTCGTTAGAAAGTCTGTTGAAAGTCCGCCAAGAGTCCATCGAAAGTCTGTCGAAAGTCTGTCGGACGGGCTGTCGGACTTTTGTAGCTGAAAAGTCCGAACATGCGTACGCGGCATTAAAAATAAGTAGTCAAATGGATGAGGAGAGGGCACATCTTGAGCACAGTGGGAAGAGATTGGTGTTTTGCAAGATATTAATTTGATACATAGAAGTTGTATGAGGAAAGTACTGTGGTGGATAGGAATTGATACACAGTTATATATACGTTTGTGAGTGTTTTTACTCAATGGATTTGTGTTTGTAAAGTTATGTAGCACATTTATTTATATATTATCATCAAAGTGTTCTTACACTTCAATAGATTATGTAGAAGTGTATGCTATGGTTCATGTTTTTCATGGTCACTTGTGTTTGTTATATACAATTTTGTGAATGTTTTGGATATATGCATTTAGGAGTATACAGTAGTATAAAAAGTACTGCCTGTTATGTTTTATATATTTAAGGGTGGGGAAACTAGCCAGATGCACTCATTGCATGTCAACAGCCACAGCCAGCAGCGCCGTGGCCAAATGTGTACTCTCTACAGTTCACTGCTGCTGTTCACATGTAACCACTCATACCAGTGGTATTATGACTGGCCCTGAGCACAAACCGTTTGTATCAAGGGATTGAAGTTCTGGCTGCATACAAACTGGAAGCAACTAATCATCTAGTTTCTATGAAGCTATAGCCAAGAATTCTACTGTTTCAAGATGTGGGGTTTAGCTGCATCTAAACTCTGAAATTCAGCCGCCTCTAGCTGCTTTTCTGAATGAGCATTAAATCTAAACTCCGGTCTAACCGCTGGGCACACTCCTAGAATCTTCAATTCTATACCACTAACATTGTAATTTACATATGTTTTTCACTTGCATAGCCAGGTGACAGATTTTTTTTTAAGCAATTCATCTACGGCACTGCTTTCTGTGTCACTTCTCTGTTTCCAGCCTTCTCATTAGAAGTTAAATCAGCATTATCACCTCTGTTCAGTGAGCAAAAATCCAAGCTGGAAAGCAATAAAGCTTTGTCAGGAAGCAGTAGTTCTAAATACACTTTATTTAGTGCTAAAAGCATAGGTGGCCTTTGGCAGGTAAAACTAGACAATTTGTTTCGTAATGAATCGAAATTCGGCCACATTTTTTATTCCGAATGTCCGAATAAAAAAATAACGAATTTCAACTAATACGAAATAAATTATAGTGAATATAACAAATTAATTTGATTCGGTAATTCGTTAAAGATCTAATGAAACAAAAGGTCAGCTCAAAGTAAATCTTACAGTTCAATCAGCTGATTAATTTTGTGGTGGAGGTTAGATTACTGGCAAAGTACATTCCTGAGAACTGAGTGAGAAGGGTGTTGTATTGTATTTAAGCAGAGGAGAAGAGATGTGTGTGTTAGTAGATTCAAAAAACATACGACTTTCCAAACTACGAATCATTATCACAAATCAATATACATACATAAATATCGGATTTTAACTAATATGAAAGAAATTATAGCGGATATAACGAATGAATTTGACATGATTCGGTAGTTCGTTAAAGATCTAATGAAACAAAAGGTCAACTCAAAGTAAATCTTACAGTCCAATCAGCTGATTAAATTTGTGCTGGAGGTTGGATTACTGGCAAAGTGCATTCCTGAGAACTGAGTGAGAAGGTTGTTGTATTGTATTTGAGCAGAGGAGAAGAGATATTGTCATTGTTTGTGTCATTCATTGTTTCCAAACTACGAAGCATTATCACGAATATATCTATATACATGCATAAATATCAAATTTCAACTAATACGAAATAAATTATACCGGATATAACTAATGAATTCAACATTCGAGATTCAGTATAATGAATATCGACACTCTACGAATAATAACGAAATATCTGAAAACAAATTAACGTACCATAATGAATATAACAGAACAAAATTATGTATTTTACGAATGACAACGAACCAAAACAAAACAAAATTTCCCGTTGTGCACAAGTCTAGGTAAAACAGTAAACATCAATGCATTTCACCTGTGTATTTAGCTGTGTATTTAGCTGTGTGCCTAGAATTCTATTTCAAAAGAAAATCCAAGCAACAAGAAAAAAAATAGTAAACTGGTAATTATAGTAATTCTATCTTAAAAATGCCGAACATTTTGCGAAATTCAAATTCTGACTGTCTGGTTAGTAAATTATTATGCAAGAATAATAACTATTTTCTTTAAAAAAGGCCAAAAGTCTATTAGGCTTCAAAGAGATCACCTACCAGCAATTTGGAAGCCTATATCAAGCCGCATTGACGTTTATAGTAGTCAAATCATGATACTTTTTTTTTGGCCTTTTTCAGAGCCAATTTGCTACCTTTTTTGTAAACAGGGCACTGCCATTGGAGACATGTACCAATGCAAAAACTGAAAAAATATATACAGTTTAGACAGTTTAGACAGGAGCAGAATTTTTTTAATAAGGCTTAAAGGCAACGTTAAAAATACATAATTACTTTAAATAGCAAGCCTAGTTAAAGTATTAAAGTCTTAAATCTGAAAATGACATTACTGTACACTTTAATGCCAAAAAGTAACATTTTGAGGAAAAAGAAAGCATTTGCAGCTAAATCACATTTCTGGTTGTTTGTTCTGTTTGTAATAAATATCTGACTTGTTTCCTTGATTAGGGTCTAACATGGATTGTAAGAGGAAACCCGCCAAAGAATATAAAAATCATTGGAAAAAAAAACGCATGCAGTCCTCACCCAAAAATCTGTACCAGGTCCTTTTCCTTAATGGGAGTCTGATATAGATTTTAAGGGAAAACCCCAAGCAAAGAACCAAAATGTTGTGAGTCTCCCAAAATTCATACTAGTCCCTTATCCTAGCATGCAGCATATTCACTGAGCTCCCCTTCTAAAAGATACCAAACCACGTGACTTTAACATGGGGAGGGCACCTTGACAGGTGGCTAACTATATCATAGCAACCATTAATGTTGTGTGGCTGCCTGCATTCTAGCAACCAATGACACTTGCAGCTGGCAAAACATCTTTAGTTCCTAATAGGGATGAGCTTCGAGTTCGAACCCATCACATGTTGGATCGTCCGTCGAATTATGAATGATATGGGCTGTTTGCGGCAAATTCGTGTAGCGAGTTATGGCCCATAATTCACTGCGGCATCGCAGTGCATTGCTGGCTGATGAATTACCCGCATGCTTGGCCAAACACAGCGCCATCTGTACAGAGAGCCATAATTGGCCAAAGCCAGGGAGGCTTTGGCCAATCATGGCTCAGGGGGTTTAGTACACGCCCCACACTATGTAAGGCCACCTGCACGTCGGCCCTGTGTAGTGTGTTCCGGCGTTGAGAGAGATAGAGAGAGAGAGAGAGAGAGAGACAGTGTCATTTGATTTAAGTTAGATAGAGTAGGCAGGCGAGTCAGTTAGCTGCACTTACAGTGTATTGTGTATATATATGCATGTAGCACTAACTCACGGTGGAGCTGCTGGTTTAAGCGGGTCTGTTACCTTCACTCTGCTTCCCTCTGTTTCACCGGCACTGGGTCTAGGGTTCCATTGAGTTTACTCCTGGACAACACACGCACCAACACTGGAGTATGTTTTCAATGCTTTATTAAAACAAATGACTTAGGAAGTAGCAGGAAAGAGGTAGAAAGGAAACTTGCAGAAGAAACTCAAACATTCTCTGGTAGGGTTCTCTTGACAAAATGTCCTGGTAGAATTCAAATACTATTGAAATGCGCTCTCCTCGTGGGACACACTCCTTGCTCGTCTGGATAGGCCTCTCTCACCGGTCTAGCAGCCAGCACGCAGCACGAATCAAAGTCTCTGCCACAGACTTAATTGGGAACAAAATCCATACGATCCTCTGCCACAGGATGTATAGATTTCTCTGTAGTGAATGTCAGTCACAGTGCTTGAACCTTAAAGCCGAGCCGGCAACACTATGCTGTATAGTTACTTTTGGATACATCCTCCAACCGAGTCACCAGACCCCTCTATTAGACCAGCACGCTGTGTGATCTCTCCAAGACAGGTCCTCCCCTGAGATCTCCTCGGTTGTCCAGCTTCGTCACACAGGACCGACAGCTCAGGACCATTCCTCGGCCATGGTGGCAGGCTCCAGACAAGCCTCTGGACCCACGAGGTAGCTCCTTAACGCATACCTGTCGGCCAGGAGGGCCAGCAGGTGGCTGTAAAATGGACCACCTCCACCGAGCGTGCCTCCGGGACAGAGGAGCGTCCATTCGCTTCAACACGTTGCCTTTCCAACACCGACCAGTGGTAACAGCGACACCCACTGGTCAGCACGGAAACACACACAACGTCAGCCAAGCTGGAACAGAGGCAAACTTTAAGCTTCCTAACGCACTATTTACTAAATTTACCTAACATGTGGTAGATTGCAAATCTACCAGCGCTACATATATATATTTAGCTAGATCCATTCCTGTTATTCTCTTCCTACTGACAGGCAGGCAGGTGTTTTTACAGTATTTACAGCTACCTGAAGAAAATTGCTGGTGTTTAGGGATGAGCTCTGAGTTCGAGTCGAACTCATGTTCGACTCGAACATTGGCTGTTCGCAAGTTCGCCGAACAGCGAACAATTTGGGGTGTTCACGGCAAATTTGAATGCCGTGGAACACCCTTTAAAAGTCTATAGGAGAAATCAAAAGTGCTAATTTTAAAGGCTTATATGCAATTTATTGTCATAAAAAGTGTTTGGGGACCTGGGTCCTGCCCCAGGGGACATGGATCAATGCAAAAAAAAGTTTTAAAAATGGCCGTTTTTTCAGGAGCAGTGATTTTAATAATGCTTAAAGTCAAACAATAAAAGTGTAATATCCCTTTAAATTTCATAGCTGGGGGGTGTCTATAGTATGCCTGTAAAGGGGCGCATGTTTCCCGTGTTTAGAACAGTCTGACAGAAAAATGACATTTGGAAGGAAAAAAGCCATTTAAAACTACTCGCGGCTATTGCATTGCCGGTCCGACATTACACACAGAAGTTCATTGATAAAAACGGCATGGGAATTCCCCACAGGGGAACCCCAAACCAAAATTTTAAAAAAAAAATGACGTGGGGGTCCCCCTAAATTCCATACCAGACCTGATTTAAGGGGAACCCCTGCCAAAATTTAAAAAAAAATGACGTGGGGGTCCCCCCAAAAATCCATACCAGACCCTTATCCGAGCATGCAACCTGGCAGGCCGCAGGAAAAGAGGGGGGATGAGAGAGCGCCCCCCCTCCTGAACCGTACCAGGCCACATGCCCTCAATATTGGGAGGGTGCTTTGGGGTAGCCCCCCAAAACACCTTGTCCCCATGTTGATGAGGACAAGGGCTCATCCCCACAACCCTGTCCGGTGGTTGTGGGGGTCTGCGGACGGGGGGCTTATCGGAATCTGGAAGCCCCCTTTAACAAGGGGACCCCCAGATCCTGCCCCCCCTGTGTGAAATGGTAAGGGGGTACTTTTGTACCCCTACCATTTCACTAAAAAACTGTCAAAAATGTTAAAAATGACAAGAGAGAGTTTTTGACAATTCCTTTATTTAAATGCTTCTTCTTTCTTCTTTCTTCCTTCATCTTCTTCTTCTGGTTCTTCTGGCTCTTCTGGTTCTTCCTCCGGCGTTCTCGCCCAGCATCTCCTCCGCAGCGTCTTCTTTCTTCTTCTCCTCGGGCCGCTCCGCACCGATGGCATGGGGGGAGGCTCCCGCTCTTCTCTTCATTTTCTTCTTTTCTTCTCTTCTTCATTTTCTTCTCTGGGCCGTTCCGCATCCATGCTGGCATGGAGGGAGGCTCCCGCTGTGTGACGGCGTCTCCTCGTCTGATGGTTCTTAAATAACGGGGGGCGGGGCCACCCGGTGACCCCGCCCCCCTCTGACGCACGGTGATTTGTCGGGACTTCCCTGTGACGTCACGGGGAATGCAACAGGGAAGTCCCGTTATGTCCCGTGCGTCAGAGGGGGGCGGGGTCACCGGGTGCCCCCCGTTATTTAAGAACCGTCAGACGAGGAGACGCCGTCACACAGCGGGAGCCTCCCTCCATGCCAGCATGGATGCGGAGCGGCCCG
The DNA here is from genome assembly GCA_037952925.1 of Lithobates clamitans. NCBI lineage: Eukaryota > Metazoa > Chordata > Amphibia > Anura > Ranidae > Lithobates > Lithobates clamitans. Next base: position 2,526,160 of record JBBGZY010000498.1, read on the forward strand.
GAGAAGAAAATGAAGAAGAGAAGAAGAGAAGAAAAGAAGAAGATGAAGAAGAGAAGAAGATGAAGAGAAGAATGGGAGCCTCCCCCCATGCCATGGGTGTGGAGCGGCCCAAGGAGAAGAAGATAGAAGACGCCGCGGAGGAGATGCTGGACGAGAACGCCGGAGGAAGAACCAGAAGAGCCAGAAGAACCAGAAGAAGAAGAAGAAGATGAAGGAAGATAGAAGAAAGAAGAAGCATTTAAATAAAGGAATTGTCAAAAACTGTCTCTTGTCATTTTTAACATTTTTGACAGTTTTTTAGTGAAATGGTAGGGGTACAAGTACCCCCTTACCATTTCACATGGGGGGGCGGGATCTGGGTGTCCCCTTGTTAAAGGTGGCTTCCAGATTCCGATAAGCCCCCCACCCGCAGACCCCCACAACCACCGGCCAGGGTTGTGGGGATGAGGCCCTTGTCCTCATCAACATGGGGACAAGGTGTTTTGGGGGGCTACCCCAAAGCACCCTCCCAATGTTAAAGGCATGTGGCCTGGTACGGTTCAGGAGGGGGGGCATTCTCTCGCCCCCCCTCTTTTCCTGCGGCCTGTCAGGTTGCGTGCTTGGATAAGGGTCTGGTATGGATGTTTGGGGGGACCCCACGTCGTTTTTTTTTTTATTGTTTGTTTTTTATCTTTTATTGTTTGACTTTAATCATTATTAAAATCACTGCTCCTGAAAAAACGGCCATTTTTGAAACTTTTTTTGCATTGATCCATGTCCCCTGGGGCAGGACCCAGGTCCCAAAACACTTTTTATGACAATAACTTGCATATAAGCCTTTAAAATTAGCACTTTTGATTATTCATGTTCGTGTCCCATAGACTTTAATGGTGTTCGCGTGTTCGAACAAACTTTTTTCCTGTTCGCATGTTCTGTTGCGAACCAAACAGGGGGGTGTTCGGCTCATCCCTACTGGTGTTCTTCTGATCCTATTAGTCCTATTAGCTGCAGTATTTACAGTTAGTGTAGTGCATCCTCTGCACAGTGTGCACCTAAAGCTACCTGAAGACAATAGCCGTTGTTCTTCTGATCCTATTAGTACCGCAGGCAGCTGCAGTATTTACAAGTTAGTGTAGTGCGTCCTCTGCACAGTGTGCACCTAAAGCTACCTGAAGAAAATTTGTGGTGTTCTTCTGATCCTATTAGTACCGCAGGCAGCTGCAGTATTTACAAGTTAGTGTACTGCGTCCTCTGCACAGTGTGCACCTAAAGCTACATGAAGAAAATTGGTGGTGTTCTTCTGATCCTATTAATACCGCAGGCAGCTGCGGTATTTACAAGTTAGTGTAGTGCGTCCTCTGCACAGTGTGCACCTAAAGCTACCTGAAGAAAATTGGTGGTGTTCTTCTGATCTTATTAATACCACAGGCAGGCAGCTACAGTATTTACAGTTAGTGTACTGTGTCCTCTGCACAGTGTGCACCTAAAGCTACCTGAAGAAAAATGCTGTTGTTCTGCTCCTATTAATACCACCGGCAGGCAGCTACAGTATTTACAGTTAATGTACTGTGTCCTCTGCACAGTGTGCACCTAAAGCTACCTGAAGACAATTGCTGTTGTTCTGCTCCTATTAATATCACAGGCAGGCAGCTACAGTATTTACAGTTAGTGTACTGTGCCCTCTGCACAGTGTGCACCTAAAGCTACCTGAAGAAAATTGGTGGTGATCTTCTGATCCTATTAATGAGTTTGTGGAATGTGCAGTTTCTCAGTGACAGGTTCCGAAATGCCACTTTTTCTCAAGGAAGGCGATTCCGGCTCTCTACCGGCATGTGGAAGGCAATGTCTTGGTCTCGCTGGACAGGGCGATCAGCGGTAAGGTGCATATTACTGCTGACTCATGGTCCAGCAGGCATGGACAGGGACGTTACCTATCTTTCACCGCACACTGGGTGACTATTCTGGCAGCTGGGAAGGATGCAGGACAAGGTGCAGTAGTGTTGGAGGTTGTTCCGCCACCACACCTCCAAAATTCTACTAGTGGTGATTCTGCCACACCTCTCTCCTCCACCCCCTCCTCTTCTTCTTCCTCCATGGCCTCTTCCTGTGCTCATGTGTCCTCGGAACCAGTGGTGCTCTGTAGACAAGGGGCTACGCAAGCATGTAGGCAAAAAGATGCCATGCGGTGCTTGAGCTGGTGTGCTTGGGGGACAGGAGCCACACTGGGGCAGAGATTCTGTCAGCTCTACAGGGGCAGGTTCAGAGGTGGTTGACGCCACGCCAGCTTAAGGCAGGTATGGTGGTTTGTGCAATGGCACCAACCGTCCTCTCCGCCCTCCGACAGGGACAACTGACCCATGTGCCCTGTTTGGCTCACGTCCTTAACTTGGTGGTGCAGTGGTTCTTGGGCAGGTACCCGGGCTTACAGGATGTCCTGAGGCAGGCCAGGAAAGTCTGTGTGCATTTCTGCAGGTCATATAATGCCAGTGCTCGGCTGGCTGACCTCCAAAAGGAATTTAACCTGCCCAAGAACTGCCTAATCTGTGACATGCCCACCAGGTGGACCTCAACGTTGGCCATGCTGCAGCAGCTGCATACGAAGCAGAGGGCCATCAATGAGTACCTATGTGACTATGGCACCAGGACAAGGTCAGGGGAGCTTGTTTTTTTCCCCACACCAGTGGGCTATGATCAGGGATGCATGCACTGTCCTGTCACCATTTGAGGAGGCCATGAGGATGGTGAGCAGTGACAGTGCATGCATCAGTGACACTGTACCTCTTGTCCACCTGTTTGAGCACACGCTGCGTGGAATAATGGACAGGGCACTTGAGGCAGAACAGAGGGAGGAAGAGGAGGACTTCCTTACCTCTCAAGGCCCCCTTTATCCAGACAGTGTTCCTGCGTGCCTGCCAATCACACAGGAAAAGGATGAGGAGGAGGAGGAGGATCGTGTCAGCATGGAGGTGGAGCCTGGCACTCAGCATCAGCAGCAGTCTTCAAGGGGTCATTTACAGTCCCAAGAAACCCATGGATTTGTATGTGGCTGGGAGGAAGTGGCTGTGGATCATGTAGTCCTTAGTGACCCAGAGGACTCCGGACCGAATGCCTCAGCAAACCTACGCTGCATGGCCTCCCTGATCCTGCAAAGCCTGCGTAAGGATCCTCGTATTCGTGGTATCAAGAAGAGGGATCAATACTGGCTGGCAACCCTCCTTGATCCACGTTACAAGGGTAAGGTTGCGGACCTTATCTTGCCATCGCAGAGGGAGCAGAGGATGAAACATTATCAGGAGGCCTTGCAGAAAGGTCTGTGCAACGCGTTCCCAGAGACTGGGAGGTTACAAACTCCTGTTCCTGGACAACGTGTTGCTGAGGCTTCGGTCAAAGAAGGAGCGGTGGAGAAGGTGGCCATCTGACCGATGCGTACAGACAATTTTTTAGTCCGCAGCCCCAAGGTATGATCGGTTCCAGCAACCATCGCCAGCGTCTGTTTTACATGGTGCACCTAGGGGCAAGATCTGACTTGGACACCTTTCCCACTGAAAATCCTCTGGGTTATTGGGTCTTGAGGATGGATAACTGGCCAGAGTTTGCACAGTATGCAATTGAGCTACTGGCCTGTCCTGCATCCAGCGTTCTTTCGGAACACACATTCAGTGCTGCTGGAGGCTTTGTAACCGATCACAGGATGCGCCTGTCCACCAACTCGACTGACCTTCATAAAAATGAATCAGTCTTGGATCACCACCAGCTACCAGGCACCTCATGCTGATGTAACCCGAATAATATTTTTTGAAATGTTAGATCCCTTCAAGACCGCCTATGCTGATGCTGAGTGACTATCCTGTTATGCTGATTGATTATCCTCTTCCTCCTCAATGATCATGCTGATAGCTTGTAAGAACATTTTTGGTTCTGGGCACCACCACCAGTGGCTAAGGCCCAATTTTTCAGTCCCTGTTTAACAGGGGCATGTAATTACCATTGTTGATGCAATATTTTGCAGGAGGGTTCATTGCTGCGCTCAACTAGAGTATCTGTGAGGGGTGGCACTGTTGTGGCACCAGCACCAGTGCCTAAGGCCCAATTTTTCAGCCCCTGTTTTACAGGGGCGTGTGATTACTATTTTTGATGCAATACTTTGCAGCAGGGCTTGTTCCTGCACTCAACAAGAGAATCTGTGAGGGCTTACAGTGTTGTAGCAACATCACCACCACCACCACCACCAAAGGCCCAGTTTTTCTGCCCCTGTTCAACAGGTGCATGTAATTACAATTCTTGATCTAATATTTCACAGCAGGGCCCATTCCTGCGCCCACCAAGAGTAACCATGAGGGCTTACAGTGTTGTGGCAACACCAACACCTAAGGGCCCAATTTCTGCAGAGTATATAGGGCAGGCCCCTACTTTTAAACATCCAACTTACAAACGACTCCTACTTGCAAACGGAAGGAGACAACAGGAAGTGAGATTTCCCTTCTATAGGAAGGGAAATTCTCTCCTGTAAGTGTTAATATGGGAAAAACGTGTCTCCTCTCCACTGATGCTTTATCACCAATCCTTGTTTCACTAAAACCCCCAAATTTTCTAAAAACATTTGTCATTGGGACAGAAAGTGAGGTGAAATCTTCTGAAGAGGTGCCCTTCCCTATGCTTTCCAAAAAGCTTAAAAATAGATTTTTTGGCTGGAGCTACACTTTAAAAATGTACCAGTTCAAAATTACAAACAGATTCTACTTAACAACAAACCTACAGTCCCTGTCTTGTTTGCACTGCCTGTATACTACTGTTCAGAGTATATAGGGCCTGGGGGCCCCACGCCTTTCCTTTTTTAAATTTGGGTGCGGGGTTCCCCTTAATATCCATACAAGACCCAAAGGGCCTGGTAATGGACTGGGGGGGTACCCATGCCGTTTGTCGAACTGATTTTCATCCATATTGCCGGGACCCGACATTACATTAAAGTCAAAAGCAGTTTTAAATTACTTTTATTCCTTTAAAAATGTCATTTTGTGCAGGGACTGTTCTAAGCACGGGAAACACACGCCACTTTACAGGCATACTATAGACACCCCCCAGGTACGATATTTAAAGGAATATTTCACTTTAAGCATCATTAAAATCACTGCTCCTGAAAAAACAGCCGTTTTAAAACATTTTTTTGCATTGATACATGTCCCCTGGGGCAGGACCCGGGTCCCCAAACCCTTTTTAGGACAATACCATGCATATTATCCTTTAAAATTAACACTTTTGATTTCAAACATTCGAATCCCATAGACTTTAATGGGGTTCTAAAGTTCGCACAAACATTCGGTCTGTTCGCAGGTACTGGTGCGAACCGAACCGGGGCGTGTTTGGCTCATCCCTAGTTCCTAATAGGGATGAGCTTGATGTTCGGGTTAAACATAAGTTCGATTTGAACATAGTGTGTTCACCCATTTTCCGAAGAGCGAACGTTATGGGGCATTCCGCGGCACTCAAATTTGCCACTGCTGTTCGCAAAGTCAAAGTCTCTGCTCAACTGTGAGAAAGTTTTAAAGCCCTGTGTAGTATATAAATGACACAGATATAGATATTTAACCCCCTTTGAATACCAGCGGTTGGCATCTGGAAAAGAGTATAATTCTTGCAGATTGGGATTAAACCACAAGGGGTTATTAGGGGATTTCAGCCAGGAATGTTTCCATATTTTTGTGGTAATATATTTAAACAGTGAAAGGGAGACTGAGAGTAGAGAGGTTCCAGGGCGGTCAGGGACCTGTCCTCTATATATTATGTTATGTAAAGTTTCAAGGGAAGATGCGATAGCCCCTTCCGTGGCTGTTGGAAAGTAGCTTTTGATATTTTACATGGGGAGTTAGTTAGGATATAAAGCAATCTAGGTAAATAAATCATTTTAAGAATATTGGCCCTCCCCAAGTTTAGTTTTAGGAAAGCTTCTAAGAATGGAAGATGTTTTACATGAAGCATACCTTAACTCATACTTTTGTTTCTTGTTATGCTTTGGAGTTTTTTTTATATCATGCTATCAAGTTGTGGAAGAAACAGTTGATGCACATACAGTTGTTACATCACCGGGAGGAACAGGATACATTAGGGTTGGTTTACTAAGGCCAATTAACTGTTCACATTGCAAGGCAAGTTGCAGTTCACAAGAGAATTTACCCCAGAGCTTAGTGAAGGAGGTGAAGCTCTGCAGACTTTCATCTTTATACAGCTTTATGCCACCAGGTGCTGTGTGCAGGCAGCTCATGCAAGTCTACAGGCACACAGTGGCTGCACTGACACAGCCACTCATTCCAATTTGATAGTCGTGCAGGTGCTGCTGGGTTGCCATTAATGCAGACAGTGTGTGTTTGGGGCCACTTACCCACACCCTGAATGCCTGTGCAATTGGGAAGAGTGTCTGTGTCCATGAAGCATTTGTGCCTCCAAAAACTTAAATAGACTACTTCCATGCAGCAACTGGCGGCTCATGCCACATAAACACACAGCCAATCAAGGATTATGGGCCTCAGTGTCTATGTAAATGAGGCGATAAATATGAACTTTTATTTGCATCCTAGGTGTGTTAAAATGTTCACAAGATTTTATTGAGTTCCACAATAGGTATGCAGGTATAAATATACTATATATAGGTTAGTATTGTTCATAAAAATAAGCTTTTGAAGAAAATGTTAAGAGTATTTCATGAGAATGTGGATGTGGGAAGGTCCACATCCCTTACACCTCCTCCCTTCTCCTCTTCCTTTCCAGCCCATACAAAATTAGCAGTAACAAAAGGATTAAAAATAAAGATTTAAGAAAAAAAAAGAAAGGAAAAAATAATCATGTTGTTTCTACCTATACTGTAGTTTACTGGTCCTAAGATGTGGTTGGTGCGTTCATTTTCTTACTTTAAAGAACATCTAATGGAGGTATGATACATCCCTTACACCATTGACACGTATACGCACACATACAGCTAAATCACAGGTTTATGGACTTCTAAATGTTCCTAGGTAGGGTAATAATCACACCATTTTCATAGCTTTTCAATGTAAATTTTAAAGCAGAAATGAATAAATTCAGCAATACATTTTTTTTATAAGGCATACATGACTAGTATCTCTGTAGCAGCAAATTCAGTAGGTGGCTTTTATGAAAATTGCACATTTTAATTGGTATTTTACTGTAGTTTTCTGTGAAAAATATTGGCATGGAAGAAACTGCATATGCATATTGTGCTGGATGCCATCAATGAAAAAGTCAGGGTTTGTGACCAGTTTTGTTTGGGCCCACCCTTTGAAAGTTTAACCTATAGTATTTGACTGCTTCTGCTGTGCCCTAGAATTTAAAATAAAAAAGTCTACACAGAATTGTGGTGTTTGCTTTGTCTGCATACAAAGAAATGGTTTGTCAGATGAAAACTTTACAACCAAGCAAGCTCCCATCTTTGCTTCTGTTTCATCTGTAGTTGCCATGATGCTGCACTTGTGATCAGTTATGACACCAACCATTTCATGGCTGGACAGTTTGATTGAAAGATAACATAAGCACACTAGTAAGTGTAACAGTTATCATGCATACCGTGCATGTAGCTGTTTTGGAAACAAATTAGTTGGTTTAGCTCAGTGAATTTAGGTGCAGATGTTGCCTTTCTCATCAAAGAAAATTACATCTTTTTTCCACTATTGTTATACTGGATTTATATAGCTCCAACAATTTGCGCAACACTTTACAAGGTTAGGGCAAACAGTACAATACAATTCAATACAGGAGGAATCAGAGGGCCCTGCTTGTTAGAGCTTACAATCTAAAAGTAGACCAGTAGACTAGTCTTACACTATGCAGTTTTAGAAATTGACATTGTAATTGTAATTGAAAATTCATTTTCCACTTTCAGAAAAGATATTTAAAACCAAATTTGTGTCCATTTGTCACCTCTAAGCCTTTAAGCAGAACATCGGTCATTTTTTCAACTTCCCATCTATTAAATCTTCTGCTCTTGTTGTTTTATTTTTTTTTTCTGCCAGTAAATACCTTATATACACTTCCTGTTTCTTGTCTGGAAAAAAGCCTAGGCTTATGACATCATGCACAGCTCTCTCTCTCCCTCTAATGAGAGTTTGCCAGGAAGGGAGGGGGGATGAGTCATAAGAGGGCCAATGGCATAGCTGTCAGAAACTATGAATCAGACTGAGACTGAAGTACAGTTAAATCACACTTGTTTAATAATAATAAAAAAAGGTAAACAGAGTAAACATAGTCAAAACAGGGCCAGAGTTCAGGAACCGGAATGGATAGTCAGACAAGCCAAAACGTCAGGGAGCCAGAAGCAATGTTAGCCAAACAAGTCTTTAACAGGAACAAAGGAAAGCGTCTCTAGAGATGTGACCAAGGTGAAGGCAGAGAGCATCTGGACTGGATGGCTTAGGTAGGCAGGACCGACAAGCAGGATCATCAACAGGTGAGTCACTGTGGAGAGATAGGAGCTGGCAATTAGCCAACAGCTGAACGGCCAGCTCAGAGAAGGAAGTGCTGGGCCCAGCCCTGACAGTAGCGGGACCTGGCTACTGGCTTATGAGGCTTTGTGTCTCTCCTCGGAGCGGAGCTCTAGGTGGACATGTCCGACCAGGAAGACTCCGCGTGTGCCCCTTATTACATTTGCTGTACAGATTTGTATATTGCTCATCCAGTGCACATAGGGCCCATCAAAACAAATGCATAAATTATCTTTCAGTGATTAAGAAGCACTACTAAGCAGGGGGACTAGCCTGCAAAGCAATTAGGTAGATTTAGCTGGTCCCATAAACACTGTGTATTTGTTTTTACTGTATATTTAAATAAAAAATTACAATGTATATTCATAAGAATATTTTCCTACAACTAATCACTTTCACAATTGTATCTAAAACCTTAAAAAAATGCTATAAAAATATTCTCTGCTCTTGAGTCAAATGTGTTCCAGGGAAGATATACAGTATTAAATATAAAATATGTAAGCAAGACACTAAGCATCTAGGTTCAGTAATATGGCAAATGGCTGCCTTCTGACACAGTGCTTATAATTTAATTATCTTTCTCAAAAGGTAATTCAGATTGAAACGTGTAATAAATTTCACTTTGTGCTGCAGATTTCTTCCGACTGTATGAGCCAGCAGTATTTGTATGAAATCCAAAACTGTCTGAAACAGTCTGCTCATTTTAAGCTCTGCAGGCTATAGAGTAAGTACTCTTGAAATTTTTGTTGCTTTGCATTTGTAAATTTCTAAGTTCATTAGATCATTTAAATGTAAAATGATCATGAATTACTTTGGTGAGGAGAGCTGAAGATGTAAGGTGCTTATGGTCTAAAAGAGCTCTAGATATGACAGGTTTAAACTTTAAAGCGGAGTTCTACCCAAACGAGAAACTTCCGCTGATTTGTCTTCTCCCCCTCTCAGGTGTCACATTTGGCACCTTTCAGGGGGGGGCGGATACCTGTCTTTGACAGGTATCCTGTTCCCACTTCCGGAACTTCGGGCCGCAGCCCATGACGTCACCGCTTGGCTCCCTCCTCCTCCCCCTGCCACCGGGTCAGCAGGAGAGAGGAGCGGAGCCTCACACATGCGTAGTAGGGTTCCCAGCATGAAGCCATAAGGCTACACTGCCGGGTCCCCCTTACTCGCAATGGCCGTGGCATGCACCCGACAGCTGATGGAAACATCAGCTGCGGTGCAGACATCGCTAAACTCCAGGACAGGTAAGTGTCCTATTATTAAAAGTCAGCAGCTGCAATATGTGTAGCTTCTAGCTTTTAATTTTGCAGCGGTGGGCGGTACACCACTTTAAAGTCATGAGAAAACTATCAGAAAAATACTTAAATGGTCTTATAGCTGGAGATCTAGAACTTTTTCCAGGGACACAGAGACATCAATAACTACAGAAAAGTAAGATTTAATACTTATATAATTACATTGAATATCTCAGTCCTAGGTTCACAAAGGGGACATCATGGGGGGTGATGGATTTTTGGTAAAGAAGAAAAAGGCAGATTGAGTGCATGACTGGCAGACACGCCTGTTGATGTACAGTATGTACTAGTGTTTAGAGGTGGAGGGGAGTCATCATGTTTTCAATCGAACATCAGGTTTATTAAAAACAGCCAAGATGCATTTTTTTGCTTAACTTTGCAAATTCCTCAGTTTAATGGTTTTATACAGGAATCCACGAGTTAAATTACACTAGATGTCGGCATATTGAAGTTGTCGTAAATCTATGAGGTGGAGGCCATCACTGCATTTCCACAGCGCCCAGGCCTCTGTCTGATGCTTGTTGTGTTTCTGGCTGAGATGTTGGGGCAAAACGTGAGGGATGACAGAGCATCCCGCCGATACACCTGTATCTATTGAATGTGTTGGTGTGGCGGGGCATGGGGAAAGTGAATCTAGGCATGGCTTCTCCTCGGGCACATACAGAATCAGCAGACACATGTGGAGTGTCACCCCTTCTGCTTTGTGCATGAGTAGTGAAAAGGTTTATTTGGACTCCAGCATGTAAATATGTCCTGTAAGGTGGTGATTACATTGCTTTTTTATTTTAGTTACTTCAATATAGAGGGATTTATTCTCTGAATTTCGACATATGGCAGCGTTTTTTTTCTCTGTTTGCAGAAACACTATCTTTAAACTACATAAAGAGAGACATCTATGTGTTAATTAACACCTGCAGATTTTTTATACATCCCTTGGCCCACTACGGGAGTATTTAAAGTGATATTACCCTTGACCTTTCAACTACTATTTGAAGTCTACAGTCTGTAATTCGTGGTAATGTATGTGGTTATTTGGGTTATTTGTTTATCTATGCCTTTGGGTTTTTTAGCTGGGGGGATTGGTGCTATATAAATAAATGAAGTATGATTAGTTTGCTTTTGTGTTTAATGTATGTTAATATGTGTTATGATTACTGTTCTCATATAGCCATATCACTGCATTCTGAATTAGATGTGTGTCAATCCTGAGGAAGCAACACGATTTGTGAAATGCGTCAATCAATTATGCCAATTCAGTACTGTATTTATAAATTCATTAGATGTATAATTCTTTATGATATGGCACTGTACTGTATGTTGGTGTATGCTTTTAACCATTGTAATAAAGCTTTCATGTTTTATCTATTCTATGTTGAATATTTCCACATTTAAAGTCCCATTACATAATAATCTCTCACTTAAGATTTAGTCAGAGATTGTGGTTGCATATTGTTCTAAATTGGGGATGGTGCCATAATGGGAATGTGGGGTATAGGTTTTTCCATGTGGTGGAATTTTTATTTGGTAGATGGTACAAACTCATTATACGGTGCCTTGAAAAAGTATTCATACTCCTTGAAATTTTCCACATTTTGTCATGTTACAACCAAAAACATAAATGTATTTTATTGGGATTTTATGTGATAGAACAACACAAAGTGGCACATAATTGTGAAGTTAAAGGAAAATGATACATGATTTTCAAATTTTTTTTTATAAATAAATACGTGAAAAGTGTGGCGTGCATTTGTATTCAGCCCCCTTTACTCGGATACCCCTAACTAAAATCTTGTGAAACCAATTGCCGCCAGTGACGGACCTGGACATCGCTAAACTCCAGGACAGGTAAGTGTCCTATTATTAAAAGTCAGCAGCTGCAATATGTGTAGCTTCTAGCTTTTAATTTTTGCAGCGGTGGGCGGTACACCACTTTAAAGTCATGAGAAAACTATCAGAAAAATACTTAAATGGTCTTATAGCTGGAGATCTAGAACTTTTTCCAGGGACACAGAGACATCAATAACTACAGAAAAGTAAGATTTAATACTTATATAATTACATTGAATATCTCAGTCCTAGGTTCACAAAGGGGACATCATGGGGGGTGATGGATTTTTGGTAAAGAAGAAAAAGGCAGATTGAGTGCATGACTGGCAGACACGCCTGTCGATGTACAGTATGTACTAGTGTTTAGAGGTGGAGGGGAGTCATCATGTTTTCAATCGAACATCAGGTTTATTAAAAACAGCCAAGATGCATTTTTTTGCTTAACTTTGCAAATTCCTCAGTTTAATGGTTTTATACAGGAATCCACGAGTTAAATTACACTAGATGTCGGCATATTGTAGTTGTCGTAAATCTATGAGGTGGAGACCATCACTGCATTTCCACAGCACCCAGGCCTCTGTCTGATGCTTGTTGTGTTTCTGGCCAAGATGTTGGGGCAAAATGTGAGGGATGACAGAGCACCCCGCCGATACACCTGTATCTATTGAATGTGTTGGTGTGGCGGGGCATGGGGGAAGTGAATCTAGGCGTGGCTTCTCCTCGGGCACATACATAATCAGCAGACACATGTGGGGTGTCACCCCTTCTGCTTTGTGCATGAGTAGTGAAAATGTGTATTTGGACTCAAGCATGTAAATATGTCCTGTAAGGTGGTGATTACATTGCTTTTTTATTTTAGTTACTTCAATATAGAGGGATTTATTCTCTGAATTTCGACATATGGCAGTGTTTTTTTTCTCTGTTTGCAGAAACACTATCTTTAAACTACATAAAGAAAGACATCTATGTGTTAATTAACACCTGCAGATTTTTTATACATCCCTTGGCCCACTACGGGAGTATTTAAAGTGATTTTACCCTTGACCTTTCAACTACTATTTGAAGTCTACAGTCTGTAATTCGTGGTAATGTATGTGGTTATTTGGGTTATTTGTTTATCTATGCCTTTGGGTTTTTTAGCTGGGGGGGGGGGGTGGTTGGTGCTATATAAATACATGAAGTATGATTAGTTTGCTTTTGTGTTTAATGTGTGTTAAAATGTGTTATGATTACTGTTCTCATATAGCCATATCACTGCATTCTGAATTACATGTGTGTCAATCCTGAGGAAGCAACACGATTTGTGAAATGCGTCAATCAATTATGCTAATTCAGTACTGTATTTATAAATTCATTAGATGTATAATTCTTTATGATATGGCACTGTACTGTATGTTGGTGTATGCTTTTAACCATTGTAATAAAGCTTTCATGTTTTATCTATTCTATGTTGAATATTTCCACATTTAAAGTCCCATTACATAATAATCTCTGACTTAAGATTTAGTCAGAGATTGTGGTTGCATATTGTTCTAAATTGGGGATGGTGCCATAATGGGAATGTGGGGTATAGGTTTTTCCATGTGGTGGAATTTTTATTTGGTAGATAGTACACACTAATTATACGGTGCCTTGAAAAAGTATTCATACTCCTTGAAATTTTCCACATTTTGTCATGTTACAACCAAAAACATAAATGTATTTTATTCTGATTTTATGTGATAGAACAACACAAAGTGGCACATAATTGTGAAGTTAAAGGAAAATGATACATGATTTTCAAACTTTTTTTATAAATAAATACGTGAAAAGTGTGGCGTGCATTTGTATTCAGCCCCCTTTACTCGGATACCCCTAACTAAAATCTAGTGAAACCAATTGCCTTCAGAAGTCACCTAATTAGTAAATAGAGTCAACCTGTGTGTAATTTAATCTCAGTGTGAATACAGATGTTCTGTGAAGCCTTCAGAGGTTTTTTTAGAGAACCTTAGCAACCAAACAGCATCATGAAGGCTAAGGAACACACCAGAAAGGTCAGGGATAAAGTTGTAGAGAAGTTTAAAGCAGGGTTGGGTTATAAAAAAAATACCAAGCTTTGAACATCTCATGGAGCACTGTTCAATCCACCATCCAAAAATGGAAAGCGTATGGCACAACTGCAATCGCACCAAGACATGGCCGTCCACCTAAACTGACAGGCTGGGCAAGGATAGCATTAATCAGAGAAGCAACCAAAATGCCCATGGTAACTCTGGAGGAGCTGCAGAGATCCACAGCTCAGGTGGGAGAATCTGTCCACAGGACAACTATTAATTGTGCACTCCACAAATCTGGCCTTTATGGAAGAGTGGCAAGAAGAAAGCTACTGATGAAAGAAAGCCATAAGAAGTCCCTTTTGCAGTTTCAAGAAGCCATGTGGGGGAGGCAAACGTGGAGGAAGGCGCTCTGGTCAGATGAGACCAAAATGTAACCTTTTGGCCTAAAAGATAAATGCTATGTGTGGCAGAAAACTAACACTGTACATCACCCTGAACACACCATCCCCACCGTGAAACATGGTGGTGGGAGCATCATGTTGTGGGGATACTTTTCTTCAGCAAGGACAGGGAAGCTGATCAGAGTTGATGGGAAGATGGATGGAGCCAAATACAGGGAAGTCTTAGAAGAAAACCTGTTGCAAAAGACTTGAGAATGGGGCGGAGGTTCAACTTCCAGCAGGACAACGACCCTAAACATACAGCCAGAGCTACAACAATGGCATGGTTTAGATCAAAGCATATTCATTTGTTAAAATGGCCCAGTAAAAGTCCAGACCTAAGGCCCCTTTCACACTTATACGACTTCAAATTCGCGCAACTTTACAGTGATTTAGCTGCGATTTGGGAGCAGTACTACTTTGTACGACTTTGCCACAACTTTGGCATTAACAAATGAAAACATACATAGTGTGAGGCTTGTGCTTACAGCTTGTGCTTACAAAGTCGTACTGAAATCATGTCTATATTATTCAGGTACGATTTGCATGCTACTTGAGGGTTTAACATTGAGGTCTATGGAGTACAACTCGCATGGAAGTTGGACCAAAGTAGTGCAGGGACTACTTTGAAGTCGGCACGACTTAAAGTCATGCCAATATGAATGGTAGTCATTGAAAATCATGGAGAATGACTTGTCATACGATTTTGCAGTACAAAATTGTGGGACAAGTCGTATGAGTGTGAAAGGGGCCAAAATCCAATTGAAATCTGTGGCAAAAATTGCTGTTCACAGACACTCTCCATCCAATATGACAGAGATTAAACTATTTTGCAAAGAAGAATGGGCAAAAATGTCACTCTCTAGATGTGCAAAACTGGTAGAGACATCCCCAAAAAGACTTGCAGCTGTAATTGCATTGAAAGGCGGTTCTACAAAGTATTGACTCAGAGGGGCTGAATACAAATGAACGCCACACTTTTCACATATTTATTTGTAAAAAATTATGAAAACCATTTATAATTTTCCTTCCACTTCACAATTATGTGCCACTTTGTGTTGGTCTATAACATACAATCCCAATAAAACACATTTCCATTTTTGGTTGTAACATGACAAAATGTGGAAAATTTCAAGGGGTATGAATACTTTTTCAAGGTACTGTATGAACTTTATGGACATGGGATTGTTTGAGTAGTATTTTGAAGGATAATTTGTCTCTGTAAGCGCTGGTTTTGATTGTACAATTGATCTCTTTCTGCTGAGGGGGGCAGATTGTCTCCAGCTGCCCCCCCTTAGCAGCTATTCACATTTCATAAAGGGTAGTTCTAGTGCGCTGGTATTGAGTATTAATAAAATATATATAATAAACAAAAACCGCGCTAAATTGACATAAAAATTAAAGAATATGTAATCTTTAGTATAATCCGTGTAGTCCCATATAAATGTCCACAACAAACGAAGAAAGTAGAATTATCAAAAGTGAATAACGTGAGAGTTCATCCAAAGTGATAAATGATGAAACGACAATGAAACTGGAAAACACCAAAATATTGCGCTTACCAGAAGTAAGCCAAATAGGGGCAAGTGGCTTAACCCAGCCTGGGCCTTTGGACAGGTGATCCAGATGAATCAGGATAATCGCACTCGTCCCGTGTGCCCAGTCCATAGAGGTTTTTATCCAAAAATATATAACAAAAACATAGCGTAATACTGATAATATAAAACACTCCAAATGTGAACAATAAGTGCAACACTCAGCAAAAAACTAATCATGTGTGATCATATATCATCTAAAGTCAGCGCATCAGCTGAGGATGGTAGATGAGTGTCATGCAATCATGCAAAGATGTAGTGTGGGGTGAATAGGTAAAAAACAAAAAATAACAGCACCCAGAATCTGTATGACAGACTAGGTAAAAGGCAAGACTGCACCCAATCATCCAGAAATAAACGTTGGAACAAGGGATATAAACATGGAAGAAGAACCCTCTAAGTGCGGCACATCACATGCACAAGCTGCCTACCAGATGACAAATTCATATGAGCAAACTTCCACACAGCCAAACGTGTAAACACAGAATAAAATTGCAGCAGCGAACCTAGGGGATATCCTGCTTACCAGACATCCAGATAGGATAGGCAGATGTAGTGGAGCATACACAGGCTCCTGACAGGAAGGGCGTGGACACGTCCTGGCCAATCAACCCCAAGCTCAGCAGTGCATATAAGTAAAAACAGCCAATAGTGTGATACTGTATAATCCGGTTTATTAAGAATAGGGTAACACTTACACTAAATGAAGATAAAAAAGTGAAAAATGGAGTCGGCCGGCACTCGAACACACTCCCGTCCTCACAGGGCAAACGTGGTGACGTCAGCATGTCCCTCCCAGATGCGTTTCATCACACGCTGACGTTTTCAAGGCTGGGTTAAGCCACTTGCCCCTATTTGGCTTACTTCTGGTAAGCGCAATATTTTGGTGTTTTCCAGTTCCATTGTCGTTTCATCATTTATCACTTTGGATGAACTCTCACGTTATTCACTTTTGATAATTCTACTTTCTTCGTTTGTTGTGGACATTTATATGGGACTACACGGATTATACTAAAGATTACATATTCTTTAATATATATGTCAATTTAGCACGGTTTTTGTTTATTATTTTGTCTTTAGTGTGCCACACTTATAACCGTAGCTTTACCCCCTTTTTTTCCAAGCGCAGTTTTTTTCTTTTTTAAAAAGATATATATGTAAGTAAATTCAATATAAATCAGATGTAATACATATGTATAAATAAAAATGTAATACTGTATAGGAGAGCTGTAACACATTTATCAAATCAGATTATGCAAGTGGTAAATACAACATTAAAAAACAAGCATTAGATAAACGCTTATTTATTAAATATGACATCACTGATCATAAAAACATGTGTAGAGAGACCTAAACAATATAAATATAAATCATATAAAATATATAACTAATATAAATAATATAGTCTTCTCTTCACTATACCCCTTCAAAAGGACAGATTATGTAAAAAACATTTCTTCATCTGTCAGGATTAGAGAGGAGAAGGCAGAGAGGCTGCAGTTACAGTGTGTGAGAGCTGATTGGAGGAAAATAACTGACCCCCCTTCACACAGCAGAAGAACTGTGTTGTGACTAGACAAGCTCTATTCTGAGCTCCCTCCCAAATACAAATTTTTCTCATGTGTTGAGAAAATATAGAAAAGAAGGCATTTCACCAGGCCTACAGAAACCCCACACAGCGCCAGGTTACGATGCTAGTCGCAAAGCAGCTAAATGTAAAAATGCAAATAAAATTTCATAAGTGCATAATTAAAAGTAAAACCCACTCTACAGTGATGCAAAGGGGAAACAAAGCAAAGAAAGCAGCCGTTTAAACAAAAGAAAAATGCATACAGACACATAGACTGTAATGTCACACTAAACAGCGCTAATGTTGAGCTATAATCCAATAAACATGTGGCCAACTACACATGCATAGGGAAATCCTTTATAGGAAAGTCCTTAAAGAAAGAGTCCCTTGAAGAGATAGGTGATGTAGAGTTCAGGGTGTAATTCAAAAAAGTTCATCAGATGATCATGGAAAAAGTTTCTTAACGTGCACCTTCCACCGATCTCTCAGGATTCCACCCAGTGTAGACACACTCCCCCTAGGGGGTTAAACTCACCAGAATTGGAAAATAATAAAGCATTCAGAATAATCCAAGCCAGCAACTAATGTTGACACCACTCATGAGGAATCACGGATGTTCAGGGCTCATAATAGATCAAAAAAACAAGAAGAGAGGCGCACATAGCGTAATCCTGTTTATTGACTGTATCCCTTCCACCACATAAAAAACTCCCCTTCAATATATACACGTACATCAAATCACATAATCACCAAGTAATCATAAAAGCAGGTAGTAGGAGCGTGTTTACTTCACCATGAACCGTCAGCGCTGCTATACAGGAAACGTAGATCACTTCCTGGTTATGCAGTGGAGCGCACACGTCACTTCCTACGTCGCGTAAGCCATGCCCTGACGTGTTTCGTCATATCCTGACTTCGACAGAGGGCGTGGCTACGCGACTCACTCATCGGCTTAAATATCCCTCTAAATCCCGCCCAGCCAACCACAGCGCGACATAGGAACCGGCGGGTGCACGTCGCCAGTCACTGTCGATACTGACGGCTGCTTACAGGAGGGGGAGAGGGACAAAAAAGGATCTGCACATTTAAGCGATCATTGAATTAAAATAGAAAAGAGAAGCTGTGAGTTGAATACTGTGAGTTGAATTCTAGCCTGTCACTATTTACCATTAAGCAAGCATACATAAATCAAATCAATTAATGTGCATAGGTTAAGGACATCGATGCTCTCCATATTTCTATAAATATAAATATTAGATCACATATAAACATTTATCATCGCAAAATGCGAATATACATAGTTAAAAGCAATGGGATATCACAAAATAAAAAGAAAGAGACACTTAAGGTCACTGGGTTTTCGCTGCTACAAAGTGTCATCACATAAAATCGAGATCACATAACTAAATGCTAGTCTAGATAGCTCACTTTCAAACAGGAGACATAATTCAAAGAGAGCCAAACTTCAAAAATAAAAAAATAAATAAAAATAAAAAATAAATAAAAATAAAAATAAAAATGAGGATAAAAATAGACATACAGGTATCAGTACTCAAAATATTGCTGAAAAGCAGGACACAACAAAAGAGTAACAAGAGGCAATAATACAAGGCCAGTCGCAAGGCCAGAGTCGCATGGCAGGAAAAATGGCCCCAAAAAGATAATAATAATCACTTATGAAGCAGTTAATATTGAGATCAACGTTTAACCCCCTTGGCGATAGTCCTATATAGATAAGACCACAGGGACATTGTATAGCGTAAACCACAAAGGCTGTGTTGCACGTAATGAATTCATTTATGGTGAATTCCTTACCATTTGCAGTGGACATAAAGCTTTCTAACACCCTCATTGGTCTGTCCACTTCCCTGAATGCACGGCATCTCCTACAGCTAAAAAACCCTTTTTTATCCTAAAAGGTTAGGGGTCTAGAGGGGGGATCCAACACTTTCTGTACTATCTTGTCCCCAAAACTGTGGGATCTCCTGTAAATGAACTTAGGCCTACAGGGCAGGACTGGACATAATGTTTTGTCCATACGTAACACGTGCCAGTGGGCATTAAAAATGTCTTCCACCTCCTTATACTGTGAATGAAAGCCCGAAATAAAGCTCCATTCATGGTTGTCAGTATTTTGGGTTCTTAGCCGATCTTCTAAGCAGGCATCTCTGGGTCGCATAGCTAATTCTTGAATGGTGGAGTCCAATACTCCCTCCTCATATCCCTTTTCTATAAATTTTATAAGTGGCTAAAGAACATGCCCAAGGGACAATTCACGAGAGTGAAAAGGAACTGTTCAGAGGATGCTGATTTTTTGATTCAGGCCCAATTTATTAAGAAAAAATTTATAGAAAAGGGATATGAGGAGGGAGTATTGGACTCCACCATTCAAGAATTAGCTATGCGACCCAGAGATGCCTGCTTAGAAGATCGGCCAAGAACCCAAAATACTGACAACCATGAATGGAGCTTTATTTCGGGCTTTCATTCACAGTATAAGGAGGTGGAAGACATTTTTTTTTTTTCATTAAAGAGTTTATTGAAGAATAGTGAAGTTTAACAGACAAAGCTATTCGTCATTGAAAACAGCAATATATGATCATTACAACCAATTAACATTGGGTACCTCGACTAACATCAATATGAAATTATATTAAACATGTCATGTATCATAATATCCTACATCTGTGCCAAAAATGCATATCAAAGTATATGTGATAGAGGCTATCTATTGCTTCTATTGTATCGTAAGCTGGAGTAGGTTAAACATTTAAAACTTCATATCTAGTCAACTGTTAGCTTTGAATTTAGTAATAAAACAAAATTTTATTGTTCAGAGAAAGAGAGAAGGAGAATAATTAGAAGTAGAGAGAAAGAAGAAAGAGTAAAGTATGAGACAGAGAGGTGAAAGAGATAAGAGATAAGAGAAGGGCTTGCTTGCAAAGTGGTGGTAACCCTCCCCTCCTGGTCGCCTGTATACATCTCGGTCCCACAGAGGGGTGACAGAGAACTCCCACACTCAGAGATATCATCCGTTCATTATTTGCTCATAAGCTGGAGAAACCTTAAAATAAAGCCATGGGGACCATGTTTTGTGGTATCTTTCAATGTCATCTGAGGTTTGTGCCAGTAAGTCTTCCATATGACAGATTTCGGAGACTTTCTGAAGCCATTCCGTGATCAGAGGAGCCTGGGTGCTCCTCCAACGTAGCGGAATTAGCGCCTTAGCAGCGTTCAGAAGGTGCTTCGTTAAAGATTTTTTGTATCTTTTATAAGAACAGTTCGAAATGTGGAGTAGGCAGCATGCTGCATCTAAAGTGATTTTGGTCTCTGTTATCTGTCGTATAATATCCCTCACCTCTGTCCAAAAAATTTCAAGAATTGGGCACTGCCACCAGATATGTATGAGAGTGCCCGACTCTTTATTACAACGCCAGCATCTGTCCGAGGCCTCAGGAAACCATTTGTTAAGTTTATGGGGAGTGACGTACCAGTGAGTTAGAATTTTATATGCTGTCTCCTGTGTTTTAGTGCTAATGGAGCATTTATGCGCAAGCGTGCAAGCCGTTAGCCATTGGTTGTCTGTAATTTCTCTCTGTAAAGCTCTAGACCATTTTATTCTAAATCTATCCTCAGTAGTTGTGTTGGAGTTTTGGAGCCAGGAGTAGGCAACAGAGGTTGTCTTAATAAAGTCACCTCCTCTGTGGCACACTGTCTCTAGTTGGGTCATAGGTCTTAGAAAGTGGGGTAGTTTAGTTTTATCTAGAACGAAGCTACGTATTTGAAAGTATGACCATCTAGAAAGGTGGGGTATACCAATTTCTTCTTTCATCTCAGAGTAGTCTTTTATCTTGCCTTTTCTAAAGCAGTCTCCCGTAGTCAGTAGTTTTTCTGTGTCTAGTGCTTGGAAAGTTCTGCCTGTTAGACCTGGGACAAAGTCTGGGTTATTCTGAAGCGGAGTCAGTGGGCTCATCTGCGTCGTTAAGTCGTATTTTCTCATCACCGTCTGTACGGCTTTCATGGTGGCCCCCGTCAGTGGGTGCTCCTGTATAAATTTATGTTGTTTTCCCCGGGAAATCCATGGGGAAAACCTAAGTTCTCTTGAGGTCAGTGACTCCTCCAAATGAACCCAGTCCTTTGATTCCCGGTGGCAATGCCAATCAATCACCCTGGTGAGGTGAGAAGCTAAGTAGTAGTTGTAAAAATGAGGTAGACCCATACCTCCTCGCTCCTTGGGTCTTGTTAGGAGAGAGAATTTGACTCTAGGTCGTCTATGTCCCCATAGAAAGCGTGTAAGAATGGATTGTAATTGCTTGAAAAAGTGCAATGGGATCCCGACAGGCAATGATCTCAGCAGGTATAATAGTCTCGGGAGGATGACCATTCTGAGGATAGCCGCCCTTCCGAACCAGGAGAAAAATTTAGAGTTCCAACTCTGTAAGTCCGAGGCAATGCTACTTAGCATAGAAGGGAAGTTCTTTTCGTACGTTTTTGTCAATCTTGAAGGCAACAAAACTCCCAAGTATTTGAGCGCATTTGTTACCCAACGGAATGTGCAGTTCCCTCGTGTTCTGGTCAGTGTATCTTCTGTTAGCGTTATATTCATTGCCTCGGACTTAGAATAGTTGATTTTGAGGTTCGATAGGTATCCGTAATGTGTGAATTCCGCCAAAAGATTTGGAATTGTGATATGGGGTTTAGTCAGGAAAAACAAAAGATCATCTGCGTAAGCAGCCGTCTTGTAAGTTTTATTAGCTACTTCAAAGCCTGAGATGGATTTATTCCTATTGACTCTTCTAATAAAAGGCTCTAATGAAAGGATAAACAACAACGGTGACAAGGGGCATCCTTGCCTGGTCCCATTTGAAATCTTGACTTTGTCTGATAGTATGCCATTTACCTTTATCCTAGCAGAAGGATTCTGGTAGAGAGCTGTGATCCAAGTCATCATTTGTGTTCCCAATCCCACATGTCTGCATACCTCCAGCATGTAATCCCAGGAGACCCGATCGAAGGCCTTCTCCGCGTCCGTGGACAGGAGAAGGCCCTCGATCCCCTGTGAACGTGCCGCATGCGTTAGAAGAAGCGCCTTTATGATGTTATCCCTTGCCTCTCTTCCTGGCATGAAGCCTACTTGATCCTGTCCTATTAAGGAAGAGAGGAGTGGTTTTAATCTATTGGCTAGTATCTTGGTTAGTATTTTGAGATCTAAATTCAATAACGAAATGGGCCTATAACTTGGGCATTCTGCAGGCTCTTTTCCTGTTTTATGTATCACCGTTATGTGAGCTGAAAGGAAGTCTGTGGGTATTTGCCTAGGTGAGGAAAGAGAATTCAAAGCCCTTGCCAGTGGGTCCGACAGCATGTCACCGAAAGTTTTGTAGTAGGCAGACGTATAGCCATCCGGACCTGGACTCTTTCCAGGTTTAAGTCCTTTAATAGCCCTCTGGATTTCAGCTAATGTTATCTGTTCCTCTAACGGAATCGTCTCTGCGGTCTCTAATCGTGGTAAACCACTGTCAATCAGATAATCTTGTATGGCTTGTCTTCTGTCAATTGGTATCGTGGGGGGTCTGTTTTGCCTCGTTAAATTGTGAAGATTTGAATAGTAGCTATGGAACTGGGATGCAATGGCTTCCGATGTAACCTCTATAGTCCCCTCTGGTGATCTAATACTAGAGATTACATTAGTGGAACAGGCTTCTTTCAAAGCCCTAGCTAGAAACCGACCATTCTTGTCTCCCGACTCGTAATATACCCTTTTTTTAAAAAATAGGGATCTCTGTGTTTTAATACGAAATAGGTCTTGCAACTTTTTCCTAGCTTCTAATAGTTCTGTAGCTGTCTGAACCGCCAGAGATTGTTTATGTAAGGTTTCTAAGTTGTGTATTCTGTCAGTTAGATCCCTCAATTCCTTTTCTTGCTTTTTCTTGCGTTGTGCACATAGCCTGATTAATTCCCCCCTGACCGTGCATTTATGCGCCTCCCAGATCATCAACGGATCCATGTCCGGTGTGTTGTTGTGGGAGAAAAAGTCAGAAATAGCTTCACGTATGCGAAGGAGTGTATCAGGGTCTGTTAGCAGAGATGTGTTCAATCTCCATGTGTTCGACCTGGGTGAAATGCGCAATAGGTCTACTCCTAAGGAGACAGGCGCATGATCAGAAATCGTCTGAATGCCAATGTGTGCCTCCGTCACCATCTGTAGGTCCCTTTGAGATATGTAGATATGGTCAATGCGGGAGTATCGGTCATGGGGAATAGAGTGGAATGTGAAGTCTCGGGTGTTTGGGTGGAGAAATCTCCATGTATCTATCAATTGTAGGGAATTTAAAAGCCTTTTGATTGTCTTGAGAGCCCTGTATGTAATGCAAGACTTTCCAGTGGAGGAGTCTGTTTAGAGGGATATTGAATTCTCCTCCCATGATCAATGTCCCCTCTGCGAAGCCCTTAAGTTCATGTATGATTTTCCGGCAAAAGGTAACCTGGGAAGAATTTGGAAAGTATACATTGGCCAACGTCACAGTCCTGTTTCCATATGTACCTTTGATGAAAATATATCGACCCTCTGTGTCTGTCAGTCGGTCCGTAAGGGTAAAGGGATTGTCTTTGCTAAGTAGGATGGTCACTCCTTTAGTTTTTGCTTGGTCATTAGTTGCGTGGTATGTTCTAGTGAAGAAAGCATTAGTAATTCTGGGAATTTGGTTGGTGCGGAAGTGAGTTTCCTGTAGGAAGACAAACTGAGGCCTACCTTTCTTTAGTTCTCTGAGGAGTGATACCCTTTTCTCCGGGATATTTAGTCCCTTTATGTTATGAGAGATCACCACAGGTCTTTTCCCTAATGAAGAATACGCCATCTCTGTGATTTGAGTGTGTGGGAGATTTCTCAGTCTAGCCCTGCGAAGACAAATTAAAATTATTCAATGTTTACACAGATGGTCGGAAGACCGTGGAGTGAGAGCACAGAAAAAATGCAAGCCCAGGAGAGTGAGGTGTATAGGAGAAAAAGTAGAAAGAGTTAGAATCAGAGTAGGTGAAGAAACCTATACCTATGAAGAGATTTTTCAGGTAATTATACTTTAGATGTTAAACAACTTTTCTAAAGCAAGTGTTTAGTAGACCTGGGTCGTGAAACCTCCGGCCCAGGTATACTTTGTGGGTTTGTGGGTGGTTCGCCACCAGATTATAAAAGTCACACTTAGTGGTGTCGTGAAAAGGAGCTAGTCCTGATCACGAAATTCTAGAATACGATGAGTTCAGTATATTAGAACAAAAGTGAGACTTATAAAATTTAGATTGACAATCTAGAGCTACATGGATAGAACGACACAGCCTGTAAAAATAGGCAAATGTAAAAACAAAAAGAAAGACATCAAAACTAATGTCTTGTAGGATCAACCCTTACTAATAAAAATAATAGTTAAACTCTGCAAAAGCCGATACATCGTCCCTGGAGTATGTACAAGGTGCTTTTGTTTCAGAGCTTTTGTTATCACCTATACTACCTCTGTACGGAAGTCTCAAACTTGCCGAAGTCCATAATACAGGAATTTTGTTGTTGTCAGGCCTCAAAAAAAAAAAAAAAAAAATAGGAGGCATTTTAAAGTACAGTCCTGGTAATCACTAGGATCCTGAAGAAAGCTTTGTGTTAGCCATATCTCTATCGCTTTCATTAGGTAGGTCTTCTGGCTTCCTTAGTTTGATTGAAGAGAGCTTCGGTGAGAGTAATATGTGTTCAACAGAAACCTGCATTGTAGTGTAAGTTGTTGGTGATTAAAGTAACAGACCCCAGAGTTGTAGTCTTACTGCTTTACTCCGCTACTTGAGAACCGGAGGGAATTTGTCTCCTATTAGGAGTCCCTGTGTGATAGCCGCCTCCGCGTCCATGTTTCATCCGCTTAGATAGCTGCTTCTCCGGTGTGGAAGATGGGGAGGAGTGGGGACTTCTAGTGAGCGGTGGGAGAGCAAACTCCTGATACCATTCCGGTAATTCTACTCTGTCAAGACCCAGGCCTGTACAGAAGTCTGGTAGATCAGCTGGGGAGCGTAATATGTGTTGCTTTCCGGACTGTGTCACTACTAATGCAAAAGGGAAGCGCCAAGTGTAGCGCAGATCAAGTTCCCTAAGTTTGTCCAGGAGGGGTCGCAGTGCTCTGCGGTTCCGCAGGGTAATTTGGGAAAGGTCTTGGAACAACATGATGTGTTCACCATTAAAGACAATTTGGTCATTTCTGCGGGCCTTTCGCATTATTTCCTCTTTGAGTGGGTAGTTCTGGAGGCAACAAATAATGTCCCTGGGAGGTGCTGTCTCTGGTCCCCTGGCTCTGAGGGCCCTGTGTGCTCTAACAAATTCTATGTCCATATCTTCCTGTCTCTCCAAGAGAGAGTTAAACATACGTTGTAACGCTGGTATTATTTGGTCAGAATCAACAGTCTCAGGGATCCCTCTCACCCTTATATTGTTCCTCCTCCCACGGTTATCGAGGTCCTCTAAATGTCTATTCATTGCAATGAACTGTTCAGCGTGAGAATTAGCAACCTTTTCCAGCCTATGTATGGCCCTGTCCCTGTGTCTGCCCGCAGCCTCCACATTCTCCATCTTGTCAGATAGTGAGAGTAGGTTGGATTTCAGGTCTGTGATTGCCGCTGAAAATGTGGATTTTATGTCAGCGGCAAATCCGGACATGTCAGCGTAGGTGAGGGGCTTGTTGGAGCGATTACGTCCCCTACCTGAGTCCTCCTGTGTAGATTGGGAGTCCTCGCTGAAGTCCTCCTCATCGTGTGGAGCCCGCGCCATCTTGAGGCCTGTGCCGCTGCCTCGTGGAGACGGCTGTGCATTTAGTAGGTCCGCAATGCTTCTAGCGGCGGTGACTGCTGCAGAGTTGCGGCGTGATCTGGAGTGGGGTGTCTGTTGAGTCAGCTTGCCCATCTCCAGGTCTGTGCTTTCGGGTTGTCCGGCTTTAGGCTGTGTCGTTCCGGGAGCTCCTCTAGCACACGTCCATCTTGGTCGCTCTCCAGGCCACGCCCCCCGGAAGACATTTTTAATGCCCACTGGCACGTGTTACGTATGGACAAAACATTATGTCCAGTCCTGCCCTGTAGGCCCAAGTTAATTTACAGGAGATCCCACAGTTTTGCGGACAAGATAGTACAGAAAGTGTTGGATCCCCCCTCTAGACCCCTAACCTTTTGGGATAAAAAAGGATTTTTTAGCTGTAGGAGATGCCGTGCATGCAGGGAAGTGGACAGACCAATGAGGGCGTTAGAAAGCTTTATGTCCACTGCAAATGGTAAGGAATTCACCATAAATTAATTCATTACGTGCAACACAGCCTTTGTGGTTTACGCTATACAATGTCCCTGTGGTCTTATCTATATAGGACGGACTAAGAGGCTGCTTAGGGTTAGAATAGCAGAACATATAGCAAATATAAAAATTGGTTTCAAAGACCATAATCTATCACTCCATTTCAAACTAAAACATAACCATGATCCATCGGGCCTCAAATTTTGGGGTGTGGATCATTTGAAACCTAAATGGAGGGGTTCTAATCTAGTTCGAGATCTTTCTAGAAGAGAGACCCAGTGGATCTTCTTGGTGGACACACTATCGCCAAGGGGGTTAAACGTTGATCTTGATATTAACTGCTTCATAAGCGATTATTAATATCTGAGATTAGGGTCTTCTCATCACTTCTTGATACTCTATCGGGAATTTGGGGCCATTTTTCCTGCCATGCGACTCTGGCCTTGCAACTGGCCTTGTATTATTGCCTCTTGTTACTCTTTTGTTGTGTCCTGCTTTTCAGCAATATTTTGAGTACTGATACCTGTATGTCTAATTTTATCCTCATTTTTATTTTTATTTTTATTTATTTTTTTTTTAAGTTTGGCTCTCTTTGAATTATGTCTCCTGTTTGAAAGTGAGCTATCTAGACTAGCATTTAGTTATGTGATCTCGATTTTATGTGATGACACTTTGTAGCAGCGAAAACCCAGTGACCTTAAGTGTCTCTTTCTTTTTATTTTGTGATATCCCATTGCTTTTAACTATGTATATTCGCATTTTGCGATGATAAATGTTTATATGTGATCTAATATTTATATTTATAGAAATATGGAGAGCATCGATGTCCTTAACCTATGCACATTAATTGATTTGATTTATGTATGCTTGCTTAATGGTAAAACGTGACAGGCTAAAATTCAACTCACAGTATGTTTTATTGATAGTATCTATGGCTGTGTAGTGATGTTGTATAGTGATTTGCATACCTAGAGACTGGCCCGTGTGAGCGCGGGGATGTAAATCTTTCTATTTTTCTGATTTTTATCTTTGATGCTTCTCTTTTCTATTTTAATTCAATGATCGCTTAAATGTGCAGATCCTTTTTTGTCCCTCTCCCCCTCCTGTAAGCAGCCGTCAGTATCGACAGTGACTGGCGACGTGCACCCGCTGGTTTCTATGTCACGCTGTGATTGGCTGGGCGGGATTTAGAGGGATATTTAAGCCGATGAGTGAGTCGCGTAGCCACGCCCTCTGTCGAAGTCAGGATATGACGAAACGCGTCAGGGCATGGCTTACGCGACGTAGGAAGTGACGTGTGCGCTCCACCCGAGTCAACTGCATAACCAGGAAGTGATCTACGTTTCCTGTATAGCAGCGCTGACGGTTCATGGTGAAGTATACACGCTCCTACTACCTGCTTTTATGATTGCTTGGTGATTATGTGATTTGATGTACGTGTATAATATATTGAAGGGGAGTTTTTTATGTGGTGGAAGGGATACAGTCAATAAACAGGATTACGCTATGTGCGCCTCTCTTCTTGTTTTTTTGATCTATTATGAGCCCTGAACATCCGTGATTCCTCATGAGTGGTGTCAACATTAGTTGCTGGCTTGGATTATTCTGAATGCTTTATTATTTTCCAATTCTGGTGAGTTTAACTCCCTAGGGGGAGTGTGTCTACACTGGGTGGAATCCTGAGTGATCGGTGGAAGGTGCGCGTTAAGAAACTTTTTCCATGATCATCTGATGAACTTTTTTGAATTACACCCTGAACTCTACATCACCTATCTCTTCAAGGGACTCTTTCTTTAAGGACTTTCCTATAAAGGATTTCCCTATGCATGTGTAGTTGGCCACATGTTTATTGGATTATAGCTCAACATTAGCGCTGTTTAGTGTGACATTACAGTCTATTTTTATATTTTTTTGAAACACTGTGTCTGTATGTGTTGAGAAAACCTCTGTTATACATGCTGTTAACAGAGGAAAAAAGCAACAGAGAGAAATGACACAGAGCTTTGGAGAGAGATAAGTAAACACTGCAGATATATGTGCTTTGCTCAGATTCCATATCTGAAATTTACAATCACTATAAGATATTTATATGGAGCCACATGTATGATGAAAGAGGGGGATTGCACTAAAAAGCAAAACCACAGAGATGATCTTCATAGTCCTGAAAGTCATCTTAAACATTTGGACACAATTTTGGCAAAGTAACATTGATAGCTCTGATGAAAATAAAGGTAATCACCATCATCATCATCATCATCATCAGCATAGTATTCATATGAAACTGCAATAGCACCTAAGGCCCCTTTCACACGATCGGACCGTTCAGGTCCGCCTGTCAGTTTTGAAGGTGGACCTGAACGGGGCTCCATGTTAGCCTATGAAGCAACGGATGTCAGCAGAGACATGTCCGCTGACATCCGACCCGGTCCGATCCGCTAAAAGCAGATGGATGGCCTTACGTCCAGGTCCGTCACTGGCAGATCGGATCGGGTGAGATCTGATGAAAACGGACATGCTGTCCATTTTCATCCGATCCCTCCATAGGCGGCAGTGGCGCCCGACAAGCCCCTCCCCGCTCAGTGAGCAGAGAGGGACCTGTCATCCGCGGGCTCAGTTGAGATCAATGGACTGATCTCCCGCTGAGCTGGCGGACAGAGGCGAACTCTGTGGAAGCGGAGTCTGCCCCGTGTGAAAGGGGCCAAAGAATACTAGTAATTATAAAGGTAATAATACTCATGGGACCACAAGGATACAATGATTAAAAAAACAAAAAAAACAAATATATACCAGAGTATCAAATGTATATATGTCGATTTACTAGAACTGGAATGTGCAAAATCTGGTGCAGCTGTGCCAGATTTAGCCAATCAGCTTCTAACTTTAACTTGTCTAATTAAGCTTTGACAAAAAAAAAAACTGGAAGCCGATTGGTTTCTTTGCAGAGCTGCACCAGATTTTGTACATCTTCAGTAACTCAACCCCATAGTATATATATATATATATATATATATATATATATATATATATATATATATATATATATATATATATATATATATATACTGTAGATATATATTTCTCTCTCTCTCTCTCTCTCTCTCTCTCTCTCTCTCTCTATATATATATATATATATATATATATATATATATATATATATATATATATATATATATATATATATAATCTCTATATATAATTTATTGGATTTAAAAACACACAATCTATATGTATAGGGCCACACGATCTTCCATGCCCCCATATCTGCCACAACCAGCTGCTCTTCTTTACTCTGCGGGGCACCCAGTGAGGAAGCAGATTCATTGAGGCAGCATGTGGCCAGACACTCCTTGCAACTCCTGCCCTGCCATGTTGTTAGCTGGACAATTACAAGTGCCAGCATGACCATGCAAAAAAATAGCAGAAAGTCAGAAAAAGAAAGGAAGGTAAGCTGCTCTCTCCCTGCCAGTCTAAAGCACAGCACATTATGCTGCATCAAAGACCAGTTTGCCTGAGCACCCAGGGCTCCCAACCTTTAGGAGACCTAAAGACTCAAAGTGTCTGGGGCAAGGGTTGAACAAGGGGAGGCTCAGGCCAAATGCATGGGCTAGTTATAGGGGGTCCTGGAGGTGTCAGAGGAGTGGAGCTGACCCATAGTGGGCTGATATGAAGAAGTCCAGGAAATATATACAAGGGATCAACCAAAAATATGGAAACACTACATGATTTGCAGGTGTAAAAGTGACAACAAGTTTTGCTTTGAAAGTGGAAGTGGTGTAACATTCTTTTGCTTTCGCTGTATGATGATACACCTAGATAACAGGTGGGAAGCCTCACTTTTGTCATTCTCTACGTGCTCTGCTAGTAATACGAGTCATATCAGAGCTCACTAAGTTTTATACAGTATAGGGCAAATTGTTTGTGCCCGCTTAGCTGATGCCTCTGTGCCACTGCCAATTTATTTGCAGTGTTGTGAGGTACAGTATCAAATGTTATGACAGCAAATACAGTTTGCAGGAAAACATTGTCTAATAGGGACAAGCGCAGTCTACATAGTCAACTGACCGAAAGAGACAAAAGGACATTGTGCAGAATTGAGATCCGGAATAAGAAGACAACTGCTGCAAAAGTGACTGCAGAGATCAATCTCAGTCTTTCAAAGTCCATGTCTACAAAAACTATGCGTAGAAACTGGAACTCCCTCAGCAAAACATTCACAGATGAGCTGCAATTGCCAAACCACTAGTGACTGATATTAATGCTCAGAAGAGAAGAGAGTGGTGCAACACCCATAAATCGTGGGCTATGGATCAATGGAAGACTGTAATATGGTTTGATGAACCAAGCTTCACATTGTTCCCAACCACCAGACATGTTTACGTGTGGCGAATGTCTTGTGTTGAACATGGAATAAATTAAATTGCAGTGACTCTGATATGATCAGTGCATTTATTGTGGGACAGAGTATAGTGTTTTGAAACACTATGGTTCAGGAAACATTTTTTGCTATTCCTCCAGTGTTGGTCTATCCTTGCTTTTAGTTTTTGTGTTGCCCTGTCTATATATTGTAGGCTGTAGGAGCATTCACGGAGGTGTAGAACGCAATCCATTTTGCAGGTGATGATGGATTTTATGTTATGTGTCATATGGGTGTTGATGATGTAAAGGTTTTTCATTTCGTTAGCTATTATTGAACAAAATGTAGGTCTAGCAGTTTGAAGGTGGGATCTTGGTGAGGTGATTGAACTTGGTGAGACAGCTATGAGATTTTTTCTCCTTTTGTATTTATTGGAATAGTGATCTTTCTCATAAGTGTTATGACAATTGCAGGAACCAAGAGATGCTTTTGAGCAATAGTATCCTGTGCTGTTTGGCCATTTTGTATAAAACATATCCAAGATTAAGGCATATTTTTTTCAAGTAGCAAATGACTGGTTTAACAAACATTCACCCACCATTTTTTTCACTGTTTGCTGCAACTGTAATGTGCAAGCATTATTTGCATGATTTGGTTGCATTTTTTCAAATATCTGGACTTTCCATTCTTCAGTATTCTTCTTACTTATAATATGGAGAGTGTTACAGCTTCCAAACCTGATTCTTTTTTTGAAAATTTGCTCCTTGGAGAGATCATTTATTAATTTGAAAATAATTCCCCCATATCCTTCTACGGAAAACCTATCATTTTCATTTTTTCCCATGCACATTTCTTTCTTTCTTATTTGAAACCCTGAAACCCAACAAAAGAACATTTAAGCTAAAAATCCTGATCTGCATTCAGGTAAAGGTGGTTAGGTTTACCTAGTAAAAATAATTAAGCCCCTACAATATACAATAACTTTAGAAATGATAAATCCATACATTATAAGGCTACAGATATGAAAATTAGAAGAATATGTAGTCAAAGGATTCATACAGTATATTTTAAGAACTGTTTATATGATATTTGGAGGTTCTGGAGCTGTAGATATGAGAGACTCGGAAGTTCTAGGAGCTGTAGTGTTCCAATACAGGTACAGACTTTCACAGCTCTGTTTGAAAGACTACAACTCCCAGAGCATTCCATTCCTTCACGATCTGTAGATATTTCATACCCTCTAAAGAAAAAAGTGTTAGCAAGCCTTTTAAACATTTAATAATAGCATTACAGTTAAACTACAGGCAATACAATTTAATAAGCCCTCCCCTTTTACCCCATTTAATGAAGCAAAAAATATTTTCTCCTTACCTTGCACCATTATGGAGATAGTCTAAAATGTATTATAAAATTTCCTTCGCGCTGGTAGATGTGGGAGAAAATAATAATAACTAAATGGTGTAGAATAATAGATGTAAATATTGCAGCAAAATAAAAGTGCTCACACAACCAGTTAATAGATTAATATTTAAAATAGATTTTGCGCAATATTAGCAATGGTAATGTGGAATATAATGGGATAGGGACAAAAACTATTAGATAGTGGTATCTGTATTAGTAGTGGTTAGGATCTACGATCTCTGTGTTAGAACATATGTGTATTACCACTATTTAACAGTAAAGTGATGGTGCTGTATTAAAGTGAAAACGTGCAAGTGTCTAAAATACCAAAAAAAATGATCATAAAGTGCAAGCAAGCTGGATACCATAAATGAATTATCGTGAATAAATACTGGTGAATAAAAAATCCTTATTTGAAAATACTTATAAAAAGTGAATAATTAATATAGAGTGCAACCCATCAAAAGGATAAATGCATTATACACAGACAAATGCCAACAGTGAACTATAAAATGGTGCACTCACAATTCAGCTAAATGTGCCTTTAAAAGTAAGGTGACAGCATTGCAGGATTTAGAAATGAAAAGTTCATAAATTCATAGATAGGTGGCGCTGTTGCAGAGGTAAAAATAGTCCTTCTATTCAGATCTGTGTATATCTTGTGTGCTGGATAGATTATTCCTATAGTGGTGCCTTCTAGTTCAGTCTCACAGAACTCTCACCTTAAAATAGTAGAAATCAAGCTGTGGTAATATAACCCTTGAAGTGTGGAAGCACTGTCTGAAAGCTTCTCCTTCTTAGTGCTTAACTCTCCATCTCTCCATATGTTCTCCTTGTTTCCAGCGCTCTGGTGCAGCTCAAAACAGGGGGGGGGGGATAAAAATAGGGGAGGGGGAGAGAAGACAGGCTCCACTAGTGTATTATTGTTTTAAAACAAAGGGGGGTGTTTATTTAGTTCATGCTCTTACATTTACTAGCATACAAACAGGCAGAGTAAAAACGGATGAGAAGTCTGGCGTTCTCAGCGCCCTCTCACTTGTGTTGACAGCTGTGTGCCGCTCCAGCCAATCCCTACGCGTTACGACACGTCACGTGTCTTCATCTGGGGAACTGGATTGGCTGTTCTATGTAACCTTATATATAGTGAAACCGGAAGTGCTGAAACCGCCATTTTGCTTGTGGGTATACTGTTAGACTCGGCGGCCTGTATGTTAGAACCGGAAGTTCTAAAACGACCATTTTACTTATGGTTGTGTTTGTTATAATCGGCGGTCATTTTTCTTTAGATTTGGGATGTTGATTCGCCGCCATTTTGTTGTGGATGGCTATAACACTACTCTATGTGTTAGACTCCTATGTGGGCGGCCATTGTTTTGGTGGAGATACAATTAAATATTATTTCTTATTTACGGCCAGTGTGTATAATAGAAGAAGTTACACCATAGACAATTAAAGCCACAATATAGCAAATGACCTTATTTGGTGCACTATTGATGTTATACAATAAGAATATGTATAAAAGTATATATATAAATATCAGTTTTACCGAAAGTGGGATTGATTAAAGGGAAATCATACTGCGGTATACGGGTGAAACCAGGTGAGAGTGCTCTGATAGATCAGTAAGTTGATACATTATACAAAATTAGATCAATTAAGAGGCAAGTATCTTCTAAAGCAATTCTACTCCGATACTATATAAAAACTCATCGTCCATAAGATAATAAAAACTAATCGGTCAGTGTTATGACATGTGTAAATCATTATAATAATAATACACACTATTGTTAAAATTAATTAAACAATGCACGATCATCAAAAATGGATACAAAATGAACATTATGCTTAATATATATAATTATAGGCACTATAATCTAATTTTAATCAGTTGTGTTACAGGTGCCAAAACTTCGTATAATGTTACACTATATTAAAATTGATGATGAATAATAAAAAGGTAATAAAATTTATTAAAATATAAAATTGTTAAAAATTATTTAAAAAACAATTTAAATCAAATTCCACGTTGAGGCCCCCAGGTACTAAAGTGCGTAAAGTATGGATCCACCTGGATTCTTTACGGCTGATATCACGAACTAGATGACTATCTCTCCACATTGGTTTGTGTTTTTCAATTCCCCAGAATTGGAGATGTGTGGGGTCCCTGTTATGTACTAATGCAAAGTGTTTTGACACGTTGTGTATAGGAAAGCCAGATTTTATATTTTGTACATGTTCTTTTATTCGTGTCTTAAGTGCTCTTTTTGTACGGCCTACATATTGAAGGTTGCAGCTACACTGTAGTACATAAACCACCCCTTCTGTGTGGCATCCTACAAAATCTTTAATAATAAAATTTTGTCCTGTATTGGTGACTGTAAAATCTTTGCGTTTTCCCTGAAATTTTTTCGCATGGCGACAAGCGTAACAATTACGACAGGGATAGAATCCTTTTCCTGAAAAAAATGTATATGTGGATGTTGGGGGAGGGTCAATAACTGACTTAACGATCAGATCTCTAATAGTTGGTGCTCTCTTGTATACTATATTGGGTCTTTCTGGCAATATATCCTTGAGATCTTTATCGATTTTTAAGATGTGCCAGTGTTTTTGAATGACTTTCGCTACATCTTTATATTGTGTATTAAAATCTAATACTATGCTTGGTACTTCTTGTTGGATTCTCATCTTAGGTTGTTCTTCGAGCATTTTCTTTCGGTCCATAAGATTGACATGTTCGATCTGGTTTTTTATCCAATCTTCATTATAACCTTTTACTCTAAATCTTTCTCCAATCACCTGTGCTTGATTCCGATAATCTTCTTCTTTCGTGCAATTCCTTCTCAGTCTTGTAAATTGGCCCTTTGGGATGTTATATAGCCACGGTTTGTAGTGACAGCTGTCTGTTGACAGATAACTATTAGCATCTACTTTTTTTAAATGCGTTTTAGTGACTATTTTCTGTCCTTCTAGACTTATATTTAAGTCTAGGAAATCTATTTCTTTCTCTTCTATTCTCCATACCAAATTGATGTTTTTTGTATTATCATTTAATTTATTTAAGAACATTTCCAGACTGTTTTTATCTCCATTCCACACTATCACTACATCGTCTATAAACCTTTTATACAACGTAAACTCCCCATAGCACATTCTTCCTTTTTTCTGTTTATTTATTTTTATTAATGAAATTTGGGACATGGAGGGCTGTGTTTTTATAGAGCATCATTCTCTATGTTCATTTTACATTTGGACTTTCATAGGGCATTCTACAATCAAACTTCTCTTTGGATTCTATGCTCCATTGTTGCAGAGATGGACCAATATGTATAGGTACACACTGACGGTGTGATCGTTTTTAAGTTTTATTATTATTATTCATTTAATTTTTTATTAGAACACAAAGGGTTACTCTATACAAGAAAACCTTGGAACCTAAGGGTTAAATTTTCCTTGACTTGATGTTGCATTAGTGTCATTAGCTCACTAGGGTCCCCAGTGGCGAATCTACCTAGTTTCAGCCCCAATTAATGGTAATATAAGGCCACCTGGGCATTTTTACATAGATTTTTTTTTTTTTTTTTATTTAAATAGATGTTATTTATTTAACAGATAGTTTGTATTTTTGTTTTCATTTTTTGCTTATTATGCATTTAATATCAGATGCGGTATTTTCCGATCTGAATTTCTGCATCCCTCTGACATCCATTTTTTTTTGTGGTCTATACGCTGTTGGCAACAATGGAGCGTATAATCCTATTCGCCCTGTTATAACCCTTTTTGCCCGGGTTGTGACGGTATACATGGTAGTGAATCAACAACATACAGTTTCCGCTTGCCCTATACAAAGATGGCGGCAGCGGCCTCGGACGCCCTGATCACAGAAGGGGGCGTTCCTCTGCTTTGAGTTCCCATATAGGTGGTGTGTCAGCATGCCGCCCGTACCCCAGGAAGACGACAAATTTGTCGAAACGGCGTAGGGAGGAGCGGCGTGCTGACGTCACCACCATACCACGCTGAACCCGGAAGGAACGGGCAGCAGCTGAAGCCGGCCGGCGCTACATGTTTTTACAAGCGATCTTTACTGCACAAATTGTAAGTGCTTTTCTTTTATAAATTAAAGTGGATTTTAACTGTATTACGCTATGGAGTATTTCTTTCCTATTTATCCATGGTCTGTGAGCGGATAAATCATGTTTGGATTGATTTCCTGGAGAGGTGGCTTCCGATCTGCGCACTGACAGAGACCCAGTGGCTGGGGGACACAGCCACATGTGTGCATGATCTCTGTAACAGGAGATCTTTGGATCTGGTAAGGGGCTTACCTTACTTGAGGTGGAGGATCTTCTCTCCATTTTAACATCACGCTCCCTACGGAGATAATCTTTATATCACTTGAAGGAAGGGTGTCTTTCTCCCTCTATTCAACCATTTTCTATACCCACAAGACCTACAGTTCATTTCAATCTATGACTAAATGGACTCAATTTAATCAATTTTGTTTACTGAATGTTCCACTCATTTTTTTTGCATGCGATTTTTTTTGCATGCGATTTATGTGATTATTTTTGTTATGAAACAATTCACTTGTGTTCATTCATAATTATGGTATTTTCAGTTAATATGATCATGTATTTGCACTAGCAGCGCAGCCTTTAAATTGTATAGCTAGTAAGGTGGAGGTTGTTTCACATCTAAGGTTGCAGCAGCATTTTACATTTCAATTTTTGGTTTGAGATATTTGTCTTTTCATCACACACATGTGGGGATCATTTCCACTTATGGGATAGCGCAGTATTTTTTACGATATTACATGTTTGTATATACTGCCATTTCTTCCCACTGCGCCATAAATGCATTCGCCACTCCTGGTGCAAATTTGGCACCCATGGCTATTCCCACTAATTGTTTAAAATAGTGTTTAAAATAGGTTTGATTGTGCCAAAAATAATTGCACTTGAGGCAGAAATCGAGACACTTCAATAGGTATTTTCTTTGTTTGCAGATTAAAGTGCTGTATTTCCTTAAAAGCCATTTTGTTGCTGAAATCGCATCGTGGTGTTGTACTATTGTATAAAGCGATGTAACATCTGCGGTGGCCAGTAATGTTCGTCCCTCTAATACTGGCACTGTATTCAAAAGTTGTAGTGTGTGTTTGGTATCTTTTAAATACGCTTGTGTTTGCTGGACCGCTGGTTGTATAAAATAGTCGATGTATTTTCCCATTCTTGATGTAAGCGAATCAATACTATTGACTATTGGTCTTCCGGGTGGGTTCTCTTTGTTCTTGTGAATTTTGGGAATTGTGTAAATTATCGGTATTCGACAGGTTTCCGGTATTAAATATTTTGAAGTTGGATTTCCAAGTAGTCTGGTGTACGTTGTTTCATCTTGTAGCTGCCTATTTAGTTCGGTCAGATATTGTTCTTTTGACTGTAGCACTATTGCACCTCCCTTATCCACCGGCCTGACTGGCAACCCAACTCAATAAGGATCTAATAACTAAAGATCTAGAAGTACAAAATCGGAAAATGAAAAAATATCAAAGGGATATAACAGATTACAAGACCAACCAAGTCTTTAAATGGCAAAGTAAAGTTGAACCTGACCATCCTGCATCTACATACTCAACTCCGGAAAGGGAAGTTAGAATTCAAGACCCCACAACAACACATGCACTTAACCCACCTAGGTGAGAAGAAAAAGAGAGAAGAATGGAAACACCACGTACACATAGAGATAGACCCAACACATACGGCCCCAATCAAATAAGAAGAGATGAAAGAGATACATATGGAGGCACACCAAGAACTAACTATAACCAAAGAAACAGCTATGGATACGGGCAACATACTCCAAAAAGAGGAGGAAAGAAACCTTTCAGAAAGCCGTTCAACAACAGAAATTGGCAACACAATGAGAGAAACACAAGAGAGAACAGAACATCATCATATCAACATGAATATCGTGATGGATATGGACGTAATCCGATCCTCACGTACAATAGATTTGACCCTATTAGAGACTATCATGAACATCACTATGAAGACCCTTACTACTACGGGCACCAACAAAATTATAACACACAAAGGCCTTTTTTAGAGAGAGAGAGGAGAGAATACTCCCCGCAAAGACCCCGCAAAGACCCCCTCAAGAGGTTTACCACTCATCCAGGAGACAACCCCAAGAAGAACAAAAAAGAAACACTCCAGAACGAAGAGAGGACGGAGATCAGGGAAGAGACTCCAAAAGAAAAAGAGTATAGTTGGAGAAAATGTGGTGAACAGAAGAGCTGGCAGTACTTGACAAAGGCCTTAAACATGCACCCAAAAACTCTCAACAAATTTAACACCTACATTGGGATACAAAAATACATTAGGAAAATTAACATTAAAAAATATATGATGAACAACTTGTGGAAGCCAGAAAATCCAAGGATTGAAATTGTACAGTCAGAAGTACATAGCACACTACGAAATGCCTCATTATTCAACCCACAGATGTCCAACAACCAGAATGTGGAAGTCTTTAAAAATCTAGTTTTACAGGATATAGACTCCATAAAGATTAAAAAAGCCACAGATCCTATACATATAAAAAATGGCATAAAACGCCTGACGGAAAGGAAAGATATAGTAATCAGGCCGGCGGATAAGGGAGGTGCAATAGTGCTACAGTCAAAAGAACAATATCTGACCAAACTAAATAGGCAGCTACAAGATGAAACAACGTACACCAGACTACTTGGAAATCCAACTTCAAAATATAAGAAACAACTAGAAGCCATAGTAGACCTAGGCATGAAGAAAAATATATTAAACTCCAAAGAAAGCAAATATTTAATACCGGAAACCTGTCGAATACCGATAATTTACACAATTCCCAAAATTCACAAGAACAAAGAAAACCCACCCGGAAGACCAATAGTCAATAGTATTGATTTGCTTACATCAAGAATGGGAAAATACATCGACTATTTTATACAACCAGCGGTCCAGCAAACACAAGCGTATTTAAAAGATACCAAACACAAACTACAACTTTTGAATACAGTGCCAGTATTAGAGGGACGAACATTACTGGCCACCGCAGATGTTACATCGCTTTATACAATAGTACAACACCACGATGCGATTTCAGCAACAAAATGGCTTTTAAGGAAATACAGCACTTTAATCTGCAAACAAAGAAAATACCTATTGAAGTGTCTCGATTTCTGCCTCAAGTGCAATTATTTTTGGCACAATCAAACCTATTTTAAACAATTAGTGGGAATAGCCATGGGTGCCAAATTTGCACCAGGAGTGGCGAATGCATTTATGGCGCAGTGGGAAGAAATGGCAGTACATACAAACACCCCCGCCGAACTTACGTTGTATAAAAGGTTTATAGACGATGTAGTGATAGTGTGGAATGGAGATAAAAACAGTCTGGAAATGTTCTTAAATAAATTAAATGATAATACAAAAAACATCAATTTGGTATGGAGAATAGAAGAGAAAGAAATAGATTTCCTAGACTTAAATATAAGTCTAGAAGGACAGAAAATAGTCACTAAAACGCATTTTAAAAAAGTAGATGCTAATAGTTATCTGTCAACAGACAGCTGTCACTACAAATCGTGGCTATATAACATCCCAAAGGGCCAATTTACAAGACTGAGAAGGAATTGCACGAAAGAAGAAGATTATCGGAATCAAGCACAGGTGATTGGAGAAAGATTTAGAGTAAAAGGTTATAATGAAGATTGGATAAAAAACCAGATCGAACATGTCAATCTTATGGACCGAAAGAAAATGCTCGAAGAACAACCTAAGATGAGAGTCCAACAAGAAGTACCAAGCATAGTATTAGATTTTAATACACAATATAAAGATGTAGCGAAAGTCATTCAAAAACACTGGCACATCTTAAAAAACGATAAAGATCTCAAGGATATATTGCCAGAAAGACCCAATATAGTATACAAGAGAGCACCAACTATTAGAGATCTAATCGTTAAGTCAGTTATTGACCCTCCCCCAACATCCACATATACATTTTTTTCAGGAAAAGGATTCTATCCCTGCCGTAATTGTTACGCTTGTCGCCATGCGAAAAAATTTCAGGGAAAACGCAAAGAATTTACAGCCACCAATACAGGACAAAATTTTATTATTAAAGATTTTATAGGATGCCACACAGAAGGGGTGGTTTATGTACTACAGTGTAGCTGCAACCTTCAATATGTAGGCCGTACAAAAAGAGCACTTAAGACACGAATAAAAGAACATGTACAAAATATAAAATCTGGCTTTCCTAAACACAACGTGTCAAAACACTTTGCATTAGTACATAACAGGGACCCCACACATCTCCAATTCTGGGGAATTGAAAAACACAAACCAATGTGGAGAGGTAGTCATCTAGTTCGTGATATCAGCCGTAAAGAATCCAGGTGGATCCATACTTTACGCACTTTAGTACCTGGGGGCCTCAACGTGGAATTTGATTTAAATTGTTTTTTAAATAATTTTTATCAATTTTATATTTTGTGGTGGAGATTTTGCAATCCATATTTATATCTTCAGGGGAACTCTCTAATAAAATTACTATATTTTGTGATATCAGGTTGAGCCCAGCTTAGATTTTTCCTGGTTCTCAAAAGCTGTTGAATGTTTTAGGCAGGTGATAATTCACCACCTGGATGGGGGGTCTTTTGACATGCTAATTTCCGAATTGGTTATATTGAGTTCAAACAGAGCCAACTGGTTTAAGGCAGACTCAGAGGCACCAGAGAGTCTAATGTTTAAAGCAGAAGTTAAGCCAACTTAACCAATAAACTTTAGGCTTCAGGGGTAGCCAATCAGGATTCAATGCCACTTCTGAACCAATGAGGTGACCCCGAGTTCTGATTGAGTGGGAGTGGGTTCTAACAATATACAACCAAAAACCTGGAGAGGCTAGCTCTCTCCGGCGGATGGTCTAGATGCAGGATGGTTACGTAAGACTTCTCCATACAATGTATCTCTATGTCTCTTTTCTTTCCTGTAACCTTTTCTATCGTAGGATTTGGCCGTAATACCTTATTAATCTCTTGATAGCATGGGTATGACCATTATGGCAATATTTATTATCATTGGTAACATTGTTGTTTTAAGGTTATATCATTTATGTTATAGTTGCTAATCTCATATTACCACAAGTTTCTTTTCTGTACAATAGTAAGTTTAAATAAATTAGATTGTTACCCTTTTCGAACAGATATCATTCGTTCTTAATTTCATGGGTTGATTTATATATAGACAAAAGGTTTTAATCACTTATGTATCATTAAATATATAAGTGAGGTATGTATAAAGGTATCCATGTCAATTTTAATAAATTTTATTACCTTTTTATTATTCATTATCAATTTTAATACAGTGTAACATTATACGAAGTTTTGGCACCTTTGACAACTGATTAAAATTAGATTATAGTGCCTATAATTATATATATTAAGCATAATGTTCATTTTGTATCCATTTTTGATGATCGTGCATTGTTTAATTAATTTTAACAATAGTGTGTAATATTATTATAATGATTTACACATATCATAACACTGACCGATTAGTTTTTATTATCTTATGGACGATGAGTTTTTATATACCGGTAGTATCGGAGTAGAATTGTTTTAGAAGATAATTGCCTCTTAATTGATCTAATTTTGTATAATGTATCAACTTACTGATGTATCAGAGCACTCTCACCTGGCTTCACCCGTATACCGCAGTATGATTTCCCTTTAATCAATCCCATTTTCGGTAAAAATGATATTTATATATATACTTTTATACATATTCTTATTGTATAACATCAATAGTGCACCAAATAAGGTCATTTGCTATATTGTGGCTTTAATTGTCTATGGTGTAACTTCTTCTATTATACACACTGGCCGTAAATAAGAAATAATATTTAATTGTATCTCCACCAAAACAATGGCCGCCCACATAGGAGTCTAACACATAGAGTAGTGTTATAGCCATCCACAACAAAATGGCGGCGAATCAACATCCCAAATCTAAAGAAAAATGACCGCCGATTATAACAAACACAACCATAAGTAAAATGGCCGTTTTAGAACTTCCGGTTCTAACATACAGGCCGCCGAGTCTAACAGTATACCCACAAGCAAAATGGCGGCTTCAGCACTTCTGGTTTCACTATATATAAGGTTACATAGAACAGCCAATCCGGTTCCCCAGATGAAGACACGTGACGTGTCGTAACGCGTAGGGATTGGCTGGAGCGGCACTCAGCTGTCAACAC
Source organism: Lithobates clamitans (assembly GCA_037952925.1). Lineage (NCBI taxonomy): Eukaryota > Metazoa > Chordata > Amphibia > Anura > Ranidae > Lithobates > Lithobates clamitans. The sequence goes on from JBBGZY010000498.1 coordinate 2,568,747, forward strand.
AAGTGAGAGGGCGCTGAGAACGCCAGACTTCTCATCCGTTTTTACTCTGCCTGTTTGTATGCTAGTAAATGTAAGAGCATGAACTAAATAAACACCCCCCTTTGTTTTAAAACAATAATACACTAGTGGAGCCTGTCTTCTCTCCCCCTCCCCTATTTTTATCCCCCCCCCTGTTTTGAGCTGCACCAGAGCGGAGGGAACAAGGAGAAAATATGGAGAGTTAAGCACTAAGAAGGAGAAGCTTTCAGACAGTGCTTCCACACTTCAAGGATTATATTACCACAGCTTGATTTCTACTATTTTAAGGTGAGAGTTCTGTGAGACTGAACTAGAAGGCACCACTATAGGAATAATCTATCCAGCACACAAGATATACACAGATCTGAATAGAAGGACTATTTTTACCTCTGCAACAGCGCCACCTATCTATGAATTTATGAACTTTTCATTTCTAAATCCTGCAATGCTGTCACCTTACTTTTAAAGGCACATTTAGCTGAATTGTGAGTGCACCATTTCATAGTTCACTGTTGGCATTTGTCTGTGTATAATGTATTTATCCTTTTGATGGGTTGCACTCTATATTAATTATTCACTTTTTATAAGTATTTTCAAATAAGGATTTTTTATTCACCAGTATTTATTCACGATAATTCATTTATGGAATCCTAGCTTGCTTGCACTTTATGATCAATTTTTTTGGTATTTTAGACACTTGCACGTTTTCACTTTAATACAGCACCATCACTTTACTGTTAAATAGTGGTAATAGACATATGTTCTAACACAGAGATCGTAGATCCTAACCACTACTATTACAGATACCACTATCTAATAGTTTTTTGTCCCTATCCCATTATATTCCACATTACCATTGCTAATATTGCGCAAAATCTATTTTAAATATTAGTCTAAAATGTATATTATTCAATTATTATATTGAAATGGCTGTGACATCATTATCGGGTCTCCTTTAGATGTATGCCTAGCTGGAGCCAGTGCGGGAGGCTGTCAGGCCACCCTAATTGTTTTCCTTTAGTGTTGGCAGGACTGTTAGCATCTGTATGGTCAGGGCTAGGGGAGAGAGAATTTTCCATCATGTCTGCAGCAACCATATACTGTCAGAGTAAATAAAGATGACATTTTTTTACTCCCTTGCAATGCCTAATAGCACATTATGGCAAAAATTTGCAGGAGACCCAATTTGCTACACATATGTTGGACCTCTCTTACTATTCAGTCCTACTGGACCAAAAATCATGCCATCATTTCCTCAGTTACCACCTATTCTCTAGAATTTTCTCCAGCTCAGTTTTTACTGCATCACTTCCCAATCCCTTCCCAATCCCTAAGAAAGTATATTTCAAACCTTTAGCTATGCATATGGTCAACACAGCCAAGCTTTGCATCCCAGGACTACTTAAACCCTATCAATCAAAGAGTGGCTCCTTCACATATGTAAAATTGCAGAGATGAAAGAGATGATTAGTATAGCTCATAAAGCCCCTACATGATTTACTTGTATGTCGGCCTGCTAGTTAGACTACCAGGACTCATCCAATTTTGCCCTTCTGATGGGAGACTCTCCCTAATTGCCCACCCTTTGGAAAGCTGCTATATTTGGAATCAGACTCTCCCCAGCTATATTATGCACCATAAAGTTGCTGTGGGCAATCCTCCATATTAGGGATCCGGGTAGGGTGGAAGGAAGTTAGCGGGGACTATTTTCATGCCCTCCCTCTAGCCTATTTCACTGTCCTACCATGTACCATCCCCTTCCCCTCTCTCCCTCACTTGTACTTCTACCTTGACCCCACCTGTGGGTCATTCCCCCTCAACCACTTTTTTTTCCCTTTCCAATTACCCCTCCCCCTTTTTTATTAGGTACTAGCTTAATGAGGATCCCTCCTTTTAAGCCATCCTACATTATAACGCTCTTTTATTGAGCAGGAGTTTAATTCTCATGTCTTAATTCTGTTAATAATATCTCCTATACATATATGACTTTAAGACTTCTATCTTCAGTCTTGTTGTTGCAGCTTCTCTTTAGATAATACAGTATACAGCAGAGACTGTTTATTTTTTGATTATTTGCTTGCTTCTGTGAGTCCTCATGACTTAGATACTCTGGATTTTTGCAGTTTCATCAGTGTATTTTGCATTGTGACAACTGTATTGTTATGCAATAACCTTTGAGGCAATAAAAATACTGATGATATTATAATGATTATAGGATGGCCTGGCTTCTAGAAACTAAAATTTTACTTCTCTTTATGTTTAATGCATGTACAGTATGCTGAGTGTCAAAACCTGTGACCACAGAGGATCAGTGCCAGGTCTTGGGACATTGAATCGTAAAAGTATAAATTAAACCGGTTGTAAAAGACTTTTTTCTAAAATAATATACATTACACTTAATATACTATATCATTGCACAGAACGACCCAAAATATCCTCTTCTGGGGTCCCCCACTGGCGATCTAGGCTTCTCCTCTTCTCCATGTGCCACCATAGAAATCTGCTTCCTATGGGGGGCACACCTGTGGGCTTGCTTCTGAGCCAAACTGTGTTCTTCCATAGACACACACAAATGGGCACTGCCCTGACCCCTGCTCCCTTCTAATAGGATTTAATTGACAGCAGCAGGAGCCAATGGCTCTGACTGCTCTCACTGAATTCTGCGAGGAGAGAGAGATCAGTGCCACTGCAGATGGGCACATCATTAAATCTAAAGACGGCTCAGGTAAGTATATGAGGGGTGAGAGGGCAATACAACAACTGGGACATGTTTTACCCTATTGCAGAGAATGCATTAAGGTAAAAAATGTTGTGTCTTTAAAACCACTTTAAGATATTCAGAAATAGTGGAAAGTCCATAGGTCTCCTGAAGTTATCATCAAATGTCACCAACATCTGACCAATGACCAAAGACTGCATCAACTGCACCTTTTCTATTATGAATATTCATGTCAATCATACAATAAATTGAGACAGTGTCAGCATGCACTTGGTGTCTGTGTCTGATGTCCTATACTGCAGTGTATGTCTTTTAAATAGACTTCACTGATCAACTGTGGACAGGTAACTGTACCTGTACTTCCAAAGAAATCCACAACGATATTATATTTCACATTTGTATAAATTAATTAATGAATAAATAAATGTGTGTGTGTGTGTGTATATATATACACACACAAAAAATGGTTTGTGCAAATTTTAACCGCCTCACGCACATATACTGTGGCAAAAGGGCTTGTACAGGCAAAATCACGTACCTGTACGTTGCCATTTAAGAGGCGGCCAGCTGGTGCGCGTGCTCAACCGGCGGCGCGCACGCACACCCGCGGCAAGCTCCGTGAGTCGGGTCGCGGGTCCTGTGGACTCAATCGCCATGGGGATACCCGCGATTGCCTCACAGGGAGGAAGAACGTGAAGATGCTGATGTAAACAGCATCTCCCCGTTCTGCCTAGTGACATTGTCACTCAATCTCTGCTCCCTGTCATCGGAGCAGAGATCAGTGATGTCACACTCACAGCCCATCCCCCAGACAGTTAGTAATCACTCTCTAGTACTGAGTTAACCCCTCCCCGCCCCCTAGGGGTTAACCCCTTCACTGCAAGTGTCATTTATACAGGAATCAATACATTTTTATAGCACTGATTGCTGTATAAATGACAATGGTCCCAAAAATGTGTCAAAAATGTCCCATGTGTCCACCATAATCTCGCAGTCATGATAAAAATCACTGATCACCGCCATTTAAAAAAAAACAATTATTAATAAAAATGCCAAAAAACTATCCCCTATTTTGTAAAAGCTATAACTTTTGCGCAAACCGATCAATAATCGCTTATTGCGATTTTTTACCATAAATATGTAGAAGAATACGTATCGGCCTAAACTGAGGAAAAAAATTGTTTTTTTATATATTTTTGGGGGATATTTATTATAGCAAAAAGTAAAAAATAATGCATTTTTTTCAAAATTGTCGCTCTATTTTTGTTTATAGCGCAAAAAATAAAAACCACAGAGGTGATCAAATACCACCAAAAGAAAGCTCTATTTATGGGAAAAAAAGGACGTCAATTTTGTTTGGGTGCAATGTCGCACGACCGCGCAATTGTCAGTTAAAGCGATGCAGTGCCAAATCGCAAAAAGTGCTCTGGTCAGGAAGGGGGTAAATTCTTCCGGGGTTGAAGTGGTTAACAGCACTGCTTACCTATCTATCTATACAGCTTGTTGGCTGGATTTGGTGTGCGAAAACATTGAATGTCTTCAGCTGTCATTGTGCTCATGCTGGGTGTCCAATATGTCCCTTTGATTTTGAGGACTGGGCTGCCCTTAATTTATCCACTGCTATTTGTGCTCCAACTTGGAGACCCCTAAAACTATAAAGTTAGGACCACAGTATACAGAGGAGCCTGGGCGAGGCACTGTAGCCTTCAAATAAATTAGCAAATATGTGCAATGAAACCCTCTGTTTTTAACCACTTTCATACCGCTGAACGTAATATGACGTCCTGGGCTTTCAGTGGAGATATCTGAATGATGCCTGCAGCTGTAGGCATCATTCAGATATCTTTTTTTTTCTGCTGGCGATTCCCTGCTCAGTAAAAACAATCATAGTGGTAGTTCAGCCACTTTGATGTTTTTACAGGTGGCAGAAGGGGACATCCCCCCTCTCCTATTGCCCTCCAGTACTTCTACTGGCTCGCCGGTGTGATTGTAAAGCCAGAGAAGGAATCCACCAGCAGCAGAAATTTACTATAGAGCTGATTAGTACATATGGCATGTTTTTATTAATGTCAGTGACCCGTTATAGAGCTTCACCTTCTCTATATGTCATGTTCAATGTTATAACTGAAAGTGAAAAAAAAAAAACAAAAACAAATTTTAGGCTCTGCTCAGAAGTAATAGGAATAAAAGTAATAGAGGGAAAATCTTCCATCAGGGTCTAGTATTGGGACCCTGGTAACAACCAGGGATTCCCTGATTTTGGACTGATTTCCTTACACTACCTGTTTGGGCTATGAGACAGGAAGTGAAGGAAAATCCCCCCAATGGGACACAAATGGCAAAAATAAAAACTGACAGGGTTAGAATCCTTTTTTTACTGTACTGGAAGTTAAAAAAAAAACCTTTAGTTCTACTTTAACACAGATAAAATGAACAAAGATAAGACTAGTTTCACTAACATTTAAACAGTTATTTAATTATATCAAAAACTCTCTCAATGCAGTCATTATGTGCTCCCCATTTTCACATACCATAACCAGACCAACATAATGGTAGCTAGTGTTAGGCTAGCCATACACATTTAGTTTTCTCTCGTTCAGCCCCATGGACTGAACAACAGAAATCAAGTGAGTCCCCTAAGCATGCTAACAGCATGGATAGAAGAAGATCTCACATGGGCTGTGTGAATAGCTGAACAGTGACTGCATACAATAGGATGCAGTCTTTGTTCTGCAAACATTTTTTCCACCAGCTCAGTCGATTTTTATAAGGAGCAGGTACAGCCAGGTATTTGTGAACAGCTGCCGACAGTGTTATCAATTTGCACATACTTCTTTTCCACAGCAGATCACAAGCACCTGATCATAACCACTTCAGAAATGTGCTGATCTGGGCCAAGAACAGCCCTTAATGGCTGTGTGGTTGAGACCAAAATCATTTTTTTTGAGCCAGGTGGTGCCAAGAGGGCCATCATTGGCTCATTTTTAGGTTGATTCAGCAGGAATCGGCTGAAGTTCAAGTTAAGTTTGGCCAGCCTTAGCTACAGTTTTGGCACTTGATAAAAGGTTAGTGTTTACTGCTTGTCAAGTTATATCTGGCAATCTGTAGAAATCTCAGTGGGTGTTGGTTAGTAGAGGAAAGGATATGTTCATTAAGTATACTATTAATGAAGAGGAATGATGACATTTTTGGCTTTAGCCAGTGCCTCCTAAACTTAACATGAACATATCCTTCCAGCAGATTTAACCAAGACAGAAAATCTATATGCATAATGAGAAGAAGAAAAATGCAAGAGAGACGAGTGAAATCTGTTAAAATACAATTCTAATTGCTAATAAGACATGGCAGAGATGAAGAACATTAGCACTTATGTTTGATGTCCGGGGAGCTTTTCAGCCCAATACTTATATTCTAATTAGCTACTTTAAGGATTAAGAACATAGACAGAATACCCTGGAGCTTTTAGAGAAACACACATTATTAAAATGTATTATTAAAATATATCTTTATTACTAACATATAATATAATGAGCCACATTTCTGAAGGCTGTCACCCATGACAATATATAGCATTATTTGCAGAATCTAATATTGTTAGTACAAGACTGACTTTAAGGCTTGGCTCACACCTATGCATTTTTAAATGCTTTTTGCAGAAACGCACTACAGTCCATTTAACATGGTTTCCTATGGAACACGTTCACTTCTATGCTTTTTTCAGCCGCTGTGTTTTTGGAAAGAATCAGGGAATTTTTTTAAAGCAAACTGGTGCATTTTTGGTTCAATAGACTTCAATAGAGAAGCTGCAGAAAAGCATGTAGAGCATTTTTGCTGTGATTTTGCCACAATTTTTGGCAATTTTGCTAAGATTTGCTTTTTGAAATTGGCCAAAAAAAACATAAAAATGCATCTGTAGCTAACCGTGATGGAAATACATACACAGGGCACATCCATGGAAAACAATGGTAGCTTCAAGTGCAAGCATTGAACATGGCTGTTGTTCTCTAGGAGTATAAACCTGGCAGACTGATACTGCAGTCTTGGAGCAGCATTGAACTGTTATGCCGCGTACACACGGTCGGACTTTTCAGCTACAAAAGTCCGACAGCCTGTCCGACATACTTCCGGCGTACCTTCGGCGGACATGCGGCGGACTTGCGGCAGACTTTCTAACGAACGGACTTGCCTACACACGACCACACAAAAGTACGACAGCCTAGTACGCGGTGACGTACACCAAGTCCGACGAGACTATAAAACGGAAGTTCAATAGCCCGTACGACACCCTTTGGGCTCCTTCTGCTAATCTCGTGTTTATCTCGTGTTAGTAGAAGTTTGGTGAGAGACGATTCGCGCTTGTGAGACTCGTATTTTTCATTTCGTTTTAACTGTTGTTCAGTCTGTGTTTGTGAGGTTTGTATCTGCTTTTCAGTGCGTTTGGTCAGTTGGCATTGAGAAATCTTTGTTTTATTGTCCGCTCGTTCCTGATTTTCAGGTCGCTCTTCACAGGCCTTGCTGTTCTTCAGTGCGTTCTGTTTAGTGCGTTCTTACCAGCCGACCGTTTTGAAACCATGTTACCTGTACGTACTCGTCGTCGAGCTCGTGCATTGTATGTGTTTGGTGCTGTAGTTTATTCTTCAGACCAAGACCAGTCCATGAACAGGGCGAGGAGGAGTTCATGGACCAAGAATTGGTTGCTCCAGCGTGACCAGTTCTGTCACATGCCATTGCTCCGTGAGATCCGTGAGAATAATCCTGAGGATTTCAGGAACTTTCTCCGGATGACGGACCCCATTTTTGACCGTTTGTTGGCTTTGCTGACCCCCTATATCAGCAGGCAGGATACCTGCATGAGGCAAGCCATCACTCCGGAGCAGAGGCTGGTCGCTACCTTGCGGTATTTGGCCACAGGGAGAAGCCTGCAGGACCTTAAGTTCTCGACAGGCATCTCCCCCCAGGCTCTGGGGATCATTATCCCAGAGACCTGTTCTGCCATCATCCAGGTCCTGCAGAAGGACTATATTAAGGTAAGATATTTTTCTTTTATTAGCATCACATGTTCTTTTATGTAATCTTTGATAATGTAATGTATTTCTTGCTTCAAACACTACTTACCATCATTGCAATATAGTGTGAATGTCCCCTTTTTATCCTCACACATGCTGGATTTTTTTCCTGTTATTTTTTGTCATGCATGTATATTTTCCTTCAATAACCTCCCCAGCATGCAATGATGGGAACATATCCACCTAGTCTACTCATTTTGAATGTATTTTGTTTGAGTGTATTTAGTGTGCTTATAATTAGCAATTAGCTAGATTTCCCAACCCCCCCACCTAAACTCACTCCAAATAGTGTGCTTATAATTAGCAATTAGCTAGATTTCCCACCCCCCCCCACCTAAACTCACTCCAAATAGTGTGCTTATAATTAGCAATTAGCTAGATTTCCCAACCCCCCCACCTAAACTCACTCCAAATAGTGTGCTTATAATTAGCAATTAGCTAGATTTCCCAACCCCCCCACCTAAACTCACTCCAAATAGTGTGCTTATAATTAGCAATTAGCTAGATTTCCCAACCCCCCCCCCCCACCCTCGTAAAAATTTGCTTGAATGTCTGTGGTGTTGATTTGTCTAAAGCAAATCTATGTTGCACTTTGCAAAATGCATGTGCACTCTACAAGTGCATTTGTTCCAGTGCTTTAGTAAATGAGCAGAAGCTCTGCTGATTTCCATCATCAAATCATATACAAGCCACAAAGTGTTTTCATTAATTGCCCTTGCATGTGATTGTGTACTCCTTGCAACATGAATGCCTTTTTACATTACCTCATTTACTGTAAGCTGGTTAGCAACTGCACCTGCAGAGTGCGACAACTGCAGTCTTGTAGCCTTTTTAGTCCCTAAATTCCTGCGTGTCCTAAAAGTAATCTTTTTTAGGGATTTCACAACCCCCTAAAATGTAATCAATGTTCCATCAGAGGGGGTGAGCAATCTGATAAGTGTGCCTTTCCAT